>JAAKBH010000006.1:0-1450000 GCA_019776075.1 Amaranthus palmeri
CTGCCAAAATTTAAACAAAATACCCATCATAAAATATACAAAGCTTTAATTTTCTTTCTGTTCTCCCTCTTAATAAACCCTAATTTATAAAAGTAATTCAGCTCTAAACAATTTTCAATCAAGAAACAAACTTCAAATCTTCAAACGAAAATTGTAGTTAAACAAGTTTCCGATTCTCAAATTAAACATAAATAATACGAAATATAAACCTAATCAAGTAATAAGTCCTAAAACATTCAAAATGCAAAAAGGGGAGAATAAATTGAGAGTAAGTACCGATAGTCGACAGCAGCAGGTGTTTGAGCATCGTCAATAACTTTAGAAGAGAAAGTTCTAAAATTGATAACACAAGAAGCGTACTGAGAACGCAATGAAGAAGATGATTGTGGTAGTTCGAGGAGATTTCCAGAGGGTTCTAAGTGGAAGTAAGTTTGATGGTGAAGAGGAAGCCATTTTAGGGTAGGCATTGCAGTGAGTAGGGCAGAGAAAGGCGAGTTAGAGAGATAAACTGTCGAAGTTTCTGCATGTTTCTCTGATAATGGTGTTTTTTTGAAAGGCAAAGAAAATAGCGAATCTCTTTGAAAAGTATGAAAATGGAACGTCAAGTACTTGGGACTGTGCAGATTGTGAAAATCAAATTTCGGCCCGAGTCATGTCGTGTTGTGCACTGTGCAGTGCCACAAATAAGTCAAATATCCCGATCAATAATCATTACTCCTTCCGTCCGAATGAATTAGTAACATATAGAAAAATAAATGAGAAGTGCTAATAAATTAAGAGAAAGAATAAATTGTGTGGATAAAATTAAAAGAGGGTTAAAATATATGGATGAGATTAAAAGAAAGTGGTGGGCTATAGTCCAAAAATAAAAATGCTGCAATTTAAGTGGGATAGACAAAAGTAGAAAATGCTGCAAATTATAAGGGACGGAGAGAGTATCTGTAAAACACCACAAAACAAAAAAAAATAATATCAAAATAAATTAAATCAATAAAGATAAATTAAAATAACAAAACTTTCATCCTATCATATCATACCACATAAGGGTAATTTATTAACTTCACTAATAACTGTTATTTACCAAGAGCTTCTCCAAATAAGCCATATTATTGAGATTGTCTCGTCATGAGACGATCACAATTGAATCGGCCCAAATTCTAAAAAAAGGTGTTGCCCTATATAATTTAAATTTCATTTGTTTTTTTTATATTTTATTACTAATGACCTGCTTATATGGACTCGTCTCACGGTGAAACGGTCTCATACAAAACTTACTAAATCAAAATTGACATGCGTGCTAGTCTAGCATGTGCCTAAATTAAATCCTCCCTCCCTCCCATTAGTTTTGTCCACTATTCCATTTTGGGTTATACCACTTTAAGTATCCACTTTTCTTTTTTGGCAAAACTTTTTTACCTAAATACCCCCAACTACCTCAACTTATATTATTTAATAATACCCCACCTACCACCTTTTCAATTATTATATTCACTTAAAATACCCCACTACTACCTTTTCAATTATTATATTCACTTAAAATACCCCACTATCACTTTTCCTTATTTTACGTGCCCACACTACAGTGGACAAAATAAATGGGAAGGAGGGAGTATAAAACTTCGGGAAAATAATGAAGACTTGAAACTCGACTCTAAAAGGTAAGTGCTAAACCTCACAAATAAGAAATAATCATTAGCTATCACTAATGAACATTGTACATTCACCGTTTCATTATACTTGTTACATTTTACTTTTTAACGCATGTCAATTCGTTATTTTGTTTATTTATATGATGAATTATACAAATCTAAAAATTATAAAAAGTTAATATTATGAAAGTATACGAGTAGACGATTAAAACAAGATTCTATTTGACTGTGTTTTTACTTGCACATTAGTCGCATATATAAAATAAGTTTGAACGATGAATAGTGCACATAATCGAAATGTAGCGAGTATTCCAGAACGGAGAAAGTATACAATAGTATTAGATAGTTACTTAAATCTTGTCGTATATAATTTTAATTTGAAATTTTATTAAATAAGGGTTAACGTTAGATTTTTTTTATGATTTGTGGCATGATTCATTGACCAAGTATCGAGTTATAAGTACAATTAAATAAATTTATCTAAATCACAATTTACAGTTAGATTTTGTTTTAAATTAGCTAATAACATTTCGTTGAGATGCTCGAAATATTTTAAATTAAATACTTGTATGATAGCCAGGCTCTTCTGAATCCAGAAACAGCGTTGCCAATGTGAAGATGTTCATTGAGATGATAGCCAGGCTCTTGCGATGATGATTTTTTCCGATTCACTTTATACACTATACATTATCTGCAACTTCACGCAACTATAAAACTTTTGCCTCGTCAAGAATAGACATATATAGTATAGATAATAGATGAATGATAAATTTGACATTACAATCAATTACAAAACCTGAAGGTCAAAAAAGTAACATTTCTAGTTACTCAAGGGGAACTCCAATTCACGAAATGAACTCAATTTGCTGAAAAATCTTACTAAAACAAACCCCAATGAAGTTTTTTAGAATTTGTATTTGGAGTACAAAAATCTAAAATTTTATTCGAGCCCAAGCCGACAGATGGGATTTTTCTTCATGAGACCCAGATCAACCTAAATGGCAAGGAAAAGTCATTTGTTAGTACAAAATGCCACGTGATTACTAATCCTCGCCTTTCGAGTATTAGTTGCGCAGGTTAATCACATAGTTTCAAGCAGTAGTGTAACAACTAACTCCAAACACTGGTGGTCTATTGGTTTATATTAACAAGTATACAAGTCAATACCTTGTGTCCGAAGAGATCCCTTATGTTGTCAATTCCATATAAGATCATTGTAGGCCTGTATCAACAGACGTAACACAAATAAACATTCAGAGTTTCCATAATTCAAACTTACTGTGCCATTGAAAAAAAAGAAATTTATTTCTTGAGGTTCAGAAATTCATCACATATGACTTTAACAACATATTTTTTAGTTAGTAGTTATTGACTTATTTGTTGCAAAGTGAAAAAGCAGCCCTAGAAAGTTCAGTTAAAAAACATAGGCAGATACTTCATTATATATCAAGAAATTGTGGAAGTTTAAAAGAAGAATTTTTAGTCTTTTCAATATAGAATAGAGGTTGCAATTTTCAAGTTTTAAATAAGAAAAAGATTTATGCAAGAGAAATCATAACTTGGTTTTGCCAGACATTGTTCTAAAAAAAATGTAGGCCGCTACAATTTAGCAAATCAGGTACTCATTATCAGAAAAATAACATGAAACGAGGGTTTGGTAAACAAGGAAAGGTCGATTAGTCATTTGGTCTCACCTCTCAAGGGACAAACCCCATGCAACTACACGGACATCATCTGGAAGCCCCATGGGAAGCAACATTTCAGGTCTGAACATGCCAGAATTCCCTATCTCTACCCACTTTCCAAAACCTTCATGGTAACTGCAAATCAAAGATCAAAAAACATATAAGCAGAAGTAAACAATTTTTCCCTTGCCAAACAGGTTACTGAAATCTGAGGTCCGTGAAGTGAAAAATGAGAACAAGCTTTTAAAGATAGAGTAAACATCTTGAAGAAATTCGGCATGCATCACAACAATCTTCGAAAATCTTTTACCTAAATATTTCCATACTAGGTTCAGTGTAAGGATTGTAAGCAGGCTTGAAACGCAGTTTTGTCATTCCTGCACAAATCAAGGAAACACTTCATCCAGGTGTTACATAAAAGTATAGCTTTAAAGCTACATTTCCATTTTCTGAATATTAAGTTATCCAAAATGTCTACAAATATGCTGGATAGCAACCTGCCACAGCTTTGTTTATAATGGATGTTCTAAATTCATGGAAGTTGTCCAAAATTCTGTCAAAAGTAACCTCTGAACAAATGTCATGTGTTATTTGATCTTTCCAGTCTAGACAATAAGGTCAAAGAAACATGCAAATCCTACCTAGACGAGAGAAAAAATCATACAGCACACCAATAAGATCTCCTAGGGTGAGGCCTCGGTCACATATAAGGCCTGAAAAGAGAAAATACACAATCAGGTTAGCAATTGATAGAGAGAAGCTAATCACTATTTCTTCAGATATGTTATTGATAGGGCTAAACCAGACGTAAACTAAAGAGAGCAATAAATGAAAGCTATTGAAATTCAAATTATTTTTGTTTCAATGCAACAGGCCAGAGTATATATTGACAACTTCAACCACGAATTTTTTATATTTACCAGAATAAAATAAGCAAATGATCTTGTAGAACTTGTTGAGTGTACTTTCTTAAAAATACAAAAGTTGCAAAATAATAAAGTTGGTGACTAGAATTTGTATACAAAATGCTACAACTTTAAGTTATTCAGAAACTAAGGGGAAACAAGAAATTTCATCACAAAGTCATAAGTAAAGAGTAGCTGCAAGCCAAGATCATGTTGAAATTCCTCGTGAAAGGTCCCAAACTCCCAATCAACAAGGTGTAAAGAAGTAAAGAGTAGCTGTAAGCCAAGATCAAGTTATTCAGAAACTATGTTCACCTTCTATCTGGTGAAATTCAGCCAAATGTGTCCTGTCAACTGCTTCATTTCTGAAAACTCGATCTATTGAAAAGTATTTCTTGGGAGTGAATGGTTTCTACAAGCTCAGAAAATGAAGTATCATAAGAGAAGAAATATATTTACAAAAATATTACATAAGGAAAATTAATAATCACAATATTCACAACAAAGTACAAAGCGAAAAAACAAATTACAAAACATTTCATCATATCACAACTACCCAAGAATTTTTCACGTCTGAACTCTGAACCCTTTTAGTCATTTCGCCACATATCCATTACTTAAACCATGATAGGGGATATAAAATGCATATACACGTATCACAGATACATCTACCAATCATAGATACATGGCTATACATTAACACGCATAAAATCAGGAGTATTCGTCATATATGGGTTAGAAGGGTATCTTGGACATTAAAATATTAGTTAGCTAGTTAGTGTAGGGAAGGGGAAACTTGTACAAAAAAGGAAGGGGGAGTAGAGAAACTTATGAGAAAATTGTATTATATGTTGCTGAGTTCTAAACTCATTGTAGTGAGAGTGCAAGCCTCTCAAATGCTTGTGCCAATATCTTTGTAGTTCTTGAATGACATCAATACAATATCCATTACATTTTATCTTACAATCTATCTTACATCTTTGCTACACTACATTGTATCAAAAAATTCTAGGGGTTATTGTCTAGATTAGTAGCACAGCAGTCATTGATCCGCCATTGACGAGAATCTCTATCGGAAACGACCCAATCTATTACAAAATCTCATACGACGCAAATTTAAGGGCATATGATTCTGAACATTCTAAATAGAAAAGAAGAAACGCTTTATATGGTTTAGCTAGCAACAATATGCTCAAGCCCAAGTCGTCACCAGAATAAGTACCTGTGCAAGTTTATATAGCATTCTTGAAGAAACAGCAGTTGTATGTGTACGCAAAAGATTTTTGTTTGCTTCCTCCCGTTTCCAGTCATACCCATACCTATAAACAAAATTACCCATATATAGATGATACAAAGGAAAGTATAAAGCAAAATAGTAATATCCCAAACAATTGATTAAGTTAGTGAAATCCAAAAAAAGACTTATTATTTAAATCATCCAGATATTTAAGATATGACCTCTTTCAAAGATAAATTTTAATTCTTGAATATATAAACATAGGGAAACAGAAAATGGATATCAGAACCCTAGGAGGCCAGCACAAAAACAAAATGCTAGTAGATCCAACCCTGCTGAAATAGGAAGTAAAAAGGCAAATTTTAAGAGATAAATATATACCCTCTGGATCCATAACCACCAGATTCATGAACACACTTTACCCTCTCGACATAATCTTCAGGAAGCCAATTTGTAGTAGAAGGAGCTGCAGAGTAGCAAATACAATATGAATAAGTAAGAAAAACAAATTTCTGAAAATGTTGATGGTGAAACATGCAAGTAGCCACCATGAGTCCTTAATAGGTCAGGTCAAAAATCTGCCTCAGGGTAAACTTTGAACTCATTTTACGAAAAAAAAAGAAAAAAAAAAAAAAAAAACACACACACACACACACTCAAGATGACCCATTGTGTCACAAAAGCATTCTGCTAATAGATCAATAAATGCATAACTATCAATTCATAGCTTCCTGCCAACATTCGTAATATCACAGCACATCATATACTTTCTATCAATATTAAATAATACTCTCCAGTCTCTAGTATGAGCGTCATATAAAATAAGCTAGACATCACAAAATAGTGTTTTTATGGTATTACATGTTTGCAACATAGCAACACCACTGACAGAAATCCTATTAAAGCAGGCTCTAAAAGGGTATGGAAATAAGTAATAAGATTTTTTTGGACCTGTCTTCCAAATCATAAAATGTCAGGGAAAGCTGACTACATGACGAATTTATTTGGTGATGGAGAAATAGATATTAAAATAAATTGATGAATGCTACAACAATATAAATGTATTAAAGACAAATAAACAAAACAAACCTTGCAGAAAAAAAGTGTCGTGTGAATCACGAGCGGGGTGTTGTTGTGGCTGGAAGAGGGCGTCAAAATTCCAAAAGCTACAAGTGAAAATTAGAAGGATTAATTCTTCAGTTTCCAGTGCTTAAATAAATTCCAAGCTCAAACAAAACATGAATATGTTGCTACTTTAGGTTTAATTGTGTCTCCCAATTAGGTGAAAAGAATAGTATTCCACTTTCTTTAGAACAAAGCTTTATTGTAAGCACACAAGAACGCAAGTCATCTTTATTTTTTTCAATTTTCTTGTTTCCCCGGTACGAAGAAAAGAGAAAATCCTATTTTCCTTTTATTTTTCTATCTTCAACAAAGAAATAACTTTTCTGTCTAATTATTCTTATTCTATGACAGTTTATCAAAAAACATTTTTCTCCCATAAAAACTAAAAGCACAAAAAACACAAGACGATTACTTTTTATGTCTCGTCAACAAAAAAATAACTTTTTCTGTCAAATTATTCTATGACAGTTTATCAAAAATGTTTTCTCACAAAAATAAAATAAAATAAAAATAAGAGCACAAAAAGACACGCATATGCCTATCATTGTTTTTTTTTTTTTTTTTTTTTTTTTTATGATATGGTGTGTCTTGAAGGCGTGCCTAAGGTGCAATTTTTGAAAGTAAGCTTAAGTCCTAGGTATCCACTCATCATTTTCAAAAACACAAATCATCAAAGTTGACCACAAATGTGGTAATTCCAAAACTCACCCAATCTTCAAGAAGCACAAATTTTAATGTAATACTCTCCCATCCCTAAGCTATCCTCATATGATGGGACCTATTCCCATGTTCAGCAAGCATTGTCTTTCACACCCACATTCAAAACGAAAAAAGGGAAGTTTCATGACGGGAGTTGTATGGACTATGGATGAGCAAGTGAATATCTCAAAGGGCGTGTTCCATTTAAATAAATTCCATATCTTACAATTTTCTTTGATAAATCTAATTTAAGCTATAACTTTTCTTAACTAAAATTTATTTCCCTGAGATTAGTGAACGTATTAAAAGAAGATAGCCCAAATCACTCATCAAACTCCCGTGATGATAAATGACTTCCAAACATAGAAATCTTGACATCAGATGAGTTTGTTTTGTCGAATGATAACTAGTACTATGAATCAAATTCATCCATCTGTGCACCACTCGGTTCAGGTAGAAAATCTTGAATATGTCAAACAATCAACTACAAAGGTGAGTATATGCCATTCACTACACCATGGAAAAAGAAGCCAATGCCCCAAACAAATTAGAGTTCATTAAAAAATTTGATTTCCCAAACATGGATTGTTGAAGTTTTCTTCCAATGGAAGCAATATTTAACAGGCCACTCCTTAATGTATATACTCCAAATGTGGATGTAAACCAAAAGGGCAAGTTGAACTATTTATTGAATGCTAGTCTCCATTTGAGAGTACTGCAAGCACATATATGCAACTCACTATCCCACAGAGATTAGATGACCTTCATCTTCGTAAAAGATATGAGATGGAAGTCATAAACCATGGTGCTTGTATTTGAACATATGGAAACATACTATAAAATAGGGGACTTATCAGTAATGAATTAACAGTGGCTGGTGGTAAGTTCAGATTATAACAAAAAAAATTAGAAATGGCAGGTTTGAAAGCCTTTTTCAATTGCAAAAAGCTAAATTTTACTTACTATAACAAAATAAATATTTGAGGAACCATATTATAGTTATCAGCAAGACAAAACTCTAAGATAAACCAAATGAAAAAAGTAAATAAAAATACCTGCTTTCAACAAAATTGTTTGTAGGCATCTCCTCAAAGCTGCACCCAAACAAAGACAAATTTGAGGAGCCGAGAAAATTTCAATTAAGATACAGTATAAAACCAATCATAAAAAACAGAGCAAACAAAAACAACACTGCTATTAAATAAGAAGAGATAAAAAAAATCTTACCCCATCTGAAGGAAAATGTTTTTCAATTGTTGTCGAACCTGAACAAAGAATGATAAAAAAAAAGTAATTCAAATTAAGATTCCTCGGTGACAGTTCAACACTTCACAAGATGAGGATGAAATACATATTAATAATTAACAATGACTGAATGAGAATTGAGAATCTTATAGGAAAACGTTAAGCCAAAAATATTGAAGTTAGTATAAGCACACATCCAACTCGCTAAAGCATTCTGCTGTTGCCGTTAATAACACTGAAGAGAAAGATCATACACTACGTTGCATACTCTGCACAGGAACCTTCAAGTTTCCCTAACTAATTAAACAACATATCAACTGATCTGAGAAATGTATTTTCCTGTTCCTTTGCTTTTACTCCAATAGAAAAAACTATAGTCCCTTTGATTTTTTGCTGCTTTCCACACATCTCAAAGTCATTTAGAAGATACAAGAGCACAACTACTGACACAATCAATAAACAATTTAAAAATCAACAGCCTAACCTTGAGTAAGGGATGCAAATGACCACCCTCAGGCGGCAGACCCTTAGCATTGAAGTTGTATTCTTTGAGTTCCAAATCTTTCCATGCGCCACTATAAATAACATGCCAGCATCAGCAATTCCAAAAATAGGCTATGTAGGCCAAGTCTTCTACCATGTCAACTAGTTACTTAAATGAAGTCGACTCACAAAAACTAAAGATACAGAAAATCAAGGCAAGTAAAATAATTGGAAATATGCCACAATCTGCAGGAAGGAACCAGTACCAAAAACGAGAAGGGATCACTATTCACAAAATACAACACATACACCACTCAAAACTCATCAAATAATTTGACCATCCAGCAACAATTTACTAGAGAGATCAAGATCTTGCAAGTATAAGGCATCATTGCCCTGCTTAAATAATCAAGAAGTTTCAAGGGAATCTTGCAGATCTGGCATCAATGCCCTGCTGATATATAGCAATATATACCGTACTGCTCATAGACAGAGAAAATAAAAATTCAACAGAAAAATTTCCATCAAGAACCACACTATTATTCTAAACATAACTTATATACGTAAAAAGACTTCAGAAGATGTCCCTTCTTACTATCCTATATCAAACCTTTATTAGAGGGAAAAATTTATAACGTGCTCTAAGTATGCAACATCACATAAACATCCATACACACTACCCACATATATACACATGAAAAATACACCCTTTCTTATGGTGGAACATAGGACTGATATACCTTTGCAAATGTTCACGAGTCAGATCTGTTGCTGCTTTTTTTCTTTTAGGAGCATAGTTTGGACCCTTTCTAATTGAATATCCCTTCCATGTCCTACAAAAAGAGAAGAATAGATATAATGCTTACATTATGGACAATTAAGCATAATAATTACCATAATGTTATATTTGATGTCCATTTAAATAATGTCAAAGTAAAACAAAGTGCAAGCAAGCAATCCTTACTGAGATATGATAAGCTTTCTCCGTTTAAGCGTGTCAATTTCCTCACGCCCAACCAACTACAAACAAGAAATTTAACAGTTAAAACAACACAGAAGGTGTAACATAAATTTCCTTCAAGCCCTAAAAAATAGAATGAGGAAAAAGATACTGATCATCAAAGCCAGACACGCACAAAGCTAGCAGATTAAGTAGAAAATCTACCATTATCATCACAATAAACAACAATCTATGATGAATTAAACTGGGAAAGGTCAAATGTCGGCCAAAATCATGAGATAGCCCTTGAATCGGCCTATCTTGACTGCGCAGATTGGTTTGATAAATTTAAAAATCTTTAAAAACAGCTAACGCAACCTTTATTACGCACCATGGGGGAGGGGGGTGCCACATGCGCAAACTGCGCGAACTTGTACTGTTTAATAATAAAAAGGTTACTTCTTATTGACCCATCCCATGATTGTGAGATAATCTCCTCACATTAATGAGAAGCACCATCATAGCAAAATTAAAATATGCACAAATTGTAACCATTCTATCAGCTACTTCCAAGGCTGTGACCACATCACATAAAGCATTAGCGGTTGACAAATTAAGATGCCATCTCACCTCCCCAGCTTGTATCCGTACAAGAAACTCCTTGACCTTGTCATCAACATGTTGAATCTACAATAGAAAGTAAAAGTAAGATTCATGAAACAAACTACATAAACACCACCAAAAATGCATATAAACGCCAATTCTGGATTATTATGACACCATGATGAAGTGTGCCTCTTTCTTATCATGATAAGAACACTTAGTACGGGTTTGTTTTTAGGTGAGTCGGCTTTGGTTTTTAAGATGCCAATTGTTTTAACACTCCATCTCAAGAAACCATATCAAACGGAGAAATCATATGTTCAATCTTATTGCTCACTGACAGTTAACCAATAGTAACAAATCAAGTGCTAACAAGCATATTACAACATGAAGTGCAAGAAAAGAGACAAGAACAGAAAAAATAGCTATCTATACATTTTTTTTCCTTTACCTTCCCTTTCAATAAGGACTAATACACTACATTACTAATGTCACTGCATACCCACATCTTAACTTATCATTTCATACAATTTTTAAGAGTAACCAAAAGATCGTTCTTCATTTGCAAAGCATCTTCCCTCTCCACAAGAAGGAAACAATAAAAAAAAAAGATAAACAAAGACAAAGAAGTTGATAAATAAAATAAAATAAAATAAAAACAAACAGAATATACAAAACAAGAAATACATTTAAGTTCACAACTACAAGAGTGTTGCAAACCTGAATTCATAGCAAGCAGAGTTGAGTAAATACTAGATACTGATTACCAAAACATTAAGTTAACACTTTTTACCTTTCTAGATATTAATTGTTTTCCTCTCTCCACCCACTTATTCTTCATAGCCTGCGCAAACCCAACCTTGAAAATTGCAGGATCCACCCTTTTCTGCATCCAACATGTAACTCACTTCAAAACCGTAATAAAATTTTCTCTTTTGGCCAACAGTACCAAAAGTACTGCAAGAAGTAGCTGCTAACCTGAAGTTCATCTGGTGAGATACCCTCTGGTGGTATGGCAGAGAATAATTGACTTTCAGGAGAGCCTGCATTAGCATAGAGTTTTCCTTCATCAGTGAGTACCCATTTTTCCCTCTTGATATCCTGCAAAAATTGTCAAACATATACTGACTGAATACGGTAAGTCCTAAAAGAAATTTCTTCCTACATTCTCTTTTTATTATGTAAATTAATGTGACAGATTATACGATCAACACTCAATCTCCACGCACACGTTCATCAAATGGAATCAGACAGGCTGAAGCTAACTCTCACTATAAATATTTTATCATCAAATTAAAGCACAGAGATACATTATATTTCTTTTGTCAATTAGCGTCATAGTATGTAAGTTGAAACGCCTCAAAACTCCCAAAAAATTTAATTTTTCCTCAAATTATACAGAACTTTCATTCTACATTATACACACCTTTCATCCTCAATAGAACTTAATTAATAAAAGAGGATCTCCTTGAGTCTTTGTATGTCTCAAAAGGCCCACATCCATCTCATGCTGAGCTAATAGTTACAACTTTAATTTTTTAGTGACATTTTTGTTATGATCTCACAGAGCAATTCTTGCAACTAAATAAAAAATCATCTTTCTTAATCTTTTCTTCAAGTGCTCCAATTGAATTATTGTTTTTGCTTGTATGAAATAGAATGTTTTTATCCTTATAGTTAATATATAATCGGTTGAATTTTAAATAATTTAGCTCAATTCCAATAAGTTCCCTATGCTTCAATTTTAGTGAGGCGGCGACAAAGGTAACTAAGCTGGTTTTTAAGTTTAAACTGGTAAAGTAACTCCTCAATTCAAATTTTTTCTATCAACGAAGGAATTTGAATAGACTCCCTTCCAAAAAAAATTCCAGTTTTCATAATTATTCAGCTATAAGGAACTAGCCAAATCACTAAAATTCAATTCAATAATCCGCCACACAGTGCAACAAAAGAGAAGAAATAAAACCTGAGCAACAACAAGTCCATAACCGTTGAGACTTTTAGTAACATTGACTATTTCATCATGGTCAATTCCTACATCCACAGCAAAACTTCCAGAATCCGGAATTTCTTCATTCTTCTCCAAATATCCCAAAATAGCGTCTTCCGCCATTGATTCCAACAACAATGGCTACTTTCCAAATAACCTTGTAATTGAAACAAACCGATCAATGCATTAACTTAAATTCATTGCTGTCAATTAAAAATTCATCTGAAGATAACACATAATCAAAATTACAATTATTGAGTTATTTGATTTAGGGTTTACTATAAGAAAATAATTGATTAGTAAAATTGGAATACGATAAAATTGGCATTTAGGGCTTACTTGGTGCAAGGAGGCCGTCAACGATAGAGTACTAGCGACTTTGAGTAGAAAGAAACTGTGAGCCAAAATGCAAAAAAAAAAAAACTAATCGGAAAGGTTCCTAGAAATAGAATTGGGTAAAATTGAACGGAACCCTAATTTTTTCTTTTTTTGCCTTTCTAATTTTTTTTTTAATTTTCCAGTAGATTACATAAATACTACCTCTGTTTCCAAATGTTCTTCCCATATTTTTTGCACAGTTTTCAATGTAAATTTAGAGCCTAAATATAACTAAATACGCATTATAAAAAATTATTATCATGTCACAAAGGCGGTACTCTCGTATTTGGCACTAGTAATAATCTTAGCTTTTGGGATGATTTCAATTAGGTTAGCAGGTCAGTTTAGCTTTTACCAGGTTTAGTTTCGAGTGAAGCAAAATTGACTACATAAACTATTTTCTTGTATGAATAATGTTAGATTTCAAAATTTTCGTATATGATAGTATATACTCCTATAAGTTTCATAGCAAAGATTAATAATAGAGTCTTATATCAATTAATGCATTAATTGTTTTCTTAGGAACAACTTAAGGTTTATTTTCATTATCTTTCTACGTACGTAATCGTTATTAGTTCTCTACTCTCCTTAGCGGCCTACCTTGTAAAAAAAAGTTACATAGAAAGCTAAATAATATTATAAAAGATTGCATATAATGAGCTGAGGTAAGATATATACTTCCAATATTATACACATGAGTGTTGATGTATAATTAAATTCAAGCAACCCAAATATGGCCAATAGTATATTCGTACTACATTGATAATTAAGGCGAAGGGGGAGCTTATTAACTAGATAAGTTGCATATAACGTTCTAACTCTATTTATGGGAGAACATACTAAGTGACATAATTTATGACAATTGAGAGCCATTACTTATTCATACATATGTTGAAAAATACAGTATATAATAATGTGTATAAGTTATGTATTCATGGAGTCGAATGCCCGCAAAAAGAAGAGGAACTTCGAATCTTTGATCCATAGTTGTTAGTTACGTTGTTACTCGAACACACGATTGTGACAAGTTTTGTCACAAGGGTAAGGGCAATCGATCTTCTGAAATGGTTTTCTGTCAAAGAACCAGTCTCCCACTGCCTTTGAAATCATCTGCCAAAATCACAGATCGTATATAAAATGCGTTAAAACGTAGAATATAATGCCTAACTTCATGAATGAGTGTCGTATTTGAAAACATTCCTATCATCTAGCTCTTGGCATGATTTAGAGAGTTCGTATTTATGCATTTTTGCCCTTATAAATAAAGATGTTGTTTTGATTGATCCGTAATAGCAAACATTAATTATATGCCGATTTACATAAAACGAATACGCATAATTCAATGAGAGATTTGATCATACCGTGTTATCTAGTAAGGGTGCGTCATTCCTTAACCATGTCTCTTGAGTTCCCGATTGGCAATGGCTATAGCAAGAGTTGATGTAATAACCTCTAGAAGACGAGTCACCTAAAGATGCTAATGCGGCTAAGAAATCTTGCCTGAACCCTGAATTATTTTACAAAATCTTAATTAAATAATATTATTATCATTATATTTTTTTGCTCTATTCTATTTCTATATATAGTAGTCGACCATTATTTGTATAAGATTATGAATTGCATTAGTTTAGGCGGGAGCCATTACTTGTATCATTGAGATTACTCTAATCTACTCTAGCAAAACTTCTCTTCATAATCTTTTTTCTAATCAATTTTGGCTTTTATCACGATTAATTCTACCAATTGTTCCAAAATATTTCCTCCGTTTTTTAATGTTCTTCTCATTTAGAATATTTTATTTTGGAGAGAGAAATTTGATAAAGATTTTTAATACATATATAGATGATAAAATATATCCACGTGAGATCTTGTTAGATTTGTCTTAAAATATACTTTTTTATCATATATATTTTTTAACTTTTTATGATATGTATTTAGAAATATTAAGACTCAAAATTTACTTTAAAAACTATGCAAAAACTAAATAAAAAGAACATTAGAAAAGGAAGGAAATTATATTTTTGGAGTACATCTGAAAATCTCACCATGCATGGTCTGTAGCTGAGTATTAGAACACTTTTTAATGTCAGCCTTGCAATCGTGCCATGTCCCATGGCGATCAGCAACACCTGGTGCCAAAATGTTCTTTATCTGCACCAATTAAATTATTAATAATTTTTGGTTGTTTGTATATTAAATAGTAAAAAAGTAATCAAAATTTAAATACTCTTTTTGGTTTTGCACACTTGTCGATGTACTATTTTAATCATAAATATCTTTAATTGTGCTTGGTTAAAAATTATAAAAAGTTGATATTTATAAAATTTATATTAATACTTCGATCAGTGAGTTATTACACGTAATCTTTAATTCATTGATATGGTCTATGTGACAAACCATCCCAATGGCAAATTTGTGTATGTTTCTTTGCCAAACTAACAAACTTTGAGCACATGCTTAGGAGAAAGATTAAAGCAAACATATTCAATAAATTTCTAAGACACCACATAAGACAAGTGAGCCAAATTCTTGGTAAAGAAAGTGTACGAGATGCCTAATTCTGGCATAGGTCCTTGTTCTATTAGCTCACCATTACAATTCACATTTTTGGTAAACTAACACAATAACTTTCATTCTTTTAGACATGATTACAACTAACATATATGCCATTCTATCACAACATTAGTATTTTTCAAATGTTTATTTACCGTTAGAAAAATAACCCACCTGTGATCCCACATCGAAAAATTATATTGTTTACAAGTCGCGATAATTATTCATATTCGAGTTCTACGAAAATTTAGGAGCGAACCTGCCATGCGTCGTAGGCTGCATTCAGTAGAAACAATGGTGTTTTGATTCCCCTTGCAGCATACTGAGGGAACAAGCACTGCAAAATGGGCGATAGTATGGCAAAGTCAGCATTTATGTTAGGAGGACCGAAAATTACTAGAATTTATGATTTTCAATTGTATTATGTTCATAGCAAAATCAACGGATATCATGAATAGCCCATATTTACTAACAATTTAATTTAGTCTTTATGGACATGATTAGGGGTGTTCAACAGGCCGGAATCCCATTTTGAGCCCTTATCCGGCCCGATTTTAGAAGGATTTTGTAAAGACTGGGTCCAAAATGGGCCGGGCCGGATACGGGCTATACTATAGTTAAAATGGAGGCCGAGAACGAACCTTTGTAAATAGTATAATTAATGTATAATTTAAATATTATTATTTTTCAATCTAATTATTATAAATGATAATTTAACTGTTATAAATTGATAAAGCTGATTAAAATAATTTTTAGTAGTAAAAATGGGCCGGGTTGGGCAGGACCAGACTTTGAAAGTTCGGCCCATTTAAAGCCCATATTAATTTTAGAGGACCCTTATTCGATCCATTGAACACCCCTAGCCATGACTAACTTTCGCCCTAAAGTTGCTTTGCCTCAGATAATGTCTATTTGAGGCACCTTAAATTGCTAGAAAAGGGAAAAGAAGAAATTACATTTTGAAGCTTTATTATACTTCTATACTTACAAGTTTGGGATCAAATTTTGAGGTGCAGGATGGTGGCAAGTTTTTTGCAGAACCCTGAAAAAATATAAAGTATATTCATTGAAAGTTGAAAAGTAAATTGATGCAGAGTTTAGCTAATTATGACATAAATTTTAAGCAAGATTGTTGAAATTAAAGGAGAAATGAAGATAATACATGTGTTGTAACAACATCAGCAAATACTTGTTGGATATGTGATGCTCCAGATACATCTTTGCTGTCATAAATCACAAATTTTACTCAAATTTCACAATAAATTCCAACATAACATTACCCCATTTCATTAATTGTTTTCTACCGATAAATTTGTTATTGGGCTTTTACACTACAAGACCTGCATAAGAGAAGAGTTGGTTGCACACAAACCCGTTGAGATTCCATCTTAAAAACAATTGGTATTTGGTTGGCCATCAACTTTATAATTTTTCGATGTGGAATCACACGTGGGTTATGATTCCAACATCTATATAGACTCCCAAGCACACGTTACACGTATGCCAGGGTCTTAGTAGAGTCGGAATATGGGGGAGTCAAATGTATAAAGAAGTACTTTCCAATTGACCATCGTAGAAAACAGACAAGAATTGCATTAGATTTTGGAGGGGATGTCGGATGTGTTGGAAATACTTCACATGTGAGACAAGATCCCACATCGATAAAAAAGTGGGTTGTGGACTTGCATATATACTTGGTGAGCTAATCCTCCTATTGCCATATGGTTTTGGGAAATAATGAACCTCACCAAGTGTATGTGCAAGTCAACGCTCTTGACCTGTGGGTTTGTGGGCCCGAGCCCACGGGTGTCCCGTGTCCCCACGAGTGGGCCACGGTGAGATTATGTGACGAATTGTCACGGCCTAATAGGATGTATGAAGAGGTTGTTTCCGATTAGCTGTTTATAGCTACATTTAGTACGTCATTTACGTATGTATATATTAATTAAAAAATGCATATGACTTGATGAAGGGTTTTTAAGGTACTTACGCATTAATAAAGAAACCGGCATCAGACAAACATTTAACTTTAGCACCGGAAGGTAACAAAGCTCGGAAATTATCACATTGTAGAATAGCTCCCAGCCCACCAGCTGAGCACCCTGAAAACAATGCCTGCATATTGCAACTTACGATTTTGTTGATCAAAATTTGAGTTACCGTATGTATGATAGGTCCATTTTTTGAAACGAATCTGTTGGAAATACTTCACATGTGAGACAAGATCCCACATCGATAAAGCCATATGGTTTTAGGAAACAATGAACCTCACCGAGTGTATGTGCAAGTCAACGCTCTTGACCCGTGGGTTTGTGGGCCCGAGCCCACGGGTGTCCCGTGACCCCACGAGTGGGCCACGGTGAGATCATGTGACGAATTGTCACGGCCTAATAGAATCAAAATGAAAAATGTAGCAAATTATTTAGAATCATACAGTTTTAGCATTTTTCATTCCTTTAGCTAATAACTCGTCCATAATTGCCCTCCAAAGCCTAGCTCCCCTGTAGTAAACTTTAGCTTTCTGCACATTTAAATGCAACATAATTACAAGTTGTTAAAAAAGGATTTCAAAATCATACTACCTCCGGTCCAGTTTACTTGTCCCATTTGACCAAACACGGATATTAAGGTGGTAGTGGGGTCCATTGGAAAATGTGGTAGTTGAGTATTTTAATTGATTAAATTAATTGTAAAGGTGGTAGTGGAGTATTGGGAATTGAAAAAGTGGGGGTATTTAGGTAAAAAAGGGATAGCCAAAAAAGGAAATGGGACAAGTAATGAGGAATTGCCAAAAAAGAAAATGGGACAAGTAAACTGGAACGGAGGGAGTACTATTTACTATGACTTTAATAATAAGCATGAAAATAATTTTAACATAGCGTGTTTGACAAATAATTAGTAGCTCATAGCTAATTAAAGTGGTTGATTTGATTAATCATCTGATTGAACCTCAACCAACTGATATTGAATATGCCGGTGGGAACAATTTGTTGCAAATAGCTTATTCATATGAAGTTGTTTCACTAGTACTAGATGATTAGACCATTTAATTATCTATTTCACTATAAATTAAAATTGTCGAATAAACTCTTTTTTAAAACATTCTTGTATAATTGTAGTTTAATTTTAACTTACTGGATTAACAGCTTCGACGTCTCCAGTGAAAGATGATCCATCACAGTATCGAATCTTAACTCGATTCCAGTTATAGAAGTCTAGCATTACATCAAATGCAATATAATATTTATATCTATACGGTAATATAATAATAATAACACCAAGAAAATTGTAATTAATATAAATGTTAGTTGAAAGTGATTAAACATATATAAAAGATTTGGATCAAAACTAATTATAGTGATGAAAACTAAAAACTATAAATTATCGATCACCTTAAGCTTTTGGCTGAATTGGTTTTTGAAATGGTATTAGAAGCCAGTATGAGAAGAGGTTACGGGCTAGAATCTCAAACACCCCTCATTTAAAGTAGAATATTCAGCATTAGATATCAAGAGGGGATGTGTCGTATCCACACTTATAACCCAAAGGGCTTTCATATGAGGGGAGTGTTGGAGTATATAACATATCCTAGGGTCATAACCATCAACTTAAGCTTTTGGTTGATATCTCAGAACATTTTATATACTCTAACACATACATGCTTAAGAAGTGTACATATTAATTCAGGTTGCATTACGTAAATAACACATACTTTTTTTCAAAAAATATATACACACTTTAAGACCGTACAATATGATTATTTTTTGCAAAAATATATTTCAGTCTAGTTTTCAATTTTCACCTCTTTAATTATTTTCGTATAACATGTGTATGTGTTTTTTCTATTACCACTTACCAGGATTATATTTGGCTTGGTTGCTGAGTATCCCTGAGAAAGTATATTGTTTGGTCATCAATTTAGATGACCCTAAACGAGTTTTTGTACGCTCGAAGCATGTAGTTGCATTATTACACCATGCCCCTCCCTAGACAAACCAAAATATTCCAACAAAATAAGTCAAAATTTGTAATTTTCTTTTTGTCATGAGCTATTTATTTTTGTCCGCTTTTCTCTTTACTCCCTCCTTAGAAGTACGGGTATGATTTGTCACATCTTTCAAGGAAAAAAAAACCCCACTCGGTCCTTGCCTTGTGCGGGATACCAAGAAGGTCCTTTCCTTTCTTTTCCTTTTATTTTTGTAAAATAATTAGAAACTACCTTTATTAAGATAGCACATACATACCTTATAAAAAATTGTCAAAATTTATTATTATCTTATATAAGCAAACAATTGTAACAAATTATCGTAATTTAAACATTATGTATATATAAATCTGGATAAAATTACATATATTCGAATAATTGTCTAAAACTCACTTAGACCATCAATTTTTTTTTTTTGAAAAAAAAGAAAAACCATATGAAAAGTATTAAAGAAAAAAATGGGAATTATATATATACCTCCATATGAATCAACCAGTTATTAACACCAGCACCAGATCCCTTGTCAAAATGGTAAGCTGGTGGACTTCCATCTAAGCATACTGTAAAATCATGTTGCGTATTCAAAATAAAATCAAATAATATCAATATATTAAAGTATTATTTTTTAAAAAATGTTAACAATGCAATAAGGCTTGAACTAAGGTGCATGTTGTCATACACCAATATTTTTATTATCAACTTAACCAATACACTTATTATCATAATTAGAGATAAAACTTGAAAATACTGTTAATTGACAACATTGAACAAGACTGCATCCGCCCTAGCCGGCGAGGGAAGAATTTAAAATCCAGCTCATTTGATTAAAAACCTTATAATATATAAAATTACGTAACATACCACACAAGAAATGGCTTTCCCCATATGGTTGCGTATTTGCGTAGATATATAGAGAGATAAATTTTCAACCCACCTTCTGTTAGTATCCTGAATTCGCCCCAGAGTCTAACAACAAATTCTAAATAGAAAAGTGAATTAGAGAAGAATGAAAAACACACTTACCACCTCCTTTAGCAACAGCATCTTGAACAAATGTTATTGGAACTTGAAAACCATTCACTGATCTTAACAACATCACAATACAAACTACAATCTCAATCCATATTGAATAACCCATCCTTTTTTCCTCTACAAACATTAAAAAAAAAAAGAAAAAAAAGAGAGAAATAAATGTGAGCTTAAGCTTGAATGAAGGTACTGAATTCAAGAGCAATAAATATTGGAGATTGTATGAATTGACACTATATAATATTGAATTAGTGTAATATCATTCGCTAGCTAATTTTTTATAATTTCAAAAATAGTTTAATATCAAGTATAATTTAATTTTCTTGATTTGCGAATTATGAGGAGATTAAGAAAAAAGAACATTGCGGTGTATTATAACTCATATAATTAGCTGATAATAACTAAAAAGTAAACTAAGCCAAATAAGCTAGTAGTATTGCTTGTAGGAGAAAATAATTAGTCTAAAAGCAATAAAAATTACCTTAAATGAAGATTTCTTTCTTAAAGAAGCCACAAAAGAAGTTCAATGAATACTGAAGGAAAAGCCTATTTGTAGTACTCTCTTACTTGGAATAATAATAATAATCATCATCATCCTATCTAATGTATCCCGCTCATAGAAAACTATGGACAGAGACTGAAAAGGAAAGAACGGTGGTAACTCATACCTATAAAAGATAGTACGTCCAAAAGAATCCCCCGCTCCACTTAAAGTAATAATAATAATATACTATATTCTATATATTCTAACAAATATTTTATTTTCTCTTTTTATATATTTATGTTTCATTTTCTAATTTGATAAATTTTTTTCTTATTATATTATCAGTTTTTCTTTATTCACTCATTTTATATAATTCATCATTTTTTTAAAATTAATGTCAAACCAAATGACACGTTTGATTGGAATTTGGAATACAAGTGACTAGAATAGAAAAAGAAAAGGGTATTGTTCTTTTCTTCACATAAAGTTAAAGGAGATATTGGTTTTTAGCTAAGAAGACAGGAATCAATGCTGTGGAAAATATGAAAATTTATTAAAATAAATTTTATGGAAAAAGGTCTAAATTTTAATATGACATATTTCCTAGGACTCTAGGAGTATGCTACATGTTTTTTTTGATACAACTGTATAATTATTAAGATCAATTGTATACAAAACTATTTGACAAATGTTTACTTTTATGGATAAAATAATGATCTAATGCCAAATCTATTTGGAAAGGTGACAATTTTTTTCTGATATCAGATGTTGTCAAAGTTAGAGCACGTAACGTATTTTTCAGATAAGAAGTTGATTACTTACTATGTTTTATAGTTCTCCTTTTACTTTAGCTTATTATTTTTTATCGCTATTAGTGGCTCTGTCTTATTGAGAATGAAATATATCTCCCATAAAGCTCTCTCATTGGGAACTTAAATCTTGCATTTTCAATGAGATAGGAGTAGTATTGTTGATGTACTTACGCGATTAATTACTCCATTTATCTCGTGACATTTGCTATAAGGATAAAATTTAAGCAAACCTAAAAAGAGATAAAAAGTTGATAAAAGATTATAGTGTATATGGGAGGGAAAGAAATCTATGGACAAAATTAAAAGATAATGTACATATGCAGATTAGAATAAATTTGTGTATGAATCATAATCAAAAATAGAAATATAGCAAAATATATAGGACGGGCTAAAAAAATAAATATACCAAAATTTATATTTAATTTGGTTATGGGTTCGCCTTGTGGATAGTGATAGTAGTAACAAGGAGCACAAACACGTAACACGTTACACGCGCAATGTAAATACAAACAGTAAAAAATTGGGGGGACATCTTAACTAACACCAGTATAAGTCTTCCATAAATTTTAACTTAGAGATCGTTTTTAGTCTCTACAAAATACGCATCTTAAATGGACCGGCCTATTATTACTTAGAAAAAAAACTTAAAAAAATGTGCGTTGTGTAATCCTATTTAGAGTTGGTGTTATATGAAGTTTTGGTATTATAACCTGTTATAATTGTAATATAATCTATTAAAGTTGTTATCTCCAAATAGGTATAATACCAATTTTAATTGTTTATAATACCAACTCCAAATACCAACTTTAATAGGTTATAACACCAACTTCAATAGGTTATAACACCACCTCGAAATAGACTCAATTGCGCGCATTAGATTTTAGATTTTTTTTTTAATTATTGAGAATGTGAGCTGAACTCTTTTGAGAGACATTTATATTATAGATAGTCTCTTAAGAGAGGACCTGTAAGTCTTGAATCAATTAACCCACCGGAAATCAGCATCCAAGCGGATTCATGCATTCATCATAAAAGCATAAACATTGATCATAAAAAAAATTCATTGATTTTGAATGGTTCAAGTTTGACCAAACTAATCACAAAGGAAAATTAATTAACACATAAATTTAAACGGCTATTTCTTTTATTACTAATTGATTTTAGAATAAATTTCATCAGATTTGTGTGCAGTTAATTAACTCTCCTCCTGATGTGGTCTACAAACTTAGCCCAATGATATAAATTTATTATCAAATAGTTTGTGATTATATTTATATAAATCGAGTTTGAGAGAAATGAGTTATTTTTGGTGATAAAATATTTTTTCTTTTATTTTTGCAATTGGGGGTTCAATTATCATCAATTACCACGACTATAAAGTAATTAATTATCTCTCCCCCGTGTGATCTATACATGATTTCATTTTCCTTGTTTAGTCTTTTTGACAATGATAGTAAGCAAGAATGCTAGGCAAATGAGTTGGATCAGTTTCGAGTTTTTTTATGATTGATTTCCTTTTCCTATTTTCATAATTTCATTAGTCTATTTTTTTATAGTAAATACAAAATAAACAATTTATAAAATAAATTTAAAAATGAGGCCCGAAGAATAAGATGCAGTCAATATTATAAACCGTGAAATAGAAACAAAAAAACTCTAAACAAGTTAAGTAGTTTGAAATCAAATTCATTTGACCTGTTATAAATGATCATGTCAGGATTGTGATTTTCAATCCAATTAACTAAAACAAGTTAGGTTCAAGTTCAAGGGATTTTTTGTCCATTTATAAATGACTCCAACACGAACTCAATTCAATCTAATCTGTTTGACATGCCTAAGTCCTAACTCAAATGAAATGTAAAAGAAGCTTAATAGCATTAGCTAATAGTGTTCAAAACAAACTTAATAATTCAATATTTACCCGACTTTGTAACCGAATCCGATTTAACCCAACTTCAAAATGAATTTAAAATTATATAAAAGTCAATGTGAACTTAAAATTTAATTTTAAATCAATCTAAAACATCACGCATGGAACTAAATGGCACCTCTAGCTAGCATCAACAATGAAGTGATAAGGTTTGGCAATAAATTGGCATACAACGAAATCTGGCATGAGTGATTAAACATGTTAGTCATTACTCATTATGTAAAACATAATGGGAAAAGGAAAATGGAACACTGGATAATGGATTGTATATCTTTGATGCCTACAGAGGCATGTGCCCTACGCGTTTGTACCATCTACCGACACACATCGTCAAATATTAATATATATTTGATCTGATTTATTGAAATTCATTGTCTTAACTTGACAAAAAAAAAATCGCTGTTTATAAATCAAATCAAATTATTAATATATTTATAGGGAAAAATTGAAAATTCCATGCAAATTATCATATTCAAAATCAGCCAAATACATAGTTAGACATCTACTCATCTTATTCATTTGTCCAATCTTTTTTGGTTTGCAATTTATTTTACTCTTATGAAAGACCGTCTCTAAATCAGATGATCTTAAAACGAGAAGTCCACATTTTGAATTTAATCTTAATTATGCTATTCAACCTATATATATAATACGTCTCTTGGAGAGATCGTCTCTCACAATCAGTAAGTCTCATGGGAGACGGTATATTCTATAGACGGAATCCATGAAGCCCAGCCCAAAATATAACATAGTATATTTGGGGTTATAATAAATTATTTGGGGTTATAATAACTTATATTTGGGGTTATAGAATAGTATATTCGAGGTTATAATACCTTACATTTAGGATTATAACATAATATAATTGATATTATAATAAAAAAAATCAGTTAAGGAAAATGGGCTGGTCCAATTTTGTGGTCTATCCTATAGACCGTCTCTTGTGAGATTTTGTGCTCACAATAATTTAAGTTGTCTACCATTCTTGTTGCCCATCATTCAACTTTTGAATTTATATTATTAATTTTTTTAAATTTATAAAAATACAGAGTATAAACTTCCATTTTATTTTACATGTAATGCTTTACAATATGCAAAAACAAGCATCTCTAGTTATACATAAAACATAAGATCAAATTGTAGAACGCTAACTCATTAAAGTTATCTTTTAAGATGAATCAAGCAAGAACTTCTTTCAATACTGTAAAAGTCAAAGTGTTTTCAATAGGCAAAAATAAAAGATAATAATACATGATAATATAATGTTTGATATTAGTGATCTCCGGGAAGAGTAATTATGTGTAATGCCAAGAACCTAACATTATATTATGTGTAATGCCAAGAACCTCACGATCGGACTTTGTTTCGTCTCACCAAGCGTTCAGTACAAGCATAGATTGATAAGAGCGTAATTGAGATTTGTAATCTCCGGGAAGAGTAAATCCTGAGATCTGAATGCACAGACGACAAATTCAAATAAGGATACATTACATCATAAAAGAATATATGAACAAAGGACACCAAGTTTAGAACACCTTACGCAAAAAAGCCTCGAGGGGCACAGCAGTACAGTACTAATTCGATGGGTTTGCGTTCATATGCCTGGTAAGCTAATTTTAACCTTGTTGCCATGATGAATCTTTCTCTAACTTCTCATCTGCTCTTGTAGGCAACCTGGTTTGTAATACGTTTCCATTGTTTTAAGGTTTGATTCTCGCCACATAAATGAAGGATAAACTCTCTCTCTCCCCCTTGCTTATAGGGAATTCTCCTGCCTTACCCCGAATCAAAACAAAAAAAATATCTCTTGTTCCAAAAGCTGCCTGCAGTAGACACAGAGAAGATATCAATATTTGACATATTGGTTCATGAAGTTTCATTGGTCATTTACGAGGAAAACATTATTTTCACAAGATGCTTGAAAAGTGAAAATACTAAACGACCCCTTAGTGTGTTTCAATAGCATTGAACAAGGGAAGAACGGAAAGAAGGAAATCACTCACGCTCCCTCCCTTCATCTACAGATTTCCTCGCCCAAACTTCCTCCCTTCGTCTACAGATTCCCAAATCCATATTCAACACAAAACTAATTTCCTTCGTTCCCATTTTCCAGTCTGTTTAAACTTCATGTTCCGGCTGATGAAATAAAATAAAGAGACAAAAAGATTGATGAAAGATGTATATGTGATCGACATTTGGCAGACATTACCTATGCTGTGCACAAGACATAGTCACATACAAGAACATAATTGTTGAAGTTGGCATTCTCGTTCCATAAAATAAGATGGCCTGTATCATCAAAACAGATAAATAAGTTAAACATGTATCTTACTAAAGATCAAGATGATGAAAGTAGGAATCAGAAAAGTACATTGTCGGCTCAAATTACAGACATTACCTTCTGCAAAAGAAGGGAAATATGATCATCACATGTCATCTACTATACATCACCATCCTCCATGCAATTTCCAATACTAAATGCAAGTAATTATGATCTTGGTGACATGATCCTCCCACCAATCTGTAAACAAATGACATAATGGATCACTGCCGATTAAATAAGGATCATGATAATCTATGAATGAGCGAACGATTTGCTATGAATATATGAACAATAATAAGTTTTCTATGGAAAACTGAAAAACAGTTGAATGAACAGGTTAAAATGGTATCCATCACAAAATACTTGATTCTAAACTCCAGTAAAGTCCCCACATATCGATGTCACTGCCACAACATTTTCCCCCTGAGTAGTACGCCTAACACAAGCTTCCCAAAAAAATCCAAAAGTTCAATATGCATCCAGCACATCTGCCAGAGAATCTCGGTGGCCAGAAGCATTGGAGAAATGGATTACATATTGGTGACAAAATACTCCCAACAAGAAAAGACCAGTAAGGATTCAAGGTATAAGTTATCACCATGCATAATTTCATGAGTAAAAAAGGTTGAATCTTCAAGAGTATTAGACTTTCAAAATTACTAACAGTTGAAAATTGTATGTGTCTCTACTAAGCAAGCATTCATATGGCATACATCTGATCCCCAGATCCAACAAAATTTTGGCCCATGATTTTCAACAATTTTCTAGTTCTTTTGTTTTTAGATTATAATGGAATGTTAAAATGACTCATCAAATCATGTGCACTTTTTATTTTACTCATGTGAAGTTTGTAGATGACGTTTGATACCCAAGTGTCAATCTAAAGCAAGTAGCAACCTCTTTGTTATTAGTAATAAAGGTAAGGTTGCATACATCTGATCTTCAAATCCCACACTAGGTAGGAGTCATTTAAAGGAATAAGGGTAATGAAGAGTTACTGTAAATAGCTCAATGTATTTGTCCTTGGATATTAATCACTGAATCAAAAAATTATCATGTTGTCTTTATATTTTGTTTAACCATACATTTGTCAATAAGTGCTAATTCTTAAAAGTAAACAATACTGTTGAGGTAGGGTTAAAAAATTAATAAGAGATATAATTGTGATTTTTGTGATTTGTTTATTTAAAGGGTGAAGCATAAGAGATGTTTTTCCTTTTGTAATTAATCCTTAGACTTTAGTCATTTCATCTGCTTGTTGGTAAAAAATGCTATTATCAGAACATGAGGTTTTAGATTCAACACTTCAACTTCAAGCACCAGATCCAACATACGTTCAATTTTATTTTCACGTTTTATTTTGTGCATTGACAGCAACACACCTCAAATAAAGAAAAACTTGTATCAACACCATCAATTAGGGAATAAACCAACAGAATGTAGCAGACGCCATTCATAATTTAACTGATTGACCATATCAATAAAGATGTAATATATATTTCCTGTTTCCTAGCAATTGGGAAAATTCAGACCTTTCGGTCCATTTAATGCTTAATAGAAGCCCTAAAAATGCTGATCTTAAATGCAAGCATAGGGAGAATAAACATTCCCACTCCCATATAATTCAACAAAAGGAAGAACAGGAAGCAAGGTGTATCCAGCATGATCAATTGGAATAAGTGGATACTACGACCTGCTGCGCTGAGTTCCTCGTAAGTCCTACAAATAATAGTTAGCCGTGCTAGATATAAAGTTGAAAAGAGTGCCACCAGGATTTCTTAGGAAACTTTAGTGGGTATTAATGTCTAATGAATCAAGATGGATGGAAGAAATTTGGGCATTAGGATAAGTCCTGACTCCTGATCATCGATAAACTACCTTGTACAATGCTACTCACACTGCATATAGCATATTGCTACTGCAATGACCCTCTAAATAATGCACAACAAATACACAATCTTTAGAGTAGACGTGTCCATTCGGGTCATCGGGTTTATTTCGGGTCATGTGTTTCGGGTCGGTTGAAATCAGGTTTTGTGTCCGCATTGGTTCTTGCATATTTGTATATTCATCATAAAGCCGGGTCAAATCGGGTTCGGTTATAAGATATGGTGCACATCGGGTCAACTTTGAACACTTCTACTTTAGAGCTATATTAGCTTGATTAAACTAACATGAAAACTTCTTTCCTTTTTTTATTTTTCATATTTCCTCTTTATTTTCACACCTAAGCCCTTCCTTTCTTCCATAACATTTTCAAACATGTCTTACCTAGTTCCCAATTTTCATTCCGAAAATTTTGAATCCCAATTATGATCTCGTAAGGATCCAACAAAACAGAACTCCCAAAATCTATTTCATTGTTCCCTTGCTAATTCAGCTTTTTAAATGCCACAATTATACATCATTATTACTCAAATAAGGACAGGGTTGCTGATGTTAATAAATCAAATGCTAAAGGCAATGAAGCAGAATCTTTTTAGAATGTGGAGACATAACTCATGTTTGAGATAACAAACAGGTGATACTCCATTTTCTTTCACTCATTAATACTACCTATATCCGTGAGGACTGGGACCTGTTGAATTCTTCACTCTTTCCTTTGTGACTTTTAACCAACATAAAGAACAAAATTCTTGTATAACCCCCAATAACTTTTTCTATTTTGATGTCTTTCAAAATTCAAAAGAACAAAGGTCATAATTATCTCGACAAGAAAAGAAAGAAAAAACCGAAAACTTATCAAAGAAACCTAGGTTCATAGAAATTAACAGAAAAAGGATACGTGTCAGATATGAAAAAGTCATGGACTTATGGTCATCATAATTTTTCTAATAGTCACGTATTATCATAGTATTTACTATATCCTTACACTTTTCCCTTTTTCGTCTCTTTCTTCTCCTCTATAGACATTACTAATAGTCACATATTTCTAGCAGCCAATATTCAATCAGTAAAGGCTACTCTTGCCCTAGAAAGGTAGATTGTTTCAAGGGTGATATTTTCTTAAGCCTCAAATGAACAAACGGTCGACACTAAAGGACTCTTCGTCTTCAATAAACGCCGCAAAACCTAGTGTGCGTCTTATTAAAAACAAATAAATAATCATAAGCATGAGGGCCGGCAATTTCTCATATATCTAAGAAATTAGCAGCTTTGGATATGTTATTGATCCGGAAAAGGCATATGACAGTTTCACCGGATTTATTAGTGCCCGTTAAGAGAAGGAATCCAGATTATCTGTCTTTTTTGATAATAAATCTCCGGTAAGTTAAAATAAAGAAAGAATATGAGATTCACTAATTTAAAAGAGCCATATTTGTATGATTGTATCATAAATACATTAACATGGTAACGCAAAGCATTGGCATGCGCCATGGATTTATATTCAAAGAATCAAATCGTAAATAAACACTTCATTTTAAAGCTAGCATGTAGAGCATTTACCTGGCAGAAGTATATAGGGATTCATCAATCCTCAAAACCGAATTTCGATGCAGCCGCATCACCTTCACAGAATCACGCTCGTCCGCAAAATGAATTTCAATACGACAGGGATGCGTCGAAAAATTCAACTTCCTGCCTCAAACAAGGGAAGTGTCTGTAAGCAAGTCATCTATCTGCATCAAAAGCAAGGATATGGACTGTCAATGAAGAATTTGATCAAGAAAGAAGCTTTCCATAATCCATATATTTATCAAAGACAAATGAAAACTCAAGATGAAGACAATGGAAGTACCAAACCATCGAGAAATTTCAGGATGCTTGTTGATCACTCTTGGCTCACAAGTGCCACCGGTTGTGACAGTCCATTAATCAAGGTTGTATATGTCACATCATCCAAAGAAAATCCATGTTGTGTCATAGTATCAGTCACTCCAAAAGCTTCTTCAAACTTCCCCTCTTTGCACAAAGCACTAGTGAAAGCATTATATGTAACTTTATCAGGAACAATACCGTCCTGAACCATTTTTTCCAAAAGCTTAGCTGCCTTTTCAGAATCACCCATTCTTGAAAACCCGCCAATCATGATTGTATAGGTGATTTTATTTGGACATATGCCATTCAACCCCATCTCTTTCAAGATGGCCTCCGCTTTCTCCATCTGACCAAGCTTACAGTAACCGCTCATCAAAGCAGTATAGCACACAACATCAGGAATCAGACCTTCCTTGCCCAATTCTTCAAAAAGTCCCCTAGCTTGCTCAGGATCACCAGCATTAGCTAGCCCATCTATAAGACATGTGTATGTGACCAAAGTTTGTGGAATACTATTGGCTCTCATGTCATCGCGCAAACGAAAAGCCTTGACCATATTATTTGCTCTACAATATGCTGATATAAGTGAATTATAAACAACTGAATTTGGCTCTAACTTCTGAGCATGCATTTCATTGAAGATACCGACTGCCTCCTCGATTTTTCCAGAATTTCCAAACCCATTGATCATAACAGCATAAGTATAGGTATTTGAAATCATTCCATTTCTTTTGCACTCATCCCATAGCTTCATAGCTTCATCCATCTTATTGGCAACACATAGACCATGAAGTAGGATATTGTATGTTGCAGTTTCGGGTTCAATACCACGCCTTTCCATCTCCGTTTTCAAGTTAAAAGCTTCCTCCAATTTGCCACTTTTACAACAACCATAGATGAGAGTGTTGTAGGTGATTCTATCTAATACAAGACCTCTTTTTACCATTTCCTTAACAAGTTTGACAGATTCAAACATAATACCCGCCTCAGAAAGCCCGTGAATCAAAGCATTTGAAGTCACTATATTTGGTGTAAACCCTCTTTCTAAAAGTTTATACCATAACTCAACAGCCTGTGTATATTTACCCTCTTTACAGCTTCTAACCATTATTGTCGTAAGCAAAGCATCGTTAGGTCTTAACTTTCTAACTAGCATCTCTTCAACAACGCACAAGACCGACTCCAATGTACCATTCATACAAATACAGCTAATAACAGAATTAAAAGCCCCAACATTTACTGATAAACCTCTTGAAAGCATCTCCTGCAGTAGAGATTGAGCCTGCTCAGCCATACTACTCTGGCAAAACCCACGTAGAAGTGAATGGAAAGTCGAAGAGTTCGAATTAATTCCCCTTGACAACATATAATCTTTCATTTTCAAAGCCTCCTCAAGGTTACCAACTCTACAATACCCATCAATTATTGAATTATAAACAATTTCATTAGCAACTAAACCCTTCTCTGACATTTCTTGTAATAAACCCTTAGCTTCATCAAATTTCTCAAACTTAACCAAACCATTGATCAATGCACCATAAGTAACAACATTTGGCCCCATACCATTCCTAATCATCCTCTCTTTAAACTGAAATGCCTTATCTAAATCTCCACACCTACAAAGTCCATGAATAACATTGTTATAAGTTACAACATTAGGTGAAATGCCTAGTTTCTCCATCTCCGAAAACAGCTCGATTCCATCCTTAACTCTACCACCTTTAAAATACAAATTCATAGCCGTGCTAAACAAATAAACATCTGGCACTACCCCTCTCCTCATAATCTCAAACGCCTCGTAACTCCTTTGAAGCTCGCCCGCCTTAACGAGCGAGCTCAAAAGGAAATTACATGTCTTCAATGAGGGAAAACTTCCCCTCAGTGTCAAAACCTTAAAAACATCAAAAGCCATTCCAAAACCTGCATTCTTTATCTGAGTACAATAAACATGAATCAACAAATCAAAGGAACGGTTCCCAATAGACTTCCCTAAACAATCAACGCTCAAATCAATCAATGCAGTAGCAATCTCAATATGTAAATCACTAAACTTGTTAAAAAGAGTGGGAACTTTACCATCAATCAAACGAATCAACAACAATCTAGCAGAATCAGAAAAACCCGACTCAACAAGCAGATGAATCAACCCACAATAAGATTTAACACTAAAAGAATATCCACATGATTCAATCCCAAAATAAAAGAAGCGCAACACCGTATTAGGATTAAGACTAACCGATGATTTAACTTGAACAAAAACATGATCAAATTGATAAGGAGATAAAGAAGTCAAAATTTCTTTACATTTGGAAGAATCCAAAGATGGGTTTGACAAAACTGAAGAAACCCATTTCAACAAACTTTCATCAACAGCTTTAGGTTCATGGGAAGGTTGAATTTGAGGTGTCTTTAATGGCGGAAAAACTTGGCGGCGAAAGGAGGAAAAGAAGAAAGTGGGTTTAATGGAGGAGATTCTTCTCAAATCCATAACAAAGGAACGCATTTAGTATAATTGAGAAATAGATTGAATCGATTGAAAAACTATTAGTATTACAAATTCGCATTAATGTTTCTACGTTGGATTCATTCATAGAAATTCATACTATGAATGAGAACTTTCCCTTTTTTAGTTGTTGATCATTGGAATAGGAAGAGTGAAGATTAATAAGGCCACGATTGTATTAGTATATGAATTTGAATGTATGATGTTCGTGAGCAGGGAGGAAGTGGTTAGGTTTTGGGAAGACTATGAATTTGTGCAGAACACTTGCAAAGGAAAATGGAGAGGGAGAAGTCCAACACTGGGCCCATATCATTCAAGTTACACGAAATTGTTGGCCCAATATCAGGCCCATATAAGAATTCTTGAAAATAGAATTAGCCCAATCAAAAGGAAAAAATTATAAGAACAGAAGTTCTCCTGAGAGTCCATCTATGACAAAGCACAAAATCTCACAAGAGACGGTCTATAGGATAGATCATAAAATTGGGCCAGCCCATTTCCCTTAACTGATTTATTTTTATTATAATATCAATTATATTATGTTATAATCCTAAATGTAAGGTATTATAACCTCGAATATACTATTCTATAACCCCAAATATAAGTTATTATAACCTCAAATAATTTATTATAACCCAAAATATACTATGTTATATTTTGTGCTAGGCTTCATGGATTCCGTCTATAGAATAGACCGTCTCCCATAAGACTTACTGATGACAAAGATGGCTCTTCCAACAACCCAGCCCAATAAATTTAAATTTAAAAATAAGGCTGATGACCAATCAGTTACTTATTTTGCAAAATGGGCTGACCCATATTTACCCGTCTATGCTATAGACGGTCTATAGCAAGAATTTGGGTTATACGAAACTATTTTTTATTTTGAGATAAACTTGATAACGATTGTTATGAATCAAGCTCAGCCAAGGTTTGAAAAAAAGGATGTTGACTCATTCCTCACGTAGGGGCGCGGAAAGGATGTCGACTCATTCCTCATCGTCCAAATTCATTTTATATTTTTATTTCATTGACACATTTCTTGCACCAATTCTTTATGAAAATTTCTCAAATAAGATGAGTCTTACGATGAGAACATCTCTATGGAGTTGACCCAATATTGTGTTAAAATTTAACTTATAAGTTATAACGATCATAATTACTTTTCATAAGTTTAGAGTGATCACTTATAACTTTCAAGTAATCACTTACAATCATAGAGTGATCAACCATATAATCAAAGCAAAGCTAGAATTTTGAGTTAGAGGGGCCAAATAGTCGATATACTAGTAAATCACTTACTATATAAAAAATAGTTAGATTATTATTTTTTTAAATCACGTAGATTGAAATAAACTTGAATCATAACAAAAATTATATTCAACAAATAAACGTCTAGTGGTTTTCACTCTATTACTCGCCTAGTAAGTCTCCAAAAATAATAATATTATTAAAATTAAGATAGTAAAAGTATAAATACACACTAAAAAACATAAATGTAAAATTATGAAAGATAAAAAGTAATGACATTATAATATATAAAATCTATTTTTGCACTCTTCAAACTACTCTATATTTTTGCAACTCCAATTATTGAGTCATAATAATTTTTGCTATAATTTTACACTCTTCAAACTATATATCATATACTGCCAAGGAGCCCAAAACTAAAAATACGAAAAATCGCATTTTCAGCAAGGAGAATATGCCTCTCGGCCATAAGGTAGCTTCGCCCCTGCATATAATAGCAATACTTCAAGACTTTTTTATCATCTCCTTTATTTACTCTCAATTAGGAGTAATTTTTACAAGGTAAATATAAATTGTTACTAAAATATACTTCTTCCGTTCTATAATACTTGCTACTGATTGTGACATTTTCGTACATAACATGTCACACTCAATAGCAAATATTATGAAACGGAGGAAATAACAAACTTCTTGGAATGGAGGGAATATCAATTATGCAGTCATTATTATTGCCGCAGATTGACAACCCAAACTTGCTGAAATTGTTGTAATTCAAGCAAAACAGCATCAAGTTTTCCGACCAATCAGCCATCAGGTGTGTTCTTCTGCGAGATTCAATCACATAAACATTCTTGCCGGACCCGTGACGAATACACTTAATAAGGCCAAAAATAATTTTTATACTTATTTTTATTCAATTATGATTTTGTTAACTATTAATTATTAAAACTATATAGGGTTGATAATAAAATAATTTTAATTATTTTTTCATATAATACAGGATGTTGGAAATATTTCATATGTAAGATAAAATCTCACGACGATATAAAATAATGGGTTGTAGACTTACATATATATAGAATGGGCTGATCCTCCTACTATACCATATAGTTTTGGAAAACAATAAACTTCACCAAGTGTATGTGCAAGTCAACACTCTTGATCCGCAGGTTTGTGGACCCGAGCCCACAGGTGTCTCGTGTCTACACGAGTAGACCAAGATGAGATTATACAACGAATTATCACGGCCTAATATACAGAATAAGCTAAAAGACGAAAAAGAACAAATCGAACACATTTTCTTATATTTGCTCTTGGTAAACAAGAAGGCATAGATATTATATTATCATAGTAGTATTGGCCAAGTAGCCATTAGACATTAAAATTGATAATAAAAACCAGGGGTTATGATATCAGTCCAACAAGCCTACAATAATAATATCTCCATTTGCCAATGGATTCATTACCATGGATGGTTATTAGATTGTTACCCTAGAGTTCGTAAAATTGCATCATTGGGCACATGTTTATTAATTTTAACTCTATCTTATTAAATCACATCGAATAAATTTCATAGATAAAAGAGTATTGATTTGATAAGATCATCACATGTTGATGATAATAAATCAATTTTTGTCTGATAATTCGTTCAAAATAAATTTATTTATTATTTATTTTTAAATAAACTCAAATTCTAGTTATATTTGCTAAAAATAAACCAACTTATTATTCATAATAATCTCTAAAAATTCTTTGTAAGTTAAGAATTATGAATAAATAACAGTTGAGTTTATTTTCAGCAATTATATTAAATAGGAGATTTTATTTAGAAATAAACAATAGTTGAATTTATTTTCAACATATCAAGCAAAACTTGATTTATTTTTGTAATTTTCCCTTTTTTAATTGACTCGCTTTTTTTTTTTTGTGTTTATTTGCATCACTCTTCCTCCTACTAAAGAGTCAATATTTAAATTCATTTACCCTAGAGTTGATCTTGAACTCATCGAAAGTAAAAAAAGTAAAATTCATTTACTAAAGAGTCAATATTTAAATAATGTGTATTAACTGAGTTTTTTTTAAAAGAGTGTATTAACTGAGTTATTTAACCTACTTTTAAATACTTTTCACATACAACAATTTGTGTTTATTTGCATCACTCTTCCTTCTACTTTCAATTAGAATCCATACTCATATTTTTTTTTTTTCCTTTTTTCAAGTGAAATATATTTCCATTCATAGTAAATCCAATTAAATTATTTCAAATTCTTGGTTTCAAATTAAAATAAAATGAGACTACATAGTTGGGACAAGTAGACACTAGACAATGCCATTTTTGATACGTTATGAGCTCTATACAAACTGAAAGAAATGGACTCTCTTTATAAAGGGTCGATTTTGAACTTTAACGGGTGTTGAAAAAAATAACAGAACCAGAGCATATATATTATAATTATCATTATAAATATAAATGTGTCATAAACTTCTTAATTGATAAGAGAATTAATCCTAAATTACAAATTTTTAAATATTTACTTCATTAATCAAATATTTTATTTTTAAGACCCTTTCTAACATAAAGCCCTAATCAAATACCTACTTTAATTTGCCTATGGTCAGAAACGGTCATGCAAGTAGAGCACATTACTACTACTTCCTCCGGATTTTATTAGTTGCACCAATTGATCTTATTTGATGTATAATTCTCTATGTATAATGTAAAACATAGTCATGTGAGATCTTGTTTGATTCGTCTTAATGTGTATTTTCTTAATATTAACTTTTTAAAATTTTTATCATATAAAATTAGAGATATTAAAGATTAAAATCATGCATTAGATAGCGTGAAAAACAGAAATGTAGCAACTATTAAAACCAGAGAAAATATACGAGAGGAGTAGTAGTTGTTAGCAAGTTAGCGTACTCTCCCACCTAATTACACTTAATTAAAATATTACCATTTAATTAAAAATTAAGAAATATTAACCAATTCCATCAATTTCTATCAATTCCATCAATTTGCAAAAACAATGGTCCTTCCCTCCCACTTTGATCCTCCACCTCTCCCCAAACCATATCAATTTCTCCATCAACATTCAACACCATTTTCTTACCAGAAAAAGACACACAAATTAAGACCCCACACAATTTAATCACCCAATCCCTAATTAATCTTAGTACAAATCCCTCTGCCCTCTTATATATACCCAAAATCATCATCATCATGAGACCTCGCAATACCAAAGATCATTACACTTATACTTCCCAAATCTTCCGATTCCCCACCCCCAAATCTCCACGACGTCGTTTCCGGCTATACCCACAACTATACATACTAAAACTCGCCGGAATCCTTAAACTAATAGCGAGATTATCCATGGCGGGACAATCCAGAAAATGGGTAATCTTAGTTGCTACGATATGGCTACAAGCTTTTACCGGCACTAATTTTGACTTTTCGGCGTATTCATCGGAGATTAAATCGGTATTAGGAATATCTCAAGTGCAGTTAAATTACTTAGCGGTTGCGTCGGATTTAGGTAAAGCGTTTGGTTGGTCGTCGGGATTGGCGCTTTTGTATTTGCCTTTGTGGGTTGTTATGATGATTGCTGGGTTTATGGGATTGCTTGGTTATGGCTTCCAATGGCTTGTAATTCGTGGCGTTTTTTCTCCCCCTTATTTTGTGGTACGTTGTATTCTTCTTCTTCGCTTGTTTTTCTTTTCTGGGTGTATTTTTTCTCTTGGATTTGTTTAATAAATTGATTGATTTTGATTTCATGTGGGGTAGCTTGTACTCTTAGGATTCATTTTTGGAAAGTTACGGCATCTTTCAAATTTTAAGAATTTTATTTGTATTATTGTATATAATATCTCCATGTCATTTCCAAATATCTACTCGTTGCTTCTAAATAATTTGCATCAAAGAAAAAAGTATCGCTTATTAAGAAAAAATGAATAATAATTTTAAATAAAGAGAGAAAATATATTATGGAGATGAAGTTGAAAGAAAATTAAAAGATATGAATGAGATTAGAAGAAAGTGATTGGTCATAGTCCAAAAATAAAAATAATGCAAATTAGTTGAGTCGAATCAAAATGAAAAATACTATAAATTAAATAATGAAAAATACTCACAGATTAGTATAAGATGTGAGTATTTTTGTAAGTTTTATTATGGCATAAATTTAGAGGGATATAAAGTAATTTGTATAAAGTAATAAGGTCAGTTTCACTATCTAGTTTAATTAATTATTTTATATGGTTCAAATTTAAAAGCGTATTAATAATATGATAATATCTTACTATTATTGGGAATTAGGATGAATAAATGGCAAATTATATATTTTCCATATTTCTACCTATAAGGAAGAAAACAAATTGAGTGTTAATTATAAGCACATATACTCATGATAGGGTTTTCCTAACCTATGCATCTCTTTTAACCATTTTTAGTAAAGTTAGTAACTAATCCTTCCGTTACCTAATATTTTTTCCATTTAAAATATTCCATTTTGGAGAGATAAATTTGATTCAGATTTTTTAGAAATATATAGATGATAAAATATACACATGTGAGATATCGTTAGACTCGTCTTAATGTATACATTTTAATATATATTCTTTTTTATTTTTTATGGTGCGTATTTAGAGATTTTAAGACTCAAAATTTACTTTGAAAACTGTGCAAAAATTAAATAAGAAAAACATTGGCAAACGGAGGAGGTACATCAATAAATACACTGTACAGTGTACACAAGAGTCAAGACTAATTGTTGTGAAAAATAAAAGAATGACATAAAATAAAAGGAAGAGAATACTTCTAATTACAAAAAGAAGCAACTGATAATAATTAAGGAAATAAAAAGTGAGAATTAAAAATAAACTTTGAAGATTATTATACCCATAATTAACAATGTACAAGTTTGTTGAAATTAGATAGATTAGAAAAACTTTTTATGTTATGTATTAATAATGTGTGACTTTTTTAAGGTTATTAGTATTTATGTTTGACTTTATGTTTTAGTTATAATAAAGTGTAATGTTGCGTTTAATCTATGTTATATAAATTATTGGAAAATTTACGTAGAATAATCCAACCTATTCGTGATTTTCATACAATAATCTATCTATTCATTAACCATGAATAATCCCAACTTTAAGGGGTATTTGCTTAGAGTAAACTTATTAGGTAACCCGATTGGTAGTAGGAGTAGCCCATCAAACTATATGTTAGTCAACATCTCTGTAATTTTTCGATGTGGCATCACACGTGAGTTATTTTTCCGACAAGATTAACTTCTCAAGTCTAAACATATACTTGTAAAAATCAGACTAAACCAAGAAATCACGATGTTTTTATGACACAAATAATTATGAATTATGAGCATTACAAAACCTTGATGTATATATGATATTAAACTTATATTCATGGTTAAATTTGACAGGTATTTTTGGTATGCCTGTTAGCAGGATGCAGCATCTGCTGGTTCAACACAGTATGTTTTGTCCTCTGCATTAAAAACTTCCCTGTTAACCGAGCACTTGCACTTTCCCTTACAGTAAGTTTCAATGGTGTAAGTGCTGCGCTTTACACCTTAGCAGCTAATTCAATCGACCCATCTTCACATTCCGTCTACCTTTTCTTAAACGCCGTTGTTCCCCTCTTTACTTCCCTCATTGCCTTATTCCCAATCTTAAGACAACCCGAACTTGAACCTCTTCCTCCTGATGCTGTTCGAAGGGACTCTTTCATCTTCTTTTTCCTCAACATTTTGGCCGTCATGACAGGCTTTTACCTTCTTTTCCTTTCTTCATCTACTAATGATGATATGATGTCTTCACGCCTTCTCTTTGGAGGCGCAATTTTCCTGCTGTTTTTTCCTCTATGCATTCCGGGTATTGTCTATGCTCAGGAATGGTTCAAACAGATACACTCCAGCTTCCACATTGATGGGTCCGGTTTTATTTTGGTCGATGATAATGATTTGGAGCTTCATAAAGAAATCTCAACTCGAGAGGGTAGTTTTGTTAGTGATAGTATGCCTTTGCTCGGTAATTGGAGTCCGAATGATATTACTGGATCCAATTATAGCCTCAATGGGGTTGGTGCAGGCAAGATTGAAGCTTCCTGTGGGGCAGTGATCAGGAAAAATCAATTGGTAATGCTTGGGGAAGAACATTCAGCTTCAAATCTCGTTAGTAGGGTGGACTTTTGGCTTTACTATATTGCTTACTTTTGTGGAGGTACAATTGGGTTGGTTTATAGTAATAATCTAGGACAGATCGCTCAGTCTCTTGGGCAGAAGTCTAACACTACAACTCTCATTACGCTCTATTCATCTTTCTCCTTCTTTGGCCGCTTACTTTCAGCTACTCCGGATTACATTCGTGCGTAAGTCATTCATCTTTCTTAAACATAGAACATCCATTTATTGATTGCAATTAGAGGTGTTTAATGGGGCGGGTCGACCCAACACTTCAAGGGTCGGGTCACATTTTAATGGTCATTATCAGGTCGGATCAATAACGGGTCAGGCCTTTAGCAGGCTTTGATTGAAAGGGTCGGGCCGGGTTGGATAATTATAGGAATTGGTTGGGAACAAAATTTACCACTAAATTTTTTTATATTTTTATATGATATTATTATATACATAGGTCATAGGTGGGTCAACCCAACAGACCATATAAATTTGACATGAAAATTTTGACCCGATTCGGCCCGTTAAAGAACTCTAGTTGCAATGGTATGCATGTGATTCCATTTCTTAGGGGCTTGAGTAAAATTAATGTTTGAAGTTTTGTTTTGAAGTTGAATACAAACTTTGGACAGGAAGTTCTATTTTGCGAGGACAGGATGGCTAGCAATCGCGCTTATGCCAACCCCAATCGCTTTCTTGCTGTTAACAGGATCAGGAAGTGCTCTGATGCTGCAAGCAGGAACCGCACTGATAGGACTTAGCTCGGGTTTCATATTTGCAGCAGCCGTATCCATAACATCTGAGCTTTTCGGCCCTTTAAGTGTGGGTGTCAACCACAATATCTTGATCACAAACATCCCTATCGGTTCCTTAGTTTATGGTTTCTTAGCCGCTGTAGTTTATGACTCCAATGCTGGAATTACGTCTCAAGGGATCTCAATGGTTACTGATACTGTGGTTTGTATGGGTCGAGACTGCTATTTTTGGACCTTCGTTTGGTGGGGATGCATCTCCGTTGTTGGACTGTTTTCATGTCTTCTACTGTTCTTGAGAACTAAGCATGCTTATGATCGATTCGAAAATGATCGGATTTCTTATCAACTGGATTAGGAGAGACGTTTTGAGGAAAAGGGCTGGAAATGTACAGGAAGAACATTTTACACGTTAATACAAATTTAAAGAAGAAAAGGAAATCGATGATGGAACTATACACGAAATGATGAGACGGCATTTGTAGCTACTGTAAGGAAATATACACGAAATCTGTATCTACTGCAAGGTAATATACATCGAATGAGTATAATTTGCTGCAAAATTTCTAACATAGTAACATGTATCGAGAATCCTGCTTTACACGAAATTTGTATCTACTGGAAGCAAATATAAACAGATTAAGTTAAAATTTGCTGCAAGATTTTATTCTAACATGTATTCACTGAATCTTGCTGTATTAATTGGCTTGATCGCTGTATAGTACGAGTTTTTGATCAATTCTGAATGATTTGGTTCTGAAAATCTTGTCGTTTAATCTGCTTAGCATACGATCTGGCTTAATTTGTTACTGTAATTCGGTTTCTCTCTGATTGTAGTATCTGCATTTTTATAACTTATGGCGTGGATATGACAATCTAGGCTACTAGTTAGGAACTTATGTCAAAATCGAGTACACTTGAAAGACATATCGAATCTACTAGCGGAAAGTTCCATACTTTAAGTCTAACATGATTCACTCCTCTATCTTACTAAGATTGTTGTATTACGCATTTCTATGTCAGAGCTTTTAAAGAGAAATGTAGCAATCTCATTAAGACAGGGAGAGTATTAACTATCAAGCATCCCATTATGTCGGTGTCATGATATGTTTGTTATCGACTAATCGAGTATTTGAGGTGAAATATAAATTAAGAATATCAAAATGAACAACATATAAATACTTGCGTTTATGTATACTCTTAACTCTACCTTGGAGGATACTTATACCCCCTACTTCTAAGAAAAAAAGATTACTCTAAGACGTTTAAGGGTATATGCAAAATGTTTCATTTTTTACACAAAGAAACAACCTTTCATATGCTAAGGCCATTTTATGTGCAGTGAACTTAGATTGTGCATACTCCTTGCAAGCTTTTCCTCTTTGAGCTAGCCTTTTTGCACCTTCTTTAGTCACTTCTTCTAGTGTCTCCACCAACGACTCCACATTCGGAGCAAACAAAAACCCGAACTCCTCCTCCACCACAATCGTCCCCTTAATGCTAGGGAATCTCGACGCCATCACAGGGGTTCCACTCAACATCGCCTCCATAAGTGTAAGATCGAGGCCTTGGGGCCTCAAAGTAGGGTTCAAGAATATATCAATCGCGTTATAAAACCCGCCTAACTCAGACGCCTTCATTGACCCCAAAACCAGCACTTGAGGCCCTAGTTCTCGATACCGGTTTTCCCATGGGCCAGACCCTGCTACAATGAGATACACATTTGGATGGTCTTTTATAAACCTAGAAAATGCCCTATAAACCAAGGGATGCCCTTTATCCTTCACTAATCTCCCTGCCACACCTATCACTAATGAAGCATTTTTGGGCATACCAATTTTAGACCTAAAATCTTGGCCTAGCCTAAAATCTTCTCGAAAATCGCCTTCATTTACACCATTTACTATAACATGAACTCTTTTTGATGGGATTTGGTATACATCTCTTAGCATTTCACCACAACTATCACTAATTGCAACATGATGTTTATAATTGTGGAAAAATCTTATTTCATTAAGTACTTTAGGAACTACACCTTGTATACTTTGGTTAAAACCAGGTGACATAGGCTCATCTGGTGCCCTAGCCAAATCTTGGTATATACTTGATTGCAAACTTTCAAGGGCAATGCCATGCCATGTAACCACAAGGTTGGTTAGATGGCGGGCGAGCCAATGTGGGAGTGCCACGCTTTCCGTGTGGACTACATCAAACGCCTCGCGTTGGTTCTCCTCAGTGAACTGATCCCACGCCTTGTTGTACCGCCACTTCCCTGGCTCGCCCTCGTGAAAGTGTATGGTTGGGTTGGTTTCTGGCATTGATTTTGAATTTAGGCTTGGACCCGAGTTTTGCTCATACGGGGAAGTAAAAACATGTATTTTATGACCATAATTCGCCAAGGCGGTATGGAGGGTATAAGCATGACGCTCCATACCCCCAGGTGTGGACCCTACAGGCCACTTCCTTGAAAAAACCGCAATCTTAAGTGGGCGGACCCCACGCCCAATAAACGATAGGTGGTTCCAAGCAAAGGTGGCGACTCGCAAGTCGCCACCCCCATGACTTAGTTTTTATAGTCGTGCTTAAAGGCGGAAAACACAATGAAGAAGGGTTGTTTTGTAGTAAAAACAAAGCTGGTATAGTGAATATAACTGTAAAAAACAGAGTTATACAAAGTTTATAGTTAGAAGTTGATGAAATGGGTGATTTTCTCAGCTTTGTGTACATATTTGACGCCATTTTTCGATAAATTTAGACCGAAAATTGAGAGAAAATGTAGGAAGAATGGTTAGATTATGGGCATATGAAGATGAAGAAGTGAAGAAAAGTAGGGAAAATGAGATGTATTGGGCGTTAAGCACGCACTAAGGCAGCTGCAGGTGCACATTGTTGGGGGGTGAAGAAGGGAAAGTGGTGGGTTTTCAACGTGAGGTAGTGCCTTCCTCACGCTTTCTTTATGGAAAATTGCCCAACTTTTCCATATTAACAAGCAATATTACAATTAGGTGTTGATTTCCCCAAATATGGTCAAAGTTGGGTGGGATTTTTTTAGTGATGAAATATATGATAGTTTCTCTGTCTCTATGAGAATGCACCTAAAATATTTTGGTGGAAATTTTGTTGAATGGAATTAAATAGAATGATAAAACAAGAATAAGTGTATGATAAAAATGAGTGGTTAAGATGAATAGATAATAAGTTTGTGAATGAATGTGATTAAAAGAAAAAAGAATAAGACCATTATAAAAAATGAAAATAGTGCAAAATGAGTAAAATAAACTAAAATTTATTTGCATTTTGTTGGGATCAAAGTGTAAGAGTTTATAACATATATCTTGGGCGCCTCAACCATTAGTTTAAGCTTTTGGTTGAGTTGGTTCCTTACATGGTATCAGAAGCCAATGTGACAAGAGGTCACAGGTTCGAATCTCAACTACCCTTTATTTAAAAGTGGAATATTTAGTACCAGGTATGAAGAGGGCCTGTGTTGCATCCACACTTCTAGCCTAAAGGGTTCTCGTATGAGGGGGCGTGTTAGAGTATATAGCATATCCTGGGGGCCTCAACCATTAGTTTAAGCTTTTGATTGAGTTGGTTCCTTAACACAAAGATTTATGGTTTGTTTGGTTTTGAATAGTACTAATGAACTATGTAAAAATGACTAATTAAATTATGTGTAGTTCTTATTTATATGAAATTGCACGTGATGTTTGTCAATAAGAATTAATCAAAAACAACCTCTTTAAACTTTGTATATTATCACTAATAAGGATAATATTGTGTACATTCGACTTCGAATTACAATTTAGGTGGAAGTCACGAGTTGTATTGAGTTAATGTAAATTGTAATGTGATGTAATGTATATATGATGGTGTGCATATTGGAGATTAGAGGTGTTTAATGGGGCGGGTCGATCCAATGGATTAAGGGTCGGGTCACATTTTAATGGGTCATTAGCGGTTCGGGTTAATAATGGGGCGGGTCATTGACGGGCCTTGGTGTAAAGGGTCGGGCTGGGCCAGGTCGGATAATTATAAGTAATAATTGCGGAAAAAAATTTACCACTTTATTTAAAAATTTTTTTAAATGATATTATTATATACATAAGTGGATCGACCCAACGGGCCATAAAGTATAATAAAAAAAGCTATTTTGTGAACTTTTTAAAAAGGGTCATAAGGGGTCGAATTTAAATGGGCTTGACCCGTCTCGGCCCGTTTATCATTTGACATAACCCGCCCCGCCCCAGCCCATTTAAATTTTGACCCGACCCTGCCCGTTAAACACTTCTATTGAAGATGAATGTGGACTCTTGTATTTAAAAATGTGAAACTAGCTTGACTTCTAATTGAAAAAGAAAGGTAATAGCTTGTTTTTTAAGTGAGTTTCCATTCTTGGATAATTGTGCACTAAAATTAATTACTAATGTTTTATTTATATTAAGAATGGTCATTAATTGGGTTTAATTTAACGAGATTAAAAGCTTATTTATTATTAAAGAAACTAATTTTATATTTAGAGGATTTGAAACTTTTGAATACAAACCTAAATTAACTGAGTTTAATAGATGTATGTTTTTAAATGACTTTTTAAATTTTTTGATATTTTACAATTTTAAAGAATTTAGGGTATAATTAGGTGTAAAATAAGGTTAAATGTTAGGTCTAGGCTCAAATTTTGTCTAAATTGCTCTAATATAAGTCTAAAACAGATTTAAATTAATCATAAATTAGACATAATAAGGTTTTCGTTGAGTTTAGGGTGTATCTAGATCTAGAAATAGATCTAAAAATATAAAATCTATATTCACATCTATTTACTTTTGTAACACTTATCTATGTTTAATGGACTTAAATCTAATTGAGATTCATTAGGTTTTAGAAATTAGATTCACATGCTCAAAAAATTAAAAGGGTCGGGTCCAAGTCTAACTAGACCCGTTCTAGACCCGCCCCATAACCATCCCTACTAGTATAAGCTATTTATTTTTGTAGTAAATAATTTGGGAGTAGAATCTGTTCATACTAAACGTAGCCAAATTATTTTAGGATTAAAGTATAAAAAAATATAGCTGCAAAATAGAAGTATAATGTTGCTAAGACTCTATGCTCACATAATTACTCTGATTGCTCGTCCAAGAAAAAGAATCAAAGCTTTAGAGGTTTGATGTTTGAACCCGTTGCTTCTTTGACTCCTTTTGAATACCCTTAAACTCAAGGCACATATAATATATCCTAATAAAAAAACATAATAAATTTAATTAATGATGTTAATAGGAACAAGATTAGTAATTAAATTATCTTTTCAACATTTTTGAAGTTTCAAGACATTAGACATGGTTTGATTAAGTATCACCATATTAAGCACATTTAAAGGAGTTTAAAAATTGAGGGAGTAGTTATGGTCAACCATGTGTACTTTATAATACTCTTATAATAAAAAATTTATTTATATTTTGTGTGGCTGAATAAATAGAAGATTTGTATGTGGAGTAAAAGATTTGGGGTTCGATTCCTACTGGACATAGGTATTAATTGAGGGGTTTCTAGACTGTTCGCATTCCTTTTTACTCTCTCCTTAATGGTACGTGTATGATTTGTCCGCATCTTTAAGGAAAAAGAAAACCCCCATCCAAACCCTTTGTACGGAATACCAAGAGTGTTTTTTTTTATTTGTTGAAACTATGTAATGGTCTTTGGCACTTGGCAGTCTAACTTACCAAAACAATTTGTTCGTATGCAAGAGTTTTAACTTTTAAGTTAGGTTAGGTCATGACATGTACTTGTATGTTTGTTTAGGGCTGGTTTAATAATAGACGCTGGTAAGTTACTAAATATAATATAATATAATATTATATAATAATCCATATAAAAGGTAAATACAACCAACTAATTTCTAACAATCCCTTAAAAGGTTCTAGTCAACGTTCCCAACACATGAAAAGTGAGTAATTTTATAACCCATTTATAGTCATTATTTTTATTTGGAAATTTTATATGGTGGATACTGGATAAACGTTTTTTTTACACGATGAATTTAAATTTCTGACTTTTCTATTTGGCTGACAAAAGATTAAGGTTTTTGTTGAATTTATGTTATTATTACCCATTATGACGAGCTTTTTCATAAAAATAAATGTCCCGTATCTCGATTATCCTTATGGGGTATGTTTTTCAAAAATCTGTTTGAAGTAGTACTTAATTTGATAAAAAAAACTTAACTTTTTGTCCACCATATCGAAAAGCTGACTTGCATAAGTTTAACCTCTCTGAGGACCTGATTAGGATAGAGGTAGTTGGAGCCTTGGAGGCGCCTTATCCATGTTTCAAATTATTGATTTCCTCTTCGATTACTTGTTGATGTTCTTGTTCTCTAACTTTTTCTCATTTCTATCAGTATTATTTGTATTATTGTAATTAGTTAATAACATCAAGTCATCAACGTTATTCAAGTATATGTTGGTATACAAAAATAACTATATCTTGAAATATCTAGGTAGCAACTTAATTTTTTCAAAAAAATTATGATTTTCAACCATAGTACAGTTTGCGGTCTTTTCTGGTTTGAAAAATAAAAAATTGAGACCAAACCGTAAATCGTAATTTATTTTGAAAAAAACCAGATCAGACCATCTAAACCATAGTTAGACCAAATACTAAAATTTCGGTTTGGTTTATGGTTTAGACCAAACTTTGTTCAGCCCAAATCATTATATAATTATAGTGACGATTATGTAAGATTAAATGATTATTAGTGATTAAATAATATAAAGTTAGCATAAACTAGCATATCATTCATTAATAATTAGTAATTATTAGTATTATTTAAATAATTTATAATACTATTATTTCTTATTACACCCAAAATATGTACATACATGGCAATCATAATAATATATTAATATATATCATGCCTTGGGTACACCCACTCCCCAAACAAACCACTTTCCCTTTTGTTGGCCTTTGGTTTTCATAAACTTAGGTAGACATGCATGCATGACCACATTTATATACTATATTAATTTAAATATATAAGTATAATATATATCTTTCAAATAATCACCAACTAATTACAATTCATAATTTTCTAATTGGTGCAACAGGTGAAGGCTTACAATACCCCCTTCCTTTGGTAGAAATTCCATTTGTCTTACTTGATTTTGTATTTGGTGGTGGCCATAACCCACAGGCAATCGCCATGTCCTTATGATTTTGCAACACTTCGAGTGCTTGTACGACCATTGACATCTTCGGCCTATCCTTAGGGATTAGACTCACACATTGTAGAGCTAATTGAGCCATCTCCTTTGAACCTTTCACCGAGTATTGACCACCTAGTCTTGGGTCTATTATGTACCTTATCTTTCGGCTGCTAGACAAGTACGGCCTTGTCCAGTCGACTATATGTTGTTCTCCTTTTGGCCTCGATTTGTCCATTGATCGTCTTCCTGTAAGTAGTTCTAGTAGTACCACACCAAAACTGTAGACATCGCTTTTAGTTGTCAAGTGTCCTATATGATAAACATAATTGTCAAAAACATTTCGATTCAAAACAAAATAAAAGGCATTACAATGATCTTTACAAGCTAAATTTACTAAGATTAATCCAAAATTTCATTCAATATGCCGTTAACATTTTTCACGAATTTTCATTTAAGATGAATTTATTATAAGACAATTCTAAATTGGGCTACAGTTTTACTCCAATAAATAAATTGTAATATTATCTTAATTAAGGTAACAATTTTTTTATCAATATAAGATTACCTGTAGAAACATACTCTGGTGCAGCATAACCATAAGTACCCATAACCCTAGTAGTAACATGAGTATTGGATCCTTCAGGACCCATTTTTGCCAGCCCAAAATCCGACAATTTAGCTGTGAAATCCTAAACCAAATTAAAAAAAAAAATATTTAGAAAAAATCATTTAAATTAAGTACATTTGATCAAAAATTATAATTTTTACAAATAAATAACTTAATTAATTTTGACTGTTTAAAATAGTAGAAAATTAGTCGGTAAAAGCCTATACCAACTGATTTCCGACTATTTCGTTAGTCAGTATAATGGTTTTTTAGTGATTTATATAATTTTATCGTCTTAATTTGTAAAAGAATGAGGAGATGTTTACAGAATCTAGTAAGATGTTGGAGGTCTTAAAATCGCGGTATATGACAGGTGTCTCTGCCTCATGTAAGAAGGCTAGACCTTTGGCTGCTCCTATTGCTATCTTAAGCCTTGTTCCCCATGGCAATGATAAAGATAGCCCTGTGATCATTATATTAATTATTAACAATAATCACTAATAAAAGTATATAACATAAGTTCTAGTGTAACGTTACCTAGACGTACCATGTCCAATTACTTAACTAATTAAGGCTTTCATTATATATAATTATAAAGCTATTATCTCTGGGTCAATTTAGAGTCACCAAGTCTCCTATCCTGTGAGATCGTCTCTTTGAGAGACATTTCTCAGGCCCAATCTATTAGAGTTTAATTCCTACTTTTGTGCTTTATATTTTCCAATGGGCTGAGAGTTGGTCTCTCACAAGAATTTGTGATTTAGAATTAGTTACAATAATATTAATAAATTTTTTATATAATTCTTAAAAGTCCAAAAACATTATAAATTGTATGTAATTTAACTTTTATATCTTACAACTTTTTATACAGTATATAAAAATTTATTAGGGCTAACTTCAATTAAAGTCGAAACTGACGGTCAATTCAAATTTCAAGATATGTTATGCATTCTATCAATTTTGATCATATATCGACTTATTTTAAGTAATCAGATCGGATAATAATTAATTGATAAAGGAACTTACTCTTGAACAGATGATTTTCAAGGCTGCCTTTAGGCATGAATTCATATACAAGAAGACGCTCTTCATCTTCACAGCAATAACCAATGAGTTTAACCAAATTTTTGTGTCTTAGCTGACCCAGGAATACCACCTCAGACTGTCCCACAATTCAATTCAGTTAGTAAATTTGGGGCCTTCATCATCAAACTAACTCAACCACCCATAATTATTAGGTAACACCTACAGAATATCATAATGTCTAATCTACAACCTTTATCTTATTATTATTTTTTATTTACCTAACGACTTTTTAATTTTTATATTAGTACCGAGTAAAATAAGGTAAGGAAGAGTTAGAAAAACGTAGAGAAAAGCAAGCGAATTAAAATTTTACTTAGAGAAAGTGGTACATGCTCCAACTGAAACACTATTTAATAAGTCTTTTAATTTTTTTAGTACAGAATAAGATAAGGTAAGAAAGAGTTAGAAAAAAGTAGAGAAAAGCTAGCGAACTAAAAATTTACCTAGACAAAGTGTTACATGCTCCAACTAAAACACGATTTAATCGGTAATTATAATGTAATTGCCTAACTATATTTTTGTTGACTTATGCCTATTTATAGAGAATTGGAATAAAATGGTGTTATATTTGACTACAAATCATTATTGGTTCTTAGTTGATGTATGCCACTTGCATCAAATTTTTAATTAATTTTTTTAGAAACTTATATTATACTATTAATACCAAATTCATTTGTATTAGGTTATTTGTTTTTTTTATTTAGAATAGTGTTATTATTTTAAATTACCAATGAAGGACAAATATCATTGATTATTAATTAAAAATTAATTATAATAATTACAACTATTAGCTAGTTTCGACTAGCTACATATCTTGGCTGATTGTAACATGACGAGGAGAGAACGAAGTTAGGTTGACCAAGAATACTTATGATGTAAAAACCTTATTTATTGCTAGCTCCCTTCTTATTTACTTGCACCATTTGCTTTTTCACATTTTTCAATGCACGAATTCAATCGTTAATATCTCTAATCATACATATCGAAAAATTATGAAAACTCAAAATCAATAAACTTTGAATCCAGACGATTCAAACAAGATCTCATATGACTATATTTTAACTTATATAGATTACCGACAATATAAAAGTCAATTTGCTAAATGAATAGTGTCGAAGTCAATTATGTTGCAAGTAAATAAGAACGAAGGAAGTATAAAATAATAGTAACTTACGTTCTGTCTTAATTGGAGAGTGAGTATCACTTTTTTAAAAAAAATTTGTATTTATTTTTAACCTAACTTTCTTTTTTCCACATCGTAACTTATTATTAAAAAAAATTTAAATGATGTAATATTTGACAACAAATTACTTTTTGTACGTTCTCAAGATGTACTTGTACGTGACATGCATAAATTTTCCAATCAAAAACTTTTTTAATGTATTATTACGACTCATTATATTTTAAATTATTTCTTGTTGGAGAAGACAATCATGTGAAGACATATGATCTATTGAACTAGTTCACATATCTCAAAGATTCAAAATGCTAGAGCTTGAACAAGAAAACACTTGTTATAAAGTTAAATTATATTTATATATCTCTTCACATATACTTTACCTCTTAAATTAACATGTCATAAGTATCGAGGTTTACAGGTTTAAGTCAAATACATAGAATTTCGACAAAATTAACCTAAAATTTCAACCACTAAAATAGTCGGAATTATGTGTTTTGGCCAGAACCTGCAAACTTTAATACTTTAGTAGCTATATATAATTCGCAAAAAATAAATATTAAGGCTGTAATTTACAAAAGCACTAAACTTTAAAGCCGTAATTCGCAAATTATTAATAATATAGGATTTATAAAATAAAATAAGACTTACTAGCCATTCCCTATGTCCTTGCAATCCTTCAATATCCAAATGCTTAACAGCAACAGCCTGAGCTTTCAACCCACACTTAAAATTATCATCCACATACCCTTTATGAACCTTCCCAAACCCACCTTCTCCAAGCAAATAACTCCTACAAAAATTCTGAGTAATAGCTCTAAGCTCACTCAGTTGAAAATCGAACAAGTCCAAACCGAATGACTGAGCTAAATCCTCATTTATCCGCTGCGACGAGCAGCTACTGAGGTTGCTCAGGTGTCCTGAATAAGCCAACCTTCTAAATGAAGGCAATGGAGCCATATTCTTAGACATAAGGTCGGAGGTTCGAGCCTTCTTACTGAAATTTATTCCTAATATTATGGAGTCCTCCACTGAACAACATTTTGTTGTCATGGGTCTCCATGCTTTATTTTCTTTTTTAGAACCTTCTATTTTTTTTGTCATGGAGGAGAGAATTTTATTTATGAGTATGATTAAGGGAGTTTTTTGTTAGGTTTATAAAGAAGAAGGGTGTTTATTAATTAATTTGATGGTTTATATATATTTTAAAAGGAAAGTGAATTGATATACTTTCTACAACTACTCCAACAATTCTACTAACTTTTTTTGTGTTGTTTTGTAAGCAAATGTTGAGATATTTTGATGATTAATCTTCATGCAAATGGTGCCAAAAGTTGTTTTGAAATGATTCTTTTTTTATTTCACACTTCATGTATTGATAAGATTGACTAGATCAATATCCAAAAATATATATATAGTTTTATATAGAATAATTTTGAAATTAATCTTGATGGAATAAGTATAAAAATTAATTCTAATTAGTAAACTAGAAATTTATGAAATTTTGAATTATATAAGTATTAATTATATTAATTATATAAGGTTGTGTTTAGAAACAGACATTTCATGTTAAATTATAATTTCAATCATGAAATCATTAATGTGGAATTTGAAAATGACTTCAAGTCATTCTTAAATCCTCATTTTTACCATTTTCTATAACAATTGTAGATTTGAGTCAAATCCAAATTTGAAATTTTTTGTATCTGTCAAACACTAAATTTAAGTAAAATTTATATTTTTAAATAAAACACCATTTCCAAACATCACACTATAGAATTATAAATTTTGGAATTTATCACCATATAATGCCTTATAATATAAAAGTATTCTATTATATTTTCTCCTATTCACTTTAAATATTGTCCCATTTGATTTTTCAACGGTATTTTTCAATCACTCTTATTGTAAATTTTATTAATATCAACTTTTTATAATTTTTACTCAAGCACAATTAGAGATATTTAAAATTAAAAATGTGCATTAGTAAATATGCCTAAACCAAATAGAACATTTAAAGTGAATAAGAGAGATCGTATATTTTTTATCTCGTATTTCATAATTTACTTATTCAAATATATTATTGTTTTCATTAATAATATCTTAAGAGGTTTCGTTAGCTTTTGTCATAAAAAGAAATGAGGACGTGGAGTATAATGTATATTTTGTTTAAGCTAGTTATCATACAATTCTCATGAGTAGAATGTACAAGGACCACATTGCTATGCAATGACACACAAAACCAAATTGTCTTCTAAGGATCACATGCAAGCTTAGCTACTCATATGAAGTATCACATATTCACATATGACTTTCTTATATATATTTATTTGTCAAAGCAAGAAATATCAAATATATATAAATTAATTATTGCCAACTCAAATGTTCAATTTAATTTATAGTAATTCTGAATTAACTATCATATTTATTGCTTTTAACTACTCCCTTCATCTTACAGAAATATTAATTTTTAATACTGATTTCTTTTTAATACATGGTAGACTGAGAGAAGAAGAGGACTATACGTGAGATTTGATCTTAGGCCTTGCTTGAGAACTAGTTGAGACAATACATTTCTCAATAGTAATATAACTAAAATAATGTAGGAAAATTGGATAAACAAAAAGCAAATCAAATGAGACAATACATTTGATTAAGTTTATATAAATCCATCAAATAATCGTGGAGTATAATAGGGAAATCAACTACTCATTTACATGCTCAAAGAGGCACAACTGCAAATTAGAATATGTTATATACTCTAATACGTTCCCTCAAACGAGGACCTAGTGGACTAGAAGTGTCGCGCACAAGCGTCAAGCCGCTAAATATTTCAGTATTCCACTTAAAGGAGGGGTGGTTGAGATTCGAACCGTGACCTCTTGTCACGATAGCTTCTGATAACATGTCAAGAATCCAATTCAACTAAAAGCTTAAGCTGATGGTTGTTGCCCCAAAATATATCTATAACTATTACTAAAACAAAACTCTGATGATGTCATCCCTTTCTAAAACTGCTTACGTGTCACTTTCTCAATGAAAATTTTCCCTCTAAAACTCAATGATGATGTCATTGCATTTATTACTAATGTTCATATCTTTAGACTTTTTTATATTCTAATTATAACTCTAATATTATCAATATTTATTGATTTTTTGCTTTTTTAGATCAATTATTTAATATATAAGAAAATCATATATTTTATTTTATTTTAATTCTTTATAAAATATTTATAATGTTATTCATTAAATGAGTGTAGGATGTGTTAAGCTATCAATTTTTAACTTTTTTGTTTACAAAAAATATATTAAAAAATTTAATAAAATTGTGCATCGCACGGGCATTATCTAGTTATATACTCAAACAATAGGCAGAGCCACAAGCTTTATGACCGGTCGAGCCAGACTCCCTTATGTTTTATTCATCAATTTTGCGTAGCCTCAACGACCAATATGTATACCTCGACCAATATGTATACCTCAACTACTCATTGAGCTCTTATTTTTGCGACACTACTAAACCAAGCTCATTCATTAAAAAATCAACGGACCGGATCTAAATAACTCTAATGGCTCGTTTGGCTAGTAGTATTAAATGGTGGTAATGAGAATAATTTATAGTACAAAATTTCACAAAAGTTTCATATCATTCCCATGGTAATGAAACTTTAATTTTCTTTTACAAATTTTCATTATCATCTAATACTACATCACCTAATGGGTAATACATTGAAATGAATTTTATGAAGAAAATGAGATGATTGAAGTTGGACAAGCATGCATGACCATCAAGGTGATCATGAGTTTTTTCAATTAAAAGTACACTAGTTTTTCATTCTTATTACTGCCTACCAAACGAGTCGTAAATCCTCAAAATCAAATCTTTGATTTATTTCATAATACAAGGGTACTAGCTAATTTTTTGTTGTCTACACTTTGGGTACAAACGCGCCTAAAGTCTCAATTATTTGTATTAATAGCAGTTATGACACTAAATGTAACAATAGTAAAAAAGTTAATTATTTCTATGAATAGATAGATGAATATGTAATCACCTTTATTATCCAATATATTTTATAATTAATTATTAATCCAAAAGAATAAAAGTCTCATTTATTTTTCTTTTTAAGATATTTTTGAGGGGCTTTTTTAGAATATGATGTCATTCAAATGAAGCCAAAATATAAGAGTTAAATGCTCAAATTTGAGTGGTTTTGATCACCCACCAATGAGAATTAGATTAGGATTATCCTTTCAATGACGCAGGTTATATTTTGGTGTTTGGACAACGATATTGATATTTGATGTATATCTATTTCTTGCTTATTTTGTATAGACAAAATAAAATAGAGTAAGACATTTCCTAATATGTAGCTTTTTAGCGAAAGATTAACTAATAATTAATAATATACATTAATTCCTCCACCCCAAAATTATTGTCTATTTTAAGTTGGACACGCATATTAAGAAAGTGGTAGTTGAAATATTTTAAATGATTATTAAAATTGTAAAGGTGGTACTTGAGGTATTTAAGTGATCATAATAATTGTAAAGGTGGTAGTTGAGATATTTAAATATTATTAGTATGACTTTTTTATTTATACGGTAGACTGAAAAGAAAAGACTAAGTGAATTTAATTTTATAATTTTATCTGAAAAAATGATACTTTGTCTCGCTGAATAAAGACTTAAAATTAGCTTATTTATTATTTTTAGACTACTTGATGTAGTTAATTTTTATAAGTTTCAAACCTTGATGATTGATAATGTGTTTTCTTCTATATAAATATATTAGTTTAAGGTCAATGATTGAGTCTAATTTAAGGAGCATAAATTTAAAGTCAATTTTTTTATTTTTTATTTTACAGTGTACATGGTTTACTAGTTCTACACCTTACGCAATAAGATTAGTCAAAGTACAATTATTTAACATTAAATAAAAAAGATCAATAAACAAAATAAATTTTATGTCTTTTGCTCTATTTTTTATTTTACTCACTTCTTTAAAGAAGTTTCCATAAAAATATTTACAGAAATTAAGAAAAATAGAATCTTTAAGATAGTGGATATAAAGTTTTATTTAATAAAAAATTTAATAGAGAAAAAGTAAAGACCATAAACGTTTAAAAGAAAGTTAGTGGAATAAAGAATATAAGCACCAAAATAATAAAAAATTATTTTTATAAAGTTAATAGGAAACGTATGGGGACCATAAGGAATATAAAAAGAATAAAATAAATTTAGTGAAAAATATGTAGAAAACATAAGCATTATTGAAATATTAAAATAAGAACAGACAAGGTCAATGATTTTTATCCAAAATTTATAATATAAAAGACACATTATTTATGAGAACAACAAATAAAATATCAATAAACAAATTAAAAGTGATCGATGGACGAATTAAAGGTGACGTTTGATTGGAAGAGAGTACAAAAAATCTGGTATCCTGCTCCACAATTTATATCCTTAAGCTAACCATGAATTCTAAAAAGTTACATCAGCTAGCTATGGTTGTTGGGTCCTTCAATAATTTTCAGTATTCTTAAGTTTGGTAATTTTTGGTTGTTACTATATTTTGTCTATTTCTGCCCTTCTTGTAACGGAAAATAAGCTCATTTATATTATTCGTGATTATCACATTTAATCTATTTTTAAAAGATAATTAGATAAATTGGTTAATAAATATGAAGGAATGACGATGGTTGATCAAGTACCAAGCCAACCATGGACGGATCTCCAATTATGTGGTTACTGTAGTCAGTTAACATAACTTAAATTCAAATTAAAATCAAGTACTATGTCTAAATTCACCTTAGATAAGTTGGCTATTGTATAATTTTTCACATGAGTAATCAGAGTTCGGCATCAATTAATTGCATTTTACATTTTTTTGATGTGATCAGTTTCATAGTTGGTCAAATGATAGACATTCTATGCGCCACTTCTAAAATACAAAAATATAGCATGAGCATTTGCTTTAATATATTTAATAATGATTGCAAAATTTTATTTCAAATTATTTACATTACTTTTTTTCTAGATCCCTCACTCAAATCAACAATGCACATACCATATGTTGTAGCCTCTATATCTACTCTCAACGTAGACAATTTCTTTGATTATTTTCAAAGTCAAAGCTTATTTTAACCAAGACATACCATACACACACACATATATATATATATATATATATATATATATATATATATATATATATATATATATATATATATATATATATATATATATATATATATATATATATATATATATATAAGTTTTATAAGGATTTAGTCTACATGAATATAATTAAAAAATAGTTTTCAATAAATACTTTCCTCAACAATTGACTTAACAAACTAATAAGAAATTAACGAAAAATTCCCGCTCATCAAAATAAACAATAAATTTGTACCCAACCACTCTAGCCAACATTTAATCTAAAGATACCCTTATCCACAAGTCTTTCTAAACCTTTGATATATAATCTCTAGCAACCATGGATAGGTCATAGGTAAAACAAGATTTGAAGAACTTTGGGTTTGATTCTCATCGTTATAGAAATAATTACTTGTAATTTTTGAAGGTGTTTGGCAATTGGTTATTGACTGTTGGCTTGTTTGACCAACTAAAAGTGTTGACTATTTTTATTGGCTTTTAAGCAAGTTGAAAAAGTCAGCTGTTTATGAAGATGTTTGGTTAATTTAAATATAGTTGTTGGCGATTTATTAGAGAAAAAAATAGATCAATAAGCCAAAAGTAAACCAAAAAGCCAACTAAAATAGCTTTTTTATTTTAACTTAAAAGTTAACTTTTCAACTGGATTAAAATTATTTATCTAATACTACTATAAAGTTTAGTGGGAGTGATCCAAAAGTGAGGGTAAAAAATAAATAGCATGTTGGCACGGTTGGCTAGCTCCCATTTGTCATATGATTGATGAAGCAACTTAGAAAAAGACATCACATAAGCAATATTGTATCAAACCGGATCATCAATGGCTTGACTTTATCATTATTATTATTGTTAGGACTTAGGAGGGATAAGGACAGTTAGATCCACAGCTAACATTCAGCATTAACTGACAACTGTAACCAAATGTCACAGCCACAATTACAAGTTATCAAAACATGTTACGATAACATATTTACTCAACCTTGTAACTAAAACTTGATTTGACTCGATTTTAAAAATAAGTTATAGTTATGTAAAAACTAATTTGAAATAAGATTCAATTTAAACCAACCTGAAACAGTTAATCTGAAATCGATTTGATTGCTTAAATGAAAGATAGCTCTTACACAAATACAATATGGTTAAAGTTTTAATTTCAAATAATCCCAAATTTGAGAAGAAAACAACAAATGTATTGAATAACTCAATTCATTACATACTACTACATTTTAGTTCGTCTGATAAAATTTACTACAATTCTATTAATTTTAGTTATGACCTTATACAGTTATATTATCTCTTCAACCCATATCCACAAAGTTTATTTATCTTTAAATTCATTCATATACTTTAAATTTTTATATTTTATAACGTATCGAAAACAAAACATCAAAATTATACTCCCTCCGTCCCATTTAATTTGTAGCACTTTTCATTTTGGTCTATCCCACTTATTTGCATCAATTCTATTTTTTGAGTATGGTCCACCACTTTTTTTAATCTCATCTATACATTCTAACTATCTTTTAATTCAACCACACAATTCATTCTCTCTCTTCATCTATTATCATTATCTACCTTTTTCTTAAAAAACAATTATTTTCTCTTTGTTTCAAATTATAAGGAACCGAATAGTAAAAACAATTTTCTAAATATAAAATCCATTTTATATGATAATATGAAGTACTTGTTGCAAATTAGTGGATGGGAGTGGTACCTAAAATTGTAATGAGAATTCAATTTTAGCATAGTAACTAGGGTTTTCTTTTGCTTTTTTCTTTCACATTGTGACTAAACTTTATAATTTTCACTAATCAACCAAATAATTCATTTCCTTTTTTTACTTGTAAAAATACACTAGACTATTCCCAATAAATTACCTAAAATTGTCCAAGCTAGTTTCAAAATCCACAAAATGGGCAAATTCTCCATCAATCATTGAACAACATTCCCAAAATTTGTACTATTAAATAATCCTAAAACCCCTTTTAATTTCTTGAATAAACAAATTTCATTAAAATACTAATAAATAAACATCTGAATTCTGAACGTTTATGAAACAAACAATTCTATAAACTCTGCAGGAATCAGTTCGAGTATACCATTGACTACATCCTCTATCTCTCCGTCCACTTTTCACAATCTACATTGTCATTTTCTTCACTTTTCATCAAGATCTGCTCTTTTATAAGGTATTTTCCCATTTTATCTCTAATTTTTTATTCCTTTAATTTCATAAATTGGGTTATTATTGGTTTTTAATCTGTAATGTACTGTTAATTTGATTGTTTTTGATTTAAGATTGGTGGGTTTTTGTTCAATTGATTAATGCAATTAGTAAAGTTTTAATCTTTGGGTGTTTGATTGCACATTTAGTCATGATTGATACCTGGGTATGATGTTTGTTGAATTGTAGTTGTTATTTTAATGGAAAATTTTAACTGGAAAGTGAAAGTAGTTGAAATTTATAGTTCTTAATTGTATTTTGAAATAGACAATATTAGGTCAAACACATTACATTGACAGATTCTGCAGTTTCTCATTTGATATATAGTTGCAAATTTTGCTCTTTAATTTATCTTTTGTGCTGTCTGAAATTTAGTGATATGTGCTTCATAGTGCATACTTGGTACTGACCATGAATTGGCTACCTCCCATTTGTAAATGGTCCATTAGTATTAGGAGAGAAATGGGTGGATGATAGACATACCCATCATCCAACATGATTACATGAAACCACATGGGCATGATGGTCGATAGCAACGGAGAATACTGATGGCGCGTTTGGTAATTGGTACTAAATGGTGGGAAGGAGAATGATTTGTAGTGTAAATTTTTATAATATTTATTGTGTCATGCCCATGGTGATGAAAGTTCGATCATAAAAAAGTTTTTTTCTTCACATTTTTCTATTACCACCTGATACCACACATGTTCAAATGGTAATGCTTTGAAAGAATTTTGTGAAGAAAATGAACTTGTTGAGGAGTATAATCATGACCATTAAGCTTGTCAAGAGATGTTCCTACCAAAACTATACTAACTTTCTATTACTATTCCCATCATTTAGTATCGATTACCAAATGGGCTGAAAGAGTATTGACACTTCCCTCTTAGACCTAGGTGGTATCCATAGCTGTGATAAAACACATATATACACGTATACAACAGTTTTATTACCCCAATACCGTTAAGTGCTTGCACCTAACTAGGTTGGGAGTTATATGTAAGCGATCTTTTTCTTGTTAGTAATGGCAAATTGGTCATTTTTCATTGATACCGAGATAAATAGCTAATAGAATAGACGTTGTGAAATTCTTTGACTTGGGGTTTATTACATTCCTACAAACACCTTAATTTGTGTTGTGTGTTAATTGAATAAGGCGGGTATAACTAATTGTGCAGTAGAAATGTGGAAGTTGAAGATAGCCGAAGGGGGTAGTCCATGGTTGAGAACTTTGAACAATCATGTTGGAAGACAGTTTTGGGAGTTTGACCCAAATCTTGGAACTCCAGAACAGATTAAAGAGATAAATGAGGCTCGTGAGAACTTTCAGAAGCATCGTTTTGAGCAGAAGCACAGTGCAGATTTACTTATGCGATTCCAGGTACTGCTGCAAAGTCAATATCAAATTCACAAGTTTCTTTTTCGATGGGGCCAAAGATTTATAGTTATTTGGTTCTTTGGTTCCTGCTGTAGTGTACTACTATATCTTCAGTAGTGTATACAACAATGCACTTCCTATCTAGAAGGAAAAGTTTGTTAGATAGTGGTGGGTAATGTGGAAGTGCATGAATAGGCATTTGGAGAAAAAGTTAGTTATAGATAATAATTTCATTATTTTGATGGGGCTAAAGATTATTTCAGATTATGGTGGCCTAAAGTAAAGTGGTTCATTATATCATGTGCACTTCTTATATATGTGAAGTTGCACATGACGTTTTCTACCAAGGGTCAATCGGAGACAATCTCTTTGTTAGTACTGTGTACATCCGACCCTTCATACATCATATTGAAATATCCTTAATGATGATAAATACCCTAGATGGGAGCCCTAATTGCATTGGGTAATAGAATGTTGTGTATAGAGAATAATATCATATAAAGTAAGAGAGATGAGAAAATAACAAAACTTTTTGTGTAGTGGAACTTGTTGCGAATGTTGCATGTGTTATCATGACTGAGATTTTTTATTGAACTTGTTATTTGATCTGCATAATAAATCACTTGCTGACCATATTCATAATAGCTCAACAATCTTAGACTGTTTATAATCTTGTAAATAGTCGAAGGTTAGATACTTTGTTCTTCCGTCACAAGCTCATAAAGGAAGGATAACACAAGGCAATTCAATTACCTCATAAAAATATGTTCAGTGCAGCTAGGTTGTCACTATTTCCCCGTAATTTGTATTGTGAAATTATATTTTTTGAGGCTTTGAGCTATAGTGAGAATGAGTTCATATGTCGGGTGCTATGATCTGTTCAAATGACTAAGACGATCTGCCTCATTCTTTATACAAACGATGACTTCTTCTTGTTGTTTCTGGTGCAAATTGTAGTTTGCTGCGGAAAATCCAAACAATGTGGTCTTGCCTCAAGTCAAAGTGAAAGATGAAGATAACATTACAGAAGAAACTGTTGTTACCACTCTTAAAAGGGCTCTCAGCTATCATTCATCTATCCAGGCACACGATGGACACTGGCCAGGTGATTATGGTGGTCCTATGTTCCTGATGCCCGGCTTGGTAAGTAAATAATGTAACCATAGTACCATACTAATTGGCATAATAATAAGTGTTATTGAACTCATAATATCTTGTGGTAAACCGAGATCATTCTCAATTGTTTTAGATCTACTAGTGCATAATTTAGAGCAATTTGCAACATGGCTTGAAATAGATGCTCACTGTTATTTAATGCATTAGGTAATTGCCTTATCAGTTTCTGGAGCTCTAAATGCTGTCTTGTCAAAGGAGCATCAAAAGGAAATGTGCCGTTACCTTTACAACCATCAGGTGAGGATGTGAGGTAACTACTAAAATAAACACAGATTCTTAAATGAGACGGTCTCAAGGTGAGACCGTCTTTATGGGTTGGCCCATGCACATATTTGTATGTTAAAGTCATCAATTACTGAGTGGACTAATTATATGGGTCCTTCTGTCTCATACAAGATAAGCTATAAAATAAATGTGTTTCCTCCCTTTTTCGTGTCTTCTCATCTTATTTATCCTTTGGCAAGTAATATAATAGGACAATTTTAATTTTGAAACAAACTTCTTGAAGACATTTAACAAAGAAATCAAAAAAAAATAATCTTGGTTATAGTTTTGTTCTCACATTAATATTTAAACCTATTTCTGTAAAGTTTACTTATCAGCTTAGAAATGTTTATTTTCATTTATGGGTATTCTTTGACTCGTCAACACAATGACATTACTTTTTAATTTTCTTCAAATTGGGTTGGTAAAGTTACAGCTTCTATGGGTGTTCTTTTGATATTTCTATAGTGTGACCGAAAATTTATTCTGGCATTTGGCTGCAGAACAGAGATGGTGGGTGGGGTTTGCACATTGAAGGTCACAGTACTATGTTTGGTTCTGCGCTTACATACGTTACCTTAAGATTGCTCGGTGAAGGAGCTGATGATGGTGATGGAGCAATGGAAAGAGGGCGCAAATGGATTTTGGAACATGGAAGTGCTACTGCAATAACATCTTGGGGGAAAATGTGGCTTTCAGTTCAGTTCATAATCTTTTGTCTTTTGTGAGATAACTTTTATTTCTTCATGTTCTATTTGGTTAAGTGAAGCCGAAAAATGACAGGTACTTGGGGTATTTGAATGGGATGGCAATAATCCAACGCCTCCAGAGATATGGCTTTTGCCTTATCTTCTCCCTATTCATCCAGGTTATTGTCTGTTTATGCTTATCTTTTTATTTAACACACACATGAATAGAATTGATAGCTAATATTATTTCTTGAGTCGTTAAGATGACTCGTGACTTATTTTTATATCTATTGCTCCTTGATTTTGCAGGAAGAATGTGGTGTCACTGTCGCATGGTTTATTTACCTATGTCATATTTATATGGAAAAAGATTTGTGGGTCCTATAACACCAACAGTTTTGGCATTGCGAAGGGAGCTGTACAATGTCCCATATCATGAAATTGATTGGAATCATGCTCGTAATGAATGTGCGAAGGTAATATATTCTCTATGATTTTTATGCTAGTAGGACTCAATTACCAAGCAACGACATGAAACCTTTTTGTATGTCAAAGTTGCTATTGATAGTGTGATTTGCGTAAAGAGGATTAAATTGGAAACTTACTTGGCCTAGGATTTTTGACTTTTGATGAAAGCATAGAATGCAAAATATCTAGGCTGAGGATCAATTATGATATTTGCATGTCACGGTTTGGAGTCTTTATAAATACAATGCAAAGAGAAAAGCAGATTTAAATTAAAGAGAGGGGCTTATATGGAGGCATCTCAGAGATAGTGTGTGTTGATTCACTTTTGGTGCTACTAGATGAATATTGTCTTTGCAACATAAACTTAGTTTCTCTATACAATAAAAACTGAAGTGTTGGGGTGTAAAGCGTGAAACTTGTGAATGTGAAATAAAACATTTCCAAATGAAAAGGACGTAAAAACAAATAAGTTAAGAGGATAGAGCAAGAATGCGGTAACACTCTTGATCTTGGTAAGCCGGAACGGAACGATAATGTGGTAACGAAAGTGATGCGGTTTTTGTAGCGCCTTGGTCAAAAGCATGATATCCCTTGATACGACTTAAAACTCGGGGTTTTTTTTACATCTTTACAACGGGAAACATCAAATCATTTTTTTAACAATCTTTAAAACACAGACGATGTGATGTGATTTAGCCCTGTTTTTGCTCTATGATAAAAAAATTGAAAAAGTAGAACTGAAGTGACAGACTTAACCATTATCACGGAACATCATGGATAGGCTGCTTGAATTTTCTTATCAACACTATTGTTTCTATATTACTTTCATGGGTTAAAGATTAGTAGTGGTCACATAATATGTTGCTTTGTCTGCAGGAAGATCTATACTATCCTCACCCCTTGGTGCAGGATATACTTTGGGCAGCTCTTCACAAGGCCGTTGAACCTGTTTTGCTGCAATGGCCTGGTAAAAGGTTGAGGGAAAAAGCGCTCTCCCATGTCATGGAGCACATACACTATGAAGATGAGAACACTCGATATATATGCATAGGGCCTGTAAACAAGGTCTGAACCAGAACTTCCCCTTGCTTTTCCAATTGGTTAAACTAATTGCCAAAAAGATCATAAGCAATGGAGATAAACTGAGTTCTCTGCAGTGTTTAAAAAGGAAACACCAATCAAAAAAATATCGCTTCATTCTGCTTTGAGTTGGAAAATAGGCTAGATAGGCGATAGCAGCCTAAATAATACTACCTCCTATTCAGCCTAAATGTCCCATATTTTTTTTGGCACTATTCACTCATCACTCTTAATTTGTATTTTACTCTTAATCTATAAGTTAAAACATACTCATGTGGGATCTTGTTTGATTCTTCTCAATACAAGGATTACTAATATCAAATTTTTATAATTTTTAATTAGGAATAATTTGAGATATCATAGGTTAAAATGTTGTCTCGACAAGTGTGAAAAACTAAATGGGGAATTTAGGCTGAATAGGAGGGAGTATTTATTTACGTATTATGCTAGTTTTTAATGATAACCTGCAATCAATGATATACATTAGCAAAGTGAATCTTGTAATGCGTAAGGAATCATAATTTTTTACAAGCAATTGCTAACAACAGTCAGGCTAATAGGTCCATTCGTAGTAGTCTTTATCCTTATTTTAGTCGTACAGTTTTTTTGTCCCTTTGATGCACTTTAGGAAACCTGTTATCCATGATTCATTCATACATTTCATTGCCCAATGCCATTAAAAGGCTTCCACCTAGGGTAATATACGCAAACTTACCCTTGTTAGTGATGATAAAGTTGTTTCCGATTGACCCTTGGTAGTAAACATAATTTGTCTAATTTACATAAATAAATAGTGCACATAATTTAATGAGTCATTTACTATAGTCTTATATAATCCAAAACTAAAGAACTATAAATCTTTGGCCCTATCGAAATAAATGACGTCGTATGGTCCATTCATAAAGAGGTTGAAAATACACCACAATAACGTGATTGCTATGTCTAGGAGGATTTCCTCTAATTTTGTAATCTGTTACTAGAACTTGAAATTTGAAAGATAGGTGGTATAGTGATTAGTATTATATATCTCAGGCTTTCCTTCTTGTCAACCATCATCTATTTCATCTCTTAATGTTTCCTTATTTGCTTTCTGTTTTGTTGGGTGAGGTTTAGTATTGTTCTTTGTTTGAATTTATCTTAGAAGATGGCTACTTTTGATCAATGTTACTTGTTACATATCTCACTAAGGGCAATAAACCTGATCTTCTATCAAGTTGGCTCATTTCTTAATCTTGTCTTGTATGATCCATTTCATGCTAATATGATCGTTTATTTTTAACTTTTGGAAGCATGATATCTCATATTATCAGGATTTATGCTTTGGCATTGTTGTGTTTGAATCGGAAACTACTTGCAGGTATTAAATATGCTATGTTGTTGGGTGGAAGATCCAAATTCAGAGGCTTTTAAGTTACATCTTCCTCGAATTTATGATTATCTTTGGATTGCTGAGGATGGCATGAAAATGCAGGTCATTTATTTGTTTTTGCCATAGTCACACAAAACCCCTTTCAAATTCCCCCTAGTCATTATTGCACTAACTAGTTTATTTTACACCGGATTTTGTGTCTCGTGATGCAGGGTTATAATGGTAGTCAATTGTGGGATGCTGCTTTTGCTGTTCAAGCAATTTTGGCTACAAATCTTGCTGAAGAATATGGCGCAACTCTTAAAAAAGCACATACCTTCATAAAAAACTCACAGGTACTCATTTATTATGCCATCTCCCGGTGATACATTCATTGAACCATTTATTCCTAGTTATCTTGATATCACGTAATTTCTTTCTTTAATCAATTTTTTTCTCTTAGGTTAAAGATGATTGTCCTGGTGATCTTAGTTATTGGTATCGCCATATCTCTAAAGGTGCTTGGCCTTTCTCAACTGCGGACCACGGATGGCCCATCTCAGATTGTACTTCAGAAGGATTGAAAGTAATGAATGAGCTAGTACCAAACTGTTTATTTCTTTTTCAAATAATGTTCAAGTACTCTTGTGAGAGCCTGTCTCTCAAAGAAACGACCTCAAAACTAGAAGCGCACATTCTTATTTTCTCTTTAATTTGTATTAATAAGGCTATTTAGCATGTATATCTAATGCGTCTCATGGAGAGACCGTCTCTCACAACAATTTGTAAATAATGTTTTTCAAGCTTCATTCCCTTACTGTTTTTCTTTCCTTTCAGGCTGTTCTTATGCTGTCAAAACTTCCTTCTGAGATAGTTGGTGAGCCACTAGAAGTGAAATGCCTATATGATGCCGTAAATGTGATTCTTTCTCTACAGGTAATCGATTTCTGGCGATTCATACGTGCCAAAGCTTCTTGCTTTACATTTTCAGTTATTTTTGCATAATTTTTGGAGTGTCTGCTTGACTCTGCTTGTAGATTTTCATTTTAAAAGTAAACCATCGTTTCTCCTTTTATATCTGTCGATGTTATTCGGAATGGTTATTGTTACATTAATTTTATCCCTCGAATGTAGTAATCGTTAATTTATTTTTTACAAATCAACATTTCAGTTTTGCTTCTATGGAAATGCAGCCGTTGGCTTGTGATAATTTCATTCAATAATTTTGGTGTTGCAGAATGATGATGGAGGATATGCAACATATGAACTGACACGATCCTACGCTTGGCTAGAGGTACAACTCATTAATTTTTTGTTTGTACTGCGGACTTCTCATTGCAATTACTTTGACACCAAAAGTCCCTTTTTTTCTGTTTATTAATTTTTATTCAATCCCTTATTTACTCTATTATATCTTCTTGTAGATCTTCCATATAGTTTTTACTGACCTCTTGTATTCCTTATGTCGTGCATGACTTTAATTTACGTGGGTTTTGAAACTTCTGTCCGTTAGACTTTCACTTTCTTTTCCATCGATTATGCCCCTCATTGTTTTTTTGTTTTAATTATGTTGCTAACGTAGTTTCGATATGTTTCTTCTTTTCAACGTATCCATGAATCTCATTGTTGTTCATCTCCTTTCTTTTTCAGTTACTAAACCCAGCTGAAACTTTTGGTGACATTGTCATTGATTATCCGTAAGTAATGAGATTTAAAAAAAAAAAAACAATATAGCTTCATTTACCTTTACTCCGAATGTTGATATGCATAATTACTTGTTGTAAGTCCTGTTCTGTTTCATTTGTAGTTATGTTGAGTGTACGTCTGCCTCTATTCAAGCCCTCGTATCATTCAGAAAATTGTATCCTGGTCATAGGCGAGAAGAGATAGAAAAATGCATCAAACGAGCTGCAAGTTTTATCGAAAAGATTCAGGCAGAAGATGGTTCATGGTTTGTCTCGTGTTCTTCTTTATACTCCATTGCCAAGTCGCTTACTGGTAGCGACTATTTAAGCTCTTTAACCCCTCTTAACCACGTTCAGACGGGTTACATCTTGTATTTATCATCTTCATCTGATAAATGCTTTCCACCTTTCGATTTAAGTTCAGAAATCTTATATTGGAACGTTTTGTAGGTACGGCTCCTGGGCAGTTTGCTTTACATATGGAACATGGTTTGGCGTTAAAGGATTGATCGCTGCTGGAAAGACCTATGACAATTGTCCCAGCATTCGTAAAGCCTGTGACTTTCTGTTGTCTAAACAGGTTTCTTCGGGTGGCTGGGGAGAGAGCTACCTATCATGTCAGAACAAGGTTGCGCTTAAATAATATTGAGCACATAAATTCCGTAGCAAATGATATCAAGGAAATGAGGAAATTAATCAGTATTTCAGCTTATTTACTATTATTTTCCGTCTTTCTTTCTTTATTCAGGTATATACAAATCTTGAGGGCGACAAATCTCATGTCGTAAATACAGGGTGGGCAATGCTGACTCTTATTGCTGCTGGACAGGTATACCTTGCGACCGTAACATCTATGTTTAGTACAGATAAACATGTAGCATGAAACTATTGCGGTTCTCCTTTCTCGGAATTTATGGGTTATACCCATGAAATTGTTTATTCGTTTTCTACGGGGTTTTCTGAGTAAAACTTGCATCTATTGAGCTTAAAACACGAAGGGATATCCATCAGAGCAATACGCTTTTGCTCGAGTATGATTTATATGATGTAATTTATTGTGCAAATTAATCTGATTTGACTTGTCCACGAGATTCTTCAACGATTATGCTTTTAATCGGGATCTTCATGTGCGCATTGTTTTGTTTTAGAAGTTCCGAGGATACTCCCTTTTAATGTAATGTTTGTGCTTGGTGCAGGCTGAAAGAGATCCAAAACCGTTGCATCGTGCAGCTAAAGTGTTGATCAATTCTCAATTGCCAAACGGAGATTTCCCACAGCAGGTCGTTCTTTTGCATTCATTTTTCGATTATATCATCATAAAGTAAATCTATGCTTAATTTTCTCCAGCATTTGGTTAACCTTCATACCGAAATAATGGTGGTTCGTTTTTCTTATAATAGGAAATCATGGGCGTTTTCAACAAGAACTGCATGATTACTTACGCTGCATACAGAAATATTTTCCCGATTTGGGCGCTTGGTGAATATCGAACCCAAGTTCTTCAAATGAAATGAGAAAATGCTCGTTTTCCCGGGGGGTGTTATTGTCTACCGTTGGCCTCTATGGTATAATCAGTCAGCCGGAGGCCTGAAAAACGGTGGTTTGACTCGAGAGAACCAGATACTCTTCTACATAATGCTTTGCATAGCTAGAAACTTGAAAAACTAAGCTATTGTTCTGTAACACTTGGTGAATTCATGTACAAATGTCCTTTACTGCATTTTCATTCTTGGCTAATTTTCGACATATTTCTATTTAATTACATATTTTGATTATTCAATTTTCGATGAATTTTATCCTTCAAGATACGAATAAAAATTTTTTTTTGGTGTTTTTATACCCTTTTGAGGTGGTGCGCACCAAGGCACAGCTCAAGCCTTCACTTGGATCTAGATCCTCGTTTATTTGTGAAATATGGTGACTTGATTCAAACTCGATTTGACCTGACCCACACCGCCCAATAACCCGGTCTACTTAAACATTTCTTCTAGTATGTAAGCACAAAATGTTGTCAAATAAATAACACAAAAAATCAATACAGAATGCAAGAATAAATCAGTATTATATATGGATACTCCTTACCTAACTAACTCATAGTTAATATTGCACTATAACATAGACACATACGCCAGACAATTTAGGTTACGCAAAGACCCACTAATAATGGCAATTTTTTAAGACTTGAAAATGTTTTGTCATATAATATTATGAGCATTTTTCAACAAATGATGGATATAAATAAATAATGACACATAATACTTTGTAACAAGGGGAGGAGTATTATATTGTATTCTTTTACTTCCTCCTTTTTAATAATACTTGCTACATCTAATTTTTTTACGCAATTTAATATTCTATTTTGTTCATTTATATGTCAAATTATACACATTTAAAAGTTATAAAACGTTTATATTATGAAAGTATGCGATTAGACGATTCAAACAAGATCTCACTTGACTATATTATTAATTACATATTAACCGCAATATATAAAATAAGCTTAAACGATGAATAGTGCCCAAAAACTAAATGTAGCAAGAATTTCGGAACAGAAGAAGTACTTTGTCACAAGCGGAGGAGCATTTTTCAATTTTTATCATACATAATTTTTATATTTTTTTTAATTTTAATTTTATCCATACAATTTAATTATCTTACTGATAGAGTTATTTTTAGAGAAAATATGTAACAACGGGAGGAGTATTATACTCCCTCCGTTCTTTTTTGTTCTTCCCATTTACTTTTTGCACAGTTTTCAAAGCAACTTTCGAGCCTAAATATCTCTAAATACGCATTATAAAAACTTATAAAAATATATGATAAAAAAGTATATATTAAGACGAATCTAAGCAGATCTCATATGGATATATTTTATCATCTATAAATGTCTTAATAATCTTAATCAAATTTCTCTCTCCAAAAATAGAATATTCTAAACGGGAAGAACAAAAAAAACGGAGAGAGTATTAAATATTAATATACTTTAATTAATAGTCAACTTGCAATATGTTGCATACAATTGGCCTTAGAAGATGCTTCTCTACCTTCTACTCCTAATAAGGTAGAATCTTCTTTACAGTCTACAATAGTTGGGCACCTGATCCAATACTCACAAATATTCCAGAACTTATGGAATTTTTTTCATTTTTTTTATATTTTCCTCATATTTATTTTACAATCCCATTTTCTATTTTCCATTAAAGAGATCCTGACAATAATTCATTTGTTATACTATAAAGTCTATTTTTTTGGCTGGATGAAATAATAAGTATATTGCCCCCACTCCACTACCTTAATAATTCTCACTTTTCCAACCTTTTCCACCCCAATCCCAATTATGGAAAAAAAAAAAAAAACATCTTATCAAATTCAAACCTTTTTCTAAATTCTAAAGAGGGATTTTTTCAAGTATAATTTTTTTTTAAGAATTTTGTACTTAGGTTGAAACAATAAAGAGCATAAGCAAAAGGGTGTTTTTTTTTTTTTTTTTTTTTTAAGATTGATTTGCATGGATGCCATTAAAAGGCAAGCTAGCAAGCTCAGAGAGCAAGTAGCTAAGCAACAACAGGTACTTTTTTTAAAGTTTTAATCTTTTGATTAAGAAACCTTCACTGTAATCAGTAATGAAAGTTGCTTATATTTGTTTGCTGTATATGGGGAATTTAAAAGAAGGCGAGAAAGACCGAAGATAACCTAGAGAGGAGTGGAGAAGGATATGATTTAGAGTTAGTCGAGATGGTAGAAAATCGAAATGAATGGAGTAAAAGAATTGATATGACGACCATTAGAACTGATCTATTGGTAATGGTTTATGTAGCTAACACCATTCTTTTAGGATTGAATCTTGGGCTACTTTTGAATGTTGATCTGGGTAGGAAACCTTGTAAGCTGAACCCTGTAGTTGAATGATCTTATGATATTTCAAATTTAATTCACCCTTTTTGTTTTGATTGTGTATTGTTAGATTGAGTTCTTGGTATTGGATTAGGAGTTGGGTATTGAAAATTTCATGTTTGTTGCTGAAATTTAATTGGATAGAACTTAATTTCTAGCCTTGAATTGGGTAAAATTGACCACATTCATTTAGTCCTCTCTTTGAAGGTAGTATGGCCGTATGGGTATGGATTGTCCGTCACTTTCCCTCACTCAGACCCTATTTTCGAGCGGGATATTGGGTTGATGACGATGATGAAGAATTGGGTTCGTTTCGAAAATGACAAAAAATTTTACTTCCTGTTGAAAAAACCGTTACCATTGATTTTGTGGTAAGGAGATATGTTTGGAGCAACATTACCATTGCTCCATTAATAGCTCACACTAGCGATTGGAGAGGTTGGAAATACGCAATTTTACCTTTGTTAGTGATAACAGAAAGGTTGTTTTCGATCACACGACGGTTTTCACAATCTTGGATCACCATGTCATGTTATATAATGTACTAGGAAACTGAATTTTTGTGAATGTATGGAAACATAAACTAATAAGCTTATCTTTAACTTAAAAGGAGGCTATAGTTAAATGTGGCCATTACTTCAACCAGTATCATATGATTCGCTAATCGCCTCGTGAACCACAAATCGAAAAAAGTGAATTATGGTCGGTTTTAGCCTATTGTGAACCATTTTGAGCACATTGCGAATTCAAAAGGCAAACTAACTAGAAAATTATCAACAATTAACTATCGGGTCAAATTCTAACGATGTGCAATGACGAATGTCATTTCCTACAGGCCCTTCTTAGGCAGCTAGGACATTTTGGCCCCGAAGCTTATGTGGTAGATGAAACAGAGCTTGCTTGCCATGACCAACTTCGAAAGTTGTACACATCTACAAGAGCAGCCAAGGTACAAGTTTGCTTCTTACTTATATGATCATCCCTCTAAATAAACATCATGACCTAGCTGTATTTTCAACAGCAAAACTAAAGATTATTATTGATGTTGCATAATAGCATTTTGAGAAGGATATAGCTCATAGCATAGAAGGAATGATGTCATTAACTTCTAAGCAAATTGAAATAGGTGAGCCTACTTCTTCCTCACAAATGTTGATTTCGTATACGTGAGGTTTAAGACGCTTTTATTCCTCGTGTAGAGAGAAGATTTGCTCAAGACTGTAGTAGATACGAGGTTGAAAATCAGGGTAGTCCTTCGCCTTTGGCAGAGGCCGCCTCTCGTGTTTGTACCTCCCGCAATTCAATGATTGATGAGAAGAGAATCTTGCTCGGAGTTTTTAGTGAGAAGGTAATAAAATGATATTATCCTATCAATTTTAGTTAGTTTTTGCTGTTATGACCTACTCCTTTTGGTCAAGAATTATGGACTTATAATTCTTTTTTAGAAAAGTTCTTATGTATGTGTATTGTGGTTTCCTTTTGGTAAACTAGGTTTGCAAACCATTACGAGCACTGGTAAAAAGCGCTGAGCTTGAGGATGCACGGCTTTTGGTTCGTCGATATGATAAGTTATGGCAGGAAGTGGAAACTCAGGTTGAAATTTCACTTGATTTATTCCCATAATTAGATTTAGCAGTCATCTTATCTTTGCTGGTCAATCTTTGCTGCCCATCTCTTCAGTTATGATCTATGTTACTTGGACTCGGGTACTAATGTCGGAAACTGTACGTGTCCAAGTGTCGGATACGTCTGAATACGCCTAAAATGAAGTGTCTTAGTGTCATAACCGAACACGGGTACATGAAACAAAATGAAGAGTCCGAGTAAAATAGAGTATGATTAAGGTACTAGCAGTCATCTTATATTTGTCTTTTCTGTAGGCAGCTGACGTATTAAGGCTGAGAACGAAGTCTACCGAGGGAGCAAAGTCCGAGGAAAATTTCGCCAAGGTCCAGCTTGCAGAGGAAAGATTGGATGACCTTAAGTCTAGATTGAAGGCACTCGGAAAAGAAGCAACATCTGCAATGCTGTCAGTCGAGGCGCATCAACAAAAGATGACGTTCCAACACCTTGTTATTATGGTATTCTTTTCTTAACCTCTTACTCTTATCGCCATTGGTAATTTAGTTTTGCATATTGGGAGTTATATATATACTCTTTCGGTTAATTTTGTACATTTATTAATGGTTATTGAATAGACGCTCTTTTCATAACATAGTACGAAAGCAAGACTGCATCATATTGTAATGTGAGTCGTAAAGGTCTTTAAAGCTTCCAAACCGATATAGTGCATATTATAAAGGTGTTGAATAAACAAAATATAACTGCAGTTTACTTGTTCAAGAGATATGTCATGGTGTTTGGTCCATATGTGGTGGTATGACAACCGCAACACGCTCGTTACCGTATCAGCATCGTTGATACCGCAATTGCGATCGAATGACTTTTTCGCTTTATAGCCTAAAATGATTGTCATTCTTCTGAAAGGACAAATTGGGGGCTTCTCTTTTTACTCTATCATTGGGTTAAAATTCGTAAAATCCATTAACAGACAATTTTTCTTTCAAAAAAAATTGGAAATCTTGAGATAACATAAAGCATTCTTCATATCATCACCTATTTAGAGTTTTTAGACTCAAGTGATTATTATACTATTAATAGAAAGGACAAAATTGGGAGGTTTCTCCTTTCACTATATCTTGCATGTTCATGGTGGGTTGTGAAGGTATATATTGGTCTTGTTAGTGAGATGATTTCGATCTCTAGATCTTCTCGTCAATAACCAAACTAACCCCAAGTAGCCCGTAAGGCCGTTATAGCGCTGATCGATTTTTAGATGAAGAAAACTACAGATTGCAAACCCGAGGATTAGAGACTCGAATGGGATGCTTTAGTCTCTTTTGTTGTTCTAGAAGATTCCAAGTGGAGTAAGCATTTGTTGATATGGGGACGAATCAGTTATCGAAATTTCTTGCTTGTCGTTGTATCTTTAGATGTTTAAGGTTGTTGATAAATGTCGTAATTTTTTGGCTGCAGCTGAACGCGGAAAGATCTTATCATCGCAATGTTGCTGCGATATTAGAGAAGTTACTCGCTGATGTTAGTGATCCATCTCTATTATTAGCATTCGCTTTTATGTTCACTTTCCTGTTTTCATTAATCTTTGATGTTTATTGGGAGATTTATATGTCGTATATTTGTTGTATACTTCTTCTACTTTAGATGGTTCAACTGGAGCAATTGGGTGCGTCTTCAACATCAATAGATGCTACACAAAACCATCCACATGATCATAAAAACGAACAAAATACCCAATCAAATGGAAACAAGGAACATCACGGAGAACAGGACGAGATCGCATGTTATGTAGCAAAAGTAAGGCGTTAAACATTTTACGTCCTTAAAATTTTGTTAATCGCCCTCTCCTCAAAACGGTTAGCCACATATTTGTCACTTGGTAGTTTTTATACGCAATCTATTCCATCACCCTCATTATGTGGGTCCCACCTACCTAGGCGGGTTTGAGGGTTCAAACTTCAGATATACGCAACTTTATCTTTGTCAATGATAACAAACAGATTTTTTGCGATTGACCCTTAATAGCAAAATGCCTACTTTAAGGTTGTTAAATCGTCGACTTGTATTTTAACACAGGTTGTACACCCATTTGATGCCGAGGCTGAAGAAGAGCTAAGTCTATTAGTCGGTGATATCGTCGTGGTACAACAGGTGTGTTCTTCGGTTGCTGAAGATTTCAGTTACTTTCTCGTCCAAACGTTTCACTATTTCAATCTGATATTTTGCGATGCGTGATTTGCATAGGTGATTCCTGGTGGCTGGTCGAAAGGCGAATGCAATGGTAAGACAGGATGGTTTCCTTCCCCTTATGTACAAAGGTTGGATGAAATTTCAGAAGGCAATGTGGCATGGGCAAATCTCTAGTCTAATAATAAAAGTTTACTTAATTTTGGATGTAAAAATAAATTGTATAGCATATAGAATTTTATTTAATGTCAATTGTGATAAGTTTTAAAAAGATCACAGTACATACATTTGTACAAAAGCTTGGGTTTTGAGCTCTTGTGCTCTTTATATGTTGTATAGAAACAAGTTGATAGTATAGAGAATTATCAACAATCTATCATCAACATTCTCAAAATAATAATTAATATTTTTAAGATTTTATTTGATGATTTTCGTGACAGTTTCAGTGTCTAAACCTTCCGATTCGATTGCGGAGGGTTAATACATATAAATATATAAATTTTTTATCTTATTTGTAAATTTACTTTATTAACCGTAAGTTTAGGTTAAATCTTGTATTTACTATTTATGATCTTTCAAGTCAAATATTTTAATAGTTCCAACTCCAACATCACAAAAATAGATGAATTGTGTTTTGAATTAAAGTAAATCAGAAATATTCAACAAAAATTAGGAAGAAACTTTTTGAAAATAATATTTGTGAATAGATATGACGTGGATGGTATCCAGTGTAAATCGTAAGATGCAGACTTGCGGGTCTAACCTCACTCATTCGCTCTCGTTGTAGAAATCTCACTATCTGGGCGTTTGTCACGAGTCGAAAGACACTTTAGTCGCATTCCCCCATATTTAACTCTTTGAGCAATTAAGAGACCTAACACAAAAGTGAATATATAATTACAAACTCCATGACATGGATCTACAATGTGAACACTGATCCACAGCATGATTACTCTATTATATCCCAAGTCAATGAATTAGATGAAGATCACCAAATACTAAATACTCCATTAATTTGTAGTCATTCTCTGTTCACATACCTGATCATGGCCGAGATCGGATTCTCCATAGCCTCAAAACTCATTGAAGTACTTGCTCAAGAAGCCATTAAAGAGATTTGCAGGCTATGGAACTACGATTCTCAACTTGAGGACCTCAAACAAACTGTTTCCACCATTCAGAAGGTGTTCCTTGACGCTGACGCAAACTGGGACCAGCTGAGCAATCAAGACAAGGATTTCATTGGTAAGCTGAAGGATGCTGTTTATGATGCTGAGGATGTTTTTGATGAGTTCCATACTCGAGCCCAGCTTAACCAGCTTGGCAAAAAGAGCAAGGTTCGGAAGTTCTTTGGAAAGGTACTCAGGAAATGATTTCTCATTATTCATTGTTACTTACTGAAATTGGATAGCTTGAACCCCAACAATGGTAGTACAATCAGTCAGCTAGTCTCTTGAGAGACCGTTTATTTGAGGGACGCATCTTAAGCCCAGCCCATTAAAGATTAATGTTTACTTAACGTATTCTTAATGCCTACTTACATAATCTTTAATGCTTACTTACGTATTCTTGATGCCTACTTTCAATATCTTAAATGTCTACTTACGTAATTCTTAATACCTACTTACAATATTTTAAAAAATATATAATGGACCAGCCCAATTAGAATGGGTCTCTCAAAGAGACCGTCTCTCACAAACACCGAAACGAGATTACAAATCTTTGCAACTTACTAGATTGTATAATTGTATTTAATACAAATAATTGGAACATATATTCTCTACAGGTACGCGGCATCTTTTCTTCTGATTTGAACAAAAACAAGGTGTATTATGCTCATAAGGTTTCTCATGATGTTATGGATATTATGAAGAGGTTAGATGTTATTGCTGGTGACTATAGGAAATTTAACCTACAAGTTGATTATAAGCCTATTGTTAGGAGACCCAAAGAAACTTGTTCTTATATTGATGCCCATAGAATTATTGGGAGGGATAAGGACAAGGAGGAAATCATTAGTGTGTTGTTCGGTTTTAATGTGGAAGATTTTTGTATCTTGTCTATTGTGGGAGTGGGAGGATTGGGTAAAACCGCCCTTGCTCAACTTGTGTTTAATGATGAAAAGATTAAGAAAGAGTTTCCAGATTCGACCTATAGATTGTGGGTTTGTGTTTCCGATCAAGATAAGGAGCAATTTGATGAAACAACAATCCTTTGTAAGATTCTAGAATTAGTTACTAGGGTGAAGCCAGATAATAACTCTTCAAAGGAATTTGTGCGGAAGGAATTTCAAGAGAAAATGAGAGGGAAAAAATACGTGCTAGTTCTCGATGATGTATGGAACGAGGATCGTGAAAAATGGTGCAAGTTGGAAGATTTTTTAAGGATGGGTGATGGAGGAAGCAAGATTATTGTGACTACACGTTCTGAACAAACGGCTAAAATCATAGACAATAAGCATGTTTACAGGTTAGATAGTTTGTCCGAAGAGTATTCGCATCACTTGTTTGAGATGTCGGCTTTTGGAGAAAACGAAAAGAATAACGAGTACCGTGAGATCGGGGAGAAGATTGTGAGAAAATGTCATAGAAATCCTCTTGCTATTAAGGTTATAGGAAGCCTTCTCTATGGTCAAGATCTAAGTAAATGGGAGCTAATTGAAAAAAGTGAATTGGCTGATATTAGTGAAGGGAGTGATAAGATTTTGCCTATATTGAAGCTTAGTTATTACAACCTTGCACCCTTGTTGAAGAGTTGTTTTAGCTATTGTGCGCTATTTCCCAAGGATTTTCAGATGGATAAGAAGATGTTGATAAGTCTTTGGATAGCGCAAGGATATGTTGCTGAAGATGTTGCGGAGCAGTATTTTTTGATTTTGATGAGGAGATGTTTCTTTCAAGATGTGGAGGAGGACAGATATGGTAATATTGTGTCTGTTAAAATCCATGACTTGATGCACGATGTTGCTCAAGAAGTGAGTAAGGGGGAAATTTCTGATGTAAGCGGGGGAGAAATCATTTCGGGGGGGAAAGTTCGTCATGTGAATATTATTAGTGGTGGAATTGCAAGTTTATCTTTGTGTAGTCGTAGGATCCGCTCATATATTAGTAGAAACAATATGAGTACTTGTTGCCTATGGGAGAACTTAACAACCTTAAGGGTGTTGGACTTGTCTTATTCTGATTTTACGAGTTTGCCACAAATGATAGATCAGTTGTTGCTTTTGAGGTATCTTAACCTCGGTCATAATAGAAGTTTGGTAATACTACCCCATTCGATTACAAATTTATACAATTTGCAAACATTAGTACTAGGCGGTTGTAAAAGTTTGAGGGAAGTTCCAGAAGATTTTAGTAGATTGATAAACCTTAGGCATTTAGATCTCTATGGTTGTGATAAGTTGAATAAAATGCCTCTAGGAATTTTGAAGTTGAGTAAACTTAGAGTGCTACCATATTTTGTGGCTAGGAATGACATTTCAGATGAAGAACTCAAAGTGCTTCAACAAGTCTTTATGAAGATTAAAGGTTTCATGTATATCTTTACTACGTGGCAAGGAGAGAAACCGTTGACATGCCTTAAGATCGAGAATTATAGAGGTCTATGGGTTATCCATGAAGGCGTGTTTCAAAAGTTGGAGCTACCTCCCTATCTCAATGAGTTGAATGTGTGTGACTATAAAGGTACAACAATACCAAGGTTTACACTGTCCTCTCCGCATAATCTCCTCCACATTGAGATCGCACTTTGTTGGAACTTGCAACAAATCCCTGTACTGAGTAAATTGCCTCTTCTAAAATCACTGAGACTGAGTAGGTTGGGTAGCGTGGAGTATCTGGAGAATGGGATAAGCAGCAGTAGTAGTGACACTAATAGAGTAGTGGAATTATTTCGTTCTCTTGAATCTCTAAAGATTGAGGTGATGAGTAAGTTGAAAGGTTGGTGGAAGGTGGATATCCCCGGGATGAGACTATGTTTTCCTCGTTTATCGCACTTGGATATAGAGGATTGCCCCAACTGGACATCATTTGCTCTATGTTCAAGCCAAGAAAATCTAAGAGAGCACCAGATTCAACTTCCTAGACTCCGTACAGTGCGAATCAAAAAGTGTCGTAACCTGACTTCAAATTTCATGTGCCCACCAACCTTAGAAAAGTTTGAATTACTAGAAAACAAGTTGCATATAACCGGAGAGCTGGGGAAAATGAGAGAAATGTGGGTAGACAAAGCAGATCATCTCAAACTACTACCGCCTACAAATTGCCTTACTTCCCTCACAATATCGGGAGATATAGAGGTGGAGAGTGCAATAGAATATGTTCGGAGTTGTGCCTCTTCTCCCCTAACCCTAACAATTCGTGATTGTAAGTATATGAGGAGAGTTCCAAGGATGGACCATCTTATTGCTTTGGAGAAACTAAAATTATCATGTAATTATGAATTAACCATGTGTGAAGAGGATGACGAAGTTTGGAAATCATTTCCCGAATCCCTTCGTCATTTGAAAATCCATGCTCTCCATGACATGAAAAGTTTGCCTAAGGGGATGCAATACTTGACCTCCCTCGAATCCCTTGGACTTTTCTTTTGTGGGAGTTTGAATGAGCTACCAGAATGGATGAGTTGCTTATTATCTCTTCGATCGTTAAGAATAGAACAATGTAGAAAAATAAAATTACTTCCAGAAGCAATCAAGAACATGACAACCCTCAAGGAGCTTTGGATAATTAAATGTCCAGACTTGGAAAAAAGATGCAAAAATCCCGATGGAGAGGATTTCTCAAAAATCCAAAACATCCCTACTATTAAATTTGTAAGTATTTACATACTTATACTTATTTATCAAAAAAAATTATAGTGAAATTGGGGTGTTTTATTCACATTTTTCTAAACTGCAGCATCAAGAAAGGAGGTGGACAGGTGATGAGTGGTGACAAAGTGTTTTGGGGTTCTGATCACTCTTTGGCCGCGCTCTCTTTAATGGGTATGAGTTGCCGCCTTCCTTTCCTCCCCATACTCTGATCTTAAATTTCTATCGGTGGGATACACTGGGTATGATGACAATGAAGTTAGATCTCCAACATTCAGGTTTTTATCTGTCCACTTGTATTTATTCTTAAATTTTGAACTAGTTCCTATTGATTCATCTATGTATATTTTCCATATAGGCAATTTCTTTTATGGTATGTTTGGGAATGAAGATTTCATTTGCAAATATGGATTTGGCTTAAAGTTGATGTTTGGCAATAACAAGAATTTAAATTTGAATTTGAGTCAAATCCACCAATGTTATGAAAGTAGTTAATTAAAATGAGGATTTGAAATGACACCCCAATTCTTGTCATTTCAAATTCTCCATTTATGATTCCATAATTGAAATTAAGAATTTGAAATGAAATACATGTTTCCAAACGCAACCTTAGGTTAGATGAATAACAAGCTGCTGTTCATTCCACAAGGTTTATGGAGTATTAATTAGCATTGACACTGTGAACTTTGGAGTGTACTGCTTGAAAAGAAGACTTTAAGATTAGGCATTGCATCATTGTTAAGAAGATAAGCTTGAATTTCATTGTTACTAATACCTACTGTCATGGATGTATATACCCACATATCATTTTGGTTTAATATAATAGATAAATGCAATTATTTGCACTTTTTAGTACCAATTATACTCCTTTTTGATAATATGTAGGGATTTTTTTGCCTTATGCATTACATAACCATTATAGATATTAAAAGCAAAAAAGGAAGAAAATTCAATCTTCCATTAATGCGAAAAATCCAGAAAATTGGAGGGAGAAAATGATGAAGCTTCTTCCATTAGTAGCTGATTTCTTTCCTTCCCTAAATTCCGTTTACATGGTGGAAGGGAGATTCTCTCGGAAAAAGATTTGAGATTTTCTCGTCTTTCTTCTGATAGAGGACGTGGTTGTCAAGATGAGGACCGTAGTCAGTCAAGGAAAAGAATTCGATGTTATTATTGCAAGAGGTAAGGTCACATTGAAGTAAAATGCTGGGAAAAGGAACGTGAAGAGCACGAGCAAGAGCAAGGGAAGGAGAGCAAAACAACTTTGCTCAAATGTTGAAGGAGAAAAGAGCAAGCTCTTCTAATATTCGTCTGTTTGGTCGTGTTGTGGAGATCTCGATGTGCAATATCAAGATAAAATGTTTGGTTGTTATATTATGTTGTGTGGATCTTGTAGTGCCTCAAAATCAAGAGTGTTGAAGTGTTAAGGTTATGAAAGTGCTAAGGTGTTGTCTAAATTTCTAATAGTATATTAGGTCTAATCTTTTGAAATGTCCCAACACGTTCAAAGATGTACTAGTTTCAATCAACTCATGCATCAGTATATCAAACGAACCGTAAGCCTGCTCGACCAGGTCGAGCGCAAGATTTCAAGATCAAACAAACACTTGTAAACATCATATACCATCATTATTATGATCCTTAAGACATAATTCAACAAAACAAGAACAAATATAAGTTACTCAAAAGAACAAAACCAATATGCATATTGCATAATGAAACTCAAATTTTTAACATTAATAACAAGCTTTTTACACCATGTTGGATAACAATGTTTTGCCTTCTAGTAACAATTGACAAATATAGAAAAGTTTCTATGACTATTACTATTAGTATTACTATATATAGTATGTATTTGTTGCATATGAGGGAAAAATAAGGTAATTTGAATTTTGAAGAGAAACTCACATAGTCACATCAATGGAGACCAAAACTATGATCATCATCATCACTAAGATCATCATCATGAAACCCAGAAAACTCCATTCTTGCAGAAGCTTGTTTAGCCCATTTAACAATCTTTTCTGCTTCTTTATTGATCTTCATTTCTTCCTTTTTTGCAATCTTCATCAAATTCTTCTGCTTTTTCGACGAAAATGACTTCAAATCACTCAAAAGTTCATCGTGTTTCCCCCAATCATCACCCAAATCAAGCATACCCTTTTGAGTACAACTCTTTTTCTTTGAAGCCTGTTTGGGAGAACACCAAAAACAACCAGTTTTCGCCTTTTTTGTTGAAGAAGAGGTAGAAGAATTAGAGCTAAGTGACAGAGACCTAGATAGAAATTTTCCATCCTTACCCTTTTTATCATCTTTTTTAGCCTCTAATTTAGGGGAATTTAACTGCCCAAATGAAGAATTCGATGACCCGGAAGGAGAAGAGAGATACCCAGAACGAGAATTTCCTTCAGAATCCTTTTCTTTTTCTTTTGTTAGAGGCTTCCTGGAATTTCCAGAAACGTGTTTTTCTTTTTCAGCTGAGTTATTCAAAGAGTTGTTAGACTCGTTGGCTGAGTCAGGAGCGAGTTGGGATTTGGGCAGAGACTTAGAGGGATGAGAAGAAGAAGAAGGAAATGTTTTGAGTCTTTGAAAACGAGATTCAAGATCAGAAGGAAGAACAGACTGAGAGAAAGAAGAACAGTTAATGGCGGCAACTTGTTGAAGAACACAATGATCCATAGCTTCAGCAAGGATTTGTTCAACTGCAGATTCGTCTGTGTCTGATAGAAATGCAAAATCCGCCATTTTTGTGCGCTTGAAGATTCAGAGATGAGTTTACAGTATTCAGCACACCGACTTGGACGAAATGTGTGAAGAGACGGGTGAGATGGACTGTGTAGTCTAGTGACTAGTGAAGTGAGAAAAAAGAGGTTGCCTAACGGCTATTTATTCTGCATAGGAATGTTGTGGGACTGGGAGTATCCAATGGAGAATTTTAGTAAATTAGGGTAAACATGTCCAAATCACATGTATTTTAAGAATAATATTACTCTTTTTCGTTAGGAAATCATGTACCCATTTCAATTTAGATGGAATTCGAAAAAAAAATTGAATAATCCCGCGTATTACATATGTTGTGAATAATTCATATTATTAATTATTTTCTCTATTTTTATTTAATTGCATCTAAGGACAATTTGACGCTATTTTTCAATGTCACTTAATTTCCATATTATTGTTGATCTATAAGTTAAAACATAGTCATGTGATCTTGTTAGAATCGTCTCAATGTCTATTTTATTGATTTTTAGTTTCTATAATTTTTTGATGTGTATAATTAAAGATATTAACGATTGAATAAGTACATTGGGGCGTGTGAAATTGTCCTTGGGTGCAAGTAAAAAAACAGAGGAAGTACTTCAAAATAATACAAACAGAAAATGGATTTCCAAAAAAAAAATACAAACAGAAAATGATTACAGCTTAAACATCATATTGCCAATGTAAATCAAGGTGAATTAAGATGAAAATAACATAAGTTTGTTACAAATGTTAAAAAATTCCTCCCATTTTGAGAAAAATAACAGAATGAAAAACTATTTTATAAAGATAACAGTACAGCAGAAATGAACATAAAATTGGCTCAACATATCTAGATTAATGAGTGGAAATATTTAGGAAAATTAAATTTAAAAAATTTTCAAACACTTTTTAAAAATTCGACTTTTTTAAAAATCCAACCTTTTGATTCTTATTGTTTACTGCTGAATTTTGTAAGTAACTTAATAAGGTCAGTACTTTAAAAGAAAACGCAACATAAAAATCGGATTTTTAAAAATAATCAAAAGGGGTTTTTTTTTAAAATAACGAGCAAACGGTGAGATTTTTAACATTAAATTTTCCAGATATTTATTAAACCAGAAATAAAATATCTACAAATAAACATACATATAATACTTAAATCGAATAAGTGCATTGGATAGAATACATAAAGTAAATGAGATACTTAAGATGAATAGGAGGGAGTATAAAAAAAACAATTAAAATCAAGTTGGCTCAGCAAATCAAAGACCCGATTCAATAACTGGAAAACAAAGCAGCAATACAACATACAAGTTTTGAAAACCAAAAAATGAAGAACCAATTATTCTGGCAATTTCCACTTTACAAAGATGACAACAAACAACAGGGTGCCCAGATTGGCAGCAGTGTCTCAATTTGTACAATAAATATATACAATTCAACGAATGTTGGAGGGGAAAAAAGGAAAGACCGAAAAACGTCTTTGTAGATTCTCAATTTAGCCCAATACCTAATCATGAATGGCAAAATTCCACCAGAGCGCTTCCTGTGTGAACATCGACTTGTGGATGAAGGGCTACTTTCAATTGATTCGGAGCTTTAAAAGAATGAACAAATAGCAAATACAGCTGAAATTCCTTCACCACTGCGTCACTCGTTCAATTATGAGAAGTCGCTAGAGTAGATATATATTCGTATATATCCCCATACATTGCTCCTCTGGCAGCTCAATCAGAATTTGAATCATAAAAATCACTAGGACACGGTGTCATCACCTCAGATTCCAATACCTGAACTACTCTGTGCATGGTAGGTCGTTCTTCAGGAGATGAAGAGACGCATAACATAGCCACTGACAACAGAGCGTCGAGGCTTTCCTGTTGCACTCCTTCACAATGTTGATCAACTATCTCTCTTTGCCTATCCTCCGTCACTAGAAAATTCAACTGCGGAAAAATTATATCGAAGTAAAATAAGAACCAGTTTCGAATCAGAAATCTTGTACAGTTGAAAAAAAGAGTCGATGACTCCCATAGCAAAAAGAAATACGGATGTTAGGCATGATCAATGGACTAGAGAACGGGTAATTAACAAATAATGCCATCAAGCCAAGTCATTAAGTGATTATTGATTGCTAAGCTCAAAAACCATCTGCATCATCAGCAGAATCCAGAAACCGTATTTTTGCACTATGGTTACCAAATGGGCAAAGGTTAGACCTGCGTCATTATACGGATTGATGGGCCTTTGGGAAGGTAGTAAGCTGACGGAGACAGTTGAGATGCTTATTCAAAGATGGATGTGTGGACATAACTTGAAAAGTAAATTCGCAAAATAGGATATACGGAACCTGGAGTGGTGAATAAGGATAAAATGACATGAGTGAAATAGGATAAAAAGAATTCAGATCCGCAAGAGCAATAGAAGGCCAACAAATGAATGAAAGTGGAGAGTATTGGTCAACGATCACAGGACCAGAATCCTGGCTCATGCAACAGAACCCATCTGTTAAGAGACTAAAGCTAAGCATATTGTTGGCAATTTGGCATTATTGTAGTCTCGTGGGATTGATGGCATTAATTTCAATATTATTTGAAATAACAATATAAACTTCATAAGTACATACACACAGACCAAGTGAAGAAACTGATATAAAGTTCAAAATAAACAGTTCAAAATTATTGCATACCCAACCAACAATGTTCAGACCCTTCTCTATGAAAGATGCATCTGTTGGACGTTTTCCACTCAAAATCTCCAAAACCAGAACCCCAAAGCTGTACACATCAGTCTTCTCAGTAGCCCTGCCACTTTGCATATACTCTGCAGAAACAAAAAATTTAGCGTACCAAATCTTGCATGTGATTTAATGAGCCATTAAATTTATTATAATCCAATACCAAAGAACTATAAATTTCTAGTCTTATCGAAATATGAAACATAACCAAATTATTATATGATAGATCAATTTATTATATGATAGATCAATATGTTTGTGTCCTAAGCTTTGTGAGTGAGTTATCAGACATCACAATCTTACACCTGATCTTTTGAAGCTAGCAGAAATTCTCTCTTTCTATGCAGGTATAAGCATAATTAGTTATAACTTCCAGACCCTGTATAACTACTAATAAACAATTTATTTTATAAACTACCTAAAAACACATTTCAAGTTTGATATTAAATTACTGTTTCGCTCCAATTTCTGGAGGGCACACTTTATTTTCCTAACCCATCAACCATTCGAAAAACCAACCTGCCAATCCTAAATTTTGTGCTTTTCTCCCTCTAGTTTCCAACAATGGTATCTTCAAGGTACCAACTTATCTACCAAGATATCTAAGTAGAAAAGCCACCCCACTCAGCAACATGTAACTTATCAACAAAACCGAAAATATGTTTTTAGATGTTTTAAAAAATGATTCCTAAGTAGGGTTCACAAGAAGTCCGATTAACATTTCCAAAGAATATAACTTCTAGAAATGGACAAGTGCTAAAATATCAAATTGGATTTGTGTTGACACTTGACCCTCAAAGACGATAGTGACAACATGCCATTACCCGATGCTAACTAACTCCCACCTAGGTGGGGTTTGAAGAGGTTGGAACGTAACCTTGCCCTTGTAATAGCAACAAAGTTGTTTTTCGTGACTTTGATTGCAAACATCATTTGCACGTAAAAATGATTCAATAGCACATTGTACAGTAGTCCATTATAATCCAAAGCCAACAAAAACAACAAAAATGCTATAGCCTTAATCCCAAAAGGTTGGGGCCGGCTACAAAAACCAATATATCAGTTCCAAATCCAATAGTCATCCACATGGATTTTTCTTCTCCATTAGCCTTAATCCCAAAAGGTTGGGGCCGGCTACAAAAACCAATATATCAGTTCCAAATCCAATAGTCATCCACATGGAATTTTCTTCTCCATTCATTTTGATTTTCTACCATCTCAATTTGTAAGTGCAAATCCTTTATATCCATTCCCCTCATGTGCTCCAAGTCATCATAGTCTTCCTCCCCCTCTTTTTAATCTCTCTTGCTCCAACTTTTTATCTTCCTTATTGGTTCGCTAATACCCTTGTGCACATGCCTAAACCATCTTAAACAATTATCTTTCACCTTTTCCTCAATGTTTGGAACTCCGAAACCCTTTCTTATATCTTCGTTTCAAATTTTTTTCCCTCAAGGTATGTTAACTCATTCATCGAAGTATTAGCATTTTCAATATTCTCATCTTTCTACTGTGATCTTTTCTCGTCCAAAACCAAAGAACTTATAAATCTCCATTGAGAATAGACATAGACGGACATGTTTAAATTCAACAAGAGATTGAATTTAACCTAGCGTACCCCTGTGGTGTACCGGGGATTATGCTTTATAGCCAAAATGTTTCAAGCAAGCTTTAATACTATCTACCCACCCAAGAAAATCTTCATAAACACTCATAAGGCAACTTCTCTAAAGGTAAAGGTAAAGTTATACCCACCCAAGTAAAGTAGTTGAAGCTAATGTGCACAACAGCACAAAACAATTAGAAAATTATCTTACTGCTACATGTGATATCACAATAAACCTGTTGGACGAATGTTTTCAGCATCAGCAAATTCTTTGAAGAAGCATATAAGCAAAAAAATATTCATATTGCGAAACTGGACATAAATTTAATAAAATTACCCACCAGGAGCAAGATAACCAAATGTTCCAGCAACAATTGTTGTAATGTGGGATTCTTCATCCTCCAACAATTTAGCCAATCCAAAATCAGAAACACGAGCCTCTAAATTCGCATCAAGTAGTATGTTGCTAGACTTGATGTCGCGATGAATAATGCGAGGGGAGCAATCATGATGAAGATATGATAGCCCTTTTGCAGCCCCTAGAATAATGTTCAAGCGGGCATCCCAGTCAAGGAGCTCTGATCTCTCTGTACGCACATCACCACCATCAACGAAATTATAATAAGACTATTTTGCGACATCATAAACCAAAAGAACCATAACGAGCAAGAATTGAAAGAATCACACATCAAAAGAACTTGAAATGACAGGCTGGAAATTGGGTGCAAATTACAATTTTCAAAACAAAGCATATACAATAACAACATCATGATCAGACGTGTGATTCAACATAGAAGCATATAAAAAAGGGTAATCAACTTCTTCCCTCGAATAGTGTCAACATTTTATATCACGTTAAACCTCTTTATGGCCAGCGGGCGCTTGGCAAGTTTTTCATACCTATATGGGACAAAACAGCTGTATTATCTAAATCAAAAGAATAGCGTCACATTTGGCTCCAAAGGAGAGCAACCAACCCAGAGTAGTTATGGTTTAAATACTCTGCATCAGAATATCGACACTGTGAAATTGCTATAAAAACTCTTCCTACCATCAATATTTCAAGTTAAGACCTTCAGAATTCTACACCCAAGTGAAGAACATCTCCGATTCATATGATTCAAATCTTTAACACATCTAATAATTCCTTTCAACATATGAAACATCAAACTAAGGCTTTTGGCCCTTTTTTAAGTGGAATTCAAATCATGTCTATTTGATTGTTTCTACATTACCTCTAGTCCATTGCAATATCTTGACCCCGTATAGGAACAAATCCAGGTCCGTTTCACATCATTTGTAGTCATATAGCATATTACAAGTTCTAGCATCCTTCATTACTATTGGTTGGCTTTATAGGATGTTTTAATACTTCAATATATGTTCACATGGGAATCAAGAATTATCACTCTTGATGGGGCATAACATGTACCCTTCTTCAGTCTCGGATTATAATGAATTATATTAAAATGAATAACTAAATCACGCACACTTCTTCTTTATGTGAATTTGTGAAGTTGCAGATGTGTGCCACCTAGGGGTGTTCAATGGGCCGGATAAGGGCTGGATCGGGCTTAAGTATATATGGGTCAGGTTGGATAAGGGCCCTTTAAACATAACATGGGCTTTGAATGGGACGGGCTTTCAAAGCCCGGCCCGGCTCAAACCGGCCCATTTTTATTACTATTTTAATTTCCATTTATCAATTTATAACAATTAAATTATCATTTATAATAACTAAATTCAAAACATATTAATTATCTCCATTGACATTGTAATTTATAATAATTAAATTATATGTTAATTATGTTATTTGCAAAGGCCCATTTCTGACCCTTATTAAGCCCTTTTATAGCCCGTTTCATTTTAATTATTATAGAGTCCGTTTTCGGCCCGGACCTAACAAAGCCCTTCTAAACACGGGCCAGATAAGGGCTCAAAATGGGGGTCCGGCCCATTGAACACCCCTAGTGCCACCAATGGTCACTCAAAAACAATTGGTTGTCGTCACCAATAAGGGTAACGAAATGTTGTGGTTCACATGTATTCACTTAACTTCATACACCGAGAAACACCTCAAAAACCAAGTTGAAGTGTAATCTAGAGAAAAATGAGTAATAATTGTCTACTAAATACATAACATGGTGGACTGTATGCCATCATCAATCACTTCACACAAAAGAAACCATTAATAGAAAACTCTACTACCAAAACATTGGTAGACAAGAAAGTTACTCACCATGAAGCGCTTCATCCAAGCTACCACCAGGTAAGTAGTCATAGATCAACAATTTCGATAAAGGTGAATTACAATATCCTCTTAAATTCACAAGATATCGATGTTTGATGCTCCCAAGGATTTCAAGCTCCCTCTCAAAAAAGCGATCAAAACCATCATTCAACTTTACAATTCTCTTCAATGCAAAGACATTTCCATCATCCATGGCCAATTTGTACACAGTGCCAAAGCCACCACAACCAATTATGTGTTCTTCATTTAAGTTCTCCAACTTCTTAATAATGTCTTTTGAAGAATATGGAAGGTCTCCGTGAAACATCACAATTGATGCACCTGAATCAAAGTATGAACTATTACATGCTCCGATTCTCACTAGAATAAAATTTGGGATAACAAAGCCCAAAACTAATATAAAAAATAACACAACAGATAAGCACCTCCACTAACATCCATTGCGAGACCTTTGCCATCATTTCTACCAAGCTTCTTATAGAGAAAGCATCCCCAAAAACACATTAAAGCCACCAGAAGTAAGGCCCCCACAGTTGCCGAGGCACTAATGAGAAGTCGGCCAGAATACTTCTTCTTTCCACCATCGCCTTGATCTACATTAAATAAATACAAAAAAAAAAACATAATGTACAAACTTAGGAAAAAAATTCACAAAACAAATGACGAAAATGAACTACAATCAAACTATTTATACTGTAAGCAGATATAATCTACCTTTGTACATTCGGTACCAACACTAAGGTTCCGATCAATACCTTAAAACAATGGTAGTTTTCACTGTAAACTCAAACTGGATCTTGAAATACGTCTATTTTATTATTGTTTTCCTCACTTCTCCCAAAATTTCTCACATAAAAGAGAAGTGAGAACAATTAAAAAACAGAGGTAGTATCAATAGATGCTTAAGTTCATACTTCAGAAATTACCTGAGCCAAAACTACTCGGCGTTGCATCTGACCCTCCACTTTTGCAAGCCACATTAATTTGCTTACCACATAAACCGCGATTTCCAACAAAACTGCATAAGCAAAAATTGAATGTACTAATTTAAGTATCAAAGATTTATCCGTAAGGTATGAAAATCCTCAACAGAAAAACAAATCTTAAAACATTCCCACTCAAAAATAGTAGAGGTCATTGGAAATTCAGACCATATGTAGCAAAAAAGATTCCAATGTGAAGTATCAAGGAGATCAAATAATAGATCTTGCACAGAAGGAATGAACAGTATTATTACAAAGTTGAAGCATGGACTATGCGGTCTATAATGGGGGAGAAAAGGAGCAACAGAGAGATTAATATCTGACAGCTTGATTCAAAATTAAAAAATGACCAACATGGAGAACTCGAACAAGCAATGCATGATGACAGCCTGACATGAGAACCTCAAAGGAGGAGGAGAAACATGAGTCACAGTACCATCTGAAATAAATTTAGGAGGATGCGAAAAAACAAAGCATCAAGTAGGAATAAAGAAACATCACACTTACGAGTCTTGATTAAACTTCAAAAGCGCACCATCTGATGGGATGGGTCCAACTAGGAAGTTTGTAGAGACATTCCTATGAGATATAAGATAAGGTCATTAATCATGGTTTATTGGAAACAACTTATTGAAGTCATTTGAATACTTACAATACAATGAGCTTGTTTAGTTGCCCAAGTGAAGAAGGTATAGCTCCACTAAGTGAGTTGCTTGAAATATCACTATGAATGCCCATAAAAACAAAACCACTTAATAATAGTTCTAGAAGATGCATCATCATTCACCGACTTTCATAGAAAGTAATTACGGCTCAAAAAAAATCAATATAATAAACCATACAAAAATTAAACTTCAACAAGCATTGTAAATTTATTGTTATTTGCCAGTACATGATCATGGATTCGCTTGTAAATCCAACTTAAGTTTGATATGTTTTAAGTGATTTGCAAGTGATAACATATCAGACGAACAACCAATCTAACTGTTTTGTTTCCTTTGTCACTTTCGTACGAATAAAAAAAATTACTTGTAACAACACAACAAAAAAAATTATAATAAATATAGATCGCAAGCAACTGACTGGGTAATATCCATATTTAGAGCTACTATGAGCCCAAAGCATATAAATTCTAAAGGCCTATAGCACATCGAGTTAAGAAAGCAAAGTCAGCACATCTCATAATACACAAGTTTAAGAAAGGAACACGAGCATAATGATTAATGAAGGTCTAGCACTAACAATTTTCGGAGTATAGAAGAAAGGAGCTTACAGAAATTGAAGTCCAGTAAGATTACCCAGCTCACTAGGTATCTGCTCACTTAAATAGTTTCCTTGCAAATACCTAACAATTTGTCAAGAGAAGTATAAGCCCCAGAATCAGTTTGCCACGTATGCAGGTAAGAAAAGGTCAGCCATAACTCTCAACAAATAAATAATTGACAGTTAAATCCTCAATTTTGAAGCTTTTAACAAAACTCTTCAATTCAAACCCCAATAATATACACTACGAAGTATATATTTTTTCATATCCTCGTCTGAATGTTTACTTTAACCCAAGCCACAACAATTCAATGAAATAATATGTTAAAGTCTTCCGAAAAAATATGTAAAACTATTCAACAGTAAATGGCCAAGCTATAAGAAACTTTTAGCTTAGAAGGTTTCTACGTGTGTAAATTTAGTTCACAGAAAAAAGTAATTTCCAGGAACCTTAAGCAAGTATACTTCTATACCTTAAAGCATGACACCTTAATTTGCTAAGTTTTATTGATCCAAAACATCAAACAGTGAATACAGTGAACAATGAACCTATAAGTTCTATCCTTTTTAGATCTTCACAAAACTCTAGTTGTTCAGAGCATTTGGACCAAATAGATACTTAAAGGCTAAACCAAATGCACAGACATCAGTTTTCCATTTCTGAAGTGAAAATTGATATAGATCCAATCAATATAGCCTCAATTTTGGAAATATCCTGACCATCAATGGCAAAAAAGAAATCTAACCTTCTGAATTTTTTCCTACACAGAAAGCTACCAGACACACAGGCAGGAAAGGGAGTGGTACAAAAAACGAGAAAACTTTTCATGTTTGATACTTTGCTTTGTCGTTTGTCCATACGCTTTCAAAATGTTCACTTTCAAGTTACATTGACAGACTTTTCTTTCCAACAAAATAAGAACACATCAAATATTGCTCCTTTTTGGTAGCATTCTTCTCAATTTCAGTTAAACGTTACACCCTTAGTGACCATGTACTATGAGATTCTTAACAACACGACAGATAAATTAAAGCCACTTTCTACCCCTAGCTTCTTGTTACTAAAACTGAGAGTCAGAACTGCACACCATTGTAAACCTATCAAGCATACTTGATTTTATTGCTACATGTCAGCTCACTTATTGGTATGACTCATCCCTTACTAGTTTCATGGGGAATATATTTCATCATTCCATTCTAGATATAATGACAGCATCAACCTTTGAACAACAAATACAAAACACCAACATGAATACATAGAGCCATCTGACTTACAGTGCTTGCAGCTCTGTACAATTTCCCAGTTCAGCAGGAATTTTCCCATATAAATTGTTGTTGTTAAGCTCCCTGCAAAACAAGCAAGTGAAGCAAAAATAAGGGGCTTATGGTTTACCACAAGTGCACATATAATTATCCCCAATAAGTGCATACAATGTGACATCTAAAATCATATCCAACAAAAGCCATCTAAGTCCCACGATTAAATATACTTTTTCACGACATTTGTGGCATACTTTTTTCTCTAATAATTAGAGAAAAATTATATCTTATTGAGTTTCAAAAAAATGGTATTTATATTCATGTTCAAAAAATTGATGCTTGTTGGTTTGAAAAGAATGACGTTCTCATTCAAGTTTTTAAAAAAGTTGATGTTTGGCAAGTTCAAAAAGAGTGGTCTTCCCGTTCAATCATAAGAAAAACGGAAAAAATCAACATATATTCCTTTTCAAAACAACATATATTCCTTCTCAATCTTTGCAACTTAGATCATCCCATTGGGCCATGGACTCATGGTACATTAGTATCACTTATACGAATACCCACACATGCGCATATAGGGGCGAATTCAAAAAAAAAAAAAAAAAAAAAAAAAAAAAAAAAAAAAAAAAACAAAACAAGTTATGTCACTATAAAAAAGTACATTCAAAAATTTTGAAATTAAAGCAATTGGACTGGGAGGGCTCGAGCCTGAGTCTCCAGTGTGAACTAGTGAAAGTCAAACCATCTAATCTACCGGACTCATGTAATGTTTTACAATATTTAAGTGTTCTAATTCTGACCCTATACACGTACATTGTTATCTATATAGAAAGCTAGTATATTTATGTTCATTAACAATAGGCAAAATCATAGAATCATACATGTGACTATGTGAGTATACTAGTATATGTATATTCACAAGCACAAATATAAAAATATGAATATGCACACGACAACGTATCCAAAATAAAATAATCTAGACAGAAGCTGAATTATGAAAGGAAATAAAATCAAAAATGAAAGAGAAGCACTTACAGAATTTCCAAGCGATCAAGTTTTCCAATGTCAGGTGGTATCTGTCCGCTCAATTTGTGGTGCGAAAGATTCCTATAAGTGAAGACATGAGCAATAACCAACACGCATAAACAACAAACTCAGAAAGGAAATAAAAATGTAGCATAAAGTGAATACTAAACCTTATTGTTTACAATGAGAACCAGTATACACAAACAAAATAGAGCTCAGGATTTTAATATATCTGCTTTAATTCTTTTGAAACTGTATATTTCAGAATGCATCGATTCATGAAACTAATGCCAACGCATAGGATTTTAGAAGTGAAGAAACTACTTTAAGAGCAAGTAGAGAGGACTAGGTCATTGGCATTGTTGTTCCAAGCAGAGAGCAACTAGAAGAACGCTCACAATGGAAACTAGAAAGGAAAATTTTTATCCAAACCCAAGGTGTGTAAACCCAAAATGGAAATGAAAAGCCAAAAACATAATTTGTGCAGTGTCTAAAAAGAAAGATATTGATCAAGAGGAAGGTGGGACGAGTGATAATTTGAGCAACATGAGAGCAGTTCTCCACTCAATCAAGAAGAATATTGTAAAATCCCACAATCATACATATGGTGTTTATAGGAAGTTATTGACAATACAAATGTATTGACGTCTTAACATGCTCATGGGGTTCACGAACCAGTGCTCCATCCAATTTTAATCTCCTTCTCATTTTCTAGTATGGTTACAATTTTTGATTCCTTACTTAGGATGATTAAAGATTTCACTCTAGAGCACCTCCTACTTCTATCTGTCACACTTTATAACAATCAATGAACCGTCAATATCTTTGATGGTCTTTAAAAAGAGAACAACAAGGTTAAAATATCAAAACTTACAAGTGTATAACCCTCTTGGATTTTGCATTGCATCTCACTCCTTTCCACCCACATGGATCAGAGTCTTCAGGCCTCCACCTTGGAAGGTTCTGGTCTGGGCTAAGAATTAATGCTCTAAAACTCATAAGAGCCTCACCTGCATACAGAAAAAACTATATTTACACGGGTCTCAAATGTTTTAATTGAAGAAATTTTTAAAATGAAAAAAATCTAAATAAGGAAGGCATCAATTAACTCATCTGAATGTACACAGGTCTTAAATGTTCTAATTGAAGAAATTTTTAAAATGAAAAAAGATAAATAAGGAGGGCCTTAATTAACTCAACTGAATACAACTTCTTATTCAAATAATTTTTTTTATGTTGTATTGTAATAGATTAAAGTAAAGTGACTCATTAAATCATGTGTACTTCTTATTTATGTGAAATTGCACATGAAGCTTGCAACCAAGGGTCAATCGGAAACAACCTCTTTATTAGTTTTATCATTAACAACGTAAGGTTGCAAATATTTGACCCTTCCAAACCCCACCCTAGGTAGGACTCATTCAATGACAAAGGGGTGATGAAAAAAATTCCAAATAAAAAGATCTTATTCCTAGAGAAGTGGCATATCTTACATGAACAGTCGCAGAAAGTTTAGTTATAATCTATAAGTGAAATTCCAATGTCATATTAATATCTACACTTTATATACAGCTTCTTAAGACTTGTGGCAAAATGAAAATTTTGACATTTGCAAGTCATGATACAAGTCTAAAAGTTTTCTACATATGAAACACCTGAAACGCCATCAATGTAATTGAGTGCAACAACCTAATGAGTAATGATTGATTCCCACTCTTCCATATGTAAAAGCTCATATTAGATACAGCAATATTGGTCGCCATAATCAGCTAGCTACTTTAAGAAAAGGTTTGAGCTCCTCAACTTGTAAAATCTCTCTTTTGCATAAATTTAAATAGCATAATGAACATGAAACATAACAAACTCAGCATTAGTTCTATTTCATGTACTATGATTTTTGAAAAGGGTAACCCCGTGCATCAAATAAAACTTATTGTTTCCTTTCTTTTCTTCTTCTTGGGGTTTTTGTTCACTCTCGATGAAGCAAAAGATTTATAGGTATTTGGACATAAATTATAAATGCTAATAGTAAGTGACTCGTTAAATCATATATACTTCTTATTTATGTAAAATTATAGGGTTACAATCTCTTTGTCATTACTTATTACAAATGTAAGGTTGTATACATCTAATTTCCACAAACATTGTCACTTAATAGTATTGAGATAATATAATGTTGTTATTCAACTTGGGGTTATACGATACAATGATGCCTCTTCTAAGTTAGTTTCTGCCAATTTTCGAGTTTGTTATATTGAGAACAGATTCACCATGAACTATTTCCACCCAGCACAACTTTTTGATAAATAGAACATGAGAGGTTCAGATACATAAAGTACATCAACTAGCCCCTATTTTATGCCACTTATATTAATAATGATAAAACTTCTCCAAATTTTAATGCATGATGAGTTGCCAAAAACTATTCATATAAGTGTTCCTTGGTGCCTGTTATTCCTCCCTCCGTAGGCAACCAATAAAGTCGTTCATGCGAGTAGAGGATTACAGAGTGACTCTATATGGAAATGGCCTACAAATAAATCGCTATTGATCATAATATATACGATGCAATTAGAGTAGCGAAGACCAAGTGGGAGGACCTCAAGTAATCGTTGGATAAGATGTTGTGGTGTATACGACCAAGTTTACTTTTTTAGGATTAATAATTCCAAGTGGAGATTGATAATGCACTGAATTTAAGCTAGATGGCTTAAATAGAGAGCAGTTACGGATCTCTTGTGATATGAGATTTCCGACTAGATTAAAAGGCAAAGTCTACCGAGTTACAAACCAACTTACTTAGCTATGAGGGACGAGTGTTGAATAGTTAAGAAGATATATGAGCATAAGATGATGTGAATGTTAACGTGGATGTAAGGACACACTAGGATGGATAAAATTAAAAACCAAGTTTAAAGAGAAATGCAAACGGTTGCACTCATTGTTAAGATGTGTGAAAGTAAATTAAAAAGGTTTGTACATGCATTAAAAAAAGACTATTAACGCATTTTGAGAAGGGTGGAAAGCATTACGCTTAATGAAAAGACAAGTCGAGATTTGACGGAAAGAAAACATGAGAAGAGCAAATTAAGAATGACATGAACGAGTCACATGACTTGGCTAGAAAACTAATTAAAGACAACGAATTTGTGTCTTAAACTATCGATAGTTATTCTTGCCATGACTATTATTTATGTCTTATGTTTGTTTTTATGTTTCTTTAGTTTGTTATTAGTCTTCATACTTGTCTTGTCTTACTTTGCAATTTGTCTCGACTATATGTAATTCCTGGTCTTTTGTTTTCATTTAGAGTTCTTTCTCATTGACTTACAACATTTTTATCTTTTTTGATAAGGGTATGGTATATCATCTTTCATATCTCCCTAGACATTAGTGCTTCTATGAGCGGAATTTTATAAACGGAATATATTGCGTATGATTATGATAATGATGTCACATATTTCCATGAAGATTACATTTGAGATAGGGAACTAAATGTTATGAGAATTATAATAATAGTTCTGATTTTTCTTAAACATTTCCATGAGAGCCAAGTGAAAACAAGTTGAAAGATACCATGTCTTAACAAAAAGCATGGAATAGATCAACGAGAATTACACTAGCCAGAATACCACATCCAACTAAAGATGTATCTCAATAGAAAAAAAATTCTGAATGATCTGAATAAAGTTTGTATCCTAACAGGAGGCATATAAACTTCCGGACACTTTTTAAGTACAAAGCGACAAGAATTTGAAAATATGGAAACAAAGCATTACCATCAGGGCTGAGAGCTCTGCAACCAGTGAACAGAATGCATACAACTGTAACAAACACATAGTACATGTGATAAAACTTCAACTGAACAATTTCCATGACAGGAAGCAAAGCATGATAAGACCACAGTATATCATCTGATATACCCCGATCTAATGCCTTTTGCTGCGCCAAATCTCATCATCACTGGCTCTTCTCTCCAATTTCTGCAGAGAATTACAAGGAGAATCAACATAAGTACATCATAATACCTATCTTCAAAGATGTCATGTTCTGAAACATTAATATTAAGCAAATGCATTAGCTTCGAGTCATTTGCTTTTAAGAATTGCAGGTTCATATAAGACGAAGGTCTAATCCGCAAAGTCCTTAAATGAAACAGATTTCAAAGTATAAGTTTACAAAACTAATACCACACATCTCAAGTCTTTAGAGGTCTAGTCTAGGGAACAAAATGTAACACAAGACTATAGAAGATGGCACAAAATGAATTTGAGAAATCCGAGACTCAAACATTGACTCATGAAGACGCCATCAAAAAGAATTTCTTGCTTATTGAAAACATGGAAAAGAGAATTTAACCCAATTAGAGCAAGTCAGAGGGTCAACATTCGCAACACTAAACTACCACGATTTAAAGTTACACTCTTATAATACAATGTTACTCATTTGATCCAACTTAAGAAAGCCAGCCTCATGTTTTGGCCAAAGACATGAAATTGTCGAAATTAAATCCCTTAATATCACCTCAAACAGGAAAAGCTAAATATTATGTTAACGAAGATTATATGAAAGGCAGAAAATTCGAACAACCTAGAAAAAAATACAGGATGCACAAAATTTCCAACCAAATGGACCAAAATCACCACAGTAATTGCATCTACATTAATTCTACATCTTTTATTTACTCCATTCTGGCTCAATATATTCCCTTATCTCAAAGCTCCGTAACAATGCAGCTAAAATTTATTACAATAAATCTAACATTAACGCATGTATCCCTTTCAAGCTCTAAAACATTCAAACGAGCAAAGTTTTACTGTATCAACAAAATTCGAACTACAATTCAGCGCGCACACACTTCTAATAATCAACTAACTCAGCAAACCTCCAATATCAAATCTCAACTCAATAGTTTTTGGAACTTATACCAAAGCTAATTTCACAAAATAGGAATTAACAATTCAGCACACATATCAAAAAACAACAAAACCAAATGTGAACCCTAAAAATCAATATTTCAATCAACAACACAAATTCCGAGCTCCAAACAAAATTCAACACAAAAACCAACAGCTGATGAACGAATATGTAAGCTTTTACCTCAAGTAAAATTGAAATCTGAGATGCAAATTTCTTCACTGAAAAAGCAGCTCAGAAAACGAAGATAATCCGAAATGCAGCTTCAGAAATTCCGCCTGTTGTATAGTACAGCAAATAGCACCAGAGATTTCGAGCAACAGGAAGTAGATGATGATGGTGATGAGGACGGCGATGAGAGAGAAAGGAGAGAGAGAGTGTGTGTAGAAAGTGAGTGAGTGCGAGACAGAGAGAAAGGAGGAATAAAGATGCTGTATGAATTAAGCTCAACCAATTAGTGCTGACTGCTTAGAGACTTTGGCACGTGCTAACTCGATGTTTCGCACGAGTAACCGACGCCGTCTTTATTTTTTAATTATTTCACGTAAATACCGTGGTTCGATATTTTTGGATGAAGAAGAATAAATTCTAAAATCTACCGGTACGTAAATTTTTTATTTTTAGAAAATTTTATTCTAAGTGCATTTGAACTTAAGAAGTTTTAATTTTAATGAGTACAATACCAAATTTTTTTTGAATATACAATACCAAATTTTTAGTAATTAATAAAACAAAATAAAATTAGCACCTCTTTTGATTTTATAGTCACCTCTTTTTTAATAAAATTACTAAATGTCCTTAAATCCAATTTTAATTATAAAATCAACTATTATTAATTCTACACTAAATTTCTTAATAATAATTAAATTAAAATAATAATATAAATTTTAGTAAAGAAAATAAGTTTTAAAATCAAAAAATTAAACCTGATCACACATTTTGTATTGAAATTTTAATACATAATCACTCCTTTGATCAAAACTATTGATACGAAAATTACATTGCTGCAATATTTGTAACATTAGAACCTAGACTTCAAGATCTTTCCAATGATATATTATACGCCCAATTCCGATGACCGAGCGAGAAATGACGATCGTTTGAAGTTTATTTGTACTGAAATTTGATACATGTTCATTCTTATGGTCATAACTTTTTATCGTGTTAGTGCAAGGTTCGCGACATTGGAAACTAGACTTCAAGAGCTTTCCAACGATATATTATACCATGGTACACTCGCACGTTTTGTGCGAGTAAGCTGTTAGAAATTACTGCAAACTTTAAACGGTCATCATTTCTCGCTCTATTGTCAGAATTGGGCGTATAATATATCGTTGGAAAGCTCTTGAAGTCTAGTTTCCAATGTCGCAAACCTTGCACTAATACAACTTTTCTATAAGAATGAACATGTATCAAATTTCATCACAAATAAACTTCAAACGATTGTCATTTCTCACTCGGTTATCGGAATTGGGCATATAATATATCATTGGAAAGATCTTGAAGTCTAGGTTCTAGTGCTACAAATATTGCAGTAGTGTGATTTTCATATCAAAAGTTTCAGGCAAAGGAGTGATTATGCATCAAATTTCAATACAAAACGTGTGATCATATTTATTTTTTGATTTTAAAAATTATTTTCTTTACTAAACTTTATATTTTTATTTTAACTTAATTATTATTAAGAAATTTAGTGTAAAAATAATAATAGTTGATTTTATAATGAAAATTAAATTTAAGAATATTTTAATAATTTTATTAAAAAAGAGATAGGGTGGCGAACGATAACAATGCCCTTGATAGTGGATTATTTTTTCAACCCCCGAAATGATGAATTGCACACAAATGACACAATAATACCAATATAACCTACCTCAATTTTCTTCAAGCACCACAAATGATAACTATGAAATGAACCCTCCAACAACACCATCGGAACTAGCAACAACGCCATCAGGAACTGAAACCCTTTACCCATCAAACAATACTACTCAATGGGGACATCAGGAAACTGTGGAGTTGATCAAAATTAGAGGCCAACTCGAGAAAAACTTCAGTTCTTCCAAGAGATTCAAGGCGCTTTGGGAAACTGTGGCTTCTTCCCTTAGAGATAAAGGTTTCTTTCGGACTCCTCATCAGTGCAAATCTAAATGGAAAAACCTCGTTAACCGTTACAAGGTTTCATTTTTTTCTTCGTTTGTCTTAATTTTGTGTTTTTTTGCTGTTAAATTATGTTGGGTTATGGTTGATGATGAATTTATTTGATGGGTTTGTTTGATTATTTTGTTTTCCTATTTAAATGTTTTTTTTTTTTGATAAGGGTATAGTAGAAATTGGTATTCAGTGTGTTGGATGATGGTATGTAGCCTGAATTTACAATGAATTTGTGAATTTGAATAGTTGTGAACTTCTGATGTGCCCAAAATCGACGAATATTTGAAGATTTCAGTGTGGTTTTTTTGGTTGGTGAAGGTTTCATTTTAGACTTCAGAGTTTTGAAGGTTTTTCTGCATAACGTTTTGATAACAATTTTGGAAGGAAAAAAAAAGAAAGGGAAGGGGGAAGGAAATTTGGTGTGTTTACTTTTAAAATCTTTCCAATGTTGGAAGGATTTGTTTTACTTAAAATGTGAAGGATGTTAGAGCAATCACCAAATCTCTCGATGATCGAAGCAAGGCTCGAAGTGATGATGATCACTTGAGCATGGAAGACAGCAGCAACACTGTGAAGAACCGCTCAACCACTCGAGCAACCATGGCTCAGTCGAGCCAAGATGAAGCACCGGATCAGTAGCTGCTGGAAGTGTGCTCGACTGGTCGAGCATGGGAGACTCGGTTGAGCGAGCTACAGCGGGTGTGCTTTGCGGTTTCTGTTTATTTGCCGAAAGTTTTGGGCTTTAAGCCCTTTTGTGCTAGGTCATTTTTAATTAGTTTTTGGGCTATATAAGGGTCCTTAGAACTTCATTAGAGTAAAGAGGACTTTTAGGACGTTCTTTTAGGATATATGGCGAAGAAGCAGTAACGAGTCTAACGACATTGTGATGCACTAACGATAGTGATGTGGTTAACGTAAAGCCAAAATATCAGGCAAAAGCCTGAGATATCCCTTGAAACGACCCAAAATGTGATTTTAACATCCTTACATCGTGTTAAATATCTTTTTTGTTTGAAACCTATTTATATGATAATGAATTAAAATTTTGCATTTCTAGAAGATCTAAATCACATTCTTTTAACATCTCACCATCAAGCAATGATGAATAATTATACTGGGTAGTGTATGAATTGACATTTTACCATATAGAACCATTAATAGCCTTTCTAGTTTATACCCTCCTGGTTTGTTAGTTTAAATGACAGATGTGTGCACCTTTGCTTCTAAGGTGTTTACTAAAACCTTTGATAAAGTCAAGGGCAATCTATTGGATGCACCGATTTTTCTATGAAATGAGAAGCAAATGATAAATTTTTGGTGCAATTGATTTAGTTAGTGTAACTCAAAGGTAAATCACGCGAGTGTTTGGCAAATGCAAGTTGATCGTTGTCGGCTTTTTTAGTTGTGGCTTGTTTGATAAGATGGAAGTGTTGACTGTTTTTGGATAAAGCTAACTGTTTAGTGAGTTATTTTGTTGGCCGTTTATTGGAGAAAAAGTGGGTCACAACTCACAAACCAAAAGTCAATAAAAGAAGCCAACCTGAGCGCCTTTTTATTTTGGCTTTTTGACTAAGCAACAAGCTAAAAGCCAAAAGCCAACACAAAAGACACCAAACACCCAACATTGTTTGTCTGCTCTATATCCCAAAAGTTCTTCTGCTTGTTTTTACTCCCTCCTTCCCACTTAGAAATTTTATACCGGCAACTGATAGTAGATTTTGACTAATATAAGTCGAGAAAAAACAAAAAAAAGGTGTTCGACTGGCCAAATTATAAAATATGTGGTTAACAATTGCTAGAACTTAAATGTGTTCTCTAATACTAGTTATCCATTTTTTACTGATTCATAGAAACGATTCTGAAGTTTAAGATTTGGCCTTGCTGTTCCTTTATCTGTACAGGGTAAAGAGACAACTGATTTTGAAAATGGAAAGCAGTGCCCATACTTTGAAGAACTGCATGCTGTTTTTACTGATAGAGCCGAAAGCTTGCAACAATCTTTTATGGATTCCCAACAGGTGGCTGTTAAATCAAGGAAGAGAAGTGGTGCTCAGTTTTCCGATGACTTATCTCAGGACGACGATGAGGAGGGGGGCGATAGTATCCGGGAAGGTGGTCTCGGAAACAACTCCCAGAAAAGGAAAACCGACAAAAACAGTCGTGGTAGTAGCAGTATTCTGGAGATGCTTAGAGGTTTTCTGCATCAGCAGGAAAGGGTAGAGTTGCAGTGGATGGAGTCCATGGAACGGAATCAGCGAGAGAGAGAATTATTCGAGCTTGAATGGCGACAGTCAATGGAGAAGTTAGAGAGAGAAAGGCTGATGATGGAGCAGGCGTGGATGGAGAGAGAGGAGCAAAGGCTGATTAGAGAAGAAATTCGAGCTGAGAAACGGGATGCTCTCCTGACATCTTTGTTGAACAAACTCATCGGTCAAGGCAATGTGTAAATGTATGTGTTAACAAAAACCATACTTGATGTAGATAGAAGAATTTAGTACATTTGAACTTGCAGATTTGTATATTTGAATATGCATTAGTATATACATATAGGGAGAAAAGCGGAAGACAAGGCCGCGTCACATTGGATAGGCATAGGCCGTGTTGTGAAGGTGTAAACAACTTTGTTTTGAGGTTTCAGTAGATACTTTATGCTTTTGACTTTATTCAGCGTTACGGTAAATGTTTCTCAATCATTGTGCCGTTAGCTTGTTATAATAATCACAACCGTTATCGCATCACCTTGTCATTACCACATGTTTGCATTGTCATGCATATACATATGCGGCTACACGCTCCCCTTTGGATTTGTTCTATTGACCACCAAAAACTCTCAAATTAAACTATTAGGAAATCTACGAAATCTCAAATGGAAAGGTGTCTTGATTTCTCGATCTTACATTTCGATCATCATAATGATCTAGCATTATTGTCGTGTCGGTTCATGCATGCGATTTTATATTGGTAGAATTAAGGTTTTAAATTATTACTAACCAATGAAAAAAGCTATTATTTTTTCTTTAAATACTATGGTTTGTTAGCAATGATCTTTTACATCGGTTAATTTAGGTACTGAACTACGTATTGTTCCATTTGTAAGGCTATGACATTGTTATGTTATATACATAATCGCTAATACCATTAGTCAAGTATAATATATCTTCAATTGTTGAGGTCGAATTCAAGACTCTAAAAAGTTCATTATATACGAAAAACAAACATAACTTAACAGGGACTAACCATAGTCCTATGACATGCAATTTCCTAAATCACAAATTCATGTGTGAGATAGTCTCACCGTGAGACGTTTCTCATACTTGAGTTGAATAACCCGACTACAATTATTAGCATATAGACTCCTCGTTTAGAGATCGTCTCGCCGAGGAAGGTCTCTCACAAGAGTACCTCATCCTAAATTAATATCACAACTGAAAAAACACCCAACATCAATTAGTTGGTGTACATATCAGGAAGACCATGCAACAAACATACAATTAACGGCTCGCCATGCACAGAATTTACAGCTTTAGTTGCAAGATTAAGGAGAAAATTGATTTCCTTTCTCCATAAGTACAGGCACATGAGTCTAGGTGCTTCAAATTATTCAAAACAGGGAGCAACAACCATAATGTAAATGTATACAGATAGATGCATGTTTCGGTACAATATAGAGATTTCAGTTTCACCAGTATTATCACGGAGGATTTTCGATACCATGAAAACTGGTTTTGACCAATGTGTCAACTAGAGTTGCTTGGTGGCTTTTCCTTAGGATGCTTCGAGCCGTAGTGATCAACAAGCTGTTTTTCATTAGCTAGCTGTGCCTGCAGACGGCCAAAATATAAATATAAATAAAAGCATGCGCACCCAGATAAGTCTTTCAACTGTCAATAATAGTAAGGTTACATAAACCAAGAGCGTCAGCAATCGTCACTTTCACGAGTTAAAAGGTGAATATCCTTTAATGTAGGATGAGAAAGGGCTAACTGTGAACGACTCTGCTCCTTCTTCCAGAAACTCCCCTTTTCTCATCTTTCGAACAACAAATTCAGTATATAAGTATCAAATTAGATTCTAGATAACACCAAAGCTCAATATCAAACCGTCAAATATAAATACGTGCCAGGATTTGCATTTTGCACCACTTAACTAGTTAAGCAGCACGCACACAATAAAAAGCCTTTATCTGTTGAGGATCTCAAGGAGAGCACATAATTCAGCTTGAAGATAAGCTATGCTTCTAGATTCATAAAAGTCGATAAAAACACTACGGCATTCCATTTTGATAAAGTGACAAGATACCAAGTTCGTCTACGACTAAGACATGAAACTATTCTACTGCCCAGCATAGCTTATCATCTTACTACAGGTTGCATTCTACAAATAGCGGGCCTATTCTAATTTCTAATAAGTGTCTAAACTTTGTATCCAAGGAGTCCAATCCTCTAATAATCTCATAAATTTATCACAACATAACTCAAGGAAAAATTACACATCATAAGCATAGTCGTTGATAAGCAAAGTCCCGTTGAATTATGAGGTATAAGAACTTAAGAATACCTCTTATACTTAAGCTAATGGACGTCACAAAAAATCAAACGTCGATACATTCCGCATCAGACCACATTTTTCTTATAACAATCAACAAATCCAAAGGATAGCGAGCAGCACGGAAAGCATCAAGCCAATGAGCGCATCGTTCAAGCACCACATCTTGAAGCAGCTTTACTAATGTTTGCCTCTCAAGCCAATGTCATAGTGGAAGAAAACAATAGCTCACAGCTACCATAAGATGTGATGGCATAAACATTGGCAAGGTTATAAGGTCTAAGATTAATTCCTCCACAAAGACAATGAAAACCTAAACATTTTCTAAAAACTCGCCTAAGATTAATTCCTCCACAAAGACAATGAAAACCTAAACATTATCTAAAAACTCGCCTAAGATTAATTCCTCCACAAAGACAATGAAAACCTAAACATTTTCTAAAAACTCGAAATCTCATTTTTAAACCGAATAAAATCCAAATCAAACGGACAAGAATTCAACTATTTTGAGAAAATCAAGGGTTTAAACTCACGAGATGCACGAAAAAAAAAAAATATAACATCACCCATTTCATAAGATTCACATCAAATCCAAACTGTAAACAATAAACATAAAATACTCTAAATACCAAGAAAATCTCATAAATCCCAGATTTAATTACACAAACCATTCAAAATTAAGCAATGGGTTAGTGAAATTAATCTGCAAATTTAAAACCCACATGCTAAAATGCAAGAAAAATTGGGGGAAAAAAGGGAAACAAACCTTACAGATGGGGCAGACAACTTTAAGGCCAACAGCACGAGCCTCAAGCTGAGAACCTTTGGATTTTTGATTCTTCTCAGCATTTCGTTTCTGAGCTTCAATCTTCTGCTTTCCTCTAGTCATTTTTCCTCCAAGAATGAATGGTTGTTTGCGTTGATTTCAGGTTCCAAACTTAAGCAATCTTTAGTATGGGTTACCACTGCCAGCGCCCAGCACTCTACAAGACGAGCACACACCCTAATTTTTTTTGTTTAGATCCTTGATAATAAAAACATAAAATGAGATGATAATTCTAGGGTGTCTATTGGGTGTTTGGTCGGCTTTCGTGTTTTAAAATTGTGAATGTAGTGTTTGGCGATAAGTATTTTTTTTCGCAATATGAATTTCAATTATGAAATTATAAATGAAAGATTTTGAGAATGACATTGACAAGTTTGGAGTAGTTATTTTCAAATCCTCATACTAACTACATCAAAACAATGATGGAATTTGATCCAAATCCAAATTTAAAAGTTTTTGATTTGCCAAACAATAAATTTGAAACACTCCTAAATTTCCAAATGAAATCATCGTTTCCAAACATGACATTAGTGTTTTGTACAAGTTTGTATGTTAATTAACTAGAAATTTCTAATTAATTACCATGACCTAACAATGTGAAAATAAACAAAACCTAAAAATATAAATTAAAATAACAAAACTTTCATCATATCAAATTATATCACATAAAGGTGATTTATTAACTTCACAAATCACCGTTATTTTATTTATTAAGACCTCCTCTTAATTAATACCTATTGCATCTACTTCGTTTCTATTTGATGTTTTGTAGTTTTGACTCGTCTTATTGTATAGGGCACAACTTTGGCCAATTAAGATTACAGGCGGTCTTGGGAGAGACCGTCTTATTCTAAGACGGCCCAATATTTCAGCCCATTGCACTTTCTCTCTTCTTTTATATTTTGTGGGCTTTTTTCAATTTTACACTTAAAGATATTAATTTTGACCTTAAAGATATCAATTTTAAATTAGGTGAAAATTGATCAGTTTAACGCCACAATTAATCACTTATAGGTTCAAATTGAAATTTATTTTAATTGATGTGTTTAAGTACTACTTTACGTTGAAATTGATACCTTTAAAGACAAAATTGATACATTTAAGGTCCAAATTGAAAAATGTTCAGAAAATGAAAAAAACAAAAAAAATGGAATTTGGAGGGCGCGTGGGCTATACATGGCTGTAATGGGCTGGCCCAATTATGGTCTTAGAATAAGACGGTCTTACGCAAGTTTTTGTGTTAAGATTATATATGAGATTAAGACGGATTTAGAGGAGATGCAACAGTTAAGGTGGAAGTGTGGACACACCATTATGGTAAAATTAGGAATTGAGTTTGAGAGATAGGCTAAATTCCTAGAGGTTGCATCTATCCTTGTATGCGTGGAAATAGACTGAGATGGTTTGGACATGCAAACGAAGACAAAAGCCCACTGATGTATCTGTGAGAAGGGTGGAAAGCATAACAACTTGGGGAAGAGGACGTAGGGGTAGGCCTAAAAAACGCGTGGGAGGAAAATGGGAAGAACATGAGCGAATTATCCTAGACTTGGATAGTCACCTTTTCTGACACTTATTTCACCTACTTCTAGCCTTTATGATTGCTTTTATATTTATTTGATTATGTTATCAACCTTAATTTTTACTTGTATTGTTTTATCACTTTTTTTTGTCTTGTTTGTTTTTCTTGTACGTCTTCCTCGATCTGAGAGGCTTTTTAACAATATATTTCTTTATTTTATTTATTTATTGTCTTGTTTTTCTTCATATCTTGATTATAATCTTTACGAGCGGTACACACCAGAAATGGTAACGAGTTTTTTGGATGGATGTTGACCATTATGTTAGTAAATAGTACGTGTCACTACGTAGTGCGTCCTTTCCACGCCATTCAATCTTAAAATCTCAAGCCCTAATTTTTTCGTTTGTTTAACCCTAGCTCTGTCGAACACAATTTACACAAAAATTCCCCAAGTATATCTTTTTCCGTAGCAATCGCATATGTTTTCGTCATTCGATCGAGGATTTATTTGATTTTGTTTTGAATCCCCGAATTTTCTTCTACTCGATTCGATATCGGACTCTCAGTTAGGAATTTGCTTAAATTTATAATGTTCATAATTTCTTTATCCTCAACTGCTACTGTTTCTTCAATCATCCTCTTCAACAATCTCCGTGTTTTTGGTCCTGGTTTGAATCCTTTCGCTCCTTACAATATGGCTAATTACTTCACTTCTCGTTGATTTGAATTCCCTGTGTCTCTGTTTACTTTCAATTATTGAGTTATTCGTCTGAAAGTTGCTTTATTTGAGTAATTCATCCGAAAAATCATGTAATACAGTTGATTTTCTTGACTGGGTTCATCGATTTTCAGCCTTAGGTTTTCACTTGGTTGTTTGATTGATTGAAAGGGGGATTTTGATTAGGTGAAAAAAATATTGGTTTGGGGTTTCATCAATTGGTGATATTTTCCCTGGGAAAAGGTTGTGTTGTCTATAATAATCATGATACTTACAACTCGAGAAGACGATTTAGGGTTTAATAGGCGAAGATTGTCGAGGAGGCGATCAATTCGGTTGGGTTTTGATACTGATGATAGGGGCTGGACTCCGCTTCACATCCGTGCTCGCAAAGGCGATGTTAAAGAGGTATAATATCTTGTTACCTACTTATTGTACTTCTTAATTGTGAAGTATGTTGATTTGAGTAGTGGTTAATTTTATTGTTATACTTGGTATTCTTTTTAGTGATGCTTATAAATACATTTGTTTAGTTCTGTTCATATTACCTGTCTTAGGAGTTGGTTTACTAGTTTCCTTGTTTGGTTTTGTGGGTTAGAAATTAGATGCATGGTGAAATATTGCTATTTTGGCCACATTTGGGATTTGCGCTGTCGATTGGATGGTGTTCTTGAAGTGTTGTTCTAGCTATTCCCCTTTTTATTCTTGTATTGTTGTAAGCTGTATCAAAGGGTTGAAGAGGCTTATGCGTGCTTTGTGTGTTGAAGGTCTTCTTTTGGAGGGCTTTCCGGTTTGAAGATTGCTTACGTCTTTGTACTGAATACTGATGCATCCACATGTCCTCATTTCTTCAAGAAATTGATTTATACACTTCATTTCTTCAAGTTACAAAATCAGACTTTTTTGCATTTTTATCTCCACATTTGCAAGAAACATTGAAGAATGATAACCATCTCTAGCTGTTGTCATGTTTTTTTGTTTCTTCTATTTTCAACAATTCCTCTTCTTTCATAAGGAATTCACACATTCATGACAACAAATATCATTTCATGTAATTAATCTTTATTATTGCTTCTTACACATGGTTGATTTGCTAAGATGACCTCTCCTTTTTTTTTGACAAATGTTTCTGTTGACCTTGTGCACTCTGAGCAACTGATACCATACTGCAACACCATAGGAGCAAAAACATGTGTAATTGTATTTCATGATGTATACTATCTACAAGCATATAGCTTTCATTGGGCTCAAATCCATTACAATGATTTGATTGCAAATAAAGCCTTATCCTCCAATGACTAGACCCTTGCATTGAACATAACTCAACTTCTTTGGAAAAAGGGTACACCAAACTATCTGGATGGAAAGATGCTCATTTTCATGTTCACTTCTTCACGCATTCATGTACACCAAACTTTAGCCATCAAAACCTTGTCTCTTTCCGTTTTGTTGGATTAGAAAGCAAAAATAGAAAGTTCCTATGCTTAATTCATTGTGTTGTATAAATTTGTGTTCTTAAGAACCTTAAATCTCGTGGTGTGTCTTATCAAAGAGAGCCAAAGCATTGCCAAACCTATCATATTAGTATCCATGATCACATTTTTTTTATCTTATTGTGGTTTGCTTTATCTACAAGCTCAACTATACGTCATTTACATTATGCTCTTGATCTTTGTAGGAGAACGCAATTTAGATAACATTAAGTCTTAAGAAAGACCACCCTACTGAATTGTTGTCCCTTTTTTGGATCAATTTTGTGCCTTTGGCCATTAATGTAGGACATTTTACCCTTACTTGAGTATCCTTGAATCAACTTCGCTGCAAGAAAAATGTGTGAGATTTGTTTTCTAGATAGGGATGGCAACTACTCTACTCCAATATTGCTCTAAATAAAAGTTACTTTTTGTTCAATTCCGACTCAACTCGAACCCAAATTCGAATTTATGTAATACGACTTTGCTTGGTCTCGTACTCTTGTATTTCCAGAGGAATCAAATCATTATAAATTTGTATTTATTTAACAATATGGAAAATTACAATATCATTTCTTCTAAATAGCCTACAATTTGCTTAAAAATATATTTACCAAAAAAAAAGTCAAGGCATTCCAACTATAACTTAATAACTCAGGGGTACTACTTTTCCCCAAATTCTACCTTAAATAATTTGCAAACTCACAATAATAATGTCTTTCAAATAGGTACATCAAAGTTTTAATGACATTGGAGTCTTGGAGAAAGTCATCATTCAATGATGGGGTTCCATTACATACACGTCAATGATGAGCCTATAAACAACAATCACTTTTTTATGTCTAACTCAATTTTAGAAAAATACTAATTTATGTAAAATATACTAGAAAATTAAATATTTTAGATGAAGTCGGATTCAAATATTGGATTATATTGGAGTCAGAGTTGAGTCTATTATATCATGACGACATTTTTTCCACATAAGATCGAGTTGGATTAGGTTCGAATTCATAGTGAATTGTTATCCCTACTTCCAAGACTGAATCTGGATTGAGCCATATCCACAAACTCTTCAGTCTCTTCCTTCAATCTAGGAATGATTACCTATGAGATGATCTTGTATACTATTGAGCAGCACGCTGTAGGTCTAATTGTCTAAACTCTAATCAACTTCACAATAATGGGAATGGACTCTTTGTGATCCATGGTGACTAGTGTACAGTTAATTGCTTTTATTACGGAGCATAGTTGAGGCTGATTAAGTTTTCTTTTAGAGAACTGTTTTGCGAACCAGCAGTACTTGTTTACATTGAAACTTGTTTGTGAACTTTATGGGGATATTTCAGGTCAAACGATTGCTTAATGAAGGGATGGATGCAAATGTAACTGCATGGGGTACCAAATTACAGGGTGTCACCCCTCTACACCTTGCTGCTGAAGGAGGTCATCTCAGAGTCATGGACGTGCTACTTGAACGGGGGGCTAATATTGATGCCAGAACCAAGGGTCCATGTCGCTGTTCGTATCATATTACCTAAACAATTTCTTTTTTTTTTCAATCATCAGAAGTTCCAATGTGATTGTTTCATATTTCTTTTTTTTTTTTTTGTATATTGAACTCCTTAAGGTCTAAGTGCATTATTTTTCTGGGGCTTTACAGGGACACCCCTTCACCTAGCTGCAAAGGAAAGGAATAGGAAAGCAGTTAAATTTCTGGTTGAAAATGGTGCTTTCCTGCCCCCAGATATCAATGACACTCGATTCAACCCACCAGTTCATTATTGCCCTGGCCTCGAATGGGCTTATGATGAGCTCAAACGTTTGCAGGACAGCTCGTCATCTTCTAGTGAGACGTCATCATACAGCTCTGAAAACTGATACGGTCGCTCTCCGCTCATTTTCAAATACATCTATATATTTTAGCTTTCAGTTTATACTGTGGAATATGGTGTGAATATTTAAAATGTGCTGCGGTGTTCCACTTTTTCATGTGTTATGAATATGATGATGGAGGCATGGAGCCACAGACTTGTGCTTCAAAAGTAGTTTCATGTACCTTGCTTTCCTTGCTGTGTGATTTCCTTGTTTCATGTATGGTTTGAATACTCAATATATCTGGGTCATGTTACATATTTTGGACTACTTTTGTGTAAATCACTCCCATATGATATGCTATGTTTGTTTCAGCATCAAGGATTATCCATTAAGATTCGACTGTTTTTATTCTTGTTATTTCGAGTAGAATGTGTAGTATACATTTCAGATGCGGAAAATTATCAAGTTGAGAGTTACGAGTTGGTCTAGCGGTTAAAGATTTGTCTTTTTACTGTTGTAAAGAATGTTTGTTTTTCACCGCTAGAAAGAGTTAATTTCATTCCCTTGTGTTTGTAAATCTTCACCTAGTCCCTGATTATAAACATGAAAGTTGTCTAATATAAACTTAATTAGTCTGTTAATACTAAGGTCAACTATAGTACAAAATTTAATATGGATTCATGAAATATTTATGCAATTTGTAAGTTTTTAACTCTTGAGTTACAAATTCCCTTTATTTTAATTTAGTTGTTCCATTTATTATTTGACCATATCAAAATTATTTTCTTTAAATTTATGTTTTATTTTTAATTTATAAGTTTAAATATAGTCAAGAGATATTTTGTTACCCTTTTTTTGAAACGAGATATCTTGTTATTTCTTCTTAATGCAAAAATTATTAATAATCTTTTAGTTTTTAATCATGTTAAATTAGAGATAATAAAACTCTAATAAATGCATTGTCATGTCTGCAAAATGATACTCCCTTCAATTCATAATAAGTGTCCATTTTGGGTTTGGCACGCAAATTAAGAAAAATGGGTGTCGGGTATTTTAAATGATTATAATAATTGAAAATGTGGTAGTGGGGTATTTTAAGTGATTATAATAATTGAAAAGGTGGTAGGTGGGATATTTTAAATAATATAAGTTGGGGTAGTTGGGGTATTTAGGTATAAAGTCTGCCAAAAATAAAAAATAGACAATTAGAATACATTTACCAAAAAAAGAAAGTGGACATTTATGTTGAATTAGAGGGAGCATATGATAGCTAAATTGAATGGGAGAGTGTTTGATACACAAAATATAACATTATTGCGCAATTAATAATACGTCTAAATATAACTATTAGATTAAATATAAAGAAATATAGCCATTACAAAATTAAATAAATCAATAAATACTACTCCATGTTAATTTACAATTAATAAAAGGAAAATTTGATTTTAAAGGTTCGAACTTTGCCTCATTTGCTTCTAAAGGTTCGAACTTTCGTTTATCCTAGAAAGGTTCGAACTTTGGAGGTCATCTTCATTTAAAGGTTTTTATGGTTTTTTTTGGGTTGATTTTGGATTGATTATGGGTTTATATGGGTTTTCTGGGTTGATTCTTGGTTGATTATGAGGTTTTTTACCCATATAAACCCATAATCAATCCAAAATCAACCCAAAAAAAATCATAAAAACCTTTAAATGAAGATGACCCCCAAAGTTTGAACCTTTCTAGGATAAACGAAAGTTCGAACCTTTAGAAGCAAATGAGACAAAGTTCAAACCTTTAAAATCAAATTTTCCTTAATAAAAATCAACAATATATTGATATCCTACAATGGAAAAGTAAGATGGTTGAAACTTGAAATAGAAACATAAATATGGTTCATTATTACAAAAAGTAGTAATTTGCCTTAACATATACTCCATTGAAATCATAGACTCGGAGTAGCATTAAAGACCAGATGCACAAAAAGTTGGGTTTTGGAGTATGCACGTAATTTTCTTCCTTTATTACCTTCATCAACATTTTCTTTTTAAAATATTTATATTTAAGATAATATTCAAACTATTTATTAAACTTTTGCACACGCATCTTTTTTACATATTTTTTCAATTTTAATCTTATACAAATAATTTAATTATCTTGATCATTTTCTTAAGTATGATGTGTAATTATATACTATTGCTATTTTATCGGACAGAGGAGTATAAATTAGGAAGCTCATAATTTGGCAAAAAACTATATGGGCTACGTGGATTTTTAAATTGTTTTGGTTACCACTTGGAAAACCCAAAACCTTAAGGCTACTACGTAGAATTTTCCTAATATTTATTTGGACATATTTCAGACCTATATATCAAATTAAAACCTAGTTGGACATAAAAAAATATACAAATAATAATGTATAACAAATAAAATTAAGATCTATTTAAAACACATTAAATATCCATATAGAATTGCATACTCAGCAGACTTGCCAACTTGGTGGATTTGGATATAAGTCCAAAATTTTCAAGCGTTAAGGATTCATTTCAGGTCATGATCCACACAAAATAAATGAATTTGAGTCTAGTTTGAGTTTATTTGGATTAAACCATGACTATTTCTAATTGATATCTAATTGATATCTAATTGATATTATATAATATGAATGATAATGAAAATTGTTATGAAAATACATGTTTATGGTTAACAGCTTCCAAGAGACCATGACATATCACATCTTACACTAAAATTATTTTACTAGTAAATTAATTATCATGTCTTGAGTTCATAATTCATTTTATTGTATGAAAATATATAAAGTGTTTTCTGTATTAGAAGTATATTGTAATTAATAAGTTATTTCACTGAATTAGTTTTTCTTATCAAATTTAATTATAAAACGGCAAGCTTTAGAGATCGTGTAGACAAGCTTTCCACACTTTATTATATTGGAAAAATTATATTTATAAAACAATATTATTTATAAATATATCAAAATGAATCCCTTTTTCCAATAATGAACCATAGCAGTATTTGACTATTTGTTAGCAGGGGTGGAGCAAAAATTGACAAATACTTTAAACGCCCTGTTGAATTTCAAAGAACTTGATAATTTTCTAATAATTTTGTATGTTTTATAACTTAACATATACATAATTAATATAGAGGCCCCTAATTTTTCGGGGCCCTGTACGATTGAACATGTTGAACATGCTCAGAACGTCCCTTATTTGTTAGAGGAGCCTAACAGGAAAGAAAACAAAGCCTAAAGGTGCACCAAGCAGTTGAAGATAATGGTTTGAAGGTGCACTAATAAAACAATATCATTTGCTAATATCAAAGTGCTTTTAAACATGAACTACTAATGCAAACATTAAAACCATGATTTAAGGTGGTTCATCATTATTAACGCTACTTCCATCGTCGAAAGCCAATGCATTCATCATGTATTTAAACATTATAAAAGTTGAAAGCTCAACACAAGCTGAAGGAATTGCATCATTAGAGTATATGTGCGAGCTAAAGATATCGGAGTAGAGAATTACATGGTAAGTAGGGGATACAAGAGATTCAGGCATTTAGCTTGGCTATGCACCACTTACATACCACAATGAAACATATATATAGGCAAAATTAAAGCATGAGTTGTATGACACAATAGCATGAAGAATACCTAGAGGATGTTGTTCCTCATCTGCTCGTTTGAGCACTCCTTGTGCTCGTTCGAGCAATACCACCTGGGAGCCAATGGTTCGTTCTTTGCTTGCTACAATGTGTTCCTTGGTCTCCCATTGCTCCCAAAACATATGTGTTTTAGTATTGTACTGATTGCCTTGATCACCAAAGTTAAATCCATTTCAGCCGTTTCAATTTTGTTTCTTACAAATAGAACATATGTATATCATATCAACCATTCCAATCTTTAAGAAACCGTCCAAAATTCTTCTACACCGACCAAATTTAACAAATTTAAAATCACACTCTTTCAATATTTTTCTTTTTAATATTGAAAAAATGTAATTTTAAGCTTTGAACCTTACAAAAATTATTTTGTCCTCCCTCCTAAGTCATATAAAGCCATAACAACCACTCCAAAAAGAAACAAATGGTCAGAATTATTAACCAATCTGCACGCCCTCTTACTTTTTAATTATCATACCTTTTTCATCTCAAAACGCACCATCTTGTCAACCTTTCTTCATTCAGTTCTCCAAAACGCACCGTATCAAATAAATTTAAACCCAAAAAAGGAAATTGTCAAATGGTCCTTTTTCCGTTTTTCGCCCTATTATAAACATTCAAGTATTCAAACCAGAGTGGACCCTACTCATCCTAGGCAAAATATGAACAGCAGCCACATTAAACCCTTTAGGTGGTTCTACCACCCACAATCTCGGCGGCGCCGCCACAACATCCACCACCACAATCTCACTTCCACCGTTACAAACAACACAAAGCCTCCCACCTCGGGCTGCCATTTGTTGGGCCCCACGCAGCTTATCACATTCCATCACATTTACCCATTTATCTTTCTCCTCATTATACATCTTCAAAGTCCCCTTAGACTCATCCACCATATACATAACTTCCTCCGCCATTGACGCCGCCGGGCCCCGCCACCCTGCCACCATCCCTTCTTTCATATCTTTCCATGTATTTTTCTTTAAGCTGTAAACTGCGCCTTGTTTGGCTGCATTTCCTTTAACATTCACCAAATATAGCTGGCCTCGTAATCCTACCGCTTCAGAAGCTTCCCGTGAGAAACGACCGTCCTTTAATGGAGTAAGTTTCTCCCAGTTTGGGCCGTTGGGTTTGGATGGGTCCCATCTTTCCACAGATCTTGCGGTGGTTGACGAGAAATGGGACCCAACCCCGCTTGCTATGTATAAGGACCCGGATAATGACCCGGTTGCACACCACCTTCTGGGTACGTGTACACGCGGGCCGTAATCCCAACCGCGCGTAATCGGGTCGAAAACGAGTGGTTTTGGTACCGCTGGGGCTAGATGTTGGGTAGTTCCAGCAACGATTACAAGTTTGTCGCCAACTGTAACGGATTGAACAGGAAGATCACGAGATATGAACAGTGGGTAGCGAACGAGGAGAGAGAACGGCGGCGGAGGAGGAAGAGATTCCCATCGAGATGAAATTGGATCGAAAGTGAAAAAAGAGATTGGAGTAAGAAATTGTTGATGAAAAATTGAAGATGAATCAGCGATTAAATTATTAGGAATAAGAACAGCGTAAAGAGAATAAAATGGAGGGAAAATCAAAGAATAAATGAAGTTCCGCCATGGATGACAGATGGAGTAAAGCTTTAATGGTGGGATTTTTGAAAGGATTACATGAGAGATATGATCTGGAAGACCTGGTATCAATTGTTGTTGATGTTTATTGTCTTGATCATGATTTTTGTCTTGATTATGGTGAGGACTTCCATGGTAGGAGAGCTTTGAGCTTTTTCTGGCCATGGATATTGTTAAATGTTTAAATAAGGGGAATGGAACAGGAGAGAAAAGAGTACACTGTTGTGGTCAAGAGAGATAGGGAGGGGCAGGAGAGGATGGTAGAAGAGCTGGTCTTAAATTGACAAGACCTTGAATTTTTTTTAAAAAAAATAAATAACGGTTATTTATGTGGTTGATAAAATCACTTTTATGTGGTAGAATTTGATATCGTGAGAGTTTTTAGTTTAATATTTTTTTAGTTTTGTTTATTTTAATATTTTTTATTTTGTCTTTTTATGATGATTTACAAATAAAAGTATTAAATTTTTTTAATAGTAGACATAAGAGTAATAATTTGTCTATTCATGAATACTCAAAAAATTATAATCAATAACCGTGATTTGTAAATTACCATAAAACAAACTTCTCACACTATCACATCTTACCACATAAGAGTGATTTATTAATCTCACAAATAATTGTTTTTTACTTCGAGTTTCTCATAAATACTCGCACCTAATTGTGAGGATGAACTTCTTATTTTTAAGATCGTTCCAGTATATGATGGAATCTCACACAAATAGCTATTATTAAAAAAAATTAAGTGTGAACAATGGTTTTAAAGAGGAAAATCCATATGTCCATTTCCTTTTCATAAGTCTTTCTCTCAATTTTCTTAAAACCAAACATAGCATAAATCTAATTGTTTACTTACTCAATATTGGGACGTGCGTAATGTGAATTGTGGTTTTAGTAGGTTAAATATATATCATCATCAACCTAATACCCCGCTGAAAGACAGGGTCTGGATAAGTAAAATATCAGGCAATTCATACTCATACTCCATTTTTAAAGAGGTTAAAAAAAAATATTACTAGTAAACATAATATTAATACTTTTCATTTCGACGAAAAGCATACATTTTACTCATGGTGAACAATACTTTTATTTTGATGTTTTTTACTTTATAATATTTTTATTTTGGATAACGTGCTCATTATTTATTTTGTTCTTTTTTTAAAATTCTATGTGACACGAGGTTTTGAGTTTTGAGTTTTTCATGTAGAAGACAAGCTTTCTAAAATTCACACGGTAATCTTAAAGTGTATCAAGTAAAACTTCAGTGATCTTTTTGACAAAAAAATCATCAACCGTTTATTATGAAAACATCATTCTTATCTTTCCCTCTCGATTATCAAAAACACATAATATACTCACTTCAACTTGAAACAAACATTTCACCAATTCTTATCCTCAGATCATGGGAAGACTAGGTGAGAATCAATATTACACTACAAAAAATAGTGTTAGCTGTGATTTTTAAGGTATTAACATAACATTATAACATATTATAAAATATTTGGTGATACTTGTAGGAAGTATCATACATTAAGTTAGAAATATTAGAATAATATTCTTAGATTTTGTGACATTTTGATAAAGTATCAATTGAACCTTTTTGTAGTGTCAAGACAAGTGGAAAACATTATTTACTGCAACCGCGACAAAATTTAATTCTCTTAATTCTATCCAAACATTGTCTCATGCATTATCTCTTACTTTTAATTTCTAATCCAACCTAATTTAATTGTCTTCACAATCTTTGTTAATAATTATGCAATGATATAGAGAGAGAATTAGTTTTATTAAAATTCAAAAATACAAATAATAAATTTATACTCCCTCTGTTTTCATATGTTATTCTCACTTTCCCCATTTGGAAATTTTTAAAAGTTCTTCTCATTTAGTATCTTTCTATTTTAGTAACCAATAGAATTCAAGGAAATTATTACACTTACACTCTAATCTATAAGAATTAATTTACATGTTAATTCCTAATACATTTACTTTACATACACCCAATGAAATTTAATGATATTATTACACTTACACTTCAATCAATAGAACCTTTATTTTTTACATTATTTTACTCAACTCTCATATTATCTATTTTGTAATTATAGTTTATATTGGTTTCTTCCCAGATTCCAAATGGGAAGAACAAATGAAAACGGAAGGAGTAGTAAGAAATGAATGTACCCGTTAGAGGTAAAAATTTGAAGAGATAGTCTCATTTGTACTTGAAAGAATTTTATATAGTAAAGCTTTTAAGATTTTAATTTATTTTTTCTTGTTTTATTTATTTTACTAATATTTTTTTATATGTTGATTTATATAGTAACAACAAAATAAACAAAACTAAAATTAATTTACACAAATTACAATGATTAATTAGGCATATCTAAAATGTTTAACGATTGGCCAGTGGGATTTATTGGAAGAAAAGGAAAAGCTAAATAAAAAAAATATATAGAGAAAGGTAGAAAAATGGTTGGGAAATGTGGGATTTAGTGAGCTCTTTTAAATGCTGTCTTTTTTGGTCGTCAATAAAGTTTACTTTCTATTTATTGTTCGTGCTTTTTGTGTTTTCTTAGGAACCCAAACTTAGCACTTTATATGCTACTTTTTTTCATTCTTCTAACCACTATGGTAGATTAATTGATTCTCCGGACTCTGATCATAGTTTTTTATGAGCGGAATATATTGGGTAGGGAGATGATGATGATGACTATGGTAGATTGATTCTTTATGTACTCTTTTTCGTTTACTCCCTCCTATTCTCCCTAAGTGTTTTATTTGATTTTTCATCATTTTTTTAGGTGGTCAAATTGGACCACATATGTAAGAGAAAAATATAGGGTTTTTAAATTTTTATTGGTATAAAGTGGGGTTAGTAAGTGTATAGGTGAAAAAAAGTTAAGTTTAGTAAGGATAAATCGATAAAGTTAACATATTCAAAATTAAAATGAGACATTTAGAATGACTTTACTCAGTAAGAAAATGAGACACTCAGAGTGAATAACAATAAAATTTACTAAACTTCTCTTTTTAATTTGTTTTACTTTCTTGTTTTTTAATTGCATCAAAACTATTTATTACGCTAATTATCTTTGGATAGAGTTTTACATATTGCAGCTATTAAACGAGAAAAGAAAATAGTTACATGAAATCTTGTTTTATTTGTCTTTTCGAATACTTTCATAATATCAAATTTTTATAATTTTTAGTTGATTATAATTCTAGATATAAGCAACCTGACAAATGCATTAGACTGCGTAAAAAGCTGTAAACGAGAAAAAAACATAGTTACATGTACATTAGATGATTAAACTGATCACTTATAATTTTAAAGTGATTAATTACATAAATTGGCTAATTAATCAAACGGTTGGGTTTTTTTATCGAAAAGGGAAAATGTGACATTTTTAAATTTTAACTTCCATAATTATAGTAGATTTATAAATTCTTTATTGAAAATTTGTAAAAGTTGAACTCAAATGCAATATATATACACATAATTTCGTAGCTTGCATATCTTAATATTTAAGGAAAAGACATGATTAATTTTTTTGGGACCTGGATTCACAAATTGCACCTTTTTTTCAATCTTCAATTTAAAAATAAAAAACTATCTTTAAATAAATAGTCAAAGAGGATAATTTTACCAACTAACCCATTAATTTAAAACTAATAATATCCTTATAAATTTATAATTATCTATTTTTCAACTGCATAGTAGACCGAAAAAATTTTAAAAATATGTGAAAATTAAACTTAGGATCTTAGTCTCAGAAAGTGGTACATCACATTTCACATTTATCTTCGTTTCTTATACTGATTCAAATTTTTTTTTTTGTAAATTACTAAAACTAGAATATGTGAGTTATTCCGATACTTATAACGCTTACATCATGAAGTATGTCATTGAGTTCTAGATTAAATGTTTCATGGCCTAAACTTTTATGGATTCTTTTCATCCCATATTCTAAAGTTTCAAAATGATATGCTCTAAAATGATCCCCTAAAATGATATATTGGCCACAAGTTTTTTTCTTAGCCAATTGATATATTCTCCATTTATAACTCAAAAGAATAAATTCAAAAAGTACTTTCCTATTTGTTTGTTGTAAAAGGGTCCCAAGGATATTCATAATTTCATAGTTTGGTTGGAGCCTTCTAAAGATAACTTCGTATTCTTATATTTTGGATTGAAAAATTAATAAAAATAAAATTGGAATTGAAAAAAAGTCAAAAAATAAGTAGACTGAAAAATAAATGGTTAAAATGGATCGATAGAATAAGATTATAAATAGGGGTAATACAAAATGAGGAATACCACTGTTAAAAAAGAATAAAAAATAAAATTAGGTTTATATACTAAAATAGAAAGTGATGTTAATTAAAGTGATACTCTCTCCATTTCAATGACTTTCTTTCATTTTATTTAGGCACTTCTTCCAAGACATATATTAAAGTCCTAATATCACTAATGGTGCATAATTAAAAATTACAAAATATTAATATTAATAATTATTGCATTAAGACGAATACAAAATGATACAACTTGACTCTGTTGTAACTTATAGATTAAAAATAAAATACAAATTAAAAGTGAACTGTAATAATGTAAAAATCAAATGAACACAGTCACTAAAAACAAAGGTAGTATTTGGTATAAACTACTCCCTCTCTTCCTTTTTGGGTGTTTTAAGTGTTGTTCCCATAATGAATCTTTCTATTTATGTTACAAATTTTGGACAAAAATAACCTCACCCATCCTCATTTTAGTATTTTAATAAAATTATAGTCCAACATATCTCCGCTAATTCCATTTTAACATTTTTATATTCCTTAAGGTCCCTACATGTTTCCCACTAACTTCATAAAACATTTTTTTTAATTAGTTGTGGTCCCTATATTTTTTCCACTAACTTTCTTTTAAGATTTACCAACTACAGTCTCTAAATTTACTCAATTTCAAATAAACAGTCGCAAAATTCGTTTATCACCAACTACAGCCTCCAACTTACCAAACATGACTTCAAGACAGCCAAAGCAAAGGGTAAAAAAATGGGGTTAAAATGGAGTGTTTTGGATGTCTCGATGTCATGTTTGTTAAATTGGAGGCTGTAATTGGTAATAAACGAAGTTCGCGCCTGTTTATTTGAAATTGAGTAAACTTAAAGGCTGTAGTTGGTAAATGATCCAATATTTTTTAATATTTGTAGTCCCCACTTTTCATTCATCAAATTCATTAATTCAATAAAATAATACCACCTCCACTATCTAAAAGATTCTATTTTTTCTAAATCCCGTAAACATTCCTTATGAGAACCTCGTTAAAAAATGGAGGGAGTATAAAGTAATGCCAAACATGAAGAAGAGTCCAAAAGTGCCTTTTGGTAATTAGAAAATGGGGTTTTGAAAATAAGGTGAGCCAAGAAATTTAATGCAAAAAGCGACTTTTGTGGAGCTAACAAATCCCACAACATCTGGATAAGTTCTATCCTATCAACTATGCTTAAATGTTCTTATTTATTTCTGGCATTACCTTCCTAACTTGGGTATATTCTGGCCTTTTCTTCTTATGCCACCTTACAACCATCCATTTTTTTTATTTTATTTTATTTTTTTAAAATAAGCCTCGTTCATTTTAATTTGCGCAATTTTTTTATTGCAATTAATTATCTCACTCTTATATTTTTTAATCAATTCATAAGATTATTCTGTGATCTCGATCCTAAGCATTCTTTTTTATTTTTTATTTGTGTTTTTTATCGTGTTTCCTAGTTAAATTCTCCTTTCTATTTTGAGAGGGACATATCACATATGAGGTACTTGATACCTAACCTTTTTAATGTGAAACTGAAAATGATTTTTACAGTCAAAAGGTTAATTGAAAAAATGTTAAAATATGAAAAATTAGGAAAATTTACTTTTAAAAATCCGACCTTCTCCTTATTCTCTTTTAAAAATTCAACATTTCGATTATTGTTAAAAAATTCGACCTTTAATTTGCCTTCGTTTTCTTTTCTAGAACATATTTACCGGTGACCGGATTAATTTGAAAATTCATCATTTTTTAAAGAGAACAAACAAAATGCATGATTTTTAAAAGAGAACAAGCAAAAGGTCGAATTCTTAGAAGTAAATTTTCATATTCTCTTTTTTTGAAAATTTGAAATTAACCAATTGTTTAGGTAAATTAGGGAGGTAAGTACTATAAAAGAAAACGGAGGCAAAAGGTCGGATTTTTAAAAAATAATCGAAAGGTGGGATTTGTAAAAGAGAACAAGCAAAAGGTCGAATTTTTAAAAGTAAAATTTCCAAAAAAAATTATACTAATATATATGTTTCGCTTATTAGATCATATCAAAAAAATTTTTTTAGGATTATGACCCCAATTAAAATGAAAACAATGCGAAATTTATAAAATTTTATCCATTTCATGTCCATCTCTTATTCCGGCCATATACATTATATTTCATTTTATTAGAAAAAGGTTTATATATATTTGATCACTCAATTAGTATAAAGTAGTCCGATAAGATGGACCAGGCATGCATGTTGATGTTGGTTCGTTCACAAATCACATTAAAGGAATAAAGGCGGTCTTTTGTTGCATTCAATAATAGTGAGCTGTTTGTTAAGTGGGATGTCACCATACACACTATGCCGTTACACATTTCGACACTTTTCTTAGCTGTGCCTTTTTCTATTTAATGTATTGTGTACTAGATCCGTTTCATAATATTCTCACAATTTCAATTTAATATAAGTATTAAAAAAATGATAAATTTATAATTAAACAAATACTTCTTCTGAATTCAGACTTTTTCCTTGAAAGATGCGGACAAATCATACCCGTATCCCCAAGGAGGGAGTAAAGAGAGATGCACACAATCAAGATACCCCCAATTGATACCTGCGCCCAGTATAGATCGAACCCCAATTGAATTCAAACTTGTATAGACCCGGTCCATATTCAACCTCTTAGTCATCCCTGCAGCCTGGGATTCGTGGTAACAACTTGTTATAAATCCACATTCTACAACCTTCGTCCAACTAGCTAGCCTACCTTTTGGCATTAATTTGTTGTTCTCTCTTCATTAATTATTATCACCATCTTTAGACTTCACATAAAGATGGAATTCAAAGTTCAACGAACGTTCATGTGATATAATTTGATCACCAATCTTTGAATTTATGAATTTAGACATTTGGGTTTCGATTAGGTGGCGTGAAATCAAAAGTTTAGGCTGAGGGTTGAGACCGAGATATGTTATATACTTTAACATATACTCATAAGAGGTGGTTTAACTCCCAAGTTGGGTGGGTTAGACAACCAATTCAACTTTTTTTTCTTTAAACAAAAATATAAAAATCATATAATATATTTAAATAATAAGAAATAAGAATATACCTTTATTAACTATTATCGAAATTGATTACATGTGAACACTAAAATAGCTAGTGTGCACAAATCTTAGTGTGAGTGTATAGTCAAAAAGTGCGAGTTAGTAGAGTAAGGAGTAAGAGAATTAAAGAGAGACGCATAATATTTTATTGTGCACTAAATCTATATTATACTTATACGGTTTTTAGCTCGTGTAATTTGCAATATTCACGTAGCTGATCAGTGATCTTTAGGGAATTTTGCGAATGCATAAATTTTCTTCAAATACATTATCACTTGACAATCCAATTTTGATGGAGAATGTACTCTTGTTTGTAATGTACAGTCAAGTGCGTCGAGTTATGTTTGAAGGTAACCAAAGAAAGGGAAGAATAACATTAAAGATGAGAAATAGTTAGATGTTTAATCTTGGATGTACTAATTGCTTCACAACGATATAAACCCACCGAAATTATTGATTTAACTGCTGCTTTTTCTGATTAAGATTGCGACATTTAACTCTAAAAGTTCCTATTTCACATTATCGAATACTAAAACTGGAAGGAATCTCCTAAGATGAATGGGATTTGGTGCCCGTCCTTTTTAATGCCAATGTCATTGAAGATATGTGGTATTCTCTCATAAAGGAAATTTAGATGAAACATGCATCAACATTTAAGTTTTTTTTTGTTGATCCGACTAAACCTAAGCATGTGTGGCTCTTTTGTCATTCTTTGTATGGCCTAGTACCATAAGTTTGCAACTTATATCTATAGGGTTTGTTAACAGTAAATACTTGATCATCATCATCAACACTCGATATCCCGCTCAGAGCAGAATCTGAGTGAAGTAAGATGACAAATAATCCATACCCGTATTCCTTTTAAAGGACGACTAAGGAAAATGCTTGATATTCTTGTTAAACAACTAATATATGTCAAGAATCCGAATCCAAAAAAAAGCAACTCAAAAGTTTCAAAACTAGTCATAAAGTTCTTAAAGAAACCAATTTTGAACCTAAACCTTAGAAACATTAGACTCGCTAGATTTAAATCTAATCTCAGTCTTAGCATAGATTTATAAAACTAATGAATATGAATCCGAATCCAAATCCGATCAGATATGACCTATGATCATCCCAACTCTTGATCATATACAAGTTCTCCATATTCCTTTTCACTATGTTGGTATTTTTAACAAGGTCTTTCACTACCTTTTGTCCTCTTACACTGATTTCAGTTTCAATGTTTGTTTCTCACCCCCTTCATCTGAAGGGTGTATTAATGAAATATTAGTCCCTTTGATTTTCCCCTTTTGAAAATTTCATATTTCTACACCAAGATCTTTGAGAAAATGCAAGAAACTAGGGATGCTCAGAATCATATTGTGAGAAACTGATTACTAAACTAGATACAAACAACACATGTTCACTAAATTAGTACTAATATATGCCATAAGCTTGAAATTCTTACTAATTTTCACTAATATCTATCTTAGAGAGTCAAACAACAATGTCGAAACCTTAATTCAAGCCGTAGATAAGTTAAACACCAGTAGAACCAAACCCACCAGCTCCCCTGTCAGTAGAGTCCAAATCATCGACCTCGACAACATCGGGAGTTATGATCTTTTCGATGATCAGCTGAGCAATACGATCACCGGTCTTCACTTCAAAATCGACATCAGAATGATTGAATAGAATCACACCAACAGGTCCTCTGTAATCTGCATCAATTACTCCTGCTCCCACATCTATGGAGTGTTTCCATGCTAGTCCTGATCTGGGTGCTGCAAGTTTCGCATTATTAAATGAGTTTTCCTTTCCCTCTTTATTTTCACAACTCTTTTGCATCATCTACATTTTAGGGCAAGTGAAGTAATCATCCTATTCACCATATAACTTATTGATGTATTATGCAGAAATTATTTCATTAGTTAACATGTCGAAATTATAACTCTTAACTACAACCATTTTACTTATATACGCAACCCTAACACTTGGTTCTAATTATTTCAAGAATTTTAAGAGATATTCATCTTTTCTGATTAAACTATGCAAATTCAGGTCAAATGGGCATCTTCTTTACATTTGAATTGACCGATTACTTGAAAAGTTAAATCAACCAACAGGGAACGCCAAGTGTTCGACAAAATGTTTCATAGAGCAACATTAACAAAAAATAATCAGGAGTGCGTACCAACTCTAGCATAGGTTCCTGGAGGAACAGCGATACTCAAATCAGTAGCAACCAATGCTTTTCCTCTTGCTGGTACCTTCGTATCTACCGCACTGCGGGGTTACGGTTACCCACAAAATTAGCTTCAAAACAATAGAAATATAATACGAATTTAAAGGGGGGAAAACGAAGGAAATTGAGAAACCTGGAGAGATCGTAGCCGGCAGAAAGAAGGGAACCTCGAGCAGGAATAACAGCCTTTTCAGAGAGTTTTTTGACCTTGAAGAAGGAGACAGTATTAAAGGATTGATGGTTACCATTTTGATTTTCATGGGTCTCAATCTTTTGGAGTTTAGTTGAAGGTTCTTTGATTTCTGGACTTTGAGTTTTAGGGTTGTTTTCCGCCATTGTTATAGAGAAGTAAACTCGTTGGTAAGAAGATTGAAACAAGGGTTTGGAAGTGAAATTGAACAACAATGGCGGTTGGTAAAGTGGTTTAAATAGGGTTGGGTTTTTGGGTATTATTTTGGAATTTATGGCGCCAAAATTTGCCGCCATTTTTTGTAGGTTTGTGTTTGAGGGAAAAGGAGGGGGTAGGAAAGGTAGAAGGTTACTATACTTATAGAATTTTACAAACCGTACAAATTTTCTTCAGCTAGTCTTCTGAGAGACCGTCTTTCTGAGAGGTGTTTTTCAAACCTAGTCCATCAAACCTAACTTTGTACTCCTACTTCACATTTTTTTTTATGGGCCAACCTAATAAAAGATGGTCTTTCAAAGAGACCGTCTCTCACAAGAATTTGTGATTTTTTTATTGTACTTTTTTCTGTTTCATTATACTTGTTATATTTGACTTTTTATGCAATTTAATTTATTATTTTGATTATTTATATATTGAATTATACTCATTTAAAAATTATAAAAAAATTTATAAATTGAATTATGACTATGTTTTAACTCATAGATTATTAAAAATAAAATACAAATTAAGAGGGACAAGGAAATAGTGAAAAAAATCAAAAGAATTAATAGGTATAATAGGATGGTGTATGTCGTTAAATATATCCCACTAAAAGCAAATTTTATTATAGTGGGTACAAGTTAAAAAAGCAAAGGAAATATTTACCCCCTCTGTCCAAATAAATTTACATTATTTTCCATTTTGGTCCGTCACACATAATTTCACTACAAAAAACAAATGTTTCCGCCCACACTTAATTAAGTGTGAGTATGATATTTTATTTAACCACGCTTAAATAACCTCACTCATAAGCGTGGGAAAATGCAAATTTAAGAAAAAACTCAAAATTAATTAATTGTTCATTTATAACTTTATAATTGAAATATAATTATGTTAAATTAAATTATTTAATTGGGTACTCAACCTTATTACTACTTTTATATTTATATTCAACAAATGAATAATTGTTATAGAAAGGAATGATAAAAAGAACAATGAAATAAAAAAACAGATCAAGCAAAACAAATTTTCATACGCAAACAAATTAAAGTATCTAATTAATAATTCATAAAGATGTTATTGACGATGAAATTTTCCGACGACAAATTAAAAAGCTTAACAAAAAAGGTAAAATGTGAATTAACCCTTAAAAAGATTGAATAAGTCAATTATATTAGATTTGTATATAAGTTTGTTACCTAAATAAAGAATGAACAAGTCAATCAACCCTTAAAAATCGTGAACATATCAACCCGGCCCACCAATTCTTATATTTTATTATAAATATACAGTAAATTTCTCTACACATTTTTATTCATTACTTGCAGATTCTTATAAAGAAATATAATCTCCTCTAGGGTTTTAGTTTTAAGTTTTTAAGTTTTCTCTTAATTGTTTTCAATTACAGTATCACAAGAATGACAGATTCTTCTAATTTTCCGGAGAACGCGATAACTCTAACGAGTTCAGATGGGGTGACGTACGAAATCGAAGAAGACGTTGCAGTGCAAATACAAGTAATCCATAAGTATTTCGAAGATTCACCTGTAAACGGAAGAAAGTTTCCAGTGCCGAATGTAACCGGAGTTACACTAGGCAAGGTTATCAAGTACTGCGAAAAACATGTGGAAAGCCCTAATAGCAATAAGCCCGAGTATATTCAAGAACTCAAGAAATGGGATCAAGAATTCGTTAAGGGACTTAATCTTCCCAAATTATTTGATGTGATAAATGCTGCAAACTTTTTGTATGTTAAATCTTTGTTGGACTTGACTTGCGAAGCTGCGGCTGATTTAATCAAAGACAAACCGCTGAAGAAGATCAGGAATACATTCAAACTCAAGAATGATTTTACACCTGAAGAAGAGGCACAAGCTCGCAAAGAGATTCAATGGGTTTTCGTATAATAAATACTTCTAGTTAAAAACTTAAAAAAATAAGTTTACTTTCTTTTCAAACCATTTTTTTGTTTGATGTATATTTTTTTTAAAATAATAATAATAATAATAATAATAATAATAATAATAATAATAATAATAATAATAATAATTTTGATTTGTCTAATCTATTGTTAGTCAGTCTATGTTTATTTTACCAAGTCAAATTAAAATAACATCTCCATTAATATTAATTGTATTTTATTGCTAATCCAAATATAAATTAATATATTATATTATATAATTTTTAATTAATGACAACAACTGTCAACTTTGAGATATTTCTGATTGAATTTGTGCATTGCAAAACGTGAAAAATCAAATGAGATATAGTACTGCTTGCTGCTTCCAATCAGAGCCGTTCTTAACAATTTTTGGGCCCTAGGCGAAAAATACAAAAAAGGGCCCTTAGTTATGTCTAAACTAAGAATTCTAATGCTGCAAGTTCGATTCATGATAGATGCTACTTATGGAAATACTAATTTAATTATAAGAATTAACTCAATTTGGGCCCCTACATGAGTTGGGCCCTAGGCGGTTGCACCTCAAAACTACCCTCAGGAACGGCCCTGCTTCCAATTCACATAACTTGTCCCATTTTGTTTTTACATTTTATCTAGTGAACTAATTCAACCCTAAATATCTCTGATTGTGCATGATTAAAAATTATAGAAATTTAGAATCAAACAAAATGTAAATAGGGATAATTGATGTGAATCTTATGTGAATTTTAAAAAATTTTAAAAAAATGTAAATATATCAAAAACTTTTAAAAAAATGTAAAAATTACCTTCAAAAATTTAAAAAAAAAATTAAAAGTGACCAATGAATATAATAATGTAAATAAATCAAAAGGGATAATCGATGTGAATTTTATGTAGTAAATAGGCAGGAGTATTTTGTTAACATAAAACTTTCAGTGTAGTTAATTTGTTGAGGTAACAAGTTAAATGGTTTTCTTAGGCAAATTAAAACTAAAATTTTTAAAGATTTATGTCCAATTAAGTTATATCTGAATTTCTTTCAAAAAAAAAAGTTATATTTGAATTTCAATTATATATTTTTTTATGTGATTGTGTGAATAATTAGTCTTTAAATGCATGTCGAAGCATATTATTACGTGAATAATATTATACTCTGTTTTATGTCTAAAATAAAGTTTAACCCTCTTCCTATAGAAATGTCCTATTTTAGGAGATCTAATATTCTAATTATGATATTTTCTTTTGTGAGGGTTATTGTTTTCTTAATCCTTAATTTTATGAATAGAGTTACATTTAACTCTCGTCATATAAATTGGATGTTATATTCTTTTAATTTATTAGACCCTTAAAAATTGGATGTTTTTTATTGAATTAATAATTAATTATGGATAAAATTTTAAACGGATCTGTCGTTATCACAATAGACTAACGAGAGTACGTGTTTTGATTTAGTCTTGTCTGACACAAAAATCAGATATAAGACAAAATATATTGTAAAATTAATATATTATTTGACAACTTACTTAAAAAGTGTTTTACGGAATCGGACTTACTCGAATAGCAAGCATCATTTAATATTTAAGAATTTAGGGATGGACATGGGTCGGATCTGGGTCGGACCCAGTAAGACCCAGATCCAGACGCTAATTTTTTTATTGGACCCAGACTCGGACCCGAATCCGTAGGGTCTAAATATTTTAGACCCGGACCCAGACCCTTAAGGTCTGGCGGGTCTAGGGTCCGGATCTGTCCAACACAATTTTAATTTTTTTTTCCTAAATTTTTTAAAAAGTATATTATGAAGTGCAATGTTCGACCATTTGCATAAAATTATTTAAACATTTTCGACTAAAGAGGATTTTCTAATACTTAATATTAATTGAGCGAAACATATGAAGTTTTCAACATTCAAGTTCTTATAACGAAATATTTATCAAGTCTATAATTTTTAAAGTATTGATACAACGACACATTTTAAATTACATGAACCGATAAAGTTCAAAATAACGTAATGTTAAAAAATATGACAAAATTTCAAATCAAGCAATTAAATACACATAATACCTAATATATAATTTTTTTAAAAAAAACAATGTAAATGGGTCAATGGGTCGGATTTGGGTCGAATCATGTGAAGATTCGAACCCGGACCCTAAGATCATGGACCCAGATTCAACCCGAATCCATAGGGTCTAAGAAAAGGAGGACCTTAAAATTAGGGTCGGGTCGAGTCTAGATCCTTAGAATCCAAGACCCATACCCATCGCTATTTAAGATCCTTTATTTCTGAGCCCTAAGAGGTAGTATTATTTTACTATAACTCACAAGTTTTTTCTAATAATACTAATAGTAATACTATGGTGAAGATGAAAATAGATAATAGATCACAATTTTCAAGTTAGACTTAGCATTCTTATTTAGAATTGATGTATAATTATAAAATTAGTTCGAGAATTTTGAGTTAGCTCGGTGAGATAAGACTTTTTCTTTCATACTTGGTAAATGTTCATTTTAATAACTAATTGAATGGTTGAAAAGTTCACATATTTGGTCGATCAATTAGTATACAGTATCAAAAAAATCTTTGTTAGTTGAAAATGTTTAAATAATATTCTACGATTGGACGAAAATTACATAATATAATTTTTTATAAATTTTTATAGAAATAATTGTCTTGGACCCAAATTTATACCCTAAACCCGCCAAATTCTAAGGATCTAAATCCAAGATTAAGTCCAATTAAAATAATAAGATTCGAATTTGAATCTAGTTATAACCAACCCAAATTCAAACCATGTTTAATGTTTATCCAACTGGAAGTTGAATATAACATGTATATCCTTTACAAACGAATAATTGAACACTCTTAATAAGAATTATTCTCCTTGGCCTAGTCTAACTTTTTATACTTTTAGTTATCGATTATATGCACCTAAATATAAGAAAAAATTAAAATAATACATTAGATAACGTGAAAATAAGAAGTGTGACAACTATTCTGAAACAGAGAAAGTATAAGACAAAAGAAAACTACCCATAAATTTAAGCCCATGACTAATCAAATACTCCTATTTTGCACAATTGCATTAGAAAGTGAGAATTACTATTAACTATCCATTTAAGCTAAATCATGAGTTTGTTGCACTTGATCATCCAACAAATCTTTCTTCTTAGCCTTCTCTTTTTCAAGCAAATAGATTCTTTCTGCTTCTGGGATTGCAAGTATGATGCTGTGCAACTTACAATTCAACTCGTCGATCCTTTCGACAAGCCTGTCGTTCGTGAACATGCCCGCCAATACACTTTGGATCGTCTTCCAACTCTCCATCAATGGCATTGCTATGATCACTACTGATCCTATGGTTCCCCATGCTATTGCTATAATTGCCCAAACTGTGAAGTACTTCAAGCTAAACACCCCTGCATCAAGATGTTGTATTGCTTAAATTATCGACATTTTTGGCTAGAAATGAACAACTGATATAGTATATAACATATCGTGGGGCTATAACCATTAGCTTAAGCTTTTGGTTCATAAACCGATGTGACAAAGGTGTCACGGGCTTGAATTTCACCCACTTGTCATTACAACTAGAGCATTAAGCGTAAGGTATGCAGAGACTAGAGAGCATGAGCATGCGTTGCATCCACACACTTCTAGCTGCAAGGGCTGTCGTTTATCCTAGGTTTGACAACAATTATGTTATAGATAAAGACGAGCAATGAACAACTGATACAATATTTAAAATATCGTGGGGTTATAACCATCAGCTTAAGCTTTTGGTTGAGTTGATTCCTTGTCATGGTATCAGAAACCGATCTGACAAAGGGTTCACGGGTTTGATTCACCCATTCGTCATTACAAGTGGAGCATTAAGCGTCATGTATGAGGAGACTAGTTACTTACCAGCAGGGAGGCTGAAACAAGGCCAGAGAATGACAATCACAACAGTAAAAACAATCCCCCATTTCACAATCCATCTCTTAGCCTTCCTAAGTTTCTCCTCCTCGAACTCATCAGAAGAAACGTCGCATTTGTCCTTCTCGACCATACTAATATTCTTCGTAGTATCCCAATCGTAGTTATCAGGCCACAAAAAGCTACACACCGCATGAATCGCTCCTCCGCCAAGTATAGACACCAAGTTCCCTGCAAGCATAGGCGCGTTTCTTCCTGTTGTGTCGAGATTCACTCTTCCATACTCGATCTTTGCTACGCACAACCAAGTGATCACACCCAAGATACAGCCAAGTGTGGTTCCAAGTATGGCCCCAAGAGAGTTCGCCTTTTTCCATAGGAGGGAAAAGGCGATAGGCATAACCGCTGAGCCTACGAAAACACCCATGGCTAAGTACATCCAGCCTAGTGAAACCCCGGCTTTGTTTAGTATAATTGCTAGTACACCCATGAAACACCCAAATGCTAGGATGATTATTCTTGAAACTTTAAGGATTTGTTTGCCTGTTGCACTTGGGTTTATGTATGTTCTATATATGTCATATGTGCATAGGGATGACACTGCTATCAGTTCAGCTGATCCTGCAGATGTTACAGCCCTGACCCACATAGCTTATAGTGATCAGTTTTTACAGAACAGTAAGGTAAAAGTGATAGAAAACCAAACTTAAATCACGGAACAAAACAAGGGGCATTTAGGCCCGAGGCCTGCCTAGGACATGGCTCAGGTCGTTTGATTAAAACTCTATTAATATTAAATTGAATAGCATTTAACACAGAGAAATAACATTCGGGTTGTTTTGTACACATCTAGAGATGAGTGTTCGACCCATGGGAAGAAACCGTGGTTGCGGAAAACGGCTTTAGTAGAGTAATGACGCGAATTGCGACTGATGCAGTAAGATTTTTTGGAAAAAAAATCATATAAAGGAAGTTTTGAACTTATAATTGCATTTTTGTTGTTGAACTACTATTATTGTGCAATAATTTGCCAATATAACTATTATAATAACACTATATGAGTTACTTTTAGTGTACATATAGTGTAATGGAGTATAAATATAATTAACCTATTAGTTAGTCATTTTGTTTAACAACTAAAATTATATTTATGAGTAACTACAATTTAATTGATTTTAAGAATTAAAGTAAATGCATATTAGTGAAGTTTTAACGGGGAGACAAATAACATTGTAACGGTAAAATAAAGGGCGTTACACGTTACGTAACAGTCAATGTGGCATTTTGACCATGAAAAGTCATGCTTCGCTAAATTACATGATTCAACCTCACGACAACTCTCAAACAGATTATATAATAGCGTTACCAAAACAAGCGGGCAAGTTTTTTTACATGGATCGACCCACCCTATACTAGTATAATGGTTTCACCCATGAACCAAAGGACATTAACCGATAATAGAACAGTCACTTACATGAATAGCATAGTGAGGAGCAAAACAGAACCAGCTGAGCCCATCAAAGCAACAGCAGTAGCAGGAGGAACAAGGCCATGGCTTGCTTCACTCGCGGTTATTGGCAAATCTAGTGCAAGCGCTCCAATCCCCAACGATGTTGCCAATGAAAACGGCACAGCAAACCACACCAGACCCCCCAACAAATATCCCTTATGTGTTGAAGAAGGCCTTGCAGCTATTGCACTAACCCAGTAACCCTGTATCCAAACATGCCATTAAGTTTATACCCCATAACCAACCATTCCTTATGTATGTTTTCACATTGTTTAGCCGATCAAGCGATCATTTTACAGTATTGAGTATAAAAGACGGAAAACTTACATTGTCGACAAAAACAGTTCCGAAGTTTCCTACAATGTTGATGATCCCAAAAATAAGTCCACCCGAACTCAACATTGTAAGGTAGGAACCTTTGAAATTTCCATCCACCGGACCACAAGATTGTCCAGCATGCGATATTGGCTCCATACATAACCTTGATCTACTCGAAACTTCTTTGAGTCGCTCATAGATTATAGCAGGACTTCCAAGCTCGCTGCTTGCAGTGTAAACTAGGTACACAAATATTAGCAGCACCACATGGACTGCAATTCACAACATACAAGTTTGTACCCTTGTTATGTGATTAACTATGTAATGTAAAGATTGCACATAATTGGGATGATTCATCCCACTTTATGAATTAAAGATGGTGTGCGCACTTTATAAGTCATTGGAGCGCTTCCTCTCATTGCCATATTGTTTTGAGATGGTATGTCCTTGGTTTATGAAGTGTGTGCACCTTGTGTTTACCCGATAATATGCTGGCATTCACAATAGTCTAACCTAATTTAACACGGTATCGAGCCTAATTTAACACACACAAGTCACAACTATGTTAGGAATTAGCCTCCTCTCAATGCCAATGGAGCCAATTTCTTGCATATTACAACCAGATTTTGGTACCATTGCAAATATGTATATGCTCCTTTTGTTCTCAAATAATCTTCTTTTACATATTCATTTGCATATAGATCAAAGATATTTTGATTTATGTAGTCAAAAAGTTCACTACGTGCTTCGAAAACCATGAAAATGAAGCAAGCTAAGCTATTTCTTATAGGATTCAGGGAGTGCATGATATACTGTTTTATAGGGGTATTGACTGTTGGTTGTTGGTTCTTTTACTTAGTTGTGAGCTATTTATATAATCTAACTCTTTATGGAAATGATTGGTAGAATCAGTTCGTTGTAGGTTATTTGTTATAGAAAACGTGGGTAAACTAGCCAACAACCAACAAAAAAGCTACCAATAAAAGTCCATTAACCAAATACGTTTTTGCCTGTTTGACTATCAATCCAAAAGGCCAAAACCAACATATACAGTCAGGGTCAGAGTCAACAACCCAGTATCCCGCACAAGTCAGGGTCATGAGAGGAGGATAGCAGACAAATCATATCAGCACCCCTCCAAGAAAAGGGCAAGAACAAATGCGCACACTCATTTTATCCCAACAGATAAACTAGTCAAATTAGTAATTACAAAACCACAATAAGGAAGTTTGTTAGAAGTTCCATACCAATCACTGAATGTATATAGCTAGCAAGAAAAGTAGCTTTGAGTCCTCCTGCTAGTGTATACACAACAACTCCAAGAGGTATGAGGAAACTAGCAGCATATAGATTTACCCCTGTAAGTGCATTTACTACTGCAGAACCTCCTAATAGAAGCATTGCTGTGACTATTATGTTTGTAAGGAAACAAAATATCAGAAATGTGATGTGTGCAGCTGTTCCCCATCTGAAAATTTTCACAAAAATGAGAAATGGAAAGAATTAATGTATGTAGAATGATATAAGTGAACCAGGGGCAGATCTAGAGCAAAATCAAATGATGTCGGTTATATTCAAAAGATTGTGCTTAAGGAGATTTAAACCCAGGTCGATGCATTCACGTAGCAAATCTCCTACCAACTTAAGGAGATTTTATACATAAGTTGAATGTTGTTAGTTGACATCATTGACTGACTTTGCATCCGCTCCTGATTCAGTCCCTTTGAATTTATTTTCGTTGTGAAATGGGGCAAACTCTAAGGACGTAAGGAGTGTAACACAAATTTATGTTAAATAATTAGTATTTAGTACTTGTATAAGATTAACATACCTAGCTTTCACAATTTCACAAACTGTATGAGCATGGGGAGCTTTTCTCTTGATTTCTATTGCAATTATTCCAAACAAAATTACCTGTCAACAATTCCTTTAGATAGTCAATATTTCAGAACACTGTCACATGATTCACTAATCTTCTTGCGAATTACAAATCAAAATAAGCAATTTATGAACAATTTTAGACTGTTTTAGAATCATTTTGAATGAATTGCGAATTAATTCCTATCCATTTATCTAGTGTGATATAAGTACATAATGAGAAATTGAGTATTAGTATTAACCCAACAAGATTAAGTGGCTTTTACCTAAAGTGGGATATGAGGGTTAGATATACGCAATCTTACCGATATTTTACACTTATTAATGATAAATACAAATTGTTTCCCATTCCCTAGTATATTGGACAAACTAAAATTATTATTTGTTTTTTTTTTTGCTAAACAAGGGAAAATAAATAAACATGCCTGAATAGTAGCACCACTGGCATACCAAAAAGGACCACTAATACCATACTGCCAAGCAACATTTGAACTTTGCAAAATAGTGGCAGCCCATGTCCACTGCAAAAACAATATTAATGGAATTAGAAATAGGATAAACTCAATCAACTCAATCAAAATTGTTAAGGCTCCATAATGTTATATATTCTAACACATCCCTTCATATGAGAGCCCTTTAGACTAAGAGTGTGGATGCAACACAGTCCTCCTCGTACCTAACACTAAATATTCCACTTAATGTGGGGTGGTTGAGATTCGAACCTGTAACCTCTTCTTATATTGGTTTCTTACAGAGCTGTTCCAGAAGGTAGTTTTGAAGTGCAACCGCCTAGGACCCAACTCATGAAGGGGCCCAAATTGAGTTAATTAAAATAGTATTTGCATAAGCAATTAGGTTCTCAGTTAAGCGCATGAATAAGGGTAATTTTTTTATTTTTCGCCTAGGGCACAAAAAATATCAAAAACGACATTGGTTTCTCATACCATGTTAAGAAAAACCAACTCAACCAAAAACATAAACTAAAATCCGCCTGAATATATTATATAGTACTTCTATATACTATTAACAATTTTTGAAAGAGAAGTAAATTGTTGTGTAGTATACTAGTATTGGTACCTGTGAGACAATAACACTAGCAATGAGTCCAGTTTTAACTGATCTACCAGCAGTGTTAAACCATTCTGATGTATGACGTGAACCAACATATCTTTTTTCTAACCACACCTACATAAAAAAAACACAAACTAATTATTTACGTTATGTAATCTAATCAATATTTCCATTAATTAATAAAAAAAGTTTTTTCATTAGGTAGCCGTCTTTTGAAACTCCGCCTTAATTATTGTCGCTTATTGCCGATTCTAAGCCCAGATATAGAAAGAGTGTGAGAAATAGGCTAATAATCATAAATCATAAATCAATTTTCGTGGGGTGGTCTTAAACTTCTTTTAGATTAAAGCTCTTACATTATTATTTTTATTATTATTATTATTATTATTATTATAGCCGTTTTTTGTAGTACCAATATAGAGGAATTTTGGATAAATAACTATTGGTCGTTATTATCGATCATTATCATCAATTCATCATATCCAGTGCATACCACTCATAATAAATTAATGATCAGGGTATGAGAGAAGGAACACAACAACCCGTGCCCATAAAAAAGAAAGCGGTTAAAGAGTTCCTCGATTCAAGAAAAACCGTATGAAAAATCCCCATTGTAATATTTCCAATAAAACATACAATAATCAATTCATACATCTATAATCTATAATCTATCATCATCATCATACCCAATATCCCACCCAAAAGTAGGGTCTGGGTGAGGGAATGTAACGGACAATCCATATCCGTACTCCCTTCACAGGGAGAATAACTAGAGGAAAACGGTCGGTTTTACCCGAACAAACATAATAAGAAAATAAAGAAATATATACCAAATTTTTTTTTTTGAAGATTAAAGTACCAAAATTTGTTCACTATGAGTATAGAAAAAATATATTTCTTAAAAAAGACATAATAAAAAGGAAAATTTGCCAAGAATAATCCCAACTATCACCCGTTGGCCAGAAATAATCCAAACTATTGATTATTTTTTAATAATCCCAACTATTGATGAAGTTTGCTGAAAACAGTCCCACTCTATTTTCAACCGACTGTAGAAGGTTTTTTGAGTATTTTTTTTCTAACATTTTTTTAACTTTAATATAGGTTTACCTAATTTGATGAAGGAAAGTTAAAAAAAAAAGTAAAAAAAATACTAAAAAAAACTGCTACAGCCGGTTGAAAATAGAGTGAGACTGTTTTCAGCAAACTTCATCAATAGTTGGGATTATTAAAAAATAATCAATAGTTGGGATTATTTCTGGCCAACGAATGATAGTTGGGATTATTCTTAGCAAATTTTCCTAATAAAAATATATAAAAAAAAAAAAAGAATAAAAGGTAGATTGATTAGAGTGAAATACCAAAAAAGAGGTGAAAATAGCAAAAAAGGCACCAAAACCCAGAATAACAGAGTAACCAACAGCTTGATTAAGAACTGCTTTTCCATCAAAGAAACTTGTTTGTCTCACACAATCATCTCTTGCGTTTTCGTAATATTTTGTAGCAAAATCAAAAGGAGGACACTTTATAGCCATTTATGATTGATTATTGATAATTAATTTCTCTTTTATTAATTTTAGAATGACTAATGAATTTGGTTTACTTATATACTGATATTTTTTATACGAATGAAGAATTTAATATAAATAAGATTCTATTTTAGAATTAGTTTATTATTGAAAAAGTCAACATTTATTTTGTTTGGACTCAATTAGGGTTTTTTTTAATAAGTTTTTGAAAAAGATATGCCATTGTTTTACGTGATTTTATCAACAATGTGAAACCTAGATTCCCAAGATTCAATTATTGATTCTATATTTTTTTAATTGTTTTTCCTTTTTAATATTGAATTAAAATTTTTTAATTTATTTCTCATTTTTTTTCAAATGTATTATTTTTATATTATAGGATCGAGTGAGGGAAGGGGGCTCGGTGGGATTTAATTTCAGGAACTTATTTGGATAAGACGATATTTATTCCAATTGAACTCGTCTATATGCACTTAATGTATTTTTCTCGTTGCAGAAACTTTTCTTGATCTTTCTCGAGTGGGGGGACTCCTTTGGTCGCGCTCTCCATTATGGTATGAGTTGCCGCCGTCCTTCCCTCTCCAGACCCCGTCCGTAGTTTTCTATGAGCGGAACACATTGTGTAGGATGATGATGACACTTTTAGGTCATGGTGTTTGGTAGCTGGTGTTACCCTAGTGTGGCCCCTTAGGTTTTTTGTTAGTCTTGGGCCTAGGTGTTAGGATTTTAGTTCGGTGGGCTAGTTTTGTGATTGTACCCAAATTTGTAAGTCCTTTTAGGTTATGGGGTTTGTTAGGCCTGGCCTTTTTGATGTAGTCTTGAGGTTATGTTGTGGCTTAGTGAAAAATTGAAAAAAGTGAGACTTTTACCAAACTTAAGTCAAAATATGAGATTCTTTCGAAACTTTATCCCAAAATAAGCGTCTTTGTGTCCAAAGCTAGGCTTGGTACAAAGACGCTGTTATAAACAACGAGTTCTGAAAAATGGGAAGAATGAAACTCAAACACAGGTACAAGAAACCTCGTTGTTAGTAACAACGTATAATCAAAATCCTGCTTTCCCTATACTCGCTGTTACTAACAGCGAGTTGACTTTTCACCTTTGACCTGTTGACTTTTTCAATTCTTTAAAGTAGCCGTTGTAAAAAGATAAAATCCTGCTTTCCCTATACTCGTTGTTACTAACAGCGAGTTTAGGTTTGACCAGTCAATATATGACTCGCTGTTAGTAACAGCGATTAATCTAAATTCCCATAATTTCACATCACGCTATTAGTAACAGCGTGTTAATACCGAGGCTAGCTTAGGAGTTAAAGACGCTTATTTCAGGATAAAAGTTTACTTGAGTCTTATAGTTTGACTTAAGTTTCGTAAAAGTCTCAATTATTTCAATTTTTCGTGGCTTAGTCCACTTTCGGTGTATGGCCTTAGATAATGGGTTTTCTCACATCTTTTGTTTCAGCAAGTCTTTTGAGAGATCATCTCTTTGAGAAACGTCTCTCAGGTCCAACCTATGAGAGCCTAATTCCTACTTACCGTATTTGCCTACTTACCTTATCCTTAATGTTTACTTATAATATCTTAATTGACTACTTACATCATTCTTAATACCTACTTAATATTATAAAAAATATATAATGAGCCAACCCAATTAAAGATGGTCTTTCAAAGAAACCGTCTCTTACAAGAATTTGTACTTTTGTTTAATTAATGACTTTTTTTCCCTCAAATGCCTACAACATCTTAAGATGTTCATTTAATCTCCTTTTATTGAATAAATTAAACCATTTAAAAAAAAAAACATTGCAATAACCTTATCCCATGTCTCATTTTTAACGCCAAGGTCGCCAACAAAAAGTTAGGGGCAAAACTACATCTCCATAGAGTTGCAATCTATTTAACCTACACAAAGATATGGCCAAAAAGCTTTTTTAGCCAAAAAGCTTAAAAGTGGAAACTATCTCAAGTTATTAATGTACTCTTTGGTTCTTCTTATTTAATAGGAGTATCATTTACTTCTAACATAAAAAAATAATGAGTTAGATGTAATAAATAAATTTTTATGAGAGACGGTCTTTTAGAGAGAGTACTTTTGATTAAGTCCACTAATAAAAGAAAAATATAAAGTAAGAGTATGCATTAAGTATTGTTGTGTTGGCCGTGAGAGTGTTATGGTCCATTGTAAGGTATGAGACTGAGACTTGTCCAACATCAGTTGTAAAATGCAATTGGTGTGGAGTTTACAGAAAATCATTTCTCTTAATTTATAGGCTAGTCTTTTGGGTGAGTTCTTCCGTTTTTCCTATAATAAAGACGTCTCTCAAAGATTCTGAAAACCGACTGATACAACTAGGCTAAATAACGGGTTCAAAGCGAGAGTCCATTGGTGTGGGGTTTATAGAAAATTTGTTTTTTGGGTGAGCTCTATAAATAACGGGTTCAAGTTCAAAATAAAATAGGCTAAATAACAAAAAATATTTAAAAAAAGACAAATTTATAGGATAGAGAAGTTTACGCTAAAGGCCGAAACATATCACATTTTCCAATCCCACAAAACCTTTCTCACTCTCTTTTTCTTCTTTACCTTTTTAAACCTTTCTATCTTCATCAATGGCGGCATCATTACAATCCCCACTTTCTGTCCAACAAAATGATGGTGAACTTGTAGAACCCGAAACTGAAACTCAGAAACTGTACTCATCTTACCTAGGGGTTAGTTTTGCAGTATTTCTATCACTTCTACCGAAGAACGCACTATCATTACTCCCAACTCTTCAATCCAGAAACCATTACCTTCTTCATCGTCTTCGAGCATCAGAGGAGGAGCTTTCTCAGCTTAGATCAAGGCGGCAGGAAGATTCCAAAGCTAATGCTCGGGTAGTTGAGATCTTTGCTACCCATCGGAATGCTTGGCAACAAGAAGAACGTCGGTTACTCCGCCGTCTAGATGAATCAGCTGAAGAGATCTCTCGGCTTCGGTCTCGTCTGGCTGAGGCTGAAGCTCATGAAGACCAGCTTCTTTCTGAGGCTGAGAATTTGAGGCGGGAAGTTGGGGAGCGAGATGAGCTACTTAACTTCATGTCTCGCCATAAAAGCAGTAGCAATGATGGTAATGGTGGTGAAAATGCGGAAAGTGTGGAAAGTGAGGATGAGGGTAGTAATGGTGGTATTGGTTCTCTAATGTTTGGGAATTTGGGTGGGAATTTTGATTTTAATGATGGGTTTGATTCTAATTATATGCCTTCTGGTTCAAAATTCTGGGGTGAAAGTCATCCTCCTAATTCATGGCAGGTTTGATGTTCTAATAATCTTTTTATCTTCTTTTAATTTGGTTTTTTTTTTTTCACTGTTTTTGCTGATTTTGGTTGATGTGATTGGAGTATAATTGTTTTTTTTTCCTGTATTATATGATGGATAATTGACTTGATGGGGTAATTCTAATTATATAATGTAGTTTAAGTTGGCTTCAAAGATTGTAATTTTGGGTATTTTTAAGCTCAATTTGTTGTTTTCATGTTTTATGTGAATTTGGTTACTCTAATCAGTAATCCCATACTTAATTGTAAGATAATTGTGGGTTTATTGGGGTTTTGTAATGTAGCTGAAGTTACTTTTAAAGATTGTAATTTTGGGTATTTTAAGCAGAATTTATTGTTTTCTTATTTAATTTAAATTTGGTTACTTAATCTCATAGTTATACTATGTAAGAAAATTGTGGGTTTATTGGATTGTTCTCTATAATGGTAGACTAGTAGTAGGTGAGGTTGCATACATTAGAATTTTCGAGACGAATAAATAAACAGTGAATTGCTGTTGGGTTTTCAACATGCATGTGAGTGGTACTGAGTATCATGATTTAAGATCTTATGAATGTAGCTAAATTATACTAATAATGTTGGGGTGTTTGGCAATTGGCTGTTGGTTGTTGGCTGTTACCTTTTTAGTTGGGTTATTTGACCAGCTGAAAATGTTGGTTGTTTTTGTTAGTTTTTAAATTAGCGGAAAAAGCTAGTTATTTGTGGAGATGTTTTGTAAATTAAAGTATTTGCTGTTAGTTGTATAATAGAGAAAAGGTGGGCTAACAAGCCAAAAACCAACCTAAAAAGCTAGCTGGAGTAGCTTTTTCAGTTTGGCAAAAGCCAGCTTTTCACCTGCTTTAAAGCCATTTACCGTCACTTTTTTTGGTTGTTTGACCAACCAACAAGCCAAAAGCCAACCAAAAAGTTATGCGAAGAGCTAGGAACCAAACACCCCTTTGTTGGTCTAGTGATGATTTCTTATGGATAAAATGGCTGTGTTTTGTGCTACATGTGAAAGAATTGATGTGTCATGTATGTAATTTTGGTGGTATCTCTAACCCTACAGCGGGGTCATGATGTTTGGCCGTTGTATTGAACTATCACAATTTATTTCCAGCTGTTTGTGGGACATCAAATTTGCGGTGTGTTGTGCTGGATACTTTATCTTTGTGGTGCTTCTTTCTTTCCTATTTTGTGGGTCTTATTATGTCATCGTTTTTATTGTTCTTGTGGAGCCTCCGCCATGCTCGCTGTGATGATTGAGCTTATTCATGTCGTGGATATTCTCTTCGATTATCACATATCCGTTGTGATACGTTGATGTGCCTTTGTGCTCTTGAACCGAAATACATGTTAATATTTGAGGATACATAAATGGTATATGATTCTTTGAAACAATCCTCGAGACATTTAGAGACAGACACAATGGTTTTGTGAATTGTGTGCTTTTCACTCGTGTAACGGGTTGTTTGGTTGCGTATATCGTGTATTTACATTTAGGACGTCATTGTGAAGGGAAAATTGCTAAAAATGATTATCACGTACTTTTCTAGTGGTTTGCATCTGAATGAAAAATCATATTCGTTTCTTGCAGGACATACAATATGAATCGATTGATCCCTCGCATCAGGTGAAACATTTTGTAGTAAGGTAAAAGCTCTGGTCTCTGACGTAGATGAAACTCGAGCTAAACCTGACCTTTGCGCGAAGAGAAATGAATAATCAGCATTTTGAGAAATACATATTTTCTTTCGTGTACAGGAGGGAGTCCCCTTGGAAAGTTGACGGCGAATCAACTGGTGTTCCATCCAAGCTGAAAGTGCTTGAAGAAGAGCTGCTAAATTTGGAAAAAGTAGGGAAGAGCAATTCACCAAAGGTCGGTTCATCGTTGAGAAAGCAAGCTAAACGGTATCAAGATCTTGCCGCAAAGATTGACGAACTTTGTAGGAGAATGGTAATCCTGAAACCCTTATAATTGCTCCTTGCTAAGCTGTCACTACTCACTCAGTCACTTGTATAGCTTACTTACATGAATGTTCTTCACTGGTTAGACTGTTTGAGCTTGAAAATAGAGTGATATTGTTCCTTGGCTGCTTCTCTATTACTATTCGAATTCGTTATCCTTAAATAATTACCTTCGAGGCTCTAACTAATAGCCCCATGAAAACGAGAACAAAATGGTTTCGATGTTCCTTAGATTTTCTCAATTAATTCGAGGGTATTAACTATTAAGAGCCTTAGGCTTGTTTTATTCAAATCTCAATGTTATGTTTTGTTGATACTTGTCTCTTGGCCCTGAAAAGATGTCTAGATCAACTACGATAGGAATTTGGATATTGGACATATTATTTTCGTTAAGGAACAGACGTACCCCTCGCAAACCTTGCAAGTCCCACACCCGCGAACCAACCCCAATCCCCAACACCAACTACCCATGCAAATTGAAAAAGGTAGGGGTAGGGTCAAGAAACCAAAGGACAAGAAGAGAACTTTTATGAGTTTTAGTCCTTTACCCGTCCTTTAAAATCAGGTATTAATTGAAATAATCTGGTGGGGATCTAATAAGATATCCCCAAGGTTGAAAGTGAACTCTATTTGTATCATCTGCTTCTCCTTTAGCATTTAAGAATCTTCTGTTTTATCTCTTAAGTTAAGCATTTTGAGGTGCTAAATTGTAATATTTGATTCCCGCAGCAAGCTAGTGACCCGAGTGAACCTACACTGAGTTCTGAATTTCGATCACAACGACAAACCGAGTTTCTACTCGAAGCATTTCAGCTGCAACAACGTGCTTCAGAAACTGGAAAGAAGTTGCTGTCATTACAAACCGAGATATATACTAGTTTTATCGGAAATGAGCTGGACGTTGAAACAAAAGTCGCCATGAGAAGGTCCCTTGATAGCATTCGGACAAACTTCAAAGAAATTCAAAGAAACTTGGAAGTATGGTTGGCCCGAATCATGGGCGACCTTGAAGGAATTCTAGCTAGAGACGGTGCATCTCGTTCAAGAGACTATTTTTACCCGAGATATCCGTATGTCAATAATTACAACTAATTGCTAACTGTGATCTTGTATTGTTTTTAATGTTCTTCTGATCCTTAAGCTAAGAAATAGTGTAGGGATGTCATGTAAAAATGCAGTTGTACCAAGCTCATAGGGATCGGTTAGGTCGGTAAATAATTCCTTGGAGATACGATCTTCCCCCCGACCCTGATTAACATTTTGAGAAGCTTGTATGTTAGCTTGGTTTAATTTGTACTCAAGTTGTAAACAGTAATTCTTTTGGTAGTAAATCAATCTGAATAGTGAAATACTACATCTCTTGGCATTCTATATCGATGTTGATGATAAATTGGGGGGAATAGGGCGAAATCTAACTGTTTAACGACCCGACCCAGGAATTTTGGGATCAAAAGTGATGCCTTTAGTCTGAAGTATGCACCACAAGGCCAGCTCCTGTTGCTTAAAATGCAGGCCGTATGCATCATTAATAGAAATCCATTTCGCTTGCAGATCCTTGATGTTAATTAAGGTCGTATGCATCACTATTACTGTCGCTCAAATCGGTATTTGTTTTCCCCACGAGTAAAAATATAATTATAGGGCTAATAAAAAACACCTCGGTCTGATAATTCGACCAGAGTGCAACCTGGATAAGAGGAGGAGGAAGGGGAGAAACAAATATCAAGCATGAGCTAAAAGGCAGCTGCAATTATGGCAAATAGAATTATGGCATAAATGTCATGGCCCTGAATCATAACTTAAGGTTCACATACAACTCCATCATCATAGCTAATTAAAGTACAATAGTAAAAATTTGATTAACTTAGGAAGACACAACGAGATTGGAGCGAATAATATTACAGCAGGATCGAGCATTAGGCAGGAAGACCAGCCGCCTCCAACAATTGCTTGGCCTTTGTGATGTAATCACTCATGGCATCATCTTGGCTTTTCCCTATCGACAAAAGCCATCCACGACATAATAAGAATCATAGCTTCTATGAGAGGGATCGATATACTGAATATGATGACGAATGTGACTAAATTGCAAGACTAATATAATGAATTGAAAGCTGAAATTCAAGCTACGTGTATGTTATGAGTTTTTATACCTTCATTTCCCTTCCATGCGTCCCATTTAGCCTTTCCCTTTGGATCAAACAAGCCAGGGCGATCTGTAAATTGGGGATTAACACCGAGGAATAAGCAAAATTAGTGAAATAACCGAAAACTTTGCCCAACTTATATATCGACTAAGATCAAGAAGCTAAAGGATGTCGAAGGTGTACTAACCGGTGTTCACATTTCCAACGGTGGCCTGCTTGAATAACCCATAAAGAATGAGCAAATCCTCATTAGTAGCACTAGGTAAGGATTTGACCTTCTCAGCATATAGATCAAAATCTTCCTGCGTTTTATAACATCACAAGTCAAGCTAGAACGCATAGCAGTACATGTGAAACAGCGGGAAAAAATGAAATCAAGGACAAATCCAAATCGCTAGTATAAGATGGACCAAACACTCATCTTTGTATGTGCTAAATTGACTTGGTTGACATTCTTTTGAGCTATGCATGATACAATTTAATGTTAAAGGGTTTTAATCCAATGACCCCATGGCCTAGGCAGGTCCGAGCCTAGATTGCCGTTGGACTTTTGCATTCTTATAAGTCTAACAAAGGATCATAACCAAGTCTCAAAACAAAGAGAAGAAATCATATGATCAAAAGCATCTTCCAAAGATCTTAAATCGAGTCGATAACTCTCATCTGGGATCTAAATTCGCGGTATATTGCGCAATCTAAAGCGTGTCTAGCTAGGTTCAGAACAGCAAGTTCCTCTTAATGATATCAATATTATACAATAGATTGAATTGTAGTGAAGCTACTTCCAGCATTATTCAAACATTAGGTTAACCACAAATCAAACATCTAGATTCACCAGAAATTCAAAAACACAAAGCCATCAACTGAAACCTAAAAACTTATGCATATTCACCAGTTTCTATTACTATTAGCAGTAATGGTGCTAGTGGCCACTTAATTGCAGCTCCATTTATCCCAGAATTTCTAACAAGCAATTCAGAACCATGGTTAGACAGGTTGAGTGTTTTACTTTCAACCTTGTGATAAAAGTAAGATTCTCTCTTATCCGTTTTTCAACTTATCTCCACAATAACCATACACTGATACACATCATGAAATTTTCAAGCAAAATGTAATAATTCAAAAAATCCATTAAACAAAATCAAAAAAAAAAAAAAAAAAAAAACTTCTACTCAGATTGGGTCACAAATCACAATCCAGATCTAATTCATGATTCTTATAATACAAATACAACAAAAGAAAATCAAAAATCGATAAATTTACAACAAAATCTGGAGATTTCATGCATTACTAGCAGATTCAGATCAAATTCTCCTACATGATAAGAGAAATTTGAAACTGTCGCAACAAATTCCCAAATTAAAACATAAATAAGAAATCCAGTGACATTAAAAATCAAACAATAGTAATTGAATATATGAAAAATTGAGAATGAGTAAATGATGAACCTTAAGACCCATTGTTGTTGAGTGAATGGATTTTGTTAGTTTGAGCGATGGGCAGAAATGTATTGATGAAAATAGAATAATTGCCAACGCTTGTATGATTATTGAAGCCTGGGGTATAGTATTTATAGAATCTTAGTAATGAAATAAAATTTTATATTTTGGATAAACTCTTGTATGGACCTACAACACATCTATCTATCTATTTATATATTATACTAAAGTAAAATACGAATAACATAAGTCAACTTAAAATCTAATGAGTTGTCAATTTTCAAGAGATTTTTTACTTTCATTTATCAAAGATGATGTCGTTATTTGCTAATAAAGTGTCTAAGTGCGAAATATATGATTTGTCATTTTGTTAACTTACATTAAATTGTTTGAGTGGAATGCATGTGAATTTTTCATTACTTGAACTCACAATAATAATTAGCTAGCTATTATATGCTATTAATAATTCATTAAAAATAAATAACCAATAATTTTAAATTCTATTTCTTTGTTTTTTTAAAATCATAAAAAACAATAAAATGAAAAAGATTATGCATTGCACGAGGATTATCTACTTACAATGCTATAAACCAACCTTTAACATACTAGCAAGTTAGTAGAGTGGAGAGCAAAAAAATGTGTGCTAGTATCAAGTAGAGTAAAGATTAAAAAGCGTAGGTTACAGAATACAAGTGAGAAATGATGCACAATAAATTATTATGCATTCAGTCTATATTAGACTTTGTCTCTATTTTCTTGCACATAGTGTTATTATTGGCTAGTTCTGTTGTTTTGTTTGCTAATTGTTTTTAGGTGAAATCGAACATATATAATACCTTATATGAGAAAAGTGTAGGTTATAAACTAGAAAATGAGAACAGGTGCACGAGCTGAGGAAATGAAAATCGAACATAAGACCTTACATGAGAAAAGTAAAAAGAGATCCCAATTAAAATAAGACTCGATTTTCAATAGTGTTCATATGTATTTTTAAACACATCATTTTTGAAAAAAACTAAAGGCAATCAAAAGGAAAGAAATAAAAATTAAAACAAAAATTCTTACCTGAGACCGTCTTTTGTAAAGACGGCTCTCAAAAGCCCAGTCCAATATTAAATATATATTGTTACAATTTTAAATATAGATTTGGGCTGGGCTTTTGAGAATCATCTTTATAAAAGACGGTTTCTCAAGAGAGCACCTGAAATTAAAAATAAAATTAAATTAGGCAATTTAGTTGGTTGAGGGTAAGCCGATAGGTAATTCATCATACGTAATTTCTTGTTCACATATATGTAAAGACGGCTGAAAACATGGAATAGGTTATTAGTTAGGTTTGGTTAGTTTGTTCACCAATGTGCACCTTAAATAGGGTAACTTTTACTCTTATTTGCTAGGATGTGTTATCCCTTGCTAAATTTAAGAAATCAATGAGAAATAATTAAAATATTATCGCTAACAGGTTCGAGGATGATGGTTTAATCTTTCGATAATGATAGAGACGGATCATTAATCATGAAGATAATGTATTTAATTTTTATGTTGGTGCAAATTTTTCGTTGCATTTTAGACAGAGAGAAATGTATTAGGTTGTTTTTGAGAATAATTATTTTATTTTAATTTGTAGATTTCAATTATAAAATCATATGAAATCATAATTGAACAACTCAATGTGAGTATGGGGAAACCTAAAATGACTGCTAGTGAAACTCTAAATATTTAGGATCAGTAATCTAGAGTAATTCGGAGATTGGTTAAGATGTCATGCATCGAGTTCAAGATAGATGGCATGAGTGGAGAGCAACCATCAGGGTGCCATGTGATAAGTGTTATTCGACTAGGTTAAAAGGTAAATCCGTAAATTTCGCCAAGTTGCTTTTAGACTTGCCTTGTTGGATTGGGATAGGGTGATAGTTAGTTACGAAGATGTATGAGCATAAGATAGATGTAACATAGATTCTTGGAGTTGTTTGAATGTATTTTGCAGAGAATTGTTCGACCTTTTATAAGTTTAGGGTTGTAGATTTTTGTGGGAAATGAATCGAGGAAGATGATTGCTGAATTTTTAAGCCGTGCTTGTTTGTTGTTATTAACAGCAAACAAATGACTAGTCAATATAATCAACAACCTACATTCATGTTTGACCAATTCTTTCTGATTTGATGTCACTAACAACGATCAAATTTTGTTGATTTTTGTAGGCTTAGTAAGACACACTTTTATTTTATTCGTTGTTAATGCTCGCAGCAAGTATTACCACAAAGCTCAAACATAAAAATTACTTATTTTGAGAAAGACTTTGCAAAAGAGAATGTTGTTTAATTTTTTATTTAAAAAGGTTTATAAATTTCGAAAATTCTCGAAAAGACTAGTCAATTGACTTGTGTTTATTTGCAGATACACAAATTCTTATTTGAGACCGTCTTTTGTAAAAACGGCTCTCAAAAGCCCACTCCAGTTCTAAATATGTAATGTTATAACTCTAAGTATAGATTTGGACTAAACTTTTGAGGGTAGTCTTTACAAAAGATTTGTTTCATATAACTTGGGCCAAGAAAGTGGGTGGCGAAGATCATCGAAAATTTGAAATAAATAAGATTATAAAACAAAAAAAATAATAAAATAAGATTGGAATCAAACTATATCTAAAAATAAGCGTCAAACTCCCAAACCTGGTTGTTCGCAGTTACCAAGTGCGAACAACTAGGTTTGTACATTTTGAGCTGTTCGCACTTAGTAACTGCGAACAGCCTGTTTCAGGACAAAAAGTCAAAAGTCAACTCAATCGGCCGCTATTACTAAGAGCGGCCGATTACGTGACTGATTTTTATTGGCTTATCCTTTATAAAGGCCCGCTGTTTGACCCTGTTTGACCTGTTCGCAGTTAATAAGTGCGAACAGACACTTGATTTTTTTTAACTAGTTTATTACTGTTCGCACTTACTACAGCCCCAAACCTGTGCTTTGGGTATCAGACGCTTATTTTTAGATATAGTTTGATTCCAATCTTATTTCATTATTTTTTTTGTTTTATAATCTTATCTATTTCAAATTACCTGGATCATCACGCATTTTTAAAAAGCTAAAGCCCAAAAGCCTGAAAGCCCATTGTTCACCAATACAATCTAAGCCGTCTATTTTAGGGCTCAGATCGGGTGCCCCAATTTAAAAACCCTAAACTCACTCATCATCTTCTGTCATTCACCTCTGAAAACCCTAAATTCCTCACTCCACAGGTAAATCTCTCATTCATCTCCTAGTTGATTGTTTTACTTTTCAATTTTTTTCTAGGTTTTTATTGAAATGCGTCTATGAACGTTTCGATTTCTTCATTTGATTTTAAAATCTGTAATTGACTCGTGAATTCGGCATTTACTGATGATTTCTATCTATTTCTTAAGTAAATAGGAAGTCTTGTTTGTAATGAAATTTGTTGATTTTTTGGCTACTGATTGATACGGCTTTTCTTTTGAAAGTAATCGTCTTTGTCTGCATTTTTTCGTTGTATTGATATTGATTTCCACTTTCTGTATAAGACTAGTTAGAAATTGACTGAAGTTGTATGCTAGATGTATAAACTAGTAATGACTTAAGTTCTGATGAACTTTATCACGTATAACTACGAAACTTTCTGCAAATACAATAATTTATTCTGAATACTTTTAATTTCTATTGGTGGATATCAGATTGTGAAGTTTGTGATGATAATCCTGTCTGTGGTATGTATGATTTGCTAGGGTTTTGATGGAGTACTATCCTATGCGGCTATGCCGTAAGATCGGGTTGATAAAAAAATGATGTCGATATTTAAAAATAAAAAATTAAAGTCACCACTGAATGAAGCAGCTCTTTTGAAAAACCTATCCGCCCCTGCTTGAAGTTCTTATATAGAATTTTCACATAATTTAATTTAATATAGAAAAGACTTTGCTGCAGCTAGGATCTGACCCTTGCTCAGATGTGTGGAAGCAACATACTAAGTAAATCATTTAGGTGTAATTACATGAAAGACTAGATTTGATTTTGGGTATAAGTTATGTCAACTGACCTTATTGACATCACCTTAGATTTTCTCCCTATTCCCAACTCTGTTTTTGCAATATCGCAATGTAATATTGCACCTGTCTATGTTCGAATGCTTTAAAAACTAGTTGTGTTGGTAGAACAGATTAACAGTTTATACTGATTGTGGACAGTAGTTTATGGGGACTTGTAGATCATCTTGTATTAGAATATCTAATATTAGTACATAAGCATTTGTAATAATTTTATTATGTTACTAACTTTTACATTGAAAAGTTTGGCTTATGACAGTATGAATAATTTGATAGCAGTAAACATTGTTTTCATTTGCAGGTAAGCCATGGTGAGGCATAACAATGTTATCCCTAATGGACACTTCAAGAAGCACTGGCAAAATTATGTCAGGACATGGTTTAACCAACCAGCTCGCAAGACAAGGAGACGTCTTGGTATTGTACTATGTCTTGGTATTCTTTAGCTTTTGTTTTGGGTCCTTTTTTTGATTCTTCTATTCACTGTGTTTTACTGCTATTACAGCTAGGCAAAAGAAGGCCGTGAAAATCTTCCCTAGGCCTACTGCAGGACCTCTTCGCCCTGTTGTACATGGTCAAACATTGAAGTACAACATGAAAGTCAGGGCTGGTAGAGGGTTCTCTTTTGAAGAGCTAGCTGTAAGTATTTTGGGCTATGGTACACTATTTGAAAATGAATCACTAGATGTTTAAATCTTTGTTTTTCTGTTGTGTCACAGATTTTGAATTTGCTGCAATTTCTTGTAAATAGCTCTTGTTGTACATTTTTTTAGTAGAAGTCAGCTCTTGTATTTTTATTTAATCTATTTGTGGGTATTTGTCTACAAAAATTGTATCATTGGTAGTGTGCTTATGTGAAAGTTATTGATTTAGTGTGTGTCTAGCTGCATGTCTATCCCCTGTATTAGATGCTTTTAATTGTCCTTAAAATAGAAACTTTTTATCTCTAGTGCTTTGCATTTTGTTTTCTTCTCATCCGTCTAGATATTTGTATTGGTCTGCTTTGTTCCTTCATGTGAGATATCATTGCAACCTCAAACCCTTTGCTTTAGTGGTATCACCTCTCATCTACCTTAGGGGGTTTACGGGATCAATTCAAGAGTAAGGCAATATGTGCCTTCTTTTTATGGGGCGGGGTGTTGGGCATTTGCATTTTGTAGTTAGGCCTCTTATGGATTTTAAACTATTTTAATGCTGCGATTGCCACCTCGCATGAAATGCTGTGATTGCCACCTCGCATGAAATGCTGTCTCCCAGAGATGCATAATCAATATTCATATTTTTCTTCAACTCAGGTCATCAGTGGTGCCTGAATTTTTATGTGCTTGGTTTGAAATTGGGGTGTGTGAAAATTCGTATTTGCTTTATCGCAACCAAATTCCAATAGAACAATGTCAATTAAGAATTTCATTTATATGTTAAAACTATTAATATCTGGATTGTGATTTGTTAAAACTTTGAGGCTTTCATCCGTGGTGCTAGAATGTTTACTTGTTTTTATTTTGTTTTGTATTCTTGTAAAAAGTTAGTTTTGCTATACATCTAATAAACCAATGTTAACTTAGAGTATCAGTTATATGCTAAATTATTACTCCTAATTTTGTGCTGTCATAAATGTTAAAATTGAGTTGGTCATAACAAGTTGCTTTTATTTTTTAATGTTCCCTGTGAAGATATGTTGTTTTGTAGGAGTTTTGAGCATTGTTGGTCCAGTTACTCCCTCTTCTTTCTCCAGTTCATCTAGAGCTGTTTCTTGTATCAATTCTCACTTTTTAAGAATCGTTCTGTAATATTCCAGGCAGCTGGTATTCCCAAAAAGCTTGCTCCAACAATTGGGATTGCTGTTGACCATAGGCGCAGGAATCGTTCACTGGAGGGGCTTCAAACGAATGTCCAAAGGCTAAAGACCTACAAGGCTAAGCTTGTCGTCTTCCCAAGGCATGCACGCAAGTTCAAGGTAAAATTATCGACTGTGCATAGTCAGTTTTTGTTGAAACATTCTGTTATCAATTCTGAGAATGCCCTTTTCCCCATGATTTTGTGATTGCTGGGATAATTTTCTGCAGTGATTCATTGCTTTGTTATGACATACCATTCTTTCAGAATGTGCTGATCACCTTGGCATTTCTATTACAGGCTGGTGATTCTACTCCAGAGGAACTTGCAACTGCCACACAGGTGCAAGGAGAGATCTTACCAATTCAAAGGGAACAACCAACTGTCGAGCTTGTCAAGATTACTGACGAGATGAAAAACTTTAACGCTTATGCTAAGCTCCGTCTCGAGAGGACAAACAAGCGTCACCAAGGTGCAAGACTTAAGAGGGCAGCTGAGGCTGAGAAGGAAGAAAAGAAGTAACGAGTCTCAGAATTTGGATTTAGTAGGAAAACTATTTATCGTTGTTTAAACTTTTTAGCTCCAATTTTGTGCTTTATGACGTTTTGTCCGACTAAAATACTGCAAGACTTGAATCATTCGGTTTCTTGAGCAGACGAATGGATAGTGTTGTTGAATCTTATGTGCTTGCTATGAACATACCGTGCTTGTTGCTTTCAATTGTTTGCTAAATGAGTGGGACGAGAAAATAATCGTCTCACTTTGACTTTACGTTCAAGATTGAGGATGCTTCTTGACGATGATCTTTTACATCCGTTGAACAAATTTTAAACCTTGAAGACGTCTCTTGACGTACAAATTTTAAACCTATGTACAGTTCAAATTATGCTTAAGTCGTGTCTTATGTTATGGTTTACCATATATTATCTTATTGATGACACTCATAATCTAAATATATTCGTTATGATCTATAATTAACATATACTCATAAAATCATGTTTAAAAAAATGTTGAATTCTCATGGGTCCAAGAATTTTATTCCCTGGAGAAAATATTGGATTCTCATTTAGACATAAGTCATAAGTACCGAGAAAATATAGTATTTTTAATCAAATATAAAATCAATCAAAAATCTTCATAGATATTAAAAATTGACAAGGATAAGGTTATGATATTGATTCCCCATTCTCCAATACTGGAAAATCCTGCACAACTCAACTCAATTGCATGCTAAACTTTTGATAATATAATTAATAATTTGAGATTCTAGTTATATAGATTATAATGACTATTTTATTAGGATTTTCGTGTAGGTTGAGGAAGGGAAATGTTAATTTCATAGGACTTGATTATATTTAGTAGAAAATAATCGAATTTGTAAACATATCAATATTGGTTTTCAGTAAAACACTACCGACCCGTTTGGTTGGTGATAATAAACGATAGTAATGGGAGTGGAAAACTATTGTGATTTTAGTTGAAAAATCTCTTGGCTACCTTGATGGTCGTGCTTGCCTAAATCTAATCATCTCATTTTTTTCATAAAATTCATTTCAATGCATTACCATTGCGAAATGTGGTATTAGATGGTAATGGAAATTTGTAAACAAAAAGAATCTTTTGTGACCAAAGTTTATTTTTTTTTTTGAAGAAATGACCAAAGTTTATTACCATGGGAATGATATAAAACTTTTGATGAAATTTGACACTATAAATAATTCTCATTACCACCATTTAATACCACTATTCAAACATGTCGTACAAGTCTAAAATCACATATAACAATTAAATATATTTTATCTTCAAAATATTTTATATTTATATTTTGTATTTACATTTGATCTAATAATATTTAATTTATTTTTTTACTTGCTCTAAGTCATACGAAACCGATTGTGAATATTTTGACTATGTAGAAGTGCAAATGATTGAGGAATCTATATGTACAATACACGTTGCATTAATGACATAATCTTTATTCTCTATGCTGAGTAAGTGTTTAAGGTGTTTAAAATTGATGTATACTTGAATTAGAAGCTTTTATTTGTGGGTGAAATTGATGAAATTAATATTGATTTTGACAACTTTAGCATTTTCTATAAGCTTTAATTTTGATTTATAAAATAATTTGAAAATTTTACTACGTGATTACAACGAGGTTTGTTGAAATATTAGTGATAATGTTTTTTTCACATAATAGTAACAAGGTTCTACATTTATGAAAACTCTAGCTGAAACAATTAAGTTATTAAAATGGAACAATCCCCAACAACAGCCTTGTAATTTACTCGTTTTTCATTTAAACAGCCTCCAACTTCGTTTATCCTCAACAACAGCCACCAAAGTACCAAAAGTGACATCGAAACAGCCACCTTGCCCCAGCTCCACTAAATGACCGGTTATAACCCATTTCTTACCTTTGACTCTTCCTTATGACTGTTGACCAAAATTTAAAAAAAAAAAAATTAACTTCCTTCATCCCTTACCTTTCACCATTCACTCTTCTTCCTCCATTTCTTTATCCTCTTCCACTCTCCATACCTTTCTTCAATGCTCATATTCTTCAAATCTTCTGCACTCTTGAACTTTCACCAACATTTACATGCTCTTTCCTACTATTATCATCATTTTCATCACCATTTCCCTTAATTTTTGAAGGTAACACAGGTGGGTTATCAAGAACAAGTGGTTTCAATTACTTGAGTTCTGGGACTAAATTCTCGGGTTCAATTATCATCATTTTCATCACCATTTCCATTCTTCTGGGACTAAATTCTCGGGTTCAATTACTTGAGTTGAATTTTGATTGTTTCTAGGGTTTTGGGTAGTCTTAGAAATTGAAGAAATTGGAGGGTTTAGTTCTTGTTCAAGATATGGGTCCTCAAAAATTCCATCTTCAAAAACAAGGCAATCTCCAATTACTTGTTCTTCTTCTTCATATTCTTTATGATTTAAACTTGAAAACTATTTCTTCTCTATCAACAATCTCTTTCCGTTAATTTAAACTTTGACACGCACCATTGAACCCTAACTTTGCAAGCCTTGAACGTCAAAGAAGTATAACTTGTTTCAATTTCAGAAAATTCATTCATTTTCAAGTCTAAAACAAAAAACCCAGCTACTTGTCAGCTTCAAAGACACCAAATACCAGCACACACACATTAATTAAATAATTAAGATAAAAAAGAAAGTAATATCAACTCTCGAATGCACATTGATCAAACCCTAATCAAAAAGCCCCTTTTTATATTAGACACACCTGTACTAGAAAACTAAATTAAACACTTCAAACTATACTGTTTGACATCAAAAACCTAGATTTGGGGAAGATAAAGAACTAAACTTTTTTGAAGGGTATTTGAAGAAAGGTATGGAGAGTGGAAGAGGATAAAGAAATGGAGAAAGAAGAGTGAATGGTGAAATGTAAGGGATGAAGGAAGTTAATTTTTTTTTTTTGAATTTTTGGTCAACGGTCATTAGCTTTGGTCAAAGGTAAGAATAGGCTAACAACCGGTCATTTGGGCAACTTGGCTGTTTCGATGTCACTTTTGGTACTTTGGTGGCTGTTGTTGAGGATAAACGAAGTTGGAGGCTGTTTAAATGAAAACGGGTAAATTACAAGGCTGTTGTTGGGGATTGTTCCTATTAAAATTAATCAAAAGATAAATAAACCCTTCCTTTTTTCTTTTGTTTCTTTAAATGAACCGTTTTTTCCCCTTAGTTTCTATTTAGTTTTGAAATACGCATTCGCCTTAATTAAAACGTACGCAACGCAAAAGTTACAAAATTTTACACGTCTTCACTCATTTCGATTTCGACATATATGCACTATATTTTACAAATACCTTCTAATGATTTAGTAAGGTCTCATGGGACATGGATTCTTGAAGTAGAAGACATAATAATAAGGAATAACAAATTAATGCTGAGCTCACATTGTGAATAGTCAAAGCTCAAGAAATATTAGCTAGGGATATTATAATAGTCCACTTTGGGTTGGACATGGATTTTAAAAAAATGGTAGTTGAAGAATTTTAAGTGATTATAATAATTGTATAGGTAATAGTTGGGGTATTTAAGTGATTATAATAATTTAAAAGTGGTAGGTGAGGTATTTTGAATAATACTCCTATAAATTGGGGTAGTTGGAGGTATTTAAGGTAAAAAATCTTTGCCAAAAATAGAAAGTGGATAATTACTATTAGAGTGAATTGACTAAATAAGAAAAATGAACAATAATTTTGAATAGAAGGGAGTATAATAGTAGTACAAGGTCAAAAACTTGTTCAATGACTTCAATCTATACATAAGTTATACAAACAGGGACAAAATCAGAAAATAAAAGTTAAAAAGGCCAAGAAAAAAATAAATTAATACTAACAATGTGTAATCATATATTCCTACTAAATCTATATATTTAGAGTTGTAACAATATCTATTTAGAATTGAACTGGGTTTTTGAGAGCCGTCTTTACAAAAGACGATCTCATTTAAGAATTTGTGTTTCATATAATCTATATCGGACGACTCATATATGAAGTACAAAATACAATAGTGAGCAGGGCCGCCCCTAGATATTTTGGGGCCCTGGGCGAAATGACACATTGAGGCCTTTTTTCTTCGCAATTTATATTCTACAACCATAGAATTTGCTTTTTTGACATAAGGCCGCCCCACTCGTCCACCCTTAGGGTCGGCCCTGAGTTTGAGCCTTATGATTATGTGCAAACACATAAAGTAATTTGCAAAGTTGATGAGTATGAGGATTATCCAACGTATGATCCTTCTCATCCCTTCTATTTATGAGTTCATAGGAGATCATTGGCTGAAGCACTATTGCGTCAATAAAAATGATAGAGTGACCCTCAAACATCATTAATGATTTATACATGCTTAATCAATTAAGAGTCTAATCGATTATGTTATATTTAGATGAAAAATATTATAAAAAAAATAATTTATGAATTACCGTCTTAAAGTTTGGGATCTCCGCGAATTATAAATTTAATATTTATTTTTTGCAAATTACAGCCACCAAAAGATCAAAGTCTACGACATTTAGGCCAAATCATAAAATTCCGACCACTTAAGTAGTAATTCGCAAAAACAACACATGATCAAGACCCTTAAAATGGAGTCAGGGTAAGGTTTAGACCCTTACTCATCCATAGTTATAATTGCAAATTTTATAAGTGAAAAAGAATTTCTTTTGTTTCCATAAGTTTGTCAACATTTTTATTTTATCTTGTCTTTTTTACTTTAATACTTCTATTTAAGGTAATATTTTCAACATATTCTGTCATTTTTTATTCCCACATCCTCTTTTGTTTTCTCTCACTTTTAATTATATCCACACATTTTAAATGTCACCGTCATTTTTAAGTTCCTGTACAATTATTGGTTGCTGCATAATCAATAAGACATATAACGGAGTTGAAAATCAAACTTGTCTCAATTGAAAAACAAATATCACTTTACACAAATTCTTGTAAATTTAAATCTCATCTAATCATCCACTTTCTTTTGTCTACAAAGTATTTCAAACAAATAGTACAAAGTATAAGTAGAAAAAGAGAAAGGACCTTTCCGGTATCCCGCTCAGGGCAGAGTCTGAATGGGGGTTTTCTTTTCCTTGAAAGATGCGGACAAATTATACACGTACCCCCAAGGACAGAGTAAAGAGAGATGCGCGCAGTCAAGAAACCCCCAATTGATACCTGCACCCAGTAGGAGTCGAACCCCAAACCTCCTGCTCCACATGCAGATGCTCTATTCATTGAGCCACAAAGTATAAGTAGAAAAAAGAGTCAAAAATGTCAACTCTTGAGTCTCTTATATGATCTTAAACTAAAACTTCCTTTAGCCTCCCACTCCCCATATAAGGATTCTATTTTACCCACAAATTTCAAACACTCTCTTTCTCTCTCTCTCACTCTATAAACTTTGACTCAATTTCTAGATAAGTATACTCATCCACAATAGCTTCCCTCCATAACTTTCATATCCTATTTTCCTTTTTTTTTTCTCATTAAAATTCCAAGGTTAGCTTAATTACTTGATTAATATATTAATTCATTTAAATCACATACATCTCTTCAATTTTGTGATAATATGATCATATGATGATCAATATAAGAAAGATTTTGATCTAAATTCTTATATGGGGACTCTTTGACCGCACTCTCCTATATGGGTATGAGTTGCCGTCTATTTTTTCTCCCCAGACCCTGACTATAGCTTGTCTATGAGCGGGATACATTGGGTCTGATGATGACGATGATTTGATCTAAATACTTATGTTTGCATTATAATCAGATTTGTTGATAAACGTACATGATGCAAGGGTCCACAGAGGTTCCCTGTACCAAAGAAGCAGCTGATCAACAAGTGATAAATGTTTCTAAAGGAGCTAATGGCGGTGATGGAGTTGTAGTAGCTCACTCAACTAATCCAAACGACGTCGTTGTTGATGAGGTCACTTTCTTTTCTTTACAATCTTGAAAAATACTAGTAATCCTTTTGTTATTCTTTGATTTCCTATTTTATGTGTTCGTTATTTAATGACGTATCTTTTATAGGCCCAAACGGGTCGACCCTCTAGATTTTTTGGCCATTTTACAAAATTAAGACATTTTTTTTATTTTTGTGATTAAAATATATAATTTCATGGTTGAATTTGGATCCTTATATTTAATGTTTAGGGTCAAATAAATTGGAAACATTTTTTGTTCGTTTCATTATTAATAAGGGTAATATTGTTTATACGATCAGAGCATTTCAAATTTAGGTGGAAGTTATTTAATGACATTGGGATGGTATAATTTTGTTAGATAATTATAATTTGGCTCCTTTAACTTATGACTCAAGATTCGCGAATTAATTATAAGGGTTTTTGTTTTTTATTTATCCTCCTAAATTATGTTAAATTAAGTGATTAGGAATCGTAATGCTAATAGAATAAAATGTACATGAAATATCACATTTGTTCAATGTAGTGTTTATGTAAAGTAGGATTATTATCATGCATGTTGAAAATGTATATCATTATGATAATGTTCGAAAGCTTCACACTTTAATCGAAAAGTAAATTATAAGGAGGAAGTCTTAGTAAATAACGGTGATTTATAAAGTTAACAAATCACTCTTATGTGGCGGTGGGATTTGATAGAAGAGAGTTTTAATTTATGATTTTAGTTTACCCTTTTTAGTTTTATTTATTTTATTATTTTTTTGTCTTTTTATAGTGATTTACAAAGCACGATTATTAATTAAAAATTATTGAAAAATTATTGAATTATAAGTTGGTGTTCGAATTAATAGATGGGCATGAACATTTCCACCTAACTCTTCAAATGGGTGTATACAATCCAATTGAAGAGGAAAAAGAGATAAATCACTCTCAAATTTAAAATAAATACACAATATTAAAATCAATATATTGATAGTAGTAAAGTAATTACTTCTCAAAATTTATATTGATTTTTACATAATTATAAATTTTTTAATTTTAAATTCGGATTAACTAAGGTTTAATTATTACTAGATCGGATAAAAATTGAACCATCAGATTTACTTTGACACCTATTCATCTCTAATAACACCTTCTCATATAATAATTGATTCAGACGCTCTTTTGAGAGACCGTCTTTTGTAACTACAGCTTTTAAAAGTTCAGCCCAAATCTATATTTAGAGTTATAAAAAATATATATTTAGAATTGGACTGGGCTTTTAAGAGCAGTCTTTACAAATGACGGTCTCATGTAAGAATTTGTGTAATTCATAATAATATTTTGTGCTATATTTAGGGGAAAAAAAAATTAAAATTGCACTTTTGGACGGTGGTGTCAATGCTAAGATTTATTCCCACTCATATATTGATTTGTTTGGTTTTTGTTCAACAACTTTATATGATTTGAAATTTTGTTTAAAATATTTAAGGAATGAATAAAACAGTAAAAATATTTGGTCTATTTTTATTAAGCTAAGCTGACCCCACATAACGCACGCTTGTTGTTTATAAGGCCGCCATAATGAAATTTTAGTTGTATTTATAAACCATGACTATGAGTACTATTTATTAATCTCTTTTTTCATCATTGTGATTAAAAAAGGAACATCCTTTAGTATTCATGGTTTCAACTTAAAAAGTATGTTTATTTTATTTTATATATTTAATTTAATTTGTATTGTTAATATATACAATTATGAGTTTATCGAATATTTATCTAAACATATTTTATAATTAATATTATGTTAATTTAACAATTTTAAAAATTAATCACGCATTGATTAATATTATAAAGGTTTAATATTTTTAGTTTGTACTTTTATGAGTTGTTTTTCGTTGATATAAATTAATCTTAATAAATAATACTAACAAAATTATGAAATTCTACAACAATATTTTGATGTAGGAATTGCAAATCTATATAGTTGTTTAGTTGACTTAATTGACAAAAATAAAAATTTCATTGGAAGTGAAAAAGATTGTAACAAGTAAAAATTATTGAAGCGGATATGAATAATTTAAATTTTTTGCATAAATTTTAAATTTTAGTGTTGAATCAAATAAGAAAATAACTTCTAACTAATAAAAATCGACCTTGCATAAAAAAGTAAGGATCGAATCTACATTGAAATTTACTTTCTATTGACAGAACATACTCTAATAATTTTAATTTTTAACTTTTATATGATTTTCTTTAACACTTAATGTTTTTTAAATTATAACATGAAATTCAACTAAAAACAACGCACGGGAACTTCCTTTTCACCTTTAAAAAATATCAATCATAATTGGATATTATCATTATTATTATTATTAAGAAAAACGTGGGACCAAAAAGAAAAACAACCCATTTATTTTCCGCATGATGCTATTTTTCCCTTTAATCACACTATCATTTAGGCCTTCTTTTTAACAATATATAAAGTGTACAGTTCGTCTTATATGGGATCGTTTCATCATGAAATAAATTTATATAATTAGTTTAATTTTTAAATTGATTACTTTAAAATTATAAGTGATCACTCTAATAAAACAATACAGATCTTAGTCTCATCATGAGACCATGTCGTTAAGAATTTGTGTAAAGTATATTAAATCAATCCTTACTTTCTCAGTTCTCAAGACTAAACTATATCAATAAAACAGGAAAGCATGAAAAAAAATGTATACCTAAAGCAAACAACCTTTCTAATTATATTTTTATGTAAATGAAAATTTTAATGTAAATTCAATAATGGAATGATTAATATTTATGGTCATTGAGAATGTTTCATGGGGATCCATGCAATTATATAATAATACTTCTATTTTAATAATCTATCCGTTTCAATTTATTTGTCATTCTTTAGCCGAAAATATATAGTGATATTTTAACTTGTAAAAGACAATAAACAAAAGTAGATAGATTAAAGGTATAAGAATAGACCATATATTATTATATACTTTTTATTTATAAAACAATAGATAAATCTTGTGATTTATGAGAAAATTTTGTATAAACTTGGTTCATACTATTGTAGCGTAATATAATTAAGTTTAAAAGATATTATAATAGTAAGTATTTTACATGTTAGTACAATCAGATACATTCATTGAATAATATTTGATAATATTAGGTTACTACACACTAAAACAACGTGGATTAAGACTTTAGTGATATATGAAACTATTCTCGGTGTATATTTGTGAGATTTTTCTGAATTCTTACTATGATGTGTGTAGTGATACAGAAAATATTTCTCTCATTAATGAAATTGAATATTTAAATTAAACTAATTTAATTACGCTTTAGTCCAATTTAAAATAGGCTTATAATGAGATCATCTTGAATTTGTGTTTACCAAATACCCTCTATAAAATTTCAAATTGTTATATGAGATAATCTCAATATGTGATATGCTCTGCATATGAGTTAATAACCCAATTAATATAAATTACAAAAATATAATTTTTTAAATTTCAAGACCATCTCACTAAAAGACGAGCTTTAATATAAACATAATCTAAATTTTAAAAGTTCAGCAATCAGTAAACCTGGTCCAAGATTTACGCGTAGTTAGTGTTTGGTAGTATGAAAATGGGCCAATAGAGGCCCACAAAAGTTTCCAGAAGAAAAAGAAGACTCAACTTTTTGAAACATATAATGGGCCATGTGAACCATGATCTGCCTCTCGTGTTAATTAATTAAGATCATATCTATCACAAATCCTAAAATAAAAGGTTTTACGGTGAAATTATTTTAACAACTAGACGACCTCAAAACAAGAATCATCATCATCATGGGTTTGAGGAGGGAAAAACGACGACAACTCATATCCATAAAAGAGAGTGCTATCAAAGAGTCCCCCGGCTCGAGAAAGACCTTCCATGAGTAGAAACCTACAACTTACAAATATGTTATATAGAATACCTACAAATTAAGGCAATGAACATAACCAAAATAGAGTACCTCAAAACAAGAATGTCACATTTTTATTCTCTTTAATTTGTATTAATAGGACTATTCACACCATATATTTAACAATAATTTATACTCCTATTATTTAACTTAGACTGACATAATATATACTTATAGTTCTAAAATGATCATTTACAATTTTAAAGTAATCAATTAAAAAATATAGTTAATATATAAGCCTATTTTAAAGTGACACAGTTTCATATAATACTGCTCTAATGCTACATTAAAAAAAAGTCTCAAACTGATCACTCTTTTTCACCTTTTCATCAAAACTTTGATACGCATGCTCATGCCCTAACCCTACTACTCATCCTTTATGATTTTTTGGCTTTAATACTTTTTTACACGAGATGATTATCTCATGTAATGATAAAAGGAATAGGAGATTAAGAATGCCAATGCCAATGCCAATTGTATCAACTTTGTGTGGTTGGTAGGATATTATCTATGAAATTTATTCAATTTTTGTATACCTTTTTATGAACCCTTAAATATGAGTTATAATAACAAGTTATATGATTATGATTACAATTACAAGTTACAACAAACAACAATCTTATACATTTTCAATAATTCATTTTGAAGATAAATGTTTTTTTTTAAAAAAAAAAAACTTTCATAGTTATATAGACGTTTCACGTGGATGAGATTTTGAATTTTGCACGTGATAATCGAAACTTAAAAATCCACATGGTAAGACTAATGTTTACCAAATTATTCCACCGTAACCTTTTTTCACATAAAATCGTTGAGAAACGTTAATTTCGAAGCATTAAGGCAACTGTATGCCTATTTATGCGACTCACCATTTCAAATGCTATCAGTTTCAATCTTTTCCCCCCATGCATAACCCCCAACTTCATTATCTTTCATACAAATCATATTTTTGCCCCAAATTCAAAGATGATAGAGTTAGGGCTTACGTTTTGGGGGAAAATGTTGAAACTGATAACATTTAAAATGGTGAGTCGCAAAATAGGTGTACAGCAACCTTAAACCTTCGAAATCAACATTGGCTAACATATCTTGTGCAAAAAGATCACGATGAAACATTTTGGTAAACCTTAGGGTTACCGCATGGATTTTTTTAAAGTTTTAGTTATCACGTGAAATTTCCCAAAATACAAGTACAATCAAATTTAATTTGATCCAACTTAAAAATAAATTTAAAATTATACTCCCTCCGTTCGAGTTTACTTGTCCCATTTAATTTTTTGGCAATTCCATACTACTTGTCCCATTTCCTTTTTTGGCTATCTTTTTTTCACCTAAATACCCCCACTTTTTCAATTCCCAATACTCCACTATCACCTTTACAATTAATTTAATCAATTAAAAAACCCAACTACCACCTTTTAAATGGATTCCACTACTACCTTAAAATCCGTGACTAGTCAAATGGGACTAGTCAAATGGAACAGAGGGAGTATAAAAATAAATATGAATGCCAAATTTCATCTTAACACGACCCAAAACACTCTACTCAAGATCGATAATCCAACTGAACGCCTCCACTTAAAAAAATTAAAAAGTTACTTTCTCCGTTTCATAATATTTGCTACATTTTCTTTTTAGTAAAAAAACCAATCATTTAAAGTTATACCTACTCCTATTTCTATCCTATTTTATATCTAATTATTCCTATTCTTCTTTTTTATTTTTTAACAAATAATATTAAAAAATTTCAAAAAAGTAACTTTCCACCTATTACTCATCATTACACAGCAACTTTTTAATTTTTATGCTCATGCTGGTAGCAAGTAAATCAAGACACGAGAAGTAGTAGTTATAACAATGGAGTGGACTTACTATTACAAGTGTATAACATTTTACATTCCCCCATGCCATGTGGCAAGTTCTTAGATAGGGAGCGAGTACCTTTTTCCTCCGCAACAAAACTAAAATTTAGAAATGAACAAAATGATGCAGTGATGCCAGAATCCATGAAAGAAGAGATTATCATGGAGGGAGAAGAAATTCAATATTTTATAATTTCCTTTACAAAAATTCGGATTCCTCGTCGATACTTACTAGATATTTCGTCATCTTCCTCTTTTTTTTTCCTCTCAGAAATTTAATATTTTAATTTATTCTTCCAAGAAATACGTGGATCGGTAAATACAGATAGTACTTCTAAAGATTCGTCAATTTTTTCTTCGGTTGTATAGGGGTGTTTACGCCGTCAATACAAGTTTCCTCGATGGGATCGAACCCTTCTTCATGGTTCGTAACTTCTCCATCTACCAATAAAATCTGAATCTGAGTTGTTTATTAGGAAATTAGGTGAATTTCTTCATCTGGGTTTTTTCCATTTTTAGGGATTTTTTCTTTTTGTCTAATTTTTATATGGGAAATTTTGGAATTTGTACATTTTTTGCAATTGTGTATGTGTGAATCAAGTAGAATTTAATAAGTTTTTGTTGAATGAATTGATTGTTTCAGTTTTTACTAATTTTAATTGTGATGTTCTTTAGCTGAACTCCATTACTCTCTTTTGGTGGGTAGTATGGATTAATTAGTTTGTTTCGATTGCGAATACTGTACTATTTATAAATTTTTTGGAGCTTGAGATGAAACTTTTTAGTGAATATCTTGGAATTTTGTTATTTAATGTGCAGAAACTTAGGCATACAGGTAGCAATAGGCAAACTTCCATTGAGATGGGAGAATACAATGGAGTAAGATATTCTGGTATTGATAATGCTCTATCTTCACCAAGGGCTGAGAAATCTAAAAAGGTTTCATTACTACCACTTATTTTCCTCATCTTTTATGAGGTTTCGGGTGGTCCGTTTGGGGTTGAGGATAGTGTTGGTGCAGCTGGACCTTTGTTGGCTCTTGTAGGATTCTTAGTATTCCCCTTTATATGGAGTGTTCCTGAGGCGTTGATCACAGCAGAAATGGGAACAATGTTTCCTGAAAATGGGGGTTATGTTGTTTGGGTTTCTGCTGCTTTAGGGGATTACTGGGGCTTCCAGCAAGGTTGGATGAAGTGGATTAGTGGTGTTATTGATAATGCATTATACCCAGTTCTGTTTCTTGATTACTTCAAATCAGTAGTTCCTTTGGTAGGTCATGGTTATCCAAGGACTATAGCAGTGCTAGTTTTGACTGCTGTTCTTACATTCTTGAACTATAGGGGTTTAGCCATTGTTGGATGGATTGCTGTTCTGTTGGGTGTTGTGTCTATTCTTCCTTTTGCTGTTATGGGACTATTGGCGGTTCCAAAAGTGGAGCCGTCTAGATGGCTAGTTGTTGATCTTAAAAATGTCAATTGGGGTTTGTACTTGAACACCCTCTTTTGGAATTTGAACTACTGGGATTCAGTTAGTACACTTGCTGGTGAGGTCGAGAACCCAAAGAAGAATCTACCAAAAGCCTTGTTTTACGCCCTGATATTTGTCGTTGCTGCCTATTTCTTCCCCCTTTTAGCCGGGACTGGGGCAATTCCTCTTGATCAGAGCCAATGGTCTGACGGGTATTTTGCTGATGTTGCCAAAATTATTGGTGGAACATGGTTATGTTGGTGGATTCAGGGTGCCGCTGCAATGTCTAATATGGGTATGTTTGTTGCTGAAATGAGTGGCGATTCTTTTCAGCTTTTGGGGATGGCAGAGCGAGGCATGCTTCCTGAAATTTTCGCTAAAAGATCACGTCATGGAACCCCTTTAATTGGCATACTATTCTCAGCTTCAGGTGTACTTCTACTGTCTTGGTTGAGCTTTGAAGAGATTGTGGCTGCTGAGAATTTTCTATACTGCTTCGGAATGATTTTGGAATTTATTGCTTTTGTGATCTTACGGATAAGACAACCAGCTGTTTCTCGGCCTTACAAGATTCCTGTTGGGACAATCGGAGCTATTCTATTGTGTATACCGCCAACGGCATTAATATGTGTCGTTCTGGCTCTTTCATCTGTTAAAGTCATGGTAGTGAGTCTTATAGCTGTGGCGATTGGCCTTGTGATGCATCCCGCTCTCAGATACTGCAAGGAAAAGAGATGGCTAAAGTTTTCTGTAAGTACTAATCTTCCTGATCTTCAAGCTGATGTGCATGAGAACACTCAATCTTTAGTTCCTTAGTTGATTGCGATTGAAACAAAAAGGGCTAACCATATCTAGAGAATCAAGGTAGATGAATATGCAATATGTTCTGATATGTCGATCGATCATTGGTCTTTATATCTTTATAGGTGACATGTATGTTGTAGTTTTACATTCACTCGTGTTTTTCAGTTGTTGTTTTAGCATCTGATTGTGGCTGGTTGTTTACTGTAAATCATCTTGTTTTTAATTGAGATTATAGTGGCAATTGAAAATTACCAAAAAAAGGATTTGGCTTTCACCAAGTAATTTATTGTTTTCATGTGCTTACCGCCCTGAACATCTCGCCCCCACCCTTTTAACGAAAAAAATATCGTATAGAAACTGTGCAATCAGATGTAGGAGAGCTTGCAATATTTCGGGTATGTGAAAGGGCAGAAATTTCGTGCACAAGATATGATGACGAGAGTTAAGAAATTTCTGAAGTTCTCGCGAGATATGAACTAGTAATTTTCGACATGTTATGCCCTGTTGGATGTGCTTGTTTGGTGAATAAGTTTAATACCTTGCCTGGACGGTTTCACTTATTGGTTAGTTACACGGAGCTGTGCAAAAACCGTAACATAGGTTCTTGTATAATCGGGCCTGATGTCAGCCTTGGAGATGAACTTTTTTGATTAGCTTGGCCAGTATTGTGCATCCATTTCTAGGTCAACATCGCTTTTGTATGTTAATGCTAGCCCTTTGATGAGAAATTGAAGTCTAGTAATCACTTGCCCGATGATATAAATCATTAACATTGGACTTTGTAGTTGCCAAAAGTTCACCATCACCACCTTGAACCGAACTCTTAAGAAACTCCACATCGTCTCAACTAGCTGACGGCCTTTGTGTTGCCAAAAATTTTTATTTGACTGAATACTAATCACCTCTTCACAACCTTGCTTCGTTCTTTTTAAGTTTCTTTTTCTTACTGCTAGTCCTCCATTTTTCTCCGGTTTCCACCCTTCTATTCTAATCTCCTTCTGTGTGTCGCCTTTTTGCTTCTCATTCTACTCTGACAAGTAAATTTAATCAGCTTCTCTAGGGCCGCTATCCTCATGGCTTGAGAAAATGTCGACCTACAGGCCAAGTAACCACCTCGAAGAGCATATCTAGTTTATATCATGGACCCTAACGACGTCTACAAGCCCAAAATGGCCTTTCTTCGGCCTCTCATCACATTTGTTTAGCTCTGATTTGATACTACCAATGCACCTTGCAATCATATTAATAGGGTGTCGTTTCGCTCTCTATGTTGAGCTTTGGAGAAATGATAGATGTAGAAATTTTGAAAACTCATCCTTTTTGGCACTGTGGATAAAAACAGCTAGGTACTCGGCCCAGCCTAAGAAAAGTGAATTTTCTAACGCCTACTTAAGAGGCGCGCTTATTATAACAAAGGGACATACTCGATATCCCTTCGGGACAGTTTGAGCTACTTTATGATGTATTCCTGCATCTATAATGATAACTCTCGCTCGTTCTACCGCAATATGTTCAACTTATGACTGTGATCCTCACAGTTATTGCAATCTTTAAGTATTACAATCTTCCTAATCTTCATTCTTGCTGGTGTTATTTAATACCCTTGAATCATCATCTTGTAACAGTGAAGTTCTAAGAAAGTTGTAAAATCAGGAGATATGAATTTTGCTTTGATCTTGTATTTCGATTAACTCGCCGCCATACCTTGTTTTTCTTAGATATATTCCAGATGTTTCCTGCTTACGACGAAATTTGTTCTGGGTGAGGTTACATTTGTTAGGTAATTTAGTTATCTTGCTAATTATGTGCTAATAGTAAGTGTCCAATCTCTTGGGACAGAGGGATTAGATGAAGATGCAGATTTTTCATAGAGCTGGTTGAACCAATGCTCTAGACTGTTCTGACAATTTTCTGTTATTCTTGTTGTGACCTCTGTTTTGTATCATTACTTGGCTGTTACATTCTTTTCTTCCAAGCTTGCCATACCTTAGAAGGTAGTTGTTGTGCCCTCTTAAATGATTGCCTAATTTCGAACATCATCATCAAACTCATATATCCGAAGCTATGGTTAGAGTTTGGGGAGGGATAGAAGACGGCAGATCGTACATACTAGGTTGCCTAAATTTGAGCATATAGCCCAAAAAACTTCACCTTTTTCTATTGTAAATGATAGATCTTTCATTCTTTGTACCAATCCTAGTTGGTTTGGCTACTTCCAAACCAAAAGGTTGTGTGTGATCCTATCGCGGAGGTAAGGACAATGGTGATGGACGACTAGGCGAGCCCTAAATTTGATAGCCGACCATAGTTGAACCTACCTAACAGGTGGGTCTTTGAGGGTGTATGAAGTGATCGATCACATAAGGTCCTTTTTTCCGTATGTGAAAAAGTTAATAAAAAAAAGTATGTTAAGTTTATTACTCTATAATATATATATATATATATATATATATATATATATATATATATATATATATATATATATATATATATATATATATATATATATATATATATATATATATATATATATATATATATATATATATATATTTACTAAAAATTTTGTACACCCGCTTTGCAGTACCTAAACCTTTCATTACAGCAATTTTTGGATTGTTAGTCCCTTTTGTTTCTATGTTTGCTTTATGTAACCCAATAAATCCTCACATTTAAGCTCAAATGGGGTTTAACACAACCCACTAATTTTATGTTAATTTTAGATCAAAATTAAAAATATAAAATACCTTTTTACCCAAGAACAAAAGATGAATTATAAGACAATCCATATTGTTTTTAATATATTATCTATTTTGAGAAGATTAATGGGAGAAATTAGCAATCAAAGTGACAAGTTAACTAACTATCAAGAAGTGATTAAGGAATTGACAAGATAATAAGATGCGACTGTGATAAAAATTAATTGCTTGGAAGTAGGAGGTTATGCCATCTTATTAATGGGTCCGTCCTTAATTATGTCATCTACTTTTCCATTAATGACAATTATACGGCGTGATTGGCTCAACTTTAATTATTCCAAATCATTTCCTAATGAAACATGAACATCATTGTCATCATATTCGGTGTATCTCACTTATAGGAACTACAATCGTGGTCTGAGAAATGATAAAATATGTCGGACAATACCCACAAAGGAGGATCATCATCATCATACCCAGTCTATCACATCACATCACATCATCATCCTATCCAGTGTATCCCGCTCATAGAAAATTATGGACAGGGTCTGGGGAGAGAAGGATGGCTGCAACTCATATCTATGAAGGAGAGCACGACCAAAAGGAGTCCCCGAGCTCAAGAAAGATAAAGATGGAGAGAAGGAAAACTATATTAAGACTATCAAGCTCATAGGAAAACTATATTCAGAATTTAGGGAGAGAAGAAAAACGACTATTTATACTCATAAAAGAGGATGTGGCCAAAAAATATGCCGAATCGAGAAAGACCTGCAAAAAAGAGCAAAGTAATATAAGTCGAGACAAAAATACGATAAGACAATGCAAGATATTAAGACTAATTCCATGACCAAAAGAGCTTTCTTAAGTGAATTGATCTTACATGTTAACTAGACTGAACTGAATTGGGATTCAAAGTTAAGATAAAAATATGTATAATTGAGAGAATTAATAAATTCACCATAATTAAACATATATATAACTTCACTGCTTTATGATGAATTTATGTCAATAATAATTGTAGGAGTACTATGTGATTATTTTCGATATATTTTAACAAATCAATACTCTCTCCGTTTTCTAATGTTCTTCCTATTTATTTTTTGCACAGTTTTCAAAGTAAACTTTGAGTCTTAATTAATATCTCTAAATACGCATTATAAAAAACTAAAAAAATATATAATAAAAAAGTAGACTTATGAATCTAACAAGACCTCACATAGATATATTTTATCATCTATATATATCTTAAAAATCTTAATCAAATTTCTCTCTCCAAAATAGAATATTCTAAATGGAAAGAATAATAAGAAACGAAGGGAATATGATAAATATCGATATATTTAGCTTACTTAATGTTTGTCTAATGCATTTTTCATTTTGCATTGATGTATGTTCCGTTTTTACATGAAAAAATTATACATACCCAATGCTTAATTGATAATGCTCAATGCTTAATTGATAAGTATGACGCATATTCGAAAAGTGGTAAAAGTTTTTATGATGACTTTGCATGGCGCAAGTATATATGAGTTTAATCGAAAATTAGTATAATTAAACATAATTTAAATCGAATTCAATTACATATGACTTGAACTTACCTCCAATTTGACGTTACCCAATAAAAATCAACTCAAACCCAAATTGAATCTAATCAATTCAACCAAACCAAATAATCTGATCCAAAGTAAGCCTAAATTCAAAAAAAATTAATCTAAAATTTAATCGAAATTGATTTGACGTAAAGAAATAACAATTCAGAATCGTATCTAAAGCATATATCACTTTTACCTAATTTAATTCAAGTAAACAAACTTGAATTTTTGCCATGAACCAATATAACTCAAACTTAATTTAACTCTAAATTTCAAAACCCAATTTTAAGGAGGCCAATTGATTGAATTTAGAAATCCTAATTAAATTACTCCTTTAAGATGTCACTTTGACAATTAAAGCTAATAAGCTTGGTGTAATAATAAAAAAAATAATTTCCTAATCTAAAAATTAGGGTTAATCCTCACTCAGAGAGCTTTAATATAGAGATGTGAGATTAACCCACTTTTAAATTGTCTTGTCTACTATCCCTTGCCAAATTTATTTGCTTGATGGTTTAATTTGATAGAGATATATAACTTATCAATAAAAATGTCATGAGTCTCATGACAACAAATATGACAATATATATTTCCTCATGGAAAAATAGTAGGAATTGACTATTGAAGGGTATTGTAAGAAAATCCCTCAAAATACTCCAGTTGTCTCGTAGTATTTGTTATAAGGATAAAATTAAAATGGGTAAAATGTGTGATTTATGAAAAAGCTAACAAAAATGTAAATTTGATGAGTTTTAAATATGTTTATAAATTTTAAACAGAAAGTTTAAAATGCATTCAATTATAAATATAGCAAAATTTATAGAACAGTCCTAAGACTCTTCTTACACAAATAGAGGTGTTCATTCGGGTCATCGGATTGATTTCGAGTCAGGCTTTTCGGGTCGGTTCAAAATCGGGTTTTGTGTTCACATTGATTTTTACATAATTGTAGATCCATTTTTAAGTCGGTTGTCTATCGAATCATCGGGTCTGTTTTTGAACACGTGTACACAACTATCAAAGAAAGTACAAAATACATGAGGTGGACAAATTAGTAGTCTTAAATTGTAAGTGAATAATATTAGTCCATGATTATGGTTTTAAGTTCTCAAGTGTCATTTTCTCATTGGGGTAGGGGTCCCAAATTAGATGGTACAATTAAGGGAATATGGACTACAAACAATGGTCTTACTCTTAACAATAATTTTTTTGTGGGTCCCTCATGTACTTCTAAGGTCATGTCCATGAAGAACTATTCCTTACTCCATTTGTATTGTTACTTGACGTCTTCTCAAAAAAATCTTGATTATGAGAGTGAGATTAATTTGTCATATTTCCATTGAATACTAAATAAATACTTTTTATGAATAATATACAATGAAATAAAATCAGCATATATTTTTCTGCCCTTATTATAAATTATGCGAGTGTTTAATTTAGAAAAATAAATATTTCAATGGCGGAAATGCTAATTATTAATATCTATATGTGTAATTAGTTGAAAATTTCAATTTATTATAATTATTAGTTGTTTTGTACATAGCTTTTATTATATTTCTAATTTGAAGGAGATTATGGTTATACTATGAGCGTAAAAAAGGTGAATGGAAACGAAAGATGACGATTTAAAATTATACAAAAAAATATATGCATTTTCAGTAGAAAACCTATCTTCTAGAACTCTATATTATAATGGTCACTGAAGTATATAATTGTGATAAATTTAATAATGAAAGAAAAAAATTTCATATGAAATCAAAAAATTATACAAAAATTCTTTACAATTTATTACAATATCAAACCCAACGTGAAAATGCAAATCATATACATGTTTTCATTCCCAATCTGTTATCAGATTAGAATTTTCTTTTTTTTTGTCTGCTATTTACTACAATGTATTTGGCAAATATTTATAGCAAATAATCAACCAATATTTGGCAGATCAAGCCAGCTAACAACTCTATCTAACACCTTCAACCAACAATCATTTATCAAACAAAATCTCATACGAGATTATTTTTCACAATTTCCAACTTTATACAAGACTACTTTTCACATTTATCCTATGAGATCATCTAACAGTTCTTCCTCAAGTGCAACTAAACCGCAACATATGAGATTTTTTCCACTAGTACCGTATGGCGTTCTTCCTCTAAACATTATGACTAGAACACATGATAATTTCCTTAATCATCTTACAAACATCAGAAGCAGAAGGCCTAAACCGCAGCATATGAGATTTTTTCCACGAGTGCCATTTGGCGTTCTTCCTCTAAACATTATGATTAGAACACATAATTTCCTTAATCATCTTACAAACATCAGAAGCGGAAGGCCTTAAAGTAGGCAAATGATGAATACAATCCCCTGCAATAGAAGCCATAGCCTTAATTTCCTTTAAATCAAAACCTTCCCCATTAACAAGTGTAGGATCAACCATTTTAACCACTTTTTCAACATCAAAATTGTCCTTTGTTCTAACAATTGATGTCAAAAGAACCTGTTTTTGTACACCAGAACAAATAAAGGCCTCAAACCCAGTAATAAGTTCAAGTAATACGACTCCAAAACTATAAACATCGCTCTTTTTTGAAGCGATTCCTGTCATAAGGAAATGTGGATCTATGTAACCTGGTGAACCCATCATTGTGATTCTTGATGATGAAGGGGGTTTGATCATTGATGAAAAACCCATTTTAGCGAAACCAAAATCGCAAAGTTTCGAGTTAAAATGATGATCTAAGAGGACATTAGAGGACTTAATATCTCCATGAACTATGTGAAGGTCATTGCTTTCATGGAGGTATTCTAATGCTTGTGCTAATTGGTATGCTATTGTAATCCTCTGTTTCCATGTGAGTTTTTGTTGTTGTATGCTTAATTTGTTGTTTTTCTTGTTTGTTGATGGGGTTTCATTGTTGTGAAGTTTTTCTTGTAAGTTTCCTTTTGGTATGTACTCAAAAACTAGTACTCCTTCATCTGTTCAAAGGGAAAAAGGGGAAAGTTAGTTAGAAATCAAATCCCGCTCATAGAAACTATGATCAGACTCTGAAAGGGATGAAAGAAGACAATTCAGAACTATAAAGAAGGATGCGGTGAAAGAGTTTCTCGACTTGAGAAAAACGCCCAAATAGAGAAGGCATAACGAGAGAATGAGTGAAGTTTAACCCGCAAGCCTTAGCTTTACTCATTCTCTCAATCTCAATAGCCCCTACTAATACAAACAACATCTTTGTTATCACCTATGACTAACAAATATTAGACTGCGTACATCTGATCCCCTAAATTTTTTTTTTGATCAAGCCAGTTAATGATATTGAAGTAATGAACAATTGTATTATTCTATGATCAAAGAATTACATTGCTAATAATTTGATCCATTACTTGCACATAAAAGACTTAACTCTATAATCATTTATTTCGACTTTTACTAAATAGAAATCTAAATCTTTTACATATTTAAATATATTTATATCATTATCTCCGATTTTTAAACAGTCAAGACTGATATTATAACTCAATAAAACATTTAAATATTCAAATGCATACCTTTTTCATCACAATACCCAAGAAGTTTGACAATATTAGCATGATGAAGTTTTTGGGAGATCTCTAATTCACTCTTAAACACTTGATTAAGCCTTTCACTACTATTATAAATCTTAACAGCCCCTAATGATGAATCAGGGAACTTAGCAAGGTACACTGTACTATACCCTCCTACACCAATCACCTCCTTAAACATCATTGTCATGTTCTCTATTTCCACCCAACTAAACCTCTTCAACACCTCCACCACCACCGCCTCGTCGTCCACCGACACTTTTTCCGGTGAAACCCGGTCGCTAGTTTTCGTGTGCGAGCCCGATCTTGACCCGAAACAACCCATGAAGAAGCCCATGTTGTTCTAGTAGGGAAAAAAAGCTAGGAAGTGTATATGTGACCTATATTGTAAGGAACTATTTTGGTACAATATATATATATGTCTAGGAAAAATTGAAAATTATTAGTGGGTTTAATGTATTATTATGATTAAAATGAAAATTTTATGGATTAGATTTTAGGGATTAAGGGAAAGAGATTAGAAGGTGAGAAGAAGGAGAAGGGAATGCTAAGAAATAGGAGTAGACACACTAACAACCTTACAAATAGACATTTTGACTTGGGTTAAGGGGGCCAATTTTAAATAATAATTAATTATTTTAATAAAAAATATTTAAAATTTGATTTCATATCTTTGTGGTATTACACTAGTAATTAAGAATGAAAGATTTTTTTTGATTTAAAAATAAAAGTAGATGACATTAATTTTGATTAAATAAATTTTTCCTTCTACCAAACACCACACGAACATCCCCCATGGCCCCATAACCCATTACCATTCTTTTTATTCACATACTTTTTTTTTCTTTTTGTTTTGTTTTTAGAAAGTTGGTGTAGATGGGAAGCAACATCAAAGAGATCACTCACTTTTTAATTTGGTGATTTTTTTTCACTTTATTCTATGTTTTTGTTTTGTTTGTATAGTTTTTACTTTTAGTTTCTCCGGATAATTTTAATCTAGTTGCTACAGGAATTGTACCAACTACTGTTTATTTAATAATTCTATTTCACTATTTGATATATATTTCTCCATGTATAATGTAAACATGGTTAAATGAAATCTTGTTTGATTCGTTTTAATGCTTATTTTCATAATATTAACAGTTTAGAATTTTTTATCATGTGAAATTTAAGATATTAAAGATTAAAATTTTGCATTGGATAAAGTGAAAAACAGAAGTGTTGTAACTATTAAAAACCAGAAGAAATGTATAAAAGAAAATTAAAAAATCATATCTCATATCATACTAGTTTTAACACTCATATGTTAAAAAATATAATAATAATTGTCAAGGAACCAACTCAACCAAAAGCTTAAGCTGATGGTTGAGGCCTCAGGATATGTTATATACTCTAACAATAATGATTGTAGCTTTTTTACAAAATGGTAATATAATTTCGCTCCATTTCTTATATACGTGAAATCACAAATGATTATTAACCTAAGCTAATTGAAAATAAACATTATCTTTAATATCAATAATAACAAGGAAAGGATCAAGTAATTATTATGCTTTTGGACTCTACCAAAATAAAAGAATCAAAAATGTTTAAATAAGACGGTCTCATAATGAGAATATCTCTATTGAGCTAACTCAAATGATCAAATAGAACATACGCTAATTATACAAGCTCGTCTCATAGTGGACGATCGCATACAAAAAGAGCTGATAAAAAAAGCATTTTTGTGATATACTCCCTCCGAATCATTTTAGATGTCCCATTTGAATTTTCACGGTTATTAAGGGTGGTGTGGGGTCCATTAAAAAGGTGATAGTTGAGTATTTTAATTGATTAAATTAATTGTAAAGGTGATAGTGGGGGTATTTAGGTAAAAAAAGATAGACTAAAAAGAAAATGAGACAATTGATATGATTTTGCCAAATAAGAAAATGAGACAACTAGAATGATTCGGAGGAGTATATTACTTATAACCTAGTTATGTTTGTCTTTTTGTGAGAGTTAGTAATGGCCTAGAAGAAATGGGAAGGCTAGAGAATTGATGATTTAAGAAATAGAAGATTCTCATTTAACACAAGGGTTTAATATGTGGGACTGACTGAGTATATGTAGGGTATAATTAATTCAAATAATTTAATTAAAGAAGAAAGTATAAGTATGAATAACATATTTCAACTACTTAAATTCAAATTTGACCGGTTTATATTCATGAACGCGTGTTCATCTCTAGCTTTGTCTGCCGTCTTGTTCCTTGTAAGCTTGTTTTTTTTCACCAACCAACCAAAGATTTAATCAATTTTTGAACACCTATAAATTATGATTTATTAACGCTACTAAATATTAATCCTTAAAACAATTACCAAATGTATTTTGTGTTATAGAGAAGGTCTCCTGAGAGACCGTCTATGACAAAGACGGCTCTTCCAACAGACCAGCCCAATGATTTTAAATTTAAAAATAAGGATGATGACTAATCAGTTACTTATTTTGCAAAATAGACTGATCCATATTTACCCGTCTATGCTATAGACGGTCTATAGCAAGAATTTGCGTTTATGTATAAAGTACTAACAAGGCCCGCTTCTGAAATTTTGCTGGCATAGGGTGAGATAGAAATAGGGACACTTATCACTAAAAAATTTCTATTACATTGGATCTACGAAAAGATTAATTATATTATGGTTCTATTATTTAATTTATTGAAATCGTTTTCTATTTTTTCTTTATTTTCACAAAAAGATGTATATTTTTGTGACAATATTATTATAATATAATAAAATAAGTAAAATTAAGATGGTGCAATATATATATATAACCCAATTCCTAAATACCAAGTATCAAGCTTCCCAAATTGCAATCCCTTTGATTCAATGAATCCTAAACATTACATGTCAATAATATTCCACTATCACTCTTAATTCTTTAATTTTTTGTAATTATTCCAATTTAAATTTAAAACTACCTAATTTCAGAAATATGAGGCCCTGGTCCTTTGCCCCATCCACCCCGGGTCAAATGCGAGTCTAGACTATTAACTATCAAGAAACAAACTCAACTAAAAACGTAATTTGATAGTTGTATCCCGAAATATGTTATATATACACTCAACCACAACCCTTTAATCAAAAACCCTTTAGCATACTCCTGGCTTTTAATACCATATATATTAATCAACTCAAATAAAAGTTTAAGCTGATCATAGTAGTAGTCTTAAATATGTTATATACACCTATGGCAAAAAAATAAATACTTGTAAGATGTTGGTTGGTATAGGATTCTTAAAATTAAGGAGCCTTAAATAAATTTTATTTTTAAAAAAATAAGTATATATTATAATATATATAATGGATTCTATGCCAAGGGCCCAAGGTAGCTTATGGGAGTGGGAGGCATGGTTTGTGTCTTAGTGGTACTTAAGTAAGTATTAAAGAAAGGGTAGAAATGGTAGAAGGAATCTATCAATAGGTTAAGGATCTTACTCAACTATAATCTACTTGTTGCAATGTAATTATCTGATTATCATGTTTAACCACATTTCAAAACGACTAAGGAGAAAATAACACTAATTATAATGTGGGTTATACTTATTTATTACAATATAATTGCAGGGCTCTCGCTTTCTGGGGTAAAATTAATCGTTTTCCTTTAGTATTTCCTTCCAAGGGAATACGAATATGGATTGTCCGTCACATTTCCTCGCCCAGACCTTGTTTTCAAGCGGGATATTGAGTTGATGATGTATAAGTTGTATGCCGATAGTTATTACATTGATATGGTATTAAATGTCTAAATCACTCGTTTATTTCATATATTCACATTCACCTTTTTTTCGGTAATTAGCATTAAGTTTTTGTTGGAAATTAAAGTTGATTTACAAAATTATTAAATTTACGTAATCAAAATGAAATCTATATATAATTTCTTAATATCAGCGTGTAAGTATAATCCTCATATTACGTACGATAACTTTATTCTTATATGCAACTTAACCTTTCCAATGAAATTGTTCGTTAAGAAATTAGTCTTTAGATTGCCAAGAAAAAACAAGCTATCATAAATTTAAATCTCCAAAACTAATAATTAAATTTACTTTTACTTGAATAAAATCAAAGGAAAATAATTTATACCCTCAACGACCCGAACACCAACTTGTTAATGTAAGCCAAGCATAATTTAATGGTGGTATTATATAGTAATTCTATTATATATATATATGACATAATTAATTCAAGTTGGTAAATTAAATAAAATAACATTCACAAATGTCAATTACCACAACAAACTCAATCATATGATTAAATAATTATTTAAAATAATAACTTATCTCATGTGAAAAGTCATGTATAATTACATATTCACACTCATTGAGCATTGTTTGTTATTTTCTCGTTTTAATTTTTAATAATGACTTATCACTTTTTTTTTATCTTATCTATATATTTTAGTTCGTTTTCAGTTACAACTCCACAATTTACTATCTTTATTCATTAATTATCAAATATTTAACTTATTTCTTTAAAATACATATTTCTTTGGAAAAATTACCAGGAACAACACAACCTTTTGTTTATTTCCCTGTAATAATACCAATTTTTTATTAACTATGAATAATATAAACTTATGGGGGTGTTTTCCTACAATATAGCTAATATGTAAAAAAATCAAACTATAGGTGATTATATGACAAAAAAATTTAATAAATTAGTTAATAAACTAAAGTTGGCATTATTCTAGGAAAAAACCTCTCAAAGTTGGTACTCCCTCGAATCATGTTAGATGTCCCATTTCTTTATTTGGCAAAATCATATCAATTGTACCATTTTCTTTTTTGTCTATCTTTTTTTTACCTAAATACCCCCACTTTTCCAATTCTCAATACTCCGCTACCACCTTTACAATTAATTTAATCAATTAAAATACCCAACTACCACCTTTTTAATAGACCCCACTCAACCCTTAAAATCCGTGAAATCCCAAATGGGACATCTAAAATGATTCGGAGGAAGTATTATTAATGGTTAATCAAAAGTTCGTATTATTGTAGAGAAATTAACAAAAAATTGTACTTCATTATTCACGATAACTTTTCCCAATCATACTATGTTATAATTTTGGTGCAAAGAAATCCATGTGGCAAGCTTTCAGCCATTTAGGTTATAAAATGCCTAATTTATTTAGAAAACATGCCTTATTTAAGAACAACTGATAAAAAAATTTAGTACATTTAAATTCCAAACGTAGATTAAGAATACTATGTTATAATTTTGGTGCAAAGAAATCCATGTGGCAAGCTCTCAGCCATTTAGGCTATAAAATGCCTAATTTATTTAGAAAACATGCCTTATTTAAGAACAACTGATAAAAAATATACTATGTTATAATTTTGGTGCAAAGAAATCCATGTGGCAAGCTCTCAGCCATTTAGGCTATAAAATGCCTAATTTATTTAGAAAACATGCCTTATTTAAGAACAACTGATAAAAAATACTATGTTATAATTTTGGTGCAAAGAAATCCATGTGGCAAGCTCTCAGCCATTTAGGCTATAAAATGCCTAATTTATTTAGAAAACATGCCTTATTTAAGAACAACTGATAAAAAAATTTAGTACATTTAAATTCCAAATGTAGATTAAGAATATACTATGTTATAATTTTGGTGCAAAGAAATCCATGTGGCAAGCTCTCAGCCATTTAGGCTATAAAATGCCTAATTTATTTAGAAAACATGCCTTATTTAAGAATAACTGATAAAAAAATTTAGTACATTTAAATTCCAAACGTAGATTAAGCACCAATTCTAATAAATTACTGACGTTAATAATATATAATAAATACCATATATAATAATTTCCAGTTTAAGTAATAGAAAAATAATATCACAATTTGTTTACTTCTTTACTTTTTTAGGAAATTTTTTTGCAGATTTCTTTACTTTACTTAAGAATACTATGTAATATTATGCAGTATTATAAATTGTGATATTATTTTAATATATGCTAAAATTACTGATTTAAGATTTCTTTACTTTAATATATGCTGATTAAATAATATGAATGATTTTAATTCCTGAAATAATTCAATATAATATATGCTAAAATTACTATGTTATAATTTTGGTGCAAAACAGCAATATGAAAGATTTTAAGGCTAAAATTACTGATGAATTAACTTAGTATATTTACATTCCAAACATAAATTAAGCAATTATTCTGAAAAATTACTGATAAATTAATTACTAAATTAGTGGGCCAAAATTATAAATTTTGAACAATAAAAACCGATTTTGTGGACCAAAATTACTGATGAATTAACTTAGCATATTTACATTCCAAACATAAATTAAGCAATTATTCTGAAAAATTACTGATAAATTAATTACTAAATTAGTGGGCGAAAATTATAAATTTTGAACAATAAAAACCGATTTTGTGGACCAAAATTTATCACTGTAAAATTATGAATTACTGTAAAATTACTGATTTAGTGGACCAAAATTAATTACTATAAAATTATGAATTTAGAATTTATTCAATCAAAACTACCTTCCACAAATATAATATATGCTGAATAAAATATGAAAGATTTTAATTCCTTAAATAATTAAGGCTAAAATTACTGATGACTATTCCAAACATAAATTAAGCAAGTATTCTGATTTTGGCCCAATTTCCGTGGTAAATACCCCCAAAAAAATTCACACAATTTTAGCCCATTTAAAAACAGTTTAGGAAATATTAGTCGTATGACTATTCAGCTAACCTTATATACACTATATATAGAAGTGCATTCTTCTTAAAAATCACATACATTTCTGGATTGTCTTATTAGTTTTCTAATATCTTATTAATTTTCTAAGCAAAGTCAATATGACTATTCATTATCTAAATGAAATTAAGGGTGATAGAAGGACATGGAGAATTAAAGCTAAAATCACACACATGTGGGAATTTTTAGAATAAGGTGTTGTAAGTTCGATCCACATGATTTTAACAGATGAAAAGGTTTGAATTTTTTTACTATTTAATGAGCAATCATTTTTACAAAACAATTATTAATCCATAATTTGCAACAAAATAATGTTTAAAGTAATTTTTTTATTGTTTTGCAGGGAAATAAAAGTTATGGCAACTATTGGTAAGGCTGCTTTTTCAAAATACTCAAAATTATGCAAAATAGGAGAGTCCTATTTTATCACAATGTTTGGAGTGGGTTTACTCGGTGGTGATTATAGGCCAACAACACATGAGTGGAAGATCTTTTTTTACAAAACAACAATAATACAAAAAATTCCAGATATTACAATAACCGGTTCTTTTTTTTACAAATTTTGTTACTACATTTGCAGACAATATTATTTGTTGAAAAATAAAAAAGAAAAATAGGAGTAATTGGATATAAAGTAGGATAAAAGTAGGATTAGGTATAACTTTAAATGATTGATTTTTTACTAAAAAGGAAATGTAACAAGTAATATGAAATTTCCCTGTTTTTAGTCATGGACAATTTTACGTTGCAGTTTCTAGAGTGACTAGCAGGAAAGGATTGAAAATTTTAATATGTGATAAAGATGGTGATTTATATCATAAGACAGAAAATGTTGTATTTAAAGAGGTATTTCAAAACCTATAAGTTATTATTTTGAGATTTTTTATGTAAGCAACTTTTTTATCGGATACTTAATCATTTATTGAATAATTATGTTAAAATAAATTTTATATATATATATATATATATATATATATATATATATATATATATATATATATATATATATATATATATATATATATATATATATATATATATATATATATATATATATATATATATATATATATATATATATATAATTGCATTTTATTTTAATTGTTGTAATTTAATAATGACATTGTGCAAATCCACAATAATTTAAAAGTTACATTTTAAATAAAAAAAATTTATTTTACAGAACTCCGTGCGATGCACGGGTTTTATACTAGTTCTTTTTATTTACCAATTTGAAGATACGGAGTAGTGGTAATGGTTTAATATAGGATAAGGTGATGGACCTTTGAATTTTGGTAACATGTTATTAGAGTTTTCATTCCCAAAGTCTCAACATCGAAAGGTGAAGTATTTAACAAGTAAGAACGACTAAAGAAATGAAAAAGAAGGTTGTAAACTTGGCTCATAAGCTAATAGCTTTGAGATCTATGTTACACATGGGCGAATAACTTGACTTTGTTTCTTCCAAGTGTCAACATGATGCCTCTCTTTATCATCTTCCAGTGGCGGATCCAGGGTTCGGAGTTTCAGGGGGCACTAACTAGTGGACGAGATTTCTGAAGAGTTTTATTAGCAAAATTAACAACTAATTTACTCTTATTTGCTAAAATTGTAAATACGACATGCCAGAAAAAGAAATTGAACAAATTAAATTAACTAACCTAATTAAAAAATGTGATAAAATAAATAAATAAGACAAAATTATTAAAATGAGGGAGTATTTATCATCAAAAGACTTCAATATTAATTTTACACTTTATTCTTACCAATAGAAAAATCTATGTTAAATATTTTTTTAGAAAAACGTCTAGGGGTATATGACCCCGGGTGACCCAATGTGGCTCTGCCAGTGTCTACTCCTATCAATTTTGGTAGTAATGTAGTATATACTTCCATCGTTTTTGAAATACTTGCAATATAATGCAATATATAGTCAAGTGAGATCTTGTTTGAATTGTTTAATCGCATATTTTTATTATATTAAATTTTTATAATTTTTAGATGTTAATAATTTAACATATAAATGATCAAAATAGCACATTGGTTTGCATAAATAGTCAAATATATCAAGTATAGTGGAACCGAAGAAGTATATTTTTTTTTACCTTTGTTTGTCCACTAATAATATTTCATTTTAGTTGAAAGAAATTAAATTTAAATAATGTTTTTAGGGATATATTTAACATAAAATATATTCATGTGAGATTTTTCTAAATTTATCTTATAGTAAAGCTTTTTATTATATAGGAGTAATTTTTATAATTTTTATAATGCATATTTATTGATATTAAAGTTCAAAATCTACTTTAGAATCTGTGCAGAAAATATAATTAACGAACCCAAAGAAACATAATAAATTGCAGTATGTGAGAATCAAAACTTTAACCTTATGCCATATAAATGTATGAATAACAATTAGGGCAAGTTCAAAGCATGTTCAACATATTCGACTGTATAAGATCTCAAAAATTTTAGAGCCTCAATTTTAAATTAAGTAGTCAATATTAAATGCTTAAAGATTAAAGTTGTTTTAAAATCATAATTTTTAGAATTATACAATATTTTTAAAAAATTTATTAATTTTTATTCCGTCCTTGATAAAAATAATAGACATGTAAACTATATGTCAAGTTTGAGGCCAATAGATATATCAAGCCTTTTATTTTTTTTTAAGATACTTCCTCCGTTCCATAATACTTGTTACATTTTACGTTTTTACGCAATCCAATGCACAATTTTGATTATTAATATATTAAACTACATTTATCTAAAAATTATAAAAATTTAATATTATGAAAGTATACGATTAGACGATTCAAACAAGATCCCACTTGACTAAATTTTTACTTACATATTAGTCGCAATATGTAAAATAAGCTTGAACGATGAATAGTGCACAAAAATGAAATGTAGCGAGAGGAAGTATTTATCAAGCCTTTTTGAAACGAGATTTCAAAAACAAACTTACGGAGTTCTTAGGCCATGGTTGAGATTTTTAAACGTCTACGAGCTTATTATTTGTGTTAAACTTGTTCATTTAAATTAAATTTTATGTTAAATTAGGTTAAATTGAATTAAATTTACAAGATAGAAAAGATCACTTTACATTCTTGTCAAGGAACCAACTCAACCAAAAGCTTAAGCTGATGGTTGAAGCCCTAGAATATGTTATATACTCTAACACGCCCCCTCACACGAGAGCCTTTGGGCTAGAAGTGTGGATGCAACACATGCTCTCCTCATACCTGGTGCAAAATATTCCACTTAAATGAGGGGTGATTGAGATTCGAACCCGTGACCTCTTGTCATGTTGGCTTCTAATACCATATTAAAGAATCTGAATTGTGCCTTGTGTTTATCATGTTCATAGGAAGAGGAATACAATACCAAGTTTCACAATGAAAAATGATTGCCATTGGTGGTAGCATCAATAACTAGTGATTACAAACCTAATTTACAATAATTAATTGTTATTCAACTCAAGTCGTGTAAAATAAAGAGCTAATTAAAAGGTTAGTAATAAATAATTATATTATATGAAGATATGACAACTCTTAATTAACTACTAATTAAAAGGTTTTGTAATCTTGTTGTTAGAAGGTGACTAAGAAAGCAACATACATATACATGTCACTTTGCTTATGTGCTTAGACTTTGTCAACAAATTTCAATTTGATTGTTTTTATATTAAGTATATTTTAATCTTAACTACATAGTTTACTTAAGTATTGTTAATTTGTTTTAGTATATAGTATATGTTGTGGTTTTAACTATCAGTTTAAACTTATGGTTGAATTGGTTTCTTATATGAATATGACAACTTGGTCTGAATTCTATCTTACTTGAGAAAAATTATTACTTTCAAATCTGAGGGAAAAAAGTCTGACTGTTAAGTTTTAATCCAACTTGAACTCGGAGTTGGAGTCGGCATTAGAGTCGGATCTCAATAATTTTGACAATCCAACTCTAACTCCGTCACAATTTGATATCTGACTCAAAAATTTATCTTTGTTCCTATTATTTAGGAAGAGTTACCATGTCTTTATTTGTATTAGTTAGGAGGGTGATTAACCTGAGAAAGGGTTTCTAGTCTTTAATTTTGCTAATTTTGCTCATTTTTTATATTTTTATTTTAAAATTTTCTTTCAAGTATTCTCAATTGAAAAAATAATGCAAATATTTTTTTTCTAGGATGAATCAATTTTGTTTTTTTTTTAAATGTGATTATAGAGTAGGGCTTGAGCTATTTAAACAACCAATAGTAAATTTTTAGAAATTGAACTATGCAACAACACAAAATCTCACAAGAGACGGTCTATAGGATAGACCACAAAATTAGGCCAGCCCATTTCCCTTAACTGATTTTTTTTATTATAATATCAATTATATTATGTTATAATCCTAAATGTAAGGTATTATAACCTCGAATATACTATTCTATAACCCTAAATATAAGTTATTATAACCCCAAATATACTATGTTATATTTTGGGCTGAGCTTCATGGATTCCGTTTATAGAATAGACCGTCTCCCGTGAGACTTGAACTATGCAACAAAGAATGAACAACTTTGGGCTGGATAACTACAAATTCGGGTTGGAATAACAGGCTACCCAAACCCATCTGGATCTAACCGAATACTTGAGAAATAAAATTCGGACCTGGTGTTCTTGACAAACAAAGCAGCAAAAACGAGCGAGTGAAGAGAAAAATGGGGAGCAAAGACGAAGATATTCATTCAGCAGCAAGGAATGGAGATGTGAACGCCATTGAATTGATTGTAAGTTGTAACCCTTTAGCTACTAATTCCAGAGATAAGCACTCCAGAACCCCGTATCCTTTTCTTTTTTCTACTAATTTGATTACCCATTTGCAATTTAAGCTTCTTTTACTGATTAGTGATTACCTTTGCTGATTACTGGGTAATGATTATCGTTCTTGTTTTAGTTTAGTTTTGATTGAAGTATTTTGTTATGGAAAAGCCCAGAGGAATTTTGGAACTCGCAAATTTTTAGGTTTATAATCAATATAATTATCTTTAGAAGATGTTTATTGATGTTTTAATTTGTTTTTTAATCGTTTTCTGTTAAGTTTTTAATGGTTTGTTTGATTTTAAGCTGTAATTTCATGGGGTAACTACTAACTAGTAGTAGGTATTATTGAAGAATTAGAATTTGATCATTCTCTTGTAAACCTAGTTTTTGTGGTCACATGATATTAGAGTAATGACTAATGAGTATCAAGATTCAAGACTCAAGAGGTATTCAATTAGTAGTAGGTAATGGGAATGGGATTTTTGTTTTGATGAAATGTGCTAGTCATTCCCCTGGTAAGGAAGAATTCATCAGCAAACATGATTTTTCTTCACAATTTTCCGTTACCACAATCAATTAGACTAAATTTTGCGAAGAAAAAATACCATTAGAGTCCTTAAGGTAGTTTTGAGGTGCAATCGCCTAGGGCCCAGCTTATGAAGGGGCCCAAATTGAGTTAATCCTTATTATTAAAAATTGTATTTGCATAAATAGCTTCTAACGTCGATCGAATTTACAATATTGAGTTTCTTAATTAAGCGCATGATCATCAAATACATTAAAAAAATGAACTGAAACTTTAACTATATAAGGGCCATTTTTCTATTTTATGCCTAGGGCCCGAACATTATTAGGAACAGCACTGTAAACCCCTAACCTCAAACCTTATCAAGAAAATTTCTAGATAAATTACAATACATTTTCTTTACAATTCCAACCGGCAACCATTAAATATCAATAACCAAATGGGTTGTTATAGTAACGGATGTAAGTTTCATCTTTAGGTATCAATAAGTGCCAACCCTTTTCGTCATCAAACTATAGCAAGTAGTTTACCTTTTGTAGCTCTAGTGGCATAGATTGATTAAGCTTATTCATCTCTGGAATGCTTTGATGACTCAAGGTTAGGAAAAAAAGAGTAAGGGGATGAGATAGAAAGAGTCAGCATGATGCACAATCCACGCCAAAAAACTAGCCTATAGATATTATAACACTGGAGAGGGATCTTAGTATCTTACGTTATGTCGGTAAACATCATGGTGAGTATATCATCTTAAGGCTAAACCGATTGAGATTAAACAATGCATTTGGCTATGAGAATGAGTTTTGACGTTATTTAAATTACAGTCCAGAAGTTGCTGTTGAGTAAGCTTTATGATTCGTATTGGATTACTTGGTAAATAAAAGAAATGTTTTCGAATAATCCCTCCCTTTCTCCCTCTAGGGTTTACCCCAAAGTCTGGTTCTATGTGTGAGGAGGCCGTGATTTTCTACCCTCCTTCCCCTCTAATTAACTGGAAGTTAATTTAGCGTAATGTGCTTTTGGATATGAATTACTCTTCCAGGTACCATTTATCAACGGTTTAACAAGTTATTCGCATTTCATGTCTAAGATGTTTTCTTTAAGTCCATAAAGATGACTTGGTAACTTATTATGTTTTAAAAGGCCTTATGGTAATCTTCCGAAAGAGCATGGCTAACAGCTAACTACTTACGTAAGGTAAATTAAGTGATCTCTTATAGTCTTTACTACCTTAGTTGTCTATCATGACGAGTTTACAAAAGGAATTGGGTTACCTCGAACTAGAATGAATATCACCTAAATTGTCACCCTCCATTATTATTTTTGGTTATTTTACGAAAAGATTGTCAAGTATTGCAGCTTGACTAAAAGCATACCTGATACCACTAATGTTATCTTTTTATATGTCTCTCTTTTCTTTCCTCTTTCCCCCCTAGTCCTGTATTACGAAAACAAATGTAGAATTGCCAGTAATTGAAAGTCCACTTAATTCAGTGTACGGCTGCACTTTTCTTGATCACCTCAGACCAACATTCCGTGATATGATTTCTCTTGCTATGATAGGACATTTATTAGAAGCCTGCTCAACAATATGCGATCCTGAAGTGTTTCTGAAAACGCAAGTCACCAGTTTTCAGCTGGTCTTCTCTTAAAATTGGGATTTGCTCTCTCTTTATAGGTATCACAGGAAGAGGGTAAATTTAGCAACGCCAGTTCATTGGTGTCGTTAAGATATTTGATTTTGTGGACTTCTAGGCATTCTCAGCTACGCCATTTTTGGTTGTGTCGAGTCACTCTAGTCAATAACCTATATATTAAGGGGGTTTATATAATGGTTAGGGGCGAGCTCCTGCTTATTTATATTTTACCCTCATTTGAGTTATGTCGGTGTTGTTTGTTTTCTTGGATTGGAAGGCTTTTGCATTATATGACGGTATTTATACTTAGTTGCATAATTCAATAGATATTCTGTTATTTTTTCCTTGATTGAATATTAGACTACATTTAGCAGCTTGGGCAGGCCATGCAAATGCTGTTAGCTGCCTTTGCAAGCACAAGGCAGATGTTGGCGCTGCGGCTATGGATGATATGGCTGCAATACATTTTGCAGCACAGAAGGGACATTTAGATGTAGTCAAAACCCTGGTCGCCTCCGGGGCTTCTGTGAAAGCTACCAATCGCAAGGGCATGACTGCGCTGCACTATGCTGTTCAGGGATCTCATGTAGAACTTACTAAATACTTGCTGAGGAAAGGTTTTAATCTAAATGCTAAAACAAAAGCAGGGAAAACTGTCTTAGACCTTGCTACTAATGAAGAAGTTCGTAATTTACTGTTGGATTTTGAGAAGACAAAACAAACGGAGGTTGAAGCTGAAAAAGAGACGACAGCAGATGAAGTTAAAGATGGAGAACCGGGCGCTCAAGTAGAAGAAAAGGGTATAAAGGATGAGTCAGGGCAAACCGATGATGAAAATTTGAAACGAAAGGGTGAAGAGGATGATTTACGAGGAATCTCACCAAAACCGAAGAAAAGCAAAGTCGCTCTAAACCACCTACTTGCATCTGATGATACACAAGAAGATGAAGAACAATGAGCTATCACAGGAGGGTATTTTCTGCATGGTTACTTTCATGTTGTTGTGAATTAGTGCAGTTAGAATGGTAGATTGAAAGGATAGCCATTTCCATGTAGCTTGACGTTAAGAATTTTCGATGTCGTGTATAACTCTATTATGCTCCATGCTCGGGCTACTGTATTAACACACAGTCGCACACAACTGGTTGCCGCCTACTAGGCTTTGTTGATTGAGATCATGCAATTAAATTCGGCTACAACTAAATGAATCGGGCTCGATTTTGAAGTGTCTAATATGTCAATTACTAAGTTCATATTCTAAACTTATTTATATTTACTTGCAACATTGATGAAATTCAAGCAACACCATAGAATAATCAACATATGTGAATTGCTAGGGAAGATATTTGTTACATTTTCAACTTATGATGCACCCAGGGGCGAAGTCACATTCCAAACTTAAGGTCAGATGATTTATTTTGAATAAACTACCAAATTTATATTGTAATGCCATTAATTTTATGGGTTGAAAATTATTTTTTTTTATAATTTAAATTCATTTCGGTCTATATGGTTTATAAAATTTACATATTTTAACTAGTTTTTATATTAATAGTTTGATTGTTTATCGACTAATTGACCTTACAAATTTATATTATTGATAGTTTATTAACTAATTCAAAATTCTGATTTTGCCTCTGAATGCATCAAGTCACTTTCGTCACTCATAATTTGAACTGAATTTCATAGACACCTTTGAATTGAGCTGGGAACTTGAAGAAATCCTTTGTAAAACTTAATACTAGACTTAAAATAGTAGTAAGCTTTAAAATTCAACCACTTCATTTCAATATCAAATTTTCAAATTATGGAGCTTATACAATACAAATTTTGTGGAGATTTGGCTATAACATGCTACAAGATGAGATAACTTCAACTTCTCCAATTCTTTCTAGAATCAACATGAAAGACACAAGATACTAATGTCCAAAAATTGCTTTTAGCTTAAACTTTTTTTTTTCAATAATCAAAACTAGTTAGCTCAGTTGGTAAGAAGATTAAAATAGTAATAGATTGTCAAAATATTTACATACATAAATATGAATCAAAATTAGTATAACTCGATAACAAATTGAAGACCGAACCGAAAACATCGATATACATCTATATTAATTGTTAACCATCAATATTCCATACCATAATTTTGTAAAAGAAAATAGAAAATAGAAACACGCACTCACTCATCTCTTGGTTGTGTTTTAATACTCTTCCTAATCCTATTCATATTCCTATTTCCTACTTTTTCTCCTTTACCCGAATTATCCTATGACCCATCTCTCATTTTCTTTTTTTCTAAATTTAATTTTCATTTTTAAAAATATTACTATTTTTGTCATTTTTAATTTGTTTACACAATTATATTTTATATTTGGACCGTTTCATTATATATTTTTAAAAATTTAATAAATAGACATTAAAAACGATGTAAGTAGACATTTAAGATATTAAAAGTAGGCATTAAAGATACGGTATTTAAGAGAGAAACACGCATTCACTCATCGCCTTTTAATCTAAAAGATTAAAAGCTTGATTACCACAACCAATACAAGGGCAATATTAATAGAGCAATCTATAAATACTTTTATAAAAGATTAAAAGCAAAAAGTTTGACCTACAAGGTTATAAATAGAGGTGTTCATTCGTGTCATCGGGTTGATTTCGGTTCAGGTGTTTCAGGCCGGTTCGAAATCGGATTTTGCGTTCACATTGGTTTTTACATAATTGTAAATCCATTTTTAAGTCGGGTCAAATCAAGTTCGGTTATAAAGTCGGGTGTTTATCGGGTTATCGGGTTTGTTTTGAACCCCTCTAGTTATAAATAAACCATGAACCTTACCCAAATGCCCTTAACATTTACAAGTTTACACAAGAAGCAAAACAACTTCATCTTCAATCTTTATTCTTCAACCAAGAATGGCTTCACTTTCTCTATCCTCCTCCCTTTCTCCTCACATCCTCTCTCAAAACCCTTATTCTTCTTCCCTCAAACTCCATCAATCTCTCTCTAAACCCTCTTTTCTCAAACCAAATCTTCACATTTCTTCATCTCATACACTTCATTCCTCCCTTCAACTTCACCCACCAACCCTAAATTCCCCATCTTTCCAACCTAATGCTCTTGCAATAGATGAATTTGGGTTGGGTTCAATCACGGGCTCAAACCCACAAACCCCAGCAACCGCCATGAGAGGTGCTGAAGCTGATGTTATGGGATTGCTTTTGAAAGAAAGGATAGTGTTTTTGGGAAGTAGTATTGATGATTTTGTTGCCGATGCTATTATTAGTCAATTGTTGCTGTTGGATGCTCAAGATCATACTAAGGATATTCGCCTTTTCATTAATTCTCCTGGTGGTTCTCTCAGGTTTGAAAGTTATCAACTCTCTTGGTCTTTTTTTCTTGGAATTTTTTTGGGTTTAATTTGTTTTTATTATCATTAATTGTTGTTTTATGCATTTGAGATTTGACCTCAGATTGGGTTGCTACTTTCAATTGAATGAAAGGATTTTTAGTCTGTGAATGTAATTGAAATGGGTAAGAGTGTATATGGATTACTTTAAAGAACTTCATCTATTTGTTTGTGGCATTGTTGAATTCCGTTTAAAGAAGCTTAGTTTTCGGGATTGTGTTAATGGGTTTTAATTTAACTCTTCTGAGTATTTAGAATGAGGAGTGTAGAAATTTATTAGTAGGGTTAATTTGTAAACAGTATGACTTAGTAAAGTGAGATAATCTTACATTTGTGAGGAGAAATAAGGTCTTCTTATGATAAGGATGCATTCTGAATGATTTTTTTTGTTGAATGCATGGTATGTGAATGTGAATGTGGGATACAATTGAGAAGGGTTATAACTTGTAACACCCCCTTTACCATTTAGTGAGAATTTGACACACAATAAGGAATAAAGGAAAATTGAATTGGAAAGCAACTATTCCGGTTACATGTCGGATTCTTAACACTGGGTATGAGATGTTACATAGTATTTTTGGTGTAGAGGATCCAAACTCAATGTGGAGCATGTGGTAGATGATCTTTTATGTGAAGGAATCGTAATATCCTGTAGGACTGCCGCGCAATACCTTAATGGGCAAGTGAACTTTCTTGTTTCAAGAATGACTTTAATCTTGAGGGAATTCCTGTGAACACTTCCATTAGAGGATAGATGGAAGCTTGAAGAGTTTATTAATGTGGGTTTTGTTTATATTAGGAATATGACGCTAAGAAGAAGACTTCATTGATTTTGTTAAAGCTGAGGAGTGTTTGATACATAGCTTCTTGATGTTGGCTTACTAATCGATGCATTCGAGGGACTGACATATTGATATGACTGACTCTCTCAGATTTTCCATGTTTTAGTCTTAGGGCTTATGGCGTAGAAGACCAAGAAAAATGCTGGTGCACTATACCTCTTGCCTTGCCTGTCTTTTCTGTTTGCAAGAAACTCTTTGAGTGGCGCATATAGTGTCAACCTGGTAGTTTGTTCATTTTTGGTGCTTTTACAACTTATTAATCTCAGAGAAAATTGAACTAGTGCCTCCCTTGCTGTCTTTTACGGACGCCTTTTCATGCATCTGGTAACCCTTTAGTTTTTACTTGGTAGAATGCACTCCTGTTCTGTGCACCTTCTATGGAATTGCTTAAAGTTAGCTTTTAAGTCTGGGAGTTTATTTAACGGTATTGTTTTTTAGTATTGTAAGCATCCTATCATACCATCAAAATTTATTACTGCTGAATTGGGGGAATCACCACTGATGTGCAAGGAAAGATAGATTGTTTGGAAATATCATTGTTCGTAGTTCATACGTGAATTTAAGATGAGGTGTAAGATCTGAATGTGAAGATGGTAAAAGAATGCAACTCCCTTCCTACAAGGAGATTATAGCCGGTGTAAGTGTGCTCTATGACCACACTTATTGAAAGGTATAGAAGTAAATTCATTAGGGATACTTTTCTCAGGAGAGCATGGCATAACAGCTTGATGTTATGGAAGAAGGATTCATTAGGTCTTGGTGGACAAGGACCTCTGTATGCTAGTCTCTTGTTTTATTGCCTCGAATACTTGTATTTCTATCTGGTTCAACTCTAGAAATATCTTCGGATTTTGCATGGGTTATTAAAATGATGATGAACTTGGGTGTCATTGTAGGTTTGGAAAAAGTTCAGTATGCTGTTTGCTGTTGTTTCCGAGCTCACCCCTTCCTTCACATGAAAACTGATGTCTTTGCTTTGTCTTGTATATCAGTGCAACGATGGCCATCTTTGACGTTGTACGGCTTGTGCGAGCAGATGTATCTACACTTGCTCTTGGAATTGCTGCGTCAACAGCATCAGTAATTCTTGGTGGTGGAGCCAAGGGGAAACGTTTTGCAATGCCGAATGCGAGAATAATGGTTCATCAACCTCTTGGAGGTGCTAGTGGACAAGCTATCGATGTTGAAATTCAAGCGCGAGAAATCATGCATAACAAGAATAATATTACAAGACTCATTTCTGAATTCACTAGCCGACCTTTTGAACAAGTAGAAAAAGATATCGATAGGGATCGTTATATGTCTCCTATTGAAGCAGTTGAATATGGACTGATTGATGGGGTTATCGATAAAGATAGCATTATTCCACTTGTACCCGTTCCAGAAAAAGTGAAACCTTCATTCAACTATGAAGAGATCAGTAAAGATCCTAAAAAGTTCCTGACACCCGATATCCCAGATGACGAGATATACTAGCTTACTGGCTGAGATGATTCAGGTAAAAATTTATGTGTAGTAACAACTTTTTAGACTGGTGTATATGAAAATTACCCACATTTTGATTTCAACTACCTATTTCATTATGTTTGCATAAGTTGATAAAACCTTGCTGCCATTTTAGAACATAGTCGTAAAAAAATAGAAGTGTCATTTCTACCTTTTGTTTTATTTTAAGGGTTGCAGCTGAGAAGAAGGCTCGGTTTGATCTACTATTAGTACGGTTTACTCAACTCCAGAAAAAGTCGGACAGCAAGCTCACAACAATACTGCCTTTTAGTTGGATGAAGGAAGCTTTAGTCGTACAAGTAAAACATGTTACTGTAAACACATTTGTATTTTTGGTTTTACCCATGAGATGAGCTGTTGCACCACAGACTGGTTTCTATTAGGCATAGTCAGATTAGCCACATTCTTGTGTAAAATGACCATAGATGATGGTGCCTATTTTTCGATGCGTGGCAGGAATTGGAATTAATTTTAGCTGTCTGTTGAAAAGATTTCATTTCCATATTCATGTTTGATTTATCCGAGGTTTTGGGGAAGGCGATGCTTGCTCACACCGAAACAAAACCGAAATTTACAATTACTCTAGATTTTCAAGCCAACCTATTGAAATGATGATTAATTTGTGAGCAATTGATTGTCTGTACTCCTCGGTGCATCAATATTTTGTCCACTTCAGTCAATACAAAGGCTCAATCAGGGGAATCGCCAAGCAGATTACAGGGAAGTTTACCGATTGTTGGATGTTCTGGGATTTCTCGAATCTTGTTCTTTTGGACATAATATGTTATACTTGATGGTTCTCGGCTGCCTGAAGGTCATATGATTTGTAACTTTAATATTGTCAAGAGATGAATATTTTGCTTGTGGCGGGCTTGGTGCAAGACTGATACAAAGCAACTCGTGCATTGCTCGGTTGTACTAGTGCATGTTTCTATGTAAGCTAATGTTTTTTCGACTTCTTACATGAGATTGGCTCATGTAGATTCTAACCTCCGGAGATTCAGGCACCACATGAACAATCTGCACCGTCCACAATCATGAATAACATTTTTGCAGTAACTCATGTTCCTTACGAGATAAAGAGAGATAATAGAGAATTATTGAGGTTAAAACCAAATGAAAGTAATTGTTTTTAATATAATATAAATATACAAAAATATAAAGTTTTTGCGAGCGTGACATAAAAGGCCAGCTCTGAGAAATAGATGACAGAATACAGATTACATAGATTTCTGTAAGCAGTGATTGAGAAGTAATAGAGCGGAAAGGACAATTCAACCAGATAAGATCGCAAGGTTAGACTGTGAAATGAAATAAATCATCACAATAGATTCTGATTATCAAATTCTTTTGTCCAAATCTGCTGCTTTTTCATTAAAAGATGGTGTTACAAACTTACAATATTCATACAGGGGAACGAACTTCGATCTGAATTGTGTAGCATGCATGATTGCTGCCCCAAAAAAAATCTCCCACAACAATGTTTGATGTTGCGGGCACAGACAGAATTCATGAACATCCAGTTTGCAAAAAATTGGTGCGACTAATGGGGTGTTTGGCTTGGTAAAAAAACTGAGTTCCGAAAAACTATTTTCCAATGGAAAGTACAGATAATAACTACTTTCCTTTTGTGTTACTCATAAGAGAAAATTGAGATGGGGAACAATGGCAGTTCTTTCATTGCGCCAAACTTTGACCCGCTCTATCTTATGGCGGAAAATACAACACTTGATGAGGAAGGGAAAAATGGAGGAAAATTGATATCTTTCCTTTTCTGGAGGAAAATATTTGCAAAGTGATGGAAAACTCTATGTCAAGTCAAACAGGGAAAGCAAGTTTTTCAAAAAAGTTTTCTTTCAAACCAAACACCCCAAATGAAACAAAATTTCAGGCGGAAATATTTTCACCGAGGAAGTTGGAAATTCTTTTCTTAAACAAAGAAGCCAAGTTCACTACTTCATGCTCTCTGATCTGCCTGTCAAAATTCAATAGCCTTCGGCATTTCTTTGATAACCTAGTTGCTATATCAATTGCCATGCTGATCAAGTCTCTACTGCTTGTTAACTCTTTAAAGAGAGCCGCTGAATATGCAGGATGAGATGCCAGTCGATTAAGTAATCTCAAAGCTTCTTGCATGAGTAAAGTTCTGTATTACATCCCACAGTGGGGACGGAAAATGAAAAGAAAAGGAGAGGTTAACTAATGAGCACACGATATGAGCAGAGGTTACTCCCTGCATCCCTAAAAATTAGCATACACTGGCTTTTTGCATGAAAATAGAAGTGGGTGGGTTGTAAACTTGTCGGAAGCCTGACTTAATAGAGAAGTAGGAAAGAAAATTATATTCAAATGTGGAACAATCAAAGACTAAGTAAAATTCTTTATTGGGCCAAGATCAAAGCACAAAAAGCAAGGATATTATCAGATATCAACAATTCCGATTATTTAGCAAGATGTCTTATTCTGATTTCCGATCAATAAAGCTAAGAATCTTCAGTAGATTTTGTCACTATTACCTCTCTTTAAATATTTCTGGTGCAGGGCAAGACTCTGATCCTTCAGCATCAATTTCTGAGACCAGTACTTGAAGAACTAGCCCCAGAAAGTTAAATCTTTCAGGAAGCTTGTGGAACAGAAAAATGTCAAAACCACACTTGCCAGAAGGAGCTAAAAATGACAGCACAGATATAGCATTTTTACGAAGGTTGAGCTCCTGAAACAAGACAAAAGTGGCAATCTGAGATCAGACACATCCAGTATTACATAAAACGAAAATAAAACAATGATTCATTTGCCCCTCACTTGCATGTAACAATTTGCATATGCAGGTGAGGTTACCATCATCTCACGGAAAGAGAGATCATTTCAACAACCAAATTCCGTAGATTCTCGATAGATATGAACCATCACAAGAGTTGTTAGAAATATTAAACTAATTCAAAATCAATATGGAGGTATTCCAATCACATAGATAGTAGATACACTGAAATGCTGAAGTTACTTTACAGTAACAAAGAATGTTTCTCTTTGTTAATAACTGTTGCATTTTGAATTAGTAAGACACAACAAAAATCAGAAAGCTGTTAAGTATATAAAGGAAATTCATTCAGGAAAATATGGATTAATTGCCAAGACTATTTCTAGTTTAGATCAGTGTAGTAATACATGTATGTTTGACTGTTTGTTATACTAACGGCCCGTTTGGTTAGTGGTAATAAATGGTGGTAATGGAAATGATTTATAGTGTAAAATTTCATCAAAAGTTCCATATCATTCCCATGGTAATGAAACTTTGATCACAAAAAACTTTTTTTGTTTATAAATTTTCAATACCACCTAATACCACCTCTCCCAATGGTAATGCATTGGAATGAATTTTATGAAGCAAATGAGATGATTGAAGTTGGACAAGCATGTTTATCAAGGTAGCCAAGAGATTTTTCAACCAAAATTATACTAGTTTTTCATTTCCATTACCACCGTTTATTACCACCTACCAAATGGGCCGTAGGAGTTTAGCAAAAGATTTAATCAAATACTCTCTCTGTCCTATAATTTTAGCTACATTTTCTATTTTCGGTTGTCCCTAAATTTTAGCTACAAACACGTCTTCAACCACTCATTTCACTTTAGTCTTTCTCTATCCTACGTTAAACCATTCATTATACTGTCACAGACAAACAAAAAACACAATTCTTGAAAAAGCAACAAAACACAAATGCGCTATAATTTTGGGACGAAGGAAGCATAATAACTCCAGATTTTACTATACTCTACAAAGATTGCTAGACAGGCTCTACGAGGAAGTTGTGAGCATTGTATGGAATCATGTTTGTTACATGAGCTTGTTGACAGTAAAGTTGCTTACCGGGGTCATTATTAGTCTGATTGAATTATTAAGGGTATGCCATATGAAATACGGTATACACCTGCGCACCATTGTCTGTATTATATGTGAATAAAGAAAAAATGACACTCTCTCCTCCCCTGAAAGAGACTCCATGATTATGATTGAAACTACAATTTTCCAATAACTAATTATGGGCTTCAGAATCAAGGGACACACCCCAAACAGGCAAATTTTTTTCGAGTAATGAACCTTTGCAGAGTCAAATAAGTGATACGTATTCAAAAAATAAGGCATCTGCTCCTTTTAAGGTTTTCCATGAGGATTATAGGCATAGCTAAAAAACACGATGATGATCTAGACCCTAGAGCTCAGCATAATGGAGTTAGCAGAAGAGATAAACACACATTAAACATAACTTAACCACCTTCAGGCTTCAAGGCATTGCATTGAATTTAAAGATCACAATGATAGATGCCCCACCTGTACACCGAACTCCGGGCAAACAACACACTCAGCCAATCCCCTGAGAACTGCATGTGATTCTTTAAATGCCAAAACTGTTGCATCGTCATTGGGAGATTGCGTATGACTGTCAGCCACTTTACAACTCGAACAAAAGGTGGCTAATATTTTAGGACCTTCGCAACAAAAAGAACAAACTATAAGACCAAATTCATGTTTAACAAAGCTTTCTAAAAGATAACAGCAAAATAATCATGTTCAGAGTATTCAAAAAAGATAAAAAAAATTCTCTTTCAGCATTTATCAATCGGTTAAACCCAGTCTAATCATATGAAGCCAAAAACAGAAGTCAGAAATGTTATAAAGGAATGTGAATTCAACAACACAAAATGCTGAAATCACATTGTCCAAGCATGTCTTAAAATAAAATAAAAAACAAAATAAAATAAACAATAAAAGAGCAAAGGCACAAGACAAAAGGGAGCATCTAAATTCAAAGTTGCCTACTTGAAATAAAAAACTCATTACACTCAACAGCAAATTAAAATTTTGAAAAATCATTTCACATAATATGGCAAACCAATTTGACAAGCAAACTCAAAAGTTAGACAAATCATAGAGATAGAAAGATAACTACACTTTCATTTCAAAAAAAGATAACAACCATTCATCTAAGTACCAACTTAATAGATTCTAAAAAAAAGAAAACAACCATTGATAGAAATAAGAAATCAAGCAGGAAAATTGATAATTTAAAACTCAAATACAATCTCAAAGTCAAAACCCTGATAGAGCAAAGCACTAAAATTGACTTCTGGGGGGCAGTTTTCGATGTTCCAAAGCTTAAAGTACCATCTGAAATTTTTTTGTCCTGGAGCATCCTAAAAAGCATAACATCAATGCCAATATAATTATGAAAAATGATTAGTTTGGCTGCATGAGCCAAAGCTTTTTTTAAAAAAAAAAAACTGCTAAATGTAGTCAGCCAATTGTGTTAAACACCTAAAATGGATGGAACAAAATAACCACCCAATTCTTCCTCATGCAATCTCAAAAAAGGTTTCTGTTGCTATGGCAAGCTACCACATGCAAAAAAAATTACAGCAAAACATCTCATCTAGCAAAATAACAAAATGAAAGTGAAGACAAAGCAAAAGCTATTTGGCAAGGACTATCTGCTCACAGTTTAAAAGTAGATATAAGAGATGAACAGCTTCTTTCCGGCAGGAAACCCCAGCTTCTTTTCTCAATAGTAGTGAAATGGCTTCAAAAACAACTGGTTCCCCAAATCTGCTTCACCATGAAAAGAGAAACTTCTTAAATTGGAAGAATCCAGTAGCCAAAAAATATTTTTCTCAAAAACATTACAAAATAAATCCTAATTACCATAAACGTTTTTGTTAGCGTTATCACTAATAAGGGTAAGGTTGCCCACATCCGACACCCTAAAACCCCACCCTAAGTGGGAGCCACTTCATGGCATTGGGGTAATGTAATGTATGTAGATATTAGCATTGATAATCGCTCCAAAAGGCAAAGAAAAAAGGTCCGCTTGAGTAGTAATAGAATAATTTCTTACTTCTCTCTAGTAGAACAAGGATCAGTTCTCATCAAAATTATGTTCATGATGGAAACAGCTTCTACCCTTGCATGTTCTTCTGTTAATTTAACAGCAATCTGACCCATAGAAATAAACAGGCGAAGCCAGTCTACATGACAAATAAAGGACAAAGTTTCACGTTCAGCAATGCAAACAATTTTGCAAGCTGTTACAGAGCTCGTATGGAAGGTTTCATCTCCACCAACATCACATACACTGACAGCTCTTTCCACTTCCGAACTGTGAATTTGTACAGCATCTGATCCAGGGGAATTACTCTCCACCTTGACATTATCCCTGAGCATAGTACACTGGAAAGATCAAATCAAAGTTCATAAGAAAGTGGACTATCACAATCTATCGGAGCTTGAATAAAAACATTGTCAAACAACAAGAGGAAGAAGCAGGTAACTCATCAAACACACATGCACAGAGAATAAATCCAAAAACAACCATCCTCCTCCTGCAAGCAAACATCCAATAAAACACATACAATACACAACAAGCACAGAAGAACTAAGGAGAAGATAGCCGCAAGCAATGGGTAAACTCAGACCATCGAAACAAAATGAGGGGTCTGAGTAGGAAGAAATTTATTTAGAAATACACAGGAGCTGACACTAGAACAATTCATAGGTGTAACAAAACTTTTGGAGAGTTAAGTGACTTGCATAGAGCTTGAAATTGAGGTTCAAGTCAAGTCAAGTTTGGGCAAGGTCGTGATTAGTTAAATTTCAGATGTGGGTCGAGTGCCATAGGGTCTATTTGAGTTTAAATCAGGTCAAGATTGGGTGATTATGGAAAATATGTACTTTATCTCTGAGTTATGCATGTTCCAATGAACCATCAGCCAAACAATAGTTTTCCAAATATACTATGAGTTCCTCTACTAATCTACAGACTACAAGTGAATCCTTCACGATATAGAAGATTATCCATTAATGAATAATAATGACCAAAAAAAATACAATTTCAGCTCAAACAATAAGATATAAGACTAGAATGAGTACACCAAATTCAGAAGTAGAAGACTTTCAGCAATTCTTAAGGTAGCATAGCCAGAAGTAGCTGATGTAAAGATCAGTAGCTTTAGCATATTTAGAGAAAGGAGCCTTTGATTCAAGCTAATTGCAAACATAATGCAGACGCAAAAAAATAAGCATCCGTCCGTGCTTCAAAATAATATACTTTCCAATAATAAATAAACATACATAATTACAAATCAGTCAATGAGTTGTTACCTCAGCGTGCATATTCTACTAATGTTAATCAAGAAGTACAAAGCAGTCCGCAGAATGCACAAAGAACTACGAACAATTTGTACCTGTAGCACAATGAATTGAGATTAAAGCAGCAGAAAAAATACACTAAAAAATCACTTAAAAAGCACATTCTTATATAGAAGTACATGAAACAGGTGTAAAAATGAAAAAATGAAGATAGATGCCCCTGAAACATACTAAACAGGGAAGGTACAGCTGCGCTGTCAAAAACAAACAATGAAAACTCCAAATCGGACATACCTTTCCGCCTCGAACATAGTTTTTAGAGGGGAGGAATGAGATGTGGACAAGCAAAAAAAAAAAAGAAAAACCACGGGCAAGAAGGTAGCCAGTACAATATTACACAAACATCCCACATTCACATGAGAGACTACCATTACACTGCAAGAAGCAACAGGAAATTTTTCATGTTTAGCTTCTTAGCCGGAATAATTGGTTGGTCAGAGTCTCAGACAATGCTTCTTAGAAGGAGGAAGTCATACCATAATATATAAGTACAAATGGATCGAAGAACAAACCCTGAAATATGACTGTCACATTGCAAGTTGTTGAGAATCAAGATAGCGATCAAATAGCAAAAATTCTATTTAGGTGGTCTATGGACTGCTCAATCAATCAATTACGAAATCCCATTAGCTCTATGTGTGTTATCATCCATGAGATTCGTTGAGACACGTCTTCCCAATCATTACTTTTCATTTAGATTTCTAAAAAGAATGTATAAGAATCTGCAACCAAAAAGAAAAATTATGATTTACTTACATTTTCATGACCACAAAGATCATGCAGTGAGAACAGAAAAGCATTTATAAGACCCATATCATCAGCAAGCTGCACAACACACAGTAAATAATTGATAAGGCAGAAACAAGAAAAAGCAAATATATGGCACAAAAATCAAATCAAGTTGCAATAAGCCTAGATATGCAAATAAAATTAGAGCATGGAATCAGAGATCCAAGTATCTGCTTCTCTGTACATTACATATGTATGGATAATACTCCCTGAAACCATGCGGGAAACATATCCCTTGGGTCACTAATGGAAGCATGCTACATTATCCCCAACAATATGTTACAAAACTTTAATCAATTCGGTGCTTTTTTAACAACAACCTTCAAGTTTTCGCGTTTTAATAACTACAGCCTCGAAGTTTATTGCGAAAGGCGAACTACAACAACCAACTTACCAAACTCGACCGTATTACAGCCACCTAGCTGGATTCTGTTGAGATTACTAGCTAAATGATCATTGGCTTAACTAATGACCTTTAACTTAAACTAATCCTTATTAATCAAACCTAAAAGCAAAAAAATTAACCATAACTAACACAAACATCTAAACCCCAATTAGCCCTAACAAATCTCCCCCCCCCCCCCAACGGACCACCACCACCCTCCCTCTCCCATGCAACCCCCTAGCATTAAGCTTTCTACTAGATCCAATTCTTCCACATAGCTTTCTCGATATCAAGCTCAAACTCAAATCACTCAGAATGCAATTGCATTCCTTTCCTATCTCTCTCAGTATCTACACACACTTCCAAACAATCAAAGAGAGTACAATATTATGCAGATAGTAGCCACAAAAAAATTATAAATTACTACAAAAACGAATAGCATGCCCAATACCTTAGTCAAGATGGTGTACAATTGTGATACTTTAGAAACTTCAACGCAATCAAGAGACTTCCCAGACATCTGTGCATGAGTCAATGACTTGTGATCCCTTAAGGAGGTCACACTCAGACCTGAACAACCAAAGAGAACACAGAACTCACTTGCACATGCCTCAAGTAACTTAGCAACAAAATTTTTGTGTGCTCTTTGGCTGCTTTTTGGGAACCAAATGGATTGCAATTTTGACGAATAACCATATGTAGATACAGCACCACTAGTGCTTGGATTGAGCTCATCCCCCTCATCTGTTTGGATACCAGTACTCTTTTTTTCTGGTAAAACAAAAAACACAGAAAAGCAAAAATAATCAATTAAAAGAAAAAATAGTTTAAGACATTAAGGAACTATCAGGATATTTCATAGTTTAAACAATTAGACACCATTCTTACCTACACCTATCCGAAATGGTACAGGATCAGCAAGAGCTTTTGCACTTTCACTTCTTGAAACCTCTTTCCGAGAGTAGTCTTCAGACTTACTGCCACGTACGCAAAATTCTAGCTTAGTTTTCTACCATGAAAAATAGGAAAGAAAATTATGGACACTTTGAAAGATGCAATTTATATAAAGTGAAGTACAGATTACACTATCAATTGGTAGAAAGCAAAAATCACAATGGTTGCTAACCTTTGTCTGAGAATTTATAGAAGCCCATTTCAGTTATACTTACAACTTAACATCAAAGATACCTTCTTAAGCATTAAAAATATGTTCTACTAACCAGGTCCATGGTTTCTTATTGGATACAAACTGTGGCTTATGTTCTTTGTCTTTTTGCTTTTTAAGCTCCAAGCACTCTTGCTCCTGCAAAAAATTTCCATTCAACATTAAACCAAATTCTGCCTAAAAACTATCATCGATTGGCAAAGAATAATTTGTATGGGACTATAATCTATTTATCAGGAATCCAAATTCCAACAAAATAAGTGGCAGATAACCTGAAGAAATGAAATAATATCAGAAGAAATGTGAAACTAATGGCTTATTCCAGAAAGAATTTATGGGGTAATTGTCAGTTCTCTAAGTAGTGGGTAGCTATAGTTGTACTATTGTAACTGTTCATAAAGTGATATTTTTATTATTGTTCGGTAGATGTAGCGGACTTGTAGTTGTTGGAAACTGGGAATATAATTCATTGACAGAAATGTACAGAAATTCTTAAAACGAGAATGCTACAAATTCTAACATTCTGAAAACAACTACGTGCACTCATTGTTATTAGAATCCCGATTCTGATATACGATTCTACAGTCCAAAAAAAGGCAATGGATTCAGATTGTAGGTAGGATCTTTATGTTGGTAGAATCACATGATCCTATTTAGCTCAAGAATTTAGGTGGTATGATCAAAACATGATTCTATGTTTCAAAGATTTGATCCTACAAGGGTAGTTTCAATCGTAAAATAGTTTCAGATAATCCAAATTTCACTCATATATAAATAAATAAATAAATAAATAAATAAATAAATAAATATATATATATATATATATATATATATATATATATATATATATATATATATATATATATATATATATATATATTCAAAATATTTATATCACTACACTATAAAATTCAAATTTTTCTTGATTCACAAATGAAAAATTATTATTAAATGTATTCCTTCATAAAACTTGATAGATGAAGTCAAATAAGTTTTTACTTACACTTTAAAACTTCAAAAAAGAATAAATATAACTGATAATCAATAATCCAAAGTATATTAATGCATGTTTATAGGACCAAACGATCCTACGATCTACTCCCTCAACAATCCTAGGTAAAATTCTGATCTAATAACCTTGCGTGAACTACTAAACACTACCTAACCTGTTACAATGTTTTAGCTTCATTAAACCACCAACTAATTGAATCGCTACTCTGGCATGCCCTAAGTATAACTTGCAGAAACTAAATAGAGAAAAACTGAAAAGTCTATGCACAATAAGACAGAAAAAATGAGTGCGAAAGATGGCCAAGCCAGGCTACTTATACATCATATTGCTCCTTTGCCATTAAATGTTTTGTGCCTAATGGAGTTAAGAGGGGTCAGATTACAAATGTTTATGGCTTCACTGCTCACCCTAGCAACTAGATTGAAGTATCCTGAAAGTATTATAATATAATGTTCTAAAAGATTATTATACATGCTCACTTAGATCTTAAAAAGGATTCCGCTTCCTTTCAAATCAATGGGTTATTTCCAACCCTTTCACAACAAGCTCACGGACAAATCATACATATCAACCGAAACTAGTTTTGGAGAACACAAATGAGACAAATATTTCATTTCTTATTATTAGCCTCTTTATTAGCTTACTCTAGTTCTCAATCCAAATTTGCATCCAAACAAACTCGATCACCACAAATTTGAATTAATTATATACAAATAAATAAACATATTCAACCGCAAAAATAATCAAACAACCAAAGATAAATGATAATCATCAAAACGAGATAACTACGAGTAAAGAGTGTTGATTGGCATACCAAATCCAAAGCCTTCTTGGATAGAGTCCTTAACTCTCTCTGAAAACAAAATCAATAACCAAATTAAAAAAGGGAAAAAAAATTTAAAAAAAAAAAGAAGAAACAACCAATCAAAAAAAAAAAAAAAAAAAAACTCCAAAAAAACCTTCAATCGCTCAATTTCAGATTGTTCTTCAGAAAAAGGAGAAGAAACAGATCGAGTATCGGTACTAAAATGAGTAATACTAGGGTTTGGCTGCGAAAGTAGTCTAGGAGGAGAATAAGAATTATTATCAGCAACAGAAGATTTCGGAAGTTCTGTAGAAACAGTTTCTAGAGAGGTGAATACATAGGCAGGAGCAGAAGTAACAGCTTGTGGCGGTAATCGTAATGGTTGTTGCGGTGGTGGTTGTGGTGGTTGTTGCGGTGGCGGTTGCTGAGTTATTTTTGATTCAAGTTCCATGAGTTCTTCGAAGAATGCGTCAGTGTAGACGTCGTCATCTAACGTGAACTCCGGCGTCGCCATTGTTGTGCTCTTGTGCTCTCTCGTCTCACCCTCGCAGACCGTAGTGGATACTGGACAGGATAGAAAGGTGACAGTCGACAAAATTAGCTTCTAGTGTTAGAAGTCGGAATGGCGAACAAGAATTTTGAATTTATTCTCGCAAAATTTTTACAAATTAATTAATCATTTTAAAATTATAATTAATCAATTTAACACATTTAATATACATAGGGGTCTCGGAGTGTGCCTTGATCCAGGCAAGGCACAAAAGAAGACTAGCTCGAGCATGGCAGCAGACGAGCAGCAGACGAGCAGCAGAGCAAAAGGCTCTAAAAAAGCCGCTTGACCAGTCGAGCAAAGGAGGCTCGGTCGAGCAAATGTGCAGAAGCAGTCCAGTAGCTGCTGTGTTGTGGCTCCAAAAGGTCGAGCACATCATGCTCGAGTCGAGCAGCGTCCAGTCCCTCGCAGTGCGGGTTTTCTATTTTGTATCCGGTTTGAGTGGGTCTTGAATGCTTTTGTCCTAAGCTTTATTATATGTCATAGGAGTATATAAGGGAGTCTTAGAACCACATTAGGGCATGTGGTGAGGCTAATACACATTAGAAGGCTAGGGTTTGAGAAACCAAGAGAGTCTCTTCTTCTTTGTATTAGATTGTGGGTGTCTTCCATTGTTGAATGGATTCACCATCTTGAGAGCTTGTAAGTGTGTAAGTTGAGTTTTAATGTAATGTTGATTATATTAAGGAAAAATTACAAAAAACTACCTTTTCTGAAGGGTGACTTGCAAAAAACTACCTTTTCTAATTTTTTTTGCAAAAAACTACCTTATATGATATTAACGTTTGCAAAACACTACCTATTGACGGATTCCGTTAGTTGACCGTCAAAATTTGGTTTGACTTGTCACGTGACTTGCACGTGACCTTCTTCTTCAACCCAGAATTTTTTTATTCTTTTTTTTTTCATTTCCCTCCTTTTATCCATGAATTGTTCTTGAAGCTCAAATCAACAATTCATGAATTGTTTAGAGTGAGATAACTAAAAAAAAAAATTGTTCTCTTTTATTCCTAATTTTATTACTTCAACCTAATTTCTAATTCTCTTTCCTAATTTTATTTTTTTTTGCTCTCTTTATTGATCTCCATTATTGCTTCTTCTAATTCCATATTTCCATTGATTATTGATGGCTAGTTCAAGTTCATCGATCCAGTCACAAAAAAACCCAGAACAATTCATCCGGATCCGAAGCAGACCCTCTCTTTTCTCTGAAGTTTTTGAAGAACACAACAAGGGAAATCAATTTTTATTTCTCTGAAATTTCCTTTAAAAATCCCACCTGGGTCTTTGATGTGAGAATCTGAAATTTCCTTTAAAAATCCCACCTGGGGCTTGTATAATTGGTTGTCTGCTCATGATTATTGGGTTTCTGGTTTTAAATGTCTAAAATACGTTCTTTCAAACACAGGTTAATGAAATTTATTGGGTCTTTTCTTCATACTTTCAAGTTGGTCCAATTCTTCATGCTTTCAAATTGGTCCAATTCTTCATACTTTCAAGTTGGTCCAATTCTTCATACTTTCAAACACAGGTTGATGAAATTTATTGGGTTTCTGCGCATGAATTAAAGGATTGCAAGTTGGTCCAATTCTTCATGCTTTTTTAAAAATTATGATGAAGATTCAATTTTTTTGATCCAGTAAGATTTGAAATTTATTGGGTCTTTTCTTCATACTTTCAAATCTATTTTTGATGGGTTTTAAGAAAAGATTTGAAATTTGAGAAGAATTAAGGATTTCATTTGAAAAACTTATGATCTTTGATTATCTGCAAATTGGGGTGTTTGGTTGTCTGCAAAAGGAAGAAAAATGGTTGAAGAAGAAGGTCACGTGCAAGTCACGTGACAAGTCAAACCAAATTTTGACGGTCAACTAACGGAATCCGTCAATAGGTAGTGTTTTGCAAACGTTAATATCATATAAGGTAGTTTTTTGCAAAAAAAATCAGAAAAGGTAGTTTTTTGCAAGTCACCCTTCAGAAAAGGTAGTTTTTTGTAATTTTTCCTTATATTAATGATAAGATACTTTGATTAAGGGGGATGTACCTCATAAAACATTTGTTTGTTGTTGTTTGTTTGTTCTCTTGATTATTGCTCTGTTTTTATTTTTTTCATTTTCTACCATAGTTCTACCATTTGAGGGGTCTAAGACCTCCTCTTTCAGAGTAAAATGATTATGATGATGATGATACGAGTATACGACTACTATTGTCCATTTATGTCTTGGAGAAAAAATTTCCCTTCATTTGCTATTGATGTTCCTTAATAAAGTTTCTATAAGAAATGTTTACAGAAATTTAAAAAAATAGGGTATTTTTGATAGTAGATAAATTATTTAATTTAATAAAAAAAAATTGCTGGAAAAATATAAACTATAAGCATTAAAAAATTAAAAAAAAACTAGTGAAAAAAATATGCCGATTATAACTAATAAAAAAATATTTTTATAAATTTAGTCTGAACATATGGAGACCATAAGAAATATAAGAATGTTAAAATGTGGTTAGTGAAAGATATGTGACTATGTGAGGTTAATAAACATTATAAAAATATTAAATTGGAGATAAATAAAATTATTTCTATCCAAAAATTTATAATATGATAGAAAAATTCCTTTTAAAAATAACAATTAAAACACTCAAAATAAAAAATAAAATTTGTTAGAGACAAGAAAATAGTAATTATGAATTAGAAGCAATTGATATTACAAACACTTTCAAGTGGGTCTAAGTGGAGCATTAAATAAAGCATGTGAGCAATGACTCGTCCACTTTTGGGTATTTTGCAAACTTGCTCTATCTTCCCTATATGATTTATCTATTACTCCTTCCTTCTCATCTAATTTTTAACATTTTTTATTTTGATATGTTCCATTTAATATTATTTATATATTTTAACTTTTTTTTGCAATTGAATTTACATCATTTTTCATGTTCGACTGTCTCATTTAATTTGCATCATTTCTATTTTTAGACAATGACCCACCACTTTCTTTTAATGTCATCCATACAAATTAACTTTCTGTTAATTTTACCCACACAATTCATTCTCTCTCTTTATTTATTACCACTTTGATGCAATTCAAAGAGAAAGAAGTAGTACTTCCTCCGTTTTTTTTACATGCAACATTGTTGACTGCGACTATTCATCAAGCAAATTGACTTTTATATTGTCGGTAATCTAAAAATCAAAACATAGTCATTTGAGATTTTGTTCAAATCGTCTCCATCCAAAGTTTATTAATTTTAAGTTTTTATAACTTTCGATATGCATGATTAGAAATATTAAAGATTAAATTCCTACATCGAAAAGTGTAAAAAAGCAAATGGTGCAACTAATATGGAACAGAAACAATATATTTTAATTTAATCTCACAAATAAGTATTTGTGTTATCATAATCACTAAATTAAGCAAGTAAATACTAGGGTCTAGGAGTAGTATAAGAATCTTAATCGCCGCCCTTTCAATTTTATTAGCAGCTTTTCAACCCACAAGCAAAATCCCCAAAAGTTGAATTAAATTTATTTACTCAAAAGAATCAAAAGCAAAAGTATACAAAACTTCACTTGCTAAGTAAATCCCAATCCAATCCAATCCAATCCATGAAAGCAACATTCCAAAGTTTCTACAAGAAGCCGCTTGGGTTCCCCACCTTATAGTTTCTCCAGGCTTTCTTCTCCTCAAAACTATCCAACACAAAAGCTTTTTTCCCACACATTTTTGGGTTCCCCATTAATGTTAAGTTCTTAGCTTTAAATTGAAAGAAAATATTATAAAAATGGTGGGTATTTTTTCTAGGTTTACTGGCAGCAAAACTGGGCATAGAAGAACTCAAAGTGCACTTGTGAGAACCCTTTTTTCATTTATATTCAATTTGTTGATCTGGGTTTGATTTATATTTATTCCTTTCATTGTATTTTGATTGAAAGATTAGGTTTTTTTTGTGGTAACTGATAAGTGACCTTATTTGGAGTAGCCAAAAATATTTACTGATGTATTTACTGCTTTGTTTGACTTGTTATTCAAGTAGATTTTGTGGGGTTTTCCTTATTTGGTTTGATTTGTATTTTGATCATAATTTTTTCTAATTTTGATTCTGATCTGCCTTTCTTAATACCTTAATTGGATTTATATGTGATTTAGTTGGTTGAATTATTGAATATGGGTGACAGAAAATTCATGTTTCTGGGATATCTATGAGGTTGATTTTTGATATAATTGGTATTTTTGTTTGCTGTATTAATTTAACTAGGTTTAGTTTAGTTTCTTTTTTTTGATCCCTCTATATCTTAATGATCATTGATTTTTTTGGACCAGTAATTCATTTAATTTTACAAATTTCTTTTTGGGTTCTTATTATGAACACCAATGCTGTATGAGACGGTCTCACCCAGAAATGTGCCTCATACATGGATAGATAACCCTCTCATACATATTATGAGAAGCTTTGTTTCTTGTTTGAGGTTGTCTCACCGAATGAGTCCAAGGGGGTCTTTGAGGGTGTGCGAGGTGATCGACTGCACAAGCCCCCTCTTTCTCCGTAAATGAAGAATATGTTATGTTTATTATTAAAATAAACACTTAATATATTTACTATAAATAAGTCCCATTGCTTCTGGTGAATGGTTGCCAATTTGATGTGAACTGATTTGTTTTTATTATTTCGAATCGGTGTAGGATGAGAGGGAGGTCGCGCTTCAGAATCCTCAGGACACTGAATCTGATGTTGCACAATCAGTTATTGTTCATGGTATTGAAGTAACTGTAGAATTCAAACCTGTTGAACACCCAATCGAACCTCTTGATAGTGATAAGCCAGTTCAGTGTCCATTGCCAGAACCTTCCATTTTAAATGTAAGTATCAAATTCCACTGCCTGTATCTTTGAAGTTTTCAGTGTCATATATGGCTAATATACTAGGTTTTCAATGGTTGGTTTTGTATGATGTCCTTCGAAGCATTACTTGTTTTTGTCCAACGTAAATGTGCGTCTTTTGTTGTTAATGATCTCTTTGTTTGTTTTCTCCTACAATAAGGCTCAAGACATTAATTGTTTGTATGAAATTCTTCGTTATTTTGGGTTTAGGAAGGTATGAAACTAATCGAGATTTTGAGATAAATTTTCTTAGACATATTCATACTTGTAATCGTGAAGTGAAGTTTGAAAGCTCCATGTACATTGTTAACATATAAAAACTTTAGGGTAGTTTATATAGCAGTTTTCACTTTGAGGATTGGAAGACAAACCTTTAGTGCTAGTGCATTGTTCCAATCCAAAAAAAAAAGGTACCAGGGTGATGTAATTTGGGGATACGGCCTGCAAATGATTGAAGTCAAACTGAGTTTTGACTTTATCTAAATGAATTTGATGGACCTCAACTTAGGCTTTACGGGTCGGGTTGGGGCGGGTTAAATTTTAAATGGATTAAGGTAGGTCAAACCCCTTTAGGCTAGACCCGTCCCAACCTGTTCTAGCGCTACATTTTGACTAGCAAGTCCTATGTGATCAAGGTATGTCCAAAAAAGATAAGGATGCTCATAGCTTTTGTTATGGTAATTTTATGGCCTGAACTGTCTTTTGGATCTCAATTGTCAATTTTCCATAGATTAATGGTTAATGAACAGTATGTATTAGATTTGTAAAGCGTCCTCTCGCTAAATTACCTCTTGCCTTCACAAACATCCGGTAAATTAATGAACAAACAAACAAACATGATTTCTCATTCAATATGTGTGGTAGGATAACATGGGTTCTGGGTTGGTATTCAAAGCAAGAGGTCCTCACTCCACACTTCGTAAAGGACCTCTTTTTTTCTTTTTTGGGTCCATTTATTGTGTTTGTTAGTTGTCATAAAAAGGATGCCATAAATTTCAATCTCGTAATTCTTAGAAGAATGAAATTACTGCATCGGTTTCTCCTTCCCAAATCCTAGTGCTAAGAGAACTGTAGAGAGGAATGGCGGATGGGCGTGACGTGGGCCCCAACAAAAAAAGCATACTAAATGGTAAATAGGCTATGTTAATTTGGTTTTGGGACAATGGATGTTTCATAGGTATGCTCACTTGGCCCTTGGATGGAGGCACCGAGGCAGTAATTTCCTTATTCTGAGAAATTAAGAATCGTCATTCCTGGTTTTTTATTGAAAATTCAGGAGTATGATTTCTCATTGGTGTGTGTATACGGTGGATTAACAGGATGGTAGAATATGGAAGGAGCGGGTTTCTGCAGCGAACGTAATGAGAAGAACTGACTTGCCGCTTATGAAAGAAGGGTCAACGGGTGATTCCGAAGCAGCTACTGAGACAAGATCACGGCCTCCTTTGCCAAACCGCATGATACTACCATCGATAAGTGCACCTGAACATAATCTTGTTAATTTGTTAGAAGAATGCAAATCCTCGGGGATTATATGAAGTTCTATATAATGCTATGTACACTCGACTTTACTTGCGGTTTCTATAATATTTTTAATTTCTATACGGAAGTGGCGACTATGACTTCACATCGTATGTGAAGGATTGGTTCGCTGCAACCGCCCATCTTAATTCTCTAGCCGATTGTCAAACAAGTTTACAAGTGCTTAATGAAAATGTGATTAATGTTTGTATCTTATGAAATGCATTTATAAATATTGCTCACTTTTATTCTGATTAAATGACTGATTTTATTTGATTCAAATTTTAAGAAAAAGGGAGGGAAGACCATGAAGGAGTAATTAAGAGAATAAGTAATAATCTAATGATAATTGTGTAAATAGTCGGAATCGCTTGAAGACAGATAAGGGGAAAAAGGTTCTCTAATTAGAAAACATGATATTGATATGAATATGTCAACAGAGTAAATGTGATACTGTCTTTGTCCCTCTGAAATAGCATCACTTGACTCAAAAAGCGCTTACATAGTTGAGTCAAATGGTGCCAACTCAAAGGGACATAGGGAGTATTTAATTAGAACAAGAGAGAATAAGACTCGTACATGTGCTTTGAAAACCGTGTTAAAAACAAATGAAAACTATATCAAATTTCCCCTTGAAGTATGTATGGGTATGAAAACTTTAGATACAAGCCCAAATTCAATTATTTTTCTTAATCAACCTAAACAACTAGATATGAACCCCTTTGGCTGGCACTTGTGGTTTGGTTGTGATTTTGCAAACCGACTCGATACATGAATGGTGACTAATGGTTCATGCTGCAGCCTGTGGGTCCCACGCCACTACACCAGCATGTACAAGCTATGTTACTCGAACTCTTTATTTTGCTTCACGTACCCGTGTCGTATCTTTTATCCTCGGACATTGACGTGGCACTTATTAGACGTATCCAACACTTGGATACATATCAGTATCCAATATCAGACCCGAGTCCAAGTAACATAGTGTCCAAGCTAATTTAGTTGAAACCCTCTTAGAAGTAGTTAAATGATGTTGACTCCTTTGATACCTGATCTCAAATACAAACACATAATAGCGGAACACCAAATAACTAATCTTTCCGCCCCTTTGAATTTGATACACTATACTTGAAAAACTCGTGTTTTGTTTTGCATAATGTAACAAATTCACCGAGACCGGAATCCAACCGTATGAAGCATAATATGTGTAAATTGCAAAGTTCATTAATGGCAGAAAAACTTTACAAGCAGCTTGATAATTATAATTACATATCACATAAACAAAACAAAAGGAAGTGCAGGAGAAGGCACAATCATATGCTTTCAACAAGCTGATTAGGCAACCTTAAGATATTCAGAGAGGTTTCGACTGACGGATTCTTAAGGTGATCCCGATGTCCTTTCGAGCTTCCATGGTTCATCCGTGGCCTCGTTTGCCATGCTCGATGTCGATGATGGCCGAATTTTCTGGCGTGTTTCCCTCCATGACCGGCTTTCGAATGAGCTAGTGCTGAAGTATTGCAAATTAGCAAAAATAGCATAAGAAGAACATAGAACATAAGCAAAGATTTTGTCTTGGACATTTCTATTTTATGGTTTCTTTCTAGTAATGTTTTGTTTTGTAATTGTATTTGAAAAATATGGGAATGGGAATGGGAATGTTTGGTTGTGAAAAGAGCTTATAAAGGGATGTTTTGCTTTTAAAATAAGAAATGGTGATATCATTTTGCCTATAACTTTTGACTTTCTCGATACATTCGTTGCTCAACGGTCACTTTTTCAAATTTTCATTGTTTTGGGTGAATTTGAGTTTTTCTCTATTTCTTGATTTTGACATATTTGTTGCTTTTGTTTCAAACTCTTGTATTATTCATTGGAATTAGAGGTGTTTAAATAGACTCGATGACTCCATAGAAATTCGACTTTGTAATTGAATTTGATTTGACTCGACTTAAAAATGAATCTATAATTATGTAAAAACTAATGTGAACACAAAACCCGATTTTGAACCGACCCGAAATACTTAATTCAAAATCAACCTGATGACCGGAATGAACACCTCTAATTGGAATTAAAATGAAACAAGTTCAAAAGAATAAATGATAAATGGAGAATATGTTTTTTTTGTTTTGTTAACTTGCTATAGTTTTTAAAGAAAAATGCTATACAACTTTAAAAAAGAGAATTTGTTAATTGTTAGTGAAATTCACGTGATGATCATGAGTTTTCACCTTTTCAATGTGGTAGATAAAATATCTCTTTAAATCCGCATGGTGATCCTGAGTTTTACAAGTTCAATCTTCTGTGGCCGCAAAGGTAGACAAACGTTAGATAATCTGTCTTGGTGATGAGTTTACCTTATCACCCTTATTTTAAAGCTTATAAAAATCGGCAAAACTAAAATAATAGTCTTCATAAGATCATAGTGTATTTTTTTGTTTCTCTCAACTTAAGCTTTAAAAAAAAAATTGGTACTTAGAATAATGAAATAAAATAATTATTTTCTTATAAATTGAATTTTGAAAGTGGTTGTAGCTATTTTACTTTTAATTGCTTTGCTATAATTTTAGCGTTTATCTAATTTATTGATATACTTCATACTCGCTTTGACATTGATTTTGCATTTGGATTAAGAAACTATGTCATGTAGGTTTTTTATATGGCGAGAGTTACTTCGGAGTTAAATGGAAAAATTGCAAGGAGGTCAAAAAAAATGATAAATATTAGTATTACCTATATAATTTTATGCTATCATTTTATACAAATACCAATATGATATTTCAATATTTATTTTTGGCCATGAATTTGGTCGTTGGTTGTTGAATTCTCAAACATCATATTTTCCTTCCTATTGGAAGAGGGAGGATTAGGTTGTTTTTTGGTGGGGTTGGTAGACACTAGTTCCATTGTTAGCAACACAAATCTTGCTTGTGGGATTACATAAAGATATTCATAAATTTTCGTTAATAAGATATTAATAGTTACACAAATTTTTGTATTGTACGAGACGGTTTCACCGTGACACATATTTTATATTTTGGTTAAATAGTCCAGTAATAGAAATCTTTTAACTTGTAGACTTTTTATTTTAAGATCGTCTCACGGTGAGATGGTCTCATACAAGACAAATTGAGTTTGTCAATATGCCAATCTCTTATAGCATAGGAATAGTAGTAAAATTATAATTTTCAATTTGTTTCTCAAACTTTTTACTTTATTTTAACATAAATAGGTAGTATATTTGGCCACGATTTTTGAGTAATACTTTTTCTGTCTCTTTAAATTTGCATTATTTTCTATTTTAGTCTGTTCTACTTAGTTTGTATCATTTCTATTTTTAGACAACGATTTATCACTTTCTTTTAATATCACCAGTATATTTTAACTCTGTTTTAATTTCATTCATACAATTTATTTTTTTTCTTTATTTTTTTTGAGGTATATTTTTTTTCTTTATTTAACCTTCTTTTAAAAAAATGCAATTGTCCTTATAGGAGAGTGCCATGATTTATTTCCTTGGCGTGTTTAATTAAAAGCTTCTTTTAGTCACTACATAATGATTAATCAACATGCAATTGTCCTTATTTTGCTGCTTACCATTGAAGGCACAGACTTTTTCTTATTGTCAAAATAAATGATTTGTGCAATTATACTACATTCTTAGAAAAAAAAATTCGTTTTTGGATGAGACGACCTCATAATGTAACCTTTAATTTGAGCCGGTTTAATTCGTGCGTGTAATAAGCTGGACATTTTTTTTGGGGGCAGTTTTTAGTTTTGACCTTAAAAGGTATCAATTTTCAAAGCTAATACCTTTAAGGTCAAATTTAATAAATGCCCAGAAAATTGAAATGTTGTTATAAGCACGAATTGGGTCGGCGCAAATTAACAGTCTCATAATGAGACTATCTTGTCCAAAATTTTTGTGGGAAAAAAAATTGTTTATACCCACCTAAAATAGTATTGTGTTTACCTATAAAATAGCCGTTGTTGTTCATAATGATGAAGAGTTAGGTTGGTTGTTATAGGGATCTTGAACATCATTGATAATCTCTTATTAGGCTATCTAATTATATGGTGACTAATTGACTCCAAATAAGGTTATGCCTTGTGGGCCGAAAAGAAGGAAAAAGTTTATTGTGTTAAGAAGCAGGGAGAATGTAAGGAAAAGAGTAATATAATATATTAGCTTGAATCCCGTGCCAAGCACGAAAAATTTTAAAAAATTAAATAATTTCTTAAACATAAACAAATTTTATTTAAATTATCATAATATTAATTTGTTATTTGTTAACTATAATAAATATAGAGAAAATAATATTTGACGTCTAAGAGAAATTAAACGATCAATTTACATTTTCTTATGCTCGTAATATGAATATATTTTTTATGTCAAATATTTTTTATGTCAAATATAATTGTAGTAATGTTTTATTTTAAATAAAGTAAATTTTTATGTCAAATATTTCTAACTGTCTTTCTTTTGCATTATTCTCTTACTTGAATTATTCCTTTGATTCTCATTCTTTAAATGTGATTAACATTTAATGGGTCAAATTTTACATTGATATTGTTTGACCAATTTTTTAATGCCATAGAATTGAATGTATATTTTGGAGGGAAAACAATCAACATGAGAGTGACATGTGTCCTTTCTAAATAATGGCTTTAGTATATAGTATAGATAGATAAACTTGTTTATCTTCTTATATCAAGTAATGCTCTATGATGCACATTTTTTTTTGAAAAACTGTTGTATGATGCACATATATATAGTATAATGTGGTTATTAGTACCTATGTTACACGGACTTTTCATCTTGCTTCACGTACCCGTGTCCGATCCTTGAGCCTCGGACATTGGTATGGCACTGAGACACTTCTTTTTAGGCATACAATCGAATATTTAAACGTATTCGACACTTGAACACATACCAGAATCAAACATCAATACTGAGTCCAAGTAACATAGTATAGTAAATACTCGTTTTCCATTAGTTTTTTTTTTTTTTGACGGAAGTCCATTTACATTCTATAATTTCCTGCTACTAATCACCATCGTAATTGTTACAAAGTTAATTTGTGTTTTCATTGTTTTGTATCAACTTTTGAGAGGAAAAAAAAAATTAGGAAAATTTGCTCAAAATAATCCCAACTATCATTCGTTGGCAAAAAATAATCCTAACTATCAATTATTTATTAATAATTCCAACTATTCTCATAATTTGTTGAAAACATACCCACCCCCTTATTACCGGCCATAACATGTAACTTTTCCACTTTTTTTCTTTTATGTTTTCACTTAATGTTCAAAATTAACCCTTCCCCTACAGCTATTAATCAAAAAAGAAAGAAAAATGTGGAAAAATTACTTGTTGCATACGGTAAAAAGTGAGGCTGGTACGTTTTCAACAAATTATAACAATAGTTGGGATTATTAAAAAATAATTGATAGTTGGAATTATTTTTGGCCAACGGGTGATAGTTGGGATTATTTTGAGCAAATTTTCCAAAAAAGTAAATGGAATAAAAATCCAAATGAGGTAAAGCGTTTTTGCTCTTATTTTTGTGGTAACTTGTAAGGGTAACTAAAATAGTTGTTTAAACTTAAAATAGTTGTTGTATTGTTAGATGTTAGCAATGGACTGTAATTGCTAACTTTAAATTAAGTAAAATATTAGTATTTGACAAATTATCATGGTAGTTGTTTAGAAAATGTATAGAGAAAACATTTTAAATACTAACGGTAGGTTTGGTTAGTGGTACTAAATGGTGGTAATGAGAATGATTTATAGTGTAAAATTTCATCAAAAGTTCCATATCAGTCCCATGATAATTGTTTACAAATTTTCATTACCACCTAATACCTCATCTCCCAAAGGTAATGCATTGGAATGAATTGCAGAAAATGAGATGATTGAAGTGGGACAAGCATGATCATCATGTTAACCAAGAAATTTTCAACCAAAATTAAACTTATTTTTCATTCCCATTACTATCGTTTATTACCACCTACCAAACGGGCCGTAACGGTAGGTTTGGTTAGTGGTACTAAATGGTGGTGATAGAAATGAATTATTGTGTAACATTTCATCAAAACTTTCATGAAATTCCCATGGTAATGAAACTTTGATCACAAAAATGTTTTTTTGTTCACAAATTTCCATTACCACCTAATACCATCTCTCCCATTGGTAATGCATTGGAATGAATTTTATGAACAAATGAGATGATTGAAGATTGTGAAGCATGACCATCAAGATAGCAAAGAGAATTTTCAACTAAAATTACACTAGTTTTTCATTCTCGTTACCGCGATTTATTACCACTTACCAAACGGGTCGTAAAGCGTATAAGCTCCGATGTCTTGCAAACAATTACCTACACCACTAAATTACCTTGTTAAACAATTTTTTCATAAAGCAATGTAAATACCTTAGTCAAACCATGTTGAACAACTTAATGTTGCTAAATTGAGTTGACCATCCAAAAAAAGTCAATAATATCTCGATAAATTTAGGTGAAAAAAAGTAATGTCATTGTTAATTTTAAAAGGAAAATTTACCTGGAATAATCCAATTTATTTGTGATTTTCCTACAATAATTTCACCTATTGATTAACGATGAATAATCCCAACTTTAAGGGGTATTTGTCTAGAGTAAACTTGGATTACCCGATGACATGCTACAGTAGACAATTCACAAAAAAAAAGTAAACTAAAAATTAATTTAAAATTAGAGAAAAATTTTAAAAATTTACATAAAAAATTCTAAATAATGAAAAAATTCATAATTTTTTTTGAACATTTTTTTCGACATTTTATTTTAATTTATCTTTTTCTTAAAAAAAATAAAATTTGCTATAGCAAGTCATCCGGTCATCGGGTTTTTAGGTTTATTCATGGTTAATGATGAATATGTTGAATTATTGTGTATGCAATTTTTCCATTTTAAAATTATAATAAAGTAAAAAACTTCACCTATTTCATTAATGAAAACATGAGTTTTAGACTTGTAATAGCTTAGAAACTTTATTTGAAGAAGTCCGACAATTTATGGAAATGAGATGAAAATTTAAAGTGTTGAATTAGCTAAAATAAAATAACATATAAGATAAATTATTTAGTTGAATGTATCATGTGGAATGATGTTTAAATAATTAAAATGTAAGTATATTTTATGATTATTGATGTTTATTTTTTGTTAAAGGTTACTAAGATTGTAGGAGTAGTATTCTTTTCTTTGGGCATAAGATTAAAAAAAAAGTTATAAGAAAACTACTTAATTTATATGTTTATTTGCAAAAAACTACCGTATGTAATATTTTTGTAAAAAACGACCTAATCTAATATATTTCTGTGCAAATAACTACCACTTAAAAGAAAATGTTGGTTGACCGTTAAATTTGTGGGTTTGACCAATTTGAGAGGTTAAGTTGACAGTTGTCTATGTGGTAGTATCTCAATAATCCTCATATTTTTAAATAATTAAAATTAAAACACATAAATTAACAAAATAAAAATAAAAGATATTTAAAGTCATTTATACCCATCTTTTTTCTTTTAAAAAGCAGGACGTCTTGATTACCCTGATGGGGTAACTCTTTCGAACATCCGGTCGAAACAAGTACTTGTTTGTCTATTTTTCAATACGTAAACCGAAAAAGATATTTAACGTCATTTTATCTCATCATAATGATTTTTTTTCTAAAAATCGGATGTCGTGATTATCCTTATGGGATAACTTTTTCGAAAACTGGTCGAAACAAGTACTTATTCACCTATTTAATTAATTTTTCGAAGCAACATATTAGCGATTACCCATAAGGGCGTCTGGACCGGATTTTCAAAAGAGTTATCCCATAAGAGTAATTACGATATCCGTTTTTTGGAAAATCATCGTTATGAAGGGTAAAAAGGATGTTAAATTTCTTTTCTGGTTTATGTGTCGGGAAATAGATCAATAGGTATTTGTTTCGACCGGATATTGGAAAAAGTAATCCCATAAGGATAATCGCGACGTCTGTTTTAAAAAAAAAACGTTATAATGGGTAAAAATGACGTCAAATATATTTTTTCAGTTTACGTATCGGAAAATAGGCGAATAAGTATTTGTTTCGACTGAATTTTCAAGAGTCACCCTATAAGGCTATAAGGGTAATCACGATGTTCGTTTTTTTTAAAAAAATCGTTATGATTGGTAAAAAAGCAATAAATATCTTTTATCTTTTTTGTTAATTTATGTGTATTAAATTTTAATTATTTAAAAATGTGAGGACTTATGAGATATTATCACATAGACAACTTAACCTCTCAAATTGGTCAAACCCTCAAACTTAACGGTCAACTAATACTTTCCTTGTGCATTAATAGAGAAATACTCCCTCCTATTCAGCACAATTGTCCCATTTGCTTTTTGCACTCTATTCAATGCACTTATTCGATCGTTAATATCTATAATTGTGTATAATCAAAAATTATGAAAAGTTGATATAAATAATCCTTGCATTAAGACGAATCAAACAAGATCTCACTTGACTATGTTTTAACTTATAGATTAATAATAAAATGCAAATTAAGAGTAAGAGATGAACAGTGCCCAAAAAGCAAATGGGACAATTGTGCTGAATAGGAGGGAGTATATTAGATTAGGTAGTTTTTTTTGGAAAAAAATTATAAGATGGTGTTTTACAAATAGAACTCTAAATTAGGTAGTTTTTTATACTTTTTCCCAAACAAAAATAATAATACATGTATTTCAATTTTTTTTAACAACAATAAGAACCAAATTAAGAAAAATAATAAAAAATCCTTTTTAGGTTTCAAGCTTCATCGAAGGAAGTGTGCTACGTCTTCTTTCTTTGTACTTCTTTCTTCCAAAATAAAACCCTTCCATTGTCATTCATCCTGTACTCTTTGCCATTTGCCATCTTCCCAGAATTTCACTGAAAGGAGGGACAGAAAGAAACAAAGAAGTCCGCCATGGGAGTTGAATACTTGGAATCACTAAGAAACTCACATCCTGAACTTTCAGATCGTTTCAATTCTTTAGCAGATCTGTACCAGAAGAAACTATGGCACCAACTTACCGAAAAGCTCGAGGAATTCCTTGCTCTTGCGGTGTTTCAGGTTTCTGGATTTCTCTCTCTTTTTTGTTTCATTTTATTTATTTGTTAATTTTGATTTTCGGTGTTTGTTTTGCTGATTTTCATTGGATTTTACGGAATGATGTGCTGAGGGAGTATAGTGAATGTTAGGGTGTTAAAGGATCGGATTTCATTAATTAGGGTTTTGGTTTTACCGTAATTGAATTGTATTTACTGATTTATTGATTTTGCGGAATTTGGTGTATTGTGTTGAGTAGGGTTGATTGTAGTGGAGTTAGGGTTATAAAGGATCGATTTTGGCCAAGTTAATAAGAAATGCCTCGGGAAATTGTGAAATTTTGCGTGAAAGATAATAGCGAGATTATAATTTAGCTATAACATTTAAATGTACAATCTTAGACACGTCTGATTCTTGTGACTTGCTTGGCATCTTGGTCTGGTGAGTGGTGAGTTGTGTGAAGTCCACTAATATCTCATGTGGGTTGTGGCTTGTGGCTTGTGAATTTTGTCTTGGGCTGAAGAGTTTGATAAGATAGATGGTATTTCTCTAATCCAAAATAGATGAACATAAAATCTGGCTCCATTAAGAATCTCTAGCCTTCTAACCACAAAGTAGACGAACTGATGCATGTGAATTTTTCAAAAGATGGTCAAGTTTGGCAGCTAGACAATACATGTCTTCTATACTAGTACAAGAAGCTGAGCAACACTAGTATCAAATAAGAATAGCCATCAATAGAAGTAATAAACCAAAAACTTCTACTCAATCCTAAGTGGGAGTCACATAATGACATGGGATAATAGAATGTTGTATAGTTAGAGATTGAGCTCCTTGTGTTCTTGATACTAGGCTCTTTTGGACTCTGATCATCTATGTGGGGAAATATTGGATGGAAATTGAGATACATTTTTTGTAATTGTTCCACCACTTACATACTCATTATGCTTCTCCATGTGACAGTAGAAAGCAGTTAGGTTCTAATAGGTCTTGTGGAACCTATTATCTTCCTGATTTGAGTTATTTCAATTAGTGTGTTGATCCCTATTTACCTAAGAACCTTCAATGCAATGTTCTATTATGCAAAATATATTCTTCAATGCAAATGTTCCATTATGCTAAATATATTCTGGCAATGTTTCCTTGTTATCATCCTTGTTAAAATTTTGGATAAATGTGCTGAAACTGATGATTATGGTGATTGGATTTTGGAGTATAATTTATCCTCTTGCACATGGAAACTGTTTTATTCAACCTGTTTGTTTGGGTCTGTGTCTTCATCTCAGCCAAATAATGAACAGGGGCTTGCTTTTTCTCTCCCATGGTGCCAATTAATAAGTGACAAATCAGGAAATAATGGATTTCTTTGTGCTGGTTAGATACAATAGCTTATTGAAAAATCAAATGGGTACAGTGAGGCAGTTAGCAATGTAGAACCCTAAGTTACTTAACATCTTTTTTGTACTAACAAGCTATTTAGTTTCAGGTTTTTTATTGCAACTTATTATATATGAAATATAATTACGATAAGGCAAAACTATCCACAACAACCTTATAAAAATGTCCACTTTTGCGTACATCCACCAGATTCAATTTTATTTTAACAATAACATCACCATCTGCCCGATTTCTATTGAGCAGGCACATAATATTTTTCATATTTCACTGAATGTCATTTCTATCCTTGTTTCATATTCCATTCTTTCAGTTATTTGTGGATGGTTTTACTGATTTGAGTGGTCTTTTGCTTTGAATAGCTAGTTGGTGTTGGCCTAACGCCACTGACATTTTTGTTGCAGGCTGGTGATGCCCTGATACAGTTATATCACAATTTTATCACGGAATTTGAGACAAAGTTAAATCTTCTCAAGGTTGCTCATTTTGCAGTCATAGTTTCTCGTCAATATGCAGAAAAAGAAGCAGCAATAGGTTATCTTGAGGGGGTGATTGAAAAACTCCGTGCTACACGGGAGACACGTGTAGAGGAGCCTATTCTTTACATAAAAATGCAGATAGCTTTGTTTAAGCTTGAGCAAGGAGATCAAAAAGAATGCACAAAGCTTTTGGAAGATGGAAAATCTATACTTGACAGCATGACTGATATTGATCCTTCAGTGCATGCTAGTTTTTATTGGGTTTCATCTCAGTATCATAAGGCACGCCAGGAATTCGCAGCATTCTACAAGAATGCTCTACTTTATCTCGCTTATACCTCAGTGGAAACTCTTTCTGACTCATTCAAGCTGGTATGTTTTGTTTTTGTTTGTTTTACTACTTCTCAGGCTTGTGCTGTCATTATTTTATATTCTTGATGCTCTGTTAGGTTACTGCAAGATGATGGTATTTTTAAATGATTTTGATCCTTTTCTTTTTCTATTTCATAAGGATCATCCTTTGGATAAACTGAATGTGTATTTCATGATGATAAGATCTGCCATATGTAGTGTTTGACAAACATAAACAAGGATAGAGTTGGTTCACGGTTGAGTTGGGTGCTCAATAAGGATATAATTAGGTTGTTTGCTAGTTGCTGGTAAATAGAATCTAGATGCCATAGATCGTTGAATTGCCTTATAAGTTATCCTTGCATGGTTGACTAAGATTTAGTTTTTACAGTATTAAATTGTTTCTTATCTTTCAAGCATGTCAATCTATCTACTTCATTGTTTTCTCTAAAACAATTGCTGATTTCTCTGAATTTGTGTTCAATTGTTCATGCCATTTGTACAGCTTAAGGTTTCAATAAGACTTCAAACTTATGCTAATCTGTTGATAAGATAGGTGCCTATTAACTCTGTATACTAGGAATTACTCGATTAAAGTCCACTAGCTGTTGAGTATTTACATTGAGCTAGATAAATTTTGAAGTTTTGTTTCATTTTTGATCGACTTTCACACTATTTTTTGTTTTTTCTGCCTTTCAAGAAATTGATGTTCATTGTCTGTAGTGTAGAGAGTGCACGGTTTTTTTAGGACATTGGCGAGAACAGGAGATCAATTAGGATTTAGGTCTAAAGGAATGGATTTATCCTTTACATCCTTGGTGTTGAAGATTTTACATTTTGTATTTTGTGTGTCGCAGATGTTCCGCTTTTTGGCCTTTATGTTAATTATAATTTACTTGTTATATTTACATGTTATAGGATTTGGCTTTTGATCTTTCATTATCTGCGCTGTTGGGAGATAATATATACAACTTTGGGGAGCTACTTGCCCACCCAATTGTAAGTTTTCCTCATCTAAACTTCTATAACATGCTGCAATCTTCCTTCCCTAATGTTTTAGAAGTTCCAATTTGATTGTTGTTGGGCATATATAATTTTGCTAGTTTATGCTATTGAAGTATCAATTGATGCTTCTGTTAGATACGGGAATTGTTCTTTGGCACGTGTTATCATGTGTGAATTACCAGTTATTATTGATTTTTGTGAATTAGAAAATTCATCTATCAGTTCTTTGTTTTGATATGCTAGTTCTTTTATTACGGTTAAGTTTATCCTTTTCAAGCAATTTGTTCTCCAGAGAAAGCCTTCCATGTTGGGAATTTATGTTGTATTCAATCAAAATGCAATTATTATGAAGATGTTACGAATTGGTTGATGATTTTAGTCTTCATAAAGTAGGGTGTGTTTATCTCCCTGTTCAGAACGTGTTCCTCATTGTTTAGTCACATTTAATGAAAGACGAATGCCAAACCATTTCTATTGTGATTTGTTTCGATTTGTATAGTAATTGGTTTGTCCTTTTCTTATCAAGTCCATGTAAGAATAGCTTGTTTTAATGTTTACTGATTACTATGACTTGTTTATGTGATTATTTATGTGCCATTTTCTCTGTATTTGTAATGAAGAGCTTAAGGAAAGAGTGAAGAACATTGCTTTGAAGTAGGAAAGTATATAGTATTTGTCAAAACTGCTTATTATTTGTATTATAATTGAAGTTTATTTTTTTTCTTGGAATGAAATATCATCAAAACAAATTGTTTTGGCTAGTTTTATGGTTTAACAAATCTGCTGTCGAGCTAGCGATGAATTGGTTCGAAAGGCGAAACACAATTTACTCGTAAAAAGTTGGAAAAGATAATCAGCCGACAGATCCAAAAATAATTGTCACATCATACACTATTGTCTGTGTTCTTTTATTTTTCATGCTGTTAAGCTTTTTGCTTGTTCGTATATGTTATCCCATTAATATTATGTTCTTTTCTTTAATCTGCTTATATCTTGTATAAATGAGTATATGCTGTTCCTTCCTTCAGTTAAAGTCTCTTCTTGGAACAAAGGTGGAGTGGCTTTACTATATTCTGCAAGCATTCAACACCGGAGACCTGATTCGCTACCAAGAACTGTGCAATGTGCACAAAGATGCTCTCAATGCACAGCCAGCATTAGTTGCTAATGAAAGAAAACTGTTGGAGAAGATAAATATTCTGTGTTTAATGGAAATCATCTTCAGGTATGCTGTTATAAATGAGTGACTTTCTTATATATCAGCTGTGTAGTATCTTATGTGTTTAAACTAATTGCCTCATATTTGCTGTCTTATTTTGCAGCCGTCCTGCTGAAGACCGTACAATTCCGTTAAATGTCATTGCAGAGCGGACTAGGCTTTCTGTTGAAGATGTTGAGTATCTCCTCATGAAGAGCCTTTCAGTAAGTAGCTCATTTTAACATCTTATACCTCTCATTACCAGTGTAGCTTGGTTCGGGATGGGGGCAAGCCCTCGACATCTTGATGTTGCAGATCTTGTTTCAAACTTTATGCTCATGTGTTATAGTAACTCATGTTCCATTGTTCTTAACATGCAAATTGTAAGTTAAGAGCTTTGGACATAGAGTCTACCTGCCGCTTATCTATCAAACAAACAAATTTTTATGTTAAGGGGCTGTTTGTTGTCTTTCACCTTCATTGAATTATTTGGTTTGACTTGAGTGTATAAGTTCGGGGGAAAACGTTTATCGGAAATGGTTTTTTTGAAAAGTATTTTCTATCACCTTGCAATATTTTCCTCCAACATTTGAAGGAAACCAACTTTCTTCAACTCTTCCATTACCAACATATCAATTTTCCCCAAGAATTTCTCATCAACCAAACAAAAGAAAACTAATGATCATTTATTTTTTGCCCTTATCTTGTCCACGAATTCGCATAATGCAGGTTCATCTAATTGAAGGAATCATCGATCAAGTTGAGAGTACAGTTCATGTATCATGGGTGCAACCCAGAGTTTTGGGGATTCCACAAATCACGTCCTTGCGTGATCGACTGGACAATTGGGTGGGAAAAGTACACACTGCCTTGTTATCTGTTGAAGCTGAAACTCCAGACTTGGTTGCATCATGATTTTTTAGGTTCTTGGAAATTGGCTCATGTAATAGCTTTTCAGTCCTGGAATGGAAGGGAAAAGATGCCATATTTTTTGAGAATATGCATCTTTTGTATGCATCTTTTCCAATATTTTGTTCATCCATGGTCTCAACTCAATTTTCCTTGCTTTGAGCGGATCTTTTCCTTGTTTCACTTGAGGGGCTAGTCTTCTTAATACATTTTATATGCTTTTTTTTTATTATAGTTTTTGATTAATATATGTATTTAACATTTTGAACTTTTTAGTGAACAGCAAATGTTATTCATTCATCTTAAGATTACTTTCTACTACTACAGATGGATTTGCAATTTATTACAATTATAAACACGATTTCTTTTTCTTTCGGTTTATTTGAGTTTGACTTGTCTCGATTCCCTATTGGAAAATTATCGTAAATTACCGAGTAAACTCAAAGAGATGAACATAGTATTATTAACATTATACGGTCTTCTTCTTATGGAAGCCCATTTACAAAGAATTCTACAGTTAAGTGTGCTTGGTAGAGAGCAATCTTACAATGGGTGACCTTTTGGGAAGTTTTTTCAGACTTGCATGAGTGAGGCCAAAGTACGTCATTAAGACTTGTGTTAGTCTATAGGGATAACCTATAAGCACTCAATGGTCTGTTGGGCCGAGGTGTTATATTAAACTTAGGCAAATGTATTGAAAAATCAAGAATGGTGCTTTTAATTTATAATATGGTAATAATAAAACAGTCAACACGAAAAAACTTCACCATATGTAACCTGCAATTAAGGGGCTGCTACTATTTAATAATTCTAATTGGTTAAATTCCTAAATATATGGAATTTCGTAAGTATTTTTATAAGCCAATGGACCCACACTAGCGTACAAAACCAACTCATATAGTCATATGATTACGATATTATTTTGATTTTTTAATAAAATTTACCTAAATATAATATTTTAATTTTTTTAAGATTATACCGCAAACTTACTGACTGAGGGAAAAATTAAAATTGAAATCTTACCTAAAAAATACTCCCTCCTATTCATAGAGAATGAGACATTTGAATTTTGCACCAAAACCAAGAAGGGGTGGGGGACCACTCAAAAATGAGTGGAAAATTCTCTTTTTTCATAAAGGGTCTTGATATTTATGTGTTGTTGTGTTGTTGTAGTAAGGGTAAAAGAGTAAAAAATAATGACAAAAATAGAAATGAGACATTTTTAGTGAATTGACCCAATAAAGAAATATCTCATTCTCTACAAATGGAAGGGAGTATCATACTTACTCCAACAGAGATAAATTCGATTATATTGATGCAATATTGATGTCATGTTTTATTTATGATAAAGCTTATAAATATGTTGACTTTTAAAGCAAATTAGAGAAGATAAGTATTAGTACAAGTGATTAGAACACTTATATGGAGGGAGTATTTTATTTATCAAGCCTTATTTTTAGCACAAGTGTAGTATAAAAAATGAAATAAGTACGTATAATGGGTGATGTAAGTACTAATGTATATAGTATATCATTAGTTAGGATGCCATATTTAATTTGCTAATAAATATAATAGGTAATATTTTAGAGGTGACGGTAAGTCAATTATTTAATGTGTTAAGTTGAGACCAAATTGAAGGTTTTCTCTCAACCATAAAACACTTATTTAATTTAATTTAAAGATTAGTACAATATATCACCTCCAAATAATGGACGTTACATATATGTATTCTTCTCCACCATTTCCGATTTTCTACCATGAACTTCTTTATTTCTCGTAGCATATTATTTTAGCATATTCAAGATACGTGAATGCCAAGACAAGAAAGCAATGATAATAAGAAAATAATGAAAATTGAGATTGAAAATAAAAAAAAACGAAACAATCTCAAAAATGATAAAAGTAACAATTCAAAATACAACTCCTAAAATATAAATCTTTTCCAAAAATTTGAACCCTACATTCAAACATATCCGAAATGGCCAAATGGTAACTTTTCATTTCGAAAAACTTTTTCTTATTGAAATATGTATATTTCCTTACAATATATCACCGTCTATAACAAATTACAAAGACAGTAATAACAGTGAAATTGCAATACATAACTCACTTCATTCCTCAAAGTAAGCGATACAACCATACAGGTGCGTAACGTTATAATTCAAATTAAAAATCAGACTACTACACCTCAGTGGGAGTAGAATTTTACAATACAAAACAATTTAATTGTTGCCTATTATGGCAATGTAATTTCTTCAAGAGTAGCATCCTTACTATTTATAGCATTTGTAGGGTCAATGTATGTAACAACCCTATCTTTCCTAACCATTAGATAAATAACCGATAAAATATATATTGCCATTAATGGAAATACCACAATTCCAATGAACACATTGCCTATTTTAGGCAAGTTATTGTGTACTAGCCACCCAACAAAGGCTGTGCTTAGGTAATATATGTTAATTCCAATTATTCCAAGTCCTAAAATCCATGAGATCACGATTATCTGCCAATATTAAGTGTTAATCACATTTTAATTAATAATTTTTTAATAATTAAAATTAGGAAAATTTTGTCCTAATAATCCGACTTATTGCCCATCTGCCGTGAATAATCCTAACTATTGATTATTTCTAAATAATCCAACCTTTGTATATTTTTTGTTGACATCATTTCTTGCCACATTTTCACCGACTATTGTAGGTACTTATTAGCCGTTACTCTCACTTCTTCTTCCACCTTATGCTTCTTTGTTGGTCTACCACAATTGTTCTTTGGTGGTAAGTAGCTATAGTAGTCGGTTAAAATGTGAAAAGGGGTGTTGTGAGCAAAAAAAATTCAAAGGTCGGATTATTTATAAATAATTAATTGTAGGGATTATTTATAGCAAATTGGCAATTAGTCAGATTATTGAGTTTAATTTTTCATAAAAATTAATAAAATTAAGTACATGCTTTAGATTGGGAGAGTTGACTTACAATCATGGAATTCTTGTGAGGTCCCATCTTTGTGGAAGAACTACTAAACTTGAGGAGTGGAATTAATGCAAATGGAAGCTCAAATGATAATATCATCTACGTAATTCATAATATAATGATAAGCATTAAAAACCTAGTAAAAACTATCACTACAACATAATTTGCTTTTAGTGGGATATATTTAGCGATATTTAATTCGTCGCTATTTCAAATTTCTTATAGTTTATATAGAGGATTTAGTGACATTTATTAGACCCTTTAGCAGCATATTAAAAAGTCACACTAAAGCTTTTAGCGACATAGTGTCTAGTGACATTTCTCACAAATGCCACTATAGACTATTGTGACAATTACATATGTCTCTAAAAACCAAATTAAGTATCGCTAAATCACTTTATGGTGGACCTAAATATAAAAACCAATAATTACATACACTAAAAATATGAATCAGTGGCATTTTTTTAATGCCACTAAATCCAATGTCGCAAAAAACTAAATTTGCTGTAGTGTATTAATATTTTTCAAAATATTTTTATGCTTTTATATAACACATCTAACAAAATCCAAATCGTATAATATTATTGTATTCTGTTATATTCATACAATTTTAATATCCTACTATTATATTAAAAAAACATTTCTGTTATAATTCGTTTATTTTTTTCTTTTTCAATTTTTATTCATACAATTTTAATATCCTTGTTATATTCTTAAATTTTATGTCATTTGCTACTATTTAAATCTCATAGCGTAGTAATATTAAGGCAAGTATTCACTTACGGAGGCAATAATAATGAGCTTTCCAGCTCCGGCTGATCCCCCAATAATAGAAACAATTAAGCTGGGTGTTATAGCAACCAAACGTGTCATTAAGTTCCTTAGCCATGATTTCATTTTAAGGTCTAAAAATCCCTGTAACACAAAACAAACAAACAACAGTCTTTTCAACGCACTTTAATTTGACTTTAATGTTCTTACCAAAGACACCTTAAAAAGAAAATGAACGTTTTTTATATGAGTCGTTACCAATCATTTTAAAGCTCAATCGAGAATATCACACCTAACTAGAGGTGTTCAAAATAGACCCGATAAACACCCGACTTTATAACCGAACCCGATTTGACCCGATTTAAAAATGAATCTACAACTACAAGACTACAATCATAGGCAGACCTATGTTGTAGCATAGGCTACCCATGCTTTTTTTAAAAAAAATTAATATTATATTCTAGAACCAACCACGAATCGCCAAATTAGAACCAAAACATGTTGGTAAATCATGAATGATGCTACCCATGCTTTTGAATCCTGGATCCGCCTATGTCAACAATTATATAAAAACCAATGTGAACACAAAACCCGATTTTAAACCAATTCGAAACATCTGACTCGAAATCAACCCGATAACCCGAATGAACACCTCTACTGACCTAACCTATGGAACTCTATTTTAAAGTAAAAATAAAATTACCTGCATGATGTATTGACCAGCATAAGTCCCAGTAATGGTAGAACTTTGACCAGAAGCCAAAAGTGCAATACCATAAAAAATAGAGGCAGTTTTTCTGCCCAATACATTTTGAAGAAGAAGAGAAGCATTATTAAGTGTTAAATCACTGCATTGATTTGCCTCATCTTTTGTTAGATTATTGCTTGAACATACTGTGCCTGACACTGATATTATTGCTACATTTATCCAAAATGCTATGAACAGAGCAAATCCACTCTCTAACAAGAAATATTTACATGCTTCCTGCAAATATTATTATGACATTAAAATTAATTATATTAGTTAGTCATAATTAATCTTCAATTATTTATGTTAGTTAATTCTTGTTACTTACATTAATTCCTTTTGTGGACTTTGTTACTTTTCTCGATAGTACAAGAGCTGAGTGCAGAAACAAGTTGTGCCTGTACAGTTTTTAATAAGATCACTTATTAACATCAAATATAGAAAACTCGAAGAAATTATTGGAATGTTTAGAAATACTTTACATCTGAGGAAGATCTCACATTACTAAAATAGTGAGTTGTAGAGTTGTATATAGTATGGGTAAACTTGCTATTTGCTAATACCATATGATTTTGGGAAAGGGTTAACATTATCAAATGTATATGCAAGTAAATGTTCATTATCCTTGGATTTGTGGGTCTGAGCCCACGGGTGGCTTTATGGGGTGTGTCCCGACAAGGTAATTATGGGACCAACTGTCATAACTAGAGGTGTTTAACGGGCCGGGTCGGGGGCGGGTCGGGACAAAATTTAAATGGGTCGGGGCGGGGCGGGTCATGTCAAATGATAAACGGGTCAGGTTGGGTCGAGCCCATTTAAATTCGACCCACTTTGACCCTTTTTTAAAAAGTTCATAGAATAGCTTTTTTTTTATTATACTTTATGGCCCGTTGGGTCAGTCCACTTATGTATATAATAATATCAATTAAAAAATTTTAAAAAAAGTGGTAAATTTTTTTCCGCAATTAATATTTATAATTTTCCGACCCGGCCCGGCTCGACCCTTTACACCAAGGCCCGTTAATGACCCGCCCCATTATTGACCCAACCCGCTAATGACCCGTTAAAATGTGACCCCGACCCTTGACCCATTGGGTCGACCCGCCCCATTGAACACCTCTAGTCATAACCCATATGTGATCTATCATCTAACATCAAAAAATTAGAGAGATTTGACTAACATATATGGGCTACTCCTCCCATTTTCAATTTGTTTTGAGCTATTCTTGTGAGAAACCATCTTTCGGTGAGACGACCTCAAAACAAAGAGTCTATATGTTAGTAATTATATCAGTTGGACTATTTAGCCCATGCACTGAGAGCGTCTCACACAAGAATTTGAAATTCGTTACAAGATGAAATCACATTGGATTTTGTACACAATCAACTGTCCTCTTATGCGAGTGTTATTTACAAGTCCAATAACAAATTTATAAGAAACGACATATTATAATAGGCAAGAGGGATGGACTTACGGCATAACAAGAGCACCAAGAAGAGCAATGGCATCACCAGTGGCGCCCTGTCCTCCAAGCTTAGGAATAAACATACCCTTAACAACATCGTTTAATGGTGGTTTTACATAACTCATTTCTCCAAAGAAACAAGCACCCATTATAAGTACTAATACTGCTATCAGCATTTCCAGCTTCCTTATCTATTTTATTACCACAACAACAAAATAATATTATAAATAATTAGGGACGAATCTAGAATACTAAGCTTGTATAGCGTGTTAAAAATATTTATTTTAGATATGAGAAATATCCCACATTGCTAAACTAGAGAATTGTGGAGATATAACGCTTGGTGGGATTTTGTAAAAAAGTGAACATCGTCAAGTGTATATGCAAGTGATCAGATGCTCATTACTCATGGGTAATGGGTTTATGAGCTTGAGCCACTGGTGCCCATGGCCCGTAGATGTGTCCACACGAGAGGGCCCACAGGGTGCTTATATGAATTGTCACGGTCTAATATAGTGTGAGCAAAAGCTTGGACGATCGAGACGGTCTCAATATGAGACCGTCAATTTGGGCTGACCCAATTCGCGCACGTTTTAATTTTCTGGGCATCTATCAATTTTGAAAATTAATACCTTTAAGGTCGAAATTGATGATCAAAATTGAAAACACCCAGAAAATGAATAAAAATTCCCAGATTGCTACACGCGCGAATTGAGCCGGCCCAAATTGACAGTCTCATTATGAGGCCGTCTCGTCCAAGACGAGCTGTTAATTAAAATGTGAAAAGACAGATTACCCCATATTTTTGAAGTCCAAGGAGGAGGAGAGTACTTAAACCAGTAAGAAGAACACCAGCCCAAACAGGAATATGAAAAAGAATATTTAAAGCAAAGGCAGTTCCAATAACTTCAGGTATATCAGCTGCTATTACTGCTACTTCTGCTAGCACCCATAAGCAATACTTCACTATTATTGGGTATTCTGCTTTGCAATGCTCTGATAAATGTTTACCTATACCATTTTCAACAATTAATTATACTAATTACTTTCATATAATAATGAAAAAATTACCGTGAAATCGTGAATTATATAATCTTTTGTTTATTTCCCTACAATAATACCAACTTAGCGGTATTTTCCTAGAATAATAACAACTTTAGTTTATTAACTAATTTACCAAGGGATTTTCTAGGAAAACACCCTTTTAAGTTGGTATTACTCATGATTAATCAATAATTCGTATTATTGTAGGGAAATTAACAAAAACTTGTATTATTCACGGTAATTTTTTCTAAAATTAATTGAGCAGAAATTAAATCATGGGAATTACCGGTTGATACTCCTAGATTTGCGGCCAGAGATTGAATTATCAATGCAAATATTAGCCCAATAAGAATTACCCATAAAAGCTGAAATTTTTATGTGTGAAAAATTATTAGTTCTTTATTAAACTAGATAAATGCTATGACAAACACAAGAAAAGTAAACAGAAAAAAGTGTAAGATCACACGAGAGCCTTAAGAACTAGAATTGTAAATGCAATACAGGCAGGTTGGGATTCGAACCCATGACCTTTTGTCACGCTGGCTTCTAGTACGATGTAAAGAAACCAACTCAACCAAAAACTTAAGTTGACAATTGAAGCCCAAAAATATGTTATATACTTAAACGTATTTTATTAATACGTAAAAAGAGATTAGTTGATTACATAATACAAATTAGTAGGTTAAGAGTGATTGATTAATACCTCATATCTGTGATCAGCTCCTGCTTGTAAGTCAGTTTCCACTGATACATAAGATATTCAATGACAAATTGTTATATATATATACAAAAAAAAAAATATTAGTTTTATCTAAATAATCTAATTTACTACAAAAGTCTAACAACTAGTCTTCTGAGAGACCGTCTCTTTGAGTGAAAATGATGATAATGGGCTGACTAAATTAGAATTGGTCTCTCAAAAAGACCGTCTCTCATAAGAATTTGTGAAAGTCTAATATAGCCTCTTTGATTTGGATGGTTTACTGCCAATGTTTAGAATTAATCAATGTGATTATTAATTGTTGATAGAGTATATAAATTTCTGGTTGAATTTCAAAGATATATTGTATACACTAATCAACTTAATTAAAAATATATGTTAAGATCACAAGATCTTTACATAATAAAAAAAAAATTGACATTAATAATCCAATCTTTCACTAATCTGCTATTAAAAATCCTACCTTTTGATTATTTTTTAATAATCTAACCTTTGTGATAAATTTGCCTACAACATACCTTATTACTAATTAATGGTAATAATAGAGTATGTTGCTAGCAAAACTAAAATAATGGTTGGATTATTCACAGCGAACTAAGGGCAAATGTTGGATTATTAGAAAATAATCAAAAGATTGAATTATTCGCAGCGGATGAACAAAAGACAGAATTATTAATATCAATTTTTTTTTAAAAAAAAATATATAATACTTACAATTGCCAGGATCAAGATATGCTAGGGAAACAAGGAAACCAGGGCCTACAAAAGATAAAAACTTTTTCCATCCAGCTTCCTGTTCATCAAATAACCATAATAATTAATTTAAATTGAGTGTTATTTTACATACTAATTAATTAAAATAATGCAAAATAAATAAAACTCTTAATTAAATTTGTTAGTTGGAACTCTTTTCAATCTTTTTGAGGTTCTCTTTAACTTAACTTAAAAATTTTGAAAACTTGTTAGTTGGAACTTTTTGATTTTTTTTAATCTACCTCAAACTCGCTCTAAAACCGCACAAAATAACCTTAGACTCGACCATGACAAGCACAAGAGTAAGAAAGACGTACAAAGCAATACTCCTATAACAATTAAGTAAAAATACGTTGGGATCATTTATCTCACATCAATGAATTAAAAGATGGTTGGCACACTTTATAAATCATTAAACACGTTATATTCCTCCAACTGCCATGTGGTTTTGGGACGATGATATTCCTTTTCTTATGAAGTGTATACACCTGTATTTCCCCGATAATATTGGCATTTACAATAAGTTCAACCTAATAATTTAACTAAATACGTACCTGTTTGGTAGCTGTATCATGAAAACGTTTGCTAGGTGCAAAAGAAGGCGGACCAATATCATCGACAACAACATCAACCACATTATTATTATTCGGAGAAACATCAACGGCTGCAATTCGATTACTACCCCCTAATACTCCAGACCTTCTTGCTTCTTGCTCAACACTTGCCATTATTTTAGTTTTTTTTTTTTTTTGATTTTTAATTTTTCTTACTATATTTGTCACTTTTATACTTCTATTTCTGGCTCATGATTAATGTTGTTTATATATTAAAACCAAGTAAATAAAACCTTCACCACTGAAAACTCAACAAGTATATATACTGGTTTTAAACTATATGATGAGATTTTTTTTTTTTTTTTTTTTTTTTTTGAAGAGAGATTTGGTTATTTTTTTCATCATGACGTACTAGAAGCTGAGAAACAGGCATGGTTCAACACTATCTAGTCCACCTAATCTCTTTTTTCTATTTTCTTTTGGGATTACACAATATGCCGAGTATGACAGTCGATTAGCATATGTAAAATGGTTTATGGTACAAGGTCTTGTTATCAGAGATGCCTTAACGGCCCGTTTGGTTAATGGTACTAAATGGTGGTAATGGGAATGATTTATAGTGTAAAATTTCATCAATAGTTCTATATCATTCCCATGGTAATGGAACTTTGATCAAAAAAAAAGTTTTTTTGCTAACAAATTTCCATTACCACCTAATATCACCTCTCCAATGGTAGTGCATTAGAATGAATTTTATGAAGAAAACGAGATGATTGAAATTGGGCAAGCATCTCCGTCAAAATAGTTAAGAGATTTTTCAACCAAAATTACACTAATTTTTCATTCTCACCGTTTATTGCCACATACCAAACGGGACGTAAAATTTTTATATTTATTTTATTTATTATTTCAATTAGCGCAAACATATGTATACAATTTTACACGAAAATAACCAATTATTAAAGAGTCAAATATTAATATTATACTCCCTCCGAATCATTTTAGATATCTCATTTCCTTATTTGGCAAAATCATATCAATTGTCCCATGTCCTTTTTTGTTTTTTTTTTTTTACCTAAATACCCCCACTTTTTCAATTCCCAATACCCTACTACCACATTTACAATTAATTTAATCAATTAAAATACCCAATTACCACATTTTTAATGGATTCCACTCAACCCTTAAAATCCGTGAAATCCCAAATGGGACATCTAAAATGATTCGGAGGGAGTATATAATAACGCTAATTCTATTATTTTCCTTTCTTAAATTGTAAAGATTCCCAAAATTTACGAGATGACCGGGAGAGGATGCCTAAGTGAGAATAATCGATTCCAAGATCTTATATCAAAAAGTGATAATTTATCTAACTGAGATAAGACTCGATTATTACTCTCTTTAATTACTAGGACAACAAGTGAATATATAGGTTTCAGGAGTATAATTTTTATTTTATTTCGACAAAAGGTTAGCGAAATTTAAAAGGGGTTATATACAAATTTTAAGTATTTTTATTATTACATTTAATATTCAAATTAAATTGATATATATTTACTTATGAATAACATTGTTTTTAATACTGAATTTAATAATATTATTTTTATTTATATTTTTAATTAGTTTATCCAAATTAAACTTAACGCTACTTTTTTAAAACGGAAAAATTCCGTCAACAAAAGAATTTTAATTATAAAAATCTAAATGATGCAAGGACATTTATTCCTTTTGATCTTTAATAAATTGATGATTATTATATGTTCACTAATTATCTTATCCATGGACGACATAAAAGATTTTAAGTTGCTATAATCAAGACTCAAGGCATGACTCATGACCATAAGTATAAACCTACCTTGTTTATTACTTCATGTACAACATCAACCTCTTGTGCGTTGTGCCCTTGTCCGACATGTAAAAAATCTTACTTTATCTGTTATTTTTTATTTGCACCATTTTTATTTTATTCTATTTTATTAATTTTTCAGTATTTTTTTGGTGATGATTTCACCCTTTTTCTTCGAATCTCATCCACAAACTCATTTTTCATACCATATATTTTTTTGATACCGCAGAGTTAGCATTAAAAAAGATTGATAGACTATTCATATTAACAAGTTAAGATGCATTTTCTTTTGGTCTGTTGAACTTTAAGGCCAGTCTACAATCTCCACGAATAGTCATCAGGGATCCGTTAGGCCGGACTGTTTCAAAATTTGAGTCAAAATGCAAGTGGTGTGTTTTGTGAGGATCGAAGGAATATTATTATGAATAAATCTTAGGAAACCTAAATTCCTTAATTTTGGTTGGCAGAATGATAAAACATTGTTAATTAATTATTACTTCACAGAATTAATGCGTGCCTTGCACAAGCTAAACATGTGTCTTGCACGAGTTCATCAAAATAGGCACATGAAAATATTAATTATTTTAGTACTACACATTTGTTTTATTTTATATGAAGGCACACTGCGTTGACTTTTATATTTTTCATTTTTTAAAAAAAATAGCTCAATTTTAATTCAATTAATTGGAAAGAATGGGATACCATACAATTATGCTTTTATATGATAAGTTGATAACCAATGTAAAATCAAGTTTGACCTAGAAGTATCATTTATTGCGTAGATCGATCATGACTAAGCCAACATTTAATTTGCATTACTTCAACTAATCCTTGGGTCCCACTTACTCCCTCTGTTCAGAAATAACGGTATATTATTTGATTCTAAAAGCTCTTAGATAATTAGTCAAATATTTAATTACAATTTCAATGAGACAGAGATGGTATTTAATACTTCATTATTTACTATTTTAGTTCAATTTATTAGATCATTTTTATTTTTTTAACTCAGTCCAAAGAGATCTCATATAAATAATGCATGCGAACAAGTGGGTAGGAAGGGGCTTTGTCAATAGATCATATGATGGCACCAATAAATATCATAAAATAAGAGTTAATTCAGTGGTAAAAAAATTAATGGTTCATATCCATGTTTTAGACTACTAATTTCTTCTAGAATTTATTCGTGTATGTTCTTGTTCTCTTACATTTTCTCGTTTCTATTATTATTATATTAATATTATTGTTTTCATTTTTAGTTTTATAATTGTTTTTACTTATTTTATAAATATGCGTTTTGTTTATCTTCCATGTGGCAGGATTTTTTCTTAATCTTTATCGAGTCGAGGGACTTCTTTTGACCGCGTTCTCCTTCTATGAGTGGGATATATTGGATAGAATAATGATGATGAACTAATTAAAAAGTTACAAGTTTAAATCTTTATATTGAAGTTATATTTTAATCCAATACTAAAATCCAAAATTTAAACTTTTTTATCTATTTAAATTTGTCATCGTATATGAAGCGACTTGATAGAATATATAATTCAATTACAACCATCCATTTGGGAGAAGACATATTATATTGCCTTACACTACTTGTGGATATTGAATGTATATGGATTCTCAAATGTGAAAGGAATAACTTTTGATATTCCATTAAAAGATATTTGAGAAAATGATTAATGAATAATATTTAGTAGTGGGTGCTTAGGAGAGGACAGATTGCCTTACATCACTTGTGGATTGATTGAAGAATCATCAAAACCAGCCATTAGCCATTAGCCAATGTTAAAGGTATTAGGTTAAGACAACTTTATAGTGGTTATTATATCAAATCGTTAATCCAAACATATTCCTCCAATTTAAGGGCATATTTTTAAGTAACATATTAAAACTAACATGCATGAACTTCACCTTGTTAAGGACTGACTATGAATAAGCGCAGTTGGCGGCGCCTTATCCACGTCCTAGACTATTAAACCCGTTCCTTTTGCCCTTCGTCTGTTGTTGTTCATTGCTTTTATCTATCGCTCTTTATCCTCTCCTTTACTTTTACCTTTATTTTTAATTATTTAATTTGTATGTATTCTACTTATCATAATTCGTATCAGTAAGTTGCAGGTGTCTCTCTTTTTGAAGACCCTTCTCAAGCCGAGGAACTCTTTGATCGCACTCTTCTTTATGGGTATGAGTTGTCGTCGTTCTTCCCTCCGTAGACCCTAATCATAGTTTTTTATAAGCGGGATACAATATGGTGATGATGATGATCTTTAATGCTTATTTAAGCAATTTCATAACTATAAATTTCCACTTTTGTATTTTGAAAGATTTTTGCAATTTATATTTTTTTGATCCCCAATACTACAAGATTCCTCAACTATATTTTTATATTTTTTAAGATTTTCTTAAAACTTGTGTAAAAGTAAATAACACACTTTATTCTGAAATTAATGGAAAATATCAGCTTATTTATAAAAGTACATAGTATATATACTACATAATGTATTGAAAGACATGATATTATGTTATGGAGTATAATGAGAGATAAAAAAAAGTTTACATGTAATAAATATTATTGAAAAGACAATTTATATTTTCAATATTTCTCTTATTTATAAGGGAACTAAAAAATTACGCGACACACACATAAAGAAGTTAAATTAATAAAAGTCTAAAAGAGGAGTGTATTTTTTTTCTCCACCTTAAATTTGTGTTTTTCTTCCATTTACTATCCAATAAAATTGTAAAAAAAAAAATATCAAATATATAAAAATTCTAGTATAAGTGAGGAGTTTTTTTTTCCTTCTTAATCCCTTTGGAGTATGACAAATTCTTTATTAAAACCGTCTTACCGTGAGACGGCTTAATATGTGCTTGCCCAAGTCTAATTTTATTTTTAAAAAATTAAATAGTTTAGACGTAGTTAAACTTTTTTTAATACAAATGATATGGACTGCTTGTATTGACCGATCTCATGTTGAGACGTTCTCATACAAGACTTGTTTCTAGATTATAAGTCTCAATTGACAAATATTCATTAGAACACTTTTTCTTGACTCCCTCATTGGGAGAACAAGTATGATTTGTCCACATCTTTCAATAAAAAAACCCCACCCGGACCCTACCTTGTGCGAAATACTGGAAGTGACCTTTACCTTTTACATTTACTTTTTCTTAACACAAATTCTTGCTTGAGACCGTCTATACAATGGACGTCTCAAGTTTTGACGCTGAACCAATTTATAAATTGAAAAAAAAAAACTGATAAATGGTTTTGTAAGTTAAAAGGGGATATGGGTTGAGCTCTTGAGAAACATTTATACTATAAACGATCTCTTAAGAGCGGGCCTGATAATTTTGACAAAGTTAAAATGGATGTTATTGGGCCCTTACTCTTAATAATTAGAAAAATTCTGACCCAATTTCACTCAAGCGTAGGGCCCAGTTAGCTTAAAGCCCACTCTAAAAAGTGCTGGAACTTAAAACGTTGCCCCTCTACGGCTCTATACCCATACACGAATTTCCAAACTATTTGGATAGCTGAAATATGTATGTTGAGTTGAAAGAGAGAATATATCCAAACGGCCCATTTGAATAACGACTAATTAGTTGTAATAAAAATAATTTGTAGTGTAAATTTTTATGATATGCATCACGTTATGGTACAGAAAGTTTGATCCTAAAAAAGTTTTTTTTTAATATATTTTTCTATTACTACATAAAACAACACGTTCAAATGACAATGCATTCGAATGAATTTTGTGAAGAAAATTCAATTGCTGAAAGAAGAATAAGTATGGTCATTAAATTTGTCAAGAGATATTCCTATAAAAGTTACATTAAACTTTCACTGCCAGTTCCACCATTTAGTGCAGATTTCCAAATAAGCCGTGAATAATATAAATCAAATTGAAGCTCTCTTGGAAGGCCTTTCTCGAGACAGGGGACTCTCTGATCACACTCTCCTTTATGGATATGAGTTGTTGGCGTCCCTCCCTCCCCAGACCCTAAGCATAGTTTTCTATGAGCGAGATATACTGGGTATGATGATGATGAATATAAATCAAAATAAAGGCACATTAGAAAGGGCTTTTGAGTCGGAGATATTGAAAACAAAATGAGAGAAAATCACATAACTTGACCATGTGCAAACAAGATAGAAAAGTTTACTAGTATAGCGTATCTATACTCTAATTATCAATTTAAACTTTTAGTTAAGTTATTGCTAAGATAAAAAATTATAAAATAAGCTTAAATTCTTTATATTATTGTTTTATTTCAATATTATGTCTTTATATGTTGACATTTAAAATATTATTAGAATAAAGAATCATTTCAGCTCAAGATTCAAGATTCATATTTATGCAACACATAAGATATTCCTAGTTGAGATCCATGAAACCGAAACGGATTGAAACGTTTTAGGATATATAGAAGATAATATGCACGCATAATTTGAAACGTTTCGACTTTCGACCATGTTACCGAAACGCATGTTGACTTCTACCTAGAAGAAACGTATTGGGTCAGACTTGGATTACCAAATGTAAGATCCCAAAGCAAATACTTCCTCCGTTCCATAATACTTGCTACATTTCACTTTTTTACGCAATCCAATGCACAATTTTAATCATTAATATCTTAAACTACACTTATCTAAAAATTATAAAAACTTAATATTATGAAAGCATGTGATTAGACGATTCAAACAAGATCCCACTTGACTATATTTTTACTTACACATTAGTCGCAATATGTAAAATAAGCTTGAACGATGAATAGTGCACAAAATCGAAATGTAGCAAGTATTTCGGAACGGAGGAAATATATTGGAAATAATAACTACAAGATGGACTACCCTTATTTTGGCAATTATTATTAGAATTTCCAAAAGTGGATTACTAGTCCGCGAAAGAATTAGTCTTATTGTGTTTTTTTATATTTTATTAAATTTGTCTTATTTTTATTTTTTGATAATTCATACTTTTAATAATAATAATAATAATAATAATAATAATAATAATAATAGTAATAATAATAATAATAAGCATAGAATAATGATCGTGTTTAAATAGAGACTAAAACTTTAAGTTAAAGACGACAAACATAAATATATTATTTGAATGCAACGAAAAAATTTATCAAAATTCTACTAACTAATAATAGTAATTATTTATTAGATCTTACTATATAAAATTATGAAATTATTAATTATAACGAATGGAAATAATGTTTGGAAAAACAGAATAAGCTGTATAGCAATAAACTATGAATCCGTGTTTTGGTCCCTCCACAATCCATATCATTGCTAATAGAGCTGCTATAAGCAATAGAAACGTTTCTTGCGTCGCGTTTCGCGTTTCGCATGAAACTCAAATATCATTATATATTATTCTTACACTTTGACTATTTCAATATTTTTTTTTAAATAGTTTATAAGTATATGGAAAATAAGTACTCTTTATTTTCAAATGTTCTCATTCATATTTTTTATATCACAATATAAACTTTAAAATTAAACAACTCTAATTATGAATTTTTAAGAATTCTAAAAAGTTGATTTTTAGACGGCATATATTAAGACGAATCTAATAAGATCATCTATTTTCTTATAGATCGATGAGAAATTGTAGTCAATGTTTAACACTCGTAAATCCTATTTGAGAAGAACATATAAAAAGGAGAGAATAATTATAATGATTGTACTAACCAATTTCCTTCATAAATGTGTTATCAAGCAAAAAAATATATTTAAAAATTCCTACATTATTTGTGAGTTTCAAGTTTAGTATAGTACAAGAGCAATTCTCTATCAATTTTAAGAAACTAAGACAACATTATTAACCTAAACGTGGTTACATATATGAAATTAAATTATTCCATCATTCATGTTGCCTATAAAAACATATAATAAGAACATGAAAGAAACTTGCTAGAAGTTGACCAATATTTTTATGAAAAATATAATCAAATTATTAATAATGTACTCTAATTTGAGTAAGTCAAGGTACTTGAAGGTATAAATGTACGTATAAATACTAAAGGACAAAGTATAAATTTATGATCATGTACATGAAAATATTTGAAGTTCAAATACCAATTATACAAATAAAAAAACTCCAAAAAATTTAAATAAATTAATTTTAAAATGGACACAAATTTGCCACCAGCAACACCACCAGCATCCACCGCTGAGCTGCCAATGAGTCCGCCGTCCAAGCCATCTAAGCGGGCCCGAATTACAGTTCTAAAAAAGGTACTACTACTAATATTATTTGTTTCATATTTTTTTAAGAAATTTAATTAAATATTATTAATTCTTTTTATATGAGATCATCTCATTTAATAATTTGCGAATGATTAAAGACGCTTATATTATGTTGGATCCAGCCTAGATGTTTCTTACATTAGCTAATTTTGTAGACATTAGTCTGTTAAATTTTGTCTCAGTTGAAAAATAAATACTTATTTATCAAAAAGGTCTTGGGTGTAAATATAGTAAGGTGACATTAGTCTGTTTAAATTTTGTATTCATTAATGATTAAATTTTGTAGCCATTAGCTAATTCTTAATCATATTTAGTCTGTTTAACGACAAAAGATTTTGTCTATTTCTTTTTTGGTACGTAGTGGTTCATATTTTTTTCTTTTAATCATATTAATTAAAATTTTCTATTTCTAATTAACAAAATTAAAATTTATTTGACATAAAAAATAATCTTTTAAAAATGATTGAGCAATAATATATGTATAGTATAAAGTGACGACCTCTAATCAAGAAACCCACATTTTTATTTTTTTTCTCTTTAATTTGTATTAATTGTACTATATAGCCCATATATATACCTAATGCGTCTTTCGAAGAGACCGTCCCTCACAAAAATTTGTGTAATTTATAAACCTCCTATATACATAGAACAAGACAATCAAGTAGAAAAGTTGGTTGGGTTTCATTCACCATGTAATGTACGCCTCCTAAGATATGTAAATGCATAATATAGTCCGTTTATAAGATAAATGAGTTGGGCTTAATGGATCCAGTCCGTTTCCTATTTTGTAAGGCTTGGCCCAGTCCGTTTATAGTATAGTCCGACTCGATCCTTATCCGGCCCATTGTATAAGCCTACTCCTAATATATATTCATGTAATTTATGCTCTAATATTTAGTAAATGCATAATAAAAAGTTGTTCATTCGGGTTATCGAATCGACTCCGGATCACGTGTTTCTGATCGCTTTAAAAGCAATTTTTGTGTCCTCATTGATTTTTACATTATGGGCAGTTCTTTGGGCATCCGAGGTAGCCGACCGTCTAGGGCCCCTCGAAATAAGAGGCCCTCAAATATGTTCCGAGCAATACTTTTTGAGTGATTTGTTTGTAAACCTTTTTTATATTTAGGGGGTGTTTGGTTTGATTTTTTAATATCAAGTAAGGGATTCAATTACCATTACTCCATACTTTTTTGTTTGGTATAAGATTAGGTTAACCCAATCCCTTTCTTGAGGGTAATGGATACCCTTATTTTGTTACCACTCATATATGCCAAGTAACAAATTCCCCCTCTATGATCAAACAAGTGTTTCCCTTACATTTTCATACCAAACAACATACAACTACAACCCATATTCTTACCCTTACTCCACTTTATAATTTCCCTTTCCATTACATTTTATATTGTCATACCAAACACCCCCTTAAAGTATTATAATGTTACAATACATTTTGTCTTGAATTATTTTTCTTGAAGTGGAAAATTTTGAACCTTTTGACATAATAAAGGGCCCCATTGTTTTTAAAATCACAAAAACAAATATGGCCTCTAAAATTTTTACTCCGCCCTTGTTTTACATAATATTAATTTTATATTAAAGTCGGGTCAAATCAAATTCAGTTACTAGGTTAACTAATTAAATATCAATCATCAATTCTGTTTTGAACACGACAGGCGGGTGCGGAATTTGTAGGAACATTCATATTGGTATTCGCAGCAGCAGCCGGGCCAATAGTGGACCAAAAATACAATGGTGTGGAAACATTGTTAGGAAATGCAGCATGTTCCGGGCTAGCAGTAATGATATTAGTGCTATCAATTGGACATATTTCCAAAGCCCATTTAAACCCGGCAGTAACACTAGCATATGCGGCCCTAGGACATTTTCCATGGGCCCAAGTACCCGTTTTCATAGTTGCTGAAGTTAGTGGATCCATCTTAGCTTCATTATTGCTGAAAGCTGCTTACGATCCTTTCATGTCTGGTGGTGTTACTATGCCTTCTGTTAGTGTTAGACAGGCTTTTCTGTTGGAGTTTCTTGCCACTTTTGTCCTTATGTTTGTCATCATTGCCGTCGCTACCGATTCGACAGCTGTAAGTGACACTTTTGTCGTTTGGTATAGCAGTTTAAGTAGTGTTTAGTGTTAGAGTATATAACATATTCTGGGGCCTCAACCATTAGCTTAAGCTTTTGGTTGAGTTGGTTTCTTGACATGGTATCAGAAACCAACGTGATAAGAGGTCACGGGTTTGAATCTCAACCACCCCTCATTGAAGTGGAATATTTAGCATCAGGTATGAGAAGAGCCTGTGTTGCATCCACACTTCTAGCCCAAAGGGCTCTCGTGTGAGGCGTGATAGAGTATATAACATATTCTGAGGCCTCAATTATTAGCTTAAGCTTTTGGTTGAGTTGGTTTCCTGACATGGTATCAGAAACCAACGTGATAAGAGGTCACGGGTTCGAATCTCAATAACCCCTCATTGAAGTGGAATATTTAGCATCAGGTATGAGAAGAGCCTGTGTTGCATCCACACTTCTAGCCCAAAGGGCTCTCGTGTGAGGGGGCGTTTCAGAGTATATAACATATTTTGGGGCCTCAACTATTAGCTTAAGCTTTTGGTTGAGTAGGTTCCTTGACATTTAGTAGTGGTTTTAAAATGTTTAAAATTAAAAGTAACAAATAATTGATATACTAACTAATTACTCTTTTTCTTCTTTTATGTTAGTCCACTTTACTATAAATTTATAACAATTAAATTATCATTTATAATAATTAGATTAAAAAAATATTAATAATTCTATTGACATTATCATTTATAATATTTAAATTCTACATTAAGTATACTATTTACGAATGCCTGTTTTCGGCCCTTATTGAGCCTTTTATAGAGATTAAACTATTGAGCTAAATCATTTTGTTTTAACAGGTTGGAGACTTAGCAGGGGTTGCAATTGGAGGCACTGTCATGCTTGACATACTCATCATTGGGTAAGTTTTTCTGTGGCTATCTCTTGTCTTAGTCGTGTTTAGAAGATCAGATGAACACAACTTTACAATTGTATAAGAGATTTTCTAATATTAAAATATCGACTATTAATTACGAATATTATTAAGATAAAAGGAGTTCTTGAATTGGATACTATCTCAGTTTTTATTTATTTATTTATTTATTTATTTATATTTTTTTTAATTTTTAATTTTTTAATTTTTTTTTTTTTTTTAATATTTGATATACTTAATACATTTTGGTTTTTGACACGATTTATTTATGAAGATTTCATATATTACAACTAATATGTAAGAAAAGACACAATTAAGTTGGATGTTGTTTGAGTTTAATCACACACACTTTTATAATTTTCATAATTTTTAGTTATTCATAATCTATATATAAATAATCAAAACAATACATTAAATTGCGTAAAATGTTAAACGTTACAGGCCAGCGACAGGTGCCTCTATGAATCCAGCAAGAACACTAGGACCAGCCATAGCAACAGGAAGGTACAACGGAATATGGATATACATGGTGGCTCCGCCCATGGGTGCGGTTGTTGGTGCAGCCGTTTATGCACTCGTTAAGCTTCCCAGCAAAGACGAAGGCGACGATTAATGACGGATATTGCACGCTAGCACTTTTAGCTAGTAACATTAAAAAACTCAACAATAATAATTATAGTACGTGGAACATACGTATACATTATTTGTTGGGTTAAGACCTTTAAAGTATAGTCGGAGATTAATCAACAACAAAAATGTAAAATTAAAATCTTGTACCTTTTATATGAAAAAATTAGTATCAAAAAGTGTTTTTTTGTAATTAATTAAGATAAACATACTTAGTGGCTAGATGATCAATATCTTTTGTTGTTCAAAGACATTTAATCACCACCTACTATTATTAGAATTAAAATTTTGACATTATTCTTCCAAATTGATGGATATCGGTTATATTTTAATGTAACATTTTAATTTGGTAAACCAATTGATTAATTTTGATGTTTTTTCTCTATGCCAAATTAGTAACTTTTAGCAATAAATAATTAATTTATCTAAACCTCAATCAAACCATATATCTATATGAACGTGTTATTTTATTAGAACTAGCACTATAAAAGAGACATAAAGTTTTCCTTTTATATGAGCTTAATATATATGAATACCTTATAAATATAAAATGATAAAATGTTTAAGTAAAGACTAAAGTACATACAAACATATATAAACTCATACGGAAGGAATACCTTTTCTGTCTTTTTAAATTCGTTATTGATAGTAAATATTATTTTCAGTAGCAAATTCAAAAAGACAGAAGAGTATTAACTAATAAGTTTAGGTCATTATCATCACCATATCCAATATATCCCGTCCATAGAAAACTATGGTCAGAGTTTGGGGAGAAAAAGACGACGACAACTCATAAGTCATACCCATAAGAAAAGAGCACGGTCAAAAAGTCTCCCGACTCGAGAAAGAATAAGATAAGATTTCTGATTCTATCACTGATGGGAACTATGAGTTTAGGTATGTAGTCTTATTCATAGAGGACTAGTGGACTCTTGTATTCTTATTTGTTTCTCAATACTAATGTCATAGTGATAGAAGTAGTATCTTGTTTTGGAGTTGTATAATGACATACACAAGGTTGCATTAAAAAGCAGAGGTCAAACCTTCAAGATTCCTCCAAAAAAACCCTAAACCTATGTGAAGGGCCAATCCACCAATTTAACAAAGGTTTTGAGTTTAAATTTTATTAATGCTATGTTTGAGAATAATATTTTAATTTATAAATTAAAAATTTAGAACTATTTAAATTTACTTTTTAACAATTTAAAAAGTTTAAATTTAAAAATTGAGTCAAATCTACTATTATTTTGAAGGACATTCACTTATATTTTGTGAATGTTAATTGGCTAGAAAGTAAAAATATTTGTTCTAAATTGCAATGAGAATTTTCTAAATGTAAAAGATATACTTTTCATTATTATCATTTAGAGAAAAAAAAACCCTCACATCGTAGTTTAAATAATAAAAAAATAAGTGTGACAATAATATTGGAAAGCTCTTATATATTATCAAAAGTTTTATATCTTATGTCATAATTAGTTGAAGAAACCTTATTTTAAGTACACTTTGCCTATACTTTTTGAGTTCTTAAATCAAAATGAACATAATTTACATACTAGTGGCAATGTTTGCACATAGCATCTTAACCTTTCAATTTCACATTACATCATCTTTAGTTATAAAAAGTTCTTAAAAAATAATCGTGATTTAACCAGACATACTAACACACTTCACCAAATACTCAAAACGTTGTTAACTTAGCTTCTAGGATATAACATTTTACGGAGAATTATAGATAGGCCTAATAATCGAAAGTTTTTCTTTCTCTTTATGAAGATTTAATTTTCATCATCTTTAACATAAATCTATGTACTTATAGAATGTCTCTCACGGTGTAGGGACAAAATCTTCCTCTAGCCGGGGGACTCCTTTTGGTCGTGCTCTCCTTTATGGTTATGAGTTGTCGTCGTCTTTCCCTCCCCAAATCCTGTCCATAGTTTTCTATGAGCGGGATACACTGTGTAGGATGATGAATTATGATGATGATGATATGTACTTTAGAATGTAACATTTTATCGAAAGTTTTTTTTTTCATCCTATAATAACATTCAATTTTCATCATTTATAGGATCGATTGATTTCTCTTATCCTCTTAGGTCAAATTAACTTATAAAAATAAAGATAACATTTCATAAAATAATTGTAGCTTTTTTGAAAAAAATTCTTAGGATTTTTCATAGTCTTGTATAATCCTAACGACCCATTAATCTTACTACATAATGCACAAAAAACTCTTATCTAGATTTTGAGATAAGAGGAAAGTCTCCTGTAAATACGTATTATATACTTCAATTAGCAACTTGAATGATGGAAGAAGTACGTAGTCATTTTTTTGGCTTATTTAATGTATTTTAGTATTCACAAATTCTTACTCTAGACGGTCTTTGCCATAGACCATTCGTCTTGGATCAGCCTAATTATAAAATCAATTTCTACTTTCTAATATTTTAAATGAAAAAAATAAAAACTGCATTTAAACATTGGGCTGAACTGTTTTAGAGAGTCGTCTTTACCATAAATGGTTTCTTAGGAGACCTTCTGGTTAGTATTTTACAATTATTATGATTAATTAAAATGATTATAATGTAAATAATATACGTAAAATTAATCAACTACTACTTCAAGACTTCAAAAGGCCAATCAAAAAAATATTAATTCAAGAATAAGAGAAATAAATAGGTCCATCATTAATTCAAGTGGTAAACCAAATACATATTCAAGTGTATTTTTAGATATACTTAATAATAACATCAGTATGTTTAATGCCTATTTAAGCCAACATATTGAGCAAGAATGTACACATTGATTGTAAATGAACAAGCTAAGCCAAGCTAATTTAAAATAAAATAAAATAAAATACTAGGACAATAAATCAACTAAATTTGCCTAGAAATAAACGAGACAACCCTACCAGCAATGCCACCAGCATTAGCCGTTCAACCACCGTCGAGTAAGCCGCCTAAGTCAACTAAGTTGGTCCAAAGTGCGATTCTCAAAAAGGTATAATTTAACTTTTTTTTTTTTGTTTTAAATTAAAAGATTTAAGATGTTGGGAATTTAGTGGCTTCACAAAAGTTGGCATAAAAAATTGACTTAGCATCCGATAGTTTTTGCTAATAGACATCCAACCCCATGCAAATGCTAAATTTTGATATTAGTGTATTCTTTAATTTAAATTCTCAACTTATGATCTAAATTTTGGTCCAAAGTGCGATTCTCAAAAAGGTATAATTTAACTTATGATATTAGTGTATTCTTTAATTTAAATGCTAAAGATTTAAGATGTTGGGAATTTAGTGGCTTCACAACCTTTACTAAAAAAAATATATTTCTTGTTTATAGATTTTATGATTATGTATGTCATTTTCTTTGATTACATTTTATTCCATTTAAATCATAAAATCTATAAAAAAAAATTACCGTAAATAATATAAAGATTCATTGTTTTCCACTATAATACCAATTTTGTAATAACCATGATATCAACTTAGGAGTGTTTAGTACCATATGAATAGTTAAACAAAATTTAGTGTTATTCTAGGAAAGCAATTAAGTTCGTATTATTCATGATTAATCAAAATTTGAAAATATTGGCATTATATAGAGAAATTAGCAAAAAAAATTTATTATTTACGGTTATTTTTCTACTTATAATATAGAGCTAATTTGAAGGGTAAATTCACAGGCAGGTGCAGAATTTGTAGGGACATTCATTTTGGTATTTGCAGCAGCAGCAGGGCCAATTGTGAACCAAAAATATAATGGCATCGAAACATTAATAGGAAATGCAGCATCTTCTGGGCTAGTAGTTATGATAATAATCCTATCAATTGGTCACATTTCCAAAGCCCATCTAAACCCAGCTGTAACGCTAGCATTCGCCGCCCTCGGGCATTTTCCTTGGGCCCAAGTACCCATTTACATATTAGCTGAAGTTCTCGGATCCATCCTGGCTTCCTGCTTGCTCAAGGTTGCTTACAATCCTTTCATGTCAGGCGGCGTTACGCTGCCTACTGTTGGTGTTGGACAGGCTTTTCTGTTGGAGTTTCTTGCTACTTTCGTCCTCATGTTTGTCAGTGTCGCAGTCGCCACTGACCCTACTGCTGTAAGTACATCGTGTTAGGATTATAAACAAAGTATACTTCTTCCGTCCCTGGTTGCCTCCAAAGAATATCCTCACTTAGAACTTTAGTCTCTTCGGTGCAAACTCAAAGGAGCTAGTGGGATAGCTCGAAATTACCAATAGAAACAATCCATCTTGTTACGGTTGGAGAATAATGAGTTGATCTAATAGTTAAAAGACTTTCTATTTTATTCTTGTAGCCGGGTTCAAATCTCATCTTATCTGTAGAGATTCTGACCTTATCCCTAAATAAAAAAAAAACCTACAACAAAACCATTGTACAAATTATTTTTAACCCAAATATGTCAAATACGCTAAACTGAAACATTGACTTTCACAGGTCGGAGATTTGGCGGGCATTGCAATCGGAGGTACCGTAATGCTCAACACACTCATCGTAGGGTAAGTTCTAGTTAACCGAATCTTCCACAATACGTATATAGTGCAGCTATGAACATAAAAGTTGGGGCTTACCGCTTACGCTGTTTTTTCATGTCATAATATTTCACACAAGCTAGCAAGAACACCCTCCTCAATGCTCTTGGCACGTGCAAATCCTAAACACTATGGGATTCCTAAAGGTAGAACTTGCTGCACGTTTCAAGAGTACTTGATAGGACTTAAGAGTGACATTCCTCCAAAAAGCGTAACTCTTAGTATCAACTAAAGTTGTAAAAACTATATATGGTACTAAAAGGTAGTAACACAAAATAATACCAAATGAAATGTTACAGATGATAAATATGCGAGGCTTACTTGAGTAAATTGTTTCAGACCAGCAACTGGTGCATCGATGAATCCAGTTAGAACATTAGGCCCAGCAATAGCAACAGGAAGGTACAATGGAATATGGATATACATGGTGGCTCCACCCATGGGTGCTGTCGTTGGTGCAGCTGTTTATGCACTTATCAAAATTCCCAAAGATGAGAAATCGGATAAGAGCACTTCAATCTCATGCATATAAATACAAAAAATTGTGTACATGTTATCCAAAAAATGTTTCTTTAAATTGGAAAAACTCCCTATATATCCCAGAGTAAGCCAAGAGTTTCTTGAATGTCCTTGAGAAGCAGATGTACTCCATTTATATGTATTTCTTTCTTTTTTGTGAAAGTTGTTTAGAAGTATTTACAAAGATTTCTAGCATATGTGCTCCAATCAATTTTTCTATAGATGCATATCAAAAAACATGTAATAAGATGCAACAACATTCTATTACCCCAATATGAAGTGGCTCCCAATTAGACAGGATTTGGAGGCCAGGTGTATGTAACCTTCCACATGTTATTGATAAGATAACAAATAAATTGTATCGAATTGACACTTGGTAGGGTGATAAGATAACAAATAATGAGAAGCAATCCCCAAAATTTATCTCAATAATAAAGGAGGGTGATTTAGCACATCCAAATTTTAAAGTTGAACCGTCTCGCTTTTGGTTAAAGCAAGTGAAAGTTCCATTAGAGTACCAAAATAATTTCTGATAGCAACCAAATCAAATAACAAAAATGACATGTATTTGGTCTTTTTACACCCAACCGAGAAATGATTAGTAATGTATTTCTGGACTCATCTTATAATCAACATAAAGTACAATCATGAAAAGAGTGGGAGACAAAAACAAAAACTCCATACACAATTAGCTTGTGCTATAGGCTATAGCACAACACTTACGATTTCATGAACGACAATCATCTGTGAGTTGTGATACAATGAACTGACCATTTAAATATGGACTCCTAATTTTCTTTCAAATGTCATAATGCTCTAAAGGTTATAATAACATTAGATTACAATGGAAAGCAGTGTGCAAACCTTCTATCATCGTCAGAGTTATAAGTATGATGACGAGATGTAGGGCCTTCAAGACAAGCAGGAATATCTACACTAGGCATCCCTTGAATCCCTTTCTTAGTATTGCTTCATCCAAATCGCGCCCTATAAAGACCAATTTGTTAATCCTCTTCTCATCTGGAGCCCAAGTTTTGCCTGGACAACCATTTAAAATAGTATGTACACCCTGAAAAAAAAACCAGAAAACGAAGGATCAATATTTGTGAAATGGTAACAAGGAAGGAACTAAACAAGAGAGCAGGAATTAAGCCAGGTACCTGCAATACATAACGCTCATCAGACCCGTTGACTGATAGGATTCCCTTGTATCTATACAAGTCTTCTCCTTTCTCTTCAATTAGTCTTTCAAGCCAATCATCAAGCTAGGGTCACAAACAGAACCAAGATCTTAAGCTTTTTTTTGATAAATATTCACAACTTCTAAAGGTTCATACTTCATACAATAAAGAACCGCTCCTCAGCCAAGTTGGCAAGGTTAAGTTTCAAATGTCATAATTTGGTGTTTTATCTTTTATGTAGGCAACAATAAAGTGATTTTAATTGTAAATTGGGATCATGGATGATGCACAAAGCAACCAACTTTAGGGTCTAAAACCCACAATCTTTCTATCCAATATCCCGTACGATGCGCAAGTAATGTTAGTTGTGAATTGAGATCTTGGATAGTGCAACAAGCCACCATAATTTAGTGTCTCAAACCACATTATTTGGTTCAAAATCTTGTATTATAAACTGCAAAAAGAATGAAAATACTTTAACTGTGATTCCACTAGAGTACTACGCGCATATAAATCATCTACAATACCACCATTATTGTCACAATGTAAATGTGTGCAAGGTTGAAAACAACACAATGTGACAGCAGCAATGAGTAGAGTCTTGCATTTCTTAGACTAAGCAACGAAAGGATGACTTAAAGGCATTTCAAAAGGGCTTGGTTCAAATTGCTTGCCTAGCAACAATTGTGATAAGCAATAAACATGCCTTAACAAACAAAGTAAAAATCCAAGCCATATATTTAGTTAGTAGACAATATAGAATAATGCAATGTTTTTGTTAGGTTGATTCCACTTCCTACTCCATGTTTGAAGAGAAGCAGTTCTTTAGAGTTCAGCACCCTCTAAGCTCTACACTCCATACCTCTCCAACAATGACATGGGGAGAAAATTTAAATTATACAGAGTGGGCATTGTCCAAAGAAATGTGGATGTATTATTGTTTAACATGAAAATCATCAACAGGGAATCAAGATCAGAAATTCATTGGGATCTTCAACATGACTTTGAACATTGTTTTATTTCACTTTAGTCATCAATGATAAGCAAAGACACATTTCAAATTTTAGCTTCGAGAAAAGTAGTTATTACCTCATCAAGATCAATAGTTCCTTCTGAAACAATGCTGACACTTGACACAGCAGAATCATGGACATGATCATGATGATGGCCCTTATGATGTCCTATAACAGAAGCAAGAGAAAATAATGAGGAAAACAAAATTTGACAAATAAAATTTTCATCAACAGTACCGCTAAAGTTGTTAAAAGCCAACCCAAAGCAGAAAACCGCTCAATACCAATAATAAAATTCATGTATTTGGGAGAAGAAAAAAAAAATTCTTACCATGTTCATGACTACACTCGTGCGAATCGTTTGATTGAACAGCAGATTCAACTCTGGAAAATCCAAGGTGGACAAAATTCAGTGTAGCTTAGCTTAAAATTGAAAAGTTATGAATGCTTGAAATCATTGAAATCACTAGCACTTTGTTTAGACAACAAGAGATATAGATAAAGGGTATGGGGATTGGGGAAAGAAAGGAAGGAAGATAGAAGGATTCATTTACCCGATCTTTAATAAACACCATCGCTCAATGTTAGAGATATTTGGAGGAAAATGAAGCGAATTCGGTTACTCGGTCGGGTTTGGGGTCGGATATTTTCGGGTTCGGGTTTTCCCCGGTGCTTTAGCCCTTTCGAACGGTCGATTCAGTCACGGGTCAATATTGGGTTGATACCTCACGGGGTCGGTTTCGGGTCATACCCATTTTAGTTTGGATTTGTACCGGGTTCGGTTAATACAATTCGGATCCAAATCGGTTGTGCTACAAGTTGAATCGAGTTCTCTTAGACTATGGGTCGTCGGGTCATTTTTTGTTTTAGGTTACTGTTAATTCGAAATATTTTAGTTCGGATTGACTTTGCATCGGATATTTGAGTTGTTCATTTGGTTATTCTCAGGATTCGAGTTGATTAAAGTCTAATTCATGTGAGTTTTATGTCGAATGAAAATTATGGTTATTAAATTAATTTATGTTGAAATCGTTTGTGATTGGAGAATAAAGAGTTATAGTCGGTTAATTAAGTTGTCGGTTAATAGACAAATTTGGTTTAACCAATGATAAAGTCGATAAGATTCGATTTCTGGCCTGCATTTATTGTTTAACTTTAGCTAAACTAAACTTGATTCAATTCAATCAAACTTATTAATAATTGAATTAAACTTGATACGGTTAAATCAAATTATATCACTTAATCACATTGTCGGGTTAATCTCGAGTGTTGATTATGGGTCATTTTGGGTGGGATTTTGTCGAGTACCTATCGGGTTAATGACGGGTTCGAGTTGTAACATGTCGGGTGCAAATCGAGTTCGGTTAACCACATTGTCAGGTCAATCTCGGGTGTCGGTTGTTCTCGAGTCAGGTACCGGTCGATTATTGAGCTAAAATAATCGGGTGCATGTCAGGTTACGGGTCAACATCAGGTCGAGTTTCGATCGGTTACAGGTCACTGCACCTCGGCTCAACCAACGGGTCGGATACAGGTCGATTCGGGCGGTATTACAAGTCGGGTCAATTTTTTACAACCCTAGCTCCATCTTTGCCTTCCCCTCCCCTTTCAGTCCTTAAATTATTAATATCCGAACAAAAGCATTACCACAAACAACAAAGCCTAACCTGTCAAGATCGTATCCACCTACTCCTAAAACGAAGTCAATGTCCACAACTCCATGTTTTGCATGCTTTATTTGTGCCATACCATTAATATGCTGATAGAACCAAAGATTATTAGCATAAATAAATCCAAAATATTGAATCAAATAATAAGCCTATTACAATTTTGAAGAAATGTTATCAATAATTCCCAGAGAAAATGTATAATGAGTCATGACAAATAGATAATTCAAAGCAAGCAGTCCCAAAAGCAAAGAAAAGAAAAGAAAAAAAAAAAAAGAGCTCCCAGGAACAATTGCCTCATCAAACCACAATTTACAGAGCAGCCAAATAACTTGTAAAATTATGTACTTGATAACAATTTTTTGTACTAAGCCAAATTATGTTCGTACCATACGTATTCAACTCACATTGAGTGCACACTGCACAAAGTAAGATGAATACTAAGAAGCACAGTGCAAAAACAAGGCCACATCCCCGTATCGTACTCGCTTTTGATGGAAATATAGGATGTATTGACCATGAAATCTGTTTTGCGACCGACACCAAACTGTGGCCGAAATCATATTTTTGCACTATGCTAAGAAGTCCTAGGAAAATAGGGATTTGAAGCAATGTTCCCTCCTAGAACAGAAAATAAGCCATAGATACAAGTACAGATTATTTTGTCTCATATCAAAAAATGCAAGAGAAAAAAAAACTAAAAGAGATTAAATTTTTAAATTCAAGCACCTACCTTAATTTTGCTGACCAACACTTTCAAGTCCATATCAGTAACCAGATCTATCTGCAAAGAACATATAATTCAAGAAAAAAATATTCATTACAAATGGCATAAGGTTACTAACACGTCAAGGTTACTGAACATAAAGCAAAGTCTCATTCAAGTACCTTATTTATGATGATTCGATCTGCATAGGCAACTTGTTCCACTGACTCATTCACAACAAACCTTGGTTTAACTTCATTCAAATGCTTCATGGCATGTTTAGAATCAACCAAAGTTACAACTCCATCAAGTTTTACATAACGTGAGAGGATCTCATCACTGCAAAACGTCTCAATCACCGGACCAGGTTTCGCTAGACCTGTTTAAAGGAAATTAAAACCAAGGATATATGTTAATAGAGACCCATCTCACTTTTATATTTCTTTGTCTCCTCTTATACTTTTTATATTCATGCATCATGCTCTATTTTCAGCTATATTAATAAATTTGGGTGTGGATTTCTTGAAAGCAAATCATGGACATCTTCTAGGGTAGCATTATGCCTATTGCAAGGGTTGGTGGTGGATGTAGCAATTTAACATTGCGTATTCACAATACACAAGTATTAGTTTTAACTTATTTTCATAATTATGCAGTATAACTTGAGTAATTGAGGCCCATAAATTAACAACCCCTAAAACACATTACATCCCATGAGTTTGTTACTATTAGAAAAGGCAAAATATGAAGGAATGAAAATTCAAACACTTTGATCACTAATTTTGAAAAAGGATTCTTTGTGAAGACAGATCATTTGAAAGATATTCATCCTAGAATCACTAATTGTTCTTCGTCATATTTTGATACGCAATTCTTCCGATTCTAAAACCTATTAGAATTATCAAAAAGCATTTGTATTTGGTTTAACAATTTGCAAAAAAAATTTGAAATTGCTAAAAAATATTTGAAGGATGCAACTAGAACTATTACTAAGTTTTAAAAAACTTGAAGAATAAAGTACCAGTTGTCTCAATGACAATGTGATCAAATTTGTCTCGTCTCTTCTTAACCAACTCCAGTAGCATCTTTACTAAATCTCCACGCACAGTACAGCACAAACAACCATTATTGACCATTACAATGTCTTCATTAGAAGACGAGTGACTGGCAACCAAAGAACTATCAATGTCTACCTCCCCAAACTGGATAACAAAAGCGGAAACTCATTCAGAAATCAGAACAGCATGACCAACATAAAATCATGCATTTAATAGATTGTATGGTGTTTAAGATTCACCAATAAAAATCTCTTCACCAGAATTTCAAAAGAAATCTCTTCAAAGTTTATCAACTAAAAGAAACAAAGCTTTTTGATCGAAGAATTGACCGTGCTTGAAAAGGGAAAAATGTCCTATGAAGAAGTTTAAAGCATCAATATTCATAAAAATTCTTTCCAACTCATATCACTCATATCGTTTAAGGTGAATTATTCAGGGAGGATGATAATTTTCTTTTTGATAGACTCAACCAGATATTCTTCTTTCAATTAATTTTTTGAATGATATATGGAAAGATATATGGAAAGAAGTTTAAACAATCAAAATTCTGAACTGTAAATTAGAGATCATTTTGGCTATTTGGCGTTGAAGAAATCTTCTCAATATCATAAGCAACTTGTTAAAATTGATCTTATATGGATGTAGTCCTATTGCTAAAAATTGTTATAAATACCCACCATGTGTTGAAGCATTTATGTAATTAATGCCTATACAAGTTTTAATCCCAGTCAACAATTAAGATTAGTATTGTGGAAAAGTATAATTTAAAAGGTATCCAAATGTATATGGCATTTTCTTGTTTTTATTGTCATTGTATTGTTATTGGTTGGTTATGAGGTGACTTGAGGCCTAAGGGGCTAATTCATTAGTCATTACCAAAAATATAAAGTAAGTTCTTTCACAATTCAAAATTGAGAACAATTGTGAGTTCGTGTGTCTTCTAATCTCCAAACAACATTTCATTGCCCCGATGCCATCAAGTGGATCCCATCTAAAAGTGAGGTTCAGGGATCTAATGCACACAACCGTACCCTTGTTAAACTCTTACTTATTAGTTAGTTATAACTTACAACAACGAGTTTAGTTCATCAGAATCCGAAACTAAGGAACTATATATATTTGGTTCCGTCCTATTAAGGGTCAAGGGACGCATGTTATATCCAATTTGCGCAATAAGATGATTTGCTACACCTATATGTATAAAAACTCAGGTGGAAAAATATGGATAACAGTACCTCATTTTCTATGACAGCAATGCGCTTCCCGTGTTGAGCCGTCAGAATATGATTTAGCAGTGTCGTCTATGAAAACAACAGAAAGCAAACAAATTGCTTAGTCGCATGAACAAGGGGGTGGTTTTCATTGTGCAAGGAGTGCTAAACTACGTTAACAGTTCATGGTTAAGCTTAAAACATAAATCTTATCTAGCATAGACGAGAAATTTTAAGCAAATAATCAAACAAATTAAAATCTGCTAAGTAAAGAGAGGAATAAATTAAAAACCTTGCCAGAGCCGAGAAAACCAGTTATAACAGTAGCTGGTACGCGAGAATCAAGGCCCAAAGCAGCATCCTGAAGATTATAATCAGGGATTGATGTCATTTGCCTCGAATTAATTCTAGCATTTTCATTCAAATCTTTATCAGTAAGAGTAGTGTGAAAATATCTGAGAAAATGGTATGATAATGGATTGATGGGAGAATTAGGGTTTTTATTCAAAGGTTTTAAGATTTGAGAATAGGCGAAAATGAATTTAGTTGCTGAAGTTCTTGAAAGTATTGATTTAGCTGCCATGTTTAGGGTTTTACCAACAAATTTGGGAGTATTGGACTTAAACCCTTAAACCCTAGACAAATTGGCAAAAGGAAGAAGTAATTTTTAGTGTGGTATGTTTTCTTTCTTATAGATTAATGAGGAAATTAATAAGAAATGGATTGAATTTTAAAGAATCAAAGTAGTCTATGTACTGATTCTCTGTACCATAATACTTGCTACCGAATGTGATATGTTGTATGGAAAAATATTACTATCAGTAGCAAGTATTATGAAACGGAGAAAATATTAGTATTACTGACTTGCACTATGATTATTTTTTTTATTTATGTGAATTTAGACATGACGTTTGCTATTATGGATCAATCAGAAACAACTATTTTGTTAATTTTATCATTAATAAGAGTTAATGGCATTGGGGTAATGAAATGTTGTGGTACAGGCGAATGATATTTTTTGTTGCCCAATCCAAATGTCATCAACCTAAATACTACAATATTATTGAGTACTTTTACTATACTAGATTCTAGAAGCACACCATAATGTTTTCTATCTACTATCTTCTTGTTTTAGTGAAAACATAATTACAATTTCTTTCTACTAGTAGGTGCCAAAGTGGTAATAACAAACAGTCAAAATGCACAAACACCTAACCTTCATGTGATCATAAAAACTCACAAGATTGGTTTTGATTAATCTTCTAACACGCGCTAACATCATCTGCAATTTCATCGTGAAGAAAAAATATTTTATATTTTTATTTTACATATTCCATTACAATCAGATTTTTAGATCAAACATAAAGCATAAAATAACTCAAAATTTCCACTTATAAATTTTGATTCTTTCCTTCACAATTCCCTCTAAATACATCATGGCATTTGAAAAAAGAGATGAGATACTTGTATTGCCTTTCTTTGGGCAAGGCCATCTCTTTCCTTTCTATGAACTCATCAAACACTTCAACTCCCTCAACTTTGCAACCACCATTTTCATCCCCTCCTCACTTTCTTCAACTATTCCCTCGTGGCTTCGCGACCGCGACTTTATTCATATCGTCTATATCCCCTCCTCAGCCCATCCCCTTCCCCCTCCACCCGGGCCGGGCCAAAGTGGTAGCAAGCACTATGAAGAACTACTTCATGGGGTTGAGTCCTTCCTATTAGCTCAACCATCAAGACCTCTTTGTGTTGTGATTGACATCATGATGGGCTGGGCCAAGGATGTTTTTAAGAAGTTTGATATTCCTATGGTCACTTTGTTTACTTCTGGAGCTTGTTCTGCTGCTATGGAATATGGATCATGGAAGGCCCATGTGAGTGACTTAAAGCCCAATGAAGCCCGTATCTTGCCCGGATTACCCTGTGAAATGGCAGTTTCTTATTCTGATCTTATAAGGCAAGCCCATCATCCTCTTCCTCCTCCTCCACCTCCATTTAATGGACCACAATCCGGGCTTGAGGAGAAGGGCTATAAAGGCCAACCAAAGGCCCGTCACCCTCTTCATCCTCCTTCACCTCCATTTGATGGGCCAAATTATGGGCTTGAGGAAAAGGAATATAAAGGCCCACCAAAGGCCCACCATCCTCTAGTACCTCCTCCTTCACCTCAATTTAATGGGCCTGATTCTGGGCTTGAGGAAAAGGGCTATAAAGACCCGCCACATGCCCACCAACAGCCACCCTGGATTGATGACTTGGAAGGAATGTCATGTATCATGATGAACACGTGTCATGAACTAGAAGGCCAATTCCTTGAATATCTAACCAATCAGATATGCAAACCCATTTGGGCTGTGGGCCCGTTATTACCCGAAGAGTATTGGAAACCAATAAGTTTACCAGTTCATGATCAAGACATACGAGCCAACAAGCAGTCCAATCACACCGAACAAGAGGTGATCCAATGGCTGGACTCTAAACCATTTGGGTCTGTCCTCTATATTTCCTTCGGCAGTGAAGTGGGTCCCACAAAAGACGAGTATGCTGAGTTGGCAAGTGCATTAAAAGAATCTGATTGGCCCTTTATATGGGTCATCCAGCATGGGTACCACCAAGATGATTTGGAAACAAAGGTAGGAGAAAAAGGACTAATAATTGCGGGTTGGGCCCCACAATTGATGATCTTGAGACACCCATCAATAGGCGCGTTTTTGTCACATTGTGGATGGAACTCGATACTAGAGGCTATCGGAAGAGGAGTCCCAATTTTAGCATGGCCCATTAGAGGTGATCAACATTATAATGCAAAGCTAGCCTAATAGTGAGTTATCTTAAGCTGGGTTACATGATAAGAGATGATGTAAGTTTGTTTTATCATGATGTAGTGAAGAAATTTGACATAGTGAAAGGCGTTGGGATGATAATGAATGATCAACAAACTAAACAACGTGCCCAAGTGCTTCGGACCATTTTCACTAGCGGATTTCCAGCAAGTTCAAAAGTTACTTTAAGTTCATTTAGAGGTTTATTTGTCGATAAAGCTAAAACTCCGTAGGTATCTTTGTTATGACTTGTTATAAAAATTGACTACTTTCAAGTCTATATAACTCCTTTTATGTTCACATATAAGTCGTTCAATATGTGAGAATGAAAAGTGTCTTGTGTCCTTATTTGGTGTGATAGTATCCTTATTTGGTGTGATAGTATCCTTATTTGATGTGATAATAGAAACTTGAATATTCTAGACCTGTTCTATATTATCATTACTTTATTTTTTTGAATAAATATTATCATTACTTTACTCTCTTTAAGATGCCACAACAATTCAAATGCCTCAAATATACAAAGACGTAAGGTATAGGAAAATAGAATTTGAACATCTGATGCTTGCCAAAGATTGATGACTCGAGTCGTAGCAACCAAATGCAAGGATATCAGAAGATTTGGAGAAAATACGTTCCACTTTCTTCTTTAGAAGCTATTGTGCAATAAAAAACTTAGGATTAATGCAGGCTAGGGATTAATGTGAAGGTAATCACGAGTCGCCTTAGAGTTTCACAAGGGAAAAGTGAAGACAAAGGCTTGTTGTGCACTGAGACATAGCAAACGAAATCGCGTGGAACATTTATAGTTGACACTACATGTCTATATTATGTACTCTCGAGTCTGGAAATTTTTACTATAACTGTAATAGCCAAAAGGAAAAGGTGAAGATTCATTTACTACAGAACTTGGTGTGCTAATCTAGATATACTGTGCAACTGAGTAATACAGAGAAATCAAATTCAAAATAAAACTCAAAAATCAAACATATCTTCGACTGCAACCATTATGATTGCTACAACTTGTACAACCTCGATATGTTCTGCAGGCTGGGCTGAGTAAATCGCAAGATTCAACATCTTAGGAACGAATATAGGATAATCTCTTTGCTGCAATCTTGCACCAAAAATATACAATATGCAAGTGCTTGTTGCAGTTTGTTTTTCAACTATTCCGGGTGACATAGTTGACGGTATGGGTTTTACATCGGGAATCAATATCATCAGCCAGCGGAAAGAATGTATGCTACATCTGGATGAATATATGCACATTAACATCCAGCCAGAGGTATTTACTCATTCATCGGGTGGCAAAACTGGCACCACTGCAGAGGATAGTTCAATATGAGAAACACGGACAGCACCGATCAGTCTCTCTGGCAACTCATCTTCGCTATTTGCCTGGATTATCATATAAACTTGGGGTCAACTAGAGTGTAAATGAGCATAATGCTTTTAAGAGAGATAGATAAACCGAAAAAAACAAGTAACACGCTTCAAAAATATAAATTATCTTGACAATCTAGCAGATCACACAGCAAGAAACTAAATTTGCCCAAATAAGGATCTGAGAATGACACTGGTAACGAACTACAGTTACCTGAACAAGGGTTGAGATCCTTAGTTCTACATGTTGTCTAATCCATTGTGATTTTTATACTAAATCAACTAAAAATAAATTAGTCTAAGGCTAGTCGATGCAAGTGATGTGTAGCAGCATAAGGGGTTGCGCAATTAAATGGAACAGAAAAGCGCAGCCCAAAGACTCCAATTAAGTTGAGTTTGAGCCTTGAGGTACACAAAGACTCCTTCGAAAAGAAAACAAAATTCTCAAGACTCAACTATAACATTTTCAACTTCCAAGTGTATTTTTAAGTATAGAAGGGAGTAGAGTGAAAAAAAAAGATAAGTCGGATTTTGGAAATTTTGATTTCTAACCAAGCATAGAATTGCTGCCTTGATCATGCACATTTTATTAAAATCTCAAGTTTAAACAGTTCTCTAATGTACAGTGGACTATTTGACACCCACAAGACATCGAAGTTAAAAGACCTGCAGCTTCTAAGAGAGAAATTGCAGCCAAAAACTCAAAGTATACTCCAACCCGACCAAAGCAGAAACAGTCATAAAATTTTATAGAAGACCCTACCTGTACAAGGAAGGCCATATCAACCACCAATGTTGTAATCACCCCAACCACAAGGCCCAAAACTCCATTGGCGACTGTTGAAGATCCAATATCGACATCAACCTATACAGGGCTTAATTAGTACACAAGGAACAAAATTAATGCAAAGTTGCAAACATAAACACAAATTTATAAGATGTAGTACTTCTAAGTAGTTGGGCCCACGGACGTAGTTACAGTCGATGGCTTTCCCAAGTAAACAGGGGGTACTTCCAACACTCTGACGAACAATCCAAGATCCCTGCATAGAATATAAACCACTTACAAGATGCTATATATGGCACCGTTGAACAGAGTAGATTCAAAAAAATCGTAAAATAAGAACAGGATATATTAATGCACAAACATTATAACAAGTGTCACTATCATATTCAGGACCGATAAAACTGTTGCTGTATACACTTTTACAATTTGTACTTGAAACACATCGCATCACTTGACATAAGTGGCTAGGGACTAGCAAATACCACAACAACCAAAAAAAAAGCATACATAACTTTCACATAGGATCTTTTTTTAGAATGAAGCTATAATGCACAAGCTCTACATAATACAGACTGCATGAAAAAGATATATGCTAATGCCAATTTTCCAGATATGTATCCCCTTTGATAGAATTTCTATAACACAAAAAAGTGTTACTTTTTTACCAAAAAGGTGTTACTTTTAGGCTAAAAAGTGTTATTCTTTTTTGAAAAAAAAGATGATACTTTTAGGCAAGAAAACTGTACTTTAAGAAAAAAAACTCACAATAAGGTGTTACTTTTAACATAAAATGGTGTCACTTTTCGCGAAAAACGTGTTACTTTGTATTTATATTATTTTTCTAATAGTAACACTGTTTTTTGCTACAAAGTACTAGATTTTTTTAAAAACAAAACTAATATTTTTTTTGTGCAAAAGTAAAACATTTTCTGTGAAAAAGTAACATAGATGTATTTATGTATGTATATATATATATAGGGTCAAGTTCCAGTGAGAACCAAGCTTATATGAGAACCGTGAGAACCAATCGCCTTGATAAAAATGTGTTACTTTTTTATAGAAAATGTGTTACTTTTGAACAAAAAAATGTTACTTTTGTTTTTAAAAAAAGCTGTTACTTTTTAGCATAAAATGTGTTACTTTCAAAAAAATAATATTTTTTTCATAAAAATAAAGTAACACGTTTTTTTCGAAAAGTAACACATTTTTATGTAAAAAGTAACACCTTTTTCAGTGTTTTTTCAGAATTTTTTTCTTAAAGTAACACATTTTTGCCCAATAGTATCATAAAATACAGTAACACCTTTTTACCCATAAGTAACACCTTTTTAGTAAAAAGTAACACTTTTTTGTAAGGCTGATTGGTTCTCACGGTTCTCATATTAGGTTGGTTCTCACTGGAACTTCTTCTATATATATATATATATATATATATATATATATATATATATATATATATATATATATATATATATATATATATATATATATGAGAACCGTGAGAACCAACCTGCCTTACATAAAAGTGTTACTTTTTACTAAAAAGGTGTTACTTTTAGGCAAAAAGGTGTTACTTTTAGGCAAAAAGGTGTTACTGTTTTTTGTGATACTATTAGGCAAAAAAGTGTTACTTTAAGAAAAAAATTCTGAAAAAAACTCAAAAGGTGTTACTTTTTACATAAAAATGTGCTACTTTTTTGAAAAAATGTGTTACTTTTTAATATTTTTGTTTTTTTTGAAAAAATAATTTTTTTTGAAAGTAACACTTTTTTTACTAAAAAGTAACAAAAAATTTTTAAAACAAAAGTAACATTTTTTTGTCCAAAAGTAACACATTTTCTGTAAAAAAGTCACATTTTTATCGGGGAGATTGGTTCTCACGGTTCTCATATAAGCTTGGTTCTCACTGGAACTTGACCCTATATATATATATATATATATATATATATATATATATATATATATATATATATAACACCAACATATCTAAACTATGACAAGAGCCATTCTGGAAAAGGTAACCTGGGACACAGATGTATTTACCTTGGGAACTGAAGGGATGAGCTTTAGTCTACCATTACGAAACTCATCATCACCATCAACAAAACGTTGCAGTAGTGAGCCAGGTGTTAATTTTGTTGTCACAAAATAGAACACCATACTATACTGAGTTGAACCTGGCACCTGTGACATACACATTAAATTCTTTCTGACTAAGACATGTCAAATTTAGACCAAAATTCAAAGGTATAGGCATTTAAAAGAAGTGTCAAAATTTTAAGACAAAAATTCAAAGCTATCGGCATTTAAAGCCACTTACTTGAAAATTCATAACTAAAGAAAACAATCCTTTCTCTCCAGCAACCTACAAACAAAAATATAATCAAGATTCATCATTTGAAATTTAAAACAATAAAGATGTAAGCCCCATGTGGCATGTATAGATCGGAACTTTCTTAAGTAGATTCAAAATATCCAGTCTCTACATAAGTATTTTTGATTTTCATATCACATTAAACCCAAAAGATTCATACCAAACCATAAATGATTCAAAAACCCCACTAAAACTTTAAAAAATCACATCTTAACACCTTAAAAAAATCACATCTTAACACCTTACAAAACTATCTACTTTGGACACTGGAGTTGTTATAAGGCCATCATTGTTATAACACCTTACAAAGTAATCCCCTCATTTTGGGGGTATATATTGAATATTCTAGTGGGAATGTGGGATAGTGGGGAAATATCCTTCTCCCCCATTGTAAGAGTGATAATATTGCTTCATCTTCCTCGTATCATTTTAAACTCTTTCCTTAATCTTCCCTTTCAAATCCAATTCTACTTACCTTTATTTCCATAATTTAATTTTTATTTCCCCTTGAATGTTTACTTCCAATACAACTTACATGCATGCCATAAAAGTTAGTTTTATTTCGAATAAAAAGCACCGATTATACTAATGTATAAAGTTTGGTGGTCAGTAATAAACTCCCTACAACTTATTCACAGTTTTTTCAGACATTCAAACTTACAAGGTATAGATTAGAAAACTTGAATGTCAACTAAACATTCCCTCCATCCGTTTCTAATAGACACTTCAATTCCATGAGTTTCTCCCTTTAATTGCGTTCTGTGCAATCCTACTTGTTCTACTATTAGTGGTCAACACTAGCTTTCACTTCACATTTGTCCAAGTCCTAATGAGAATGCATATGTATCACTTAAAAAGGTAGAGTCGATTAGAAGTCTTAAATTCATCAGGTTGATATTTGCATCTTCCCAAAACCAGAGAAAAATTATTTTACAAGTTGAAGTAGATAAATTTAAAGACACTAACTAGCCTAAAGCAAAAAATAATGCCAAATTGATATAGGATCGGTAACATGAATCAAAACAATCAATGTAAGAGATCGTCAGAAACCTATGGTATACTTTAGCGAGTCCTGTCTACAACAAAAAAAATAGTTTCAATTATCATCCTCCTCCATTCCATGATATACATTAGCATATGAACCTGAAATCTCAATTATTCCCGTGATCCCGTCATTCTTCACTCTTATTATCCGCATCATCTTTACCCCCTACCTCTTCCTCTTCTAAGCACTTCAAAATTCCAACATACCACTTTTCTAACTAGTGCATTTTCAGTCATCTTTGCACATGAACAAACAAAAGCAAACAATTTTCTCACAATTTTGTCAATGAACCTTTCTTACATATTCATTTTGAATTTTAACTTTTAAGGTATGTTCACTCATCCATCTTAACATATGCATGTCTACTATCTTCATTTTCCTACAATGATCTCTTCTATAAGCCCAACATTCTGAATTCTGAATTCTGATCCATATAGTAATGTTATTCTAATGGCAGGCAGATATATTACTACATGACATGTAATATTCCTCACACTAACTCGCAATTTTCTGGCTACTACAAGAGGGAAGTACATAATTCTCATATCTCATGTACTTATAGCTTTAATATTGATAAAATATTACTCATCCAGAAGAATTTTCACCTGTGCTGCACAGCCTTGACGTCTAGCAACATGGTCCATCCGCTTTGAATCCTTGAACCAATCAACTGCAACAAGATCCATCAAATGTTTCCCCGCTACTACTTTGGATTTGTCACGGCAGTAGCTCTTACTACGAACTTTAAAATTGTTTCCATCGGATATTCTCCAGCAATTGCGAGCATTTTCATTGTCATCTCGTCGTAAAGTTCCAGAAAACATTGTTAAGTCAATCTGATCAATCACTTCTTCAACAGCTTCAAAAACAAAGAGAGTTGTTAAGCTATGATTGAATACAATTACTGCAGTAACAAAATCAAATCAGAAGGATGATAATTAAAGCAATGCCTACCTGTTTTCTTAACTTCATTTTCAGGTGTAGATGAATAAACCTACAAATTTCCCAAAAATAAAGATATAACTTAAAGAGGATACCATCATAAGGGCTTAATGAATGGATATTCGGGTGCAAACCTCTTGATCTGCCTCAGGTATTTGATAGTCCTCATCTTCATCAGAATCTTCATCCAACATAACAGAGTTTCTATTGGGAACAATATCACGATCAGGAGAACCAGGATGCATAGATGAATCGAATTTTTGGTTCTTTTTTGAAGACATAGATGCTGAGGTCATGTTGACCATAACAGGGATTCTGGGAGTAGCAATCCTATCATCAGTTTGAGCAAAATATTCTCGTAATCCTGTCAGAATAGTTCAAAAATAAACATTAAAATACATACATCAAAAAGAAGAGCAGAGCTGCCTTCACATCTCACAAGAGAGCTAACATCATTTACAAAAGATAGTTACTCGTTGCTCTGACATTATCAAGTAAATGATTTTGCACAATGTTCTATTTTAAATGAGTAAAGTCTCCTACCATGCAAATTTTGATCCTACGAGTAAATAATGTTCAAACATCTTGTAGAAGAAAATTATGCTCAACTTTCTCGTTCTATAACAACCATTGTCAAATTAGCTCATGAAATATACATCAATAAATATTATAACTGTTCCCTCCAAAAGCTCCCTCATTTGCATATCAAAACCAAATAATCTTTGCATTAGTAAACGAGTGCATTTGAAAAAAACCAAGGGGCTTTCTTTCATTGGGCAGTGATCATTGACTGCATTGAAGATATAAAAATGGGTCTTTGATGGGGTATTAATTGATGAATGACTTCATTTTTTTCAACATATTAATTCAAGATAATATCAAGCATGGCTCAAGTATTAATTAGTAAGAAACTAAGAATACGTTGTGACCCTGTCTAGTTAAACCACAACAATCTTATTGTTCTACCACACTCTGCATATACAAGATTCTACCATAAAGTGATTTCACGATTTTACAGGAATTATAAGCACACAAATGCAAAAATATCAAAGAAAATTTCTGAAAAGCCAGTGTACTAAACAAACACAGTAAAGAAAAAGGCTGAGATGAAACTGAAATTTGCCATTTCTAATAAGTAGTAACCTGAAACACTGTTTAACATCTGAAGGAGGCAGTGCTGCTGGAAAGATGAGACATAGCCTACACCCCATCCTTTCAAGTCAATTTGCATAAGGTGCTGCACCTGTGATCTGGGCCTGCCATTACGTGGTTTTAGAGGTGATATGTTGAACCCACCACCTGAAATCATAACATTAATGTTGCCAATTTTAGTATTTGGAAAACAGTGTGAACAGAATAATACTGCTTGTAAGCAAAAAGAGTTCAATTATGCATTCTATTAAAACCTAAATTAGTAGAAAATCAGTTAACAAAATGTTTAAAGAGGTTACTCTCAAGATGTGCTCGCACAAATCCTGGCTGAGGGCCGCAATTCTCATGCACCCTAGAGCGGAACAATACAACTGAAAGATAAAAATAAAATCCAATGAGAAGAGGAGTATGAAAGTGAAGGAAAAATTTATAATAAGAAAGGACTAACCATAACTTCCATCATCGTTACGTCGCCAATAACGCACATAGCAGAGGTCACGAGGCCATACAAACCTGGAAAAGTAACAGTTTGCTGAAGTCAACAAAAAATTAGCTGAGCATATTTATCTCCTCTCTCCACATAGACGTATAAGAAGTTCATATTTAAAAGAATTTTACGAAGACACTGGCCACAAAAATGATGCATCAAGAAAAATCTTCATCATTAGTAGCTAAAGGCCTAAAGATAAAGGAAAGTGCAAATTTACACTTAGAGATAACTTGTTTTCCATGCAGATGTCTCCATTTCTTATGATGCCAAAGATTTGAAGTTCTGAAATTTTAGAAGACAATAGACTAGAGTATAGTGTGGCATTAAATCATTTATGCTTCTTATTTATGTGAAGCTATCAAGGTGTAGATGGTGTTTGCAATCAAGGGTGAGAAAAAGGCTCATTTGTTATAGCTTACAAGGGTAACATAGGAGCCACTTTAGTGGTAATGTGAAAGTTTAATGTAATGTAAACTTTCCAGCCAATAGACACTCTAAAAAAATGTTTAAAGATTAAGCCTAATAGTCAAAAGACCTATCATACGGGTTACACAAATCGTTTCCAGAGTCAGCAAGAATGGGTTTCGTTCAAGTCACTTTCAAGATTGATTTTAAAACAAATCCATTTTGGCCACTTCCCAAGCTAAAGCTCAAGACCCTATCTTTCATTACCTCTGTCTAGAATCTAACTATCCTACCATAAAAATCTGAGGAATTTAATTCCACCCATCCTACTCCCTAATAATAAGAAAACATGAGGATGACAGCGTAATTAGTCCATGACGTTGATCATCAATCCTTGGCAGCGAACGATAAACCTTCACATAAAGCAAACATATAGTAAGGAAACATACATAGAAAACCAGTCAAGCAGAAGCCGATGATATATTACAGCCGTATGTCCATCCACCTCCTCCACTAGGCTACCATACTGGAAAGAGCAATCCCATCTGCATAGCCACATCAGCTTATAAGAAAATAGATTCAGAATCATGCAATATAGTAGCATCAAGCACAAAACTCCATTAACTTCCAATAAGGTATCTAGAATAGCATGGAACAACAAAAAAAAATCAAACAAAAACTTGACAAAATCATCCTTATATCAATTCTAAAAAGTAAGAAGGGAAAACCTCCACCCCAAAAAAAGACAAGAAGTTGTGCCTCGTCAAGGTGGCAATAGCATGTAAATTCAATGGAAAGGCTGATACGGATGAAGAAGGAACTGAGGTGGGAATGCTCTCTAAGAAAAACAGAAACTAGGATGGACCGAGTCAAACATCTATCAGGTGAATGACACTGCCACGCCCGTGCAGAGATCATTCCTTGTATATCCAAAATAGGAACTTATTTCCTGTTGAAAACAAGGTATGCTAGGAAACAATTGTGAATTCACAAAGGTAGCAAAAAAATTAAGGAATTATTTGACAATTACAAAGACTACTTGTAAAGACCATAGATGGATTTAAAGAAAACATGATCCTAACTTGAGGACAGATCACACATAAATGTAGCCATAAATGTAAAATTTCTCAAAAGTAGATAAGGCATCCAATAAATGGAGACTTTATATGCATATAATGGCAAGCATGTCTAAGACACAAATTTATTGAATAGGACTCATTTTCCAGTAAACACTTATCCATACCCCAAAATCCTACGTGCTATAATAGATTAGATAACCTCCATTAGATGTTCAAACGTGTAGCACCCAACAAAGTTCTAAAGATGTATATGTTTGCAGGCCTTGGAAAATGTGATACATGATCAAAATTGCATTAACATTAGTGCATTACTAACATTCCATCAAATAAGCCACCACACAGCGAACTAGAGGTGCATATAACAGCCTAATGCTGCAAGAAAAAAAGAGGAAGTGTCCATTTGAACCTTGAATCAAATGAAACAAAACCTTAGTGAAAAATGCAAGGAATATTGCCAACAAGTTAGAACAGTACAACTCTGAGGTTCAGATGTACATAACAATTGAACAAGGCCACACATTTCTCACCTATTTCTGGGGTAACCCACTATGGTCTATAGAGGGGGGGGGGGGGGGCTTGAAAAGATGAGCTGAAAGCAACTTCCCTTAAGGCACAAATTTCCAAGTTAAAATTAACATTAAGTTTTATCACTCATATTAATTACTTACTCAAATCGTGTGCCATCCATACTCATAACAAGCTCAAATATCTCTTCACAAGTAGCTTCAACAACTCCAACAGCCCTCATCGCTCTACTACAACTTCTCGGCTGTATAAAAGGAACTTGTCATCATGAAGAAACAACAATGAAAACTTAAGCATCATATTTAAACAACGAAGTTACTTACAAGGTAATCAACTTCAGAAAGCTCTTCAAATATGCGGAGCCCTACAGTCAGTTTTAGAAATAAGTTGTTTACATTAGATGCATCAGCTACTTCTTAAAAGTTAGAAGAAATTATCATTTCAATATGTAAAACAATAACTATATCATAATCCATGGAATGTACCATTTTGACATTGAAGAAGACGCCAATGCTTTCGCGAGAAGACTTGATTATTAATATGTTGGGATAGATCTGAGTCTATTTCACGGGTCCAGTCAAGGATAGCCTCTGGAGGTCCTGAAAGTTGGATTAAGAAATAGAAATTAATCAAACTGTATCACCAAGGTAACCACAAGCTCATCACAGTTATTCAGGAGGGGAGAAGAGCACCAACCATTTCCAATAGTTGTTCTCCTTAATAAATTAGAAGCATCTTCGTCATCTTCCTGGGCACTAAGTCTGCAGTAAAAAGAAACAAATTTGTTCATAAATAGTAGACATCAAACCCAAAGGCTAATTATTATTTATTTTTGTCAAGACAAATAATCTCTTGTTACCGCAACTCGCAGAGGAAAGAAAAAGGGATCGTATAACTAGTAGGGAGTCAAATGTCAACCACTATGAATAGATAACGATACGTATCTTAAAATATAAGGAATTGAGCTCCATATTATAAAGCACTTTATAACTTTCAGGGCAAAGTCATAAGAAAATGTATTTTAATCTTAGCAAGGAAGAGGTTAGAGGAGACAACTTGAAGTGACTTCAAAAGAAGGCATAAGATCTCTAGCAAATATTATAGGTATTGAGATTTTAAAGAAGAATCATAAGTTGTTCACTTTCTTAGTTTTCTTTCTTGAGAATCCTTGAATCTATTTCCTTATTTTGAAATTTACCAGAGCTCCAAAAAAATAAAATAAGGGTTTGATGCTCCCAATTGTCAAGGCACACAACAATGACAAAGCCTTAATCCCAATAATATGGGATTGGCTACCCATTGTTCACACATATAAAAGAAAATCTATTATATAGATAAAAGTCCGGATTTTTTAGCTAAAGAAATTTGAATCAAGAAGCCACTTACTGACTTTCATGATCTGAGGATGAAGCATTTCTTATGGAATCAGAACCCGCTTTATACTCAAATGATACGTACTTATTGCCATTAACAACTTGTGACTCCTGGTGCTGCAAATGATACCATATTCATTAATCCTAAATTAAAATTAAAAAACAACGAAGCTATTAAGCTAGAATTATATATTTACTTCAACAAGAAGTACAATGTTAAAAATGAATACCTGTTCAATGACTTGCTCAATCTTCTCTTTCCAGATTAAAGCTTCCTGGATGTTAAAAGCTGCCAACTTTATCACGAAGACACATCGGGTTAAGCGTTTCCAAATTTTATTTTGTAGCACCATGACAAGTGAAGGACACTGCATAATAACCAACCATAGTCTGGTACCACTATTCGAGTTACATTAGAACAATTTACAGCTGACAATTGTAAATGGAAATTTGATATGCATTGAAGTTGAGGCAGCTAGCTGCAGTAGGTTATTTCATTAATTGCAGAGTTTTGCATTAAAGGTAATTCCTCATGATTTCTTTTTGCATCCTAGCTCTAAAACCATTTGCAAGTAGCTTCCAGAAACCTCAATAGATTCAATTCTCAATAGAAGCGAAAGCAGAACAATATAAGCAATACCAATAAGTGGAGGTATCATGTTCTCAACCCTAAGGCAAAAAAAAGGTCAAAATCTTATAAAACTTCTTGATGTGTCGAATTAGCAAATCAGTTGGTGAAACAAGTAGTTAGTCCTACCAGGACTATGCTGAAAATATTTGCGTAAGACTAAACTATCATCATCTGTATCCATCAGAATCATCAAGGGTTGATAAATCCAGAAAACCAGAAAGTAAGCATTTTTAACATAGGAGATGAACAGCGGAAAAATAATGAAACCTTTACAAGCTTGGATATGAAGACTCAATGAGATCAAATGAGAGCATAAACTAAAAATAACAGCTTAGTATTGAAAACGATAAGGAACACACCGTAATCCTGTGGTACTTGTCCTTCTTGTTGTAGACAGATAAGACGTAAACCATCTGCATAACCATGTAAACAGAACAATGTCATAAGCACATACAAGCAGAAAAAATGTTATGACGTATAAATAAAAGCACAATGTGGCGTCAATGCCAAAAAATTGGATCTGACATAGACGAACGCTGGGGTAAGGTTGAATTTAAATACAACTTTACAATATCCAAGTAGTTGACCCATGATTGGAATTAAATAGAATAATAAATGGTACAGAAGGCATTCAACCATACTTCTAACAGTCAATGTCAAGGAATTGAAAAGGAGAAAGACACTCAAACAGTAAACTAATTGATTCCGGGGCATATGAAAAGGTCATTCTTGTCCTCTTCCATAAGATTTTGATGACAGGAAATCTACCCATGTTCAGGGTTAATAAGAGTTTCAAATTGTAATAATATAGTGATACCAACTAAGATTTATAGTTCGTACATAGGCAAGCTTTATTCTGGCATACTAAGCAATCTTATCTAGTCAGTCAAATTTAGTATCTTCATTTCCTTGCTTTTCTGATATCGTGTCACTAAACTTCACCTCAAGCTATGGACTATGGACTCCACCATAGGAAATATTTGGAAAAGGCTAGATGTAAGCATACCTATAATATACAGCAGAACTATACAAACGAAAGATTCATTAGTAAATGTAAAATGCCGATTAATGCAGAGGACTTGATTGCCTGTTGGTAAACCATAATAGATGACAGTAACCGTAATGAGTTAAAAAGTGATTTTGTTAGGACAGTTTCAAGTCAAGAAACAAAGTAATGGTTCTTGATCTTTAAGTAGCGCTTTCTACCAAATTTTGAATTATTAACAGCTTCAAAGTGATAATAGTGGTGATAAAATTTGAGAAAATACGCATGTGTAGGATGGAGTTTTATTACGAATAACATTGGTATAAAGCGTCCACACAAAGTTATATATCAGTTTCCACAATCACCACCATTCACATTGACATAGTAGAAATAGAAAATTTTTTCCTTGAACTCTAATAATTTCTTTTGAAATCGAAAAAAACCGCCACAATGCAGAAATAGGTAATTTTCCTTGAACTCTAATAATTTCTTTTGAAATCGAAAAAACCCCCCACAACATTCACATTGACATAGTAGAAATAGGTAATGCACAGCTCAAAATATTAAATCTAATGCAAACATGTAATTCATCATCTCAATACAGAGATTAGAACAACGAACAATATCAATGAATAAAAGCCAAAGATGACAAAAATCTCACATGCCCATGATGTGTCTTCAAGCCTCGATCCTCCACCCTACAATTTCCATCTATAACAAGTGTCTTGACGGGTACCTATCCAGAGCATTATGAAACATTAACAATAACTCATAAAGGACTCCTACACATTGGAGAACCGATGGAAGCAGGTAACGAGCAAAAGCTTATTACACATCTAATCTTTTTTGTGCAAAACTTTTCCTCATAGAACACATTCAAATAAACCTCATTTATTTCATTTTCCTCTTCATTCAAACTCATTCCAGGCTACGTATTTACTCCAGCCTGCAGAGTAAAAATGACATGTAGTGGTGTCCAAAAGCCACACCATTCTGTTCACTTTCCACCTAACATCGTCGAAATAGCCATTTCATTTAAAAATTCATCAAGTATGTGACTCTAAACAAGTGGAAAATTCAGCTATTTATTGCACGAAAGAATTTTGCTAGTCCTAAAAGAAAGACATCTCATCACTCTTCAATTTGTCTCTCAACTCATCCTCCTTTCCACAAAATTTAATACGATCGGAAAAAATAAAGAACTACTAAACATGAACATTTTCACCATACAAACAAACCTTCCACTGTAAACAACCTTCCGTCAATATTATCTATCAGCAGCAGCAATATGTAAGCTCTAGTCAATCAAAAACTAAACTAAAAAAATCCAAACTTTGTTGCTACAGAAATACCTAATCCTTATCATGATCATCCATAATTGCAAGTATGTCCACTGCTCATCAACTCTAATCACTTTCAAATTCAAAAATGAAATTCCGCAGATAAATACTAGAAATAATCCACCAAAAATCAGATTGAGAAAAAAAAAACAAATTAAATAACTAAGTAACAGAAAGAATTCCAGCAACATAATTTTCGCTTTACCTGATTATCTTCAGGTTTTCTCTTATAGTAAGCAAGAAGACGAGGCTCAAGAACAAAATATCTCATATGAATAAAAGATCGACCAATTTTTCTCCTCCCAATTCTCACCATCCATCCTTCATACACTACTTTAGATGATGATGACATCACTTACTTCCCAAAAAAATATGTAATTCAAACAAAAATAACAAAAATTGCACCAAAATGGGAGAAATTTATTCAAATCGTAAGAATTTGTATGATCGGTGGTACAAACACCGAAATCAGCGTATCATAGTAAAAAAAACATCAAACTATCAACATTCATAAAATTAGGTAAAACAATGGTTTTAGTTCATAATTTTTTGTATAAATCCAAGAATTTACTCCTAAGTTCAGAAAAGAAAAACAAATCCGCGAAAGAATTATAGTGAAAAAATGGAAATGGAAATGATTTGAAAAGGAATAACTAAAGTGTTGATTGTTGACGGTATGATTTGTTGAAGAATGAGCTTTAATGATTTGGATTTAGAGATTGAAGAAATTGGCAAAAAGACGTGAAAGATGAGAGAAAAAGAGGCAAGAGAGATCTATGTTTTGTACTAATATTTTGTTCCTGCTAAAATTTAGAAGTGAAGGGGGGAAAATCGGAGCAGTAAATTAAAAAAAAAAAAACGATTTTTTAACCTTTTAAAAAAATTAAAAAAAAGTAATGGTACTAATATTTAGCGCTTAACACTAGTTGATTCGGATCATCGGATTGATTTTAAATTGATTTAAAATTTAGATTGCTCAGTATCGTTTTTTACATGATTATAAATACTTGGAGTCAAATCGAATTCAGTTATAAGGTCGAGTAAATTTTGGGTCATCGAATTTGTTTTGGATATCTTTAGATTTAGACAATAAATTTGTTAATTATTTTGATTTTAATAAAATATATTTTAAATAGGTAAATTTAATATTATTTCAAAAAATACTTTAAGGTAGTGTTTGGGAATGAGGATTTTATTTGAAAATTGGGATTTCAATTTAGAAATTTGAAATCATGAATTTGGAAATAACAAGTCTAGAGCTCTTATTTTGAAATCCATAACTCACTCTTATTTTCTTAAGTTATTAGAATTTGGATCAAATCTACATTCTCAAATTTTAGAGTAGCCAAATACATCATTTGCCCAAATCTATATTTGCAAATGAAATTCATGTTCCCAAACATAAAAATTCAATTACTCATCAATTTTATAGTCTACATATCCCATTATTCATATAGAAATAACAATGGTGAAAAATTTAAAACTGTTTTAGAAAACAAACGTGGTAGCTTTTTGTCTCTATGTGGGTGATCCAGGAACATTGCATTAGGGAATGTAAATTTTTTTTAAAATAAAAAATATACTTCTTTCGTTTTTTTACTTGCATCTAAACACCGTTTTACACAGTTCAATGCGTTTGTTGGATTGCTTATATCTAGAATTATACTCAACTAAAAATTATTAAAATTTGATATTATAAAAGTATACGACGAGACGAATAAAACAAAATTCCACATGATTATGTTTTTTTTGGTTTAATAGCTGCACTAAGTAAAACACTATCAAATGATAGATACTATACAAAATGGAAATGCTGGAACCAAAAAAGGAAGTATATGAAAATGGTGATGTAATGCAAATATGAAAGCTAAATCTAGAAAGATTTATGATATTGAAGCCTAATTGATTTGGCTTTTTTTTTTGAAAGGGTATTGATTTGGATTTGATAAGAGTTGATTTAAACTACTCCAACAAATATAATATTAAAATTTATTTATTTTTATATTAGCATAAACGTGTATAAACTAGGTGATTGACATCTAAAAAACAATAATAGAGACAGTATTATTCAACTTACTTAATTCACTCAATTCATCTTGTATGAGACCGTTTCACTATAGGAGAAGCTTATATAATTAGTCAATTTCTTTAACTGATAACTTTTAAATTGTAAATGGTCATCTTAACACACTAAATATACATAAATTGACCCAATAAAAATGGTTTCATCATGAATTATCATCTTATATTTTTGATAATATGTCAATTTTCGTAAGTATTTTTGCAATTATCATCTTATAATGGCATTATACACATTTGGTTTATGTATACATTATATGCACGGTAATTGTTAATTTTACAAATGAAACTCTGCCAAATTTCCGTCTATTAATTAATGTTCCTATGACTTTGAACCCTAGATCCGTGACTTCATTCAAAATGAACCTTCAACTAACCAAATTACAAATCATAACAACTAGTAGTGGCCTAACATACAAGTCTATAAACAACTTCGTTACACTTATGGAAATATGTAAAAACCTACATGTAAAAATAAAATAACAAAAATAAAAAAAATATAGTGCTATAAAATCTCACAAATTTTTGAATGACGATCTCTTTGTGTGAGGCCTCTATATATTGAGTCAATCCATGTAATTAGAAAATATAAAATGTTGATACTTAATAAATTCTACATCTAGATTAATTAAATAATTCAAATTAAAAGTAGTCAATAAATAGTACAAAAATTAATTGGAATAATAATAGTGAATAAAAGAAAGTAATTAATTGAAAATGATATTAATTAATACAATAAAATGTTACATTTGTTGACCTATTAAAAAAATGGTATCATACACAATAATAAATGTCAAAAAAGAAAATATCCAACACATCAAGAAGGTGTCAAAAATTAAAGATAAAGTTGTTTTCTTGTAGACGTATTATTACAAAATTGTTGTCATAAAACAACTCCTTTAGACACTTACACTTGGCAGCAAATTTTATTTCTTTTGTATTCTTTTGGTGTTTTAAGGCTTTGTTTATTCAAAAACCAACAAAACTTCATAATATCAACAACTAAAACAATTTTTGTTGTAAGCATATTATTAATTTGGTTGTTTCCTTGCATTAATCACTAGGATAAATAGGTTTTTTAAAGTTTATGAGTAGCAATATAGATTTTTATATTTTAGTGATTGTGAATGTTTAGAGTTTGTTTGGAAAACATGAAGTTAAGGTGTTTCTATCAATGAGACTTACTCGAACAGTGTCACTTTAAAAGTTTCTTAAATTTTAAGTCGGTGATCAAAAATGTTGAATATATACAAAGTAGGATCATTTACCAACTAAACAATTGCGAACTTCGTTTATTACCAACTACAGCCTCCAACTTAACAAACATGACATCGAGACAGCCAAAACACCCCATTTTAAGTTTTAACCCCATATTTTATCCTTTTTTGGCTGTATACTACAGAAAAAATGGGTCAACAAGCCAAAATAAAAAAAAAACTAATCCAATTACTAAATAGTACTTTTTTTGGTTATTTGACCAACCAACAAGCCAAAAGTCAACTTCCGCTTATTTTTATGATCCCTTATTCCTCAACCCACTCCATCATCATCATCATCAATTCATCAAATCCAGTATATCTCGCTCATAGAAAACTATGAACAAAATTTAAAGAGGAAAAAACAACAACTCATATCCATAAAAAAAAGTACAATTAAAAAGACCTCCGACTTGAGAAAAGTGTTCAGAGCGAGAAAAACATATACAATCCCAACTAAAAGTATTCCATCTTTACACTAAAAATCCAATAAAAAAGTTTAGATGCTATACAGGGAAGAGGACTAATAAATGATTTGACCATAATTTAAGCGGTCCCCTTGTCTTCTCTTCTTCCAGATGTACAATTTCTTGATTACTTCTGCGCAGTTTTCCTTTTAACACGCACATATACAATTCACCAACAAATAATTATTTTGAATTTCCTTTACCTTTTTTGAAAGGGGTCGATTTGCCTTTAGGCTCATCATCATTCATTACATTAATCATCATCTAATCTTCCCTAATCTCATCATACTTTCTACTTTGTGTATGTAAGTACGTTCATCTCAATTTTTCTTTATGGGTTTACTTTTAAATTAATTAATATTGATTGTAATTTTTAATGCATTATGTATAATTCAAGGTTAAACGATCTATTAACAAGTAAAATGGGAATCTAAAGTCTTTTTCAAATCCACCATTTCTGACATTTACTTGCATCAGCAATCAGCATCCAATTTTGACTTGTATAAAGCTATAGATTATTATTATTTTGTGTATAAATTAAAGCTTTGTGGAATATGATTCTGAATATATATCGATTCTGCTTTTTAGGGTACCCAGATAAAAAAGAAAAAATCCATAGGAGAAAACTGAGATTTGTGAAGGTATGGGATCTTTTAAAGGTCATGTAGTTCCAGGGACATTGTTTTTGATGGTGGGTTTATGGCATATATGGTGCAGTGTGTACAGATATGTAACAAGTCCGAAAACGTTTCGGATTCGGGTTTGGAATCCGGTTCCGGGTTTTGAAGGGAGGTTTAAGTACTTGGAATTGTATATGGTGGTGATTGGTGCTTTTATTGATTTGTGCATAGAGCTTGTTTATGCTCCTCACCTCAAGTATTTTGTTGATGGAGTGTTGAATCCTGGACATATGAATAATTTTGAGCATTCTGGGATGCTTATCATGTTCTTTATCTTCGGCCTCATTGCTCTTATATCGGTTAAAACTAGGTTGGTTTTCTTTCCTTCCTTTGAATTCATGATTCTCATCTTTTTATTGACTTACTCGTACGCCCTGTTTGGTAGGTGGTAATAAACGATGGTAAGAGAATGAATATTAGTGTAATTTTGGTTGAAAAATCTCTTGGCTACCTTGATGGTGATTCTTGTCCAACTTCAATCATCTCATTTTCTTTATAAAAGTTTTTGTGATCAAAGTTTCATTACCATAGAAATGACATTATCATCATTTACTACCATTAACCAAACGGGCTAGTAGGGGTATGATTTGACTGTTGGCTGGTTTGACTAGATGATGTATTGGCTGATGAATCCGTTGTTTGAGTAAATTGTTTAAGTCAGTTGTTATGGAGATGTTTGATAAAAATTATTTGTTGGTTGTTTGCCATTTAATTAGAGAAAAATTGAAAAAGTGGGCTAAAAAGCTAGTTGATAGTATGAGTAGCCTTTTGGTTTTGCCTTAAAAGCCAAATTACCAAACAATAACTTTCGACCTTTTGACTGTTTGACCAACCAAAAATCTAAAAACCGAAATCTAACTAAAAAGACAAGAAAAAAGCCTTTAGCCAAACACTAACTTGTGTTGTTATGTACACTCTCTGTGCTTTTGATGTGCTACATTACACACTAAAAGTTTTTACTTCGATCTGCATAATGTAGCAAATTCAAAGTAGGTAGGAGTATCTTTTGTACAACTAGCAGCTTATTGGTCATGAATGAAACAGTTTTGGCTGGGATGATTAAGATTATTACTGGGACAAAGGGTTAATTTAGCCATTTTTTAGCATCATAATACTGTAAAGTGCTTTTAAGATAAAGGTACTAGATTCCAACAAGAAAGAAAAAGCATGATTGATAAGTAAAAAAGGAATGAAATGAAGCTTTTCTCTTCATTTCCTCTCGGAAAATAGTACAAGAAATCCTGTTTAGTCTGATGCTCCTAACTTAGACTTGTATCCTGCAAGAGTCTAAGTAATGTGAAAACAATTTTAGAATGATAAGAACCCATCACTGAAGCTACAATAACATGTAGTAATCACTAGATCAGAGTTTTTCGCTCTGTTAATTATTTATTTATGATATTTCTGTTTTGGGTAAAATCAACCGCTTTCCTCTGGTCCTCTCTATAAAGGGAGTACGGGAACAGATTGTCCATCAACTTTCCTCACTCAGAGCGTGCTCTCAAGCGGGATATTGGGTATGATGATGATGATCCTTTTTTCAATAGTAATTTCATTTAGTGATTGTGTTAAACGGGTTACCTGTTAAGTCACATGAACAAATAGGTAGGGCAAAGTTTATTAGGTCAGGTGTATCCTTCAATGAATAGATTGGTTCCGATAAAAGTTTGCTTGTTTTGGACTCCATTATTTGCAATTCAATGTTCATTGTTTTTTAGTGACAAATTTAGATATGCTTGCATACATATATTGGGTTAATGATGATATGAATTAAACTGGTAATTGTTTATGGTAGACTTCACTTTTAGCCTTGCTTCAATAAGGGGAAATAAAAGGTATAAAGCTTATGCATTGTTTAGTCTGAAAGCTTGTGAGTAGAATACAAATGACCATTTATGTATGTGAATTTGGCGACCAGAGCGCAGTGTTTCATCAGACTCCACGATAGATGAATCCTGTGTAACATAATTCGCCAGTTTGCCTTTTCACCAACAAACTGAAAATACAGGACGGTGCATAGGGACATAGCTTGTGTATAGTAGTTTCTTGTAAAATGTTATTCGTCTTAGACAGTCGAATTCTAGCTCAGCCTCAGATAGTCCTTTCACCGAATATCTCTGGGGTTTGTAAGTTGATACTTCCGTTGCTATAATTATTCATTATAGTGCTAGAATCCTGCCCAGAAGAGAATAAATGTATGCGTTAGCGCTGTTTTCCTGTCCTAGGTTAGCTTTCTGAGTTGCAACTTCAAGCTACAATCACCGTTTTCAGTTCTGTGCTACTTTGGCGGTGTTGTATAGGATCTGTGTGCTAATAGTTTTAGAGTACATTTGTCATAATGACCTGAGTTAGGCAATGTTTTTTTTCGCTCGAAGTGGTCCTAGATCCGGCATGGCTAAACTGCCAAAGAGAGCTCCGAGCTGAATCTATAGAACTGGGAGAACCTTTACTAGATAAATGCTAACGTTAAGTTGGGATAAAGGGCGTTGTAACCGAGTGAGACCATTGTAACATAATTCGCTAGCTGATTGCTTTTTAAATTCGCGATTCACTCATATTTGCCTAAGAATAGCCCAAAACCGACCGTAGTTCGCTTTTTCCAATTTGCGATTCGCAAGGAGATTAGCAAATGATGAGACGCTGAGTGAGACGCTTTTTGCTATCATTTAAACTTTGAATGATACTATTTCTTAACCTCCGAAATAACGCTAACCTCATCGTGTTTTGTGCATTTTTCAGTGTTCTTCCCTTACCAGATGGAGCACTTTGTTTGATTGCGGCAACAGCATTCTCATCGGAGTACCTTTTATTTTACTTCCATTCGACGAATCACAAAGGCCTGGAAGGCTACTATCACTACATCCTGGTTCTTCTAATAGGCTTGTGTGTTCTAACTAGTGTTGCTGGAGCATTAGTCCCGTCTAGTTTCCCTCTTGATTTATCCAACAGTATCGCCATAACTCTCCAAGGCCTTTGGTTCTATCAAACAGCTTTCACACTTTATGGCCCCATGATGCCCGATGGCTGTCAACTTAAAGGAGATGACATCGTTTGTCACTCGGCAGACAGTCAAATCAGAGGGGAACTGTTCGCAAACTTTCAGTTATTTTCGATGGTTGTCGGTGTTTTTGTTCTAATTTCCGCATCGTATAGTTTCATCAATTCACGATATAGCAGCTCCATGCAGGAGAGCTCTTTGACAGATGATGGTGATTTGTAGATATTAACGCTTTTGTTATACATTTGATTCGTCGTAAAACTAGCTTTTTCCTGTTTAGCCAAACTGTCGAAGTACTGTGAAGTCGAAGGCAACAGTTACTGCAAGTTGACTCGAAAACGAGACAATGAAAGCATGAAGTGAGCAGTTTGTATACTCCATCCACTGATTTTTGTATATGTGAGGGACTGATTTTGTTATTCGGTAGTAGCAAACATTTTTGTGTTAAACGTTAATGTACATTGAAATCGAGCATGTTTTACTACCCTCTCTTCACTTTATCTTAAATACTCGTGTCGGATTATTAAATCTCTCCTTCAGAGCCAATACTAATCCCTTCGAACATTCCCAGTATCATTGTTAGTACATTATAAATGTTGGTGTGAAGTCGTCTTTTAGTGAGATGACCTCAAAATTAAAGTTTATACTCATAATTTGTCATAATTGGGGCTAGTACGATGAAACCGTCTCATAAAACAATTTGGGTTGATTACAAGTGTTTGAAGGAGAATCAATTCCTTCTGGTTAATCAGCCCAACTCCCTACAGATGATAAACATACTACGAATATGTTCAAATTACACTATTAGATTTTTCCGATACTTTCTCGGCCCCTTTGAGTTTACAATAATAAACAAGTGAATAAAAGTAAGACAAAACATACAGTATAAATTTGAGTAATCCTCCCTACACAAAGTTCAGAAATGGTGATTGGTGCCCTACCGGAATCCCTCCGATGTGATCTAGAATCAGACAAATATGGCGTTCTATTTTACGCATTTAGGTTCAAAGTTCGAATTAATACAAATCTAGCCTGCTCTGTTTTAACTCGAGCAAATCGTGTCAGAAAAGAGGAATTTCAGATGGCAACAGACATATCCATAGATAATGAAGTATCAAATACTATGAGAACACATTCATAAATGGGAATTGAAGCATATACAAATGAAGTTCGTCACAAGCACAAACCGGGGGAGGGGCACACAGTGTCGAATAACTGTGACCGATTCCTATGATTTCTTTATTTGATTCGACTATATGTAACAAACCATTAATGCAGGATGTGTTTAGAAAAGGAAAAACTTCAGAAAGGAACAATTGTATCAATGAGGTCCTGGAGTGGAGCCAGCTCTTTCTTGTCCATTAGCCCGAATTCCTGCACATAATGAGTATACAATGACATCAACATCAGATTCTGAGGCAAATGTAAGTCTGTAATAAGGCATCCATATCTCCTAAGATATCACAAATTCTTGTGAAAGACGGTTTCTTTAAAAGACCATCTCTAATTGAACTGACCCAAAAAGGAAAAATATAGAGTAAGTTTCTCGGTAGGCATTAAGAATATTGTAAGTAGGCATTTAAAATATTTTAAGTACTTAAGTACTTACTCGGTGGGCATTAAGTAAATTGTAAGTACGAAGTAAGGATATGTAAGTAGGCTAGTAGGCTAAGTTTTTCGGTGGGCATTAAGAATATTGTAAGTAAGAATTTTAAGTACTTTTTTTGTGGGCATTATGTATATTGTAAGTAGGCATTAAGTATAATGTAAGTAGGCATTAAGAATACAGTAAGTGATCATTAAGGTTTAATGGGCTCGACCTAAGAGACGCCTCTCAAAGAGACGGTCTCTCAAGAGACCGGCTGAATATCACAAAACCATCCACCACACACGCATTTCATTACTTCAACGTCATTAAATAGATCCCACCTAGAGTGGGGTTTTGGAGGGTTGGAAGTACGCAATCTTATCCTTATTAATGATAAAACTAACGATGATGTTTGTTTCCGATTGACCCTATATAGAAAACGTCATGTGCAACTTCACATAAACAAAAGGTGCAAATGATTTACCGAGCCATTTTACTTTAGTCCATTATAATAAGAAATTCTCAAGAATGCTATCAACGAATTGTTGCAACACTAGTATTAAGAAATTAGAACTATTACCATAAATAAAGAAAATACACTTACATAGGTGAATAGTATGAAATGCTTGAAACAAGTATTCAAGTGTGCTTCCTCCTTGAGACTCACTATCTTTTGGAAGTGTGAATGGTAGATATGAGCATATACCCTAAACAGTCGCTTAAAGATTGTTTTGACGACATCCCTAAAGTTCGAAGGAAATGGCGCTCCTGCGAAGTAAAATAGCCAGCAAAATAAGTATCACATAAATTTTGACACCTTTTTCGAACGAAAAACAAGACTATGTAAAAATTCTTTGCTAGAAGCCTAGAATTCTTTTCTCCTAACAGAACACTGGATATGAAATGTCAAAAAAGATTACCAATCTTTTGTGGGAAGATGGATTCATCATCCAGTTGAGATTCAACCCATTCCATCAAGTACTCGACATATTTTGGTGCGGAAACCTCAATAGGTTTCTTGATCTGAACACCATCCGCCCACCTATACTCGTACCTGTTTGCATAATATTCAAAGTAAATAACATTTATGACATCAATGATTGTATCGTGAATTTTGATACCAATAACAGTACAGATGATATAATGGCTATTGCTAAAATAATTTCAACTCGATGAATGCCGAGGGAAAGTTGTACTGATTCAGTTAAGTATATAAGTGCTGGACTGGAGAACAGAAGGATCTGAATAAAGCGCATCATTTTGAATAGGGGAAATAGTCAATAATAAACCAATCTTTGTTTATCCGCTAAAAATAAATCCACCTATTAAATTTATTTGCCAAAAACAAACCCACCTATTGTTTATAAGCATCTTCAAAGTTTCTTTGTGATCAAGCAATTAGAAATAAACGTTAGTTGAGTTTATTTTCAGCAATTATACTGAATAGGTGGGTTTATTAAAAATTAATCAATAGTTAGGTTTATTTACAGCGGATCGAGCAAGGATTGGTTTATTTTTGACAATTTTCCCTTTAAAATAGGATATCAGGCTACATTATGGTTAGAGTGAACACCAAGAGAATGGCATGAGTTAGCACCAGAAAGTAAAGCGACATTTGGTTTCGAAGAGTTAGATAAAAAGAAAGGAATAACTACCCTTATTTCCCTTTATGATAGTTCGGCTACCTATATTTCATGATCTCTTTCCCCACGTTCCCTTTTGGAATTGTCCCAATCATCTCTACATCAAGTCTTAAAAGAAACCGGGGACTTGAGGATTCCCCCGAACCCCCCTATACATTGATCATCTTGACTAACAATGACCCCTCCACACCACCAACCTGACAACCACTACCACCCTTCATTCAAAATAATCAAATAGCCATCGGCCCATCGCTATTATAGACCAGCCCTAGCTGCCAACCTCAAAAATGTCCCCAGAACAACCCAACACACACCAAAGTCGTCAGCTAAACCACACCACAGCTAGAAACTACCACGAGCACCACAAAGACTTCAAAACTGAAGAAAACCCCACAGCTAAAACTTGAAAGTTGAAGATTACAAATTCCCACAACATAATGTCAAGAGATCTATTAAAACTCCATCACAAACTCAAAAAGTAACACAAAGCAGAAAAACTAAAAGAAATTACCTGGGTCCTGCTGTCATTGTAGGACAGCTCTCCGGTGTACAGAACTCGGTGAGAGTACCATAAAGTAGGTTAGCCTGGTTGAAGAAATCCACAGCTAACACAGACAAAAAAAATCAATTCACAAACAAGAGATTTTGCTAAGAATATGAATGTATCATAACAAAATGAACTAATGGAGCAGCAGTAGCTGAAGTAAAAATAAATTCATAGTCTAATCATGGCAAAGGGCAAGAATAAAGAACAAAAATCGGACAAGAAGACCATATGATGTACGGGTTTTGGTTTGACATTGTGCAAAAAACAAGGGAGAAGGGAGTACAAAGAGACAAGGGGAATACTGTTCACAGCCAGCCATTCATTCAAATCCTCTCCTGGTGGGAGTCTCACTGCTTCTCTTAGATTTCCACTGCCGAGGGTCGCATCAATAAGCTTTCTCAACTGGGCCCCCTACAATTAAATTTTTTAAAAGATTCAATTAATTGGTATTGCGATATATGTTCACAATACACTTTGCTCAACATAGTTGAGTCAACACATTACTGGTCTTGATAGATTACTGCATTAAGTACCCAGGATCAACGACATAACTGTTAGGAGGTCGAAATCATTTGAAAAAAAGGGGTTACATTTTTTTGCCGAAAAACTGCCAAAGCTTAAATTGTTCTTGAAAAGCAATTGGGGGGGGGGGGGGGGATTCCAAACTCCAAAATCTTAACCCATAGCTAGAGCTGGAATAGGCAATTCTAAAGATTTCAATGCTGACTTCACCTTCATCGGAAGCTCCTTACAAAAAAGTAAAGCAATAAACAGAGAATAGCAAGAGCATTAATACAAAACAAACCAACCTTACTTCCGGAAGGTGCACTCTTCTTGGGCCTAAATGTTTTCTGATTCCTGACAGAAAAAACCAGAGGTGTAATATTTCAGTTACATGGAAATGTTGCCAAGTGATCAAGAAACGTATCACAAAGCCTGATTTTAAACCTTAATTGGATATTTCTATATAGAAAAAATACTAGACGATACATAATAACGCTAATAAATTATAAATAAAGAAAAAAAGATAAAAAAAATGACAACAGGTGCACATTTACCAACACACTGCACGCTCAAGAGGAGGGGCCTTCTTAGCGAAACCTTTTAAAATACTTGCGAATCTCATTTACAAATCATCCAACACATTGTTTCTTCTTCATTATTATAATAAAATCTCAAACTATGTATAAGTACAAGATAAAATTATGAAAATATACATAGAGATAAATGACGAATGACAAACCTAAAAAGGTTTCACTTAGCTACAATATCAAATATATAGAAGTCTAATTTTTTGAAACATCAAAAATAAAAATATTTTTTGATAAAATATGGTGAACCTTTAGCAAATGAACATCACCACAAGTCAAAATGTTGAGACAAGTAAAGCAAATGGAAGTATCTTACAGTTTTGAGCCAAAACTTCTACAATATGTTACAATTAGAAGTTTATTTTGTTTCATCGGTTGGAAAAAAGAAGATTGTAATCTCAATTCTGGATATAAAAGATAGGTACGATAAAATCTAGGTGTGTGATTGAGATTCAAATTTGAGCATAATGCAATCACAGCCCAAGAACTCCTACAATCACACAGCAATACCGAAATGGGGAACTCCTACATGCAAACGAATTTCCTCCTCTCCTTCACGATTTTGGTTTCGTTTAAGGGGTTGGAAATTCATGGTTGTTACAAATATAGTGTAAACTCTCTATATGCCTATTCATACCACTGCAACAGAATAGGAAATACACACACACACCCTCGGAAAATCAAGACTGTTGCAACCCCATAACTATAAAGGGATGCTCCAATTGGCAACCATACTGATGAAATAATAAGGAAATACACACACACACACCCTCCAAACAGTTTAAGTGTATCTTTTCTTGTATCTATGATTAAGAATCATACCATCACCAACAGAAGCTTAAGTGTCAATATCGACCCAAAATTCATACAACCTAAAATTAAGATCATGCTAACTACATCTTGACCACCATACAACCTGCCAATAAGAGAATCAACACTTGGTATATTTCCAAAACTTATCACATTTCTCACTAGTGTTTGCACAAATTAGAACAGCTATTCCTACCAAAAGACTTCATTAGGTAAAGGTAAATGGCACTCCCAGTATCCTGCACAAGGCAGGCTTGTACCAGGTCCGGGTGAGGGTTTTTTTTTCTTGAAAGATGCCAACAAATCATACCCGTTTCCCCAACACTTCATTGATTATAAAAAATACTCCTAAAAATTATCAACCTTACAATCAAAACACTGACCTTCATAACCTGAAACCCAGCAGTTTGCATGCAACAAACAGTAATTCTATACCCAGATGACAAAAGTCCACCAAAATTAGCAACAAACCAACAGTTCAACACATACATATGATTACCCAATAATTTAAAAAAACAGTGAAACTGGTTGACCATTAAAAACCCAAAAGCAACCAAACAAAAACAGATCTTGGAAACTTCTACACCAATAAACATCAAATCCCACAAAAAATACAAATAACCCAGGTTAAAAAACACTAATTCATGCTTAAATAACTCAAAAAGAAAAAGAATTCAAAAAGATTGATAACTAACCTGCCAAGGCCAAAGAGACTCATGATGGTTTACAATTTTTTTAACTCTATGATGGTTTATAATTTTAAGAAGACATGAATGGGGAATTTAGATGAAATGAAAGAGCGTGTGAAAAATATATGGGTTGAAAATGAATTAAAAAAAAAAAAAAAAACGAGATTAGTAGAAAAGTTTGACAGTTTCCTTTGTGTTTTAATGTTTTTTTAGGGGAATTTGGGTGTTGGAAATTTAGATGCATCAACGCTGGGAATCCACGCAATTATTCAATACTTACTCCGTTTTTCAATGTTTTTCCCGTCTAAAATATTTTACTCTGAAGAAAAAAATTTAATTAAGACTTATATTTTCAAATTAAGACTTATAGATGATAAAATATATCCATGTGAGATATCGTTAGATTCGTCTTAATAGATACTTTTTTATTATATGCCTTTTATAATTTTTTATGATGTGAATTTAGAGATATTAAAACTCAAATTTACTTTAAAAACTATACAAAAAAATGAATAGGCAAAACATTAGTAAAGGAAGGGAGTACTTAATACTCAGATCTAATATTAGAGTTGTTTATGTGCCACCGGTGGACTTAACCTAAAGATAGTAAAATGAGAGGATTTAGATGAGTATTTCTTAAAAAAAACATTTAAATTTGGATCTTTAAAATTTGGATCGATAAATGCTTGCCCATAATAATAAACCGACGGATATCTATAGGTAAACTTGTCCTTTTAATTATTTTTAAATATACAATATTAAAAATATTTTATTAAAAAATATTTGAGAAGATACAGTATCTCAAAAACACAAATTCTCAGCTCATAGTCCAACTCCTTTAACAGTCCAACAATATAAACTTTTAGGATTTTAACTGTACTATCCACCCTTTTTGCATCTTCATGCGCTTTGTCTTTTGATAATATTATTTGAAGTACTTTAGACAACAAATTGTATAATTTTTATTGATTTTAAAAATGAAGTTTAGATTTTGTATGGTCATTATATTTTCTTGTGTGGAACATTTGTAGATTTTTAATATTTAAATATTAATTATACTTGTTTATCCACTAATTTCACCCGCTAATTATCCGTCCAAACCCGCATATAAACACATCTCCTTAATATTCAACAATAAGTCTCATGGGAGACGGTCTATTCTATAGACGGAATCCATAAAGCCCAACCCAACATATAACATAGTATATTTGGGGTTATAATAAATTATTTGGGGTTATAATAACTTATATTTGGGGTTATAGAATAGTATATTCGAGGTTATAATACCTTACATTTAGGATTATAACATAATATAATTGATATTATAATAAAAAAAAATCAGTTAAGAGAAATGGGCTGGCCCAATTTTATGGTCTATCCTATAGACCGTCTCTTGTGAGATTTTGTGAATATTCAATATTCAATAGTGTTGATTGGTATTTGGTATTAGGTGTCCCTTTCAAACATCACGTCTTTTGGAAGCTTTCCTTTAAGCATGGAGCGTTTGTTCCCTATTTCTAAGGATCACAAATATGGGCGGCCGTGCGGCTTTCCCTTCTTTGCTAAATTGTTTTTGCTTTTTTTGGTTCAGTTTTACTCCTTTTGTGGTGGAGTCAAGAAAATAGGATGACTCAAATATACTCCAGTATATTGGGATAGATATACATTTCTAGTATTCCGCACAAGGCAGGGTCCGGGTGAGTGGTTTTCTTTTTCCAAAAAGATGCGAACAAATCATACTCGTTCCCCCAAGGAGAAAATACGCAGTCAAAAAACCCTTCAACTGATACTTGCGCCCAGTAGGAATCAAACCCTAAACCTTCTCTCCATATGCAAATGCTCAATCAATTGAACAACAAACGCTTTTGAAGATAGAGAAGGCGGTAAAACACATTGATATGAAATAATATAGACCTCAAATACTAAAAGCATACGAAGTTTTAAAATTATATTGTATTTACTCCTGTAAGTACTTAATTTTACCTGACATTTCTATAAACAAATCTTTAGTAAACCCAATCAAACAATAAGCCTTTTCAACAAACAATAGCCAAAAAACTATATATTCATATGTCATTTTGAAATTTTTTACATTCACTACCTATTCATCATTTATGAGTTACGACAAGTAAAACACTAAAACTCATCTACTCATGCTTGTTCCCAAGAGTACATAAATATCTGATTGAATACATTTCATTTCATATTTATTCATTCTACATCTGCGTCTAAAATTATAAAGGTTTGATTCTCACCACCTATAAAAATGATTAATCTTCCTCACCTGTGGGGGATTCTTCAACATTAAACCCCAATAAAAAGGAATAAATTTTTTTTCTTTTTTGAAGATATGGAATAAACTTAAAAACAATCAAAACTAATAGAAAATTAAGGCCTTTACATAAAAAAAAAAAATAATAATTAAGGCCTTATTCCAGTTTCTAGAGTAAAAAGAGCACCAGAGACAGGAGCCAAATTTGTTAGCCCATTACACACATTTTGTAGAGCTTTATATCTCACATTTATATTTTCAAGAATTCAAGAGCTACAAAAATATTAATTCAACAAAATTTTGTTCTATTTTTAGTGACATTAACACTCATATAACATAGAAATGAAAACAACGCCTCAACGAATACATTAAAAAGTCGATCATGTGATACGAAATGAATCGACTTAATTTACAATCTCACCGTTTAAGTTGATCCCAAAACACAATACACCATCGCCACATTTTCGTATGTGTCGGCATTCAGCCAGTCGGGCTCTGATACATTCATTGCTAGACTAGATGTCACGGACATTGTTTACAATCGAGCTTCATCGTTCTTAAACGCTTGAGGTTATGGCGCCTTCATACCAAAAGCCGATATGTTTTAAACATGACGAATCAACTTATCATAGCGCTGGCCGCTGCTCACAAGAATCAGTCTTTGTTCTCTGCATGTCAGAAGTAGCTAATACTAAGGAAAAGAACAAACCATAAGTTTTACAACAAGAGTTTGGTGGTGTAACTAGATTCAACAGTTTTGGTTCTATCCATAATCTGGTAAGATTGCGTAAATAATCCTTTTAAACATAACGACTAATACAACAAGGGTCAATCAGAAACAACCTCTTTATTATCGCTAATAAGTGTATAACAATGGTAAGATTGCGTACATCAGACCCCCATACCCCGCCCTAAGTGGGACCCACCTAATGGGATTGGGCAATAAAACGTCGTTGTTGTTGTTGTTTACATTAAAAGACACTCTAGACCTCATGAGGGATGCATCGTCATAGTCAAAGCCAACATCAAACAAACAAGTAACGATTTCACAGATGGAACAAGAGACATTTCACTGAAAGTGTATCAATGTTCAAATCTGAATATCTGAATCCGGTTATGCTTATCCAAGATGACTCGATAGGCTACTAGTAGTTACACCCCATCAGTCCATAAACGGGGGAGTTTTTATGTCAAGCCGATCTTCCAATACTCGGAAAACACATCCAAAATGCTTACCTTTAGAAGATATCGAAAGATTTTTCTTCGCATCAAAAACGTCTGTCCCTTTTTTCATCAAATCCAAGTCCTTCAAGTAAGAAAAGCTTTCGTTCACTTTTTGTTGCAAGGTCGAAAACTGTGATGAAATGTTGTTACTCCATTCATATCCTGCATTATTTCTTACCGAACAAAAGTTATTTAACTGCAAAAAAGCCTTAGTATAGCTTCTTGAGGAAATCAAAACTGCGAATACAACTCTCCGGTTAGAAAATCGAGCTACAAATGACAAATTTTTGATCTAGCAATCCGTCAAAATGAGAAAAAAATGTCTCGTGACTTGAACTAAGTTTGAAACATGGGAAAAAACGAAAGGTGTGGTCGAAGAAGTTTCCATCAGCAACACATTAATCTCGAAAGTTTTGGCAAATTATAGTTAGTTTTGGGCTAATTTGAGTCATTTTGACAAGATTGCGAATTCAAAAAATGAATTACCTGGCGAATTATGGTACACCGTGTAGAAGACCTTGGAAACAAATCGAGAGTATAGATTACCTTTATAAGGAATTTCTGTGACAAAATTTGCAGGAAGGCCAATGCCAACACCAGCTAATGTAATGCCAATGCTAAATCCAACACCGCATCCAGATCCAACATAACCAATCACCTCGGGTCCAAAACCAGGACCCCAACCAACACCACAGCCGATTCCAACACCCATTCCCCAAAAGGCACCATAGGTTGGATGAACGGGATTCCATCGCTCATACCTTTTGATCAGTCCTTTTATAATCATCCCGACCTGAGATCAAGAAACATCGTATCATTACGATCCACCAGCATTTGTTATAGATGACTTTGGATTATAGTAATTTATATCAAAATGGCACATAAATTATGAGCGCTTTTTGTTGATATGAAGTTGCGTATAATATTTGCTATCAAAGGTAAATCAGAAACAACCTCTTTGATATCACATACAAGGATAGGGTTACATCAAACCCCATCATCATTGCACTTCATGCCCATTACATCTCCTTAACTTCATCAATGCAAGCTAAGATATGACTCATTGACTCACCAAGTGATCACCACTTTTGGGTTATTTGGTCTTTGTTACAATAATCTCCTCCTCAGGACCAAATCTACCCGTTCATCAAATGTCACCTTCCTTGGTGACTTAACAAGATCATAATCAACATTTTAGCGACCACCATCAACTTAAAGCATATACAAGTTGCTATTAGGCCTGTTCAAAAATACCCGACCCGGCTGACCCGACCCGTTGACCCGCCGACCCGCATCTTAAATGGCGGGTCATAAAATAAAAAAACTAAGAAGTTACGGGTCGGGTACCCGACCCGTAATTATCGGGTCGGGTCACGGGACACAAAAAATTCAAACCGGGTACCCGCTGACCCGTTGTTCTGGAAGAAGGTTTTTTTTTTCTTAAAAAAAAGTTCTTTCGTTCATTATCAAGCTTTACTAACCATCATTTATTGTAGAAAAAAGAGAAATTCTTATCCTAATTAGTAAGTACTCCATATGGAATAGTTAGTGTATAGAAAAAACTTGAGTCTACTGTCTCTATTTTTGATTCTCTTCAAAGCTGCTTACTTTTTAGTTTTTATTCTACAACTAATAAGCCAGTCATTGCTCAAATAGAGTAATGGTTGTTCAAATTATTGAAATACTAATTATTCAATGTACTAATTATCAATTGTACTAATTATTCAAAAAAAAATCTGCTTCAAATAGTTTATTTTTCAATTTTAAAAATTGTCAAAAAATTTATTCGGGTACCCGTGTCCCGACCCGATTTATCCGGGTACCCGATATCCGGGTACCCGCATAAGCCGGGTCGGGACACGGGCCGTTGAAATAGGTACCCGACTAACCGGGTACCCGGCTTTCCGGGTACCCGGTAATGAACACCCCTAGTTGCTATTACTCCTCTCCTTCATATTTTGATACCCAAAAACAATGGACAAATACAGTCCTCATTCAAGTAATATGCTACTTCAGGACATTATTTATACAAGTAATTTGCCATCTTTTGCTATAGCCTTTTAAGTTTTGTTCTTTGAAAATCCTTAAAAAGTAAATGTCACTTTTAAGCGGGTCACAGGGTACCCCTATATTTAAAATTGGCCCATGACCCGACCCGGTTAACCGGATGCTTTAACTTTATGCAATTTGACCCACCATAAATGTTTTGGGTCAACGGGTCGTACGGGTCGGGTAATTTTGAACCACCACTCCCTATTTTTTATAACACAAATTCAAGGTCTATGTTATTGCCCCCTCAATTTCTTAAAAAAGTTTCAACACTGCAAATTCCACTGGCCATGAGAGAATATCCTTATGGGTGTTTGGCAACAGCGGGTTCAAAATCAGCTGGCCAAATCAGTTAATGAAATTAGATAGTCAAATCGACCACTGTAATCAGCCAGCTATCAGTCATTTGCCAAACACCCTCTTAGGCCTCAAGTCCACCAAGAGCATTAAAATCACCACCATTTGTGGTGATTCGGTTCTGGCACCAAAACAGAACATTACAACATCAAAAGTTCTACTAAATACATTTCCCACATAACTAATCCAAATGAGAATAATTTAAACAACTACCCATCAAAAAATGTTATCAATTCTTCAAATATAAATGAAAATAGAGTAAAATAAGCTTGATTTATACAAATTACAATAGTAACAATAGTATTTATTGAACAAGTAGACATCAAGGAAGGAATAATAAGTAAGACAACACAATTAAAAAGGCAATGGGATAAAATTAGAAAGATAATTAAAATACCATTCAAAATCCAGATGAAAAATTGAAGCTTGATCTTCCTTCACTTGAGTTTTGTGTGGTAGAAAGCGGGACTTGTGTTTAGGATTAGAGTCAAAATCAAAACTTGTAATTTGTAAAGTTGCAACTTTTGGATGTTTACAGAACCGGGTAGAACCGGCCAACAAGATAAGGTTTTTTTTAAAAAAAATTTGTGGGTATAATTGGTCCGGTGAGACTCGAACTCATTACTAGACATAACTGTGATGTGGGGGTATTTTTGATTATTTTTTTTTAAAAATTTACCCGGTATAAATCCAATTTATCCGTGATTTTTTAAAAATAATCTCATATTGATTAATTATGAATAATCTTAACTTTAATAGGTATTTGCCTAAAGTACATTTGAATAACCCGATGACCTGCTACAGTAGGCCAAAAAAGTAAACTGAAAATAAATTTAAAAATAGAGAACAATTTTGAAATTTTACATAAAAAAATTTTAAATAATAAGAAGAATTATGATTTTTTTGAACATTTTTTTACATTTTTTTTGACATTTTATTTTAATGTATCTTATTTTTTTAAAAATAATAAGACTTGCTATAATAAGTCATTCAATCACCAGGTTTACTCAAGGAAAATATCCCTTAAAGTTGGGATTATTCATGGTTAATCAATAGGTGAGATTATTGTAGGAAAATCATGAATAGGTTGAATTATTTTAGATAATTTTTCTTTTTTTTATTGGTAATTATTCGAGTGTTTATTAATTTTCGGTATAATATATTAGGTCAAGTTAATTTAGATTCTTGATATTATAATAAGCCGAACATGACTCAAGAGCAATAAGTTGGTTACATTCAAATATGAAGATGATGAAGTATTTATATGCAAAGTATATACAAAAATTAGGGGCTTTTTTATGAATATGAGGCGAATTTGATATCACTCTGCACTAAAAATTTATGACAAATAATCTCTCCGTCTTTTTTTTAAAAAATACTAACTTTTCAGAAGAAAAATGAATAAATATCTTGATAAACAAGTCCAAAAAGTTATAATAAAAGCTAACAAAGTTCAATTGAACAGGGCAAATCATGTGTACGCAATTTCGAACAATTTGTACATATATCATAAACAGAAAGAAAACGGTTTTACAAATAAAAAAAACAGATAACAAAAGATTTAATTCATCTCTTCTTCCATCTTGCTAGAATATCCTCTCAATGTCTCATTAGTAGTTAAGGATGAATTTTTTTGACCTTGTTGGAATTTCTTATATATATCCCCTTTGTAAAATTTCCTTGTTCTAGCCACAAGAATTAATGACACAAGTGCAGTAAAAAATGTAGCTGCTGTGATTATAAAGTATGCCAACTGATAGCATTTAACTCCGTAGCAACGCAACTCTTCTCCATGCTTTCGCGTAAGCCCTAAAGCCTCGAGTTGTCTAATACCTTCTTTGTCGTACAAATGTCCCGCGACTCTTACATTGAATATGTAAGACCCAAGTGGTGCAGCCAACGAGCCATAATTATACAATGTACCATAGTGTTTAAGCCCAAAAAGCTCGGATATTATAGTGAATAGGTATGTCCACTCTGCACCGAAGCAAAAACCCATGATCACTGAGGCTACGTAAAGTCCATAAGGCACGTTGAAGGCTATAAGAAGGTGAGCAATACACGATACAAAGAGAACAATGGTGAGACAAGCCGGTCTAGGGAATTTATACTTGTCTAATAAACGCTCTGAGATAAGTCCTCCCATGACCCGGCCTAGAAATTGCCATATCGAAACTAAGGACACAAAAGAACTTATGTTTTTCTTATGGTACCCTAATGATGTTCCGATTTGGCCTAGATTGTCTATGGTAGTTAAATTCCCTCCTATGCCACAAATTGTTGCAAGGAACAAAATTTGCATGTCGATACTAAAAGTGGCTTGTAGGATCGAATGATCTTCCCCCATAGATGGGGGCCGGAACACATCTTGAAAACACGATGACACTTGATGCTTTTCGCGACTGATTTCAAGAGTATCTGCAGGAGGAGACTCGTCGTTTTTTGTAATGATACTTAGCTCATTAGTGATTTGAAGTTTGGATTTCCAAATAGCTAATTCTTCTCTAAAGACTAAACAGATTGGTAATACTAGGAGAATCATAATAACAACAAAACTCCCAATATAACCAGATTTACCAAACTTAACCTGTTTTTGCACTATAATCATCACCATAATGAACGCTGCAAGTCCTAATGACATACAAAGAACATCATTAAAGAACTTCTTATCGCGTTTGATTTGTCTTTTAGATGTATCGAGGACTCGAACACTATAAGCGAAGAGCAATGAAACGATTGCTGGTAGCCAAGCAATGATCAAAATGACACCAACAGCATCAGAGTCATCCCCATACAGGGCATGATAGAATTGAGTCATAATAGCCCCTCCAATGCCAAGATACGACTTTAAGATCCCGATCACAACCCCTCGATTCTCAGGGAAGTTCTGCACACAAGGCACTAACCCTCCGGTGTTGGCGAACCCTAAAGAGTTTGCACCAATTGTGATGTACAAGCACATCAGCCAAACCGGAGGGCGAGATAGTTTATGTGTGACTGAAAGCCAGATCATGAAGTATCCAAAGAAGTTAACTACACCACCAAGGGAAAGAATCACCCATGGTGGGGCCACTTCCATGAGGAGCCCAGCATGGACACTTACATAAGTACCAAGGTCTTTGAAGAAACTAAGAAGGTTAAGTGTTGTTTGGTCATACCCAAGTGTTGACTTTATATCACCTGAGTATAGACCAAAGATATAAGCTGTACCAATGAATCCAAGGATTAAAATGGTGGAAAATACGACGAAAAATCGCCCTGCTATGAGCTGCAATGTGAAACTCTTAGCATTGCTTGCACACCCACCATTAACTACCATTCTTTTTTTCTTTATGTGGATACTGTGATTGGAGAAGATTTAGGGATTTCTATGGCTTCTTCTAATGTGCTTTACTTATACTTGGAACTGTGAATTATTTTGGTGATAGTTTATTGAAAAATTAGCTGTGAGTTTGATAATATTAAGGATTATTAGTTTAAAATTACATTTTCCTGTATATTAAATTATCTAAACTGTACTTCTATGTTTTAGTTGTTTTAAACTAGTAGATGAAGTTCATTAGTAATGACAAGTTGTCATCATTAATTGTAGTTGTGTAACTAAATGTGATTGTGAATCTTGATGTATTATTTGCTGACTTTATTATAAAAGGTTACGATAATCATTTAAACTTTTGATTGAATTGATTTCTTAATACGATATCAGAAGTCTAGGTTATGGATTTGAATCTCATTCACGCCCCTGTATAAACTTTTAGTTAGGCTACTTCATCGCATGAATCATACATACAACGTATTAAAAGAGCTCAAGATATTTATACTCCATAAAATACGTAGGTAGTATATATTTTAAAAGAACAAGGACTTATACAAGTTCAGAAGAGATTTATCGTTAAAACCAATTGATAGTTCTTCTTAAGCTTAAAAGGTTGTATATATTCTTCTTTTACTCGAATGTGGTACAACTCTCATGTAAGCAACAATGGACAGTTCAATGGAAGGAGAAAAAAGCAGTCAACAATTGGCATACAATAAAAAATGAGTGAACAGCGGAATATTTGGCTAATTATTTGGATTATGTAATCATAAAAGCTAATTTCCAAAATTATAAAAGGAGTACAAATACACAGGGTGTTCTAAAAATGTAATCTAACAAAAGAATATTGTTTAATGAATACCTACAAATTATAATTAAGAAGAGAAGGAATTAATAGTTTAATCCCCAACTATATTGACTGATTATGTGATGTGTTTGTGTAGGAGGCGTGGTGAATGTTTTCAAATTATTGCCAGCAGTATTTATTTGCAGGGACGACTTTCCTTTCATTATTCCAGCATATATTGTTAAACTATGCTGAAAATGCCGGACTTATTGCTGACTGTCAATTAATGCGAATTATGTTCAACGGCTTACTTTAGTGCTACGCGAATTGCTATATTGTGTAATACCAAAAGCAAGGTTTTAGCTTATTTTCTGTTAGGAATGATGTGGTAAATCAAAAGCAAAATAAAATGAAAAGCTTAAACCAAGCCAATAACAATGGCATGTTTTAGGATTAGCCATACACAGAAAGCAAAATAAAATAGCAAAAATTACATTCACAATTAGTACTGGTCCCGGCGGGGCTCGAACCCGCGACCTTCGGCTCATAAGACCAACGCTCTAACCAACTGAGCTACGGGACCATTTGATTACTTCTGTGAATAACGCGAAGAAAAACGGAAGTAAATCCGTAAATGACATTCAACAAGATAATTGCCTCTATATCGCTTCAGTTTGGAAATGAATGAATAGATTCTTCTTGAATTCAAAATTCGGTACTCTTAAATCAGAACAAGTAAACAACGAATGAACACAAATATCTCGAAAAAATAACCTAAGCGCTTAAACAAATCGCATATTTTCATAGTCAATGTTGTTAAGTTGTGATGAAGAATGGAACTATAGAAGTATCAAGCAATTCGCATGGCACAAAATTTAATCATTATCAACTAAAACTTAAAATCTTGAATGCATAACAGAACACACCTCGAAGCGTTTGTGAAAACGGAAATTGAACGATTTCCACTTCCTTGAGAATGTCAAAGTGAGATCGGTCCACTTGACAATTGATCAACTCCAAATGTGACATTTATCATCTCCTTCAACTCTAAAATCGAAGAAATAACTTGTTTGGGTTGCGATGATGATCTGGTAAGTGATTTGTGCAATTACTCGCGTAAATGCCGGAGAATTGAGGTTGAAAATTGAAATCGAACGATTTTGTCCGCGATAATGTGATGGACTTTATTGGCAAGTTTTCCTGTATCCTCTTTCCAGGGGTGATATAATTAAACGGCAGAGAATGGTTCCTCCGCCGTTTCTTTTCCTTAGGTCCTTTTTCTCTCTCTAGTTCTTGCTAAAGCTTTCTCTATCTACTGAGAGTCTGAGTAAAATGGTGAAATCATTGGCGGGAAATGAGAACTGTTGACCCCTTGACGGTCGACGGGCCTAAATCAAAGAGATTTTTGAAATGGAATGGGCCTATGAACGGTTTCTATTGTTTTTGTTGGGCCTATAAAATATTAGAATATTTGAAATAAATAAGATTATTTATAAAAAAAAACATACATTAAGATCATAATCAAACTTATTCCAAATATAAGCGCCTGATACTCCAGAGCACAGGTTCGGGGTTGTTCGCACTTAGTAAGCGCGAACAGTAATAAAGTGGGTTAAAAAGTCAAGTGTCTGTTCGCAATTGATAACTGCGAACAGGTAAAAAATCAGCCAAGTAATAGGCCGCTCTTACTAACAGCGGCCGATTGAGTTGACTTTTTAACCTAAAACAGGTTGTTCACTGTTAGTAACAGCAAACAGCCTATTTCACCTAAGGTTTCCGGATTACACGCTTAGTTTTGAAATAAGTTTGATTATAATCTTATTGTATGTTTTTTTTTCGATAAATAATCTTATTTATTTCAAATTTTCTAAAATATTACCGGTAGATTTTTGAAATGGGATGGGCCTGCAAATTCTATCATTATCAATGGGCTTGTGAATTGTGAGCACAAACTATACAATTAGGAGTACAAAGACACGACGTATTGAATAAAAAAGATGCTTTCTTGAGAGACCGTCTTTTATAAAGACGACTTTTAAAAATTCAGCCTAAATCTATATTTAGAGTTGTAACAATATTTATTTAGAATTGTACTGGATTTTTGAGAGCCGTCTTTACAAAAGATGGTCTCAGGTAAGAATTTATATTGAATAAAATGAACATTTTTCAAAATAAAAAGTTTCCAAATTTATATTTTGAAATATTTTAATTCTTAAAATAAGTGTCTTTATGTACGAGCCTAAAATCAGTGTTTGTTAGCTGAATTAAACCAACATGGAACAAGGAAAAATAATTTACCATGACTTTGTTCAATGTTATTAACATCAAAAGTAAGACAATTTTAAAAAAATGTTTTATTTTGTTGCTAAAAAAATATAAATGAGGAATAATGTAATCAACGTTGATCGTTATATATAATACAACGTACGTAGAAACAAGAGTAAGTCAATTAGGCAATTTTGGCTAATCAAGATAATGAAGCATGATCAAGTGTTTTTTTTTAATTATCTTGCATATAGGACATGTTAGGTGCAACTTATGATTCTCGTTACTACTATTTAATTAATACCACTACACAAACAGACCGTAAGAGTTATAGTTATAAATAGATGTACTTCACCCTATTTACCACATGTATTCCATTTGATTTTTCACAAATTTTTATGTAGTTAATCAAATGGGACCACATGTATATGAGAGAGTCCAATTTATAATGGGGTTTAAACACATGTAATAAAGAGTCAATTTATGTTAAGGAACCAATTGAACCAAAAGCTTAAGCTAATGGTTGAGGCCCCAGAATATGTTATATACTCTAACACGCCCCCTCACACGAGAGCCCGTTGGGCTAGAAGTGTGGATGCAACACAGGCTCTTCTCATACCTGGTGCTAAATATTCCACTTAGAGGGTGGTTGAGATTCGTAATTGTGACCTCTTGTCACGTTGGCTCTGATACTATGTTAAAGAACCAATTCAACTAAAAGCTTAAGCTGATGGTTGAGACCTCAGAATATCTTTTATACTCTAACAATTTATAGTCAAATGAGACTATATGTATAGGAGAAAATTATAGTAAAAATAGAACACGCGTGTTGAATAGAAGGGAGTACTTAAAATATTTAGACGTCTCATTAGTAATGTAAATTACAACTATTCTGTAAAGTACACATAATATTCTACGTCGCTATCCCATAAGACCATCCACCACTAAATTCCAGAAGTAACATATTTTATGTTACATCAACAATCAGCTTAAACTTTCGTTAGAGTCGTGATTATTAGTGTCGGAACCTAGAACCTCATTCCTCACCGGTGACCGGTCATAATACATACATGAGCGTGTGGGGGAACAAAGAATACGTATAGTAGGAGGTAGACAAGTGTCGCATCAAAACGCAGCTTTTAAAGGTTTGTTGAGACTGAAACAACACGTACGGATGTGGTTTGAAAAGGCCTTTGCATGCAACAACATAAGATCTCAAACACAGTCTACGTCGTATAGCTCTTCAGTAACATATTTTTATATACATGCATTATTTTGTAGGTCTCTTCTTTTTACGATGTTTTTAGACTTAATTACTCTAAACAGTACTATTAATATTACTGTTCTATTATACTACTGCTTTTGGACAAAGACAAAGCTACCATACAACACTTACAACAACCAAAGTAATACAGCATTGGGAACTAGGAATACACTTGGGGATTCATCAACATTATTATTGATTTTTTTAATACTCTGTCCCTTTGAGATAACACCTTTTGACCAAATAATATGAGAGTTTTTTGAGTCAAACGGTGCTAAATCAGAGGGACAGAGGGAGCATATGTCAAGGAACCAACTCAATTAAAAGCTTAAACTGATGGTTGAGGCCCCAGAATATGTTATATACTCTAACACGCCCCCTTACACGAGAGCCATTTAGGCTAGAAGTGTGGATGTAACACAAGCTCTCCGTATACCTGGTGCTAAATATTCCACTTAAATGAAGGGTGGTTGAGATTCAAACCCGTGACCTTTTGTCATGTTGACTTCTAATACCATGCCAAAGAATCAACTAAACCAAAAGCTTAATTAAGCTGATGGTTGAGGCCCAAAGATGTTATACTCTAACAGTATATTGTAGCTAGGTTGAGAGCAGATAAAGGTTAAAAAGATGTACTATCTATGTCCCTCTTATTTTGCACTTTTTCAAAATGGTTAAAATTTAGTAAAAAGACAAATTAGATTGACAAATTCTTTATTAAGATTGTCACATCGTGAGAGAAGTTTAATATAAAACTAAATAGTTTTTAATTTCATTTACTTAATTTTTTAAAAAAATAAATACATAAATTGGGATGTTTGTATCGACTTATCTCATGATAAGAGGGTTTCATAAAAGACGCGCTAAATTAGATTAGAAAATGAGACAAAAAACAAGTGGTAAATGGGAATAAATGGTACGGTCAAGTGGGAGGGAGTAAAAATTTGTGGAAGAAATTAAAAGAATAAGAATGCAACCATTACCAATTTAATGAAATAAATTAAAAATAGACTGATGCAAAACGCAAGTGATACTTTTTCACTTTCTAGTTGGTGTTCTTATTTTTGCCTATACTCTTATATCTTTCATTCGTATTTATGTGGTTCTTTTATGTCTTTTTTTTTATCTATAAGGGTGTTTTAATCTGTTGAGTTATGTTTTTCTGAGAATTCATCTGAGAAACTTTTTCGAGTTGAGAGACTCTTTGGCCGCATATTTTTAATGGGTATGACTGTATGAGTTGTCGCTGCCCTTTCCACCCAAGACCCTGATCATAGCTAATCTTATGCTCGAGATACACTAGTTATGATGATAAGAAGGGTGATGAGGGTTGTAGTTATGACAAGACAAGACTAGATTCTCCGTTTGTCTTTGATTTAGTATAAACTCTTTTTGTCTTTGATTTGGCATAAAATAATAGTATATTTCTACTTTAAGACATGATCACTCATGGATGCCTTTTTTCTACCAAGGGTTGAGTTCCTTTCTAAAGTTAGCATATTTATACTTGTTTATGTTTATTCTATTCCCCATGAAAACCAACATTCCTAACGTTAAGTAAAGTTTTTTAAAGTGATTTATGACAATATGCTTAAGGAATTGAATGAATGCCCCTTTTGATTTGGATTATCTATTAGACAATGATCTTAAAGAAAAGGAATGTTTTGTTTGTTATTTTAACAAGTAACAAAAAACGCACTTTAGAATCATTTTACATGTTTTAAATCAATGAAAAATTGTTGGGTATTCAGTGTATCAAGCTGATTTGAAAATATATAATTAATAAATAATTAGTTTATGTGTCAAACTTTAATTTCACTTATTTATGACAATAAAACAGTCGTGGGGTGAGCATGTTGATGTGCACAAGGTGCGTCAACTTTTTGGTCACGAGTATACAATTTTGCATGAGTTGCGACATTTAACATGTTGTAATACTTTCGTGTTTAATTGCTATGCTTAAGTGATTTTTGAAAGCTTATACAATATATTTTTGTATGTAATTAAGGTTACAATTAGAAAAGGTAACTAGCCAGCATGAAATATGATTTGATTTGAATGTATGATATTCATGAAACCCGAATAATATATAAGCAGTTTTATCGAAAAATGATAATATATGATTTCCAAATAAAAAGCTCTAAATTGTAGCTTAAATTTAAAAACAAAATAAAGTTAAGAAAAAGGTATAAAAGAAAAAAGAGAGGTAGTCAAGGTTATGCAACTAAGTAAAAATTAAGAATGATCTTTTTGTCTTCTTAACTCTTAAGCACTACAATTATGTTTTAAGTAAAAAAGAAAACTTTAGTAAAAGCTATGTCTCAAACTCTCACTAACAAGATTTTTTTGGGGGGAAAGGAGAATAGATAGATGGTTTTAAAGAACATGTCTTGGATAACCTTGTTCGTACGTTTTATATAATTTACCCATTTCTTAATTGATCATTTTAAGTGATCACTTAAGACTAAAATATTAATCAATTTATATTATTTTTAAGATTATAATGTTAGAGTATATACTATATCTTGAGGCCTTAACCATCAGCTTAAGCTTTTTGTTGAGTTGGTTTCTTGATATGGTATCAGAAGCCAGTGTGACAAGAGGTCACGGGTTCGAATCTCAACCACCCCTCATTTAAAGTGGAATATTTAGCACCAGGTATGAGGAGAGCCCGTGTTGCATCCACACTTCTAGCCCAAAGGGCTCTCGTGAGATGGGGCGTGTTAGAGTATATAATATATCTTGGGGTCTCAACCATCAGCTTAAGCTTTTAGTTGAGTTGGTTCTTTGACATATAAGAGATCAATTTAAGACAATAAATAATATATATTGAACTAATGTATATTGAACTAGCCGATTAGTCTAATTATGATAATTTCACCATGAAACTATCTCATTTAAGAACTTATGTTTAAAGAAATAGTAACAACTTTGCTAGCACAACTATTATATTTATAGGCAAACAAGGAAAAATAATACTCCTTATATAGTCCCCCTTTATTTTTTTTTGTTTTTGTTGTTCACATATATTTTTTATGGGAATATTTAATAATTCTCTTTCTATTTACATGACATTATTATATACACTTGAATTTTGATCTTTGAAATTACAATATTATCCACGGTATTATAGCATTGTTTATTCTTTGAAATTAAAAGTGATATTTATTTTTTAAATAAGACAATACTATACTTTTTTTTCTGTTCATTACTCGTTTTTAAAAAGTTTAAGTTTTGGTGATTATTATAGTGGCCATTGGCCCTCTAGAAAAATGAACATAGGTATTAGAGAACACAAATTCTTGTGAGAGACGGTCTCTTTGAGAGACTATTTTTAATTCGGTTGGCCCATTAGGAAAAATATAGATTAAATATAGGTAATAAGTTTTAATGGATTGGGCCTGAGAGATGTCTCTCAGAAAAACGATGTCTCGGATGACTAGCTAGTTAGAGAATGAGCCAAAAAGAAGCATTGCATCAATATAATTAATGAACGTCATTACTATAACAACAAAAAAGTTGGTAATATTCAATTTGAGACAATTGCATAAATTTCTCCTTTCCTTTTATTATTGGCTTATATTTCATTTTTATTTATCCTCCAATTATTTCACTTCTCTAACTCACTTTACTCATTTTATTAGTCTGCATGTTAAAAGTAACATATAAACTATTTTGCGGTCACTGTGAAGTTACTTGAGGTCTGAGGAGTTCCAAGCATGTTCATACATATTTGAATGCATAGGGCCCAAAATATTAAAGAATTCAATATAAAATTCTGTCATATATGTTAAGTATTTAAAAATACAAAGTTATTAAAAAAAATGTCATAATTATTAAAATTACACCAAAACTTCAAAAAATTTATCAATTTTAATTTACTCCACCCCTACACTTATTTCATAAGATTATTAACTTTATTAGTTGGATTAGAGCAAGAGTGCAAGACTATGCTTTTCTTGTGTTAGAAGAAGTTATTAAGATGAGCTAAGAAGGCTTCTTTAAATTAAGTTTAAGAAAAAGCACTTTTTCTACTTGCCTTCCAACAAACAACTTTGGTATTTGGATTAAATAAGCTAATCCCTCTGTCCTAAATAATTTGCATGAAAGAGAAAATAATTGTTTTTTAAGAAAAAAAATAAATAATAATAATAGAGAGAATAAATTGTATAAATAAAATTGAAAGAGAGTTAAAATGTGTGGATGAGATTAAAAGAAAGTAGTGGGCTGTAGTCCAAAAATAAAATGATGCAAATCATGTAAAACTGACCAAATTGGAAAATACTGCAAATTAAATGGTGATGAAGGGAGTATTTATAAGGAAAAATTGACATTAATAATCCATTATTTTACTCATCCGCTGTGAATAATCCAACCTTTTGATTATTTTTTTAATAATCTAATGTTTGCCCTTAATTTGATGTCAATAATTCAACCTTTTATTTTAGTTTGCTAGCAGCATACCCTATTATTAACTATTTATAATAAGCTACTTCTAATATAAAGAAGAGAAGATATAATATGCTTCCTTGCTTTAAGACAGACAGATGTTAAAGCTTAGGAGGCATCAGCAGATCAAGGGAATAAATATTAATGCTTTTTCAACTTCATGTTAAAGACATATTTGCCTCCTCAATTATTTTGAAGAAAAAGAAATAACTTAAATACTTTTTGTGCATCTTTTAATTTATACATTATTTTTATTTTTAAATATTTCACTTATTTTGTATTATTTTCTTATTTAGAAATAAATTTACTATTTTTTATAATTTTATTGTCTCTTTTAATTAATACAACAAATAAATCATTGTAGAGAAACTACAACCCCTTATTTTGATATTACTTATAACTTATAAGCAAGGTATATATATACAAGTAAGAATAAACCGTAATACATATAGTTATAATATTATATATAATAGGCCCAAATACATAATAATTTTTAAAAAACTCTGGTAATTTTTTTATTAACTTTTTACGTCTCTTTAAATTTATCTCATTTGATGAAAAGTAAAGATGGTATAAATTTGATTTTGAGGCAATATGACATAAGCCAGTGCAATAATGTTGACAAGATTAACCATGCAATTATGTTGTTTGCCTAGATTTCTAGCTTTTTTTTTATAAAAAAAAAGATAGATTGATCTTGCTCTTGATCGACCCATAACTTTAGTCTCTTTCCGTTTCGAGCATTAACCTTGTACTTCTATTTTATTTCTCTTTAATTTTGAGAGCGATATTATATAAAAGAAGTTTCTGAGCATGTTTAGCATATTTTACCGTATAGAGCTTTAAAAATTAGGGCCTTAATATTAAATTACGTTATATATATTTAGTACAAAGTTGTTCAAAAAATATCATAATTTTTAAAATTGCAGGGCCTTTAAAATTTTTTTTAACTTTTGCTTCGTTCCTGGTGCTATAAATTAAAGAGTGGTTATTAACGAGTTATTTCTGTTGCTAGTAGAAATGGCATGAGCCCAGTGGCCATCATGTTGGTGGTGTTAGGTGTGGCTACGACTTATGGTGGACAATAAGCGCGCACATTCATCATTTTGTGAGATTAACACAAGGCTTATACGTAAAACAATAAAATAAAATCAATAGAAGTATATCTTGTCATTTCTATTTATAACGAAAAATAGAATTGCTCCCTCCATTTCGTTCTCATTGATGTTTAATTTGTATAAGAAATGTTTCGGGGAATTTAAAATATGAAATATTTGAGATAAAAGTAACAATAAGGTTTATAGATACTATATATTAAATTTTCATTTAAGACGGTCATATTATAAAAGAGTTTAAAGTAGAGCAAAATAATCCAACTAAATGATGTAAAACATCCATATTCATAATCATTTTTTTTTTTTGAAGATTATTCATAATCATTTTAGTAATGGGCTTCTTCTCGCTTGATGTGAGATCACGCCGATTACAATTCTAAAACGAAGACATTCCCTCGTTGGAACCTAAAAATTAAAAGAAAAACAAAATTTTAAATGAGACGCTCTCATGGTGAGATTATTTCTATTGGGCTGATCTATATATGTTTAATGTGCTAAAGATTGCCTACAATTAATCAATTATAAAAACAGGCTAATTGTAGACACTTCTTTACTACAACAAATTTGACATTTTACAATATTAGATTTAGTGGCATTAAAAAATGTCAATGATTTAGTATACTTTTAGTGTAATAGCTGTTGATATTTATTTTAAGTTTCACTATAAAGTGATTTAGTGACGCTTTACTTGATCTTTAATGACATATATATATATATAATTGTTAATTGCCATAGTCTATAGTGATATTTAGAGAAATATCACTACATTTTATGTCGCGAAAGGGCCAGTGCCCTTTCTGGTATTGTATGGGCCCTAGGCAAGCTGAAAGAAGTGGGCCCTCTCTATGAAGGGTCGATTCTGAATTTAAATGGGTGTTTGGAAAAATAATAAAGATAGATCCTATATATTATAATTAGCATCAAAAATGTAAATGTATTATATAATTCTTAAATGATAAAAGAACTACTCATAAATTACAAATTTTTAAGTGTGTACTTCCATTAACTAACATTTTCTAATTTTTAAGGCCTCTTCCAACTCTAGACCCTAGACAAATGTCTACTTTGCCTATGGTCAGGAAGACAGGAACGACCCTGGATAGGGTAGTACAAAGGGTACACTATAGAACAATGTTACGTATGGAGGGAGGTATTTCTCCCAGTATGTAACTGCAGGGAGTAAATTTGAATTCCAGGAGAATCTTTTATCCACTGGAATAGAGTATCATATTAGAATAATGGATTTTAACATTCCATATGATATGGAAGATGTTGACATATAGTTGGATTGTCAAGCTACGAATTGATGTAGCATCTGATGCTTATCATGGCAGGACATCCTGCCTTGACATTTGACACCACTCTTAAGTCTTACTAAGTCTCTACTTGTACTTCAAATTGTTGTCCTTGAGGATTTTTTTTATTGATGATGATCATAATTTTTTGGAAAAATTACTCAGAATAATATGATCTTTCACTGATTTTCCAAGAATAATACGAACTTTCAATTAACCACTAATAATACGAACTTTGACATGCATTTTCCGCTGGCATACATGTCCTGTTTATAACCAGTAGTACAGTTCTTTTTTTGACCGTTGCTCAACAGGTTTCATATCGTATTATTGGTGATTAATTGAAAGTTCGTACTACCAGTTGAAACCTGCTGAGCAACGGTCAAAAAAAGAACTGTACTACTGGTTATAAACAGGACATGTATGCCAGCGGAAAATGCATGTCAAAATTCGTATTAATAGTGGTTAATTGAAAGTTCGTATTATTCTTGGAAAATCAGTGAAAGGTCGTATTATTCTGGGTAATTTTTCCTAATTTTTTTACCCACATTCTGATCGTAATTTTTTACGAGTAGAATACACTGAGTAAGATGATGATCATAATTTTTCATACTCCCTCCAAGTCTTTTCTACTGTTCTATTTGCATGGACACGGTTATTAAGGGTGGCATGAAGACCACCTAAAAATGGGATATTTTATGTGATTATATAAATTGCAAATGTGGTAATTGGGTTGTTGTAAGTAGTAAAAGTGAGAGTATTTTGGACATTACTTGTGTGAACATGGGGTATTTAGGTAAAAAAGATTGACAAAAAAGAAAATGTAACAATTATATGAATTTGACAAATAAGAAAATGTGACAATAAAAAAGACTGGGAGATACATGACTTTCGATTTTGATGATTTTGAACACCCCTATTTACAAATTACAACCCAACTTCTTTTCTAAATCTTAGTCCACTTCAAGGAAAATAGCGACGACACAATCGCAATGGAACACTATCTACTATTAATTAATTTCTCACGATATTCAACACAAGTTACAATCGACAATGGAATATTTTGTATTTATCATGAAGAATAGTTTATTTAGTATTACTGAATCAAAATTTTAACAGATTTGTTGAATTTTTTACTTAAGATTTTGACGAGAAATAAATTAACAATGTCTCCCAACAACTAATTAAGCTAAATAATATATATTTGTTAAAAATATATTATAATATAAATCATTAAGAATTACATCTAAGTTAAATAATTGAGTGGTTTACTTTGCACACTAATTTAATGATTTTAACTTTTATATTATAACTATTCATATAATTATAATGTCTCCCACCAAATTTCTATATAATCTTCATTATTGTTTTTGATTAATCTCCATAAATGAGAAACATAAGTGGTCCATAGATAATTTATTTGTTCTTTTTCAACCAAATTATTAATTCTCCCAACTCAAAATTATAATCATAAACCTTTGTAAGTTAATGGCATGATTTATCACGATCACATGAGACTAATCTCTTTCTTCCTAAATGATTGCCGTGCCTAAAATAAACTTGCTAGTACAATTTCAATATTTTAATTACAAAATCATCATAAAATCAAATTGATAAGTTTAATGTATTAGACGTGACATATTTTTAGGTTTAATAATTTAATTAAAGAATATAAACTTCTTATATTAAAGTTATTTCCCTCGAGCACTCACAAAAATAGCTAAATAAAATAATAAATATTCAATATAATTGCATTCATTTTTGCCGAAATAATAAATAATACAACTTTTTTCAAAATTTCCAAAACAAGAATAAAATTGAACTTTATTTACACCATAGTAGGGATTGAGTCGTTCTCACCGGAATACGCACCTTATAAATGGGTTACATAACTCATCTAATATTCATACATGATGTATGATAATATAGCCAAAATTAGTGTTTTTTTGCTACGATGCGAATAAAATCTAATTTTGATATTATTTTATGCGGTTTGGAATTGTGATATTATTACACATAAAATATAAAAGTATCTCTAATTAGGATAAAATAATTGAAGATTATAATGATCTTATTCTATGAGTTGTCAAATTACACAAATATGACATAACTAATCAAATTCAGCCAAAAAAAATATACTCCCTCCAATTCACTATATTTGTCCATTTTTTTGGGTACGCATATTAAGAGTATCGTAGGGGCCACCTAAAAGTGGATAGCTGACTAGCTGGAGTATTTTAAGTGATTATATTGATTGTCAAGGTGGTACTGTGGTAGTTGGGGTAGTTTAAATAATGTAAGTGTGAGTATTATAGTCTTTACTTGTGTGAACATATGGTATTTAAGTAAAAAACTTCATGCCAAAAAGAGGAAAGTGGACAAATAAGAGGAATTTACCCCCAAAAAAAGTGGACAAGTATAGCGAATTGGACGGAGTATATCTGATTAAGGAAGATCACAACAAATCAGACATTGACACGTGGAAATGTGGCCCTACACGTTACTTAATTACACAGCTTATGCAACCTTTGGACGACAAATCTGGGCCCATATTGTTCCCTTTTAAAACATGGACCTGGCCCATCTGTTCTAATTTCATAAAACATTTTTTTGCTAATGACATTGTTACCCCTAACATTAACAGCTGCCGTCAAAACCCTCGTCAATTTATAAGGGTAATTGACGGTTACGTTTTCGTTAAGTAACGCCGTTATCCTTCCCTATTTAAATACTTTTGCTTCCTTCCATTTGTACTCTTCTGCTCTTTTTTCTTCTTGTTTCCTTCTTTGTTTGCTTACTCAGTTATTCTTCTCCTCCTTTACTAAATATTCAAAAATACATTTCCTTAATTTAATGAAAATATTTGGTAATTTAAATTTCCTTCCAATTTTATAATAAATCCAATTTGGAAAATCCGTGGGTAGAATTGGGATTCAAGAGTGAATTTAATCGACGTCATTTTCAGAGAAGACAAGAAAAAGAGCGAAGAGAACAGTGAATGTTGGTTGCTTCAGAGGTGTAGCGTGTGCAAAGTCATTTTCGTCCTTTCGACATTAAACTGTGGGATTTTCTATATTTTATTGAAAATTAAAAATAATAAAAAAAAAGGGAAATCTAATTCAGAAAACAGAGTAAAGAAAATCAAGGAGTTGATTAATGGGTTGATATTGGGGAAGAAGGAGAAGAAGAAAGGCGTGCGTAGTGTTGGTAAGTTTGTTTTGGTGATTGTTTTATCAATAATAATGTTATTGTTTGTTGTTTGTTTGTTTTTGTGGAATGAGAAAAAAAGTGGGTGTGATTGGATTTCATTTTTGTCTCTTGACAAAGAATCACTTAATTCCAAATTTACCCTTTTTTATAATTGGGAAAATGCAAAATTATACCTCCTCCGTTCTTATTTACTTATAACATTTTAAAATAGCTCTACTTATTCATCATCTTTAATTTGTAATTAGTTTTTAATCTATAAGTTAAATTATAATCAAGTGCGATGTTGTTTGATTGACGTAGCGTTACTTATTAATATCAATTTTTTTTATAATTTTTCTATTATACATAACTAGAGGTATTAAAGGTTGACGTAGTGCATTGGACCGTGTGAAATTAGATGTGTATGCAATTTTGAGGGGTAAAATATTTTGCATTTTTACATGGATTTTCTAATCTCAATTCTTTATTAATCAATTTAGGTTGCTACATTTTATGAAGAAGATTTACATAGCAAAAATTAATTGTAATAATTAGGGTAAGGCTATATTAGGTTTTTTCAATGGGAGTTTTAATGGCGGCAAACTTCTTAAGTTTTGATGAAGATATGATATGATCTACTGTCAAAAAACCCATCTCATTGTTTTATTAGCGACATATAATATTATTAATTAGAAACAATATTATCTCCCATGATGCCATTGTTTTTTATCTTAGATCAAATTTGTTTTATATGGGGATTGGGGATAAATGTTTGAAGATGGAGGATCATGACTCATGAGGAGAATGGAGATTCTCTTGTGTAGCTAAGCTGTACGATAAGGACATTGTAAACGAAGTGTACGAGGGTATTATTTTTGGAATTCTATTTTTTATTTATTTAGAAATAGAAATTAGAAAATGAGTTTGTGGTCATTTCCGTACGGATAATTTGGGTATTTTGTTTTCTTAAAACTGTATTGTGTCAAAAGTTTTTATCGGATTCTTTGATCGCACTCTCCCCTATGGGTATGAGTTGTCGTCATTCTTCCTTCCTCATATCCTGATCATAGTTTTCCATAAGTAGGATACACGGGGTATGATGATGATCATGTATGGTGTCAAAGTAAGTACGAGCATTGGTTAGTGGAGTAACATAAGTTACAAGGCAATGAAGATTCTATTGTTCTTTAGTGTACTATTCAATGGAACAGGCAAATTACATAGTAGTAGTAGTAAAGATAATAAAAGGGTACTAGATGAAAAGAAGGAAAGACTTAAGTAGACCCGTATTTGGTTAGGATGGTAGTAAAGAGAAAATTTGTGCTTCTATAGAAAAAAGTTAGATATTTAGTACTCCCTCCTATTCAAGCTAGTAGTCCCATTTGTTTTTGGGCACTATTCACTTAGCCCTCTTAATTTGTATTTTACTCTTAATATATACTTCAAGTTAAAACATAGTCATGTGGGATCTTGTTTGATTCGTCTCAATATAAGGATTATTAATATCAAAATTTCATAATTTTTAATTAAGATTAATTAGAGATATTAAAGATTAAAATGTTGTCTCGGCAAGTGTGAAAAAGTAAATGAGACTAGTAGCTTGAATAGGAGGGAGTAAAAAATAAAGAGAGAGAAAAAATTATAAAAAATAAAGAGAGAGAAAAAATTATATGAATGGACTTAAAAGAAATTTAAATGTACTAATGATATTGAAAGAAATTGGTGGGCTATTCTCCTATAATAGAAATGATGCAAAAAATTTCAAGGAATAGCAAAAATTATGTAAAGGGTGTCTAATAAATTGGACAATTTTAGCTTATTTTTTGGATGGTTAAATCATCCTTTTTTTGATATTCATCGTTGTCATCATATGTGTATGTCGCCATTATAAACTATGATCAGTTTTGAGAAAACTCTCCGATAGAGAGATTTCTTGTTTTTAGTATATGTTTGGTAATTAAATTAGCTAGTTGAAATAAATCAGCTATTTCAAACAATTCGCTTTTAGTAACGTATTCAAAATTTATTGGTTAAAACATTTGTTAAACTTAGTTGTAAATTGATCAACTCTAATTAGTTACCACGTGTCGACTTTACCAAACAACCCATGGTAATGAGATTGTTTTTAGATTGTTTCAAAATACTTCATTAAACTATTACTCATTTCATTTTTAATGTTATTGTTATTTAAAATATTTAATTTTAAAAACAAAAATATTTGACTAAGGTTTTTAGTGAGATATTACAGATAAAACACTTTTATGTGTGATTTTGTTATAATTTGTCTTAATCGATGAAGTAGTTTTTATTTTATAATAAAAATTTTTTATGACACGTATTTAGACATATAGAAGTTAAAAAGGTTTTTGGAGCAACTAAAAAAGGAGGTAGTAGTATGTAAGAATTTGTCTCAATAACTATTAGAAGTTAAAATATTGGATTTATATGCCAAAAAAAAAAACTTTGGATTTATAAAAACAATTTTATCAATAGGAAACAGTAAAGTCGTTATCATTATTATATCCACTGTATCCCGCTCATAGAAAATTATGATCAGGGTCTAGGAAGGAAAAATAACGACGACTCATATCCATACTGAAAAGTGCGATCAAAGAATCTCCGGTTCGAGAAGAGTCTAAAAAAAATAGGAAACAGTAAAGTGAGGAGTAAAAATAGGTAAAAATGAAGTATACTAAAAAAAGCAAGTTAAAATTCTTTACAGGAAGGTGTAGGCAAAAAAGCATGCACATAGAACAGAGAAGCGGACCACTTTCAAAGCACTCCTTTGCTCATCTTTCTCTCTTTTATTTCTCAGTTTTCAAGTGAAAGGGAACTTCTTTCAATTATTTGCTCTTCATTTTCTTATTTTTATACTCCATTTATTTACATTTTTTTATCTTTTTTTTTTAATTATAATGAGGGGTTTCCCAACCCTACAAACAATCTCTCTCTGATCCCGAGATTGCTCTTTTCCTTTATCTTCTTTTTACTCTTCATCATCTGTCTCTGATTGATTCTTGGTTTAGGAGTTAAAAAGAGTTTATTTTTATTTTTTTTATTTAAGTCCATAAAATTGTCTAATATCTAGTGTTAATATGAATTATTATTTTTATTTTATTATTTTTACCTATTATAACTTATTTTTTAATTTTAATAATTAATGAGACTAAATCACTGGAATATAGGATTATCAATATAATAGAAGTAGTATGATAATGAGTAATATTTCGCTTGTAGAATTATAAAATGTTTGCATTCTAGTTAGTGGTCCATGTGTTTATCCATGAGTAATTGAGAACACTTGCACATGAACTTTTTAATTCTAGACTTTGGAGTAGACATGTCAAATAGTTAGGTGGGATTTATTTTAATTGGACTAATAAACTTTTAATTATTTGAATTAATGCTAAGTTTTAAAAGGTGGCAAATTTCAAAGTTTTAATGGAGTTCTTGTCAATATTTATTGTTTACTTGAGTCCTAAAACTACAAGTCATTGTTTTTAGAATAGAAAAAGAAAAACTCTTTAAATGATTTCCATACCTTATAGAAGATCATATCATCAATAAAAGTCATTATTTATCATATCAAAAGGTCAATGTGAAATTTTTAATAATCGACCATATTATTTTTTTATAATCAGAAACGAACAATATACAGTACACAAATTTAAAACACTGAGTAAGAGTCAATGAAGTTTTTGGTTTGAAAAGCCTTAAGCTTAGAATATATCTAAATTCCTACACTATTAGAGCCTGGAAGGTGACTTGTTAAGGTTCTCTTTATTTTTGTATATTTTTTAGTTTAGTGTTTAAGTTTTTGATCTTAGCCTAAGAATTTAAAAAAAAACTTAACTACCATCATCTTATATACCTAGTGTATGTTGCTTATAAAAAACTATGATCAAAGTTTGAGGAAGAAAAAAGACAACAATCCATGTGCAGAAAACATCAAAAGAAATTCCTTGACTTAAGAAAGATTCTTAGAAAAATCTTCAAATAAATGTGCCACAAATAGATGAAAATTTTTTATTTAGATTGTACTTAATGCCCCATATATGATAGAAGTAGTAGTTGCATTCTTGCATTTAAGTATGCTGAGCTGGTTTCTCTTGGTGTGTGCTTTAATACTATAGGCCAAGTTTATGCCTTGACAATTCATCTACTTTTTCCTTAATACTAATATGGACCCACCTAATGATATTGATTATTGATACATACTTAACCTTTGGGTTCAAAACAATATGTTTACAAGGTTCTTTTTTCATTGGGAGTAGAGGAGGGAAGATTAGCTTTTTAAGCTTTCTTTTGTTCCAATGACCTTGATTTTGTGCCATATTAGGCAGGGCAAATCTTTACTGATTGTTTCACATCTTTTTGTTTTTATTTGAATTTGGATTAAAGTAATTTGCATCAACATCTAGAATGATATTATTATTTATTTTAATTTTGAGATCCAATATTAATCCTATATTACATGTGTTCAACATCTAAACTAACAAAAGAAACCCTATACTATTTTCCATCATCCTCATTGATTCTTGATTGAAGAAGCTAAAAGTGCTTAATATTAGTCTTATCTACTCTTTTTTTATTATAAGGTACCATATCATTACGTTTATTCAAATGTCAACTGAGTTAGTTGGTAAAGTTTTACGAAAATGGTTCTATATTATATAATGTCATAAGGAAAGATTCCTTCCTTTCTCTTTTGGCAAGTTTCAACCCTTACTTAGTCACAATGCAAAATTGGGAAAAGGCCCATCCATCTTCCTCTACGTGTAGTGTTAAGAGAAGTTCATAATATTCCAATTGTGTTTAACACTTAAGCTTCTAATAAAGTTGCTCATCACTAATTTAATAAGCTCATGTGATATATATTTAGCTAAATTGTCCTTTAATACTTCATCCTTTCTCATACTTCATAACAGATACTTACTTTATGAGCTATAAATTACCAGCTATCAACTAATAACTATTTTTATACTTATGTTAGCTATTTCATACACTTGTGTTTATTCTTCTGGTAATATTTGGTGTGTACTTGCTAATGCAGGTGTAAAAATAGATCGATAGAAACAAGTTACCGACCAACAGTAATCTAGTTTAAATCACGGTGATTGAATAAAATGTTAACATGTATAACATGTGCAAAGCAAACAGACGAGAAAGAGGAAGGAGGAGGGCGAGGAAGTGGGAATGCTACTCCTAATACAAAAGAATCTGTTAAAGGCATCACAGCCCAGGTTCGATCATTTTAGTTCTTTTTTTTTTAAGTTGAACATATCCTCTTTATTATTAAAAATAAAAATTATATCGTCTATATACGAGCTAGTAAATAACACTGTACTAATTATTTGGCCTCTTTATCTGAAATCTATGTTGAAGCCTCGAAATATATTATTATAGATTTTTAGTTGCTATTTTTTCCTTGTTTGTGAAACGATTATGAAGCTGGTACTGTCACGTGCTATTTGGAGACATGGGGTAAATGAAGGGGACCAAAGAATGTTGGTTAGCAGGGGAATAAAACTAGAAACTCTAATATTTTATTAATAAATGAAAAGAAAGCTTTGTCAAAGAAAAACTTTTTAGAAATATGATTTGGTTATTGAACAATGTAAGTGAATTATGATTTGTTTGTATCTAAGAAATGTAAACATAAATCAATTCAAATAGAGGTTATTTGTGAGTTAACTTTTAATAAAGAAATAAATTTTATTCGATTCATGTGATAGTGGTAAATAATTCAAAAATATGATTAAATATCAAAAATATTTTTATAATATATAATAACCTCTTAGGAGTATGTTTTGAGTTTTCTTGCCCATTTTGTGAAATACTGAAATGTTAAGAATATTTGATGGAAGGTAAGATGAATTTAATGCTAGTTTACAGTTTTGCCAAAAAAAAGTAGGAGCTTACAGTTTTGCTTATTCTGTGGACTATGCTAAACTTAGCAGCTTTACAAATTCATTCATTCATTGATATTCCTACTCCTATTTTATAGGCAAAAGGATTATAGCTCTAGGGCATCTAATAGCTTTGCACCATTCACCTAATCACCTTAGAGCCTGGGGTTGGTGGACTGGTCCAACATATGTATTGTTTTTTATGGGTTTTTATCCTATACCCTGTAACATAGGTTAGACAAATCGTTTATAAGACACATGTTTATTCATCTATTTTTATCTCTGTAATACAATTGGCTGATGATAAGACTATAGATGCAAGATATGGCCCAAAATAACATTTTAATCCCGTTAATTGTACTATTATATCATCACTTTACTTCAAAAAAAAAACTTTTTGATTATTTTTGATTATGATTATGATTCCAATTTTATGGGTTCAAAATTTTTGTAAGTTCCTAAGTCGAAGATGTATTACATTACAAAATAGTAAAAGAGAAAATAGTTGATCCTTCCACTGATCTATTGGCTTTTGTGTTAGTTTTGTACCAAAAGAAAATAAATGCAAGTATGGTTGGTGGCTTGGTACCAATGACTTTGTAAACCAATGTAGATACTGCTATAAGAGTACCTTTTAGAAAGACTGGAAGTTTGCTGTAGAATTTGATCATAGTGTTCCAAGTTTTTGTTCATATTCATTTTTCACATTTCTCAAAGAAGTAGCAATGCTTTAACCAATGTTCAAAGTTTTTTTTGAACTTTATATTTATGCTTTTAGTTTTTTTGTTGGATCTCTAATTCTCAAAATTCAATTTAAATTAGGATTTTTGTCACCAAAAAAATTTAAATTAGTGGAACTTGAAGTAAAATACTTCTTTTACATAGGAATTGTTGCATTTTACATTTGAACCCATCAAATAGAAATTACTACTTTTTATTTTTGGCTATGATATATATTTTTTCTTTAACTTTTATATGCCCATTAATATCTTTTCATCCAATTCTCCCACTTTTTCACAAAACACACCTATTTACCCATTTCATTTGAAAAAACCAATTGTGTATATTATAAATATTTTGTTTAGTGTGTTAGCTTTTAAGAGAATGATAAAAAGTTACTACTTGATTTGAAACCATTCTTATAACAAATCATTCTATCCCTCTCTCACTTATATTATGTGGGTTCATTATTTATTCAAAAAGTTAAGATGTGATGGAAAAAAGCTTATTTGTTGTGCTACCAAAAAAGATATTTTAATTATACTTGAGGATTTTATGGATTTTCTTATATTATTTCAAATCATTTAAAAAATGAATTACTTATTCCTTCTTTTTCCTTGTGCTGTATAAATTATGCCTTTTTTTAATGATTAAAAGACCATTTAAAATAGATTTAAGTTTTTAGCATATTTATCAAAATGAAAATGTTGATCTCTTTGTAGCTAACATAGCTGTCCATAGGCAAGGAAAGGCCAAATAGTAGAAGATTGCAAGTGTCTTTCAACATGACCCACTATTGAATTCTTGTCCAACATTTATGCAACAAATTTTGCACATAATATTGAGTATTGCAAATAAAGGAAAAGTTTGGAATGGTCCTATATACATGAAGGAACCTTTAATTTGAGATACTTTTATTGATGATATTGGTTTCTTGGTTGCTTTCAAGGGTGATCATAAAGATTTTTGATAAAGAATTATATTTAAATGAGTAGTATGCCTTTAAATAGTTAAGGCAATATTGTACCTAGACTAAATCTAGCACGAGGACTTGTGAAAGTTGGCTAAAGTCATGTCTGAGAATTCCATTGATAATGTATGAAATATGGTCGATTCAGACAATCATGATGGGTATATAGACTTTAATAAACGTATGAATAGATACATACACGAGCCTGTAAGTGTCAAGTGATAGATCCATCTGATTTGTCTTGTGCACACAATATAATCAAAGTATATCATCATTTGCTTCACACCAAAATGCATTAGTATATAGTTCAACATGTTATAAAATAACGTTACCATGCATCATATCATTCCATATTAACGTATATATAGAATGATAGAATACGTTACTCTTTCTGTCCCTTTGAATTTGCTATACAACATCCAAAAAGTCTCACTTTTCTTTGCATTATGTAGCAAATTTAGAGTGATAGAGGAGTCTGTACTAACTATTATGTATGTAAGTTGATTGGGGAACTAGTGACCTAATTGCAATAGAAATACCCTAAAATTGAACACCCACCACAATATTTCATAACATTGAGAACTTTTTTTAGGTTTCCTTATTCTTAGAACTGTAGTTGGTTGAAAATTCAAAGAAACCAAAAGGTTGTACCTTGCAGCTTTAATCATGAATGCATTCTCTGCTGTATATAGTTCTGAATAGCATAGCAGCTACACTTATATCACAGTTCAAGCTAGGCTCTTATGATAGATAATACATAGAATCTTTGGTCTTTTTGACTCAAGCTTGGATAGAGGGTTACTCTCTACAAGAGATAGTACTAGTTACTTTAGGTTAAAATTTCTTCTACAGTTACTGGTCCTTTTGACTCCGTATCACCCTCTTGTAAAAAGAAAGGAAATGCAACAGATTACTAGGAAAATCTAAACAGATAAAATGGCCTGGAACCACAGAAATTCCTTGGAGTATTAATCAGCATGGGATAGGATTATGCCAAAAGCTCTTAAGCATACAATATGAAGAAATTCGTATTACGTTGTTCATTGCCTTTTTTTTTTGAGTTTTTGGTATACGAAATGTTTGCAATCAAGGGTTAACCGAAAGAACCACACTTAGTTGCAATACGGGTAACCCTCCAAATCCCTGTTATGTAAATAACGTGTTGTTAAAAGATTTTACCTCCAAATCAAGAGTTAACATGTTCATTGACGATTTACCTTATGAAGTACATGATATTTTAGCCTTAAATCAAATTGAGACTCTCATCATAAGTTCAAAAACTTCATTGGTACATCTTGTAAAATTTAATAATGATGGGATTTTGGTCTGCTCAAAATTTCTCCACTGTCTTTGGAGTTAAAAGATATAAAAGATCACAAATTCTGATGTGTTGGTCTGACCTAAAATATGGTGGTTTACAGATAAAAGATATGGCAATGAAATTTTCTGGTGCTTACAAACAATGCAAACCATGCACGAGCTCTGGTGACTTTAAAAAAGGCGAGAGATCATATGTGGACTATGATAGCGCATCAGAAGGGGGTCGATACTCTTACATGCAACCCGGAAGTACTAGCTCTACACCAGCATGGGATTTTGGGAGCAGCACACACCATCGCGGTGTAAGATCATATTCTAGGTTTGCAGGTGGTGGTTATGGTAGCGATAGAACTCCTATAGGACGAGATTCTATTGCTGCTAGTGATTTAGTGATCGAGGATGAGAATGAACCTAAAGAATGGATGGCACAAGTTGAGCCAGGCGTGCATATAACATTTGTTTCTTTGCCTAATGGAGGAAATGATCTGAAACGAATTCGATTCAGGTATGAACGATTAGCTAATTTAATGATTTGATCCCATATTGCTTTCGATAAAATGATATCACAATCATATTACATATCTGAAAATACAAATGTGGTTTAGTAAAGTAGGATGAAGGATTATTAGGCCAAGTAACTTTGAAGTGGATCAGGTCTAATATATAGAAAAGTTTAGCTTTTATTGTTAGAGTATATGATTGAGTTGGTTGCTTGACATGGTATCAGAAGTCAGTAAGACAAGAGGTCACGGGTTGAGAATCTCAACCACCCCTTATTTTAAGTGGAATATTTAGCGACATGTAACATATCCTGTAGCCTCAACCATCAGCTTAAGCTTTTGGTTGAGTTGGTTCCTTGACACTTGTTTCTTGTTCAAAGTAGCTAGTAGTGTAAACTAACACTGAGGGAATTTTCTTCTTGTAGCCGAGATTTGTTCAACAAATGGCAAGCTCAAAGATGGTGGGGAGAAAATTATGATAGAATCATGGAACTTTACAATGTTCAGAGATTCAATAGACAAGCTCTTCAGACTCCAGCAAGATCAGATGATGAGGTATCCCTCTTTTTGATCAATTACCTATCTTTAGTTTGATTCGATTATCTCTTTTCGGTGATGAACTATGTTCTATGAGGCCGTTTATTTAAGACTCGTTTTTCGATTGTGTTTCAAAGACTAGGTAGAAATGTAAAACGTCTTGTAGTTACTAATGCTGTAATGGGTTGCTTACAGCCCAGAGATTCTGCTTTTACAAGAGTAGGATCAGTGATGGAGAGTCCTATGACTAACAAGGAGTGGATACCAAGAAATTTTTACCAACCAGCCAGTAAATCGTTTTTTCCACCTGAGAGTATAGAACACGGCTACAATGCAGGATTGAACGGGTATGGCATGGGTGGACCAATGGAACCATCACGAACAACCACCTCATCTAGAGATGATGTGTCAGTTAGTAATGCGAGTGAATTGGAAACCGAATGGGTTGAGCAAGATGAGCCTGGCGTGTACATCACCATTAGACAGCTCGCTGATGGTACCAGAGAACTTCGTCGAGTGAGATTCAGGTAACGAAGCATCCTTTTCACTTCTGCATTCATGTTATCTTTCTTGCCTATTCCTTTTATCCAACCGCTACCAGATCGACAGTTTCATGAGCTTGCGCTTCTATCTTTAACATTAATACATCTCTTTCCCTGTCTTCGGATACAACCTAGAAGGGTTTACCTGTTCTTTGTGCATAAACCCTTGTGAGGGTTTTCAAACTACATGTTTAACTTTTAAGAGTAGGGGTATTCAACGGGTCAGACCCCCATTTTGAGCCATTACCCGGCCCATTTTTAGAAGGGTTTTGAAAGGGTCGGGCTGAAATGGGCTCCACTATCATCAAGTGGATCCCATATAGACGGATTTTCCATCACTCGAAAATCAAAATGATTCTATAGCTTGATCATAGTACTATTTGCTCTTGGATCTGCTACTAGATTTCTAACTATGATGTGTGCCTATGCAGCCGCGAAAAATTTGGTGAAGTTCATGCTAAAACTTGGTGGGAGCAGAATCGAGAGAGGATACAAACTCAGTACCTTTAACCTTTTTTTTCCTCTTTATTTTCCTCCTGGAGAGTTTGATCAACGACGAAGGCTTACGAGTTTTGGCTAAATTACAGATAATGTCTTACAGAAATGGATGTTTATATACATATTTATATCAGTTGAAGTTTATGTAGTGCCCTTCACAGTTGGGATGCTCCTTTTAGCTTGGGATGATCATGTTTTATAATGCCCTTTGTATTTCTTTCCCTTGATACACCCAACATTTCAGAAAATTCTTTCATTCTTTTATCATCACAAATTTTGATGTTTCTAATTGATGCTCGAATACCTGGTCGATGTGCAATTATGTTCTAAACAGTTTTGTGTACAAACATGCGAATCAAAGCATACTTACGACTTACGACTATATAAAAGTACGTTACTTCAACTCTTCATCTCACTTCTATTACTCGTGCCAAATCATTGACGCTGATAGATGCACACTTGGTACTTCTCTTTAGATCATAAAAGGGAAATTTTCATGAATAACACGATATTTTTCGATACAAGTTCATGTTTGACACGAGTACCAGAGTCCGAACAACATAACACATAAAACGATGATACCAAAGGTTTTAGTGAGGCGGATTTGTATTTACATAGTAGTAACATCATCTCTTGGGTGGTTGGGCATCGACGAATTGATGTTGAATTGAGTAAGATGGACTTCTTGTGGAAGGAGATGATATTTGATACCAAGTAGCTCAAAGTTTCTCTTCAACTCCAAGATAAGTTCCGTCAAGCGAATGTTGCGTTCAGCGATGTTTTGGTGGTTGATTGTGTGCTGCACCGATATACTAATCTTCATCGTGTTGAGGTTTTCTATGTCTGTTACTATGAAACTGAATTTGGAATTCCAGTAATTTGGCCTGCTTTCAATAAAGCTGCACATACAAAACATCAAAAAATGTTAATAGCAAGAATGAATTTCTAACAGATTTAATTGAAATCAATGAGTATGATCTTACATTTGTATTGCTTTCTTGAGGGCGTTTATTGTTTCGTTTGAAGTCGAGGCATCAATCGTGAAAGGAATAGAATCCCACATTTCTGGACTTCGGTAGAAATTACTGATCGGTTTGCTCAGTAGAACTGAATTCGGATAGTAAATCTTCTCCATGTCGTACCTCAGGAAAACTGTAGTTAGTATATTCATCTCTTCTACGATCATCTGCACGTAGAGGTAAACACGAGATCTTAACATTAGTTTAGTCCGACCCTAAAATAAAGCTCTTATATGACCCATTACACGGGTCTAAATCTCCAATTAGTGTGATTACCTGAACACCATCGATTTTGCAACGATCTCCAATGTCGAAAGGGTGCATGACAAAGACGAAAATAATGCAGTCGAAGATGGTTTTGCAAGTGTTGTGGAAGATGACACCGAGGACTACCATTTGTGTGATGACAAAGGCGACGACTTTGGGTGTTGCTAAACCCATCACCAAAAGGAAAACCACAAGGATTACCACACTTACAATGACTGAAGCCATTTTGTGAAGCTGTTGCACTGCCGTTTTCGTGTCGTTTAGAGAATGTGCTAAGGCCTTTCTTTCGAAATATGCTCGTACCTTTTAAGAATGTCTCACAATCAGACCGTTTCACGCGAAAAAATTTATATGTATTATATTGTGATAGAAAGACTTACCACCCAATTTCTGAAAGAAGATTTGGTGATCCTTCCGGTCTCAAGTGCACCTTCAAAATGAGGGAATATTGTATGAATCTCAACTCTCTTTAAGAACCTTGCCAAATCTTCCTCATCAATGTACCTTCAAAATAACAACTTATAAGCATGTACTCTACTTGAGTCATACCCGATATCAGTTAATCAGATCGATTTTGGACAATCGTTGATTTTAGTAAATACTCCCTAGGTCACACTTATTTTGCTTCAATTGCTATTTTTTAGTCTGTTCCACTCAGTTCGCATCATTTCGATGTTTAGACAATGACCAACCACTTTCTTTTAATTTCATCCATACATTTTAACTCTCGTTAATTTTCATCCACTTCATTCATTCTCACTTTTCATTTCCAACAATATTCACATTATAAAGCATCTGCATGTGGAGCAGGAGTTTTGGGGCAAAAGGTCTTTGAGGGTGTGCGAAGTGATCGACTGCACATGGCCCCTCTTTTTCTCCCGTATATAAAAAAGTTAATAAAAAAAAGAAATAGGTTAAACTTATTGATAAAATATACTCCGTCCAACTCATTTCAATTGTCCTATTTCCTTATTTGGGCAATTCACTTTAATCGACTCATTTCTTTTTTTGTCTATCTTTTTTTTACCTAAATACCTCCACTTTTTCAATTCTCAATACCCAACTACCACCTTTACAATTAATTTAATCAATTAAAATACCCAACTACCACTTTTTGGTAGACCCCATTTCACTTTTAATATCCATACCCAACTCAAATGAGACAATTGAATTGAGTTGGGGGAGCATTATATCATACAATATATTAATTTTAATGTATAGTGATGAAAAAGTCAAGTGAATATGAGAGTGACAAGTGTAATTTTTTAATTGGCCAGTATTTTTGGCAGGAGTATTTATGGCTAAGAATTTTTAAATACAGCAGGATTATTTATGACCAAGGATTTTTAATGTTTAGTATAGTTATTATATGACCTTGAATCTTTTCTTAAATATGGTAGGAAGTAAACTTGATCAGGGATTTTTAATGTTCAGTATAGTAATTATATGACAATATGGCAATAATAACAATGAAATCAAAGATTTTGACCAATAATTTTTTTATTTATGGCAATAATAGTATAGTGATAAATTTATTTATGACCAGAGATTTTGACAACTGAGACAAAATTTCAACAAATTTAAAACGATAGGATTTTGAAATATGTCATCGTACTGAAAATATAGTATATAAAGACTAAAGAGGTGTTTCAAAACTTATAAACTCTTTATTAACAGCCTATTTTGTGTTTTTTATATTTAATTTCTTTTTATAATTACAATGTATGTATGAAATAATTTATCACGCACCTTCATTTAATATTTTCGTTCGTATAAAATTTTACTAAAATAACAACGTATTAAAAAATCCGTGCATTGCACGGGTTTCTATCCTAGTTTACTATAAATAAGACACATAAAAAATTTAGCGCAAGCCCCCAAATTTTCCAAAACGGCTCTGTTTTAGGGTTCGACCCCTATAGGCCGCAGATATCAATTGGGGGTTTCTTGATTTGCGCGCACGTATCAAAGTACTTACTTGGCACCACGTTTAGCAACGTTCCTAAAGATCCTTTTAGCAGTAGATCTAGCTTCCCATTCACTAGTAATCTCAGATTCAGCAGAACCAAATTGATCCACAGTTTTAGAAATAGTGGATAATCCTGAAGATCTTATATAATTCATTAACCTTTTAAGACTCCAAATTGAACTTGGTTTTTCCATGCTTAACTTCTTCAACTTATCCTGCATGTCTAATTTTCTTGTTCCTTGTTTTTTTGCTCGTAATGCACTCTTTGCATCCTTCTTCCAATTTGTAGGTAGTGATTTTGATCCTTTTATTGTTTTTTTATGTTCTTCTTCCCATTGAATTTCATCCATGGGTGGTCCTATTCATACATATGCAAATAAACTTTAAACAATAATAATAATTAATAACACAAATTCTTGCTATAGACCGTCTATAGCATAGACGGGTAAATATGAACTAACTCATTTTGCAAAATAAATAAACGATTAGTCATCAGCCTTATTTTTAAATTTAAAATCATTGGGCTGAGTCGTTGGGAGAGCCGTCTTTGCAATAGACGGTCTCTCAGGAAACCTTCTGTAATAATAAAAATACAAGAGTAACACATAAATTCTTAAATAAAACGGTTTTATTGTAAAACTAATTTCATTGTAAAACTAATTTTAGTGTCTGGGCTGACCCATATACATGTTTTAACGTGAATACTTATGATTTCAAAGTGTTCAGATAGAAAAATAAACTAATTATATATAGTCTGTCTTAGGATGAAACGTCTCGTAATGAAACGGTCTCGTACAAAATAAGCTGAACGTATATTATTGGTTGATTTATCTTGAAGTCATGCCACTACTACCGGCCACTTGTTGAAAAACTTATTCAATTAATTTTTCGTTAGCTTATGAGAATCGAATTCATGTTATACAAGCTTTAAATCTACGAATCATAATTTTAATTTTCTTGAATTCATATTTTAAGTTAATGAGTTCAACACACAAAAATCGTACTCAAAGGGAAGTAAAACAAATTAAAGTAAATTTAAATGTTACTCCTTTCGAACCAATTTAGTTGTTCCATTTGCTTGGGCACACTTGTTGAGGTAACGTTTTGACTCTTAGTATCTCTAATTATGGTTAAATAAAAATTATGAAAAGTTAATAAGAATAAACATTACATTGAGACGAATTAATCAAACAAGATCTCATATGACTATGTTTTAACTTATGGATTAAAATTAAAATACAAATTAAACGTGATTGATGAATAGTGTAAAAAACAGGGAGTATGTGTTAGAATGCATCTAATCTTGAAAAAAGTATTTAAATGGATACATTTATTTTTTGTCTCTTTTAATTTTGCTATATTGTGAAAATTGATGTGTTAGAATGCATCTAATCTTGAAAAAAGTATTTAAATGGATACATTTATTTTTTGTCTCTTTTAATTTTGCTATATTGTGAAAATTAAAATGATACTCCCTCTGTTCCTTTATGTTCTTCCACCTTACTATAACGGGTAGTTTCAAAAGTTCTTCCACTTTAGAATACTTTCTATTTTTGGAAAGTTTTCATCTCACTTTTACCCCTTAAAACCCCACTTTCTTTACTTCACACTACTATTTAATTATTTCTCTCTCATACTTTCAATACAATCATTACTTCACACTACTATTTAATTATTTTTTCTCTCATAATTCCAATACAATCATTACTTTCCACTACTATATAATTAAAATAATACCCACTACCACTCAAGATTCCTTCTTCCTTAATATTTGTGAAAAACCCAAAGTGGAAGATCAAAAAGGAACTTTTAGAGTATATAAATTAAAGGTGTTCATTCGGGTCATCAGATTTATTTCGGGTCGGTTTAAAATCGGGTTTTGTGTTCACATTGGTTTTTACATAATTATAAATCCATTTTTAAGTCGGATGTTTATCGGGTCCTCGAATCTGTTTTGAACACCTCTAATATAAATATATAGTGATTTGAGTAGAGAATTTGATGCTTTTCAAGGAATTGTCATTATATTAGGGTTTAAAAAGCACTATCCTCAGTATACAAGTAAGTCGGACACTAGTCACTATGGATGGTGCAAAATAAAGTATTACCTATTTTAACAAATAAATAATTTAATTTTAATGTTTGATAAATTAGTTTTATATTAGGAATAAATTAATTTAAAATTAAATAGTCAAATTAGCTTATAATCAACTATCATCTATCAAATAGAAGTATTACCTATTTGTTAAGCATTCCGTTTGTTTCCGTTTGTATTTTTATCTAATAATTTCTCACTTTGATTTGTAGTATAATACAGTAAATTTTAAGGGACAAAAGAACACGTCATAGATTTATTGAATTACAACGGATGTGTCACAAAATATTGAATCATTTGATGTCAGATTTATATAAAAAAATTCAAATTATACGTAAAAATACTTTTATAAAATAAATAAATAAAAGATTTAAAAAATGATAATCCATATATTCAGAAAAGAAAATTTAGCAAAGTAGGGGAAACAAAAATACAGTAAAATGTTAAATGTTGAAGCAAATTTAGTGGAAAATGAATACTACTTCCTCCGTTCCATAATACTTGCTACATTTTTCATTTTGGGAAATTTCATATTACTTGCTACATTTCCTTTTTAGTAAAAAATCAATCGTTTAAAGTTATACCTACTTCTATTTTTATCCTACTCTATATCTAATTACTCCTATTTTTCTTTTTCATTTTTCAACAAATAATATTAAAAAATTCCATAAAAGCAACTTTTCACCTATTACTCATCATTGCACAGTAACTTCTTAATCTTTGTGCCCATGCAACGGTAGCAAGTAAATCAGAACAGAGGAAGTAGTACAGACGTACAGTAGTACTCTCTAGAGGAATAAAACAATATAGATTTGACGCAACAGTGGGAAATTCTCTGAACTGCAAATGCACGTTTCTCTTTTAAGCATGTGGCAGTGCCGCAGTGGCATCTAGCCTGTAAAACACTTAATTTCATCGGTCCCATATAATTTGAAGCAAAGAGAAAGTTAGTACTACTCCATCCTGATGAGTTTGTAGCAAAGAGAAAATGGGTGAATATTAAGAAAGTGGTGATAAATGAAGAGAGAGAATGAATTGTGTGGATGGAATTTAAAGAGAGTTAAAATGTATGGATGAGATTAAAAGAAAGTGGTGGACCATAGTCCAAAAATAGAAATGCTACAATTTAAGTGGGACGAACGAAAATGGAAAATGCTGCAAATTATGAGGGAGTATTTTTTAAGAAAAAGGTAGATAACGATAATAAATAAATTGTGGTTGAAATTAAAAGAGCATTAAAAGATATGGTTAAGATTAAAATATAAAGCTCTTAAGTGAGAGTTATTTACTAACATTATATACTCCCGAATAACACCTTAAGTGTCCCATTTTCTTATTGGGTTAAGTCATCCTAAATGTCTCATTTCTATTTTAGGTATGTTAGCTTTACCAATTTATTCCTACTAAACTTAACTTTTTTACACATTTATACCTACTAATTCCACTTTAAAATCCGTGATCCAATTTGACTCTACTTAAAATCCGTAAAAAGTTAAATGAGACTCCTATAGTGAATAGAAGGGAGTATTTCATAATGTTAAGTTCACACCACACACACAAAAAAAAAAGTTCACAAGCAAGTTAGCCATTATATGTACTCTTAAAATTGCATCAGTCAATTGCATCAGTCAATATTATTATTATAGCTATAATAATTAATAATTAGTGCTGCACTTAACGCAACAAGTGTAGTAAAACGTGTTTTGAGCAATTGATTATAAAATATAATAATAATAATGATTAGAATAGGGTAATTATAACTTTTTAAGCATTCTTTGTCACTAATGAATGTCTTAGTCTTGCTTATTAATAAAATAATACTATCATTTTTCTATTTACAGCCAGTCTTATATGAGACTGTCTCACCATAAACAGAGTCCACACAAGTAAGTCCATTTCTAAGTGATCACATATAACTAAGTAATCAATTTGAAATTATAAGTGATCAATTTAAGACTATAAAATATACTCACTTTAAAAATAAAATATATATTGAACGAATCCAATTAAAATGATCTCACTGTCATGTATTTATATCACATAGTACTTCAGTATGGTAATTGTAACAGTTTTTCAACTCATTAGTTACGCCTTCCGCCCATTTTGTTGGTTTCATTTAACATTAATTTTGCATAATTTTCAATTATAGTTTAATTAACTCTCAATATCTATAAATATATTTTATTAAAATATTATAAAAAAATTTTATTCATCAAGATAAATTTAGCTTATAAGATCTCAAATGTATAAATTTAAACTTTTACACAAATAATAAAAATCTTTATCATAATGGACCTTTTATATGGACTATATTATTCTCACAGTAAGACGATCTCACACAAAAAGGACTAATTTGTTAATAGTTATTTACTAAATTTATATTTGTACCACAATATAAAATAAAATATCGAAATATTAGATAAAATAGCCTTTAATTTTTTATTTTTGGTTTATTAATTAAGACATGGCTAGTAGTCTCTTGAGATTGAAGTTGTTAGACAAACCACCAACATACCAGATTTTACTTTTATTTGATAATTATTATACGATAGAAAACTTTTTCTATATAGTATTTTCTATCTTGTCACATTTAAAATTTGAAGATGCCATCTCTTTTTTTTATTTTTTATTTTATTTTTTTTATTTGTCCATATTGTTTTAAACATGTAACTATAATAATTAAAGATATATGATTTGTCCTTCTTTTTGTGGTTGTTTGGCTTTTGGTAATATTTTCTTTTCTTTATCAAAAAAAAAAAAAATAAAGATGATGATGAAAAGATGATATATGAATTTCAAGTTAGCTAGGGATAAATATTAAGAATAAAGAAAAAACGAAGAGAAACTATATGAAAAAGTAAATAAAATGGATAAAAAAATTGTATATAACTTTTAAATAAAAACTATTATGTCTATTTGACTTTTAATGTAAAATAGTTTTTCATTGTTGATTTGAATTTGTTACATGACGTAAAATAAAGTTAGAGTATCTTATAGCAAATTTGAAAAAATAGAAAAAAATAGTAAAAAAAAAAAAGAATAATATTTAATTAAAAAAATTATTGAAAGTTTATCAAAAAAGTTAATTTAAAATTAGTATTTTCTCGCGGAATTTCGTTGAAGAAAACTCTTGATTTCATTATTTATGATGTTCAATAAACGCCAAAATTTTAACCTTTAATGCTAATTAGAGTATTTTAAAAAATACAACTGTATAATTTAAAAATTGGCTTTTAAAGTCAATATAACAAACAAATAAATAGGTTGAATTTGTGGGTAAATTTGCATTACCTCCTTATAAATTTGCAAGCTCGAGTACTTTTTGACATTTATGAAAAATCTATCATTAATTAAGAAACTTATGAAGAATTAGTGAAGAAACACTTTTTTTGTGTTGGAGACATAATTGATATATTAGAATAGAATGACATCCTTAACCAAAAACTTAACCATATGGTTAAGGCATTAAGGATTCAACTCAATCAGTCAATCTAAAACTTAAATTTATAGTAGAGGTACAACAAATATATTATATACTCAAACACACCATCTCATGAAAGAGTCATTTTATCTTTTGACTTTTGATAAAGGGGCGGAGCAAAATTTGAATAATACTTTAAAGACCTCGTGCAATTTCAAAAATTATAATTTTTTTAATGATTTTGTATCTTTAACACTTAACATATATTACATAATTTAATATTGAGGCCTCCAATTTTTTGGAGCCCTCTGTGGTCGAACATATTGAATATGCTCAGATTCTCTCCTATTCTGATATAATGTTAAGAAACCAACTCAACAAAAAAACTTAAGCTATGTTTTATGTATATATACTCTGACAAATATTCATATAAATCACTTAATAAAACAAGAAAAATAACATACACAAACTTGAGGTTGTACTTACCAAACTAAATATAATCATATTTAAGAAAAGCAAGTACTAGATATATCATCATCCTACCTAATTTATCTCGCGCATATAAAACTATGGACAGAGTATGAAAAGGAAAGAACGACAACAACTCATACCCATAAAGAAGAGTACAGCCAAAAGAAGTTCCCCAGCATACCCATTAATCGTTATATGTGTGATATAATTGATAATTAGTTATATTCTCATAATAAAGAAAAAATTAGAAGATAAGTAATAAAGTAAGAGTGTAAAGAGTGATATAGAAACCTGAGAGTGTATCAAGTATGTAGTGATGAAACACACTTTCCTTCATACGATCAAAATAAGTCCTCACATGAAAAGAGGAAGCAAGAGTTTTTACCAAAACAATCTTGATCAACCATATTGTTGCTCCAATTAAAACAGCTACTAGTAATTGGTACACTTTTTTTACCACCCTATTATTTTGGTGCATTTGTGCATTAAACATAAATGTCCATGCCATTAACACTAGTCCAAGCCATACACAATTTTGTATACTTTTCCTTAACCCATATACAAAATACAACACTTTTTCTCTTAGCATAAAATTTCTCTCTATCACAAACACCAAGAAACTCACTAGCCACCCTGAGCAAAGGCGGCCGCTGAACACCACCATCACCATTAAACACCACTGCCACGGCACCAGTCCTAAGGTAAGACGGTGTCGTAACGATTTTATAGTTAGCGAAAGGATCAAACAAGTCATTATTGTAATGAATATTGACCATTCAGCTACTCTTCTCCAGTTCACTTTTTTTCTTCTTTTTTTCGTTTTGTGGTATTTATGACTTCCGCTTCCGCCTTTTTCTTCTTCCTCCTCGTCTGAAGATTCAGACGAGGAGGTAGATGAGAAGTCGGAGCTACTATCACCCTTACGATCTTCTTGTTGGGTTTCTTCTTCCCAGATGGTTTGATTTGTGTCGAACTGATCGATTTTGGACTGGAGGTTATACTCAACATTTCGAGATTTAGGTTTGGAGAAACTTAACCGACGTAGGGTTGCTCTTTTTCTAAGAGAATTGGTTGATTGTAGAGGCTTTTTAAGAACTTTCTTATTATCATGTGTGGAGTTGGAGTTGGAATGTTCCGAGGCTAAAGAATGACTACCTTGACTATGGCTATCAGTTGCCATAAACACAACAACTTCACCACCACCATCACCACCATCCATCTTAATAATAACAAATTTCTAGCTAGTACTTTTTTTGGTAACTTAAAATTGCACAAACTATAAAGCATATAGCTAGCTAGTAATATACTAATAGTAGTATGCAATTATACTATTGGTTACTTTCTAATATATGGTCCTTATAGTTCCAAATTTTTTGAGTGGGTCACCATGTGTATCATGCTATGTTTTTGAGTGTTATGCTTGGTGTCACTTTCTAACATTCACTCACGGTGTCTTTAAAATTACATAACGTATGATGATGATAATATTTGAAATAACAATTGAAGATTTTTGGAGTTTTTTAAACTGTGAGGATGATTCTGATTACCTATTTAGACTTATTTGATTTGTGTTTTTGTATGAAGGGTGAAAAATGAGTAAATCAAATGAAAAGATACAATGAATTTGTGGATTAGATTAAAAAAAAGCGTGGGGACCATTAAAAAAAAAATTTGGATGCAAATGAAATGGGCCAACAAGACAGAGTATAATGGAAAAATAGGAATCAGATCTTGTCTTAGCTGATATATGTGCTTTTTTCTCTAGATAAACATTTTGGTTTAGATTTTTGTTACCCTCTCTCTTTTCCTTAGCATATTAGTCAAAAAAAAAAGTGGTAATTTGGATAAATTTTAATGTGCAAAAACCAATAATGTTTAATTATGTGGGTAGAATATGTTAATTTTAGTTCTATTGAAAAAGTAAAAAGCTTACTATTTTTGAGGGGATTAATTGTAATTAATGTTCTTACACATCGTCTTTTTATTCCTCACTATGACATACTTATATTTTTACTCTTAGAAAATTTATTTAGTTTCATTCAGTTTTGTTGATAAAAATAGTAGCTAAATAAAATAGTGAGATTAGTTCATGAAATCTCGTTATCACACAACAACTATATAGGCCCCTCTAATAGCTTGGATTATGTACATGATAAGATTTGGTGCTAGATACTTGTTCAACTCGTATTTATTCTTGTACATATGAATATTATATTACATGTACAAAAGTACAATTTTTTATTATGCAGATATTGAGATTTAAAATTTGCGTTGAAATACGTATGAAAGTAAGGTGGACAAACAATAAGAAACGGAGAGTAGTAAGTATTAAGTAATATCAGAAACCCTTCTGTGAGACTACCTTATCTGTGCAACTAGCCTAGGGCCAATAAGTTTTTTAAAATATCTTAACATACTTATTTTAAGACTTAAAATGACAATTTCAACTCATAGAAATCCAATTTTAAAGACTTCAAATATCAATTTCAAAGTTGAAATGAGAATTTTAATTAAGTCTAGCCATTGGTCTTTTAAGTCTTAAAATTGATTTTTTAAGTATTGAAATTGAACTTTTAAGTATTGAAATTGTTTTTTTCAGTCTTGAAATTAGTCGTTTAATTCTTAAAATTGACATTTTAATTCGTAAAATTAGTAAAAAAATACAAATACAATTGGGCAGATCCAATAAGACGCGCCTCACAAGTGAGACGGTCTCATCCAAGTTTTCGTGTAAATGTGATGTGTCATGCCTACATACCCAATATATCTTTTATGCGGCCCGCATTAAGCCCAAATTTGCGAACATTTTTCATGTCATGTTAGATCGCCATGACACATATATGTCATGTGCTTCTGTAGTTCTGTGGAGTTGTGTATGAATTCGATTCACTCTCATCTTTACTAAAAGTGGTAAGCCCATTTTGTTTATTTTTCATGCTTCAGAGTAAAAGATAAAAAAACTCTTAAAAGCTTAAGGTGTGATAAATTTAAAAATACTCATTTTATTTTTTATTATTCATATTTTAATTATTTTTAAAAAATCATTTATAAATTATAATTAAATAGCAAAAAATATAAATTATATATAAATTTACTTCAAGTTAATATTAACCTTGTAAAAAATTATACAGTCTGCTTTATCCTTGCTAATTCAGGCCATTTTTAGAGCTTAATTTTACTCTATCTAATTAAAAAGAGCAATCTTGGTCATTTATTTATTTTTATTTTTATTTTATTTATTTATTTATTTTTTTGAAAATTGGGAATATATAAATAGAAAAAGCAAGAACACTGAAACTTGGAAGACCAAGCCCGCCGACATAAAAAACCCCACGAGGGGAAAAAGCCATTGGACAAGGAACCAAGAGACAGGCCACTTAAAACAGCACAGGAGTGAACTATGCAACATCTAGAAAAAAAAAAAAAACACCAACACGTTACACACCATTTACATCTTGGTCTTTTATATACATATGCATCTCATCTCTATTTTATTTAGGTTATATTTTAGAATCTTTATTACAATGAACTAAATAAAAATAGTTATAACTATCTTAAATTTAAAACTTTGAACATTGAAATGAAATAATATTCTATAATAGAACAAAGTGAATAATAATTGAAAAAAGCAAATCGGGTCAAAAACCACTTATTCAGATTATAAGGCTCTGAATATATTTTTTCACTATTCTTTTGTTGACCTACTCGTAATATTGATCACAACAATTGAAAGAACATAAACGTAGTGCGATACAGTTGGAAATGCATGAAAGTAGATTATTGTTATTGACAATATATATGTATTATTCGTGACACACGATCTTTCATTATTTATTTATCGTTCATGTTTATTTTCAGTATTACCACTGATATATAAGAATAAATATAATAATGTGGAATTTTATTTGAATCGTCTGATCACAACTTTTGTAAAGAGGATTAACTTTTTATAATTTTTAAACATGCAGTAATGCAATATATATACAATAAAAAAATGTGTAAAACTTTAGATATAACAAGTATAATAAAATTCATAGTGTCTCGGGTCTCAATCTCTCAAAGATGTGTCCTAGCAAATTAACAATAACAATTCTTATAGGGTGTTTGGCAATTAGCGGTTGTTTGTTGGCTTTTTTAATTGGCTTATTTGACCAGCTAAAAATGTTGGTTGTTGTTGTTTTTCGTAAATTTGAGCATAGGTTGTTGACTGTTTATTAGAGAAAAAATGAGTCAAAGCCAAAAGTCAACTTAAAAAGTTGGCTGGAGTAACTTTATAATTTTGGCTTAAAAATTAGTTTTTCAGCTGCTTTAAAAATCATTTATCAAACATTTTTTTTAACTATTTAACCAACCAACAAGCTAAAAACCAAAAAAAAAAAAAAAAAACTGAGAAATAAATTAAACATACATATATATTCCGGCTCCCGTGGCCGTAAATAAGCATAAATATCGATATAAAAAAATTAAAAATAAAAAAAAAGCAATAATGTCCATCAATTTTTAACTTTGAAATATAAATTGACAGTGTGTCCACTTCTCTTTTGACCTTATCACAACCCAACTAAAAAAGATAATAAAAGAAATTCAACAACATAATGCATAATCATTATTCATTAATAGCTTTTAATCAGCTTTATTTCATAATTATAGTATTAAACAACATTAATACCAAGCATCAAGGTGTCGGAATGTAATTGATTAATTTCTTTACTAATTTCATCCATCATTACAAGAAACATTAACTAATAGTTTAAGTCTCTCATACTCCAAAATGCCCTTTTATACGAGAGTCTTTCGAACTAAATGTTGAATTTAATATATTTCTTCTCATATTTTATGTTAAACAAATATTATAATTAAAATACAGAATTGATGAGATTTAAACTCGTGAACCTAAAATATAAATAGTGGTAATCATGTTTTTATTTGGTAATATTGTAAATATGTAATGCACTTTTGTTAAAATATGTTGGGTAAAAGGGGTTATATTTGTCCAAAAGATATCAAAAGCTTTGTGAAATTTACATTTGGGGAAAACGGGAAGTATAAATAAGAACGGATAGAGTAATTTTTATTCTATGCTTAATATACAAATAATAAGTACTATGGTGTCCCTCAATTTTTCTATAATGTTTTTTTATAGTAGAAACTTAATTTTATTTGGTTTTTAGTGAAAAAAATAAAATAAAAAATAAGTGGAGTAAATGTTGAAAAAAAGTTTGAATGTATATATTGCATATGGGATGACTTCAGAGAATGTGAAAAAATGTACTTCATTAAAGTATAATTTAATAAAATTTTTAACATAATATTTCCTTTAATATTTCTTTGTCAATTGTCATTATAAATACTTTATTTGTCAATTGTCAATTGTCATTATAAATACTTTAGTTATTCACCTTCTTTTTATAAAATTTTTAACATAATATTTCTTTAATATTTGCCATCATTCATTTTTCAAATCTATTTCATATATTGCATCTAACGCGTGAGAAAAAATACTCTCAAGTGGAATCTTATTTGAATTATCAAATTGCATAGTTTTATAAAATTAATTTTTTAAAAATTTTTAAATTTTCATAGTTCAATATATAAATGATCATAATAACACATTAAATTAAAAAAGTCAAATATAAACGTTTCAGAAACTAATTTTCATAAAATTAAATAGAAAAAATTAACCAGAATATCCAACTTTTTCTTGATTTTACTACAATAATCTCACCTATTGATTAACTATGAATAATCCCAGCTTAGAGGGTATTTTCCTATAGTAAACAAGGTAATTGAATGACTTGCTATATATAATAGCAAGTTTTATTTAATTTTTAAAAAAGATAAATTAAAATAACATGTTGAAAAATTTAAAAAAAATTAGAATATTATTTCTGATTCTTTTACATTCAATTTTTATATGTAAATTTTTAAATTTTTTTTCTAATTTTCATTAATTTTCAGATTATTAATTTGGTAAATTACTTATGATATTATCCGAATTTATTCTAGACAAATACCACCTAAATTGAGATTATTTATAATTATTTAATAGTAAAAATATTATAAAAAATCATAAAAATATTAAATTATTTTAAATAGTTTTTCCAATTAAATATATGCTTAATTATATAGGACCAAACATAAAATTAAAGCTAGACAAAATCAAAAAGTAGAAGCCATGAAAATGATGCGCGACAGTCTTTAGTATATTTGTGGCCCATTTTCTTTTGAGAAATTAACGATATGTGGGACCAAACCACCATTATGGACGTGATTTCGTAAACATTTCTTTTCTCCGATCAAGTCCTGTCATTTGGACTTTGGACTACTACTATATTTATGGACCAATCAAGTCATCAAGTGTCTTCGACATAAATAAAAAGGTAAAGGTAAAGAACCTTCTCGCTATCCCACAAAAGGCAGGGTCTAAGTGAGGGCTTTTTTTCTTGAAAGAAGCGGACAAATCGTACCCATATCCCCAATGAGGGAGTAAAGAGAGATGCACGCAATTAAGAAACCCCCCAATTGATACCTGCACCCTGTAGGGGTCGAACCCTAAACATTTTGCTCTACATGCAAATGCTCTATCCATCGAGCCACAAGCGCTTTTGATTTTATTTATTTTTGACACAAAAATTAAAATGTCAAGTATTTAGGGATTAAAATGTCAAGTATAGTGGACTACTTAAAACGGAGAAAATATAGAGTAAAATTAATAAAGTCATATTTGAAAATAGATAAATGAGATAATATTTTGAAACGGATTAAAATAAAAATAAGATAAATTTATTATGGAAAAATAATAAATTATGGTTTGATTGTATATATTATGTGGTGAACGGTGATGGTGATTGTGATTAATTAATGACAACGCAAATTTGTTCAATTACTTAAGTGGGTTAATTTTATTCAATATTTTGTTTACAACCATTTGATGGTAAAGTATAAGAACCATAGTTTATAACTGAGTATTATGAGATTTGTTATGGTCATGATCATAATCATAAGCCCAACATTTTACATAAACATAAGATTTGGAGAAAAGAGGTATTGGATAACATAAAATCTCACAAGAGACGGTCTATAGGATAGACCACAAAATTGGGCCAACCCATTTCCCTTAACCGATTTTTTTATTATAATATCAATTATATTATGTTATAATCCTAAATGTAAGGTATTATAATCTCGAATATATTATTCTATAACCCCAAATATAAGTTATTATAACCCAAATAATTTATTATAACCCCAAATATACTATGTTATATTTTGGGCTGGGCTTCAAGGATTCCGTATATAGAATAGACCGTCTCCCATGAGACTTACTGATTTGATAAACTATACATTGACACCTCAAGAAAGAGGATAGGAGGAAAGCACGGAGACAAATAATACTAATAATAATAAGTGTCCCGAGTCTTACCATTTAATTAAATTGTACTTCCTCCGAATCAGTTTAGATGTTTTATTTTCTTATTTGGCAAAACCATACCAATTGTCTCATTTCCTTTTTTGTCTATCCTTTTTTTACCTAAATACCCCCACTTTTCCAATTCCCAATACCCAACTACCACCTTTATAATTAATTTAATCAATTAAAATACCCAACAACCACCTTTCTAAGGGTCCTCACTCAACCCTTAAAATACATGAAATCCCAAATGGAACATCTAAACTAATTCGGAGGGAGTATAAATTAAATATTTTAAAAAACAATATTTTATAGCATAAAAAACAAATTTTAGCTAGTCTCTTGGTAGACCGTTTCTTTGAGAGGCGAATCTCAAGCCCAATCCATTAAAGATTAATATCTACTATTGTATTCTTAATGCCAACTTATATACATTATCCTTAATGCTTATTTACCGTATTCTTAATGCCTACTTTGAATATCTAAATGTCTACTTATAACATCATTCTTAATACCTACTTATAATATTTTTAAAAAATATATAATACGCCGACCCAATTAGAGATAGAGACCGTCTCTCACGAGAATTTGTGAAGAAATGAGGAGGTGCTATTAACAACAGTAGAGGTGGTAGTTGTTATCAGAATAGCATAAAATAGATGGACATGATGATCGGATAATTGTAGTGAAATTTAGAAAGAAACGTGTTTGAGTGTTGATAATTTGTAAAATGGGAATTATATATTGGAGAATATATTTGATGACAACGAAATAAAATAAATGTTCAAAGCCTGGCTTATAAAAATTTGATAATGACTCAATACAAAAGTTAGCCTAATCTCTATTTTCAACTTGTATGAATAATATTCCCTTTGTTCTTGCTTTAAATTGCTTCTACTTTTCAACTTTTTTTCTACCACTTGTAACTTGATTTAGCATTACTCAATTAGTGTTAGGAGAAGATGAGGGTCCTTCATATGCTATATACTTTATCAAGATTCCCACGTTAAAGCTTTTTGGGTTGAAAGTGTGATTGCTGTATTAGACGTTTTTTTATAGTTGATTTGAAATATTTCACTTTAAATAAGGGGTGAGTGCGATTTGAATATATAACCTCTTGTCATGTTGGGTTTTGATATATGTTAAGAGATTAACTCAATCGAAAGATTTTTGAGTCATAGCAAAAAACAAGTGATTTTGGGAAGCAACCTATACAAGCCATTGTGTTAAAGAAATTGTATAGAGGTGTTTAAACAAGATTCGATCTGATATTTTTGCGACCTTATAACAATGAATATGATTTTAACCTAATTTTATTATAGATTTAAACTAATGTAAAAATTAATGTGCACAAAAGGCATGATTTTTAACCTAACTCAAAACAAATCTGATAGCTCGAATCATGAACTATATTTCTCACTTCCGCTCTATATTGATAGTATAATCGAAATAACTAATCTTAGGGTTACAATCATAAGGTTATAATTTTGTTGGTCGAGGATTCAAGCAACCATGTCAATAAAGAATTTAAGTTTTTAATATTTAAGTCTCAAAATATGTTATGTAATCTAAATTATCTCCTCATATAAGAACTCTTTGGATTTCAAGTATGAATGTTACACACGTTTCTCTTATAATATGAATCTACACATCCTCCTATTCGTATTACAATTAACATTTATTTTGCACATTTATCAATATAATTATCCAAAATATTATTTATTTTGTAACAAAAATATAAATACAAATAATTTTTCCATACCCTTAAAAAGCAGAATCCCTGAAAAATTGTTGGATAAATGGAGATTAATAATCCCAACTTTGCGTGATCCGCTCAAAACAATCCCAACTTTCGCATATTTTCTAATACACCAAACTTTGCCACTTTGTTGCTCAGGACATACCCTTTAATATGGTAACCGGTTATAGCAGGTAAATCACCTGTTATAACCGGTTATAACAGAAAATATGCGAAAGTTGGGCTTGTTTTGAGCGCATCATGCAAAATTGGGATTATTAATCTCCATTTATCCAAAAATTATTAAAAAGGTTAAATATTTTATTTTGGTTTAATTTGTTATGGGTTTATAGATTGTGCGTGGTCCAAACAACTATCACGCCAAGTACTATGAAGGAGCCATAAATAGTTTATAGTGGATCTCTGCTTCATCACTTACCACACGTACTTACATCATACTCATTTCTTTATGGCTCTTTCAAGAATTTTCATTTTGTTTTTAGTAACACGTGTTATATATTTAATATTTTATTATATTACGGTTAAAATGAAGGGTAAATAAAATTTAAACTTATTATTTTATGGATGTATTCATCTTTATACGTGGTAAATCCCGTTTGTAAAGTCAGAGTTTAGGGTGAAAGACATACAATCATATTCGTACTCCCTTAGAAAAATGGTTAAATTAAAAAAACCCTAAATGAATAAAACCATATCAAGAAAACGATGAGAATTATCGAGTACGTGTTAAAAAGCCTAATCAGATTACTTCACATTTTGTTATAAAATAGGTGCCGAGTTTATAAGTTCCAAAAATTGGAATCTTATATACTTGGCCTTAGAAAGTGCTTTGGTTTTAACAGTAATTGACATGTACCTCCGTTTTCAAATGTTCTTCCCATACTTTTTGCACAGTTTTCAAAGTAAATTTTGAGCCTAAATATCTCTAAATACGCATGATACAAAATTATAAAAAATATATATTTAAAAAATATACATTAAGACGAATCTAACGAGATCTCACATGGATATATTTTGTCTTCTATATATGTCTTAAAAATGTCAATCAAATTTCTCTTTCCAAAATAGAATATTCTAAATGGGAAGAACATTAAAAAACGGAGGGAGTATTATTTTTTGTTTTATTAATATTTGAATAAAAATTCGTTTTTCCGTACAAATTTTCTAGGCTACCCCATATGAAAAAAATATATAATGGCTTTGGAATTCATAGGTTATTTGCTTTTTACAAAATTGCATTCTATATTAGTAATTTTGTTAAACAGTTTTACTACATCTTACTTCAATTTCTAATAATATGTATTAATGTTGTTTATTTTACTTTTTTAATGAGAATTATTGAAACTAAATTATTAAAAAGGGAATATTATTGTTATATGATGTGATTTTTGTTTTTAGTTTGGCCATTAGAGCAAATTATATTTTGTTCTAGAAGAAAATTATTTATTAAAAAGAATAGAACATATGTTGATTTCTTAAAGAATCATACTTATTAGGACAAATTTGTTCGTACCATCCATTAATTTATACTTCGTTTGAATTGAAGCACGTATTGATAATGGTCAATTGGTCCCCAAAATGTTGCAAAAGATGATGATGGTAGATGGTAGTGCCCTACTCTCACTTTCTCTGTCTCTGTAGAGTTTGTAACTTTTAAATTTTTTATGTAAGAGCTTTTTAGAAGATATATCGCAAATCTTATGAGACTGTGACTCTGTGAGAGTGTAAGTGGTAGTAGCAATCGTACATATAATTTTACTTTTTGAATTGGCAAATTTGTACGTCGTAGTTACTAGCTATATCCCTAAATTGCATTTATCATCAGCCAACTGCATTTATCATCAGCCAACTGCATTTATCATCAGCCAACTAGTTACGTGATCAAATGGAATTTATAAAGTTTTTGGTTGCATGACTAATATAGATTGATTGTGATTGATGGTTTTGTAATTGTTGTGTGATTTACTCATGATTTACTAAAGTATACTCATTTCGTTGCATATGTATATTGTGATCAAAAAGCTTTCACTATATATCAAACTCAATAGAACAAACTTACAAAAGAACGGTTATTATCAAAATCAAATATGACTTGCAAGTTGTGAGTGTGTATACTTTTGAAGCTTTTATAAGTTTATCAAAATTAATTATGACTTTTGAGTTTGTGATTTTCCAACCCCTTAAACGAAACTAAAACCACAAAGGTTGGGAGGAAATTCGGGTGTTACAGACTCAGTTAAAAAGCAAGTTTCACTTTCTAGCTAAGATTATAAGTTCGATTTTTATCTAGCACAAATTATTATGAGAGACGCTCTCTTTGAGAAACCATATTTAATTGATTTGGCCCATTAGGAAAAATGTAGAGTAAACGTAGGAAATAAGCTTTAATGGATTGGACCTGAGAGACGTCTCTCAGAAAGACGGTCTCTCAGAAGATGACTGTTTATCTAGCCTTTTTTTTCCTTAGTCTACCATGTGATAATAACACTAGGAGACAAATTGCAAGCCCAATTTACTCCTTCGATCTCTATATTTAGAATTTCAATGTTGAGTTTTTGTAGTAATTGTAACAAATTCAACGGGACAGAGGAGTAATGACCTAGAATAATTCGACTGCAGCAAATGAGTTAAGGAAAAGGTTGTCCTTCTACCTTAGAGCTGTAATGAATTATCCCTGTGTTTATCTGTGATTGAGGCTGTTAACCTGGATCTTTTTCAAGTGAAGTAGCAACATTACCAAATGAAAATTAACAAAATCCAAAAAATAAGCCATTTCAATCTTCATTTTCAAGAATATAAATATATTCATAATGAAGAGCTTGAGTATCAAGACTAGTACATTGTGTTTTACAGATAGCGAGCAACACAACGATTTCAACTGTACTTGCTCGGTGATTACAAAACTCGACACATACCATATCATGTGGCTTCTATATTACAAGCTAATATACACTGGCATAATCATCGGCAAGCTCTAATCCTTCCGAAATGCCAAAAATAGCTGCTCAAACCTTGCACAACGCAGGTGCTGTGTGCTTTCAGTAATCTAGAAGGAGGTCAGAAAGGCCAAGCCTTTTACTATATTGAATGGCTAACCAGCCCACAAGCGAGAAGTACGCTAACAAGAAAAACATCCGGGAAAATATCAGCCGATGAAATAGTGAGACAAACATTGCAGCCGAGGCTCTAGCAAATGTGCTTAAAAATCTACCACATAATGTAAACAAAATAACCGAAAATATGGCTGTAAAAAAACCACCAATGACACCAACTACAGCTCCCAATCCAAGGTACTTATATTTTGTCTGACCAGATAACCAGGACTCTGTCAATTTTGTGAACCTGCAGTAACAAAAGGTGTAACAGATAAGCTGGTAATTTTTACAGACAAGTTCAAGCAACATAAATTAGCTAATCTTTACGGACAAAGTCAAGCAACAAACATTACATGAAATCTTTGTCATTAATGGATTCAAAGATCTTATCGACTTAAGGGTAGATTAGCAATGCGAGAAAGCTCTAGACTCAACTTCATGTTCACAATATCACTGGAATCCCAAAAACAAGGATTTTCGTGTTTTAAACTCACCTGATAATCTATATGTAATGCATCTAAATGTGACTCATAATCAATGGTTATCAAGATATGGTGATTTGGATGCAATTCAGATGCAGGAAAAACAGATCGGTCATTCATATATAATCAAGAAGATAGAGCGAGAAGCATGGCGTTCCTATCAGAGAAAGTAACTACCAAAAAGCTTAGGAGACTGGGAGTGTTACAGCATAATTCAGCTTTTTCAAATATTAGTATCCCTTATTTCGATGGGACCAAAGTTTTATTGTTCTTTGGTTTTCGGATTATAATGGATCCTATTAAAAAGACTTACTAAATCATGTGCACTTCTTATCTATGTGAATTTGCATATCATGCAGCCAACAAAAAAACCTCTTGTTATCATTAACAAGGGTAAGGTTGTGTATGATTGCGTACATATGATTCTCTAAACCCCACCTAGCTGGGGGCCACTAAATGAAATAGGGGTGATAAAGTTTTATTCTACCAAAACACTAATGACATATAAAGGATAACCTGTTTTAGAAGCGGAGAAAAGATGTAGGAACTACACGAAAACATAGACAAGTTTAAATGATATACACATACAGTATCGAGTATCTTCTCATCATCTCAGACCAAGTGGGATCCTTTGCTTGGCAACCAAAGTAACTATCCTCAAATATCTCTACTTTTGACCTTCCAGAGGTATACCAGCAATCGTAGGTTTCATTCACCTACATCACATGAACAAAACTTCATCACAAGATTGATTTTCAATGCAGGAAAGATTATAGTGATATTATCATTTCATGAATAAAGTATGCACTTTTCTACAATAAAATGGTCCTGCAAAATAATATGCGCCTATCATTTATGTAATTTTCTATCAATGGTCGATTGGAAACATCCTCTGTTAAGATTGCAATACATTTGAAGCCCCATAATCCATGTGGATGAAAGCTACTTAATGGCATTAAGATAATAGAATGTTAGTGTCTCATTTCAAGTACTTGTCGAACTATTGTACAATAGTTATTCATGACAAGATCATCTTTAAAGTATAATAGTTGACATCAATACAACACTTCAACAATAATGAAGTCAATTACCAGGTCACTTCATAAGAGGATAAAAAAAACACAGCACAAATAAGCAAACAGCTCATATGAAAGGCAAACTGGGAATATCTAGAAACTTCTCTACGATGTCTGTCTTGAAGACATTGGTAATTCATTGAGCTTTCTTTCTTCTTTAGCATGATTTTTTTTTATAGCTTTCAAGTGCATACTCATTACACCTCAAACGATCCGCCTTCTATCTCCCTATTAAAATTCAATTTCACAGATATAAAGTACCAACGCATAAAACTATTCTAACCAAGAACTACACATCCACAAACTATGGGCTCCAGAGCTCTAAGTACTTGGCGTCCAAGTACATCGGTCCTCCCCCTCTCTCTATTCTCTAGGTAGGTATTTGCTAAAAATAACCAATTTCTTTTGGTGGCCGTATTAACACCAACTCTTGGCCTCAGCTCATTTCCAACTCACTGTAACCTCGTGCTTCATACTCAATTAGTCATAAAAAATGAGCCATTAAAGTCCTATATTTATAGGAATTTGAAGTTGGCTAGACAAGAGGACACGATGGCGGTAAAAAATTCTATACTGATCACGGAAAAATTTAAAGAGGCAAGTGCATGATCTTTATTTCACTACAATGTTCTTGCGTGATAATATATTTGCTGCACAAGCTAATTAATATTTCTAGGAATCACTAGCTAGTAGTGTCACTCCCTTGTCGTCAACATATACACAACAAATACACCTAGAATGTTCCAGTTCTTGTTTAATTTTATTTTCTAACTCGAAAACTAATTTTACACTTTTAGTACTTGAGATTAAGAAAGATCTAACCCAACACATAGATCTAGGATACTTTAAGCAAGCAAGGTTAGACAGGAAGACAATCATTGAACAATAGAATATGTCTCTGGGAGAGAAAACTAACAATCATAAAGGCCTTGAAATGACAAATGAATTAAAAATGAATAACAAATACCTTTAACACATGTTTAGTCAACCACGCTGTGGAGAAATTAGGCCTGCAATCACTCGGAAGAGCCTCTTTAGGAGCTTCTGATAGACCAAATAAAATCTGACCTGAGAAATGGTCTCTATATTCCACCTATTTTGTAAAAGAACATAGAATATAAGTATAAAATTTTAATTTGTAATTTTGTTGCAAACACTTATATTTTGATGTATTTAGTTGCTCTCCTTTTTGGTGGGAGACGGGAAGAATTTCCTTCCTAGAAATTTTGCCTTCTTCCAATAGCAAAGGTGCATTGTTGTCTTTGGTAATTAATGACTTTCCTTCTGTTTTTAAAATTCTTTTCTCTTTACGTTTGAACAAGCATTTCCAGATTGTTCCTTTGTCATTATAGTGCATCATGTCAACTAATCACCTTACTATTGATACACATTTTCTTCAATATCAATTTTCCTCCACCATAGAGACCAACTCATAGCCCAAAAAAACGACAATAATACAGGCTCACCAACCACATTGGTAATGGAAAACCAATGTAGTCAATTACTTGCAGAGTAGGGAATTACTAGCAGAATTCCAAGTCCATCACATGATCTGCTCATACCAACTAAATATAAGACAAGCAGAAAGTGCAACATATTTACAGAAAATAAAAAGGGACAAAATTTAGAGTAGAACATATAACTGCATAGGAATATAAGAGATGAAATGAAAAGAGCTATCATAATTGAAAATAGACAGTAATGAAGGCTGGCAGATTGCAAATACAAATGAAGAAACAATTTTTTAGAACATTCTAACCATAGATCTCGCTGATGTAGGCGAAGATTTATAGTTCTATTTTGGATTGTTATGGACTATAGTAAAATAACTCTTCAAATCATATGAAGTTCTTGATTATGTTAAGTCGAAAATGTTGTTTGTTATCAATGGACAATCAAAAATAACTTATTTGGTTCAATGAGGGCGAGGTTGTGTATCCATTCCCTCAGGCCCTACGTGGGGAGTCTAAGTAGGAATCAGTAAATGGAATGGGTAGTAGAATAGAAAAAAGATGATGTAGTTTAGATCCTAAACACAATTTGCATTCTGATTCTATGAACATCCAAAGTTAAAAAATGAAACACATTTTAGGTTTCCTTCAAACAGGACATCATCACTCATGAGTAATCACTAAGCCTTTTCAAATCAGCAATGAAGTGGCAACCACAAAAAAATAGTCCTTCCCCAGATTATTTAAAGAAATAAAGGTAAAATGATGCTAGAAGTCATTCACAACCTAAATAGAACTGTCCAAGCCCTTGAGGCTCACTAAGCACAGCAAATTAGGAATGCAAGGGAATTCGGCAAAAGAACCATATTTGTGAAAATCACCTTCTGCATTAGTTGAAAAGGCAAGCAAGCAAACACTGGATTTACGATTCAAGCCAAAACTTGAAGAATCAATTCTGGAACTGCTGCAAAATGAAAGCAAGCAGTTGTCTTTAAAGGTAAGATGGTACAAAGCTTAATAGTTAAAACTATTCCAAACAATAGATATCCACGTTGATGGAGAAAACCTAGTTAATATGTAAAAAATTAATCATTAGCGCTGAAGAGCAATGGTAGTAAGACAAGCTAAAGGTGTCAGAAATGGATTATGTGTCAATACATGTATTCTACATTCTAATTTTTTCCAAGGATACCTGCCAATGAAGGATCTGAGTAACCTTAGTGTAGCATTAGCTAGGTAAGGTAAAAGGAGGATCTAAGATAGTCAATTAGCTTTGTAGTGTAGATAGAAGCACTAAGATAGTCAGATGATTAAAAGACCATTACAAGTCATCAAGTCAATCAAAAACAATCTCTTTATTATCACTAAAAAGTTTATAATGGTAAGGTCGCATATACCCAACCGACCGACCCCAACCCCATCCTTGGTGGAAACAGCATTGGGGCAATAAAATGTTATTGTATAAGTTATCATATTACGAAATCACCAAGAACCATATAGCAAGGAACTTAAAGAAGGCTGATTTGATGGTTAAAAAAAAAAAAACAAAACGCCTAGGATGATATATCAACCACATTTACAAAAATCAAGAATAAGACATCAAATCAGAATTCTAGGGACCATAAACAACAAAATGTATAAGAACGCTACCTTAAAAATAGAAGCCCAGTAGTAATCTGTAATGGTTACTGCCTATCACTCAATCAAGAATCCAGAAAGTACAGAAAAGAAGAATGTAAGTATAAGAAAAGAAAGAGAAGAAGACAAGTAGAGAATAGTAGCTTGTATTATGTAATAAGGGCAGAGTACCCCCCTGAGCTCTTAGAGAGTGGCTCAGTAACTCCCTAGTGTAAGAATACACTCCAATTGTACTACAAGCATAATTCAAATCTATTCTCTAATACAGCATATATAGCAATGTACTACTTTCTAGACTCATGCCAACTCAGCATCTAAAACAGAAATATTCCCTTTACAACCGTTTTGCATAATTTGCCATTCTCAATTCTTCTTGCTCCTTCTAGAGTATACTTGGGTGATTGTGGGCTTGCGTGGGCCTTGGTCCATAACAATACCCGCCCCAATCACTTGCACCTTGTCCTCAAGGTGGAAGTCAGGAAAGAGGTTGGCAATGTTGGCATAAGATTCCCAGGTTGCTTCAGAGATGGGTAGATGCTGCCATTTAATCAAGACCTCCATGATTTTCGAAGAGTCTACTGGGTCAGCACGGATTCCCAGTAGCTGATCAGGTTCAGCCATCAATTCCAGAGAAGAAGAAAGTTGGGTGGGCAAGTCAATTGGATTAAAGGCAGCTCCATGAGCACGTTTCAATTGGGATACATGAAACACGGGATGAATTCTGCTGTGGGCAGGAAGTTGTAACTTGTAGGCAGCCTTGCCAATCTGCTTAAGCACCAGAAATGGCCCATAAAAACGAGCGGACAGCTTGTCACACGGACGACGAGCCATGGACTGTTGACGATATGGTTGCAACTTCAAATACACCAAGTCTCCTTCAACAAATGAGGCTGGACGGCGCTTCAAATCAGCCCATTTTTTCATACGGTTCTGTGCCTTAAGAAATTGAAACCGTAACTCATCCAAAACAGCATCCCGCTCCCGGAGTAAGGAATCCAAGCTATCCACCGGAGTTGTATTGGACCCCATACGAAACAATGAAGGAGGATTGCGACCATAGAGTGCCCGGAAGGGAGACATATCAATGGACATGTGTGGGGAAGTATTATAGCAATACTCCGCCCAATGTAGCCACTTGGCCCACTCTTTAGGCTTGCCATTGATAAAACAACGTAAGTAGGTTTCGAGTGCTTGATTCACAATCTCGGTCTGGCCGTCGGTTTGCGGATGGTAAGCCGAACTACGAAGGAGATTAGTGCCCTGTAAGCGAAATAATTCCTGCCAAAAAATACTCATAAACACTTTATCGCGATCCGACACAATCGACGCCGGGAACCCATGAAGGCGGACCACTTCTTTGATGAACACAGCAGCTACAGATTGGGCAGTAAATGGGTGTTTGAGTCCCACAAAATGAGCATACTTAGTGAGTCGATCTACTACAACAAGGACCGTATCAAACCCTCCCGATTTCGGCAAAGCCTCCACAAAATCCATGGAGACATCATCCCAAACATGTGACGGTATGGGGAGTGGTTGAAGGAGGCCTTGAGGTTGTTGGTGGGAGGCCTTTTGAGTTTGACAAACCGTACAAGCCTGGACATATCGAGCCACATGTTTGCGCATTCCATGCCAATACCAATCCTCCGCTATACGCAAATATGTTTTGAATTCACCATTGTGTCCCCCAACTGCTGAGTCATGGAAAGTAAATAATAAGTGTGGAATGATGGTTGATTTAGAAGGAATAACCAACCTGCCTTTGTAACGAAGCTGCCCATGGTGCAAATAAAAACCAGCCACTGAGGTCCCTTTGTCAGAAATATCAGCCCGTAGGCGCTGAAGGTCAGCATCGTCCTCAATCTCCTTGTATAAACGTGCCCAATCCACACCCCAAGCTGTGACAAGAGCTGATAAGTGGAGGGCAGCCAAGCTTGGATGTCTGGAAAAGGCGTCAGCAGCCCCATTAGTACTCCCCGGTCGATATCTGATTTCAAAATCATAACCCAGCAGCTTACAAACCCACTTTTGATATTCGGTACCAATCTCTCTTTGCTCCAAAATAAATTTCAAACTCCGTTGATCGGTCCATACGACAAAGTGACGGCCAATTAGGTAGTGGCGCCATTTTTGAACGGCGAGAACGATGGCCATGAGCTCCTTTTCGTAGATGGATTTGGCTTGACCCCGAACACCGAGTGCCTTACTAAAGTACGCCAAGGGGTGCAACTCTTGAGATAATACTGCCCCTAAGCCTTTACCGGAGGCGTCCGTTTCCACCACAAATGGAAGCTGGAAATTAGGCAAGCCTAAGACGGGGGCTGCCAGTAAAGCATTTTTCAAGGCCAAAAATGCCATATCAGCTTCCGCACCCCAATCAAAACTATCTTTGCGAAGTTGTTGCGTGAGAGGAGCGGCAATGTGAGCATACTTGTTGATGAAGCGACGATAATACCCAGTGAGTCCTAAGAACCCACGGAGTTCTTTTAATGTCGTTGGACAAGGCCAATCCACCATAGCCTGGATCTTTTCGGGATCAACAGCAATACCCCTAGCTGTGACAATATGCCCTAGATACGCCACTTCACTTTTGGCAAAGCAACACTTCTTGGCATTGGCATATAATTGCTGCTCCTGTAATACAGTAAGAACGGTGGCCAAGTGTTGTACATGCTCTCCCAATGACCTACTATACACAAGAATGTCATCAAAAAACACAAGAACAAAATGACGGAGAAAAGGTTTAAAAACCTCATTCATTAAAGCTTGAAATGTCGCCGGTGCATTTGTCAAACCGAACGGCATGACCAAAAACTCGTAATGGCCGTCATGTGTGCGAAACGCCGTCTTATGCACGTCCTCTTCTTGAACGCGAATCTGGTGATACCCAGATTTCAGATCAAGCTTCGAAAATATAGTGGCGCCATGAAGCTCGTCCAAAAGTTCTTCAATAATCGGAATCGGGTATTTGTCGGCGACGGTCTCCTTGTTTAGAGCCCGATAGTCAATGCAAAATCGCCATGATCCATCCTTCTTTTTCACAAGTAACACAGGACTAGAGAATGGGCTTTGTGAAGGTTGGATGATTCCTGCCTTTAACATATCACCAATTAATCTCTCAATTTCCTCCTTTTGCACCTGCGGATAACGGTAGGGTCGGACACTGACCGGGTTGCTGCCTTCTTTCAAAACAATTTGATGTTGTCGACTCCGTAACGGTGGTAGCCCCGTAGGCATCTCAAATACCGAATGGTATTGGTCCAGAATGGACTGTACAGATGAGTGTTCGGAGTTTGGTCTTTCACTGGAATTTGCCACAGTACCGTGAATAGCTGCTAACTCCACCAATAACCCCCCACGTGCCTTCCGAATAGTTTTCATCATAGCTTTCAACGTAATCTGAGAGCGATCTAAGGCTGGATCCCCTCGTAAAATAACCTTCGACCCATGCCAATTGAATTGCATCAGTGGAATTTTCCAATTCGTGGCAATGGTACCCAATTTTGCAAGCCACTCCAACCCCAAAATCACATCTGAGTGCCCTAATTCAAGCGGAAGGAAATCTTCAATGATGGTTATAGCCCCTAAATCCAACTCCAGTTCACGACATACTCCCGTGCCCCGTCTTAATTCGCCCGTACCCAAGGTGACACTAAACTCCTCTGTCATGTCTAAGGAAATTTTAAGGGTGGATACTGTGTTTAAGGATATGAAATTATTTGTGGCCCCTGGGTCAATCATAACTACCACATTACTGCCTTGGACTTTACCCATTAATTTCATTGTTTTCGGGTTGTTAATGCCTACAACAGAATTAAGAGAGATACTCACCGGTTGCTCGGCGGGTAACTCAAGTTCCTCCGATGTCTCCGTTTCCTCCACCAAGCCTTGAGTCTCATCTTCATCACCCGCAATAAGAACACTAAGCTCCTTACGTTTGCACACATGCCCAATGCGCCAACGTTCGTCACACCGGTAACATAGACCCCGTTCTCTCCGATCTTGGAATTCCCGGTCAGATAACCGTCGGGTGTTGTCGTGGTTTTTTTGTGAGGTGGAATGGGAAGGATTTGAGGGTGGGTTGTGTTTGGGAAAAGAATGTGGGTTATCTCTGTGAATGGTGTAGGTACGGTTAGTGGAAAGGTTATTTGTGGGTCTGGGGGTATTTCGGTAATTTCTGCCATATGAGTTATTTTCTTGCCACCTGGATTCATTTTGGATTTTCAGGTCATCTTCAACACGTATTGCCATATCTAGTGCTTCTTCCACAGTGGATGGATCAAGCACCTTCACACCACTTCCTACCTTCCTCTCCAAACCTCTAATAAAATGAGTGATCAAGCATTCCTCACTCATTTCCTCCTCCACCGACGAAGCCAGTTTAATAAACCGCTTCTCGTATTCTTCCACCGTACCTTCCTGCCGGACCGTAAGCCATTCCTCCATTAGGGATCCGCCCTGCCTTCCCCTAAATCTCCTTATCATCATACGTTTCAATGTTCTCCACGACCCGACCCGTTTCCGCTTGTTTTCCCAGTGAAAATAATGAAGTGCATCTCCTTCCAAACCGATCACAGCCATTTCCAACTTCTCAATCTCAGAAATACGATAAAATTCATGACACCTTTCCGTCTTCGCCACCCACCCATCAGGATCTTCGCCTGAAAATACGGGAAATTCGAGACGTCGAGATTTCCAGTTGACCAACTCCGGAGGTGGTGGTGGACTTGCTCTCCTTGGTATCACATGAGGTATTTCAAACCCCCCGCCTTCGACAAACAATTGTTCACCCGGACTAATTTCCCCTCTCTCCACGTTCAGCCCCACCTTACTGCTAATATTTTTTAATTCCGCCATTACGACCCTCATCGAATTTCGCATTTCCTCCTGATTTTTGTCAATCTCCGCCTTGTTTTTGTTTTGCTCAGCTTCCATTCGCAACTGAGACTCTTCAATTTGATGCATCATGTCCGTCATCCGCTCCTCCAAGCTGGTTTGAAGCTCGGGAAGAGAGGCCTGAAGCTGCTGGACATCTTCCTCCAACGTATCCAACCGTACACCTTGAGTGGGAGCCATCAAGATCGATGCTCTGATACCACTGTAATGGTTACTGCCTATCACTCAATCAAGAATCCAGAAAGTACAGAAAAGAAGAATGTAAGTATAAGAAAAGAAAGAGAAGAAGACAAGTAGAGAATAGTAGCTTGTATTATGTAATAAGGGCAGAGTACCCCCCTGAGCTCTTAGAGAGTGGCTCAGTAACTCCCTAGTGTAAGAATACACTCCAATTGTACTACAAGCATAATTCAAATCTATTCTCTAATACAGCATATATAGCAATGTACTACTTTCTAGACTCATGCCAACTCAGCATCTAAAACAGAAATATTCCCTTTACAACCGTTTTGCATAATTTGCCATTCTCAATTCTTCTTGCTCCTTCTAGAGTATACTTGGGTGATTGTGGGCTTGCGTGGGCCTTGGTCCATAACATAATCATAACGACAGCGAAATTTCCTTCTTTCAGATGGGTAAAAAACTCGCTTAGCCTTATAATTAAGCAGCCCAAGTTCACAAATTTTTGTCGATCTCAAGTCGACACCTGCACACATGAATTAATAAATGAATCACCTTAGACTTCAAACTGCTGTAAACAATTAGTACTGACATCAGATTTATCCTTTTGTAACTAGCTACCATTTCATGATCTCAATCATACGTAGATGATTTCATATGGATTATATACCTGGTTTGCATATTTTCAACCCTGCATAAAATTAGTGCCCATCGTATTATGGAGCTAAAAAAAATCATATGACAGGCCCAAAACCTCTTCCACTCCACCTGCCTAAATATTTTATACTGCTTCAATCTCTAAGATTTTTTCCTTCCTCGTTTTGGAGTTGTTCAACTAGGGAATTACTGTGAAAGGGACTCCCATAAGTCATACATCAAATATTATTGACACCCAAAAAATCTGTGGAGCATCCCTAATGATATACCTGAATTTCACTAAAGAAGACATGTCCTGTTGCAACAGTATAATAGTATTAACTTGGTGCAAATGTAAACTAGCAATGCATCTCAGAGTAGAACATCCCATAACACATTTAGAAGTTACCTTTACAACTGGTACAGCATAAGTTCCCAATTTTGACCAAAATTAGGTATTCCCAACAAGTTTGTAAAGGCATTTAATATATAAATATAATCAACCATCATGAATGAATGTCTCCCAAAACAACGTCCAATCAAGTTCAAAGCCCAAACACCAGCAAGTATAAGCAGACATTCCAATCCATAACGGCTCACCACCATTGTACACATAGTAATTATCATAATAGCACCTCAGATCAAATGCAACAGATCAATCATCAATGCATACCAACTAAATTTCTATGCATCCCAAACTCGAACTCTTTAGAGAAACTAACCATATAAAAGTCAACAAATATTAATCACAAATAGTACACCTCAAACGTAAAGAAATCTCTAGGATGATCCAAACTTCCATCCTGTTAGCCCACGACATAAAGTCACAACCTTGACATCCCAATTGCCTCCGCACAACTAAGTTTCATAATTGAGTAAAAAATTCTTTGGCAGATAATTAACTCCACTTGGCCAAGTTCTTCTCAGATGCAAACTGCATAACTCATTAGCCCTGAATAGAACTCACCAACTTCTTCATTCTTTACACATGTTTGAATCACGTCTTTGGAAGGAAGTGAAGGGGAGTGGAGCGGAGTGGAGATTAGGGTGTTTTCCTTCCAAGTCTTTCTAATGATAGAAGGATTTGTTTTGTTAAAAATGTGAAGGGGTTCCTCCTTCTAATTCTCTTCCCTCCATTTCCTTCCCTCCCCCTATAGCCTATAGGTATCCAGATGAGGGAATGCATTTCCCTCCCCTTCATTTCCCTCCATTTCTTGGTATCTAAACATAGTGTTAATGGAACCCTTCTTGTCATCAAATTCATTGTATAAATTCCCTAAATTAGCCCAAAATGACCAAAATTTTTATATATTTGATTCCCCGTTTATATGCGACTGATTTTTAGCATTGAATTCAACTTAAAACTACAAGCTTTCAAACTTCAATGAAAATATTGCCCTAAATTGAACTTATTAACCCTAAAATGAAGTTATCTAAACATATGTGCCATATCAGGATCAAAACCTAAATCCCTAAATCTTCTCCTTAGAATGAAAAAATTATCATATCAACATCACAACTACTAGAATCAACTAAATCATAGTTCTACTTCGAGCAATCAACCAACAATGCAAACTCCAAGAAGTACATACTTAAAAACAAACATTATTTATACAAGCCTAAAGCTTAAATTAGTAATTTTCAAAAAAAAAAAACGAATGAAAACCCTAAAAGAAGGAGGACTTACTGCTGGAAAGAATTTTGCATTGAGAAGGAACAGAAATTGAAGGAGGAATTGAAAAGGTGGCGAAGAGTAAAGCGAAGAAGCCGAAAGCATAAGAAAGTGAGAAAATTGAGATAATGAAGAAGCCTACAGCAAAGGAACACCGTCGTAAAACTTCATGTGATGGTTTTTCACTTGAATCATTTGTTGATGATGATGATAATGATGATGATGCTGTTTCCAGTGATGTTGAAGATGATTCTGATTCTAATTCTGATGATGATGATGATGATGGTGATGGCGGTTGGGAATCCATTAAAGCGGAGTTTTCCTTATCCTACCACTCTGAAAATGGCGAGATTGTGTAATCGAGTAGGTTCAGGAAAATGATAAAGTTCGGAGTCAAAGGTAGTAAATTTGAAGACGACTTTCACAATATTTTATTTTTATTTTTTTGAGATGAATTTTTTATTTTTTTTATAAAAGTCATAAATGATTTTAATTGCTTTTTACCGGGTAGGCTAAAGCATAAAAATATAAGGAGAGAATGAAACTCATAAGATTTTACCTCAAAAAAAAAAAACTCATAAGATTTTAGAGAGAAAGGAGAGAAAAGAAAGGAAAGCGAGGAAAAAGGAAAAAAAAGATTTGTAATGAAAATTTATATTGTTTGAATAAGAAGGAAATTGAAGAGAAATGAGAAGAAAATAGAGTATAATATTAATGAAAGTTTCACGAGAAAATTTGATTATTAATAAAATTAGGGATATTAATTTCATCCATTTCGCGTTCTTCCCTATTTCTCTAAAATTATTATCCAAACAAGAAAATGATCCCTTCTAAAAAGTCGCTTGAATTGAGGAAATATATTAAGAGGTAAATAAGTCAAACTAGGAAAACAAAATTAGTTAGATAGATGATTAAATGAATTTGATTGTTGGAGGGGTGGAAAAAATTAATTAAAATGTAATAAAAAAAATAGAGAAATTAGTAAATTTTCTTATTTTCGGATATAATCATATAAATTTACTTTGGGGGTGGGTGGGAAATTCTTTACCTTCAAATGAGAGAAATCAACCTTTTTATTTATTTATTTATTTATTTATTTATTTTTTAGTTAACTCTTATTCTAACACTATCACAATTATTTCAATATCTTCATTTGCATCTCTAATTACCTTTATTACATTAATTTGACTTTTTTATCCATTAAATATTTATTCTCAATCCAAATGATTTTAAAGTCCAATTAAGTGTCAAAATGGTTATTACGTGAAATACAGGTCTAATACTGAATCGAAGTTAATATAGTATTGATTTAAAATTAATTATGATCTACATAATGTAATGAATTTAAGTGGGTCTAAATTGGGTTTATTTTGAAATTGCAAGCTTAAGACCCCTATTGGTAATTGTCGATGTACTATTAGGTATTTTGTTTAACATACAAAAAACGTATTTAATAAATAATTAATAGTTTTTAAGCTGAAATGAAAATTTTGCTCTTGGTCATTTTTTTCGTTGGCTTGTTAGCAAGAGTTACTCAACAGGAGTACAATACATAAAAAGGTAAATGTAAAGGAAACTCTCAGTTTTCCGCACAAGTACATAATAAAATTAATTTATAATAGTAAGATTAACTCTTGAAATTTACAAAGTAATATCTTCCTTTTTCTATCTCCGATATAAAACAACTCATATAAATTAACACCTCAACAAATAACTTAGTAGAAGTGTTAAAGTTTGATATTTTCATATTCAATTAAATTTGTTATCATATTTGACTTTAAAAATCAAATTAATATAAAATTTCTATAGAATAAGTACTTTGATTATAATATAATTAGAAAATACTTTGACTATAATTCTATATTTCTATGAATGTTTTAGTCCTATATAATAACAATAAATGAATAAGAGCCAAAAATCAACTTTACACCTACCATTTAATTTGGAGCTATATATACCTTAAAGAGGTCTTTTAGAATTTTAATTTTGTTTAAATTTTGTTTACGTATATATTTTGTGTTGGAGTTTATGGTTTAGCCACTATAATTAGATTTACATTGTTAGTTAACTAAACTCTAATTAGTTAATCATGTATGTAGCTTAGATGATATAAATAGCTTTTATTTTGTATTAGTTCAATGACAACATAATATTATACAAGAATAAAAACTCTATCTTCTCTCGCTCCCTCTCTCTTCTTACTCTCCCATGGCATCATTTATTCAGTTGTTTGATTATCTTGTTCCTTAAACATGAAATTTAACATTTTGTCTTTTTATAATAGTTTACAAATTAGATGATTAATTAAAAATTTCTATCATTAAAACACTCACTTTTTCATACATAAATCTTGTCTTTTATGGTTGAAAATCAAGTATTGTCTCGGAAGAGAGCATGTTACCTATAACTCCTTTCTTTTCGACCTACTTGTCATAAAAATAGTACTCTCTCCGTTCATAAAAAATTGTTCACTATGGATTTTCGACTTAATTGTAGTGTGAAATAATGATTGTATTGCTATTATAATAGAGAAAATACATTTAAATTAAAGATAAAAAGAAAATATCATTGTCATTAATTAATAGAGTATATTTGGGGAAAATGGGAGGGATTATAAGGGTATATTTGGGAAAAAGGATTTTCAAAAATGAAAAATATTTTAAAATAGACAAACATTTAAAACTATCTGTTATGGTAAGGTGGACAAACATAAAAGAACGGATAGAATAATGTCTTTTATGGTTGATGAAAAGTCGAATGGATTATTTGCATACACTTTTTGAAAGAGTAACAATAAACATGCCCGCAGGTTGGGATTTCTTATATCTTAAGGTCGCTTTCTACAATACTGTCGCCGGCTAGATTTTATTTTTTTTTTAAATTTCCTTAGAATTTAATTACAATTTAATTAGACATAATATAATAATATACAATAATTTTTCAACAATTATTTGTAATTTTGTATGTACGGCTTACGGCTAGATCTATAGTGGGGATTCATATAGTGATTATTCATTGATTACATACTACGAATTGTTAACGTTTTTAATTCTAGTAAAATATATAACTTATATTTTTACTATTTTTAGTAAGTGGTAACAAGCTAACTTTTTTAAAGAACATGGTTCTCTGAGAAAGGGAGGGTTATAGGAGAACCAAATTGAGATAAAATTCGATTCTCAATATGCACATTCTTTAATTACTTGACCAAATAATTGTTCAATTTATTTATATAGTAATGTAACTAAACAATTTCCCATATATGAGCCAGAATGAAGTTGACAATTATCTTTTTGTCATCTGACTTTGCTACATTTTATTTTATCATCTTTTAATATAATGTCGAAGGATAAAAGATAAAAACTGATGGATAAAAGAAATGTATGTAGATGTGATACAGATATATTCAATTTGTGGATTAAATTAAAAGATAGATGATGGTCTTATTGTCAAATTTAAAAGTTTAACATAATGAAATATAAAACAAATCAATCAACAAAAAAAGATAAATAGACTAATAAAATATTGCCTCCTATTCACCTTAATTGTCCTATTTCCTTATTGGGTCAAGTTACCCTAAATGTCTCATTTCTATTTTGGATATGTTAACTTTACCAATTTATCTCTACTAAACTTAATTTTTTTACACCTTTATACAATTATACCTACTAACCCCACTTTACACCTATAAAAATTCAAAAACTCTACATTTTTCTCTTACACATGTGGTTCCATTTGACTCTCCTTAAAATCCGTGAAAAGTCAAATGGGACTCCTATGGTGAATAGGAGGGAGTATAATATAAGTCGAACAATAAATGTAGACACTTTATTGTTGACATTTTTTAGCATTTTTTTGAGTCTAACATTCACAATTATTATTCTGTTTGATTATACATGTTCAATCTATAAGTAAAGTTATTTTAGAAAATATATCCTCATTCAACAGTGTTGTACTCAAAATTTTCGTAGCTTAGTGATTTTAAATTATTCCGATAATTTTATTTTCATTCCCATCCCTCAATAATAAGATTTATTAAGACATAAATTTAATTCATCAATTGTCAATGACATATAGTATAGTTCGTGGTCGTGTATAGTAATTGACTTGACTAGCTTGCTATAAAAAATATTATACCTCTAAGTTATGAAGCTCACGTATATTAAATTATAATTATAAATATATAGTATTACTAATTACTACTCCCTCCGTTCCTTTTTGTTTTTCCACCTTACTAAAACGGGTAGTTCCATAAGTTTTTCCACTTTAGAATACTTTCCATTTTTGGAAAGTTTTCATCCCACTCTTACCCCTTAAAACCCCACTTTCTTTACTTCACACCACTATTTAATTATTTTCTCTCTCATACTTCCAATACAATCATTACATTACACTATTATTTAATTATTTTTTCTCAAATACTTCCAATACAATCATTACTTCCTACTATTATATAATTAAAATAATATCCACTATCACCAAAGATTCCATTTTCTTAATCTTGGTGAAAAACCCAAATAGGAACATCAAAAAGGAACGGAGGGAGTATACTCTATTTAGGTACCATTTTATTTTGGGAAAATTACTTTTAAAACTTCCCACTATTCGCGCTTTAAATATAAAACTCTCAACTATTGATTATTATTCAAAACTTCCAACTTTAGACTCATTTTAATTTTAAAGCACTGATACAATTTAATAACCTGTTTAGCCGGTTACCATTTTGTTAAAATGGAAGGGTATGTGAAAGGTCGTGTAAGGGCAAAGGGGATGAGGTGATTAATAAAAATACTTGGGTCCCACTACTTAACCAATTTATCTGGTTTAAGTCATCTTGGACTTTAAATTTAAAATGGGCCTAAAGTTTGGTGTTTTAAATATTAATTAATTGTTAGGAGTTTTATATTTAAACCGTGCATAGTTAGAAGTTTTTATTGTCATTTTTCCTTTTATTTTTACCAACAAGTTGACAAAATTATTTAGTTATATTTGTATTAGTGGTATGCATAAACTTTAAACATGTACGGTATATAAGTACGTATAGTTACATGAGTACCACTACAAGAAGCTAATTAAGCTAGGGCAAAGAATCATACACAAAACAATGACGGGTCAAATAATTAGATCAAAAGGTTTCAATATGATGATGGTGGTGGTGATGATAATGGCCACCATGATGATGATACCATCTACGGTGGTTAACGCCTACTATACTCCGTCAACGTCTTACACGCCGCCAGCGACAACTTGGAAGCTTGCCCATGCTACATTTTACGGGGATGAAACTGCTTCGGAGACTATGGGTTAGTACGTTTTTCTTTAATTAGTAAGATTCTCTTTGTTTGCATGCTTGATTAACAAATTAAACTACACACCTCCTAAAATGGTATATAATTGATTAGAGACCAGATTTATATTGGATGAATTACCTCGAAATTAAATCAGACATTTTTATCAAATTTATTTCTTGTAAGACACTATTTTAAAGTGATTTTGGATTCGTTTATATTGTTTTTTAATGTTGACTTGAGAAAAACACGCTAAATTTTAATTTTCTTTTTTCTTATTTACTCGTTGTATATATTATGACAATATGTGATGTGTGTTATAGATTGATAAATTATATTATATATAATTAAAAGGCAATATTTTTGAAATAAAATTTTTTTAAAAGGTCGTTTTTGATAAGTTTATTAAGGGGTGTTTCCCTATAATAATAAGCTTTTGCTTATTTCCCTATAATAATACCAACTTTTGATTAACCATGAATAATACCAACTTAAAGGGGTGTTTCCCGAGAAAATCCCTAACATGTAAAAAAAATTAGTTAATTAATTAGTTAACATACTTAAGTTGGTATTATTTTAGAAAAATACACGCTAAGTTGGTATTATTCGTGATTAATCAGTTATGGATATTATTGTAGAGAAACTAACAAAAAAAATTATATTATTCACGGTAATTTTTCTTAAATTTAATTCGCTTTTTAGTTTCTTTAATTGTAAAATTGATGAATATATGTTAAAAGTAATTATGTAAATTGTGGTGACCATACAAATAGGAGGGGCATGCGGGTACGGGAACTTGCACGAGAGCGGGTACGGGTTAGCGACAGCAGCACTAAGCTCGGTGATGTTCAATAATGGAAAAGGTTGTGGGACTTGTTATGAGCTCAAATGTGTTAACTCAAAATGGTGTCTTAGTAATGCACCTTCCATTAAGATTACGGCCACCAATTTGTGCCCTCCGAACTGGTATAAACCCACCGATAATGGCGGGTGGTGCAACCCGCCCCGCTCCCATTTCGACTTGTCTAAGCCTATGTTCATGAAGATTGCTCAAGTTAGAGGTGGCATTGTTCCTGTCAACTATAAAAGGTAGAACATTTAAACCATTTGTACTTTTGTTTAACTGAGTCGTCCTGTTAATTTTTTGGCATCAGAGCGAAAAATAAAAAGGTTTCTCATAACTAATGTTACTTATAATTAAATTACATCTGAAATTAATACAAGTTGATATCGATCCAAATACATAAAATACATTTTTGGACCGTAAAAAATTTGGGACTCTGAGCAATAGCTCTTGCTAATTGATGGTCATGCCGTTTAAGGAAGGCATACGGGTAAAATCAGGGTCGGCCCTAGATATTTGGGGGCCCTGGGCGAAATAACATATTGAGACCCTTTTCCTTTATAATTTGTAACTTATATGAACCTTTTACAACCATTAATTTTGCTTTTTTGACATGAGACCTGGGCGACGGGCCCTCTTGCCCACCCTTAGGGCCGGCCCTGGGTAAAATTATACAGATTTTCTGTATCACTTGATTAGTACGAATAGATAATGATATAAGTATAAAAAGTCTTACTCGCCATGGGTAGTGGCCCGGATAGGTGGTGGGTATGAGGTCCTATCCGTCCCGTCCCGCCCCTACCCAAACCCACTCGATTTGCCCCATATCTACAAGTTATTACTCTATATCGAATTTGTATATTTTTATCAAAAACTATTGACAAAATATTTTGGATATTAATTTTATTTGATTAATTAATTACATTATATATTGTAAATGAAATTTAGATGGACAATTAAATTAGTGAAGAATTGTCTATGGAGCTCACAACACGGATTCAAAGTGAATGTAAGGTGTGCGTGTACAGTATACGCATAATTGGTATACCCATTTTACCATATGGGTAAGGATAAGTTGAATACATATCAAGATGAACAGACGTGAGTATAAAAATTTTACCCACGCACTATAAATAATTGTTAGGTGATATGTATGTATACCACACTCACTCGCCCAGTTTGTCATCCCTATTTCGTATTAGTACTCCGTATAGAAACGCTTCTATTATTTTGACTTATATATATTATCGATCAAACATTATATGCAGGATATCATGTGTAAGGCAAGGAGGAATTAGACTAAGATTCCAAGGAAACCCATATTGGTTATTAGTATATGTAATGAATGTAGGAGGAGGTGGGGACATATCCCAAATGTGGGTAAAAGGATCCCAAATTGGATGGGTTAGCATGAGCCGTAATTGGGGAGCTTCATTCCAAGCATTTGCTAAACTTGGTGGACAACCTCTAACTTTTAAGTTCATGAATGGACGTGGGGAAGTTATTGTGGCTTATAATATTTGCCCTTCTTATTGGTCTACCGGCAAGACTTATCAAGCCAACGTCAACTTCCGTTAGTCAATCAAAAATTTTTGGGGCCCACGATAACGTTTTAGCAGGGTAAAACTGCCTATACATTCGATTCTTTAAACTCCATTTTAAATGAAAGTATTGGAGTTATGTGACGCTGTTGTGTGTTGTTTATGGCCCTAATTAAATTGTTGTTATGTTATTAAATTATTGTTTGATATTTGTAATCGAGTTAAAATAAGTGTTAATTTAATGTTAGAGGAGGATGATTCAACATATATCAAAAGGTTGTAATTTGATATTAAGATTGAGAATGAGAGATCGGAGATGATCCCATTCTTTTTCCTTCTTTATCTATCAACACAAATTTTAAAGACAAATTTGTCGATAATTTACCTATCTTTGTTTGAGTCATAGAAAATTAGGTATAATTGCTGAAGGCAAATTCATTTAGTGTTAATATTCTTTTCAAATTTTTTTTTAATTGATGATACTCATTATTATAAATCTTATTTATTTAAAAATAAATAATAAATTAGTTTTATTTCCGCAAATTAAACAAATTAAAGTAGACATAATTATTATTGCCAATTTTGTTAATTCAATTCTTATTTAGAATTTTTCCACTCTTAGCCTATCATGTAACAAAACAAAAAACTAAATAGTCTACATTTTAATTAATTTGATTGTGGTTAATTTAGATTATAAAGATCTCATCATCATCATCATACTCAATATATTCCGCTCATAAAATCTATGACCAGGGCCGGTATGGGAGAGGGATGGAAGATGGTATCCCATACCTACAAAAGCAAATGTAGCAACGAGTCTCCCAGCTCGAAAAAGACCTACGCATTCTAATAGATAGTTGACTTAAAATACATAAAATAATTCATTTACTCAAATTGTTGTTGTCTTATCAAACTCCATTGCGTAATTTTAATGTGAACATTTTAAAATAGCTTATTTACCTTTTCATTTGAACAAACCTAGTTTTCTTTCCTTTAGTATTTAATATTTACAACTTACAAATTTACAATTTACAAATAATGTTTTATTTGGTTGCGTATTTTTAATTTTGAGTTGTTCAGTCTATTTTCTTCATTCCTACATTTGAAAATAAACCCGATCATTTTTTTTAATTACAATTTACATCCACATATTTTCATTATCTTTTAATACAATTCTAAAATTCAGCATTATCATATACTACCTCCGTTCCAAAATACTTGCAACACTTACCATATTAGGAAGTTTCAAATTACTTGCACCATTACTATTTTTGGCTAAAATAATCTACTTATTTTATCCCCACTTTATTCCTACCCACTATCACCATCAATCATACATCATCCCATTAATTATTTAATATACCCACAAGTCACAACTCACAACCACTATCTACTTATAATAATTTTTTTATTTTTACCCTACATATTACCATCAATCATACATCATCCCTACTTTTACCATACTGATTTGACTTGCCTAAATTCCTGTGCTCAAACCCAATGGTGCAACTAAAATGGAACGGAGGTAGTATATCTTAAAAAGCATCATTTGTACATTCATGCAAATTCATCAGGACAGATGGAGTAACATTTTTATATCTCCTTAAATAATCAAAATATATATAAACCAAGTTGTTGTAACTCATGTCTCCTAATTGCCTTATAATAACGTGGCCATTGCTTAATATCCTAGCTAATTAAGCTAAGTCTACAAAGTCGTTATACTATTAGCGGTTCGATTGTTGGTACCAAATGATGATAATGAAAATAATTTGTAGTGAAATTTTATATGAAATGTAACTCGTTATTTTCATGGTAATAAAAGATTAAACAAAAAAAATTATTTTATAGTTTTTCATTAATGCGTAATAGTTAATATATAACATCTCTAAATAATAATAAGAATTTTATGAAAAATGATATGATTAAATTACAACAATGCAATAATGGCCATTGAACTTATAATATAAAGATTGTCATCCGATCAAAATTACGCTAATTTTCATTACCAGTTTCACGTACTATTTAATATTAACTGCCAATGGATATAGTAAGAATTTTTATAATTAAGAGTATTAATTATCATAAAGGTCAACTCTCCAAAAGTTGTCCTAATCCAGTTTAGAACTATCAAATGTGATCTTTGATACAATCTTCAATCAGTTTGCATTGACCTAGCTCCTCAACTTGAATCTAGATGGTATTTGTTCTAGATTCATTTCTTGAATTAAACACTTGTCTTTTCTCTATAGTGTCTGTACAGCGTGAGTAATTATCTAGTAGTCGATTTTTAAAGACAATCACCACAATATTCAGTTTTAATAATTTATTATTTTAATTCGATCTGTTCTGAGCCATTTATTTTCTACAAATAAAAAATAATAAAATTGCAATTAAAATTTTTTAAAAATAGTAGCAAATAGCTTATAAAAAAGTTATATTTTGGCATTTGTGTAGCTGTACGTGTAGGGTTATATATAGTTGCTATTGTTGCACATTTCAAACACAACAATTTGACAAAAATAATACTTACATATATTCATTAGTTTAAGTGTGATTTCCGGCGCAAGGACGCCGGTTAGGAAAAGGGTCGGAAAAATGAGTCGTCGAGTCGGAGACGATGAAAGCATTGATCAGATCAATGCAATTTCATCTAGGAGAAATGAGTCCTTACCACCACTTCATAGTGTGGGAAGGCCTGAAAAACAGACAATTTGGAAAGATTTAAGGGAAACTATAAAGGAGACATTTTTTCCTGATGATCCATTGAAAACATATAAGGATCAGCCAGCTTCAAAAAGAATGATCCTGGGTTTACGTGCTGTTTTCCCCATTTTTGATTGGGGAAGACAGTATAATTTTAGTAAGTTTAGGCATGATCTTATTGCTGGAATTACCATCGCTAGTCTCTGCATTCCACAGGTATAATATTTTTTTATTACATAATATGTCGGAATTGAGAGGATTAAGTAAAAATAGAATAAGAATCCGCATGTTTTTCATGAAAAATGTTGAAGTGATGTTGAAATACAATTGCATTGCATGATAGTATGAGGTTAAATCTTTCATTTGGTTATTTTAATATTTGTGTTAAATTTTTGACATATGAACATACTAACACTAATATATAGAAACTACTACGTATTTTAGATTAAAAAAATAATATTTTATATATATATATATATATATATATATATATATATATATATATATATATATATATATATATATATATATATATATATATATATATATATATATATATATATATATATATATATATATATATATATATATATATATATATATATATATATATATATATATATATATATATATATATATATATACTCCCTCCGTCCTCTTTGATTTGCATCAAAGAGAAAATAGGTAAATGTTAAGAAAGTGGTAATAAATGAAGAGAGAGAATGAATTGTGTGGATGAAATTAAAAGAGAGTTGAAATGTATGGATGAGATTAAAAGAAAGTGGTGGGCCATTATCCAAAAATAGAAATGTTGCAAATCAAGTGGGACGGACCAAAATGGAAAATGATGCAATTTCAATGGGACAGAGGGAGTATATATATATATATATATATATATATATATATATATATATATATATATATATATATATATATATATATATATATATATATATATATATATATATATATATATATATATATATATATATATATATATATATATATATATATATATATATATATATATATCTATATATATATATATATATATCCTAATTAATTATAACTTTTATTTATATATATTTATGTCGATATATAAGTTTAAAGCCTGCAAAATAATATATTGTATAGAGTAATTTAAAATAGTAAAACATATTTCCTATATGTTTTAAAAGTTTTTCAAATGCAAGTTTCAAAATATCTCAGATTAAGTTTAATTTTTTAAAAAATTTGATCTTAAACTTTTAACTTTACATGCATTTTTTATGTTCTTATATATTCTGAATTAGAATGTTTTTTATTATTTAATTAAAAGAAAAATTAGAGGAATTATTTCATAATTTAATGATTGAAATAACTCCATTTCTCAAAAAAATAATTACTCCTATAAACTTTTTTATAATATCAAATGTGTCACAAATCTTGATTTTAAGACTAACTAAAAAAAAAATCTTGATTTTAAGACTTTATTTTATGCATTTCTTTATAATTTCCCCTTTTCAATTCCCTAAGTGCTACATAAAAGTCTTAAAAAAGTAATTTCCTAGGTGTTTTCAATGTGGATTTGAAATTAATGGCATGCATGGGCTCAAATTTTTTTTTGTAATTTTGATTAGCAATTCACGAAAATATTGTGCTTGATTAATCAATGATTAGAATTTGTATTTTATTAAAAGAAAACTTTATTATCAAAATAACAAACAATACGCTCAACAAGCTAGCATGAACCGAAATTTTGGTAATATATAATGAGAACTTAATACTTATATAAAATTTAATAATTGTATTATATTCTAGTATGATTAACAAAAGAATGGTAGAGGTTTTCACCTAATTAACTTTTAAATTTACATGAGAGATTAATAATTTTATAAAAAATTATATATGATGCCCTATTATCTCAAAGCGTATTAATTAGCAAAAATAGAGATATATATTTGATAAAAATAAATAACAATTACATTGTTATTTATGTAAGTTAAATTGAAATTATAATATTTGGTAATATATAAATAAATATTAATTAATGAATTGTAATATGATCACAATTGATCATGCTGAGGTACTTTTATTTTTAAGAAATGAATTTATATGTTGATAATTACATGACTATAGTCTATATACATCATTTGGACTCAACTAAATTCTTTGTTGAGTTATAATTGTACCACAATCATTTTAAATTTTGTCAACATAATTATATTCAATTAAAATCAATTCATAATAAACGCCTTAAAAGTATAAAAAAAATTAACTTTCACTATGGCCGGTACATATTGCGTTACGATACAAAATTGATTTTGGGATGTAATTTAATTATTTTCTCACAGGATATCGCCTACGCAAAGCTTGCTTATCTCTCTCCTGAATATGGATTATGTAAGTGTGATTAGTAATCTAATCCTACTATTTTTTATAAGTATTTTTAGGGCGTAATGTTTTTCTAATCGAATAATTTAATTAACTACAGAAAATATTCATAATCACATTTATATGTGAGGCTGATGCATTTATCCACGTTTAATTCCAATATATATAAAATGTGTACAGATAGTAGCTTTGTTCCGCCTCTAATATATGCATTTATGGGAAGCTCAAGAGATATAGCAATTGGTCCTGTGGCTGTGGTGTCGCTCCTACTTGGGACACTCCTAAGTGATATTATCGATCCTGAAACAAATCCTGTTGAATATACTCGACTTGCTTTCACTGCTACCTTTTTTGCTGGCATCACTCAAGCTACCCTTGGTTTTTTTAGGTATATATACTCCCTCTATCATCTAATTACTATACAAACATAGATATACTCCTATTAACATATTCTGACGTCAACCATCAACTTAAGCTTTTGGTTGAATTGGTTTCTTAACATGGTATCAGAAGCGAGTGTGAATAAGAGGTCACAGGTTCGAACCTTAACCACCCCTCATTTAAAGTCACTACAACAAATTTAACTTTTCGCGACATTAGTTTTATTGGCATTAAAAAATATGCCACTGAATCATATTTTTAGTGTAATAATTAGTAGTTTTTATTTTAAGTGTCGCTGGAAAGTGATTTAGCGACATTTTATTTGGTTTTTAGTGGCATATTAATTGTTAGTATAGTCTATAATGACATTTATGATAAATGTCACTACAACTATATATTGCAAAAAACTTTAGTGTAATTTTTTATTATGCTGCTAAAATGTTTAATAAATTTACTAAATCCTCTATATATACTATCAGAAATTTGATGTAGTGACAATTAAATTAAATGTCGCTAAATATATCCCACTAAAAGCAAATTATGTTGTAGTGAGTGAAATATTTAATACTAGGTATGAGGAGAGTCTGTCTTGCATCCACACTTCTAGTCTAAAGAGTGTAAGGGGCCGGCGTGTTAGTGTATATAACATATTTTGAGGCCTCAACTATCAGTTTAAGGGCTATCAGTTTAAGGTTTTGGTTGAGTTGGTTCCTTAACAAGTGCAAGTATATTAATAATGGAAATGCTGAATTGTGGTTATATATTATTGTCAGACTAGGGTTCTTAGTGGACTTTCTGTCCCATGCTGCAACAGTTGGGTTTATGGCTGGAGCTGCTGTAACTATAGGTCTTCAACAACTAAAAGGTTTGTTGGGCATAAAAAAGTTCACAAAAGAAACTGATATCATCTCTGTTATGCACTCAGTTTTTAGCCAAGTTCACCATGGGGTAAACATCTTTCTACCCATTACTTAGCTTTTCCAATAAACAATATACCAATTGTTGTAATATTTGTGTGTATTTGACAGTGGAACTGGCAAACTATGGCTATTGGCATCTCCTTCTTGGCTTTCCTCTTGATCACCAAATATATTGTAAGCTAGCAGCTATATGACTCAACTTATTTGTTCGTAAAAGAATCGTCTTAATCAAAAGCTTAAGTTAATGGTTGGTTTTCACTATTCGAGAGTGATTTACACTAAAAGTGTGGATGTAGTACACGTGGTCCTCATACTTGCGCAAAATATTTCACTTATAATGGGGGCTGAATGAGATTTGAACTTTTATGCTCTGATACCATATTAACATACCAACTCAACATAAAGTTTAAACTTTTGGTTACTCTATTATATATGGTACACTGGGTGTTTCTTGACTGCGCGCATCTCTCTTTACTCCCTCCTTTGGGGTGCGGGTATAATTTGTCCGCATCTTTCAAGAAAAATAAAACCCCCACTCGGATTCTGACTTGTGCAAGATACTGAGAATGTCCTTTATTATATATGGTACACTTTCATTTTTTGACTCATATCCATCCTTGTATGTTGTATTAGGGAAAGAAAAACAAGAAATTGTTTTGGGTGCCTGCAATGGCTCCCTTAACCTCGGTCATTCTAGCTACACTTATCGTGTTCCTCACTCGTGTAGATAAGCAAGGTGTTCAAATTGTAAGTATTATATACCAAACTCTTTTTATCAATCTGGTCAAAGAGTCAACTCAACCAAAAACTTTATAATATATACTGACGGTTGTTAATATATGATAGGTGAAACATATAGACCAAGGCATCAACCGTCCATCAGCTGACAAGCTATTCTTGACGGGTCCTTATTTAGTGAAAGCCATCAAAGCTGGTGCAATTGCTGGTGTAATTGCTCTAACAGTAAGAACAATACACTAATTATAGATTTCTACTAAGTACTCCCTCCGATTCATTTTACTTGTCCACTTTCCTTATTTGGTATTAAAGTCTCTTTACTTGTCCACTTTCTATTTTTGGCAAAGATTTTTACCTAAACACCCCCAACTACCCCAACTTATATTATTTAATAATACCCCACCTATCACCTTTTCAATTATAATAATCACTTAAAATACCTCAATACACCTTTTCAATTATTATATTCACTTAAAATACCCCACTACCACCTTTTCAATTATTATAATCACTTAAAATACCCCACTACCACCCCACTCTTAAAATCCGGTCCAAAGGCAAATTGGACAAGTAAAATGCATTGGAGGGAGTACTAATTATGTAACAATATTATTCCTACATGGTTTGATCATAGTGTAAATTTTATGATTACAGGAAGCAGTAGCTATTGCGAGAACATTTGCTGCCTTAAAGGACTATTCTATTGATGGAAACAAAGAAATGCTTGCTCTTGGAAGCATGAATATTGTTGGGTCTTTGACATCTTGTTATGTGGCTACTGGTAACAAAATTTAAATTCTAATATGTTTTCGGTAAAAATTGTTATTATTGTTAGGTCGTGACAATTCATCACATAATCACCTCGTGGGCTCACTTGTATAGATACATCCACGAAGTACCAGTGGGCTCGGGCCCACAAAATGAGAATTAAGCATTGACTTATATACACACTTAATGAGCTTCCCTATTTTTGTGATGTGGAATCTTCCTCACTCACATAATAGTTCGTTATGTTGTTTGTAGGAAACCGGCTCTACAAACTAAAGCTTATAGAATTATCGATGGTGATATACTAACGACGTAACAAACTGTTGCAATGTTTGTTGGGTCGACGCAACAAATTTTGCCTATATTTTAATTCTTAAACATGGGTTTTTGATTTTTAGCCTTTTGCTTTGCTTTTTTTGTTGGTTTTGGCTTTTGGCTTATTATTTGGTCAAAACAGCAAAAAAATGTTTGGCTATGAAAAAGCTTTCTTAGTTGGCTTATTGACTTATTAACCCTGTTGGAAATACTTCACATGTGAGACAAGATCCCAAATCGATAAAAAAGTGGGTTGTAGACTTGCATATATACTTGGTCAGATAATCCTTCTATTGCCATATGGTTTTGGGAATCAATGAACCTCATTGAGTGTATATGCAAGTCCACGCTCTTAACCCGTGGGTTTGTGGGCCCGAGCCCACGGGTGTCCCGTGTCCCCACGAGTGGGCCACGGTGAGATTATGTGACGAATTGTCACGGCCTAATAAACCCATTTTTTCTCTAATAAACGGTCAACAACCAATAATCAAATTTTCCAAAATCTCCACAAACTTTTTGCTTTTTCAGTTAGCTTAAAAGCCAACAAAATAGTCAACATTTTTAGCTGGTCAAATAAACCAACTAAAAAAACCAACAGCCAACAGTCAACAACCAATTGTTTGTACAACACAAAATTTGTTCTCTTGACGCCCCAGAATATGTTACATACTCTAACACATTACGTGTTTTCAGGATCATTTTCTAGATCCGCAGTGAACTACATGGCTGGTTGTCAAACAGCAGTCTCAAACATAGTAATGTCAATGATAGTATTCTTAACATTAATGGTGATAACACCTCTGTTTAAGTACATTCCAAATGCCATTCTTGCCGCCATTATTATATCAGCTGTGGTAAATCTTGTTGATATAGAAGCTGCTATACTTTTATGGAAGATCGATAAGTTTGATTTCATTGCTTGTATGGGAGCTTTCTTTGGAGTTATCTTTATTTCCGTTGAGATTGGCATCTTGATTGCGGTATACCAATTTACTAACTCTTTTTTTCATGCTATTTAATGCGATCTTTTAACTTTTAATTGTTAGAGTATATAACATATCTTGGGGCCTCAACCATCGGCTTAAGTTTTTGGTTGAGTTGGTTCCTTGACATGGTATCAGAAGCCAGTGTGACAAGAGGTCACAGGTTCGAATCTCAACCACCCCTCATTTAAAAGTGGGATATTTAACACCAGGTATGAAGAGGGCCTGTGTTGCATCCACAGTTCTAGCCGAAAGGGCTCTCGTGTGAGGGGGCGTGTTGAGTATATAACATATCTTGGGGCCTCAACCATCAGCTTAAGCTTTTGGTTGAGTTGGTTCCTTGACATTAATGTCTGTAATTATACTTCTATTAGGATTATACTTATGCTAATGCACGGTTTTGTTTAAAATTTTTATATTACTCCCGCCGAATCATTTTAGATGTCCCATATGGGTTTTCACGGTTATTAAGGATGGTCTGGGGTCCATTAAAAAGGTGGTAGTTGGGTATTTTAACTGATTAAATTAATTGTAAAGGTGATAGTTGGATATTGGGAGTAGTAAAAGTGGGGTATTTAGATAAAAAAGATAGATAAAAAGAAAATAAGACAATTGATATGACTGCCAATTAAGGAAATTGGATAACTAAAATGATTAGGAGGGAGTAATAGTTGCTAGAAAGCAATATTTATTAATTGATAATTGAAATACATACATATTATGAAATTCTACATGGAACAAATACTTATATGAAGTGCAAAATGACACAAATACAGTGACACTTGTAACAAATGCTACAATAGGGTGACAAATGCCACAAATGCTTATGAATTAATATACTTCCTCCGTTCCATAATACTTGCTACTGATTGTGACATTTTCCCATACAACATGCCACACTCAGTAGAAGTATTGTATGATGATGATGCTAATTATGATTATTCTATGATTAGGGGTGTTTAATGGGCCGGGTTGGGCTGGATTGGGCAAGTCTGGCCATTTAAAGCCCATATGTTTAAAGCGCATTTGTCCAACCCGGCCCATATTTACTTTAGCACGGCTCGACCAATCTAGCCCATTGAACGCCCCTAAATATGATTAAGGTTTAGGAAAAGTATACAAAATACTTCTTTTAACTTTGTTAATTGGTGTATAATTCATCAGGTTTGCATTTCTTTCTTCAAGATTCTCTTACAAGTAACTAGGCCAAGAATAGCACTACTTGGGAACCTCCCTGGGACAACACTTTACAGGAATATTCAGCAATATCCTGCAGCTTCAACAATTCCTGGTGTTGTCATAGTCAGAGTTGATTCTTCTATTTACTTCTCTAACTCTAACTATGTAAAGGACAGGTACATTACATCTATAATCATGGGTTAATTAATTAGTCTAATAGTTGAACGTTTTTTTTTAATCCTTATAACAAGCGTTTGATTCTCACCCCTGTTCAAACAATCTGAATCATCAGGATTCTCAGATGGCTCTCTGATGAAGAAGACTATATAAATAAACAAGGCAACCTCCCGAAAATTCAACATCTAATTATTGACATGTCACGTAAGTCGTCATATGAAAGAAAATTCTATAGACCATTATTTATTAACTATTTTCCTTGTGGCTTGTAGTATACATAATGATTGTCTTAAAAACCTTTTTAATTAATTATTTTAATTTTCTTGTTTGCAGCTGTTATTGACATTGATACTAGTGGTATTCATGCTTTAGAAGACTTGATAAAGAGTCTTCAGAAGAGAAAAATTCAGGTAACATTATAAATTTATTACGATATTATATACTTTTATATGATCCAATAAGAAACATTAACAATTATTTTAAAAAAAATTTACAAATAGAAAATACATTTTAAATGTGGATGGAGGAGTATTATTTTATCTCTTTTAAGTAGAGTTGTCTATAGCTATACACAATAATATAGATAATTTTCTTATCTTTTTTAATTCATATACTACTAGACTACTATACAATAAATACATACTCTTTAATTTGTTACTTATATTTTAAGTTTTACCTTCAATTAAACCCAAATAAATACTTTATTACAAAACAAAATATTAAAACTTTTTACAATACTAACCAAATCAAGTCAGATATTATAATAATTTTGCTTTTTAATTTTCAATCGCCCCTGATTATTCTGAAATCGAATTAATATAAGTATTAATTTTATGTTTAATTTTTTTGGAACAGCTTATATTAGCAAATCCAGGACCAGTTGTTATGACAAAACTCCATGACTCCAAGTATGTAGATGTTGTTGGAGAAAAGAATATTTATTTGACCGTTGGTGATGCCGTTCAAAAATGCAATCGTCCAAATACATTACAAGAAGCTTGATTCTACTCACCTTGCATTGGATAACAACTTACTACATAAACATTATTTTTATATGTATTATATATTATTTTTATTATATGGGGAAGATCGCGTATACTTGACCCTTTAAATTCTATACCAAATGTGAGCTAATTAGTGACGGGTAATGAAATATTGTTGTATGTTGTTGTTGTGTTTTGAGTGTTATTGATTTTTATGTTTGATGATGGATGATTTCAAACTTAATAGATGTTCACATGTAACAATATAATTGATTAATTCAAAGAGTTGTTTTGGATGAATAATTAAGATGTTTCTTGTTTGTGCAAAGGGTATTGATGATATTATGGTGGTAATTTTCCCATGTGTATCTTGGTGCTATTTATTTGTCATTTCGTAATTCGTAAAGTTCATTTTACTTGTGGATTTAAATTAATTGTGCGTTTTTCTCTTATTTCTCTCTCAATGGGCTACGAATACAGACATATGGTATGTTCGCTACCTCTCTTTTGGACCTCGACTTTGTACAGGATACATGTTTCATGACCATGAGCATACTTTTGATCTATCCAATATTTTATATTTTTTCAATTTATATGATTGATTAGTATTAGACTATTAGTATATATAAACAAAACTTCTACCTTTGTACTACTTTTGGTAAATTAATTGTAGTCCAATACTTAATTGGCTAGCTTATACTACAAATTATTATTATTATTATTATTATTATTATTATTATTATTATTATTATTATTATTATTATTATTATTATTATTATTATTATTATTATAATATATATTCCATTAAGTTTGCAAATTTGATCAACTTACAAAAGAAATATTTGGACAATTGAAATTGTTTATTGCAAGTAAGTCTTTGAAAATTCTCCAAAATATTCACTATCAAATATCAATGTAATTTGAGAAATTATCCAATATCAATGTAATTCAGGAATAAATATATTATGATTGATTAATACCTTAAATTACACAGTATAAAAATTTACATTTTTAATTAAAAGGTTTTTTCAGTTCTTTGTTGACAGATTTTACACTATATTAATATATGACATGACCATGTACAAAAAGAAGAATTTCGAAAGGTTTCTTTAATTCTTTGTTGAGAAATTCTAAATAAATTACGGTTATCTATGAGGCTAATAAATTATCCTTATGTGGTAAGATGTGATAGGTTGAGAGATTTGTTGTTTTAATTTATCTTTTTAAGTTTGTTTATTTTAATAACGGTTATTTTAATAATTATTCATAAATCTTATTAATTTGTTTTCATCGTTGTTTAATTGCAATTTAGTTTTCATTTTTATAAAATCAAATAAATAAACTCACGAATTAAACTATATATTATAGTATATTCTCATAAATATCATGCATAATACATTTGACATACATCTACCTATTTTAAATATAAAATAATAAAAAGTAAAAACAATATAAAAACAAACAACACAATCTCAAAATGAAGTAATAAACTCAATTCTCATAATTTGTATCAGTTGGGTTATAACTTATAAGACACCCCTCACGGTGAAATCGCAAAATACAATAATTTTTGAATTAGTAAATATAAATCGACGGTAATGGATAGAGCCGAAGATGAATCTATTCAAGTGCTCATGCGAGTTTTTAATTTAAATCTCTAGTCGAGTTATTTTTGATATTTAATTATATATAAATATTTTACAACTTTGATTTTGATTTTTAAATATGATATATTTTGAGTCGAGTCATGTTCGATTTCGACTAATCAAATTAAATTTTAGGGGTATGAGTTGCCGTCGGGGGATTCTTTAGTCGTGCTCGCTTTTATGGGGGTATGAGTTATCGCTATTCTTTTCTCCCAAGACCTTGATTATAATTTTATATGGGCGGAATATACTGGATATGATGACGATGAATTAAATTTTCTATGAGTGTGGCTTAGGCTATAGCCCAATGGGCCATGTCCAATCCAATACTCAAGCAGTGAAGCTCCATTAAATCAAAAAGTGTGCCCTGTAAGTTTCAGCTTTCTCCTCAAATCTTAAAAAATCCTTATTTTCCGCAAGTACCCAAAATAATCCCAATATTTCACTTTGGCGCTCAAATTCCTCCCTATAATGGCGATTCTACTTCAAATCCCCAAATATTAGGGTTTCGTTTCGTTTCTTTTCTTTTCCTTTCTTCTGTACACTTACAGAAAATCCTAAATTTTCTTTCTTTTTTCGATTAATAATATCCAATTTTCGTGTTTTTATTTTCAATGGCGGTTACTCTAACGGAAGGGGCAATTGAAAGGATGTGTAATGGCGACGGTGATCTGAAACCAGTTCTTCAAGTTGCCGACATTCGTCTTGTCAATACTCAAAACCCTAACAATGCTACTGAAAGATATCGGCTTTTATTGTCTGATGGTGTGCATTTGCAACAAGGAATGCTTGCAACTCAGCGAAATGAACTTGTTAAATCTGGTGTTTTGCAGAAGGGTTCTATTGTTCAGTTGATTCAATCCGTTTGTCAAGTCATTCAAGGCCGAACGTTAGTTTTTCTATTCTTCTTGTTCTCTGTTAATTCAATATTTTTGTGATTTTAATTTCAATTTGAATTTTTTTTACTTTTTAGGGTTTAGTCCATATTAGAAATGGGTTTCTTGAGAATTATGGTGTACAATTTGGGATTTTGGGTATTGTTTTGGTTCAAGAGATTTCCAAGGAGAAGTATGGACTGCAATCACTGTGGCTGTGGACATTGAATTTGTGAAAGAGCAGCCTTTTGGTTATATGATGCTCTGATTTGTGATTATGTTAAATTAAGAATTTGGAATTTTCTTTTGTTGTGTTTTAGTGATTTTCTTTTAGGGTGTCCTTAATTGAATTCTGGGATCATAAGAACATAAATTTGGTGGAACTACAAGAAGGATATGTTGACATGCTGTGAGCCTGTGATGGGAAAATAAATAGAATTTGTTTGCTTGTGCCTCTTGTAATAGTTCTAGTGGCATAAACATAATTTTGTTTTGAATTGTAAATTGTGGTGTTTTATAATATTATATATTATATTCTGTTGGGTGAGGATCGATTGCTTTTTGTGCTCATATTTGGTAAAAAAAATTATTGTTTGTGATCTGCTAATTAACATATACTTCAAGATATCAAATTGTATGAATTAGATTTTTTTTTCAAGAGATTGATCGTTTTCGTAACCATGAATGAATTCAATGTTCAATGTTCTTTTTTTGTTGTGTTATTCTCGTGTAAGTAAGCTCCTAAATTATTGTGTTTTCGTTTTATGATGGGTGGCACTATTTGGGGATTGTGTGACTGTATAGAAGATGGAAAGGAAAGGAATTATTGGCATTCTAAGTCCTGCGTCCAGTTCCTTTATTCTGTGAATTAGAGTGTGGAGAGTTTTCTGGTCTTGCTTATGTTTTGTTTTTTTTTTTTTTTTAACTTTGATTTCTTGAAGATTGTTTTTGGTTCTTTTGAATTCTGGGTTTTGAATTATGGTTTGATGGCTTTTATATGCAGGATCATAATGATCATTGAACTTGAAGTGGTACAAGAGACTTGTCCCACAATAGGAGAACCAATGCAATATGTGAATGGCGGTGCTAGAGCTACTGCTCAAATGCCCTCTTCTGCAGCTCAAACTGGGGTGATTCCTGGGAATGCTCAACAATCAAATATTCATCCACCAGTCTCTGGTTCCAACCCTAGACATGATGGCTCTGGGGTTTTACAGCAGCCGAAGCTAGAACGTGGTGCTCAAATGCAATCTTACGGTGGTTCTGCTGCTAACAATCCAATTCCAGTACATTATCCCACAAATAGTGGATCTCCTATGCACCCTAAACCAGTGATGGCCAATGGTAATTCTTTAAACTCTGGAGCTGCTCGTCCATATGGATCATTCCATAATGCCAAAACCGATTTCTCAAGCGCTCCTTCCAATGCTTATGCAAGGCATCAGCAACCTGCCTATCAGCAACCAGCTTCAATGTACATGAACAGGGGTCCTGTCGCTAAGAATGAAGCCCCTCCTAGGATAATTCCAATTAAAGCCCTAAATCCCTACCTAGGTCGATGGACAATCAAGGCAAGAGTAACAACAAAGGGTGACCTTAGGCACTATAATAATCCTCGTGGGGAGGGAAAAGTATTTAACTTTGATCTTTTAGACTCTGATGGTGGAGAAATTCGAGTAACCTGTTTTAATGCTGTGGCTGATCAGTTCTACAGCCTGATTGAGGCTGGTAAGGTATACATGATTTCAAAAGGGAGCTTTAAACCTGCTCAGAAGAATTTCAATCATCTTGCCAATGATCATGAGATCCTTTTGGATACCACCTCTATAGTTCAACCTTGTTTTGAGGACGATGATATAATTCCTAAACAGCAATTTCATTTCCGACCTATTAGTGACATTGAGAATATTGATAACAATGGTATCATGGATGTGATTGGTGTGGTATCATCAATTTCTCCAACATCCTCAATCATGAGGAAAAATGGAACTGAAACTCAGAAAAGGAATCTTCAGTTGAAGGATATGTCTGGCAGGAGCGTTGAAGTGACATTGTGGGGAAACTTCTGTAATTCAGAAGGACAGACCTTACAAAATATGTGTGATAATGGAAATTTTCCTGTTTTAGCTCTCAAGTCAGCAAGAGTGTATGAGTTCAATGGAAAGGGTGTGGGAACTCTTTCGACTAGTCAGTTATTTATAGAACCTGATTTTCCTGAGGCTCAGAAGCTTAAGGAATGGTTTGATCGGGACGGAAAGAACCTTCCATCAGTTTCCATATCAAGAGAGACAACAAGTGTGGGTGCTTGGACTGATGTACGTAAGACTATATCACTCATAAAGGATGAGAAGTTGGGTACCTCTGATAAGCCTGATTATATTACCGTTTGTGGCACCATATCATTTATAAAGATGGACAACTTCTGTTATACAGCATGCCCCGTCAAGAACGCTGAACGTCAATGCAACAAAAAGGTTACAAATAATGGAGATGGAACATGGCGGTGTGATAAATGTGATCAGACTGTTAATGAATGTGATTATAGGTATATTCTTCAGTTGCAGATACAGGATCATACTGCCACCACCTGGGCAACTGGGTTCCAAGAAGTTGGGGAAGAAATTATGGGCATTTCCGCCAAAGACTTGTATTATTTGAAAAATGAGGCACAAGATGATAACAAAGTTACGGAAATCGCTAGAGCAGCTGTTTTCACGAAATACTTATTCAAGTTGAAAGTCAAGGAAGAGACTTACAGTGACGAACAAAGAGTCAAGTCAACCGTCATGAAAGCTGAGAAGGTAAATTTTGTTGCAGAATCCAGGTATCTTTTGGAATTAATGAGCAAAATGAAAGTCAATGATTCTGGTCTGGCACAAGCAAATAGATCAGCGATGGGTCATGTAGGAATCAGCCAGCCGATGGTTTCAGGTGCAAGTTATGGAACAAATCCCGGACATTCTGGTCGAGAAACAGGCATGCATAGCAACAACACAAGCCATTTCGGGAATCAGTATAGCGGTGGGTATGTTAGTGCTTCTTCTGGGGCACCGATGACCTGTAGTAACTGTGGAGGTATCGGCCATAATTCATCAAATTGTCCAAGTGTCCTCAGCAGTTCAGGAGGCATTATGAATCAAATACCCAGCAGTAACAATGGTGCACAGTGCTTCAAATGTCAAAAAGTTGGGCATTTTGCAAGGGATTGCCCTGGACTAAATGCTGTCCCACCAGCTTATGGTGCTGGTAATACCGGTCCTGATAGATACGGTGGCGTTCAAAGACAATATGTTGGAGGTTTCTAATTTTGATGATCTGGGACTAGTATGTACAGATTACAGAACCGTTAGAGGTTTCTGATTTTGAGAAAATCTGGCAGTAGTTTGTATCGAAAATCAAAGTTCTTCTTAATCTTATGGTGTATTGGTTGACATATTTTCGGCTTTGTACAACAGTCTGCTGAATGCTGATATATTATCTAATAAACTGTTAATTTGTCATCCGTGTCTGAGGAGATGCCGTCTGCTTGTGCTTTGGCAGTTTTTTTTGTTTTGCTTTTCCTTTCCTTAGTTTGGCTTGTTTGTTGTTGGATATTAGCCTTTATTTTCTTTTGTGTACTATCTATATTTTATATGTAAATTTTCCTATGTTAGATGAATATCTCACCTGTGAAATTTGATCCAATTTGACTGTAAGATCGTACCCAACTGACCAAGATTCGAGCGACTTGATTTTTTTTAAAAAAAATTAATTAGAATCTTATCTATCAAATTTTGATCCGATTTGATCGTAAACATAAGGATAAGTTCCTTTCTCTTCGTTCTTTGACATTTTACTAGAAAAGACTTGCAATTATTTTGTTTTCAAAAATAAAGCTAAAAAAACTTGGGAAAATATCATAAAACTAGCAAGGGATCTAAGATAAGGTAGTGCTCAGTCCAGTAGCAACTATGCGAGGACTGCATCTAATTGTGTAAACAGAAGAACGGAAGCTGAGAACATTAACATGGTTGTGAGATCTAATCGAATAAAAACGAACATCGGTCGAAAAATAGACCAAATTCCCTATTTGTGATTCAACATCTAGCCCATCTCTCCTCTGAGTGGGATGATCTGGACCCATAGTTTCATCTCCTGCAGCAACCAGTCCAAAATTGAAGGGTGGGATGCCCTAAATCCTTCACAACCTTCTGACTTTGCAGGAAACGATTGAATTTGCAAAAATATACAAGATTGAGGACTGAACAATGAGATTCAATCATATATAGTCGCATAAATTCTTATTCAGCGCATCATATTATCAGCTATCAACTATTTACACAATAGTTCTCTAGGCATTATTTTCGAAAGCAGATCCTACGGGAAAGCTCAAGAATACAAGGGAATAGATCAACCAACAAAATAAGAAAGTTACTTAGGGTTTAGGATAAGCATAGGAAGTAAATTTACCACTTTCCACCAATAAAGTACTATTCCAATAAAATATTATCATGTTCCAAACTAGTTGTCATTTATGTTATCGATTCTCTGCCTACAAATCTTGACGGATGCAGACTCAATAACGAGAACGAAAACTCCCAACATTGACTAGTTGTGCTTTGGAACAGAGCCCCCCAAGAAATTAATTCCTACACCAATCTTCCAACAAGAAGTAATCTGCAGGCAACAAAATAAAAGAACTCCAACTGATATTAGTACAAATAAGCTTTGTGCGCATAAAGCTCTACATCTAACAAACAAACCAAAACTAATGAATATGACTCGACAAAATACGATAAATTGTTAATGAATCTTGTTTCGAGAAGGAAACGAGGAAGTGTGAAAGGCACGTGAGATACTTGGAATAGAAGTGGCCGGTATAGCGACGAAGGAATCTGAAGTGAAGCGTCTTCAGGTGGTCCAAAGTCCTGCACCACAACACGTTAGCCTTGTCCGGGGGGTAATCTCCCGGAAAACCCCTCCGATGCTTAAGTCAGATCGGAGAATCAAGAAAATAATGATGAATGCACAAATGGAGTAGTAGTGAGAAAGTAGTGATTGATACGGTAATGACCTATGAAGGTGGTAAAATGGGAGATAACTGCTGGTGGTGGAGAGTATAGATTTCGGCAGAGTTTCGGTGTCGTGAGGAGGGCATAAGGCGCCAATGGCCTTGGCTGCCCCTTTTATAACCATCAGATGATGATTATTTCTGAATAGGCTGAAAAGTGGGAGGTTAGAATTGGTTACCCCATGAAATGGGTAGTTTTTTGTAAGAAGTGGGTGGTTACTTGAAAGTTATGAGATGGTTATGCTGATGGAAGTTTAAAAGTGTGACTTTGACTATGAGTCAAAGTCAATAAATGAGGTCAAGGGTTGACTCCATGACTTTCATAACCTTGACTAAATTAACATAACTGAACATTACCATGACAAATCTGTTAAATTTCTTTTTGGACATGACTCAATATTTTTTTTTCCACTAATAGTCCACTCGTAAACTTTATTAAATTTAAATGGAAAATTTAAATCGTATTTTAAGGGAAACGCTAAATATCTTAAGATATTTGAAAGACTAAACTAGGATATAAAATAAAACTTGGCAATACTATTACATTCTATAAATTTTGATTTGTTAATAAAATCTAATTTTTATTATATATATAATTAGAAATATTTAGAATTGATTTAGTTCATGAAAAATTGGATGAGTAACCCCAAAAAGAACCCCATGAAATCCAAAAACAACCTCTAAAAAATGAAAAAGAAAACCAAAAGCAACCCAAAGAAAAACAAAAACAACCAAATAAGGCGGCAACAACAGCGGTATGCAGTCGAACTCCGCCCCCCTTTTACAGGTATACAATTTATCACAAAAGAACAAGCAACGGATGTGCTTAAGGAAACCCACAATGTTTGGAAGATGGGTTTAAGGCCCAAATAAAGGATAATAAAGCAGTATAAGAAATTTCGATGGAAAATGTGTTTGTTTTCATGAAATCATTGTTAATAAAGATTGAAGAATTGGAGAAAGAAAAGGGGAAAGTTCAGAAAGAGAGAGATGAGATTGAGACTGAAAAAGATCGTCTAAATGGGTTAATTAATGAATTGCTTGTAAATCCTGAGGAGATTAGAAAGTTAACCCTAAAATTGGGGAATCGAAATTGAATGAAAACAAATTAGAGAAGAAATTGGATGGGTTGAATTTGAAAGTGGATGAAACATTGCAGAGGTTTGATTTGGAATTGAATCGTTTAATCGATGAAAACCCTAAGCTGAAAAATACACAAATACGTCAGTAAAATATGTTCAATGATCTGGAATTGAATCAGAAATCAGCCATGGAAATTGTAATAAGTTCAGACGAGGAGAACCCGAATGGACTGAAATTAGAAATCTGCAACAAAATGGAGGAATTAATGGTTGATCATGGAGAATCAGATGACAATGGGGTGAAGAAATGTTTATTGCGATATTAATTTTGGTAGTTGTATTTTTTATTATGCCTCAAACATTCGTAAATGGGATGAATACTAAATAATTTTTATGCTTATTACTTATAAATGGAATAATAATAGTACTCTATAGTTCAATTGATTAATTACACTTTCAATAATCTATAACATTTGTAGTGGAAACTATTTTGTAAAGATGATTCAATATTGACTATAAACATTGACTAAAAAAAAAATATTGACTATAAACATTAAACAATGTGAAAAAAGTAAAAAAAAAAAAAAAAAAAAAAAAAAGAAGAATTAGAAAAATAACGCAGAGAGTATTTAGTACTTCCTCCGTTTCCTAATGTTTTTCCATTTAGAATATTCTATTTTGGAAAGAGAAACTTGATTAAGATTTTTAACACATATATAGAAGACAAAATATATTCATATGGATCTCATTAGATTCGTCTTAATGTATACTCTTTTATTATATAATTTTTATGATTTTTTATGATGCGTATTTATGGATATTTAAGCTTAGAATTTACTTTGAAAACTGTGTAAAAAGTATGAAAAGAACATTTAGAAACGAAGGAGTATCTTTATTAATAAATGTCCGTTCGTTAGCCAGGTTTTCCCAAAACATAGTATGAGCGTAGGGAAAGCAAAAACATTGATTATCACAAAACCCCTTATTAAGTCTAGTTTAATTAATTAAGTATACTACTTTCTTCAATCTTAAAATCCTCTTTTAAAAAGATAAATATTTACTTCGACTGCGATAAGACTTAATTTTCAATCTTTTTAATTTCTAAATATAACTAAAAACATTTTTGTCATATAATTAGAATTTAGTTTTGAAATATAGTTTAAATTTATAACCTTATCATAAAAGAATAGTTAAAATTAGGATTTGATTTCTTGACTTTATGTTATAAATATGTTACTCAAACCATCTATTTATAGCATTTTTTGTTATATTTTTGCACTCCTTAAATTATATATAATAAATAGTCACAATAAAAATATACAGGGCTTTTTTTTTAGAATAAATACGGGGCTTTTTGACAGAAAAACTATGGTTTTCTCGACGGTAAATATATTTTTCGACGCTTTGCGAAGCGTCTAAACAACTGGAGTTACACATTTTTGACTAGTAAAAAACTTATGATCCGATTTAATTTAAACCTAGCTATTATATCAAAAGTATATCATTAATAATATATATTAAATATCTCTTTTAGGAAAAACTTGATCCTTAATTTTTTTTATTTTTTTTATCATCTTTAATATTTAATTTATAAATTCGTTAGAATTGGAACAATACTTACTTATATCTTTCGCCTAGTCCTTAGTTTGTTTTTATTTTTTTTTATCATCTTTAATATTTAATTTATAAATTAAAGTATAGTTAAAAAATAAAATCTTATTTAATTGGTTTTAATGCAAAGATTTTTAATATTAATTTTTTTAACTTTTTTATTTATTGGATAGGGAATGTACTTCGTGGCATCTTGTTTATGAAATTTTTCAAAAATTGTTTTTTAGCGTATACTTATATTTTTAAATATAAATAAATAATGTAAAGTAAAATACATGAATATGATTGCGTAAAAGAAATTGGTAAAATACGATAAATTGTTAATGAATCCGTTAAATTTCTTTTTGGACATGACTCAATATTTTTCCTAACAATAGTCCACTCATAAACTTAATCTTTTGTTAAATTTAAATGGAAAATCTAAATTGTATTTTAAGGCAAATGCTAAATAAGATATTTGTAAGACTAAACTAGGATATAAAATAAAACTTAGCAATACTATAATATTCTATACATTTTGATTTGTTGTTAATAGTTTCTAATTTGATTTTGAGAATTAATTTAGTTCATTAAATGCGTGAAAAATCAATGTAGCTAATATTTTGGAACCCATGAACAACAAGTGTGAAATACTAACCTCCTATTCCATGTAAATTGTTCATTATCATTGGTGGAAAATTTTAAAATGAATAAATAGGTAAATTATTAAAAAGTCGAAGATATATGTACATGCGATTAAAATATAAACGAGAATTAAAAAATGGTTGTGGTTTAGGCCAAAAACAAGATAGATTTAATAGGGCAAACTATCAATGAAAACAAATAAAATTTTGTGAAACAAGAAATGTACTTCGTCGCATCTTGTTTATAAAATAAAATCAGAAACGACAGCTTAATATATTCTAATTAGCGAAAATTCTAATTTGATGTATCCCACAATATTTGGAAATAAATAAATACAAATTAGTCACCATACAAAATAATACTATAAATCACACAATAATAAGGAAATTATCAACAATACTATGACTTTTAACATTTTTTTATTAAAACATGAAAATATTGAATGTGTAATTATTCAATTGAACTATAGAGTATTATTATTATTATTATTATTATTATTATTATTCCATTTTGTAACTAATATGCACAAAAACTATTTATTGTTCATCCCATTTACGAATGTTTAACGCATAACAAAAAAATATAGCTATCAAAATTAATACCGCAAAATCTAAAATCATCTGTAAACACTTCTTTACCCCATTATCGTCTGATTCTCCATTATCGTCTGATTCTCCATCATCAGCCATAAAATCCTCCATTTTGTTGTCGATTTCTGAAATCTGTCCATTCTGCTCCTCCTCATCTGAACTTACAATTTCCATGGCCGATTTCTGATTCATTTCCCGATCATTTAACATTTTTAGCAGACGTATTTGTGTGTTTTTCAGCCCAGGAATTTCATCGATTAAACGACTCAATTCCAAATTAAACCCCTGCAATTTTTCATCCACTTTTGAATTCAACTCATCTAATTTCTTATCTAAATCGTTTTCTTTCGATTCCGATTTCCCGATTTTTAGGTTAAACTTTCTAATCTCCTCAGGATTAACAAGTTCACTAATCAACACATTTAGACGATCTATTTCATTCTTAATCGCATCTCTCTCTGTCTGAACTTTCCCCTTTTCTTTCTCCATTTCTTCAATCTTTATTAACAGTGATTTCATGAAAACAAGCACATTCCCCATCGAAATTTCATATAGTGCTTCATTATCCTTTATCTGGGCCTTAAACCCATCTTCCACACTTTGGACGGTTTCCGTAAGCACATCCGTTGCTAGTTTTAATGAGATAAATTGTATATCCGTAAGAGGGGGCGGAGTTCGACTGCATCCCGCCGTTGTTGCCGCCTTATTTGGTTGTTTTTGTTTTTCTTGGGGTTGCTTTTGGTTTTCTTTTTCATTTTTTAGAGGTTGTTTTTGGATTTCATGGGGTTGTTTTTGGTGTTGTTTTTGGGTTTGTTTTTGATTTTCCAGGGGTAGTTTTTGGGTTTCTTGGGGTTGTGTTTGGGTTTCTTTTTGATTTTCCAGGGGTTGTTTTTGGGTTTCTTGGGGTTGTTTTTGGGTTTCTTGGGGTTGTTTTTGGGTTTCTTGGGGTTGTTTTTGGATTACTTGGGGTTGTTTTTGGTGTTGTTTTTGGGTTTCTTTTTGATTTTCCAGGGGTTGTTTTTGGGTTTCTTGGGTTTTTTGGGTTTCTTGGGGTTGTTTTTGGGTTTCTTGGGGTTGTTTTTGGGCTTCTTGGGTTTGTTTTTGGATTACTTGGGGTTGTTTTTGGTGTTGTTTTTGGGTTTGTTTTTGATTTTCCAGGGGTTGTTTTTGGGTTTCTTGGGTTTCTTGGGTTTGTTTTTGGGTTTGTTTTTGCTTTTCTTGTTTTTGTATCCGTTTTTGTTTTTGTTTGTTTTTATGGTTTTTGCCCATTTTGATTTGGAAATGATAATATGATTCAAAGGAATTGAATATAGGATTTGGGAAAGTTTAAAGTTTAATAAACGAAAATGGAAATGGGATTAATGAGGGTTTTTTTTTTTGAGATAATGGGATTAATGAGGTTAGATGCTTATATAAAGAAAATTTCCCGTGGGTTTAATGTGTTAGGGGTTTTACGGTAGTTTCCCGTTTTATTTTAATTTATATACATTGTAAATTTTAGGCAATATATAATGAGGTTAGACACTTAGATATACTATACAAGTCTACAACACAAGGGATAAAATTAGGGGTGTGTAGAGCTGTTTAAAAGTGACTCAAAATTTGAATCGAAATTAAAAGTAAATCGATCCGAAAATGTGTTTCATTTATAGGTAAATCGAACCGACAGTACTGAACCGAAGTTGTACCCGAACCGGTTGACAACCGAAAATGGGAAAGTTGTACCCGAGTTGTAACCGATTTTTGTAACCGACACATAACGATTAACTGAGATTACCGGAACCTAATAATTAATAAAATTCAAAATGAGATGAATCAAATAACATCATTTGATTATGTTTTTTTTATTATAGTTTTAAGAATAAAATACACACTAAGTGATCAGTAAATCGTGTCAAAAAACAAATGATACATTTGTTCGGAATAGAGAAAATATTATTTTGGCGATTTTTTATTATGAGTTTAATCTTGCACAATTATAACTTGAAAAGCTAATTTTGGCCCAATATAATAAGAAAACTATTTAAATTTTATCGAAATAATCAAATTGTATTTAGCTTTTTATGCGATCGGAATAAATAATAATAAATTTATAATTTATAGGACCAATCTAATAAGTCTAGACAAAAATTACCTTTATTTTGTTTTTTTTGGGTGAGCTTTAATAATAATGTACTTAGTATGTCTCTTTAAGTTGAAAATGACATTTTTTTTTTCTTCAAAATGTGATTTTTAAAGGCAAACTCAAACAAATAGGAGTTTGTTAAACTAAATCAAGGACATAGGAGTCATTAGCAAAATGCAAACCAGTCCTAGGACAGTTCTTAAAAGATGTATGTATAAAATAACAATGGAAAGTGAGACAAATATAAGTAAAAAAAATTGAATAAAAAATGATAATAAAAACTGATTTATAATGAAATGGGAGAAATACATGAATAGAGTGATAGAATAATTTTAATGTGTGAACGAGAAGAAAAAAAAAAGAGTAATTACAAATTACAAGCCACAAACACAATATAGCAATTAGCAAAACCCGTTGCAACTTACAAGCCACAATATTCTTAACAATAAGATCTTCTAGTTGCCCGTATGTTAGAGTATATAACATCTTATGGCGCCTAAACCAAAAGCTTAAGCTTATGGTTGAAGCCCCATGAGATGTTATATACTCTAACAGTTGGTATGTAAATGAGGTAGAAGATCATTAGTTGCTTTGCAAGACCGTATACGTTAAATTAGGTCCTTAGCTTTATTGTGTTCTATACTTGGATATTTGGATTATGAGTAAAACCAAGTAACTATATTGCATTGATTTGAAAAGAATAGAGTTAAACCGAAAATAAGTGTACAACGGGATGGGGGTTATTAGGCTCAGATCGACCCTTTATAGAGTTAAATGGATTGGCTCTAAAGGAGCACTCGATTTAGAAAATGAAGCAGTCTGAATTATGGTATTGATCCATAGAAGAAAGCAATGTTTCTTTACAATTTCATATGTTTGTTTCAACAATAGTTTATCAGCAATTCATCTCAAACAAAATGCACAAGATCATGGATTAGTATATAACCTATATATTGCACACTACCACAGTTAACTGTACTTCATTTCAGCAACGTAAACAGTCTCAGAAGCAGACATTACCTCCAGCTCCAGAAGAATCTGCATTAACACGCTTGCTAGAAAGTGTCACCGACATCATTTGCTGATTTCCACAATGGAATTTAGAAAAAGTCTCTATGCTGTCAGAGCTGTAGTTTGTAGAATCTTCATTGCCAGCTTTTTGTGACGCTGAAATGTGCGTCTCACTCACTATTTTCATCCGAATCCGCTCAGCTCTCGATCCAATTACCTGACCCAGAATAGACGCACCAATGGTTAAGGCCATGGCAGCCTTAGGCATCATGACAGATTTTCTAAGCATGGCTATGAAGGGGACAGCAGCATGAACTGCAATGAACCATGACAGTGAGAATTTCTGTGTATGTTCCCTCCATATACCCAGGGGTATATTGGCTGCCATTCCCAACGCAGCAATGCAGAGCACCTTAGCAGGTAATGGTTGTGGGCGGAGATTTTTTACAAAGGCGGTACGCGCAAGAGCAGCCCTGGCAGCAACTACGGCGGGAGGACAACGGAGCTTCATACCAGAGGGTGGTTGTAGAGCTTTAGCAACAAGAGGAAGAACGTGACTTACGGCTCGATAAGACTTCGCAATTGGGCAATTCCCAGTTTGAAGCCATTCATTGCTGACTGCCTCATGCCCTGACGAATTTTGTTTCTGAATAAGATACACATGTGTAAATGTCTTTTTCCTATGCATATATATATAATAAACACAAATAGAAATACTAACCGGGCATAAAGTAGACAAATATATATGTCTACATCATAGAATGAATTGTTACACATGCAACTAGAAGGTATACTAAAAGGCTGTCACCTTCCTTGTAGTGGTAACTGCTAAGGGTTACAATTTACAAATAACATTTTCTAGTATTCAATTACCCAAATTAATCAATAGTCCAATAAGCATATAGAAAATGACACAACAATAATAAGGCTTTTTCTTCGAATTATGTCTTATCCTTCATTGCAAGGGGTTAAATACGCTAAAAATAATTAGAAGCAGAGGGTCAATGGTTTCCTGAAAGGGAAAAGTTACAGGCACACCAAAACTTCTCGTCACATTCTCTCAAAACTTAATGTTGAAGATAAGCACCATATACCTGAGAATGGTTTTTATTCTTCCCCAAGGACTCGGCTTCCTGCCTCTGTTTCTTCAATTTGTCAGAAAAGAAATTGAAACCAAATGGCCCTCCAAGTCCAAATGATGACAAACTAATGCTGGCCGCTTTTCCAGCTAAAGGGTTGAACTTTGGGGCAGATTCGGATTCAAAATAATTATCACCATGAAGATTTGGCCTGTTTGTGAGCGGAACAACCCCATCCTTGCCGTGGAAAAGGTTGAAGGCCAAATCGAAGTTTGGACCATCTTCAAAGATAGGACCTTTAGCTCCAGCTACCTGCAGTGGGAGAGATCCAATTACTTAGAACAGTGCCTGCATATATCACAGCCCAAGAAGAAATAGATAGCCTAGACATTGGCACTCACTGGAGCAGGAACATTCACAGGTGAGAATGACAAGTTTGTCGGTTTGGTAATGTTCCTCAAGAAAGGACATCGCTGGATATCTTGCTCTTCAAAGGGGCAATCAGATGCCTTCTCCCTCATTCTGTTAAGAAAAAAGTCCATGATAACTTCCTAGGGAAGTTGACCTGTGAAAAGAGAGCAAACCACATTAGAGTGCTTACCCTAAACATCAAAAGGTCAAGTTCAGCTTCAACTGACCTGCTAGAAATGGCTCAACTAATGACAATAATTAGCTAGTTAAATAGAATATGATATGAAGTATATATACACTGACAACGGACAAGTATGGAGAAGCCTGGGCACTAAAAAAAATGCTTAAGGACTAGGCCATATGCAAAAGATTTGTACAAACTGAATTGGAGACCTATGTAGACAACCCCAGACCTGAATTCAATAAATCACTAGTAGCATCCTTAGTACTCATCTCAAAAATTCTATTTCCTCCATATTGTGTAGACCCAAATGAAATAAAATCAGAAGAAAAGTTTTCAACAACACAAAAACGCTGGGTGCATTGCATGCATTTTACCACTGGAACAAGAAAAATCCATCCAGAAGCAACTCTGTAAAAAACAAAAAGTAGGTACAAAACCTTTGACTGCCAAGTAACTTAAAACATGGCAGTAGAAAAAAAGATGTATGGAATGCAACTGCTACAGAAAAAAAAGATGTCCAATAGTATACATCCAAAATTTCATTTCAATAAACCAATTTAATAGCCAGTCAGTAACATTAGATCATTGCACTGATATGGCCAGGATTCAACTCCCAAGGACAATTTCCAAGTTCTACTTCTAAATTGATAGAATGGTGAGACGATAAAAGATTTTAGCATGCCTATGGTTGCATCATCTTAGCCCAATTTCTAATGTTCATCTCACAAATCAGAAGTGTAAAATGCAAAGTTCCAAAACCATCCAATTCTAAGATTTATTAGAAGTTCGATTGACAGCAATTCATCCGCCTTAACCTTTAGCAATTCGTAACTCATCAACGGCTCAACGCAAAACGTACATCTTCCATTGGTCCATCCATATATGATATGAAAACTTGACTGACACAAAGATCATCACTAGCCAATACTAGATTACTAGTATGTGAAAGCCAAAGCCCCCTAGAATATACTTCTAAATGGGTGTGGGGAAACATACTCCCCCGAACGAGGAAATTAATCACCCCATATTTTCCTCAAACGAAAGAATTAGTCTCCCCTTTTCTTCATCAATTCTTTTTACAACCTTATTTTGCAAGTGCAATCCTTTAAATACACCACCATTTCTCATTATTTTCTTAGTTTAACTTTTTTTTGTCCCCTAAATATTTAACCTTAATCCAAACACAGCCTGAGGTTCTCTACACAGATTTCCAACATACTTCCTCTAGATTTTAATAGAAGCGTATGATCGATAAACCTCCTGGTCAAATGCTAAAGGAATTTGGAAGAAGCATATGATAAAGCAAATACTTTTCTGGGTTTAATCCATCGATTTTCCTTGTCAACCATTACATCTACGTTAATAAAAAATCATTAATTCAGAAAATTGCAGAACAATCGCAAAATTAATTTACCCTAAAAATCGAAATTTACACTAAAAACCTATAAAAACCATAAATCACATAAAATCATAATCTCAAATCAATTGTGCCCAGTAAATATTTAATCAATAACATACAAATCACAATTAAGCTATAGCTGTCGAATAAAACAAAATTAGGTCATAAAAAGCTAAATTTTAATCAAAAGAATGGAGGAAAAATAAACAAATCAGTATTACTTACAAGAAAATTGGGGAAGATCGATGAACAGACGTGTGGAGAGCACAGAAAAGAACGAGCCACGCAAAATCTGATTCTTCCAATTTCGGTTTTTTCTTTTTGGATTATATGTTATTGAAGAAACAAAAATTGACCAAAAAAAAAAAAAAATCAACCATTAAAATGTGAGTATTAAAATTAGAAGAAAAAAATGGATAATATTTGGTGGTTTGGACTTGGGAGCTCACCAATTGACCAAACCCATGCTGACCCTTTTTTTTTTTTTTTTAAGATTACCTGTAGTCTTTATTATTGTAATTTGTAAATCAAGGTACACCAAGATGCGGAGACTTGGTATATTTAAAAAAAAAAAAAAGATGCGGAGACTTGGTGGAAAAGAAGTTTTACATATTTTATTCATAGCATTGCCGCTATCTCACTTAGCAATCATATAGGCTACAATATTACCATGTCTACGAACAAAGCTACACTTAAAATTAGAAACACAACCTCTAAGCACAAGTATAAAGTCCAAAACAACATGCAAATAAGTGAGACCATCGTCCATCTTGTTGACCAAGTAGTTCCACATTAGCTTTGTCACTTAAAAAAATGATTATTGGGTTTTAAATTTGATTGATTTGATCAGGTTGAATTTTGTAGTTGTCCAACTTATTAATATTATGCTTCTGAATTATTAGTTAAAAATTTTATGGATTTTTTTTATCATTATCAATAACTTTTTCTATTATTATAAAAATAAAACAATGATTACTATTGATAGTTATCCCAATTGAGTGGTTCTACATTAAACTTTGAGAATTGGCATTAGTCATTTTGAATCTTAATGGTGTATAATTTTTTTTGATGATTAGTCATTTTGTCATTTTGGTGGGTTGTGGAGTTTTGAACAATTATATATATGTTATTTAATCATTCTGAATCTACAATTCAACTGTATAAGGAATATAATGTTGGTTTTTTAGGAAAGAATACAATATGGAGGACCTTATAGTATGTTCCACGTTTTCAAGCTTTAGATGATGATCTGATGTTTCAATTTTGCTAATAGTAAGTCTCATGGGAGACAGTCTATTCTATAGACGGAATCCATGAAGCCCAGCCCAAAATATAACATAGTATATTTGAGGTTATAATAAATTATTTGGGGTTATAATAACTTATATTTGGGGTTATAGAATAGTATATTCGAGGTTATAATACCTTACATTTAGGATTATAACATAATATAATTGATATGATAATTAAAAAAATCAGTCTAGGGAAATGGGCTGGCTCAATTTTATAGTCTATGCTATAGACCGTCTCTTGTGAGATTTTGTGTTTTGCTAAAACTATTGTAATGGACCATGTTGTTTGGGCCTATCAATACTCTTTGATCTGGTTCAAGTTTTAGACAAAAGTTCAAAACTTAAGCCCATTCAGCATGGGCCAAAAGTAAGCTTGGGATGTATTTGGCATATAACTAATTTAAAATTTGCAATAAAGTTTAAACATTTCGGTATGAAGTACATCAATTACAACAGTTTAAGTAACGTTTAATGGCGATAATAGTTGATTTTAGAACATTACAACTTGTAGTATATGTTTTTTTTAGAACATTACAACTTGTAGTATATTAAAAATCGATCAAAAAATTAGTTTACAATTTTGAATTTTTTTTGACTTATTTTTCAAGAATCACACGCAAAAACATACAATAACTGGTTTAAAAAGGCATATCAATGAAGAACTATATTTTATCAAATTATCAACGTGGATATTTTTAGAACACATGGGTATGTAAAAAAAATAGCTAAAGATGCAATACATAAAAAATTAATAATAATTAGACTCAGGATCAATTGTTGGATTGTAGAATCGTAATCGAGTTATGGTTCTACCTCTCAATTTTTTATTCCAATCAGAATCATAAGGTTTTACCAATGTCACGGCTCTGCTTACGATCTAAATTGATGTTTTGTATTTGAATCGCAAAATCATAGGATTAAAGATCAAAATCACGATAAAAAATTTTTATGGTATTAAAATGTGGAGATAATGCAAGTATAATTTGAAGTTTGAAGTAGCATCTCTTGAGTAGGTGACCTACTTGAGCTACTTCCTAGATTTAGCAATATCAATAGTCTTAATCACATGTTCTTAATTTCACTAGAACTTGCTACTCCTATGTTTATCCTTAATCCCATTTAATACTCTTTTTATTTACTTATTTTTTTCTTTATCTCTCACCCTCTTTCAAAATGCTATCAGACAAAACCGCCATTTAAGATGGCGGTTATATTAATACCAAAAAAATTTAAATCGTAGTAAATCGCTATTTCAGGTAGCATTTTGTATTCAAAGAATAAACTGCTATCTTATACTCCCTTCGAATTGTCCCATTCGGATTTTCACGGATATTAAGGGTGGGGTGGGGTCCATTAAAAAGATGGTTGGTGGGTATTTTAATTGGTTAAATTAATTGTAAAGGTGGTAGTTGGGTATTGAAAGTAGTAAAAGTGGGGTATTTAGGTAAAAAAAGATAGACAAAAAAGGAAATAAAACAATTGATATGAATTTGCCAAATAAAGAAATGGAACATCTAAATATAATTCAGAGGGAGTATAATGATTTTATATGACAGAATTAAAAAAATAAGGTACATACTACATGGACATTAGATAATAGGGTGTTATGTTTCCCATTAACATAAAATGGGAATTATTTCCCTAAATTGCAATATATTGGGAAAAAACTCACTTTCCACAAATTAAACAATATATTTAAAAAATATATAAGAAAATCTATAAATTTGTTTATATTTAATGCTATTTAAAAATAGATTTGTGCATGAGAAGGAAAAAGTGAGAGCTTGAAAAAGTAAGCATTACAATTGGATCATAAACGCCAATCATGCCAATGCCAGTTGATAGAATCCCCTAATAAAAGCTGATTTTTTAGCAAAAGTCATTTTCAGAAAACAATTTATACAATAATACAAATTTCTTAGTCACTGAAATATGACATAATGCGTCGGCAAAACTGCTCCAAAATTGATGGAATCTAATCAATTAATTAATTACACAACAATTTTTATTCATCCGTTATATTATTTCATTTGTTTTAAATGAACTATAAAAAATATCTATAGATATGCATTAGGAGTATTAAACTTATAAAATTTATTTAGTTAAAATTATGCGTTAAGTTAAATCTGACTGATTCATATGAATATATTTTATATTCTATTTGATACTCCCTTCGAGTCATTTTAGATATCTCATTTGGGTTTTCACGGTTAAGAGTGGTGTGAGGTCCATTAAAAAAGTGGTAGTTGTTTTAATTGATTAAATTGATTGTAAATGTGGTAGTTGGGTATTGGGAGTACGTAGTAAAAGTTGGGGTATTTAGGTAAAGAAAAGATAGACAAAAAAAGGAATTGGAACAATTGATATGATTTTGTCAAATAAAGAAATGAGACAACTAAAATGATTCGGAAGGAGTATATCCTTTAAAAATCTTATTTAAGTTTTTTTCTTTAAAAGCGAAATTTTTCTAAGTAGACAAATAAAAGAAAACAGGTTCCATAAAGTAATCAAATTTGTAAGAAAAATTTATTAAAAGAGATATTATTATGATGTGTAATTAGCGAATGGTGAACTATGAGTAATATGTACTTTATGAGTAAAAGTAAAATTCATTAAATATCTAAAATATAATTCGATTTTGAAACGTAAGAATGGAGCAATTAGTATAATTGTTTACAATTGTCTTGACATCATTTTTAAGGATATTGTGTCTTAGGATGATAACTAATAAATAATTTTAAAAACCTGAGTTTAATAGATCTGATTATAATTCGAGTTTTTACAATTTAAAATTTCAATTATATTTATTATTGATCTTATTTTGTAATTCACTACATCAAATGTAAGTTTTTGCGACATTAGATTTAGTGACATTAAAAAATACCACTAATTATTTTGTTTAGAGTAATAATATGATATTTATTTTATATTTCACTATAAAATAATTTAGCAACACTTTATTTGGTCTTTAGTAACATATGTAATTGTTACTATAGTCTATAGTAGCATTTGTGAGAAATGTCACTAGATCCTATGTCGAAAAATCTTTAGTGTGATATTTTATTATGCTGATAAAGGGTCTAATAAATATCATTAAATCCTCTATATATACTATTAGAATTTGAAATAGCAACATTTAAATTAAATGACGCAAAATATATCCCATTAAAAGGCAGTAATTTTTCAATCTCCTAAATTTTCATTTTTTTTGGCTCGGCCCCGCGGGTGGGTCCAACAACTCACATGAACATGGCTTGTTTTGGCTGTTTAGCGAATAGTCATGTGATCGTCTTTCCCAAATACCACCTCACTCATTGACTTAGTGAGTAAATTGGTTTAAGGGTTAAAAACACCGACAGCATTAAAAAACATCACTTTCTTTACGTTACTACCATACTCCAAGCCGGCCACGCTATGCAATTGTCCCTTTTATTATTAAATTATATATGAGTAGTTTTATATCGGATAAAGAGAATTTAATTAGTCATTTTTTGATTTAGTTGGTTTCTTGACATAGTATTAAAGCCGGCGTGATAAAATGTAACAGATTCAAATCTTAACCACCACAAACTCATATAAAGCTAAATGTTTAGTGCAAGATATAAGGTGAGTATTTGTTAACACTTACGGCCCGTTTGGTAGCTGATAATAAATCGTGGCAATGAGAATGGAAAATTAGTGTAATTTTGGTTAAAAAAATCTTTTGGCTATCTTGATGGTCATACTTGGCAACCTTCAATTATCTCATTTTATTCATAAAATTCATTCCAATGCATTACCAATGAGAGAGGTGGTATTAGGAGGTAATGGAAATTTGTGAACAAAAAAACTTTTTTGTGATCAAAATTTCATTACCATGGAAATGACATGAAAGTTTTGATGAAATTTTACACTATAAATCATTCTGATTACCACCATTTAGTACCATTAACCAAACGCGGCGTTACTACTCTGTCCTCTTCGAATTACATGAAAGAGAAATCGATTTATATTTAAGGAAGTGGTAATAAATGAAGAGAGGGAATGAATTAGAGAACGAATTGTGTGGATGAAGTTAAAAAAAAATTAAAATATGATGAGATTAAAAGAAAGTAATAAGTCATTGTTGAAAAATAAAAATATTGCACTTAATTAGGACATATCACTAGAAGGTGGACCTCGGTTCCACACTGATGCAATTAGGATTTTCCGAGTGTCCTTTGTCTTGATGTATTTGACTTTTTTCTGGTGAATGAAAAAGTTTTTTATTTGCCAAAAAAAATAAAATTAAGACATATCAAAATGAAAAATAATGTAAATTTAATAAGACGGAATAAGAAATATACTTCATGTAAGTCATTGCCTTATCATTGGTTATATTCTTCGTGCGATCTTCATTTAAATTTATATTTTTTTTTTTGCGCGTATAGGGAAAAAGGTACCTCCATGTTATATGTAACGTTGTTGTGTTGGACTTCGAGAGTTTTTAATGGTATGGCTTACTTTTAGTAATAACAAAATCTCATGTTGTGTTTCTTAATCAAAAATAGCATGTCAAGAATCAAGTATGAACTTATAAGACAAAGTATCGGAGAATCTGAGCGTGTTTAACATTTCGATTATTTGGGCTCTGAAAAAATAGGGGTCTTAATATTAAATTACTTAGTATATGTTAATAAGTATTAAAAGATACAAATTTGTTAAAAACATATTATAGTTTTTAAAAAGTTGCGTAAGACCTTTATAAAATTTGTCAGATTTTGCTCCGACTGTATTACAGTGAAATGGATCTGCACAATTTAATTTTAAATACAAGAAGCCAAGTTAAAAGGAACAAAGAGTAATAATACCAACTAATCAAACAAATTCTCACTTCGTTTCTTTTTAATTGTCAATTTAAGTTTTTTTTCTTTTTTTTCTTTTTTTTTTTTTACTTTTTAACAAGAGAGAAATTTAAATTTGATTTTCGAAGTATGTATATATTAATTATTGAATATAAAATGTATTCATGTTGGATTTTGTTAGATTCGTCTTAATACAAAGGTTTGGGCAAAATAGTAAATTTAATAATCTATTCCCAATCCATTTATCACTCATACCAAACTAGGACTTGCGTTATATTTTAACAATTTCCAACAATTAGTTTCCAATCTCAATCCTACTTTTTAATCTCCAAATTTCCATTCCCACATACCAAACGCCCCCCTTAGAATTGTAAATAAAAATTAACAACTTTTATTTCTTATTAATAATTTAAATTTTCAAGAGAATATAATATAGAAATTGCAAAATAATTAATATTTTATATTATGACTTTAACTTCAAAAAAAATAAATATTAAAATAATTAAATGTACTATATCATTTTCCATATTTTTAATATTTTAATTATGAATGTTTGAAATTGATCGAGGATAACATGTAGCTTAAAAATTAAATGTAAATGACATATATCTCCGTAAACTTGACGTAGTGGCATGCAAGGCATTAAGGCAATAATATAATGTTTTCATGGTAATAAGAGCTTTTAAATATTCCTATTTAAGTTTAAAATTTATTATCATATATATTACACATTAAAATATATTATATTTTTTATATTTGTTTATTTCTAATTAAATTTTTCAATATTATTATTATTCTTACTAACAAATACCAATGGACATCCATTAGTTTTCGCCTTTTTTGATTGAGATTTTTTGTCAAAAAAAAACAAAAATGATATTATTAGTTTTATGCCTAACTTTTTGTGTAATTGTGTGGGGTTGACAAATTAGAATTCATTAATTTCTATATATTTTTTCATTTCATTATACTTGCTTTATTTGACTTTTTACGCAGTTCAATGCGTTATTTTGTTTTTTTATATGAAGTATTGAATTATACACGTCTAAAAATTATAAAAAAATAATGTTATGAAAGTATGCGATTAGACGATTCAAACAAGATCTCACTTATTATATTTTTTCTTACACATTAGCCACAATATATAAAATAAGCTTGAACTATGAATAGTGATGATAACAAAAATGTGGCGAGTATTTCATAACGAAAGCTAGTATTAAAATTGTGGTCTGCTCTTTGTAATTAATGGATATAGAGGTGTCGTGATCCCAAATACAAACTTCCCGTTAATTAAGGAAGTTAATATCAAAAACTCAAAAAAAAAAAAAGGAAGTTAATATCAATAAATTTTACTAGTAGTTGAAATATTTGACCTACATTTCTTTTTTCATAAAGATATTTATATCAAAGGATTCCATAGCCATATAATGTACACATTACTTTAGCCTAATAATTTTTTAGCAAATTTAGTACGAGACTGTATCATAGTGAGATGGACCTGCACAAGCAATTTTGTTAGTAAAAAAATTTAAAAAAAAATAAAATTTGAATTCACAATTATATAAAAAGCAATTTTCTTAAAACAATTTGAGTTGATTCAATTAAAGTCGTATAATAGTGAGACGGCCACAATAAAAGAATGAGTGTTTTTGTTTTCAATATACAAGCAATTTGTTTGTCAATAGCAATTAACTTTTTAGTGGGTTTGTTAGGTAGGTTATGGTTTTTATATTATTGGTTAATTAAGGTTTTTATTTTCTTGATAAATTTAACAGTAAAATTATATGACTTGTATTAACAAAATATTTTTTATAAGCATATTGACATATTTTAAGCTTGTTGCCCAATGTTTTTATATTAAATATTAGATAATAATTAATAGCTAATTTCATCTAGAATTAACTTATAAAATATTCTTAAAAGCCAACTAAAACGAATCTTCAAAAAAGAAAAAAAAAAAAGCCAGCTAAAACGACTAACTAATGTTACTACTAGTTTGTCAAATAAATCAATTGAACGAGTCAAAAATATTGAAACACCTAAAAACTAAATATAATTTTTTAATCATAGGATAGACTGAGAGAAGGAGAAGACTAGGTGAGAATTAATCCCAAAGCCTTGCATTCTAAGGAATGCGATACATGCTCCAACTAAGAAAATACTGGATTATTGGATCTTATATCTTTAGTTTGGAAGGTTTCAATGATCAAATTCACAAAATAATCTAATGATTGTTGCCGCCGTCCTTCCTCCTCAAACCTTATTCATAGTTTTCTATGAGCAGAATACACTAAATAGAATGATGATGATGATTAAAAAAATAAAAGTTAAAGCTAATAAATTATTTTGAAAATGGGGTATTAAATTTAAATGATGCTTAAAGCTAAGAGATTATTATTGTTTGGCAAAATAAAGCAAAAATAAGCTTAATATAGTAACTTGAAGTAGAAGTCTTAGTAGTCAAACATTACTACCAATTGGTCCAAAACATGAATCGTCGGTTATAGGGTTAGTTCTTTACCACTTTGAAGTTAGAACTTTGGAGCTTCAAAGTGAATGTTGGACCAACTCTAACATGTGAATGCTCTCAACTTTCCTAACTATGTGAAAATGACCTAAAAACTAACTCTAATTTTATGTCAATTTTTAGTACTTATTTCTCATGACTCATGGCAAGGAATAAATGATGCACATTGTGTGATAATTATATTGCTTGTTTTATAATCAGGGTCGGTCCTAAGCAAGGGTAAGGCGTGCCTACGTTCAGGACCCCCCATAAATTTTAGTTTTCAATTAGTGTTAATGGTCGAATTTTTCTATGTATACAGTAGTTTAAGGGTCCTGGGCCCATAAATAAGCTTTCGCCCCGGGCTTCTAAAAACCCAGGGCTGGCCTTGTCTATAATTCTAAAAAATTTAAGGAGTATTTTTTTATTATTGTCTTGTCTTGCTTTTTGTTGTGTCTATTATTACGTGTTTTGGATCTTTATTTGCACGTCTTTTTAAAGATAAGATTTCACCAACTACAACCGCTTTATCTGAGTTTGACATGGCGTATTACATATACCTTCCCAAACCTTCTTGACTATAGTTTTATAAGCGAGAATACTAGACATGAAGATTACAAAAGTTGATTTTTTTACTCATGTCATTCACAAATGACAAATCAATTCCTCTAGTATTTTGTGTAGTAAATTCTTACATTCAATTGCTACTTCTATCTAGGTGAGATTGAACTAAATAGAAAGTGAGTGTAAGAAAAATATGAGAAAATATGTAACTATAATATTAAATAAAGAGAGCGAGTAAATTGTGTGGATAATATTAAAAGAGAATTTACATGTGTGGTTGTGATAATAAAGAAGAGGTATAGTCTATTTTCAAGTAAAAAAATAATACAAAAAAATTAGACAACCTTAAATAAGAAATTAATTAAACTAAATGAATTAAGTACATCTATTTTCATATATAATCATTATTTTTGTCTCCTCTACTCCAAACCTTAATATTATGATTTATGACTTTATTTTCTAAGCTCTTAACCTGTTACTTCTCTGTAACACTATGTTTGGTACATTTGATTTTTTATACAATTAAATATTATATTTTAATTTTTTATATATTGAATTATACACACATAGGAATTAAATAATATTATTATGACTAGATATTATGAAAGTGTGCAATTAAATGATTTAAAGAAAATCCACTTGAATATATATTGACTTACATATTAACTGCAATATATATAAAATAAACTTAAATAAGGAATGACGTTAATAACCGTATGTAGCGAGTATTTCAGATAAGAGAAAATATAATAGATATAGATAGATCAGTAATAAGTTCTTTATAAGTCTATTAAAATTTAAATCATACTTGTATCTATATTTAAAATACAAGAGCCTTTTTAATTTAATAGGAGTATTACGGGGAAATTTGACAATAAATCCTAGGAGTAGTTAATAACGGTGATTTGTAAATAACTAAAACAGGATAAAAATTATTATAATAAAATAAACAAAATCAAAATTAAAATCGCAAAATTCTCATCCTATCAAATCGTACCACATAAGAGTAATTTGTTAACTTCACAATTCACCGTTATTTACCAAGACTTCCGCGAAATTTGAAGAGTCTGTATAAAATAAATGTAGAGCAAATGAAAGAAAGACCACTCGTTTCCAAGCAGCTGCTCCTTCATGGGCACCTGACAGTCACAGATACTATAAATACTCCTACAGAATTCACACTAATTACACTTGCAGACATGTTTTATGACAATTAAAGCAATTATCAAAATTAATAATTATTATTTTTCAATCCCGTCAAAAATGTATCAGACATTTGACAAGAAAACCAAAAAAAGACAATAAACTATTATAGATGTAATTTTTTTTAAAAATGAAATGACAACAAATAGAAATAAAATTAATTTAATAAAAGCAGTTAAAAAGAAAATAAAATAAATGATAAAGGAATGACTACTACTACTTCCTCCGTTTCATAATAATTGCTAGTACTGAGTGTGACATGTTGTATGGGAAAATGTTACAATCAGTAGCAAGTACTTCCCCCGTTCTAATATAGTTGTAATATACAAAAAATAAGCACTATTTACTTATTATCTCCCTTAATTTGAGATTAATAAGTAATCTATAAGTTAAAGCATAGTCAAGTGAGATCTTGTAAGATTCGTCTCGACTCTCGACGTAAAGATTATTAAAATCAAATTTTTATAATTTTATATCATACATGATTATAGATATTAAGGATTAAAATTAGTGCATTGAACTGCGTAAAAAAGACAAATGTTGCAAGTATTTTGGAACCGATGTAGTATTATGGAACAGATGAAGTACTAAAATAGTAATATTATAAATAAATAAAAGTTTGTGTATGGATGCCGGATGGATGATTGATATACTCTTTATGTCGTGATAGGATTGAAGCAAAGAGAAAGTGATTATTTTAAAGAAAAAAGGTGAATACTGGTAATAAATAAAAAGAGAGATAAACTATGTGGATGAAATTGAAAGAGTATTAAAACGAATGAATAAGGTTAAATCTAAAAATAATGTGCGAGGACAGAGCCAAAGCAAGGAATAAAGTGAGCCTGTAAAATTAGAGATTACTGTGCATCGTACGAGTCAGTGTCGGTAACATTATTATATTCACCATGTTTGTATGCCATTATTTTATTATGAAACGGAATTATATTATATCATCATACTCTGTTTATCTCGATTATAGAAAATTATAGTTAAGGTTTGAAGATGAAAGAAAGACGACAGTTTATACCTATTAAGGAGAATGCGATTAAAAAGTCCTTGGGATCGAAAAAGATCTTTAAAAAGAAATGGACTTATATATTCAACTCAATTTTTAATTGATTATTTTTAAGATTGTACAAGTATATAATTATTTTATGATTTTAAGTGATCGGCGATTTTGAAAATTATAATTGATCATTTTAGGACTGTAAGTAATCATTTTAAGTTTATAATAACTAATCACCTTGAAAATCTTTCTAATAGTTCATCCGTTCCAAAATACTTGCAACATTAAAAATATTAGGTTATTTATTTATCACTTTTAATTTGTGATTAATATTTAATTTATATGTTAAAATGTAGTCAAGTGAGATCTTGTTTGATTAATATCAATGCAAAAATTCTTAATTTTAAAATTTTATAATTTTATTATATATAATTTGATATATTAAGAATTACCTGAAAAACAAATATTACAAGTATTTTGAAACGAAACGAAGTAACTATATTAAGAGTGTCATCTTATCTTAATCACTCGGTCTAGAATCAATGCAATGAATCAATGAATTCCATAAATTTACAACTCACAAGTATGGAATGAAAATCTTAAAAAATTAATTTGGACTTACGCTTTTCATTTACATTTCATGAATTTCTACGTCACAATAATAACAATAACAATAAATTGATCAAATTGATTATATAATAATCTTTTTCAATTTAAGGATATTTTTTTTGTTTACAAATAAATAAATTGACATCTTAATTAGCCAAATATTTAGAAGGAATTTAGTTTAAATACTAACTTTAATATTCAAATGAACAATTCAACTTTGTTTTTTTTATATATAAATTTTTGGGTAAGAATAATTCTTACAGACGAGAGGAAAAGAAATTAATTTTTTTATAAATAATGAATCTTAAACGTGATTTTTAAAATTACAGTAGACCTTTTATAGTAGCAAAAGAGATAAGGCATATATTATTAATTTAAAATTAAAACATAAAGATAAAGTGATAATTAAAAAAAATACAAAATGTGATATACTCTCATTTTCTAATAATGATTTTCTTATTTTCAGCTTGGATAACATTCTTTAAACTTGTTTTACCTAACTCTCAAAATCGCACTTCATAAACTTTGCCATGCTAATTCAAACCTCTCATCAAACTATACTTTACAAAAAGTACCGTTGCTGATATTTTATGGGCCATCGACAAAATAAAAAAAGTCATTTTTATAGAGTATTGATTTTAATCTTTAATGTATGTTTGACATAAATAAAGTTACAATTTTAGTTAGAAATGACCTTGCTAACATTAAAGGTGTGTTTGGCTTGACAATTTAATTATGAAAAGGAGTTTTCAAATTTTATACTTGGAGTCGAAGAATAAGTATTAAATTTTACAAAATGATCTGAGTTCAATTCTCACATACTCTACCGTTTCTTTAGCCTATTATTATATAATTAAAAAAATAAAATTTCACCTACTCTTATATCCTCAATATGTTTATCTTTCTATTTAAAAATCCTTCAAACCAAATTAAATAATTATCAATTAAATTTTCATTTAAAATTTAAAAAAAGTGCTTTCCACCCAAATTAATTAGACCTAAATATACTTGTATTTTTTTAGCCTTTAATAAGTCCAACCAAAACCAGCTGTCCTCATTCCTCACCGTCATGGAGTAATTCATTAAATCATCTCTACTCTTTCCGTTTAACTGATTTTGCAACATTATTTATTTTAAATAAATTACAACATTATTTGACACTCTATTTTAAATTTCATTCACTTAATTTATTATTTTATTTTAAATATTGATATTTATGGCCTTTAGAGTTGTACTTAAAAATTAATAAGTTCTCTTTATCATCGATAAGTTTAACTTTTCAAGAGAATCTAATTTAAAAATTAAAAAATAATTAATATTTTTTATAATTATTTTATCTTTTCAAGAAAAATAATACTAATTTAATAAAGTATAAATTCTTATGTTCCAAAGCAAAAATAATATTAAATTACAATATTAAAATACAAACTTATTTCTTATATACAACCCTTGAAACTGTATATATTATCTTCGTTTTATTTTTCTACACATTAATTATTCCTTCTATAAATTATACTTATTTACCCATTTTAAAATATACTCCCTCCGTTCTCTTTTGTTTTTCCCATTTAGAATATTCCATTTTGGAGAGAGAAATTTGATTAAGATTTTTAAGACATTTATAGATGATAAAATATATACATGTGAGATCTCATTAGATTCGTCTTAATGTATACTTTTTTATCATATATTTTTTATAATTTTTTATGATGCGTATTTAGAGATATTTAGGCTCGAAAGTTGCTTTGAAAACTGTACAAAAAGTAAATGGGAAGAAAAAAAATTAAATGCGAAGAACAAAAAAACAGAGGGAGTATATTTTAATCTGCTCATCAATTAGATTGGGAAAAGAAGAGAGCTACCTCATATGACAATAGAACCAAAGCTCTTAGGAGAAGCAATAATCAAGAATTCAAGATCATAGGAATAGGATTATAAAATCTAAATTGTGAGTAATATCTTAATAATCAATCCTAATAAGCATAATTAATCTCCTGTACGCGTAATACTCAAATGAATAATCATAATGAACTAAATCCAGGGGACACCGCAGCAGAAGGCAATCAACTTGGGATTCCTTCTTTTTTTCATTTACTTTTCAATTATATAAATATTATTTTTTTGAGGTGAGGTGATATAAATATTATTATTACTATCTATCTTAAAAAGATAAGGTCTTAGTAAATAATGATTATTTGTAAGATTAACAAATAACTCTTATGAGGTATAAATTGATAGGGTGAGAGTTTTTTTTATTTTAATTTATCTTTTATTTTATTTTATTTATTTTTTATTATATTTTTTGTCTTTTTATACAAATTTCGGTGATTAATTAGAAATTTTTGTTTGAAAAAAATTATAGTTTAGTGCCGGTCTGCTACCCTCTTAAATTGCCTTATTTTTGGGATCAAAAAATAAAATTGAAATTACCTTATTATTTGAGCGTTTAAATTTCAATATTTTTTCTAATTTGGGAATAGACCATATTATATATTGTCAAACATATTAAGACTTAAGAGGCCTAAGATTACTTTAAGTCCCACCATAAATTATAAAATATTTTTAATTTCCTAAGAAATTTATAAAAATGTTAAATATCCCATCTAAAATAGAAGTATGCCATGGACCATGGTTCCTTCAATTATTTTCTAATTATTTATACTCAATTTCAACAGCTCTCATCGATTAAATGTCGGATCGATTATCATACCTAATATATCTCGCTCAATCATACATTTTAATTTTTTTTTGAAATCATCATTATCATACCCAATATAATTCGTTCAATCATAGCATCTATTATTTAGGTTCGAGGGGAAGACGACAATCGACTAAACAAAACCTTATCTAAACGGGTTGCAACCACATAGACATTCGACTCAGGTTAGTCTAATGGTTATAGCCTTTTCTTTTCATTCAAGTGATAAAAGGTTCAAAATCCGTCACCTACAAGAAGGTTGTTTTTTTCTTATCATCTTATCCGTAGGGATTTTCTAACTTATCGAAAATAAAAAACATATAATTAGCCTGTTTGATAAGTAGTATCAAACACCGGTAATGAAAATAAAAACTTGGCAACCTTGATATCAATGCTTGTCAAACCTCAATTATGTCATTATTTTCATACATCCAGTCCAATGTCACGATTGGAAGAGATGATATTATGTCGTACTCCCTCCTATTCACCCTACTTGTCCCATTTAGTTTTTCACTTTTGCCGAGACAACATTTTAACCCTTAATACAAATTAAGAGTGATTAATAAATACAAATTAAGAGTAAAATACAAATTAAGAGTGATTAATAAATAGCGCCCAAAATAAATAGGACAAGTAGGGTGAATAGGAGAGAGTAATAAAAATTTGTAAACAAAAAAATATTTTTTTATTAAAGTTTCATCACCATGAAAATGACATAAAACATTTAATAAAATTTTATACTATAAATCATTCTCATTATCACCATTTAATACGACTAATCAAATACACCGAATAAACACATCATTAATTTTTCTTATTATAGGTGCAAGTGCAGTGCAACAGCCAACAGCAACAAGATTTTATAATTAGTTGGACCATCTTTTCTGACTTAAAATTCTGCATAAATTTCCCATTATCCAAGCTTCTATTTTCCTCTCCCCATACATTTCCTCTATCACTAACTCTTTCTCACTTCAAATCAGTTTTAGGGACTTCCAAGTTCCATACCATTCAATTTTTGGGGAGAAAAATTGTTTGGTATTCTAGTCCTAGATTTGCGCAAAACTTTTAGATTTAGGTGATTCAGGAACAATCAAAAACAGGGTATATCTTTTTCTTTGCCATTATTTCATATACCCTTTTATTTCTTGGCTTTCTTGTTAAATTCTTTTATTTTACCCCCCTTTTTTCTTTTTCTGCAATGTTTTAGCAAGATATCCAATTGGGTATCTCTAAATCTTCTAGGTCTTTGATGGGTCACCAGCAAAATTGAATTTTTATTGTCATAAATTGCAGAAATAAAAATTCTGATTAATGGGTATGCAAGGGTTTTGCAGTTCAAGGCTTTTGAATTTTTTTATTTTTTTTAAACACATTTTTTTATTGATTAATTTACTCACCAATTGAAATTCTTGGATCTTCTTTAAGGATGGGTTTTGATTGGCTGCTTATTTCATGTGCTTTTGCTTTAATTCATATCACTGTTGAAAAACATTGATTGGTGAAGAATTTAGTGCAAGATTTAGATTTTAGTGTATGATTTATGATGAATGCTTACATTAGAAGCAATAATCTTGTAATTTTGCATGTTTTGCTTCAACTTTCTTTTAAAGTTTCATTAGTATTATGCTTGAAAATTGACATTTAGAAGAGATTCTATGCTTTATTATTAAATTTTCCCCCTACCCACCTTTTCTAAAGTTTAGTGGGGACTAATAAGGTTGGCTATTCTCTCTCCCAAATGGGAAAGATTTGTTGATTGGTTAGTATTTTGGGACCCCATATCATGTGGAAAGCTAGCTAGAAAGATCAAGTGTCAAGGAATTCTTGTTTTCTTAGATTGTGGGGTTTCTTAATTTATCAACTCATTATTTTTGACTAGTAGATCTCTTTCCAATACTACTATAATCATGCTTTTGGTTCCTTATGTGTATGCTACTCTCCTTTTTCCCTAAGTTGTGCTTACTTTTCAAGTTTGGAATTTTTCATTATACTGTTATGGCAAACTTGTGAGTAGTGACTTACTATAGCTACTTAATCTAAGGTTGAAGCACTCTTGATTCTGTCTCCATCTGTAAGTTTGTGTTTCAAAGTAATTTTTGGGTTTCTTTTAGTTTGATCTTTCTGTTGATTTGGACTTGTAAGCTATGCTCATGTTTGATATGTTTGGAATATGTTATGCTTTGGTTCATGGTTGTTTTGTTTATCATTAACTTGGCTTTTTTTTGATGATTTGACATGAAATCTGGATTGGTTTTTGATGGAGTGATAATTTGTTATGTTGTGGTCACTGTCAAATGATTTACTAATTTTCTTGCGAATTGCGAATTCAAAAGGCGAATTAACTAGCGAATTATGTTACACTGGTTGTGGTTCATGCTATGTTTCATCTACCAAAATGCTTAATTGCTTATGTTGATGTATATTCCTCATTCCTTGACACCCTGAAATCTACAAAGTAAATTAAGTAACTGTGTTTGACATGTTTTCCATGAATTTGTTGATGTAGGTAAATCATCAAGTCCTAGAAAGATGAAAATGAAGGACGGAAGGTCGATTCATCACCCTGATAAAGGGGTGAAGATCGTACCTTTGTCTTTTATCATTATTCTGTTATGTGGGATATCGTTTTATCTTGGTGGCGTTATCATTCCTATCAAGAACACCATCGATGCTAAAGATATCACCGATGTCATTACAAAGACAGAACTTAAGACGAAATCAGTAGTCGCACCTCTCAAGATGAAGTCTATTTCCTTCCCTGAATGTGGGATTGATTACCAAGATTATACTCCTTGCACAGATCCTAGGGTAAATCATTCAGTATAGTGTTATTATTTGTACGAAGTTCGACTTTTCTAATCACATGAATGAACTTAAGCTGATCCCATGTTTCTTCTTTTTATAGAGATGGAAGAAATATGGATACCAAAGACTTACGTTCTTGGAACGACACTGTCCGCCAATTTTCGAAAGAAAAGAGTGCTTGGTGCCTCCACCCGAAGGATATAAATTACCAATCAGATGGCCAAAGAGCAAGAATGAATGTTGGTATAGGTAAGTCTAAATTTTGTGGTACTTTTTGAAAAAGGAAGGCTGTTTTATTTTGGATATGATAATTGGGATTTTGTGTTACAGAAACGTGCCATATGATTGGATCAACAAGCAGAAGTCTAATCAGAATTGGTTGAAGAAAGAAGGTGAAAAGTTTCTGTTCCCTGGTGGAGGCACTATGTTTCCTAGAGGAGTTAGTCATTATGTAGATCTTATGGAAGACTTGCTACCTCAAATGAAAGACGGGACTATTCGTACTGCTATTGACACTGGTTGTGGGGTGAGTTAAGATCCTCGATTACTTGTTTGCACGGGGGATGGGGTGGGGTGGGGTGGGAGCGAGGGATCAACTATGCTATCTTTGATTTCTCGTTGAATGGTTGCGCTTATATGCAAATGCAACCGAATTATTAATGTTTAGCTATTTCGTACTGGATATTGATATTATATGAGCTTCTTGCCATGAAGGTTGCTAGCTGGGGAGGTGATTTGTTGGATCGGGGCATTCTAACTGTTTCTCTGGCCCCAAGGGATAACCATGAAGCACAAGTCCAATTTGCCTTAGAACGTGGGATACCCGCAATTCTAGGAGTCATTTCAACACAACGGCTTCCATTCCCTTCTAATTCATTTGATATGGCTCACTGCTCGAGATGCCTCATTCCCTGGACCGAGTTTGGTACGTTGTTCAGTTGATGTTTGGTTTGTGTTCTTGTGTAAAATTTTGTCCAGGGCTGAAATTGAGTAATCTGATTCTTATTTATATGAATTCTAGGTGGGTTGTACCTCATGGAAATACACCGTGTACTCCGGCCCGGTGGGTTTTGGATTCTCTCAGGACCTCCTGTGAACTATGAGAACCGTTGGAGAGGATGGAATACCACCGTTGAGGAGCAAAGATCAGACTATGAGAAACTACAGGAGTTGCTTACTTCTATGTGCTTCAAGCTATTCAGTAAAAAGGATGATATTGCTGTGTGGCGTAAGGCCTTAGACAATAGCTGCTACGATAAGAAGCTCGCTAATCCCGATGCTTACCCCCCTAAGTGTGATGATAGCGTGGAGCCTGATGCAGCTTGGTACACTCCTCTTCGCTCATGTGTAACCGTGCCAAGCCCAAAGCTCAAGAAATTGGGTTTGAAATCTTTGCCCAGGTGGCCCGAGCGTTTGAGTTTTGCACCAGACCGCCTGTCTGAGGTTCCTGGAGGAAGTGCAGGAACCTTTAAGCATGATGAAAGCAAGTGGAAGGTCAGAGTGAAGCATTACAAGAAATTGGTCCCGGCCCTTGGAAGTGACAAAATACGCAATGTTATGGATATGAATACCTTGTATGGGGGTCTCGCAGCTCAACTGATTAAGGATCCCGTTTGGGTTATGAATGTGGTATCTTCGTACGGTGCTAACTCATTGCCTGTGGTCTATGATCGGGGACTCATTGGATCTTATCATGACTGGTAACTTCACATTTTCTTCTTGCACCGTTCTTTTCTACTTACCTTATGCCAAGTAGTATCTTAACTGTGAATGCATGTATAGCTCTTGTGTCCTGTCATATTATAGACGATTGAGGTTAACCCTATTAATGAAGCCTTCTTTCGTTTTAGGTGCGAGCCATTCTCTACCTATCCAAGAACATATGATCTTCTCCATGCAGATGGCCTCTTTACTGCTGAAAGCCACAGGTACATCATTCATTGTGATTCCTTAATTTTGTTGCTTAAATCCCCACGTCATTTCGTTACTTAAATCCATCTGGGTTAGGAGGGACTTGCAAGTTGCAAAAAATTCTCTCCATTGCGAAACAAAAAACGTGTGACCGACCATTCTGATGTAAGTTTGGTTTGACAGGTGCGATATGAAGTACGTGCTCTTAGAAATGGATCGAATCCTACGACCTAATGGGTATGTAATCATTCGGGAAAATAGCTACTTCGTGGATGCTATCAGTACTATTGCAAAGGGGATGAAATGGGAATGTCGCAAGGAAGAAACTGGGTATAATAGTGAAAACGAAAAGATACTAATTTGCCAGAAGAAACTGTGGTACTCTAAACAGTTTTCAAGATGATGGCAATCGACAAATCGTTACAACTCTTTAAGTTCTCGTGAATCAAAGGAAGTCCTTTCGACAGAACTTCCACGCGGAAAGTTAATGGTTTAATTATACATTGAAGCGATTATAGATAGATTAAGAGCACAGATAAGGGAAGGCAAAGCATATATAGCCATAGCCCATAGGTGATTCTTTGGCCGCGGAAGGAGGAAGCACGCGCTATCTATCCAAATTCATTATAGAAGAAATGAGAGGTTAATATACCGAAATTCGTCAATTTTTAAACAACGGTAGAAATAATAAGATCTTATAAATTTTGTAGTTACATATATGTGGATTTTTATCAATACATGCTCCAAATTTGTTTGTATCTAATATGTGTGTGGTTTAAGACTTTGCATTGTATGATGTTTTCTGCACATGAAAATGTGAAATGTGATATATGCATTTATGAGGAGCTCTATGGTAGATGTTCATAACATGTTCTGTTTGTTTCGTTCGTTTCGGTCGTTATCGACATTAACTCCTTACTCCGTCCACCGTCTTACTAGTTACTACACAGTACACACAATGATACAGATAATGTAAACCTGTTCTCAAGTGTTGAGATAGAGACTATAATGAAGAGAGGACCACAAGGGAAATGAAATTCTGTCTGATTTCCATATTGTCATGTCTTATTCTACTGTCCTTATCCCATCTATTTATTTCTATGTTGTATCTTCCACCTTTTACAAATACCACTTGAGGAAAAATACAAGCAAGATTTTTTTACATCTTATTTTTTTCAAAGGAGACAAATGTGCGATTTTGTAAATCAAAATAAATTTTTATTTACGTAAAATTGCATTGCTATTATAAGGATAAAACTGCATATATTTAACTTTTACTATATTGGCATGTTAGGAAGGAGATTACTGAGTATTGTATTTTATAGTCGATATGATGAGTGAAAAAAAATAACTTGATCAAAGACTAGCCCAGCAGATAAGAAAGAAGGCAAACAGGACTATGGTATGGAAGATGGCACAACCCCACAAAATTTTTAGGATGGAAGCTTAGATTTATCAGAAGAGTTGCACCGGTTTCCATCCAAAATTTGCAAGTCTAACATAAAATATGAGAAAACTACAACTATTCATTTCACTGAAAATGTCTCATTTACTTTTTCATGCTATTCAATACACACATTCAATATTAAATATCTCGTATTATACATAACGAAATAAATATTATAAAAAGTGAATATTAATAATCTATATATTGAGATGAATCAAACGAGATCTCACTTGACTATGTTTTAATTTATAAATTAAAGATAAAATACAAATTAAAAGTAATAAATAAATAGTGTTAAAAGGCAAATGAGACATTTATAGCGGAATGGAGGGAGTAGTATTTTACACCGGAATGCACCCAAAACGATCGTGGTCTCGCAGAAACTTTCAGGTTATATAACGGGCGTTACGTAACGTAACGGGGGAGTTTTTATTCCATGCAACCTACAGTCCAGAAAACTGCAAATTCAATTCCCAATTTGTCATGACAGAACAAATTTGCGAACAGAATGATCAATGTCAACAAGTCAAAAAGATTGTTTGGCAGTAATGCATAAAATTACACCAAATTTATTGAGCAGTACTCCCAATAAATAATGCGGGATATGAATAATATAAATCAAATACAAGCTTAGAAAAGCGGTGCAAACCAAGTGCTGAGGATTTCTGCTTCCTAAACCCAGCTCTCAAGCTTCACATAGTATTACAAGAATATGGGGATAAATAGTCAAAACCACAGCTACAGCTTTCTTTGTTTTCCATTAAGAATCTACATTGTCTCTCCCACTAAAAAGAGCATCTCTTTAATGTACAAACCAACTAACAAAAGAATCCCACTTTTAGAACCTTTATTAAACCAGCTGGTAAACAGCGATAATGAACAAATTCAAGTGCCGAATGAGAAAAAGACATGCGGATAGTGTACTGAGACTCTTCATCATCATCAACATCAATTTGAAGCATCTCGACTGTAGTACTGGTCGAGGGTCTTTGCTGGAATACGGTGGAGTAGCTCACGGGGGAAGATCCTGAGGAGTGTCCATGCTAGGTCAAGTGACTGGAAGACAGTACGGGTGTCGTATGCTCCTTGGGAAACAAATTTCCTCTCAAATTTGTCCAAGAATTCCAAGTATAGCTGAAAGAGATGTTATACTTCGTTAAATTTTGAGATTTATACTTATATACCCTAGTAATAGCACAAGGAAGCAGAAAATACCAGATCCTCTGAGGAAAGAGCTTCCTCACCAACCACAGCTTTCATGGCCTGTACATCCTTCCCAATTGCATAATTTGCGTACAGCTGAAAATACGAAAACAAGGTACCCTTAAAAAATCATACTTGAGAGACTCAAAAACAAGTCAAAAAGAAACAGAACCAAGAAAGCTAGCAGACCTGATTGGACACATCAGAGTGATCCCTGCGAGTCATGCCTTCACCAATAGCACTCTATTTGTATTCAAAAAAAGAAATTTCAGTCCATGCTTGGTAAGCTTTGAGTTTTCAAGATACACATTGGATAACAGTTTGACAAAATTTACCTTCATCAGACGGGAAAGTGAGGGGAGGACATTAATCGGAGGGTATATCTGCATAACACAAGTTACTAGAAATTTAATCAATTAATCATAATTAATCTATAGCATTACATCTACAATGTGTGACTTCAGATAGTTGTTGTGAATGCTTGACTATTGCATACTTCAGAAAAGAGCAAATGAAGACATAACTTATAATAATTGACCACATGTGGCCATATGAGATACTTGCCTGACGATTGTGCAGCTGTCTGTCAATATAAATTTGTCCCTCAGTAATATAACCAGTAAGATCAGGAGTTGGGTGAGTAATATCTAGGAAAGAGAAAACGGATTAATGAAAGGTGGGAGAAATAAAAACAAAGCCCAGAAATAGATTGTAATTGAGGTCATTACCATCATTAGGCATAGTTAAAATGGGAATCTGGGTGATAGAGCCTTTTCGCCCTTCAATACGTCCAGCACGTTCATAGATGGTGGCCAGATCAGTGTACATGTAACCTGGATAACCACGCCTTCCAGGCACTTCTTCACGGGCCGCTGATACCTGAACAAAGAATTAAAAAATAATTATTCAGGATGCAGCAGCAAGTCAATATAAACACTTGTATCGCTTGAATGCTAATTCATCCCAGACTACAACATAGATAGTACTTATATACGAAAAATAATCTCCTTTTCAGCCTCGTATAGTAGATTTGACTCAAAATATAACAAAGAATAAGAACTAACAATACAGACTATAGACTACCATGTTTACTTGTATAAAATTATTATATCTTAGCCAACAATCATCGAGTCCATAAACCCATGAATTGATGTTTAGAAAATCCTATTCATAACGTAGTAGGAACATACATTGTAAAACCTTAAAAATACATTTTTTAAAGTACAAATGTAACATTTATGAAAAAGGACTAATGCATTCACTGCATACAACTTGTATATTTTTGACTATCAACTTCGTCATCATAATACAAAAAGGCACCATGATCCTATCACATAATTCAACTCCCACAAAAAATATTCAAGCAAAAAGATGGAAAATTCATGAAATTGATTATAGCTAACTAACACTAATAATGGGTTTGTTGCATGTTGCATCGAAAATGATTTAACAAGTAGTAATTTACTATCTTAATTTAGATGCTTGAACCATATGGCTCGAGGACAATACAGCTAATCTGTCAGTCTTAAGTGGACTTTGTCATTTGAGAGTTGCGATTATTGCAAAAAATCATCATAGTTCCTTGGGTATAACGTATAAGTAGCTTCATAAGGAAAATTATTCTAATGAGAAGACATTGTCTAGGGATGAGAGTAGCTAGGATGAGCATGTTAAGATAGATTAGTGGACATATCCTAATAGTTTCGGAAGACATAGTGGAGATATGCTAAAGGACATAATTCAAAATGAGCACATAAACAGCGTTTGAAGTCATAATTACTGAAAAAAAAGGAAAAATTGTTTATTTGGCTCACTCATGTGCTACAAATAGCAATTAATTCAAAAAGGAAAAAGTAGCTTCATAAGAAAAAATGCCAATTAGAAAGTTAAAGGTTGAAACTTCGAAAACTTAGAAGAGAAAGAGGAATAATTGGAGTGAAAATTTGGGATTCCCATAACCATTTGGCAATAAACAGAAATATAACGAAGAGAATAATATATGAGGATAATCATTGGAATCGGTGCTTAGTTATAGATTAGTATTTAAAGAAGATACAATCCAATAAACAAAATACTCTTTGTCAACAACGATCTCTTGCATTAAATTGTTGGTTCATAAAGCCAAACTCTATATTGCCGGGATTAAGGTTTTGGCATTGTTATTACACAAATATACCAATTTGATCACTCATAGAGCTCCAAAAGTTTATGCTAAGCTGGTTTACATACAACAACAGGGAAATACCCTCATGAAAGTGACATTCACATCTTTCAAATAGCTTTTAGCTATCATGATGGGAGCCCAAAAACCTAAAGAATTTGAAACTTAACGATAGTCTGACCTAACAATGATTAGATATTTTAATATATAAATTCAGTCTACTTTTCTTTTTGTTTCCATTATTTTAGTACTTTATTTATGATGTTCTGTAAAATTGGAAAACTTTCTTGCTTCAAGACAAATTATTAGTCAAGTGTCATGCGCTGTTGTTCCTGCCATTTAGGGTATTTTCTAGGAAGATGCTAGTAATGTCATGTAGTGTGGAAATATTTTAACCTAGACTAGATTGGAGTGTGGGGGCAAACAAACCAAAACTCAAGCCTCTTTCTTCTGTGAGCTGAAATATAGGTGTTCAATACCTTCTCTGAGTTCTCTCTATTATTTCTGATAATTTTTCTACAGGTTTCTTGTAGAAAATGTTAATTTCTCTAAAACTTCACAGAATCAGATCTCCTCCTAATGGTGAGCTCCACGATTTAATTCTATTAGGTTTTTGGATATTTTGGACATCCGAAGGTTTAAGAGGGCATTTGGCAAAAGAAGATTATAATAAAATAAAAAATTATGTTCCCTTTCATGAGCAAACTAAAACATTTTGGCATTGGGTCCGGGTTGGAGACTTGGAGCCATGGTTGGGCTGATAGGCTGGTTTAAAAATTGAAATTTGGGGCTTATCTAGCAATAAAGGCAAATCAGTATAACAATCTGTAGACAGAGTTTATTCAAACACCAAAATTGTTCACTGAGGTTTCTTCAATACTATATAAACATGGAAAACTTGCCTCCCTTTACAATAGTCAGTACTCAGTTCCCTCGCTTTTGGGGTAGATTCTTTCATGCCCATTGACCTTCAAAATATATAAGAAAAACACCAATACAAAAGATCCCAAAATTTTTCATCAGCAATTGCCTATTCCAGAAAATATTGATCTTAAGTGCACCTACCAGGTGTGATGGGTAATTAACGTCATTTTAAATTTATTTACCTAGAAAAAGCTAAATATTGTAGGCATATTGCTAATATCTAAATTTTCTACAATCAATCACGGATGGATTTCTCATCTTTTTCATACTTCTACCGAAGCAAAATCTATAGTGCCTAGTACAAAGATAGATAAGTAAAGGAGCATAATTCAATCATATTCGGGGCCACATAAAAAATAATTTAAATATAATGACAGATTAAGTGTTACCTCACGAAGTGCATCTGCGTAAGAGCTCATATCAGTCAGGATAACAAGAACATGCTTCCCGCATTCATATGCAAGGTATTCTGCTGTGGTAAGGGCAATACGAGGTGTAATAATACGTTCAATTGTAGGGTCATTGGCCTGCAATGAAGACAATGGAAAGCAATCAGAAACATAAACCTCATTCAGCAAGAATAAATTCATAAAATATAATGTAAAACAGCCATATAAAGGATCATGTACCAGATTTAAAAAGAGAGTAACTCTCTCCATGGATCCATTCTCCTCAAAATCACGTTTAAAGAACTGTGCAGTTTCCATGTTAACTCCCATTGCAGCAAATACAATGGCAAAGTTGTCCTCTTCACCATCCTGAATAGTAGACAGACAAAATCTCAGATTAAAATGAGGATAACCTAGAGGGAACAGAAATGCTAAAAAAAAAAAAGAAAATCTAGAATCAAGAATATAAATCATAGTCACCAAGGGAGCAAAGCCCACATACCCGACCTTCCCAACATTAACAATTTTTCATTGTCACAGTAAACAAAAATGAAATGATCAGATAAAATATTGGATGAAAAGAAAAAAAGCAGCATTACTTGCCAAATACTGATAACAGTTATTTAAGTTTAAATATCAAGCATTCATTTCAAAAAAAAAGTTTAAATATCAAGCAGAACTTTCGTAGGCCATCATACCTCCAAAAGGTTTTCAGACTTCTCTAAACGTTTCACCAGACCAGCTTGACGACAAATTTGTGCAGCAATCTCATTATGTGGTAGACCAGCAGCAGAAAAGAGAGGGATCTTTTGTCCTCTAGCAATAGAATTCATGACATCAATTGTGGAAATGCCTGTCTGAATCATTTCTTCTGGATAAGTTCTTTCACTGGGGTTGATTGAACTTCCTGAAAAGAGGATAGAAGAAATATTTCAAGTATATCAGATGAGATCTCATTGAGGTAAGCAAGTTTTACTGACATGAACAACAAAGCAACATACCAGAAATATCCAAGTAAGCCTCAGGAAGAATAGGAGGACCATTATCAATTGGTTTACCAGATCCATTAAAAATACGCCCAAGCATGTCTTGTGAAACGGGAGTTTTCAAGACCTGATCAATTTAAGATTATGTTTAGAATTCAGTAATTACATTACATATAAGTAACGAAAATTCATTGAACATAACCAAAAAACTTAAAGCAAGTATAGAACAGAACAGGCAGCCATCAACAAAAACAACCTTGTTTGACTCACTCTAATACTCAAGAAAGGTATGACGAAAAAGCTTCACAGGCAATCAAAATCTACTTAAAGAGTGTATCCAAAACATCCAGGAAATAGGAAAATATTAGAGCACCAACAAATCAAGCCAGTATTCCACTGAATATTCTTTAGGCACTAGCAGATGTTTTCATTAAAAAAAATTAATTTCATGAGGGGTACTTTAGTTCTCTAAGCTACCAAATGAGCCATAATTTCAACGAAAATTCCAAATCGCATAAAAACAGATCATTTAAAACCAAGTGTAACGAGAACAAGAATGAAAACAAACTCTGCCATATTGGGATTGCTAGGCAGGAGAAAAAAATCCGGGAATATTCATACATTGAACCATTTAGAGCTAGATCATGCATTAGCGGGTAAAAAAATATAATTCTTCTTACCTCACCAGTGAACTGAACGGTGGTGTATTTGTTATCAATTCCAGATGTTCCTTCAAAAACCTGACAGAAAGATAAGTGACAACAGAAGCATAGTTTCATATAATCCGGATAAGTGACAACAGGTGAGCTAAAACCAGAATTACAAAGTGATCAAGATTGACAACTGGTTTTAAAAGTCCAGATATGAAGTACCTGTACCACAGCCTTCTCACCATCAACTTCTAAAACTTGACCTCTACGAGTTGACCCATCTCCCAAACGAATATTGACGATTTCTTGAAATTTAGGTCCCTAACAGAAACAAGCCAGTTCATATGTAAATTAAACAATGAAAAAGTAAATCATAGTAAAGTGAACAAGCATTTATGAAAAGACACCAACACTTCAAAACTCACCTTAACTTTGTCAAGAATAACAAGGGGCCCTGCAACTCCTGAGACTGTTCTATACTCTACAGAAATCAAAACACATAAAATTAGCAATTCAACAACAGAATCACAATTGTAGAGCATAACAAGGGTTCAACTCATCGCTCTCAGCAAATCACAAAAACTTAATCAAACCATGAATAGAACAATACTGATATATACACCATAATACACTTCGAATTAGATCAACATACCACACCAAAACCTCATTTGCTTATATGTGACAATACTACACTTGGAAATCCCAAAATCCATCAATATGAAACCACCCAAAAATTATGAAACACAGCTAATAATTTCCTAGAGGGCACGTAAAACTCACAGTTTGGTACTCCACATTCCAATCATAAACCTCATTTCTTCAAAATCAACCATGTATCAATAATACATAATCAAACTCCGCCACAAACTAGATTAAAACATCCACACACAACCATATCACTGAACATTATATCTCATTCCAATAGTCATCCAATTATCAGATCAAGTCAATGTCATCAATTCAACATACCATCATCTTACAACAAATTGATCTTTCATACTGCAAACAAAAAACCACAACTTTGACCAATTTAAATATCTCCACTACAATCCATCAAACAGCTCACTTAACAATAATCAAATAACCAACCTACAAAAAATTTAAAAAACAATTGAATCAAAAAACTTACCCATTCCAACCTCAAGGTTTCCATCATCGCCATCGAAAATGCTCTGAGCACCCATAGTCGATCAAGTACTGAACAGAAAACGCAAAAATTAAAATCAAAATCAATACGAATATAATTTTTACAACTAAACGACGATAGAAAATGCAATCATAAAATCGTAAATCAAGTTAAATTCAATACAGGTGAAAATTAAAACAATTATGAAACATTAAGTAAAGTAAAAAATTGAAATTGCAATGAAAAGTTTGGATCTGGAAAAGAAAGGTACCTTGGATCGTGAAAGTGATGAGAAGGGGAAGAGAGAGAAAGAGAGATGATTAGATGAAGAAGAGGAGAGAGATTTTGAGACGCGAAAGAACGAATGGGTATGAACTAAGGATTAAGGACGAAGGAGATTGTTTATGGATCTGACAGCATACAAATAATGTTGATCGACTCATCAAATTTAATTATTGGATCATCATTTTATACTTCCACATATTCCACGTACTTCATTTTTTCTCATTTAATCTAAGGGTAAGAATTAAACCCTAATGACTTGAGTCTGAAAGGCGTCTATTCGAGAGACGGTATTCAGGAGACTGGCTGGAAATTAATTTTACTGATTGTAAATGATTTTTATTAATTTTAATGTAAATTAAGTTTTAGTTATCTATTCATAAGGGTGGGACATTTGTTTTTTTACATTATTTACTCATTATTCTTAATTTGTATTTTATTCTTAATTTATAGACATAGTCAAGTGAGATCTTGTTTGATTCGTTCTCAATGCAAAAGATTATTAATATTCACTTTTTATAATATTTTGTTATGTGTAATAAGAGATATTAAGAATTAAATAAGTGCATTGGATAGTGTGAAAAAACAAATGTCTCATTCTTTATGAATAGCCGAATAGGAGAGTATAAGAGTAGCTATCTTCAAAAAAATATTATAAGAGTAGCTGAATTGAACTAATAAAAAATGATTTTACTTAAGTAATTAATTTTTACTGATTTTTGAGGATAAAAATAGATTTTTAGTGATTATTTATATATTTTAAGATGAACTGAACTTAGCCTAAATAAAATTTTTTGTAAAATAATATTTTGAAATTGATTCATATAAATAGATCTTTATTCTCTTTTAACCTAATCGACCCTCATAGACCGCATCTATCTAGCATCGAACATACCCTATTTGTTTTCAATTAAAAAATGGGTAAAAAAAGATATTATTATATAATTTTATTGTACGAGTTATTCAATTATAAAGGTAGTGATATTATATATGATAGTTTATCATTATACTATGCATAAATCGAAATATTTAATTCAAGATAACTTTATATTAGATCATTATTTTTCAATTAATTTCATGTGGTTATTTATATTAATTTATTTTAGCCTTTTTAGGGTTATTAAATAAATAGGAGTATTAAATACTTCCTCCGTTCTATAATACTCGTTACCATTGCATGGACACAAAGATTAAGAAGTTACTGTGCAATGATGAGTATGAGGTGTAAAGTTGTTTTTTTGAAATTTTTTAATATTATTTGTTGAAAAATGAAAAAGAAAATTGGAGTAATTAGATATAGAGCAGGATAAAAGTAGGAGTAGGTATAACTTTAAATGATTGGTTTTTTATCAAAAAAGGAAATGTAGCAAGTAATATAAAATTTCCCAAAATGAAAAATGTAGCAAGTATTATGGAACGGAGGAAGTATGAAGAAGGTTGAAACTTGAAAACTTTTTATCATGCAATAAAAGTGATAAAAATGAAAAAGGCGACGAGATCTAAAGATCCAGTATCATGTTGGGTTTTGTACTCATCCCTACCTATTTTGTCTTACTGCAATATATTGTGCTGTCTCGAAATTTCGTGTTCTTTGTTATACACAATAACAAAAGCATATTCTACTCCTTTTACAAAAACTTGATATATTTACACTAAAATAAGAAAAAAATAAGAATAAAATAAGAATTTTTTTTTTGTATAGTAGCTAGGACTAAGGGTGTGCGACATGAGACCGAACTGGCGGTCCACACTGAAACTGGTTGAGACTGGACCCGAATCGGACTAGACCAGTTGCATCCGATTCAGACTCTAGGTCTTAATTATTCTTTATTCCTGATTTTCGGGTCTTAGTTATTCTTTAAAATTTTGGAAATATGACCCGGGTCAAAATTATAGAAAGATTGAAGAGGGAAGGTCAACTATTTCAATATTAATATTATAGAAATATATTTTAGCTGAAAATTGCCGATAAATGACATAACAGTTTCATCAAAGAGAGTAGAGGAAAAGAAACAAAATAATAATTCCATTTTGATCAAGAATACTTAGACAAATTTTCACATTAGAAAACCTAATGGTGATACCATCATATTAGTCATCTATATTAGGTTGAGTTGATGTATATTTACAGTCTCAAAGTAATCATTAAACCTAAAACTCTAAAAGAAATCACTTACAATATTAAAATGATCAATTATAATCTCAAAGTGATTAACCTAAACTTGACTGATTATATAGATACGTCTTTGATAGGAGGGTCTTATACAAAACTCGCTATAATTACTTATATAATAATTAATAATAACAAATAATTTGAAAAAAACCTAATAGGAATATAATATCAAAGCAAATGATACACAATTGACAATACTAGTGATACACAAATTCCACCCCCCCTTACTAGATTAAGGAATCACCCACTTAATTAGAAATAAAAACAAAAACATAAAATGTGCAACATAAACTTACATATATTGTATGATACAACAAGATACCAATCAATCAACTTATAACATAAAACACAACATAAGGGTCAAGACGGGCCGATTGATAATTAATGTTTCATCTCATGCCTTACAAATCTCAGGGCCGATCCGGCAAATTATGTATATTTAACAAACTCCATTAGTCTTTCTTTTACTTTCATGAACCAACCTTTTCCAATACTGTAGTATTTCTCTTTGAGTACCAACCAAATCTTTCTTAACACCTTGTGTGATACTGCTTTCTAAAGGTACAATATTTATTGGGTGTGCATCCATTTCCTGCACAACTCTCTGGATGTCTGAAACAAGTCTTTCTGCAAGGCTCCGGCTAAAATCCTCCCTTATGACGACTCGCAACACCGCAATGTGCTCAGCATTGGCCGGCATTGTGTAAGCGGGCACAATCCATCCGAACCGCCTCAGGCTCTCAGCTATGCCAAATACAGTGTATTTGCTGCTGTCTTTAAGTGAAAATGCAACTAGAGGAACACCAATATCCTTTGACACCACCTCAAACTTACCTGTTTTTTCTATTCCTTCTTTCAAATACTTGGCATTGTCCCTACAATTTTCCATTACTTGCTTGTAGCCCTGAAATTTGAGGTTTATATCAGGGAAGTAACACAAGCATTCTATTTATAGAAAGATCACTATCATGATCTGCACATTGCAATTAATTTTTTGCTAGTCGCTATTAGAGGTGTTCAACGGGTCAAGGGTCAGGTCACATTTTAAAGGGTTATTAGCGGGTCAGGATAATAATGGATCGGGTTATTAACAGGCCTTGGTGTCGAGGGTCATGCCAAGTCGGATAATTATAGGAATTTGTTATAAAGAATATTTTTATGAACTTTTAAAAACAATTCAAGGTGGGTCGTATTTAAATAGGCTTGACCTGCCCCGACCCGTTTCACATTTGTCCTGACCCGGCCCATTAAATTTTGCCCCGACTCGGCCTATTAAACACCTCTAGTCACATATATAAGTGACTGCTGCTTAAGTGGGATTTTAGGGAAGTTGATAAATGCAACTTTATTCTTGTAATTGGTTTTCAAGCCGAAGGTAGTTCTTGGGATATGGGGAGTGTTGGAAATACTTTACGTGTAAAGTTTCCACATCTCTAGAATAGTGGTTGTGGACTTACATATAATACTTGGTGGGAGTAATCCTTCTATTGCTACATGATTTTTGAAAAGAGTGAATCTCACTAAGTGTGTATGCAAGTCAATCCACATGGCAAGGTCAATAATGGATCGGGTTATTAACGGGCCTTGGTGTAGAGGGTCATGCTGAGTCGGATAATTATAGGAATTTGTTATAAAAAATATTTTATGTACTTTTAAAAACAGGTCGAGGTGGGTCGTATTTAAATGGTCTTGACCCGCCACGACCCGTTTAACATTTGCCCAGCCCATTAAATTTTGCCCTGGCTTGGTCCATTGAACACCTCTAGTCACATATATAAGTAATACTTTCTATATTAAGTGACTCCTGCTTAAGTGGGAATTTAGGGAAGTTGATAAATGCAACTTTATTCTTGTAATTGGTTTTCGAGCCGAATGTAATTCTTGGGATGTGAGGAGTGTTGAAAATACTTCACATGTAAAGTTTCCACATTTCTAGAATAGTGGTTGTGGACTTACATATAACGCTTTGATGGGAGTAATCCTCCTATTACTACATGATTTTTGAAAAGAGTGAATCTCAGTAAATGTGGATGCAAGTCAATACTTGTTATTTGTGGGTTTGTGGGCCCGAGCCTACGGGTGTAGAGGTTGTGGACTTACATATAATGCTTGGTGGGAGTAATCCTCCTATTACTAAATGCTTTTTGGAAAGAGTGAATCTCAATAAGTGTGGATGCAAGTCAATGTTTATTATTCGTGGGTTTGTGGGCCCGAGACTACGGGTGCCTAGGATGTTCTTACAAGTGGGGCCATAAGGTGATTATGTAACCAATTGTCACAACCTAACAGGTTGAAGAAAAAGTTTATAGTTTCACCTCAAAACCAAGGCGGATCAACTGATAGTATTGTGCAATGATCTGGCTTGAACCTGCAAGGAGTAAACCAGAACAGTTAAAGCTAATCAGATGTATACATTTACATTTGCTATTCTAAAAATCAGGGCACTTAGATATTAGGTGGAATATGTTAAATTAGGCCGGACTTATTCTTAACATCAGCATATAATCGGGAAACATGATGTAAACACGCTTCAGATCATAAGTCAAGGAGATACCATCCCAAACCATATGGCTACGGAAGGAAGGCTTACGGAGTGAGTGCAACTCATATTTCCTCGTTAATATATATGCTGATATTTACAATAAGTCCAGCCTAATTTAACATGGTATCAAAGCTGATGGTTTGTTCAATAACTAAAATGGTAGGTCTGAAAAGAATGGTGTTACCACCCTAATTGATTACTCCCACATACGAACTTGATGAGGATTCGCATGTGAAGGCATGTTGGGATGATTTATTTCAACTCAACCAAAAGGTAAAGCTAATGGTTGAGTTCATTCCATGACAGAACGAACATCACAAAATAACATTCAACCATTGTATATATTACCCCAATGTCACTAACTTGCTCAAACACAGCTAGGCAGGGTCGAGACGGGGATTAGACATAGAAACCATTGTATATATTACCCCCAATGTCACTAACTTGCTCAAACACAGCTAGGCAGGGTCGAGACGGGGATTAGACATAGACAAAGACAAAGTTGATGCTACCCGATTGACCCTTGATAATATATCCTGGGGCCTCAAGCCCTCAACCATCAGCTTAAGCTTTTGGTTGAGATGGTTCTTTGACAGAACCAGAGACTAGACAACGACAATGTTGATACTTCACAATTGACCCTTGATAACAAACGACATACTGAAGCAAATCCCATACCTTTGGAGAAGTTAAGAGTGAAAGTAGGCTGATCAGACCCAAGATAATTGATATGAAAAACAAGATCCTCAGGCAAATCATCTTTAGACCTCCAAATAACCCACCCAATACCAGCATACACAAGCCCATACTTATGACCACTAACATTAATACTCTTAACCAAAGGCAACCTAAAATCCCATTCAAGATCAGGATAAATGAAAGGAGCAATGAATCCTCCACTAGCAGCATCCACATGAATAGGGGTATCCCATCCAGTCTCCTTATTTTTTTGGGTCAGAAGTTGGTTTAAGAGCTTAACATCCTCGAATTCTCCGGTTAATGTTGAACCAAGAATTGCTGCCACACAGATTGTGTTCTCGTCCACCATTTCGACTGCCTTTTTTGGGTCCATTACGTAGTATCCTTCTTCTAAATGCACTTCTTTTAGCTCCACCTCGAAGTATCGAGCAAACTTTTCCCAGCAAACCTTCAATTTTTCATATATATGTTTCAGTTTTTATGTCCGTTAAACCCTATTCTAGATGGGAGCGACTTAGTTATTAATGTTGTCGTTCACTAAAAAAGGTGACATAAGCTTTTTGTGGCAAATGGATTTAGCGACAGAAGCTTTTTGTCGTCATTGTGACAAAAAAGGATTTAGCGACAAAAAGCTTTAGTCGCCAAAACTATTGTCACCAAAAATCTTTTTACGTCAAATTTATTGCCAAAAAGGGAACGAATTGTTGTATAGTCGTGGTGGTTTAGGTGTGGGATGATTTTTTTTTAATTATGTGGTAAAACAAATAATATATGACTTTTCTGAACAATGATTTTAGAGTTTATATAATGTTATTTGTGTTTAATATTTTTAATTAACTTATCATTTTAAAATTGAGAATGCTGGTGGAAAAAAACCGTGTATTTGTTTGTTGTTATTTAAAATGTTATTGATTCTATGGTGACAGAAAGTTTGTTTATTATATAAAGGGCAACAAAGTTATTTTTTGTCGCCATGATGGCGACAAATAGGCGATAATAGAAAATTTTTGTAGCCAAATTATTTTTGCGACAAAATGGCGACAAATAACTTAATTAGATCGCCTGCAACACTTACATTCAACAACCAATAACAATTTGCCAAAAAGCGTTCATAAACTTTTACCAAGTCGAGAGTTGCATCAATAAAAAAATATTTGCGCATATTTGGCTAGAGGGCCTTAAGCTTACCTGCACATTTGCACCTGTGACTATATTAGGTTTGTCACAAGGTTTACCTTGTGCCCTACGCTTTTGCTGCCATTTTCTCTTGAATGCTAAACCTGCTAACATGATTGCCTCCGATGACCCTACGGTGCCTACGCCAACCGCCGCTTCTTCTTCTCCGATCGGAGCATTAAATAGGTGTGCAATCATATTAACGCAACGGTTCTGCACACTTACAACATGAGGGTGTTTGGCAAATGGCTAGTAATAGCTGATAGCTGATTATAGTGGCTGATTTGATCAACTGATTTTATTAATTGGTTTGACCAACTGATTTTGAACCCGCTGCTATAAGCAGCTTGTTAAAAAATAACTTATTCGTATCAATAAGTTGTTTCAATCAACTAATTCACCAAACACTAGCGTTAGCTGGTTTGACCGCTCAACCCTCTATTTATATCAAAATAAGCTAAAATTGCTCAATAAGTCAATGTGCCAAACACCCATTATAATCCAGACTCTTTAAATTCTTATCTACACACTTAACTTATCTTTTAATACCACTAAATTTAATTCATTTTTTCTTAATTTTCGCGCCAATTACCAAAAGCGCAATTTTTATAATACGGGTCAAATTCAAAATATTTATGTATATTATTTTTTGCAATAAAAGCGACAGAATGAGAGATTTAGGATGACCTGAAGCTCAGTGGTGACAGGGTACTCATCCATATCAACATAATTTTTGTTAATAGAAGCCAACATTAACTGATCACACTCAGGTTCCATCCAAGTGGTCACAAATGAAGCAAGATTCAACCTTGGGTTCCCATCTAACATAAGTTCATCGCTTATTATCTGGTAAGCTGCATCCTTTGGTATTGAATTTTCTGGCATCTTATACCTTTATTCATTCATGCATACAGGAATAAATTAATTAACACAAATTCTTACTTGAGACTGTCTTTTGTAAAGACGGCTCTCAAATGCCCAGTCCAATTCTAAATATATATTGTAGCATCTCTAAATATAGATTTGGGTTGAACTTTTGAGAGTCGTCTTTACAAAAGACGGTCTCTCAAGCGAGCACTGATTAATTAATAATAAGAATAACCAACACTACAAAAAAGGGGCAATTAGTCGGAAATTAGCCGGTATAGGGATATATCGACTGATTTCCGACTGTTTTAGGTAGACGGTATTAACGATTTTTTTAGTGCAAAGCAACTCAACTTAATTGTTCGCCAAATATCTTGTTTTGGTTTTTAGCCATTCAGTATTATTCACCATTTTTCTTAATTTTCTTGAATTTTATTTGTTACTAAGATAGAATGATTCAAAATACGAAGAATAATTTAAATTTTTAAATTAAGATTGTGAGAAGAACAAAAAAGAACGGAAGAAGTAATTATTAACCAAGCATAATTGAAAATTTGGAATTATTAGAGATTAAAGTAGTGCATCGACAATTATGCAAAACATTTGATTACAATACGAGGGACTAGGCCAGAGTAAGAGCATTTGAACAAAATAAAATTTTTTAAAAAAAATTTCCCAAAGTGAGCTTAAGATAATTTTATTTTAAAATAAGTATTGTCTCCGAGTTCGAGCCTGAGAAATGACATTCTTTGCTGTTACTAACATTCAAAATGTATAAACCGTCAAACTAACGAAAAATGTAATCCATGTTGTAACTAACATTAAAGCACTCCCTCCGTTCCTTAAAGAAATTCCCATTTGTCATTTAAAGCACTATCGTATAGCTCCTCGTTCTATTATACTTGCTATATTTGACTTTTTACGCTATCCAATGCATTATTTTGATTATTTATATATTGAATTATACGCGTCTAAAAATTATAAAAAATTAATATTATAAAAGTATGCATTTAGACGATTCAAACAAGATCCCACTTGACTATATTTTCTCTTACATATTAACCGCATAATATAAAATAAGCTTGAATGATAAATGCTGTCGATAACGAAAATGTAGCGAGTATTTCAGAACGGTACAAGTACATCATTTAATAACTATTAACCGATAATCATCTTTACCTCCTAATCTTCTATTATACGCACTTCAAAAAAAAAATGTGGGTTAAAAATTAGAATGATACGTCGTGATACCGACTTCAATAATTATTTAGTTCGATATCAATATTTTTTGAATAACTTTCGGCTACAAGATTCATTTATAAAATTGTTTTTTAAGATATTAACAAAATGACAAAATAAGTAAAATTAAACTACAAATTAAAGTTTCATACGTGATCAAATCAAACGAGACCAGGTCAAATCTTATTGGACTAAAAACTTTTTCTATATGTTTTATTTTGGAAAAAAAATATAAAATAAGATCATAGCTAGTAAAAAATTAAAAGTTATTTACAATTAGAATTACAAAATAAATTATCTAATTTCAGCAAGAAAATAAAGAAAAAAACTACTCTCTCCGTTTCTAAATGTTCTTCCCATACTTTTTGCACAGTTTTCAAATTAAATTTTGAGCCTAATTAATATCTCTAAATAAGCATCATAAAAAATTATAAAAACTAAATAATAAAAAAGTATACATTAAGACGAATTTAACGAGATTTCACATTGATATATTTTGTCTTCTATATATGTCTTAAAAATCTTAATCAAGTTTCTCTTTCCAAAATAGAATACTCTAAATGAGAAGAATATTAGGAACCGGAGGGACTGAGGGAGTACTATTATTCCTTTTGTTTCTAAACGTTTTTTGAATCCATCATTCTCGACAGTTTCCATCTCATAATTTTAGACGCTTATTTTTGAGTGTTAGATAAAGCTGCCTTTATTTTTTAAAAAAATCTAAATAATTTTAGAGTCGTACGGTTAAAATCAATATGAAATATATAATCCATACATAATCATATTTATCTTTATTTTTCATTTTATTTTATTCCTTATATGTTATCCACATAAAATTGAAATCAATATATAATTTTTTTGATTCTCTAATTTCTTGTTGGAAAACCATTTAGCAATTAGTAAAACAAAATACAACACTTTCAAGAATCATTAAAAAAACTAAAAAGTTTTTGCAAAAGACCAACACTAGAAAGATTCATTTAAATCAGACTAAAAAGTAATCAATCAAACAAAATAAAGTTAAATTAGATGAATATCTGAAGAGTTTTTTTTTATGTCTTATTTTATAAATAAAAAAATATATTAAAAGTCAAATTAAAATAAATTTATTTAAAATATTGATTTTTTAACGTAATAATTTTTTATTACATAATAGGCCGAAGGGAAAAGCTGAAGAGGAGGAGGCTAGGTACGATTTGAACCCTGATCATTCTTAAAAATTGATATTTTCTTTCCAACTGAGATAAAATTGAATTTTTAATTAATTTATACTATATAGTAGTACTATCTATTTTACAAGTATCAAATGCAGAACTAATTAATTTGTAGTAATTATTAAAAATTAAATCATATATATAGTAAATAAAAAAAAAAAGTAGAGTTGATAATCATGCCTGGGGAGTGAATTGCGAACATAACGAGAAGCAAAGGTTGAAGATAAATATTGGTTTGAGGTTTCCGTACTTGCGCTAATAATCACCATTTTTTTTTTGTTTTCTTTTTTTTTCTTTCAATGAGATTGAGTATTTTGTTTTTTGATTTCATATTTATAGGCAATAAATAAATAAATAAATAAATAAATAAATAAATAAATAAATAAGATGGTACCTAGGACTCACTTAGCGAATCTTGATAGTACTACATTAAAAAATATTAAATCTATTTAAGCTATAAGACTTCTTGGAAGGATTTAATTTTAAAATATGTGGAATCTATTTAGACTTGATTTGATTTTATTTTAGGAAAAATGAACATTAATAATTCAACTTATTAATTATTACTGAAAATGATAATCCAACTTATTAATCCGATGAACGTGAAATGGATGAGATTATCCAAGAATAATGAAAAGGTGAGTTTATTTTTAGCGTACTCTCTCCTATTCATAGATGATGAGTTTTTCACATTATTCAATACACTTATTCAATATTTAATATTTCTAACTATACATAACGAAATATTATAAAAAGTGAATATTATATCAATAATCTTTGCATTGAGACGACTCAAACAAGATTTCACTTGAAATGTTATAATTTATAGATTAAGAAAAAAATACAAATTAAACAGAATTCATGAATAATGTAAAAAACCAAATGTAAAATGGACAATTAAATTGGTTCAGAGCAGAGTAATATTTACAATTGATAGTAACATGTAATTTGAGAAAAATCTCATAATTAGTTACACGTATAATGAAACTAGGTAGGAATATTTTTTTATAAAAATTAAATAATGTTCACAAATTCTTACTTGCGACCGTCTATACGATAGACGTCTTAAGTTTTGAGGCTGGTCTAATTGATAAATAAAAAAAAATGATTGATGGTTTTGTAAGTTAAAAGGGACATATAAGCTGGACTCTTAAAAGATATCTATAGTATAGACGGTTTCTCAAGAGATGGTCTGAAAAATGTAATATGTTTCAAAGTGTGTGGGGTCTAAGGAATTGATGAATTACTCCAAGGTTTGTTTGTCGTCTACATCATTTGGAGCCTTGGAAGTTATGGATGAATACTCAATTAGGGGCCATTGCCCATTGTGTGGTACTCCTATTATGCATGTGCGTTAATTTGGTATTGTGATTTTTCATCCTTTTATTTTTACAACAATAGATAATAAAATATCTGGTCCCTAAAATATATACTTTTCACATGTGCGTTAATTTGGTATTGTGATTATACCAATATTCAATTGAATGCTCCAAGTTGTATGATAGTGTATAGTATGCAGGGCCGGCCGTAGGGATGGGCAAGAGGGGCTGTCACTTAGGACCTCATTTCAACGAAGTAAAATTAATAAATGTAGAAGAGTTTATATAGATAATAAGTTGCAAAGGCAAAAGGGCCTCAATGTGTTATTTCGCCCTGGACCCCAAAATATCAAGGGTCGGCCCTGATAGTACGATGAGGGGCCATTGCCCATTGTGTGGTACTCCTATTTACTAGTAGTAGTGGCTAGCTATTATGCATGTGCGTTAATTTGGTATTGTGATTTTTCATCGGTTTATTTTTAGTGAGACACAAGAAAATAAAATTGATATCAAATTTAATGGAGAGTAATATTTTTTGATATTCTTAAATTCGTTGTCAAATTCTTATTATACTAGTACTAGAGAATCAAAATGTTTAGTGTCTTTCTAAAATTTTTTTTAAGTGTATTCTAGATTTTTTGAAATGCTATTATATATTTATTATTTTATGATTTGATAATGTTGTTAAAAGGGTTTAATGGGTATTATGATCTGCTACTATAAAAATTGAGAATTAAAAATTACTATATTTTTACAAGAATTTATCATAAAATTCTCAATTTGTTTTAATTTTCACATGAAAATAAATTCTTTTTTTTCTTATATCAAATATAAATACAAATAATTTTTTGTATTTATTTATATACTTCTTCACTAACTTAATTTATTAATCTTTTCATTTATTTATTTTAAATAATAGAGTAATATTTAAAAAAATTAAGAAATAGGAGTACTCCATAATTTAGCAAAAAACAAATGGATGCTCCAACTTGTATCATTGTGTCTTGTGTGTGGTATCACAAGGGGATATAACACACTACCCAATAGGGGCTGTGGTGTATGGTACCACATGGTGCCATTTTTTATATAGGATAGGCTGAAAGACAGAAAATAAACGATCATAATAGCGAGCATCGAACTTAAATTCTTCTTTACCATAAAATTCGATTGATGTTTACACAAATACATAAAATTGCAAGTATTGTGATTTTTATTTTTTTATATAGGAAAGGTTGTTGTGTATGGATGAGATGAACATTTAGATTATTACATTTTCACAAGGATAAGAATTGCTTTACACAAATTATCAAATGAGACCGATTCTAAATTCAAGTTGCACATTTCGTATTGTATTGTGTCGTACTTATGCTCCCAAAAAGTGGAATGCAGGTTGAGACGCCCGCCATACCGACAAAAGGCCAACCGCGGACCCATATATATAGAAACAAGATCCTTGACACTAATTTAGTCAATATCTTGAATTGTCTACTCTAATATTGCAATTAGGGTTTTGGGATCGATTGATTCAACGTTCCAGATCGTGACTCACGTTCCAAAACGTTAGTGCCACGCAATTGGGGTCGCACGATCCAGATCGAGGGTCGGAGGCCAATCCTACGATCCTGGCTACACTGGTCTACTCGATTCACTTCGAATACAAATATAAATAGATTTAGAAAGTTGAGCATTAGCTAATGACCATAACTTTAAAGTGGACACCTTATCTTGTACAAAATTGAGCTTAAAATAAAACAAGATATAAAGAATTACATATAGAAATGTCAAAAAGTAAATACCCTAAGAAAAACATTAATAAAGATTTAATCATGTTTAGTGAACCCCAACCGAGGACGATGATTCGGTACTTTAAGCCTATACCTTGTAGTAAGTTGCTGAAGACCATCAAGCTTCACGCAAATGAATATGATAGCGACAAACGCATGAAGCTTCATAGCCGATTCTCAGAACTTTTTAAGTAGGACATCATTTACATTATGATGCAAGAACCGGGCGACAACCGGTGCTTGATAAACAATTTGATCGAGTTTCGTTATCGTATATCGGGAAACCCAAATCAAAAAGTTGGGTGCCTTCTGAATCATTCATCGTCAGAGTCGGCAAACTTTATCTTTGTAGCCTTAGGAGCATCAGCAGTGATCTCTCTAAAATGAGCACCGTAGAGCTTGGACTCCTACGAGTGAAAAAGGTTAAAATGAGCTTGGACGTTCAAAGCGGGAAAAACAGACAGAAGTAAAGCAAGGGCATTTGAGATGCTTACCTTCTTTTTTACGTGTGTACCGAACTTTACAAGATCAGGCGGTATATGCTGATTAGCTTCTCGAAGAACGTTCACCAACTCCCCAGCAAGACCCTTTAAATTTGCGTAAACTTCATTACTAGAGGACGAAAAGATTGGAAGTAGATAGCATAAATGTGCTAGATAAAAATCTCACCTTGTTCTCCTTAGTAAAGAAGGTGTGAGCGACACCTTTTTTACCAGCTCGCCCAGTTCTTCCAATCCTATGGACATAATCTTCCGTAGTGAGTGGGAAACTGTAGTTGATAACTACTTCAACATCGGGAATATCCAGTCCTCGAGCAGCCACATCGGTTGCTATCTGTAAAGGCAGGTGTCCAAAATGAAACTTCTAGCCAAATTTCCATACTGATGGAATATAGAAGAAAAAATAGCGAGCAAAACGTTTTCACATATTCTTGTACGAGGGTCTTAGCGTGAGACATGCCTCATACTTGGGGTTAAATAGACCGATAATAGAAATTTATGGCTTATGGGCTTCTTGTTTTGAGGTCGTCTCACTGTGAGACGCTCTCATACAAGACGGGTTGAAACGTTTTTCTCTAGAGCATCTATCATTTGTATTTGGGGGATTATGGTGTTTAGGCCACGAAATAGTTGCAAGCTTTTCGTGAAGGATATAAGAAAATACAAATACTTCCAGTTGCTAGTTAATATTTTTCAGATCCTAGCCAAAGAACTCTAACAAAAATAAGAACGTTAAGATTTTCCACAACTAAAAAGAGTAGAGTATACCAGTCACATAGACAAAGAGCATACCAATAGAGGACATGTTCCACTCTTGAACAAGGCCAGTGATTTTGTCCGTGTATGCTGCGGTTTACCAGCATGTATAGCGACAGCTTTCCATCCCCTAACAGCTCAAAGAGAATGGTTTAAGCCTTTCAGGCACACCAAGCAGGACAACTATACAGTAAAGAAAATAATGGGTTTAAAGCTATCACCTTCCTTGCAGCATTCTCTCTACGCGATCTCCTTCCTTCTGATACAAGACAAACACAATAACTCTATTCCTGCACAAGAAAACATAAAACATTTGTCGGAAAGGCACTACAGAGGTAGAAGAAAACAGATCAAGTGCATACAATAGCACACAGAAAAAGTTCTATAACAACCCGACCATTTTCAAGCACCAAGTACCAAAAGATTCCACAACACATGGCTAACAATAGAGAATGACAAAATTTTCTAGATTGGAATATCTTAGATTTTATTTGTCAAAAACCCATTTTGTAAAACGCTGGATAGAGCCTATAAATGCAGAAGGGGAACAAAAAAAATTCATCAGATATATCGTATTGAATGTTCACAACTCTCTAGGGACGGTGCAATCCCCTTTAAAACTTGCAACCACTTTTACTCTTTCCCAAACATTTTCCTAATCCGCATATCTGACTTCATTTTTTCCTCTTTCCACAAAAATTTCTATCTCAGTTCATTCCACTTGTAAAAGATGTCAATGTTATGACACAATGAGTCAATGACCTGCCTATTATATCAATTACTTTTTTTACTATAACAATCCACCAACTCTCTCCTTTATGGGTATGAGTTGCCATTGTCCTTCCCTCCCCAGACCCTGCACATAATTTTCTATGAAAGGGATATACTAGGTAGGATGATGATGATGATGATGAATCCAACAACTCAATTTTCATTTCAACTTCCCTCACAGATTCACCAGATAAGCAGGTCAAAAAGCTAACTGAGAGCAGCATTGTGAAATCCAAACATGAAAAAGTACCTTTGAGACTGATGGTATTTCTCTAGCAGAGCGACAAGGCGGATATCACGTGCTCTCTCTTCCAAGACCTAAAAGCAAGCAAAATCATAAACTAATTGCAAAGGGACTTAAATTGTCTGATCTAACAGAAAGCTTAGCCATACCTCTACTATCTGCATGACATCGTGATTAGCAGCCAAATCTTCAGAACCGACCACAACCTGGATAGCAGCAAACATGTTAGCAATGTATTCATAAGTCAAGACACAGATATGACAAACTAAATGTCTAGTTAAAAATTATGTTCATACCTTGATAGGGTTCGGGTCCATGAATTCTTGGGCCAGTTGATGAACCTCTATAGGCCAAGTAGCACTAAACATCACCATTTGCCGAACTAAAGACAATTCATTGAATGGAAAATACAAAGATTAGAAAACAGATCATCATGAGAAGAACAAAAAAGAATGGGAGGGGGATAACAGTTCTTTCGTCAAAGTAACGACTTTGGTTGAGCAAGTTTTCCAGAGAGTGCACAAATTCATGAAAATATCATTAAATAATAGAAATGAAGGGATGTAAATACGACTGAATCCTGAAAATTAAATTTACACATAGCCGATGGACATGGGTTGGTTTCGTCATTGCTTTCTAAAATAAAGAAGGTCAAAGTGAAAGACTTTAAAACAGATGAGTCGACTTTTGCAGCCGGGTTGTTTACTTTAATTTCATGGTGCTTCAACGATCCATTCCTTTGCTTTCATTTTATTTTTCTTTTATTCTTTTTTATTTCTCCCGCATCTTTTGCAGGGTTCTAGATTCTAGAAGAGCAAATATGGACAATAAATTAAGTATGCATGCATTCTCGCCCGTTTTCATGGAAAAGGAGTGCATGACTATTTATTAATGAAACAGTTTGAGGCAAAGGATGAACCAGATGACACCATGACATACCAGAGCATGTCTGACTCAATATAGAACGAACATCTTGCTCAAATCCCATATCAAGCATACGATCTGCTTCATCCAAAACCTGCAAGAAACAAAAAGTCAAACAGCCAGATCAAGGCAAATAGATATATGGGAGAGGCATAATTCCAAGATATGATTCTATCAATAATAGTGCTAATTACATATTAATGATTCTAATAACATATTAGTAGAAAGTTCTAAGAATTGATATACTATCAAAATAAAATCAAGACAAATCTAACTAGACCTCACATAATAACATGCTTATATACTAGAAATTATACAAGGACAAATAAGTATAGACCTCAAGGGAAAAATGTCGCATTTACTTTAAAAGAGGAACTAATATATGCTTACCACATATGATGCTTCTTTCAGACAGCATTTACCCATTTCAATCAAGTCCTTCAAACGTCCTGGAGTTGCAATGACAATGTCCTGGAGTTACAATAAATGGATGGTTATAATACTTCAAAAGTAAGCATGTTCAATCTAAGAAATACATGAAAATGCTCCAAGTCTTAGAAGGTATTAGTAAACATCACAATCAAATAGAGACGACCCTAGAGCAAGATAAATTGTCGTAATAGGATATTAAAAAAATCACTAGAAGAACCTTGTCCTTTCTTTGCATAAAAAGAGCACATATGAATACATGATGATTGATAACATGAGGGATGCAAGAAAGCACTAACAAGGGAGCAAGACCGACACTTAAGCACCAAAAAAAACAGCAAAAAGGCTTATAGCAGCAAAAGCCCACAACCAATTCACCGTAAGGTGAAATTTTATATGCGTCTATTCTCTGCAATATCTTAGAAGCCGTCTGTGAGCTTATAGTCTGTTTCCAGTTCTTTTTCATATATACTAAAATAATCCATATGCAATTGTTATTTTTTATCACATGTGTAACCCCGTCTACAAGGATTTAAGCTCCCATTCCAAGGTCAAACCAGTAATTATCAGAGAACTAACAGAAAATATTTACTATCGATTTTCAACAAGAACAAACATAGACAAAAACAAAAAATCTTATAACTTCGACTCCAGAACCTATGAAAATTAGGGGGGAGGGGAGAATAAGCAAAAAAGACTTACAACACCAGACCTCAAAGCCTCCAACTGAGGTCCTTTTGAGGTTCCTCCATAGAAACAAGCAGATTTTATGCCACAGGACTTCCCAGCATCGCAAAGAACATCCGCAATCTACAAAAAAAAAGGTCTAATAAGCCACCATGGCGTAATTCCTAGCCAGAAAATAACCTACACTCATCCAAATGAAAACTACATACTTGTTGTGCAAGCTCCCTTGTAGGTGACAAAATAAGGCAAATTGGATTCTTCCTTCTAGACATATCACCTTTTCTTTTGCCCAGAACATGCATCATTGCTGGAATTCCAAATGCTAAAGTCTTACCTGATCACAACATCAACATCAAACTTTTTATCAACCAACCTGACACATGAAGTTATAATTAATGGTTCTCATACCAAATTTGCCCAATTTTATTACAAGAACTATACAAATACTTCTATTCAAAAGCTCTACACAAGGGAGGTTCTAGGCAAGCCCAACAAGCCCGGCCGACAGAGCCCCTAGAAATGATATACTCAAGTAAATTGAGATAGAAAAGGCAATAGAAGGTTTTGATATGAAACAATAGGAGCCTCAAATTATCGATAATATTTGTTAAATTTTGCTCCGCCCCTTGCTTTATATGTAATTTTGTGGAGTAATAGGGGAATGCCAAAATATGCATATGTGATACATTGTTGTTGTGTCTCGATAAAAATTTCAAGAAGGAACGGAAAGGTTTTCCTTCCAAATCTATCTAATGCAAGAAGAATTCATTTTGTACATATGTAAAGAAGTTTTCCCCTTCATTTCCCTCTCAAGGTATCCAAATGAAGGAATTATGATGCATCTCATTTCCCTCCCCTTCCTTCCACTCCAAACATGGCATAAATGTTATGATGAAGTAGCCCATGTGATAATTTGCAAGGATATCCAACAAACTAAATGCATTTCATGATTACAACCTCCGACTCCATGAAATAAGCACAACACAAAAATCAAACAAGAGTATAGAAAAGTATATACCTGAACCAGTTTGGGCAATCCCAATAAAATCACGGCCATCCAATAAAAATGGCCAGGAATGAGATTGAATTGGAGAAGGTTTATCAAAATCTTTACAACATTCAATCACATTTGCAGGAACTTTAACATCAGCAAATGAATTCAAAGGCGAATACTTTGAATCACTTGAATTCTTCCCAGAAACCACCACACCTCCATAACTCTTCTTCTCTTCTTCACCCTCTTTCTTTTCATCTCCATTAACAAAGCCCTCATCTTTCTCCTTCTCCTTCTTCTTCTTTTTCTTCTCCTTCTTCTTCTCACTTTCTTCACCTAATTCTGACCCATTCTTCATTTTCTTCTCTCCTTCACACTCTGATCCCAATTGGTTATCGCCCTCTTCAACCCCATTTTCCTTCTTCTTATTCTTCTTCTTTTTCTTCTTTTCTTCCTTCTTTGAAACTGAAACTTCATGATTTTCTCCTAAATTGCCATTAATTTCTTCAGCTTCTTCAAGCTTTCTCTTTCGCTTGATTTTACTATCTTCGTCACCAGAACTCATAACATCCTTGAGTTTGCCACCCATGTCTGATAACTGATTATGATGCTAAAATTCAAGGAGTTCAGGAGATGTTGAAAGAGAAGTAGAGAAGGAAGGAGATTTTTAGGGTTTATGGGGGCGACTACACTTTCTAAGTAATCGTCCAAACCCCAAAATACTTGTTTACGGCGGTGATAAACTTCCTTAACTTCTCCTATCTCCCCCGTTCCCCTTTTTTTCTTTTTTCTTTTACCTTTATAATATATCATAGGATGGTAATGGGTCGGACTCGGCTCGGATTATACAACTTTGCTCTGGATAATAGTCGAACTTTTGTTTTCATTCCACCTCCACTCGGAGTTGGATTATGCATACTCCAAGTTTTCCCCGACTCGGACTCTCGGATCTCCAACGGAGTCGGATTATTATCAAACATGCAGTATCATTTTGATATTGTACTAATGATTTTAAAGCATACAAAATTAACAAAATATATTTTACAAATACAATTTAACAAAAAAATATGTACTTCAATTTGAATTCAATTTTAACAAGAGAAATAATCCTACTACTACTAAAATTTAACAAAATTTTCTCGTATTTTGCTAAGGCGTATTTTATTTCTCTTGATTTCATTTGTCGTATCTTGATTCATTAATCAAAATAAAAATACCAAGTAGTTGTTTAAAATCAAAAACTATAACTAGTATGAGAGAGAGCTTAAATCAGTCACGTTTAGAGTTTTAAAGGAAACAAAATATAAGTGTAAAAGTCAAATTCAAAGTCAATTTGAGTCTCGGATTTTTAATAAGGTCCAACTCCGATCCATCTCTAACTCAGACTCGGATCATAGAGTCGGAGTTGGAGTCGGATAACTTTTATCTCGGACTCGAATCGGATTATTTTCCTCGGATCGAGTCGTACTAGGGTCGAATTCGGACTGAATTGCCATCCCTACGGCTCAGTCGCTCCCTATCAAATGTACAAGTACAACTACTCTTGCTAGAGATTATTTCTCAAATAGACATCCTTAAAATGAGATATACACGTTTTTATTTTCTCTTTAATTTGTATTAATTAGACTATTTATTTTATATATCTAAGATGTCTTTAGAAAAAATAGTCTCTCACAATAATTTATTTTATATTCATTAATGGCGGACCGATATAGGCTTGAGAGTGTCAATGCCCAAAACAATTATAATTTGTTTAGGTTTATAGAAAAATTTAAGAATATTGTATATATTAAGTAAAAATATTATCAATTCAAAGAAAAAATAATAAAAAAAATTAGTCACTTTGATTTTTATTTTTAGTTGACTTATTATTAAAATTTAATTATAGAATCTCATAGTTAGAATTTTGGATTCATCATTATAGTTGTGTTAGTTTAGGGCAATATAGTTGTGGCTTGTGTAAATAGTTGTTAGCAGTCTAAGTAATTGTGGTTACACAATTATATGTAAGATATTAAAATGTATGTTTAGTAATGCTAGTTGTTCGACTATACTTAACGTATATAAAATATTAGCCGTAAGCTAGTTGTTCGACTATACTTAATCGAAAAATTATAAAGACAATATTAAACAATAGATAGCTACTTTTGATTTTGAAACTTTACACCTTATAAGTTGTAATGTTTGAAAAATAGCGATTTGCGCTACTAATTGTTACTTAGATTGGTACTTTCACAAAACGATGACTTTTGAAAGTAGAGATTTAAGCTTATTAACTATCAAGAGCTATCAAATTGCAATGTCGATCATAACTGTTAGATATATAGTTGCTTAAAGTAATACAAATCGATAAAAGTTTAGAGAACAATTTAAATTACTACTGTAAAAAATTTGTGTTTTGGCCTTAACATACTTTTGAGTTGCTCCTTTCCTAAAGCTCGATTCATAGTCTTCTTCAACAAATTGCTGCTCTAATAGGATGGTCAGACTCCAGTCCCTCACCATTTCAACATGTTACATCTTTGCTAGGACCATGATCTTCCCCCAACACGTCACCACGTCTTGTCAAAGAGCAGGAAGTTTCAGACTCGAAGGGTCAACAAAAGAACATCACGGAGAACCACACTCGTAATTCCCTGCACTGCTGCTTTGTCGGAAAACCACGCGTACTAGCTGTTACTTATTAAGTTAATGGCGTATGTTTTTACAGCTCTCCGCTATATTTCGTGCAATCATCTCAACTACTGGCATATGGCCATAGTTTAATACTTGACTGTCGAACAGTCTCTGAGGCATTAGAACTAACACATCTAAACTAGTGACCAAATAAAAATTATCATTTAAAGGCTGCAAAACCAAGTATTTTGTGCACACTCAAATGACCATGAGTTCTTTCTTTCTCATTTTACAATCGAAAAATTAGAATCCTTAAGGAGATAGAAAAAACACTACAAAAGGCAAAATGAAAGATAAACAGAGGTCTCGCATTTTTACATGGTATTACTAACTAAAACTAAACTTTTCCTATTAGAATAGCACGCCGTAAAAAATCTGAGCTCTCTTATGCGAGTTTGGATGGGAAAGAGAGATTAAAATTCAAACCAAATGAAGCTCTTATGTATGAATCCTACTTGTGCCCCCGGAAATACATGTAAATTTTCTGCACAAATCACAAATAAAAGATTAGGAAAATGTTCAAGCATAGGTCTTTAGAAATTCTTCATTAGCTTCATTAGTTAGACATATTTGAGTAATAATAGTGATAAAAAGCTCAGAAACAAATGAGACCTTGGGATTTCTAACACCGCGGCATATCCACAGATTAGACGAATAGATCAAGGTTTTATTGGATAAAATTACAACTTTAGGATTGAAATTTAAGCTCAACTTCTCATCAAAACTTTTATGGAGTTTGCAAAAAGATATAAAATTCAGTTCGATTAGCAAAAGCAAGAACTGTCACTCTCACCTGAAGAACCCACAAGCTCAGGAGTGATTCCAAGCAAAAGAACGCAAATCCAACCAAGTAGAAGACCTGTATGCACAACAGAATGAACAGATCCGGTTTTAGGGTGTCAATACACAGATAAATAAAAAACAGGACAGGGGCTAGCAAATAGCAAACATTTGACAGCACCAGATGCAACAAACACATTGGGGTTTAAAGCAGAACACTTACTTAACAAAGGGTGTGTTTGGTGAATGGCCTTTTGCTTAGGTTTTTGGGGGGATTTTGGATTTTGTGCAGGTTAAACAACCAAAAAAAGTGTTTAGTAAATGGCTTGTATGTTGTCTTTTAAGCCAACACCAAAAAGCTACTAGGAGTAGCAACTAGCATTTTCATTGGTTTTTGGTTTTGTGATCCACTTTTTCTAATAGACAACCAACAACTACCTTTACCAAACATCACTATAATAGCTAACTTAAAGGCCGACTTATCAACCAATACTTCTAGGTGGTCAATGACCAACCATCAACCATTGAACAGACCAAAAAGAATAGAATCACATAAAAATCTATAATTTCTAGAGCGTGGAGTTATCAAAGTGATTATATTACTTTATCAGTCCATCTTATATCAAAAAAAAACTGAACACTAGGGATATGGAAAAGTAAAACTGAACACTCAATTCAATATTAAACCAAAAAGTACATTGCGGAACTAATTTATGACTAGCAACATTTCTGATCAAAAGCACTCAGCACACCAAAGGAAATAGCATAAATAAAAGCAAAGAATTTTTATTTAATGAATGTACTATCATTGAAAAACGTTTTCCTTATAAAATTAAAGCTTGTTAAACTAAAGATATTACCATCTAAAAGACTTACCCCAACTAGAACACTATGAGGAAACACATCAATTGCTGCAAGAATGCCCCTGCAAATTCCAAAAATATAGATCAGACATAACTCCATTCCAAGGAAAAGGAAAAATAATAATACTTGCATAAGAACCAGGTAAAAGGGTTCTCCCCAAATGAAAAGAAAAACTCAAAAGATTGCACTTCTTACATTAATGACATAGATACCAAAGAAGATAACAATGGGGAATGTAAACAGAATGAAATATTACGAGGAGTTTCTTCAGTCAAGAGTAATCGTCACCATAATTCAATCATACCGTTAAAAAGAGATAAAAAGAAATAGCCAGTTACATTGTAGTATAGACCCTTCCACATAGTAGATATGGTATCTGATATAGCCCAGAGGCACTCCTTAGTCCTTAAAATGATTTCCTACTTAATTCCCATCCTCCTGATCTATTCCTCTTTTATATATATAAATAAGGACAGCATCTATACAATCATTAATTTTCCTTTAATACCTATATATACCTATTGCCCCTTGTTTGTTTCTACTCTTGTACATAAATTGTAAGGAGGGCCCCTGGGCTATATCGGTATACTAACCGAGACAGATATACAAGCAATAGTTTTACTTCGACCATAGTATCATTACTTTTACATTTTGACACCATTGAACAAATTAAAATATAATGTATTGACCCCCCATTAAATATAGGTAAAATCGCACCAACACTACATCAGTCAACACATCCACATTATAATAGCATAGACATATTTAAGGGAACTTTATTTTCAAACTTAACATTATCAGAGCTATAGTGTTTCAAGCAAGCTTTGGTAGCTGAGTCTAGTGGCGACAAAGTCTCATATTCCTCATGCGAGACCTAGATTCAATTCTCAATAACCCCTCCCCATCTTACCTTGTAAGCAAAAAATAGATTTTAGGTTGCTGATAGTCATTATCAAACAAGAGCGAGAAACTTACGTGAAAGACTGCCCATGAAACACAATTGGGGGAGCAATTGCAGCAAAGATACAAAAAAGAATGTGGAGCTGCAAGACAATGTGATGTTTCATTAGGAACCATAATGAAATGGATGGCAATAAACACTAGACACCCCCAAACGGCCGAACCAAACAAATAGGTATCAAAAATCCTTATACTAGGAGAAACTTACCAAGTAGAACATGAAAAACCAGCCAAATTTGAAGGCACTATCTGTCCTGAAAGAGAAAAACAATGGGCATTAAAATCACAGTCAAATAGTTCCATCACAAATTTCTGTGTAAGGAGAAATTAGCATCAAAACTTACTCCATCTCTAAATCATAAAGTACTAAAATGTGGCTTATGCCATCTTCCTTTATAAGAGAGGAACCAACATTCTCACATGACACAATATCAAAATCAGTAGAAGCCTATATGTATTGCTATACAGCAAATGATTGTAGCAATGCATAAAGGGCATTGATCTTCGAGAAAATCTCAAGTTCCACACCACAAAATGCATTTGTTTCCTTTCTCCAGTCCCCCTCCCACCCCCCCTCCCTCCCTCCCACAACATGTATTCAGAAAGAATACCTACCTGGGTAATGTTACATAATAAATTCAATCAAAGAAATAGATATGGCACACTAGCACTATAAGTTTCACATATGAGTGCACAAAAGTTCAGTATCCACACTGTAGGTATTCAAACTTTCTTTGACTAAATCAAACATTCAAACACATGTTCTTCATTTTATCCTTTTAGAGGAAACAGTTCCTTCAACGGATCCATATTCCATATAATAGGAAAAACCTTAACAATATTTATCCATTATGCTACTTTCCCAAACATGTTGCAGATTAGGAAGAGTGAACACATTAGCACACATACCACATGCATACAAACGAAATGGAAAGAAAAGAAGAAAGCTGCACCAAAAAGGCACATCCAATTACCTCATTGCGCGATAAAGTGGCCGATACCACAAAACATATGACAGGGGAACACCAAGTAAAGCATATATCGATGCAAGGAAAAAAATTTTGACACCTAGAGCAAAGCAAAATGTCATTAGAATTCTGTATAATATAACATGGCAAAAGGAAGTTGACTTGAGTCAGAGAGAAACTATTTGGTTTTTACCTCCTCCCTTAATCCAACAGACGATGATTGCGACTATATTGTATATAAGACAAAAAACTATACCTGCAATAAGACAAAGTTGAAGCATAAGCACTTAGAATAAGTTAGTACACTGGCTACAATTAACAAAATTCAGCAATAAAGTTAGCGAAATCAGAAAAAAGATACACACACTTATTCATTTTTAAGAATAAGAAAATTCAGCAAGAAATACAAAAGAACACATAATAGCCTTGGTTCGAGTCAACTCTATCAAAAATAATGTAAAGAGCAGCATAAATTATCCAAATCACATATTGTATAAATGCTTAGTAGCCTCATACAATGCACATTTAGGATAGTATCTGAGCAAATCAAGGTAAATGAACAATATAAGGGGCATTATGTAATTGAACGTAGGAATGAAGTGTTAGTGCATCGTGTTAATAGAAGAAAACTAGTGATGCATAATCATAGTTGTCTTGGATAATATCTTCAATCTACCATGAAATAGAGATATGACGTGCCATGTCACTAATCTCTACATAACAAATGCCTCAAAGAAAGTGAACTACACCACATACAGAAGAACTACAATGCAGAACTACTAAAGTATAAAGTACATCAATAGAGACCTACATTCAAAGCAAAATTTTTTTAAACAAGGAAGGAGGTCTTACTCCTGTTAAAACCTTCATACCGAGAGATTTAGAATTCACAAAATAAATGCGCATATTTAAGATGTTCATATATGAAACCAGACCAAGGCAGATAAATTATAAACAAAGTGCCAACCCAATGCCAATAACCAAAGTGACATATATTCATGCATACCATGTTGTAACAAGAATCTACAAGAAGGTTTTTTTATGTCCTTAAAGCTAATACAAATACAATGAACTGTGTTGCTTATTGTAGTTCACTACACAATACTATTCTAATTTCTAGGCACTTCAACATCATTCATATAGTCATAGAACATTCCAAAGCAAAAATGATGATTGCTACCCAAAAAAAAAGCAAAATTTTGAGAGCTAAAAAGCAAAAATACTTGAAGATGGAATTCAGTATCCTCTAGCCCATGGCTTCATAAATCTCAACTCATATAAATGAACATATTCAGCTGTTCTCATAAAACATTAAGTTAAGACTCAAAAAACCTATAAAATACAGCAATGCATACATCACATGATAGAGAATACAAATCAACACAACAAGCTAAGAGAGGAAACGATACAGCATCACATCAATGAAAAAGAGAAAGGACTCACAGAGTAAGTCAAACCATTCAAACATCAAAATAATTGTAAAGGAGAAAACACATATACCTAACCAACTTGCAAATGCCAAATACTGCAACTTTTGAGCATGAACAGGTATTTCATTGGCTATGTCATGGTGTATAATTGGAAAGAAAGGTGGCCAATTTCTATCGTCAGTAGGGATACCAGCTGCATTTAAAAAACTACACATTATAACATAAAACAATATATTGATTTATTAAAACATCATGTCAGTCATAGTCAAAGTCAAAAAAAAAAGATGAGAATATGCATTCAAATATAGGCTTCCATATCTCATCAACAGACCTGCTGAAACAGCATCTTCTCTCCTCTTAATATCCTGCAGCAAGGGAAGTTGTAAATAATACAATCAGTAGAAAGTTACAAGTTACGACAAGAAGATTAAATTATGCCCCCTCATGGATAGAATCGCAGTTTCATAATCAATTAAACCGTGGCAAGAGCATATAGAATAGTCCAATTATCTTTAAACAAAGCTAAAACTAACCAACTCTCTCCTTCTGAGGTCAGCCTCCCAATCAGCAATTTCTTTTTCTCTGTTAGAATTCTGCAGAAATAACCATGGAAGATGGTTATTGACAAGCCACCATGTCTAATCTAAAAGCAATCAGGTAAGCTGTAAAAATTCTATACATTCATGGTTTCCAATGGCACATCAACCGTGGCATCATGTTGTTTTTGACCAAACCCAAAGGAAGGGAGGCGGAACTTTGAGCCAGTAGCACCTGAACCATTCTGCAAAAAGTACATTGTTATTTCAAATGAAAATGGTGAAAGAAGAAGAGTTTATTTCTATCAAAGAAAGTGTAAATTCAACGTAAAACTTGGATCACAAAAGCATTGTTAGTGCTGTCAACAATCTGTAGCAAAAATACCCACATTTCAAAGGTACAAAATCATTATCTTTCAAACAATATTAATTGTGTCTCATCTTTGAGCATGACAAATTTTAGACAGAACAAGCACATCATGTATGCAGTACAGTATTAACTTTATCCTAACACAAAATGGTAAAAACTCGAGCCAATCACATCTGCGCACAAACAAGATAATCAAACACTAGTGCTTTGTAGCTAGAAAGTTAAGCTTGTTTTATTCAAAACAAAATTACTTTGAAGTTGAAACCATCTCAAGAAAGATCCTTCATACAGTTCATAGTATAGAGCAATTCTATAAGCACATTCAAGCAAATTGGGTGAATTGACACTAAGCCCGTATGGCTTCAAATTCAAAATATGCCTGCATCTACGGTGAAGCCATGGTAAGCAATGAAGATAGAGGAGATTAAGAGATGAAATGATGTATTGACTATCAACATCATATATATCTCTCAACAATGTCGAACATTTCAACACACAAGATAGGTCATGTTGCTCGAGGAAAATAATGCCGACTATTCCTAGACTTGAGTGAGCTTTAAAAAATGATACTCCCTTTGTCACTTTTTAAAGTCTGCACTACTTCCTTTAAAAAACGCTCTCACAATAATTGGTCAAATGGTGCTAACATTTAAGGAAGCACAAAGTACAATCATCCTCAACGTTGAGCTCCGAGAAATATAAATAATGTTTGACGATGGAAAAATGGTAAACCTTTACTCAAAAAAAAGGTAAAACTAAACAAAAAAATGCAAAATCAATGACCTTTTATAAAAGACTTGATGAATCGAGACATTTAAAAGAAGTCCAACAACATGTTAGACTGATAATAAGCTTTATTTTCATGGATTAAAATGTTCCACATCTTAAGTACATCTTTGAACATTTTATTTAAAGTAAATAGTGGATGAAAAGTTTTGTAAAAGCCCATGGTTAGGAAGCAAATAAGAGGGAGAAAAGATTGGATCAAGTGGAGCAGAGAGAAACGAATAGAGTAGATATTATTTTGGATTTGGAATAATGATGCCTATAATTAATATAACACAACCCTTGGGCCAAAGAGCAAGTGTATACAAATCCGATCATTGATGAGAAATAAGACCTTTAGTTCACTCTCACAAATTACTAAAAGGCAAAAGATAAAATCAACTGAAAATTCTACTAATCGAGTTAATGCTAAAAACGAAAAATACATTTGATGTTTCCTCAGATTCTCATTAAAAGATCCTTTACTGATTAAGAGGAATCTACAAGACAAAAGGTATCTTCAGTCGTCAATGAATGTATCTTCACACCAAAATATTAGGTTAACCTCTACCTCCATGGGGAAATGAATCTAAGGCCTTTAGTTGGATGCAATTTATGCTTAATTAGTAACAATTTAAATGGAACATAAGGGGTATTTCCTTATACTCCCTTAGTCTCAATTTCTATTTTAGGCTATCTCAATCATCAACATTTCCTTATTTGATATAGGGCAACACGACCTTCTTTTAATCTCATTCACAGATTTAACTCTCTTTTAATATTATCCGTACAATTCAAACTCTATCTTCCTTTAATATCACATTCATTACACAAAAAATAAAATCTTACAACTTCTAGTACTTTTCTTAATATTTATCAAATTTCTATAAGATGCAATACCACCAGCAGACTCTTTTGGTCGTACTTTCCTTTAATATGAGTTGCCGTCGTCCTTTCCTCCCCAGACTCTGACCATAGGTTTCAATGAGCGGGATACACTGGATATGATGATGATGCAATCCCGCCAGCAATCTATCCATCTCAATTAACGCCGCTTGCGTTATGTATGAAGATTAGTTAAAGAAAAATCGATTAGGGTAATAAGAAAAAAACAAGAGCATAATAGATATGAGTGATTAAAATGATCAAAATGGTGAGTGAAAATAAGTTTGTATATGAAATTAAAGAAATGAGAATAAGACTATTTTCAAAAACGAAACAGGTGCAAAATCAATGAGACGAACCAAAATGAAAAGTTGTACTAATTCAGTGAGAAAAGGGAGTACAACTTTCACATCCTAGCTGAATTTTGTTTTGGACAAAGTTATTGTTTGTTGATGTAATCAACTATACAACATATCATCTTGAACAAATTTAGAATGTATGTCACTGGATTATTGATATACTTGTATATAACATATCCTAGGGTCCAAACCATCACCTTAAGCTTTTGTTTGAGTTGGTTCCTTGTTATGGTATCAAAGCTTTTCAAAGTGAAACAGTTAGCACCATGTACGAGTGTAAAGTGTAATCCACTATATAACATAACATCGGCCTCAACCGTGCTTTTGGTTGAGTTGGTAGAAAATCTTCCCCATAGTGTTCTAACAAGAAAAACAGTAAACTGACAGTGGTAAGCAAATTTCTATAAAACTATACTGATCCATACGTCCAAACTAATAAGCATTAGATTAACAAAATTAAAAAGTATACAGTTTAAATTGCACGCTCTTCAATCCGCTACAAATAAAAAGCTAGGGTTTTCAGATCCAGATGAAACAATCCCAAACAAAATCAGGACAACAACGACATTAAATTGATTCAATAATTCATGAAAATTAAATGTCAAAAATGACGAAATCAAAGGCGCAACACAAAGTGTAACAGATCTACAAGTAAGAACTGGAATATGATGAAAACTTCAAAAAAAAAAAAAAAAGAAGAAAATTAGGGAGAAACTTACAGCGAATGGATTGACGTTGTCCTGAGAACTCATTGCAATTGTTACGCGAAAGGATAGTGAAGGATTGCAGTATGTGAATGCACCGATTCCCACTCGGTGAGACTGGAGTGAGAGTGAAGAAGAAAGAAAGGGGAAATACGGAAGAAGAAAAAGAGAACTACTCTACATTACCTGTCAAATAGATACGCGGGAATCGCCGAAACTGAATATCATGTTTTATATTCTTATTTTCAATTTAATTTTTATTAATTGGACTATTTATCAAAAAATTTGTAAAAAAAAAAACTATTTAACAAAAATAACCAAGAATCAAGCTTTGGGAAAATTTTAATCTCAAAATAAGCATGCTTGCCCCTAAAGTTAAGTCTGGTATATAATCGTTGATACTAATAGCGAACTATGTATGGAATGAAATATAAGTCAGGGTTTATTCGTTGTTAGTAACGGCGAACTAATGCGGCTCTAAAATACGGTAGATCTCTTTCTTCCATATTTCACCCAAACTTCAAACCCTAACTCTTAAATCCACGAAACTCTCCCTCTTATTTCTATCATTAAAACAATTGTTATCCTTCAATTGATCTCGTCAAATTCCTAGCTCATACTTATATTTGGTTCTGTTATCTTCCTACATTGACTTGGTAAATAACTTTTTGTTTTTTGTTTTTATTTTCGAATTTAGGGTTTATAATTCTTTTATCTGCTTTCACATAAATGAAGGTTCAGAAACTTGCAAATTACTACTCCTAGGTGATCTACAGCTTATTAAGATACCTTTCAATTATAAATTTGTTAGTTATTTGTGTATTTTTTGTTAAGCATGTTTGGTGATGGTAAAAAGTTTAGCTGTCTTTTATACTTAAACTCTATATATATGTCAAATGTAGTTGTATTTTGTCATGATCACATGGTTGTTTTATTCATGTATTTATGTAGAAAATGTTTGAATGTAAAGTGACTTTGTATTTTGTCATGTTCATAACAATCTTTTAAACTATATATGTATTTATGTAGTAAATGACAATCTTGTATTTTGTCATGTTCTTGACAATCTTGTAAGTTTCTTTGTTGTTAAATATACTTTGTTATTAATGTGGTTTGAAGTATGTTTGAATGTAATATGGTTGATAATGATGTTGATTTTGTACGTATTTTTGTAGAAATGATTTCATTTTGTGACTGTAGTATGTTTTTGATATGGTTCAATCCAATCAAGTAGTAGCAATGTTAAGTATGTTGGGGGAAGACGTAAATTGTTTGTATGCAACTCAAACATGGATTTGTATGAACTTAAACTTCTTATATGTTCTAAGATTGTGATTGTCACTACAAGAAGTATTGTTAATATAAGTTTTAATACGAAATGAGTGGACAATTGTTAGCTTTTCTAGTTAACAATGATAAGGCTATAAATGCTATATGGGATCATTCAAAGCCTACCTTTATTCTTTTTTTGGAGTATTACGTAGAAGTAGTATTCGTAGGGAAACAAGATGCCAATGTTGCAGAAACAAATGCAGTCTTGGATGTAACTTCTTCTGCTCCTTCTCATATGCCTTACTCTACTCAAGAAACCCAATTTCCCATTTTGCCATCGTCTGCTTCTCCTTCTAAAGAACCTAATCACCATCAAATTCAAGTTTCGAATGATGATATTTTTAATTTAAAAAATACAAATGAGCCTTGGGATGATGTTAATAGTGAGAGTAATGAATTCGTTGAAGCTCCTTCTCAGGATGATGTGGTTGTTGATGAGGAGGGTCTAGCTAATGACATGACCTTACTAACTTCCAACAAACGTTCCTTCTACACCTTATTCCAGTATCAATCACCTCCCCTACCTGAGCGTCATACGACTGCCTCTTACTATCATAGGATACTGTTTGTATATATTGAGGGAACAGGAGGAGGATTAGCATTAGTATACTGTTTGTATATATTGAACATTAGTAACATTTTGTATGTATTGAACATTTCTACATATTAAATATTTGTAACAATTGGATTTGTATACGGTCTGTAATATATATGTAGATGTATATATGTTTATCGTATTATCACATGTTTATTACAAATGAAATGATGTTAATTACTCATAGTTTTTGACGATGAAAACTTCCGCCATAAATTAAGTATGCATTTAGTCAAAATCAAACTAATATTATTTTTCACAATGTATTTTCAATGAAGATAGATGAGTAACTTGTCTTTTCTACTACGGGTGGGCGAAGATCAACTAAAATTTTAAAATGAATTGTATGAGACTTAATATTCTTTGTCCTACATCTTAATATAATGTTTTTTTTAAGGTTCTTGTATTAAATAGAAGTATATAGAATATTGTTGATAATATTAAAAACTCATAAAAGAAAATTAATTTATGTAAGCTCTTTAAATCTATAAATATAAAAAAAATAAATTAAAAAAACAATTATTAGGACTTTACATTGATAAAAAATTAAAAATATTACAAAGTTGAACATAATATTGCAACATAGAGAGTTTAATGATTTGATCTTATTTGTGATTTTCAATTTGCACTTGATTCAATTCAAAACTGTATATACGTCTCACTTCTCTCTCCTCCCTCCTCCCTCCTCCCTCCTCCCTCCTCCCTCCGTCTCCTTCCTCCTTCCATTTTCTTTTTCTTCTTCATCTTTACACAAAAAACACCTTAAGTTTGTTATAAATGTGACTTTAGTTTTATAAAAAACATATAAAATAAAGTTACAAGTTTGTAGTAGAAATTCAAATTACATATGACAAGTTCAAACCTTTGCTTAACATACACCAAATGTAGATTACATCATCGGGAATCACCATATATCGAACAAAGTAACAAGAAGATTTTGTTGGATCTTGATATAAATTCTAGGCGAGATGCTCTTTCCTAAAACATCATTTCCTCCCTACTACGGTGCTTGGGAATCAACCGGAAATATGTTTTGAGATACAAAGAATTACACCAATTTCCTAGCACAAGGATATTGGAATGACATAAAAGTAACTTAATGGTAAGAAATATGGAAATACACAATCAAGGATTGCATGTTCTTGATTGAAATGCTTAAGAGAAGAAAATCAGAAAAATGGATGTTCTAGATGTATTCAACAACACACAAGCATTCTATATTTATAGAATAGCTCACACCATTTCATGAAACAAGATGTTGCTTCATGAAACGCTAGGTTGATCCGTGAAACACGAGATCGATTCATGAACCGATATCGCTTTTCACTCAACCCATATAACCCAAGGAACATGACTAATATTAACCATATTAACCATAGGAAGTTATAATATAACCACCAAAATGAACCAGAACAAAGCACGAAACAAATCCGGAAAAACAAGCTAGTCGCGGACCGCGCGTTTGGTCGCGGGCCGCGACCTTAAGAAAAAATTTTTCCAGAAACTTTTTTGCTTATTTTCGCGAGCCGCGATCTGGGTCACGAGCCGTGACTTTTATGTTTTGACTAAAACATATATTTTACAACCTTGAGATTATATACTTTAATTTAATTAAATTATTTATTTAATTTAATTAATTAAATCCTTTCCGATGTCCACTATACACTCTAAATTCCAACAAAGTTGGGGCTATCATCAACCTTTTGGTTGATGGTAAGCCCCTAATTTCTCTGTTTTAAGCTTTTTAAATATGTTTAGAATAATTTTGTGTCCTCTCCCTATAGGAGGGTTGTTCTACCCATTTATTGGGTTTGTTCTACCCATATATTGGGTTTTAGTCTCTCTCCTCGTGAGAGTTTGGAGTTATGTATTTTGGTCTCTTGTTGATTTATTGGTAGAGCTTAATGCGATAATACAACAGATGCAAAAATTGCAATTACTATCAACTACATCAATTTCAATTTTATCTCAAGACTACAACAGATCGAAAGACCCCCTCGTAGAAGGCTGTATCAAACAGCGATGTGGAAGAGGATGTTCAGAATTGTCAGATCTGATACACAACGATCGTAGTTTTGTTAATTTAGAATTAATTTTGGTTAAAGTTGTTATGTATTTGCTAATTTTTAACTCTGATGTAGATGTCGTATGACTCTTTATTAATGAATCAGGTATTATTCAAAAAAAAAAATTCAAAACTGTATATCTTTATTTTAACGGTTTAGATTAAGATTGTAAATTGTTTTTTTTTTTTTCAAACATAATTTGTTTATTGATTATATACCAATTATTACCATGTCATCTTAAATTTGTTAAAACGTTTTTTTTTTGTTGGTGGCCGTTGTCGTCATATAATTTGATATATATTTCCTTTTTTGAAACTACCTCACCCTATCTACCAATTTCTATCTATGTAATTAATCTTCTCTTCATTTTTATATATTTAAAAAATTTTAGGGTTATAATTCTGAAAACTTAAAAATAAACGCATATAAATTTAGACCAAATTGTTTTTAAAACGATATAGTCGGGTTCTATTAGAGGGCTTATAAAATGATTTGAGAATTTTTTTCAAACCATGATTTATGATTTAATATATTTATGTGCCAAATTAAACATTGTGTACCTTTACTTTCTATCCCTTTAATTAATATTGTTACACTATTTCAATCAATTTGAGAACTTTAAAATTGAAATGTAGGATTCCAAAAATCTAAAGAAGCATAGAAATTCAAGTAGTGCCGTTTTTGACAATTTTTAGGCCCTAGGTGAAAAATAAAAAGAGTCCTTATATAAGTAAAGTTTCGGTTATTTTTTGTTCAATTATGTAGTTCGATAGTCATGCGCTTAACAGAGAAATCTAATGCTGCAAATTCGATCCATGCTACAAGCTACTTTGCAAATACTAATTATATATTAATTATAAGGATTAACTTAATTTGGGCCTCTTCATAAGTTGGACACTAGGCGATTGCACCTCAAAAACTACCCTTAAAGAAATTTCATAAATAGATTGAACGTAAAATTTCATAATGTTTGGTTTTGTTAGCATGGGCAATGCAACTAATTTTAATCAATTCGAGGTCATTCCATGCAAAACATACTCTTACGAACTACAAAATGAAAAGAAATAGCCCAATAAAAATAGAAAGTGTGCTTTATATTAATTTTAATCACTGACTTATATAATTCTATTAAATTAGTTAAAACATATGTCGTATAGATATTACAATTAATAATTAAAATCTATAAATAATAAATCATAAACTTTTAAAGCCTAATTAAATCGTTTACCATATATTTTCATTTTATGTTTTGTATCAATGTAGCAAAATAAATTAACATAAGAATATAACTAATCTTTTATGTTTTGTCTCAATGTAGCAAAATAAGAGTCATAAGAATAACAACTAGTTTCTTAAAACACCGTCTTTTTTAGAAGCACATATTTCAAGTCTAGTCCATTAAAGATTAATACCTACTTACATTATTTTTAATGCTTATTACTTATCATATCCTTAATGACTACTTTCAATATCTTAAATTTTTACTTTATTCTTACATTATTCTAAATGCTACTTATCATTTCCTTAATGATTTTTTTAATATTTTAAATGTCTACTTATATTATTTTTTCTTTCTGATGTTTTTACTTACATTATTCTTAATACTTATACTTACCAGTCCATATATATCTTTAATGATTACTTTCAATATCGTAAATATCTACTTACATTATTCTTAATGCTTACTTATGATATCCTTAATGATTACTTTCAAGATCTAAATGTCTACTTACATTATTCTTAATGTCTACTTATAATATGTTACAACATCTATAATAGCGGCTGGCCAATTAAAGATAGTCTCTCAAAAAAACCGTCTCTCACGAGAATTTGTGTAAAAATAATTGTAATCTTCTCCACTCAACAAAAGAGAACCCAAAAGAAAGAAAAAGACTAGAGAGCCCAAAAACCTCACTATGAATGACACACAATGAACCCTTATTCCACTCCACATCCTTAAACCCTCATCTTCAATCAACCACTATCTTTTTGCCACGTGTCATTTCAGATATCCAAATTTCATTAGATCACCTCCATGCAAACTTCAATCTTGTTTGTCCATCACATATACCCAACATAACCTCATCAACAAAATCCCACCATTTCTTTTTCATTCTTCAAACAATAATAACAATACAAAATTTACACTCCCTATCTAGAGTAATTACAATTTCAAATAATTGTTCCACCAATCATATAAAGAGAACTTTTTTATTGGACTTTGAAAACTACATTTTCTTCCCTTTTTGCTTTTCCTCATCCAAATTTATGGTCTAAATTAATCTTATTCCCATTTTGAAAAAAGAAAAATTCAATTTTAAACACCCCATCTTTTGCTCGTTGTCTTTTAAAAACCCCACCTTTCGATTATCTTTTAAAAATCCAACCTTTATACTACGTCTTCTTTTAAAAATCTGACCTTTATACTGCGTTTTCTTTTAAAAATCTGACCTTTTTGGTTCGTAATTTGTTTACAGCTGAATTTTGCAAGTAACTTAATGATCAGGTCAGCATTTTAAAACAAAACGCAGTATAAAGGTCGAATTTTTAAAAAACAATCAAAATATGAGATTTTTAAAGGACAACGAACAAAAGATAGAATTTTTAAAATTAAATTTTCCTTAAAAATAAATACCCATTTTAAAACACAACTTCCACAACCCAAATAACCAAAAATCTCAAACACCCACTTATTAAATCTTCCACATTCTTCATCTTTCTCCTCTCCTACACTAAGAACAACTAAAAAAGAGAAAAAATATTAAAAAAAATGGCAGTGTGCACAGTATACACAGTTCCAACCACAACCCATTTAGGATTCACCCAAAAAAAGCAAGTATTTTTCTACAACAAGTACATAACCAAAACACCCAATTACAAAAGATCAACCTTTTCATCACCCAATACATATGTGATAACATGCACAGCAGGTGACTCACAGACAGTTGTGATTGGTCTAGCAGCAGATTCAGGGTGTGGAAAGAGTACTTTCATGAGAAGATTAACAAGTGTATTTGGGGGTGCAGCAGAACCACCCAAAGGAGGAAACCCAGATTCAAACACTTTAATTAGTGATACAACAACTGTTATTTGTTTGGATGATTTTCATTCACTTGATAGAACAGGAAGAAAAGAAAAGGGTGTAACTGCTTTAGACCCAAAAGCTAATAATTTTGATCTTATGTATCAACAAGTTAAGGATTTGAAACTAGGAAAAGCTGTGGATAAACCTATTTATAATCATGTTAGTGGGTTGTTAGATCCTCCTGAGCTTATTCAACCTCCTAAGATCTTGGTTATTGAAGGCTTACACCCTATGTAAGTGTCTACCATGATTTTATTTCTATGTGTTTTACACCCATGTAAGTTAGGGTTTGATTGGATTGAGCAGGGCCGTTCCTGAGGGTGGTTTTGAGGTGCAACGGTTTAGGGTCCAACTTATTGAGTTAATCTTTATAGTTAAATTAGTGTTTGCATAAGTAGTATCTAGTATGGATCGAACTTGCAGCATTAGGTTTCTCGGTTAAACCCATGACTAAGGGTTTTTTTTTTGAGGTATACAACTGTCTAGGGTCCAACTCATTGAGTTAATCCTTATAGTTAAATTAGTGTTTGCATAAGTAGTATTCAGTATGGATCGAACTTGCAGCATTAGGTTTCTCGGTTAAAAGCATGACTAAGGTTTTTTTTTTTTATTTTTTGAGGTGTAACTGTCTAGGGTACGTCTAACTCATGAAAGACTTAAATTGAGTTAATCCTTATAGTTAAATTAGTGTTTGTGTAAGTAGCATCTAGTATGGATCGAACTTGCAGCATTAGGTTTCTCGGTTAAAAGCATGACTAAGGGGTTTTTTTTTTTATTTTTTGAGGTGCAACTATCTAGGGTCCAATTCATGAAAGACTTAAATTGAGTAATTCTTATAGTTAAATTAGTGTTTGCGTAAGTAGCATCTAGTATGGATCGAATTTGCAGCATTAGGTTTCTCGGTTAAACCCATAACTAAGGAAAGGGCCTCATAATTGTAAAGAACGGTACTGGGATTGAGTATAAATGCTTAAGAAGTAAATAAAATTGAAAAATCAAAGTAGGATAATAAAGTTAGTTCGATAGAAATTTAACGGAATTTATTTGATTGTTAGAGAGGTGAAAAAAATGATTAGAAAGTAATGAAAACGGGATGAAATAGCTAACAATTATATTGATTCCCTTATTTTGGGTATTAATTTATCGTAAAGAAGGTGAGGAAATATTTTTTTTTCAAATGAGGGAAATCATCATCTTTTTTCATTTAATTATTTTACTTTTATTCTACCTCTTTTACAGTTATTTTAGGTACGAATTCATTTGCATGTTTACTTACATTTATTGCATTAGTTTAATTTTTTTATCGCTTGAATATAATTACACTCCATCCGAAGCAAACTTAGTAAGAAATATAGATAATAAGGTTGTATTTATTGAACTATCTTTTTTTTGTATTCATTGAACTATCTTTTTTTTGTATTAAATGAAGTATGATATTTTTTGTTTCTATAAGCTGAATGTTATTTCAACATCATAAATAAATATCAAAAAAAATTTATTAAAGAAGTTGAAATCATATGATTGGAATTTGGAAGTTTGATGAGCTCCTAAGGGCTAACAAGTAAGAAATGTAGATAAGGAGATAAAATGTCTATAAAATGGTTGGCTGAGGTTATGGCAATGTCTTTATCAACTTATCAGTCTTATTCACAAATCATACCTTCTTGTTGCAAGTGTGGGTCCTTATCTTATTTGATTTTGTACCTTTATCATATTAATAATTAATTAATAATATAAAATAATAATGCTGTCAAGGAACCAACTCAATCAAAAGTTTAAGCTGATGGTTGGCTCCTTCATAACTAGCGCTAAATATTCCACTTTAAATGAGGTGTGATTGAGATTCGAACCCGTGACTTCTTGTCACGCTGGCTTTTGATACCATGTCAAGAAACCAACTCAACCAAAAGCTTAAGGTGATAGTTGAGGCCCCAGGATATTTTATATACTCTAACAATGCTAGTTATAAGTTTATAACTTAATCTTATTAATTAAGTGTCTTTTAATGATAATTTCGGTCGTTTATATAATTTACTTTCTAAGCTAATATAGACAAGACTTGGAGATTAAATATACATAATTATATCATAAATAAGTTATTAATAATCGACTGTAATTAATATTATGTAATTTTTACATAAATATATGTGCACATAATTTGATTAGTTAATAATCTATTATATTCTAATATGATATAATAGTCTAAGAAATTCGAAGAATAATAAATTTTTGACTTCTAATATTAATGCATTTTTCAAAATATATTTTTAGGTACGACCCACGTGTAAGAGATTTATTGGACTTCAGTATTTACTTGGACATCAGCAATGAAGTCAAATTTGCCTGGAAAATTCAGGTATTAAGATAGTTTATTTTAATTTTGAAAGAACTTATTGTTTTCATAAAAAAAGACGATTATGATATATAAATATATAGTTGATTAGTGCTTTGAAATTAAGATTTTTCGATCATTAATTTGATTATTATGATGTAATTATATTATGAAATGGTGATTATATTGTACAATATAAAAATTAATTTAAAGCTATTTTAATTAAAATGCAGAGAGACATGAAGGAAAGAGGACACAGTCTAGAAAGCATCAAAGCTAGCATTGAAGCCAGAAAGCCAGATTTCGATGCTTACATTGGTAATTTCTTACTTGCAACTCCGTACTCATTTTCTTGTAATTTTACTATAAAATTATTCATCTTTCGGTGAGACGACTTCAAACAAAGAACTGCCTAAAATATTTCTTTAAAACAATTTTGGTCAAAAGGCCCACTCGGTCCAATACGTTCACATACATGATTTGGGCAAGGCCTCATTTTTTTGTAAGCAACAATTAACTCTAATATGATCAACAATATACTTCTTCGGTCGCATAATATATGTTGTGGTTATTCTAGATCCAAGCCTGCCTAGAAAAACCCAATTAATACCAAATTGTGTAATATATAACGCATCTAGATTGATAATTGAGTTCAATCAACTTGCATACAAAGATGAGTGTATAATTGTGAGACCATCTGTTCTGTATATTAATATCTTGAATTCGCACATGCTGACATGATGTCGCGACCCGTGGGCTATCTTTCTTTGCCCTTTTCATGGTCTATAGTATAGTGTAGAACTAATATTGGGTTTTTAACTTGAATACAGATCCACAAAAACAATATGCCGATGTTGTGATAGAAGTATTGCCAACCCAACTAATTCCTGATGATGATGAAGGCAAAGTGTTGAGAGTTAGGATGATTCAAAAGGAAGGAGTAAAGTTCTTCAACCCAGTTTACTTGTTTGATGAAGGATCCACCATTGAATGGATTCCTTGTGGTAGGAAATTGACATGCTCTTACCCTGGTATCAAGTTCTCCTATGGCCCTGACACCTACTATGGCAATGAGGTATCAATTACGATCTGTTTGATTGTTGATATTCAATGGCGGAAATAGTAATAGAAGTAGTTACCTAATAAATTTGTTAAGGGGCTTGTATACAACAAGACCTGCGTAAGAGGAAAGTTGACTGCACATAAACCCGACGAAGTTCCATCCTAGAACCAATTAGTAATAGGAGTAGTCCATCAAACTTATATGTTATATTAGTCAACCTCTTCTTAATTGTTCGATGGAGGATTACATGTAGGTTATTTTTCCAACACTCCCCTTACATGTGAACCCATTTTTGATTGGATTGAACATTATTCTTTTCGAACCTGCACATTGCTCTGATACCATGATAAATTTGTTAACGGGCTTGTACACAACAAGACCTGCACAAGAGGGTTGGTCGCAAATAAACCCAATGAGGTTTTGTCCTAAAACCAATTGATAATAGGAGTGGTTCATCAAACTTATATGTTAGTCAACTTTCCTCTAAGTATTCGATGTGAGATGACATGTGGGTTATTTTTGCAACGTTACGACCATGCTTGTTCTTTAATACGTCTAAAACTCGTTTTCGTGACCTTGTGTTCCATTCTGCAGGTGACTGTGGTAGAGATGGACGGAGTGTTTGACAGACTAGACGAACTAATCTACGTCGAGAGCCATTTGAGCAACTTATCAACCAAGTTCTATGGTGAAGTCACACAACAAATGTTAAAGCACCAAGAGTTCCCGGGAAGCAACAATGGAACCGGTTTCTTCCAAACCATCATCGGATTGAAGATCAGAGACTTGTTCGAGCAGCTCGTTGCTAGCAGATCTGCGACCCCTGCAGCAGCTGCTAAGGTGTAAATCTCATATCAACACATGATCAATGTTCAATATGCTTGTCTAAAACTCAAAATTTTCCTCCTCTTCATTTGTAATTTCCATTACCAACCAATTCATAATATATAAGTTGTTTTTGTAGGCTACTCTCTTATTCAGTTGTTACATAGACATGAACTAAAAGAACAAGAGTTGAAAAATGCACTTTAAAAGAAATTCAAGCATCTGAAATCAACTCTAGTAAATCTGTAATACTCATACATATTTCATATGGATTAACCCGAACATGATCAAATTTGGAGTAATTTGCGTTCGGTACCTTCAGGCTGCATCAACGTACTGTAAAGGTTTTAAGCTTATAGGACCCGCTTAGGGCCGAGACAACCACAATCCTGTCCACTTTGAGTGTAATCACACCGAAAATTTTGCATGATGCAAAGTAGCCCCGAATCCAAAGTTGAGTTCACTAGTGTTCTGCAAAAAAACAACAGGATTATGCTGCTACAAGATTCCTTAGGGTAAGCGCCTTAGTGCCTAAAAGCAAGCACCCCATATCGGTTTTTGATCTTAGCTTTATAATAACATTATTTGTTGCGTAAAAATCAGGCCTTTAGTGACCCTTAGTTCCTTGATACGCCTCGCGCATTATAGAACTTAGCTGTCGATCCTCTTCGACATAGAATGACCGATTATGTATTTGATGCCGTAGATCATCAGAAGGTAGTTAAAATAAGAGCGAAAGAAAAAAAAAATAACAAAGGAACTTCAGATATAACAATTTGAGAATGGCCATAAATTTAACATACACTGATAAGAAATAAATAAGTTCCAACCTCAACAAAGTGCTTGAATATAAACAATAAGATTATGCCTATATGATAATGATACAAATAATGCAATGGAAAGCAAGCAACCGAATCACCTGCTTAAAGAAACTCGATCTTTTTCACTTAATCGTTACGAACTTGTTCGTGCCGTGCTTAGCCCAATGATCTTTCAGGTCAATCGGAAGTGTAAAGTCGTAACCCTCAGCGGTAAGTCTTTGAAGGAGTTTATCATAAGCTCCATGGCTCATTTTCCTACCAGCAAGACGTGAACCAGGTCTCGTGGTACTCATAGGCAACGGATATTCTGATACGTTAGTTGTGCAACAGGCTGATTGCCATCCTCCGGAACCCCACCGGTAGCACTGCCGAGCTGTACCCGTACAAGTACATATTGGTGCCGGGTTACCACAAGCATCCGTATTCGGATCATAACGACGAATATGTAGGGTTTTCCTCCCTTTCTTTGCTGAAGGTGACGCATCACCTTTAGCCTTTGCGGGTCGCCCTTTTTTTACTTTCGGTGTAGGTTCTAGTGGTGCACCATCATTAGAGGTCTTTTTGGAAGTTTTTGGTTTCTTAGTAGGATTAGATAGTGTAGGCTCGGGATCCACAACATTGTTTGCTGTCTCATTTATAGGCATGCACCGAATGGGGATTGTAGCCAGCCCTTCGGGGTTGTTTTGTGTTCCTTGGAAAGGATTGATAATATTTCTCGTTGCTGCTAGATAACTACTTGGATTGAACCATGAAAAATGAGGACCAGATCTAGTTGTGTTTGACTCGGGTATCATCGAGTAGTTAGAACGATATGACCCCATCCTCAATATTACAATTTAGAGCCGCAACTTGTCTGATATAGCTAAAATTGGGCGTCCGCTAGTAGCGTATTTTTACACATCTATAATCAATCATAAAAATACCAGGCAGGAGAATGTATCACCTAGTAATGGCGCAAGCAAAAACCAAGGAAAGTTTAATTTTCTTTTCAGAAAGGAAACACTTAAATCGTAAGGATAAATCTACGGCTAATAAAACAAGCAAGAAACTCGTGATTAACCAACTCTTACTTATTCTCATGACACAAAATCATTGATGAGGAATGTCAATGGGAGGTCCAGACCATATGTTTCGAGAAAACCAAGACAGGGATACGAGCCCAACGACAATGTGGCATTAATTTACAATAAAAGGATTAGGGATAACAAAATACAACTTCGAATCGACATGATTAATGACTAGAGATCACACTTGAGTCTCTAGATATACCCAACTAGCACTTTTAGTGGGCAACCAAGCATACTAACACATTACACTTATAGATCTTTTTTTTAGTCCATAACATGAAGTTGCCCTAAAAAGTACTAACAAGATATTGAGACAAATGATTAAGCAAGAAGATCAACTAAATTCCATATCCATATAAATCAATCCTTCATTTCAATAAATAACATCACTTTAGCATAAACACATGAATACATCAATCAAAATAAAATCCAATTGAAGCAGATCTAATTGAATAAACTCATAAAGATGAAGTATACATGCAATGAAGAATTAGCAAAGAACCCATAAAGCTTGTGCATAAATTTCAGAAATCCCAACACCTTAATCCACAAAAGCTATGAAATTTCCTTAAATGCACAAACAAAACCCACAAGCAGAAAAACCCTAATTCAAAAAAGGTGCAATTAGAATATATAGAAGCATAAACACAATACAATTGGTAAAGTAAAAGGGATCAAATCCATCAAATTACAACATTTCCAGCTTTAAACTGAAATAAATCCATAAAACCCCCCACAAAATCCATACACCCAGAAGCTAAAAACTGAATAGGAATAAACTTAAATGAACTATACATGGTTAAGATAAGAGATCATAGACTATACCCAGAAATTGGAATATAAAGGTTCAACCTTTTAGCTCAAAATTTATCACCAATAGCAGAGTTGAATTTGGGTTGCAGATGAGAAAAGAGTAGAAACCAGTTTGAAGTTTTAGGGAAATAGAAGTAGTTTAAAGGTAAAGGCTAAGAAAGAGTCTTAAACGATTGAAGAAAACGATGGTAAGAAAGAGAAAAGAGGTTGGGGGATGCAGCTGCTACAGTGCTACTGTCTGACATCTTTTGACGGATTGTGGACACCCACCAGTGCCAGTCTACTTGCCACTGATAGTCACATGTTAGGACTTAGGTGGAGACTAATTGTGTATTATTGCGTTCCACATTGTTAAATTAACAATTAGAGTTTTTGAAATACCTTTTTGTATACAACATTATCAGTTATAGACTTATTTCATCATTCTTCAGATATTAGAATTTTCAGACCTAGTCACTTTAGAAATTGCGACATATAATTATCCATGACTAAAGACGGGCTTAGGTAGAAACAAACCAACATTAATAGTGATTGTCCTTGGCTCTTATTAATTGTCATGGCAAAACACATAGAAAAAGGAAATTGCCTTCTTTGGAGAGCAATTGCGATTTTAAAGTTTTAAGTGATCACTTATTCACTTTAAGATAGTAATAAGTATATAAATGAGTTAAACAAAAATAGTCTTAATTAGTGAAAGTTGGTGAAAATAAAATTGGGTTATACTTTATATTGGACTTCGAGAAAGGATTGGATTTAGATGCTTTAATTCCAAGCAATATAATTAATTAGAAAGAACAAAACTATAAGACCAAAGTAAATACTCTATGTTTTCAAAAAAATAAAAGAAGTAAATACTCTATTTGTCTCATTGAATTTGCACAATTTTTCATTTTTGTCTCTTTTACTTAATTTGATTCATTTATATATTTGTATAATGGTTCACCATTTAGCTTTAATCTCATAGATACATTTTTAATTGATCTATTTTAATTTCATCCATACAGTTTATTTAGTATTACTTTCTTAAAATAACTCAACTTCTCTTCGATGTAAATCAAAAAAGATAGAGTATTATATATTTTGTTCTACCTTTGTTTTAATGACTTTGTCCTATTTGATTTTTTGACACTATTTACAGTTCAAATTTATCTTAATTTATAAGTTAAAACATAGTCAATTGAGATATTATTTGATTCATCTCAACGTAAGAATTATTGATATTAACTTTTTAATATTTTTAGTCAATGAGCTGTAAATAAGGAAAATAGAAAATCATGCATAATTTTAAAGGATTATGAATATCAAAATGATCTATTTTGAGTCAATGAGTATAATTTTTGAAATAATAATATCAAAATGTTGTTTTCATGGGGCAACATTTATGGTAATCAGATAATCATGTATAAATTGAATATTGAGACAATCAATTCAATTTTGCAATTGAACAAATATAAATATAAACAGCAAAATATAAATCAAAAGCCCAGGAAAGTGGTTGAATAGCCAAGTGATAGATGGAAGGGCTGCAACTCTAACCAAAGGTGAGACTGGCACCTGCTGATAGAGAATGGCGAGAATGACTAAGCGCACCATTTCATCTTTACCAGAGTTAAAGAATGGCAAGAATGACACCTGCTGATAGAAAATGGCGAATATGGGGACTGGCGAGAATGGCGAGAAATGATCAAGAAGAAATGGGAAGATGAGAATGGCGAGAAGAAGATAAAGGAAAGGCACTTGCTGACATGTACAAAGTATTGTTCATCATGAACAGTAATCCTTGCTTACAAATGTTTACTATTTAGAGGATGTAATCCCTCCAAAGGGAGAAAGATCTGGAGGAAAAACACTCATCTTCCTCTTTTTCTCTTCCATTCCCTCCGAAACCAACTTTCCTTCCATTTCTCTTCCTCCTAAATAAAACACCAAGAACAAACTCCCTACAAATTTCAATTAGAAAGAGCAAGTTTCACTCTTCCACGTAAAGTATAGAGAGGAGAATTCTGTACAATTGTAGCTTAATAACTCAAAACTAAATAAAATTAGATAATATGAAACTAAAAATCAACGATGATAAAAAACTAGATGAGAAAAACTACATTCAGTTCCATACATAGTGAAGTGCAAGAACATGTCTCATAAGCAGTTAAAAAAGTAGCATAATTTGAGCATTATGATCATTAAGATTACAAATTTGGTTTTAATCCTGACATGCTCAATTCCAATAACCTTGCGGATAAACAAGGTGGGAACCCCAAGATCTGCTAGCTCTACTCTGCAAATAATCTGCAGTACATGATACATACATTATTGTTTGGATACAATGACTTGGTGAAAAAGTTTGAAAATAGAATTTTTTTTTTTCTATCTTTCAAATGATATATGTAAGTACTGGTACGTGTTATTAATTTAATTAATAAATGAATGTTCATGTGACTGATTTCATTTCTTCAATTTATCGTATTCAATCCTAATGTCAGGAAATACCCACTGAAAAATCATGTATACGTTTCTACACTATGTTACTTGGACTCCGGTACTGGTACGTGTCCAAGTATCGAACATGTCTATAACATTCAATTTTACACCTAAAAATGAAGTGTCCTAAGTGTCATAAATGTGCGATCATCAACAATACGACTGGGTACATGAGTCAGAATGGAGAATCAGAGTAACATTGTAACTACATCAAGAGACTTACCAGAATTATGTGTTTCCAACATACAGTAGTATTTGACGTGAAAGTCACTAATTTCAGGCTCCTTAAAAGATTCCTTTAGGAGCATCTCCTTGAGATCACGATATTTGGGATATGGACCATCTCTAAGTTTAGCAAAGAAATAAAACAGCTTGGAATCATCTTCAGCACGAGCGATGAAATTCATGCACACCTTTGTTTCAGGAGTATGCTCCCTATCTGCAATAAGTACCTCCTTCAGCAACAAATTTTCGCCCTGCAACAAACACCTCAAATATCATCATAAAGTTGTACGACTGTGTTTGGAGTAGAATTAGTAGTTCAAATTGGTACAATCTTTAAGATTTTAAAGGGATAATGTTTTTTAGGGTGGGAATCATGGGAGGAAGGGGAACAAATGCAGGAGGTAACGATCCTTACATCTCAATGTCAATGTAGAATTTTAATCAATTCAAATAGCCCATGATCCTTACATCTCACACTCCTAGGGTATCAAGAAGAACATTGGAAATATTTCACAAAAGTACAACATATCAAATCAAACACTTAAGACTCCTAATAGCTCACAACCCCTATTCAGAATTATCAGTACTTCTTTCACAACTCCCACAATATTGGTCGTAGCAAAATTTGTAAAGACTCGACATTGTAATTGGCTCACATCTATGGTATTAATATTTGAGTTAATATGAAGTACATAAAATAATTCAACAATGAGATACTTCCTCCGTTCCATAATACTCGCTACATTTTCCATTTTGGGAAATTTCATATTATTTGCTACATTTCCTTTTTTAGTAAAAAACCAATCATTTAAAGTTATACCTACTCCTATTTTTATCCTACTTTATATCTAATTACTCTTATTTTTCTTTTTTATTTTTCAATAAATAATATTAAAAAATTCTAAAAAAGCAACTTTCTACCTACTACTCATCATTGCACAGTAACTTCTTAATCTTTGTGCCCATGCAATGGTAGCGAGTATTATGGAACATAGGAAGAATAAAATTAAATGCCTACTCAATCAAATTTTGTTTCTATTCAAATCAAAATTTTACACAGCCTAAAACAATTATTGATGTGTGTTACGATAACATTTAATTAAATGTTAATTTAATAATTATCATTGTAAAACTACCAAAATAACCTTTGACTCTTAGTCAAGGGGTTCACGTACCCTGTCCGATTCTTGATACTAGGACATTGGACACTTCATTTTAGGTGTAAAAATTGAGTATTAAGACGGGTCCGATACTAGTACACGCACAAGTTGCCGAGCATGCCGATACCAGTATATGAGTCAACCCCCCCAAACCCCCCACCCACACACACATAAAAAAACTCATTCAACTTCATACTTCTAATGGGAAGCAGTGGTAACATCAAAAGAAGAGACAAAACCAAAGAGGCAAAGATTGTAAGGCAATGCAAAAAAAAAAAAACACTTGAAAACAACTGCATATAAAGAATTTTATAAGTGAATCTACAAAAGGAATACAAAACAATCGATCAGCTATATAAGAGAAAAAAAATAATCAACAGATTATGCCCAAAACAATAAGACACTAAACAAACACTCAGGAAACTATTTAGTAGTTACAATCAAATAAAAAACGATGAAGTGAACTTTAGTATGCAAAACTGACCTCTTTAGAATTGTAGTAGGTTAGCACCTTTTCGGCAAGACCCTGATAGAAATTCAAATCAGCAAGAGTAGCCTTTCTCGGGTGGTCTTCGAGAACATCATAGCTAAACAAAATAAAACAAAACAAAACAAAAAAAAACCCAATTAAGGGGTGACGAAATAAATAAAATTGGGTTCAGAAAATAAAACAAAACAACACAAATTCACTCAATCATTCAATATTACGACTTACGGTTCTTCAGGCTCGTCCCATTCATCAACACTATTGAACAGATAAACAAAATCAAAAAATCAAAATCCAAGTCAATTTTACTAGTAATAAAATTCCAAGTAAATAAATTAAGCAAATACAGTATTAAACACATAAATTGTTGAACAGGTAAACAAAATGAAACAAATATTAAAATTAAGCAAAGATTACACACAGATCACGATCAAGATAATCAGCTCCAGGATGATCCAGGCTGGAGAAAAAACAAAAAATAAAAAAAACCAAGTGAATTATATTACTATGATTAAAAATTCAAGTCAATAAAATTAAGAAAATATTAAGCACAAGTACATACATATAACAATCAAGGTTTGGGGCCTTTATGCGGAAAAAATGGTAAACGAATTATGGATCGGAATTAGCAATAACATAACTAACAATTAATAATTTCAAAAAATTAATTAAATTAAAAACAAAAAAAATTGAACAAACAGTGACGTACCAAGGAATTGATTTCAATTTTTCTTGAGGGCTTAAAGCTTGAACTACATCACCGTCATCGGGGTGGATCGTCGCCATTAAAAGAGCTTTTTTTTCTGAAAAAAACTTATAAAAACAGGAAAAAAATTAAAGGGAAATTCCACGTGGTAAGTGGGAACCAAAACTTTTAAAAAATCCACGCGGTAACCCTGAGGTTTACGTAAATGTTCCATCATGACCTTTTTGCACATAAAAACGTTAGCAAACGTTAATTTTAAAGCTTTATGGCTGTTGTATGCATATTTATGCGACTCACCATTCGAAATGTCATCAGTTTGAACCTTTTTTCCCCAAACAGTAAGTCTCATGGGAGACGGTCTATTCTATAGACGGAATCCATGAAGCCTAGCCCAAAATATAACATATTATATTTGGGGTTATAATAAATTATTTGGGGTTATAATAACTTATATTTGGGGTTATAGAATAGTATATTCGAGGTTATAATACCTTACATTTAGGATTATAACATAATAGAATTGATATTATAATAAAAAAACCAATTAAGGAAAATGGGTTGGCCCTCTAGACCGTCTCTTGTGAGATTTTGTGTTCTCCAAAATATAACCCTCAAATTAACCATTTTTCATCCAAATCATATTTTTTTCCCGAATCCAAAGATGGTAGAGTTTGAGTTTATATTTCGGGGAAAATGGTCGACACTAATGACATTTAAAATGGTGAGTCGCATATATAGGCGTACAACAGCCTTAAACTTCGAGATTAATGTTTCTTAACGTTTTGCTAATATTTTATGTACAAAAAGTTATGATGAAACAATTTGGTAAACCTTACTATGTGGATTTTTTAAAAGTTTTCTTTACAACGTGGAAAACCTAAAACCTTAGGTTACCACGTGGAATATCCCAAAATTAAAACTTGATGTATTAAACTAACACAAACATAATAGAGATTAAACTAACAAAAATCAATAACCCTAACTAAAATGAGATCAGTTAACCAAACATAAAAAAACAGAAAAAGAAAACGATAATCAAAACAAATCGAAAAACTTAATAGAGATTAAACAAAAATTAACTAACTAACCTTGAAGATGAAGAGATTTGACGAAGAAAGGGTTAAGGTTAGAGAGAGAATCAGAGAAGGAGGCGTCGAAGCCGAAGAGGGGGTTTCGTGAAATGGTAACTGCCAATGTAGCTCATTTCTATTATACCCATGCCATGCGAATTCAGTAAGTCTGAGACGGTCTAATCCATAAAGCCCAGCCCAAAATATAACATACTACCTCCTATTCAGCCTAAATGTCCCATTTGTTTTTCGGCACTATTCACTTATCACTCTTAATTTGTATTTTACTCTTAATCTATAAGTTAAAATATAGTCATTTTCAAAAAAAAAAAAAAAAAATATTGTCATGTGGGATCTTGTTGGATTCGTCTCAATACAAGGATTATTAATATCAAAATTTTATAATTTGTAATCAAGAATAATTTGAGATATTAAGAGTTAAAATGTTGACAAGTGTGAAAAACTAAATGGGACATTTAAGCTGAATAGGAGAGAATATTATATTTGGGGTTATAATAAATTATTTGGAGTTATAATAACTTATATTTGGGGTTATAGAATAGTATATTCGAGGTTATAATACCTTACATTTAGGATTATAACATAATATAATTGATATTATAATAAAAAAAACCAATTAAAGGAAATGGGCTGGCCCAATTTTGTGACCGTCTCTTGTGAGATTTTGTGATGCGAATTAGGATCCACTCTAATACTAAAATGTAATGGAAGATCCATTACAAAATCCAATTGCTATAATTGCTTGATTTTGTTTTAATAGGAGGAATTATGATATTTTATTTTTTATTCTAAATTTTGTGTTAATTATAGCCATTGAATTTTGTAATGGACCCTCTATTACATTTTAGTAATGGAGAGAATCCTAATTCATGCTATGCATGGTTTTTGTTCAAAATTGTTATTCTTAGTTCTTACCCTCATTTTTCCTGAATCCTTCTCACTATGATCTTATGTTGCTTAGAATTAATATTAAATTTTTATAATTTTAATTAAGTATAATTTGAGATATTAAGGGTTAAAATGTTGTCTCGGCAAGAGTGAAAAACTAAATAGGACAATTAGGCTGAATAGAAAGTAGTATTATGTGGAAAAATTTAATAGGATAGAGCTTTTAGGATTGAAAATTTTCTTTTTTTCGTTTTGTTAACTTTTTTTATTTTTTTGAAATGTGTTTTGTTAACTTTATTGATGTATTTTATTTGAATTTATAAGGTGTTGTTACTTACGCCTATACTTCATATACTAGCTTCAATCCCGTACCAAGCACGGAAAATTTAAAAATAATCTCTTAAATATAAATATATACATGTATTAATTTGTTATTTGTTAACTATAATAAATATAAAGAAAATAATTTTTGATGTGTAAGAGAAATTAAACATATTACTTTATATTTTCTTGATAGATATTGTTTAATTTTTATAGAATATAATGATAGTATAAACCAACTGTAATATGTAATATAACAAAAATAATAAAGAATGACTCTAATTACCTAATTTAGCTAAATGAAGAAATTTTCTAAAAATACTCATTTGTCATTTTGGAGGGAAAATAATTAACGTGGGAGTAACACGTGTCCTTGCTGAATAACAGTTTTAGTATATAGTATAGATGCAATCCTGTATTGACTTCTTAGGGCTCAAAGTAAAATAACCGACAAAAATATCGTTCATATACAAATTGAAAAATATACATGTTATACCTCGATTTAAGGTCGTTCCCAATGGTAGTTTTGAGGTGCAATTGCCTAGAGTCCAACTCATGAAAGGGTCTAAATTGAGTTAATCCTTATAATTAAAAATTAGTATTTGCATAAGTAGCTTTTAGCATGGACCGAATTTGCAGTATTAGATTTCTCAGTTAAGCGCATGCTTACTAAACTACATAGTTAGAGAAAAAATAACCGAAACTTTACTTATATAACAACTTTTTTATCTTTTGTCCAGGGCCAAAAACTTGTCAAAAACGGCACTTCTTAATTCGGTGAAGGATAAGTGTTATGATTTCAATTTAAATAAATAGATGGATCAAGTACTGTCTGACTGGATTCTTTGCGCTGAATTTTGGCAACCCATTTATGTCCTGAACTAGTTGGTAGTAGATCGTACAATTTATTTCGTTTCTTGCATGATTTCCCTGCTTGTTGGCTTGGGCTTGTATTTATAGCTCAATTCAATGCATTGAATTAATTTACAGGCGTGCATACAACTTAACTAACAATACACTTTTCTAACAGAATTAAGGCACGCGAAGAACGTACTGCGTACATGATGCAGTCGCACAAAACCGATCAGACACGCATACGATGGTACTGAACAAGGGTTCAATGCTAATGCTAATGGTACCGAAAGATAGAAAAGAATCGAAAATGAACTTCCAAAACACCTAACACACGCATACGTAACAAGTATCAAATCACCGATGTATAACATAAATGTGTTTGAGCTCAGTTTCATTGTAGCTAATAACAAAATTTACATGTGTACCATATTTCGAGGACCAATTACACACTAGCTCGATCAAGTAGATCATATGATCATAATGATAAATCTCGAATGCAGTTGTTGAGTCTGGAGGTTGTTGAGGCCTATATAACGCTTGTGAGTCGTGCAATCGTACGACTAATAATATGAACTATGTGACACTATCAGCATATATTTTCAATCTATAACCTAAGAATTGGTATAAATAAGTAAGATAGATTAGAGTTTGGAAATTTGAAAGTTTCTCAGTTGTCTCTTGAGCAACTTCCCTGCAGCTGACTTTGGTAATGAAGTCACAAACACCACTTCTCTTACTTTCTTGTGAGGAGCCACCTGCAAGAAATTACTAACTTCAACATCGACTTTGCAGAATAATCTAGCGTATCCCACTTATAGGAACTATGACCATAATCTGGGGAGGGAAGAAAGATGACAACCCATGCCCATAAAGGAGGATCCTTAGAAACAGTCCCTCGGCTCGAGAACGGTCCTCAGAACAATGCAATACTAAAATACCATATTTATTATTTTTTTGTCTCATTGAGATTGCTACATAACACGTATAAATGTGAAAACTTTTGAGGTTAAATGTAGCAATCTCAGTGGGATAAGCGACTAGCGAGTATTTCTTTGAAGAATATAGAAGCTAGAGTATTTGAAGTTCAGTATTAACCGCGTTTGCGACATATTTGACAACTTCGTCCTTAGAGAGCAAGCATCCGTGCCTCTTCACGACAAACGCAACCGGTATCTCCCCGGCTTCTTCATCAGCAATACTGGACACAGTAAAGTTATGAATGTGAAATTCAATGACAGTTTGTTAAGAAAGATAAAATATCATGTGATCACACATTTTAAGACATGTCAACTTCCTCCATAGATGAGGGCATAGTATAACAAGAAATGTGAAAAACATGATTTATTTGTAAAAAAAAAAAAATGATGCTTAACTCATAAACAATTAAAACTCGAAATTCAACAAGTGATAATAGATCTATAGAAATTATGGAGTATTATTTAGACTCCATTTTCTATGGATCTTTACTTAACATTTGGACAACCTTATTGGCATTTGACACATCATTCAAAACCAAATTATAGAAGTATATTTTATAACATAGAGTTTGATTCATAATCCATACAAACGTGTTTTGTGTAGCACTTTAGGAAGATAGTCATAGTCATAGTCATCAACCTAGTATCCCGCACGAGAAGATAGTCAATTAGTCATAGTCATAGTCATAGTCATCAACCCAGTATCCCGCATAAGTCAGGGTCTAGGGGGGGAGGGTAGCAAACAAATCATAGTCGTGCCCCCTAACAGCTAACCCACATATACTTGATTGAAAGCATTCTTCTAAAATATGTGAATAGAGCTACACAAGTAATCAGAAGATACCCAGTTACTGCAACATCAAGTATATCAGGGTGGGACATCAGAATTCCTTCTAGATCTGCAGGGGCAATCTGCAAGTATAGTGCTATTAGATAAAACTAGGAATTGACATCAAATTAATAGAGAAGAATATATTCGAGTTTACGGGTTATACCTGGAACCCTTTATACTTAATTATATCCTTCAACCGATCTATGATGTAAAGGTAACCTTCAAGGTCAAAATATGCTATGTCCCCTGTGTGTAGCCAACCGTCCTCGTCAATTGTTAGTTTTGTAGCTTCTTCGTTATTGAGATAACCTGTCAAAATGCAGGAATTTACGCTAGATGACATGCAATGAGCAACGATAATACTTAACTTGACTTTTTCCCATAGTGATGTAAGGGAGGCCTAAGGTCATACACATGGATCATATACGAGAAAATATCAACATCACCACAATGCCTCAGAATGACTTTTTCCCATAGCGATTTAAGGGAGGCCTAAGGTCAACATACGCTACAATTAGTTATTAAATGACGAATTTTCATACAAAATACAAATTTTTATGTTTTCATATATTGGCAACATAAACAAGAAAGGCAAACAATTGATGTTCAATGAGCCATAACTAATATTGTTGATATAAGCAAAATGTGCAAGCAATTGATGTCCTTAAAAGTTCTAGAAGTTTGAAGAACGAACGAACTGAGAAGTTTTACCTTTCATTACACCCGGTCCACGCAACAACAGTTCTCCTACCTCCCCAGGAGGCATGGATGAACCTGTATTACACTTCACCACTTTTGCTTCCATGTTTGGAGCCAGTAGACCTACTGAAGTATACTTGTGAGTCTTCCCTATTACATTGAACCCGCGAGTTCCTACAGCTGTTGATTCAGTCATGCCATAACCCTGTAAATGATATGATCATATTACACCAGAAAAGTTCATAATTATCTATGGGCGGGATACACTGGGTATGATGATGACACCTGTAAAAGTTAACTAGTATTGCTATAGTTCCATTCTCCATGACCCCATAAACACACTAGGCCATAGCCCGGATCATTTGTTTAAAAACTCTATTAACATCGAATTATGTAACCTATAGCCCAGATCAAATGTAGGGATGAATGTTCGACACACCTTATACTAATATTCTTGGATTAGCACCTGTGGCCCTTAAATGGCTAACCAATAGGATACTGGAAATGGGGTCTATTACTCTGTTACATGAATACATTAAGCTATCACAAAACTTGGTAAAACAACATAGCATAAGAGTTTCTCAAAAGCAAATCATAGCAATATAATCTAGTCTCTCCTGATGTGAAGTTGAATGATCTTGTTCACAATTTGAATCGAATTCGGGTCAAGTCAATTATTTATATGGATTTTACCAATACCTACAATATACTCAATAAGAACACCCTAAAAACAGAGAATATAAAACCAAAGAAGAAACACAAATTCGTAACGTTCTTCATACATGGGTTGAATACACCAGAATAGCTCAAGAAGAAAAGAAAAGATACCTGAATAAAATCAATACCAGGAAAAGTTTCCAAGAAATCTGCAATAACTTTATTGGTCACAGGAGCAGCACCACAAGAAACCTGCTTCAAACTGCATAACCCACTTAAACTAACACTTCCACAATCACTTAAACTCTTTGCTTTTGCTATCAAAATTGCTAAAAGTGGAGGGACAACAGGAAAATGAGTGACTTTATACTTACTAATCACTTCCACTACCTGATTTTTATCAAATTTTCTCATTACAACTACACTTGTACCCAAAGACAATAAACCAAACACAAAGAGTGCAAGTCCATAGATATGAAACATAGGCAAAACAGCCAAACAAACATTCTCATGACTCTTCATTTCTTTGTATTGTGAAGCTTCAAATCTAACAAATAGTTCTACCATTGCTATAAGATTCCTATGAGTAAGTATAACACCTTTACTAGCACCAGTAGTACCAGAAGAATAAATTATTGTTGCAATATCATCTTGGTTGATTCTAGGCTTAGTAAATGAAAATTTCCCAATATTTTTACCAGAAATGAGCCTGAAAAAGTCAGAAAATTTCTGGGTTTCTGCACTAATTTCAACATCTTGAGGCACTTCAATGATTTTAAGGCCTAAAGATGACAACATTTGGACATTTTCACTAAAACAAAAGGCTAAATTTGCATGACAACCAAGTATTTGTTTTTTCACCTCAGAGAAAGAAGACAGAGGATTCATGGGAGTTACAATGCCGCCTAAATAAAGAACACCCAGAAAAATTATCGGCAAATAGATAGAATTCGGCATAAGAATCAATACCACATCACCTTTAGACAATCCCATTTCATGAAGCCCAAAAGCCATGGATTTCACATACGAAAAAAGGTCCGAAAAAGGGATTGAACGCCCAGATAATGAATCAATAAAAGCAGAATCTCCATTCATATTAGGGTAAGAAAATACATGGGAAACAACATCTAGAAATGGGTTTTCAGGAAGTTGAATTTCAGGATGTTTACTGCTATAAATTCCAGTTTCTGGACAGTACCAAGTACATTGAGCATCTGGGTTTTCTTTGGTTTCGTGGGTGCTACTCATGGTTTCCGCCATTTTTAACAAAATTTGATCAGAGGTGAAAGAGAATTATTATTGGGAAGAATTAAGAAAGTGAATTTCAGAAATATAGTGATGAGTGCAGAAAGGAAGAATGAGTGTATTTAAATAACAAGTCTTAAGAAACAAGGCTGCAGGAGATGTTCACCACCGCCTATATACGGAAAAAATTTTAACGGGACGGTTAATCATTTTGTCAACCCTTTTTTTCCTTTTGAAAAGTCTACTTGAGATCCATGATCATTAGTTTTTTAAAAAAAAAAATTATTAAAAATTATTTAATAAAAGTAATTATCTAACCGCTGTTCTCCTGAGAGACCGTCTTTTTGAGAGATGTTTCCCAGGTCTAATCTATTAAACCCAATTAGAGATGGTCTCTCATAGAGACCGTCTCTCACAAGAAGTTGTGATTACCTAATAGGGTAATTTTTTCAAGAGTGTGTCTTGTATAAGTTTGTCTCATATATATTGAGACGACCACAAATCAAAAAGCCCATAAGCTAAAAGTTTACACAAATTCTCACAAGAGACGGTCTATAGGATAGACCACAAAATTGGGCCAGCCCATTTCTCTTAATTGATTTTTTTTATTATAATATCAATTATATTACGTTATAATCCTAAATGTAAGGTATTATAACCTCGAATATACTATTCTATAACCCCAAATATAAGTTATTATAACCCCAAATAATTTATTATAACCCCAAATATATTATGTTATATTTTGGGCTGGGCTTCATGGATTCCGTCTATAGAATAGACCGTCTCACATGAGACTTACTGAAAAGTTTATATTGATAGTAGTTTACATATTGTTGTTTTTAATACTTTCTACGTATTTTTAGTTCCACCCAAATCATTTTTAATACTTTCTACGTATTTTTAGTTCCACCCAAATATGAGGCATGTTGAGACCGTCTCATACAAGGATTTGTGTTTTTAATACTTTCTACGTATTTTTAGTTCCACCCAAATCATTTTTTTTTACACTATTTATCATTTGATAGTAGTTTACATATTGTTGTATCAAACGAGAAAAGAATATAGTCATATGGGATCTTGTTTTATTCATGTCATCGGATATATTTTCATAATATCAATTTATAATTTTAGTTTAGTATAAATTTAGATATAAACAATCAGACAAATGTATTGGACTGCATAAAAAGGTGTTTGGGAGCAAGTAAAAAAAACAAAGATAATAATGTGATTTGGTTTTAAATTACTTACAATGTTTGACTTATCACGTAGTGTAATGTACTAATTTTATCCTGTATATCATTAATATGTATCATAACTCATAAGTAGTAATAGAATAATTTGCAAAGTACACTTTAAAATTTACTTTGCGAGTTACAGCATTAATATTTACTTTTTACGAATTATAGCCATTAAAGTCTACGGTGTTCAAGCCAAATTATAGAATCTCGGCCTTAAGTTAAATAGTCAGAATTTTGTGATTTGGGCGTTGTAGTACTCTTTGATACTTTAGTGGTTGTAATTCGCAAATAATGAACATTAAAGCCGTAATTCGCAAAGTCCAAAACTTTAAGGCTGTAATTCGCAAATTATTCTAAAATTTATAAAAATTTGATATTAATATTTTTGCATTAAGAAGAATCAAATAAAATTTCACTTGACTAAGTTTTTACTTATACATTAAAACTAATCATAAAGTATGGGTGATGATTAAGTAATTCATAAAAGAGATATTAATATTTTTGTCATAATTTACAAAAATATTAAAATTAGATTCAAAAGAATTTAATATTAATATTTTTTTTAAATGTATTTAATATTAATATTTTTGTCATATAATATATCTCTATTTCATTGAAAATACAAATTTAAGTTTGATGAAAAAGCTTTATGGGAAATATATATGTTGAATTCTCAATGGGACGAAAATATAGTACTAATTATTACTTAGCTTGTTACATTTCTTCCTTGGTTACAAAAAAGACATAAAATGATAAAATAGTTACTTTTGTTAAAGACGTGTCTTAATATCTCTTAAACCAAATTCTTAGTATTAAATTATTTATAAAAGAGATTAGTACTAGATATTTTTTTAGAGATATTAAATTGAAAATAAATAAAAGTGGTAAATCCAAGGAGTAATTTATAATTATATATTCATATTATAATATACAAAAAATCTAAGGATTCCAATGTTCTTTTACAATAAAAAGTGATAATTTGGTGGCTCAAAAAAAAAAGTGATAATTTGGTTGCCAATAATACACTTAAAGGATTTCTTTGTTCTACGTACAAGTTTGTTTATCTATATTTTGGTCCATGAAATGATGAAATACAGCATTTTCTAGATGGCCATCTAGCTTTATATTATACAAATAAAAAATTAAAAATTTATGGATCTATATTTTGACCATTTTCAAAATATCTTGTACTCATTTAATAAATAACATTATAAAAATTTTATAAAAAATTGATAAAATAGAATAAAATATATGCATTAAATAATATAACTTAAAAAGTAAGAAATTAATTACTGAAATAATGAAGTAAAAGATATATTAGTCACTGAAATAATGACGTCATAAATGAGTTTTAGTGAAATTTTTTTGATAGAATGACACATAAGCAATTTTGAAAAGTGATGACATAGAAGTGTTTTATTTTAGTAATGGACTAATAACGTTTTTTTTTACAAATAACGTAATAGTTATAGATAAATTATAAATATAAATTATAAAATATAAAATTATAAATTGATTGTTTTATCATTTGAATAGCCCAAATGTATTGGTTATTCAAAAGTTTTCGGAAATCCATGTTTAATTCAAGTTGACTTACTAGTTGTATTGGTTGTTTAAAACTACGCACATGATTGAATGTTTAATGACATTTTTAATATTATATTATATATTTAGTGAATGGTTTGGTTATAATGAATTAATTGATTACTTTATTATTTTGTATTTCTGATTTTTTCTTTATATATTCTTACTCATTTGAACATGAGCGTAGAAATGGATCGGGTTAACAAGTGAGTTGCCTAAATGAGTATGATCAGGGCATCAAGGCCGACCTTAAAGGTGGGCAAGAGGGGCCGTCGCCCAGGGTTTTATATCAAAAAAGCAAAATTAGTGGTTATGTAAAGTTTATACAAGTTATAAATTATAAAGAAAAAGAGTTTCAATGTGTTATTTTGCCCAGAGCCCCAAAATATCTAGGTCGGCCCAGGGTATAACGATAATATACAACACGACGCAAGAAATTGATGTTTACTGTTCGACTTGGAACAACAAGATTCAACAAGAGACAAAAATTAAATATGGGTGCCTAACACCATACTTCCATCATTAAATCTCATTTGTGAGAGGACAAGCATAGTACGATGCGACCAACACAAAATTAATTACGTTAGGCGGTTAGGTATCCGCTGGGGTTCGAGTTCTCTTGCTTTATTCTCGTTATTTTTTCGTTTTTTGGATGTTTTGTTCTTTGTCTAGGTTTAAAAAAAATAATTAAGTTTTATCCTTTCTTTTGCGTTTTTCATCTCTCAACGTAGGGATTTATCTGTGTCTTTCTAGAACCGGGAGACTCTTTTTGGTCGCGGTCTCCTTTATGGATACGAGTTGCCGCCGTCCTTCGCTCCCCAAACTCTGCCCATAGTTTTCTATGGTCCGGATACACTGGGTAGGATGATGATGAAGCATATATAGTACGATGCGACACAATACGAGGCGCGACCAACACAACGCATGGGCGATCCAACACGATATCATTTCCATGGTTAGTCCTCATTTGCGGGAGCACATTTATAGCACGATACAACTTAACATAATACGATTTGACAGGGGATAATATATACACACGTAGACGGACTCAAAAAAACGTTTTCCATAAATTCATATGACCCAACCACGTACAATATCTCACTAAAACATACTCCTATTTAATTTTCACTTGTATGTTAAATCTACATTTACTAAACTAAAAGTAAAGAACATATAACTCACAACATATCCCACTAATTATAAAACACATTTTTTTTTCTCTTTTTCTTTAGTTTATTACTCTCTCCGTTTCCTAATGTTCTTCCCATTTAGAATATTTTGTTTTGGAAAGAGAAATTTGATTAAGATTTTTAAGACATATATAGAAGACAAAATATATCCATGTGAGATCTCGTTAGATTCGTCTTAAAGTATACTTTTTTATTATATATTTTTTATAATTTTTTATGATGTGTATTTGGAGATATTTAGGCTCAAAGTTTACTTTGAAAACTGTGCAAAAAGTATGGAACGAACATTTGAAAACAGAGGGAGTATGTGCCAACTTCATGAGAAGTAAAGAGTGTTATTTACTATTCTCTCCCATGAAAGTGTCATAATTTCTATTTTGATTTATTCTTTTACTCTTATACATTTTTATTTATTATTTATAATAATTTCTCACTCTTAACACTTTTTAATAATTCAAAGTAATTTAATTAATTATATTGTAAGATGATACGTGGACTTGACACGAACCACTCCACAGTACCACTTGTTTTGGGCAGTCTATGGGGCTTGCACTTGCCTGACACACAAACAAAATTTTTCGACTACTTTCCTGAGAGATCATTTCTCAGACCCAATCCATTAAAACTAATTATTTTCTACTCTTACTTTATATTTTTTTATGGGTTAACCCAACAAAAGATGGACTTTCAAAGAGACCGTCTTTCATAAGACCTTGTAAAATTTTAATACGATTTCCGATCAAAAATCAAAATAAATAGAATAAGTCAAATTGTTATATGCGAAGATCTCTTTGTGAGACGCATTTCATACATGGATTAAACAGTTTAATTAATACAAGTATGAGTATACGTCCTATACGAGCTCTTTGTTTTGAGGCACTATAACAATTAACAAAATAAACTTTTCATTACAAAAGATTTGATAACAATTAAAATAATTCACTATTTAATATCTTTAGTGTTATAATTGTAGATTTTTTTTTAGTTTCAATATTAAGTGATTTGGTAACATTTTATTTGGCTTTTAGTGAATTGTTACTATAGCCTATATATACTGGAATGTATGAGAAATGTCACTAGATCCTATGTCGTAAAAGGTTTTAGAATGTTTTTTATGATGTTGTTAAAAGGTCTATAACTGATTAACCGTCACTAAATTCATTGTATGTATTGTATATTTTTAGTGAAATAATTACAGGTTTTTTTCCTCAAAAAATAAATAAATGTCACTAAAAATCTCACTAAAATTATATTATGTTTTAGTGAGGCTGTCTCATCAAAAGATGGTTTCTTACAAGAATAGTTGATACAACGACAAATGAAAAAATTAACTAATTACATGTAGAGAACTGAACTTTAGCCAAAAAATAAATTTATGGATTTAAACTTTCAAATATTATGCTCTAGCCTTTAGGCCTATGGGTCACGTGTCTCTAGGCGTTTTTTAAAAAAAAAAAAATTAAAGTACATTTTTCTATTGGTAAGAGTAAAAGATGTAAAAATAATATTGAAGTCTTTTGATGATAAATACTCTCTCATTTTAGTAATTTTGTCTTATTTATTCATTTTACTCCCTCCGTTCCTTTATGTTCTTCTACCTTACTATAACGGGTAGTTTCAAAAGTTCTTCCACTTTAGAATACTTTCTATTTTTGGAAAGTTTTCATCTCACTTTTACCCCTTAAAACCCCACTTTCCTTACTTCACACTACTATTTAATTATTTTCTCTCTCATACTTCCAATACAATCATTATTTCACACTACTATTTAATTATTTTTTCCTCTCATAATTCCAATACAATCATTACTTTTCACTACTTTATAATTAAAATAATACCCAATACTACCAAAGATTCTATTTTTCTTAATATTTGTGAAAAACTCAAATAGGAAGAACAAATAGGAACGGAGGGAGTATCTCATTTTTTAATTAGGTCAGTTGATTTAATTTGATCCATTTCATTTAATGGTATGACGTATTTAAAATTTTAGCAAGGGTAAAATAGTTGTTAATTTTACAAATAAAACTCTGCCTAAATTTCATCCATTATTAGTTGATGCCCCTTGAGACTCCAAACTCTGGATCCGCCACTGTGGACAAGGGCAAAGGCCAGTAGCCACTAGCATGTGCCGTGTGGCATAACAACATGTCAGCACAAATTGTTGCCACCTCGACAAATACATGGACATGTCAGCACAATTTGTTGCCACCTCTACACATACATTAATACATTATCAAGTCTGCATGTAGATAACAGGTCAAATAAGAAACGTAATAAAATAATTAAGCCAACTAATTAAGAAAATTGTACTGTATATAATAATAAGACTAAACTCCAAGGCAGTTATTTTTTTAAAATTATTCTTTAAAATTGCATTCTTTTTCTTTTTTTAATTATTTTTTATAAGTAATTATGGTGATTAGAAGGATCATGTTGCAAAAGTTAATAACACGTACGGGCTCATAGGCCCATATCAGTTAATGTAAACATGTGCAATTGTTTACGATCTCGTTTCAAAATACTTGTAACATTCGGATCCTTACACTTTTTATTCATACTATTAATTTATATTTAGTTTTTAATCTATAAATAAATATATATTCAAATAAGATCTTATTAAATGTGTCTCAATGCAAGATTATTAGTATCTACTTTTTATATATTTTTATTATACATATAATTACAAATACTAAAAACAGGCAACCATTGCAAGTAATTTGAAACATAAAAAAAGTAAAAATTAATTTTAAGATAAATAAAAAAACAAAAATAATATAGACATATTGATTTTAAATCGAATCAAAATACCTGACTCAAAATAAGTAAATGACAAAACAAACATACAATTACAATAAGAAAAAAAAAATGAGTACTAAATGACATCTTACATATTTATTGTTGCGGATTAAAATATAGTTGTCATTATCATCCGATGTAAAAGATCTTGGCGATATCTTTATTTGTGTTTGTTTGTTAGAAAGTCTCTTGAGAGACCGTTTATGGCATAAACGACTCTCTTAATAGCCCAGTTTAATGGCTGACATAACTATTCAGTTACTCATTTAACAAATAGGCTGACCCGTATTTACCCATCTATGCTATAGACGGTCTATAGCAAGAATTTGTGTTTGTTTATTAGTTTTATTTCATTTAAGACATAACCCACTACTTTAAATTTATATATCTTTATTTTTTATTTTCTTTTAATTTAGATAATTCTATTATTTTAAGTCTTTAATCTCGTGTAATTTTTTCACTTGCGGCAGAATTACAGACAGAGTAGTAGTAATGTATTGGATATTTTGTTGGTTTTTTAGATTACATAACATAATAGAATAGGATTAGAAGAAGAGAATATGGTGCGATCAAATTATAAATCTTAACTTGTAAAAGTAGAACTTACTTCAATCGAGATAATATTTCCAAAATTCTATAAAATAGAATTTGAATAAGCTAAATTGGAATAGTTTTATCAAATGAGACATGCTTAAAATGGGTGTAACGCAAGCTGTTACTTGAAGCAACTTCAATGGGTCCAAAAATAAGTGACAAATTACAAATATTGTCATTAATGATCCAAATTTTGATTTTGATTTGACTTTAAACAGTTTGCATATAAAATTTTACACGGGAATCTAATCTAATCATACAATATAATAAAAAAAATTGAAAAATTATAAATGATAATTTTATATTATTTTGCTAAATACAACATTTTTTAAAAGTTAAAATGTGATTGTATTTCACTTAAAAAGATTTTATTATATTAGTTATGATTTTATGTATCAAAGATATGTTTTCAAAAGTTTTTTTTTTGAAGAAAAAAGAATGTGAAATAATTAATTAGTTTTCTAAAAAAAACTTTACACAACAATGCATTAGTGACAATAATAAATTATTTTATATAGCAATGCAAATTATTTATAATATAAACTATTTTATGGCAGTACAACTTAGATAATTTCATTCACACATATTATTATAATAATTTTGTGGAAAATGACAAATAAAATGTTCTAAAAAGCTTTATAATTTGTTTTAATTTTCTTGAAAATGAGTGAATTATTTGATATGTGGACAATAATCATTGCAAGTATGTCAGTGTTTATACAGAAAATTGTTAAAAAATCGTCATTTTAAAAATAACTTAATTCGAAATAAATTTTGTATTGTATAAGTTTTCGTTAGAGTATACAACATATCATGGAGCTTCAACCCTGACATGGTATCAGGATCCAGTGTGAGCTTATGGTTGAAGCCTTAGGATATCTGGATATGTTATATACTCTAACAATTTCTATACTAGTTATAATAATAAATATTGCATTGAAGCATTTTGAAAGTAAAATATTACATAATAACATAACATGTGTCAATTCCATTTTCCTCAAACATTTTAATATTTGATTTCAGTATTTACATTATTCCAAGATTTCGTTTTCTTTTCTCATCTCCTAAGGAAAAAAATATTTAATATTTGATTTGAGTATTTACATCATTCCAAAATTTCATTTTCTTTTCTCATCTCTTAAGGAAAAAAATATTGGATAATTGACATAATCAAAACCAATCAATTGTGTAATGACGTTTACAAATCCAAAATCTTGGTTAATTGACTTTTTGTGAGTGATAATAAGTTAAATAGATCGTGAATAATATGTTTGAGAGTAGAACTTTGCAGATGAGTTTATTATTATTATTATTATTATTATTATTATTATTATTATTATTATTATTATTATTATTATTATTATTATTATTATTATTATTATTATATAATCAAATAGGGCAATCCTGCTTTAAAAGTATAAGGTAGACAAAGTTTTTTTTTCTTTTTTTTTTTTTTTTTTTTTTTTTTGCAATTAAAAGAGGAATATATTAACTTTAAAAGACATTTTTTACAACCTAGACTTTAAAAGGAAAAATCGCTTTCCAAACACGGAAGAAAAGCTACACTAAGCCAACACCTACAAACAAACGCGACAAAGCTACAAGAGTTTTTGTTTTTCTCAAAGCTTAATTTTGCAAATTATATCCCACCAAGAAATAAAAAATGTTAATCCATATAGGGATTTAACGCATAAAACTGCTACTCCAATTAGTGATTTGTAAAATAAGATGAAAGTAACTTTTGGAAAAAAAATATTTGTTGAAATGGCGAAACCGCTACTCAAAAGAGGAAATTTGGCATTTGAAGTATATAATTAAACAAAAATCAATTAAAAAAGAAATTAATCATAAAACAATATACACGATCAATAATTGGAGTTATAAGTTGTAGTAAGAACTAAGAAGCATAGACACTAGTTAGTCACTACTCATGAGTCATGATAGCTACATAATGGGTTAGACCCTATAGTTGATGGTCGGGCTTAATTGCGGGCCTAAGCGACTTTAATCTGGTCCGACTCTAGATATGGAAGCATGGTTCTGCGATGTTTCATGATCGGTAAAAAAATGCCTATTCGGTTTCTGCAAATAGGTGAACTCATATCTATACCTCTTCTGACTTCTATCCCGTTCGATTGGTGAAGCTAAGACCGAGACTTTTCCTAACCGGGTCAGACTTGATAAGACTCATAGTGTCTAGCTAATAACTATACATATCCGATGGTTAGTACGCACTAGGTAAAGCAGAAAGAAGGTTAACCATGATACTGATGCTCATAATGCGAGGATTGTGCCTCGTAATGATGGTAATAATTATAAGATTGGAAATCATGCTCGTAACTGTAATACTGAGGCGGGTGTGGAGGAGAAGAAGAGGAGATTTCTTCAGCTTGAGCTGGCGGGCTTGAGACGTGTGCATGGTGTTTGTCAACACGAACAGCATCGACTTTCACTTCCTCGAACTCGACTTCCTCAAACGAGTGGAAGATTGGGTGCAAATAAGCATCGGCAAGGTAGGGTTTTAGGTTTTGGTCGGCTCCTTCTGTGTTCTCTTGCTCATCTCTTTCTGTCGCTTCCTGCACGACATTTCGAACGAAAGAAAGGCTTAAATACTTTGGAATAACTCTTTACTAAGACAATCGACTCTATTATATATGCAATAACCCTACCTCGAGAGGATATCGGTTGAATGCAGGCTCAAAACGACTTTTGCAGTACTTATGAAATGCAAATGTCAGTGCCGGTAGAGCGATAAGAAACGGAGTAGAATTAAGAGCTTTCTTTGTACTGAGAAGACCCATTAAAAGCAATTGCGATATCAAAAGGCTAGCAATGATTCGGCTGTGAACATGTGGCCAAAACGCAGCCGCACTTTCGTACCTTTGATTATACACATTGATGATCTGAAGAACGAAATACGTTAAGATATAGAATGAGCGCAAAACAAATGAAATAAAAGGCGGAAAGGAGGGAAAAATGACCTGATGACGATAAACAAGGAAAGCAAAGAAAAAGAACACGATAATGAAAGGCAGAAGTATTGGAGTAACTACGGCGTAGACAACCCCAAGAAGGAAATAAAGCTGCAAGCTCGGGAGAGTCTCGGGATAATCAACACTTCCAGGATCCATAGCTCGGTCTCTATCTCGCTCGGTTTTCACTATAAACATGTTTTTCAAATGGAAAATGACAAGTGGCTTTAATCTGAGAATTTCGCTAGCAATACCAGCCCAACCATCCACCATTATATATGTAATGAAAAAGGTAGCCTTCATTGGTATTGATACACCGATATTTCTCGGAATCCTGAAGAAGGAGATGCAAATAACATAATTACAAGAGTTGGATAGAGATTCTCGATCAACCTCAAGTTCGTGAAACACTAAATTTTTTTGAAAAATCAAACAAAATAAGACTCAAAATAACCGAGGAGATTCGGATGAGAAAATTACTGGGAAGGTGGTTGGTGGAGGAAAGCATCAAGTTGTCCAAAAGCGGTTCCGGTAACTATGCTTCCTAAGAATACATTCACCAACATGAAATAATAGTATTTTGCCGCAGCTCTACGCTCTAGTTTAGAGAACGCCACATGTCCTTCGATCTTTGACATGAACATTAAAAGAACAGGAAGAGCCCATAAGAATATTTTAAGTGCTAGACCCGGAAGGAAACCCTGCAGAAAGGACTTGATAATGTTCCTGTGATTAAAGATAAATAAGTTCATTAAACAATCAAATTCATAGAATCAATCAACAAAGAGTGTAGGGAAGAAAGCTGATAGCAAACAAACGTAAATCACAAGTACTAAATAAGTTTATAAATAAAGAATATGTGTCCATTATTTCGATCAGGCCAAAGATTTATATATCTTTAGTTTCGGATTATAATGAACTAAAGTAACATGATTTGTTAAATCATTTGCACTTGTTATTTACATAAAGTTGCAAACTTGCACATGACGTTTGCTACCACAGGCCAATCAGAAATAACCTTTTTGTTAGTTTTATCATTAATAAGGGTGAGTTAGCGTACATCCAATCCTCCCAAATACCACCCATAGGTGAGAGTCCCTTAATGGCATTGGGCTAATGGAATGATAATGTAAAATGGTCAACACTTGTTGCTATTCAAAAGTAAAAGCGACGAACAATTAAAGTAAACATAAGGAAAAGCTTACATTTCGATGACAGGTCTCAGAAAAGGAGCAACCCTCTCCAAAGCTTCTAGATTCGCAAGAGATTGCACAAAAGCAATGGGTATCATGTAGAAAAACACCAAGGCAAAGACAGCAATCCCGATCAAAAACTTTCGAATAGTGAGAGAAACGAATGGTAAGGCTAGGTTGCGCCAATAAACATCGCGAGGCTCGGGTGCCCAACTCGTCAACCATAATGTAGGATTTCTACTTTGTTGTGTCTGTGCACATACAGCTGTACCCCACCGTGAATTGAAAGAAACAAAGGCAACCGGAAGGATTGCCTTTTGGTCCTGGAGAACTCTTTGACGCTCCATCGTCATCTAAAAATTTATTTAAACCCATGTATAAATAAACTACATGTATCTCATAGTCATCAAGGTCGAGAAAATCGAAAATAACGAAGTCAATTTCTAAACATATTATAGAATTTCATGCAAAACAAGAATGCTTAAGCCTTAATTCTGAAAAATCCATGCACATGCAATAAAAAAGAATCAAGTCGAAACCAGGGGAATCGGTAATAACTCACTCTTTTCTCTAGCTGCTTGAGTTGTTCTTTGTAGTAGTCAATGGCATCAACTCTTTCACCCCAAAGACCAAGAAATCCCGTCTAATAAAAATGCAAAACGAAGTTTATAAGTTTCAATCACATGAACATTACACGTCTCGATAAATATACCATGTTCCATCTGGTAGATATGGCATTATAGTTTTACCTTAGTTGTGGGCCTTTTGTCTGGCTTTCTTTCGAATTTAAGTTGGTTATAGTCCAACCAATTCTGGATTTTATCCCTTTGCCTTACAAGTTTGGCAAATTTGTTTGCATTGTAAACAGCCTAAAAAGACGAAAACGTTAATGAAACACATTGACAACAACTGAGAGCCCGTTTAAGACTCTTCACAAATAAACAATTAAAGATTGGTGTAGAACAAGATTTTAACCTGGTGACAAAGGTAGGTATTCCGATGATTTTTCTTGAAGAATGTATCAACAGAATCTGAGATTGAGCGCCCTGAGACACGTGGCACATTCCTGACTAATACCTTCACAAACACAATAAAAAGCACTATTACCGGATAGCTAAAGAACTACTTTTTCCGAAAAAGTGAAATGGTGGTGAAATCAGAATCCATGAAACAGCAAATTCTGAAATATTGTTCGTCTTTCAGAGCAAGGAGTGCCTGTTATTTAACATAAAAACTACAAAATATTGCAGCTGTAGTCATCAAGGGTTCTTAATATGTAACTCTCAGTCGATACAGAATAAATAAAAAAGAAATTACAGGATTTATATCTCCACTAACAAGATAACAATGGATGGGAGAGGAAATCTCACTGTGTATTGCTCAACACGTTTTTGCTCGGAAGCCAAAAATCGTAATCTCATCGATGCAACTGTATCATACTCCTTGTAAAGCATGAAACATGTCCAAAATGTAAACAGATATTGCATTGCAATATGCACAAAGAACCTGAAATTCCGAGGATTGAAGTTCTTGTTGTCAGTAGTTTGAGTCAATCTCCATTCAATAAGACAAATGCAGTTTAATGAAATTGCAAAACATAATTTCTCAACTTCGAAGAACCCATTAATATACGGCGATGCACAGTTTATGTAAAAGTTGCATCCCGAGACCAAACACAAGTAGTGTGATCATGATATTTATTGGTAGTTCAGTCCATTCAGTACCTAGAAGACTAAAAATGGCACCAAAGAACAAAATATTGACACTCAATCTCACCTATATGATTTAGGAGGAACATTTGATATAGAAAGTTTGTCAATATCGCTCAAAACCAGTTCTTTCCGTAGGAAAAACAATGTTCCACCAGAAACATTGACCGGTATCAGTACAAGAAGAGCTAAAACCATCATGGGGATGAAAATCTTCAAGCTGCAGAAGAAAGACTATAATCAATTAGCACTAAAGACATAAACTTGTTAGCAATCAAAAACCAATTTGAACACCTTGGCGGATCAAACATTTATTCACGAGGTTCGATAAAGAAGACCATTTCATTTCCACATAAGGGATATAGAGGCAAACGCAACACAAACATCATGACATAAAAAACATGCATCACAGCTCAAAATTGTGTATTAACGGTTAAAGAAGCTCTAGAGTCTAAACCGATAATGTTAAGACACAATCAGGCATCAGACTTAAATTTATCAAGAAAACTTCAGCCTTCAATGGGATCACATCTTGGGAAGATTTAGGCCGTCGGTTCATAGAAGTGGCCACCAGTAAAAATAACCATACACATAAAGAGGTCTCGGAGTAGTTTAACTCAAATATAGAAAAAAAGGAGGATTGGGGAAAACTTGTCTCAAAATTGAAAGACTCGACTATTGTAACATATTTCACCAACTAATTTGTTTCTGAACTCGCAATTCGCGCAAAATGCCCCAAAAATGGCCTAAAGCCGACCAAATTCAATTTTCTCTGTGATTCGCAAGGAGATTAGCTGTGACATTGACTCAACCAAGTGGAGGTCAACACAAAAACTGATACAACACAGTGACTTCATCAAGTCATCACTAATAATGACAAAATTCGAAGTTCCAAATTTACTCAGAAGTAGTAAGTAGCAACACAACAATGCTCCTCTGTCCTTTTAAATTTGCACCATCGCACAAATCGAACCGAGAAAACAACCACGACAACAATGCAGTGAGCAAACTTATGAATACAGTCCCAAACAATTGAGTGCAATCTATCTTTATCAAGTTCATAATTCCAAAATATTAAACAAATAAAAGCCAGAAACAGTATGAACAGTTCTGAAATCAACACATTCATACTACTGAATTTACATTAATACACCAAACAAGGCAATTCAAATTAAAATCTATACAATGAAAAGCTTCAAATTCTAAAATTTCTATACAATTCCACCCAAAAAATAGATCAAATTGGGAAAACCCAATTGCTTTGATATAATAGCAAAGTTCAAATCTTGAAGACCCAAAAAAACACCACTATCTAAAACTACACCAAAAACAGCCAAAAACAATTAAAATGCAAAACTGAAGAGTGTAATTCAGAATGAAGTTAAAAAAGATGTACCCATAAACAATTCAATTGGGGAAAACCCATTTGCTTAATGACTTACCTAATACTACAATAGCAAAGTCTAAATCTTTTGAACCAAAAAACACTATTAGAATTACACCAAAATTACCCAAATCAAATAAAAAAAAAGAGAAAAATTCTAAGAATATAATTCAATAAGTTAAACAATTCAATTGGGAAAACCAATTAATGACTAATACAAATGACCCAACAAAAAAATACACTGCTAAAATTACACCAAAACAAAACCAAAAAAAAGGGGGAAAATTAAAGAGTATAATGCAAAAAGGAAGTACCCAAGAAGGTAAATGCGGAGAAAAGCAACAGAATCAAGGCCAGCATGTTGAATGAGTTGATTTTCAGACATTTGAAGAGCTTGAGGCATCCAATTAAGGAAAGTGAAATAAGTTTTAAAATCAAGATTAACAAATTTACCCACAAAGTTAGTAGAAGCAGGGTCTTTTCGTTGGCCTTTAAAGTACCATTTAGGGAAGTAAACTCTATCATTAATGGGTTGAATTCTGAGAAGTGCAAATGCAAGTAAGAAAGCAAAAGCAGTAAGTATGTTTATGAATGCTGAAACGCCTATATCTGAAAGTGTCGCCATTTTTGTTGAGCTTCAAGAAGGTGCAGCTTCTAGAAGAAGAAAGGAAGGTGAAGGAAGAAGAAGATGGTGGGAAGTGTGAAAAGAGAAGGCACTTTTTTAGAGGGATTGAGACAATGAGGTGGGTTCAGACATAGGAGTATAACAGAATGAATAAATTCTCTATTTTTTGGGGGGATTTACATCTAACAAGAATATTGGTTGTATAAATATAATCCATTCTACAAATAAAGAAATACTGGTACCTGAGGTGTTCATTCGGGTCATCGGGTTGATTTCGGGTCAGATGTTTCGGGTCGGTTCAAAATCGGATTTTGTGTTCGCATTGGTTTTACATAATTGTAGATCCATTTTAAAGTCGGGTCAAATCAGATTCGGTTATATAGTCGGGTGTCTATCGGGTCATCGAATCTGTTTTGTACACCCCGTAGTACCAAAATAGAATTTAAGAATTTTAGTATCAAAATTTAGTTATGAAATCTCATTAATTTATACGAAAAAACGTATTTACGTGACGACTTAATATATTACTTTTAAACTTTTTAGAATTTTTAAAAACTAACAATTAAAATTATTTGACTTTTAAATTTACATTGAATTTGGAAAGAAAGTAAATGAGAAAAACAGATAAAAACAGCTAATATTAATTTGGCAACAAAAGATTTTATGGAAAGAAAAATGATATTCTTTCTAATCTTAGAGATACAATGTAAATTATGAGTAATAAAGTAGTTAGAATGGAAATACTACTTCTACTTAGGTATTAATCATGTATAATTGTATATGATTTGATGAATATTATTAACTCCATTAATTTTAGATAATGGTGCTCTATATATCCTTTAATGCCTATATTTGCTATTAATAAATGATAATTAGACAAAGATAATTTTTTTATAAGACATAAAATTTTAATCTATAAATCTATTTACGTATTAATCATGTATATTTGTATATGATTTGATGATAATTATTAACTTCATTAATCTTAGATAATGGTGTTTTATGTATCCCTCGCAAAATATTTGTTATAGAAATATTTCATTAAGGCTATAATTTCATAATTTATTTACCCATATGACTTTAATTTTAATTTTATAGCTAAACCTAACTCAAAACTTAAATTTTTGAAAAGAAATTCACCAAGTATATGGAGTACAATTTTTTAAAAAAGATAGATAAGGATATTTTTTTGTATACAAAGATGAAGGGTTTTATGTGAATGTTAATTTTTTTGGTTGTACATGTATTTTATATTGTGGCATTTGGTGACAAAATCCTCATAGGATACTCACAATTGCAAGGACAATGCTAAAGAAAATGAATAAGACGAAATAGAAAGCTAAAGAAAATGAATAAGACGAATAAAAATGAAGAAAATTGAGAATAGAAATTTGTCTCGGTTGAAAAGTAAGTACTTTTCGTTTTATTTTAAATTTTTAATATGTTTTTTATACGTTTGTCAATATGCTAATTCAATTTTTAATATCTGTAGTTATGCATAATTTAAAATTATAAAAAATAGGCATTTATACATACTATGTTAAGATGAATCAAACAAGATCTCATTTTACTATATTTTAATTTATAGATTAAAAATAAATTACTACAAATTAAGAGCAATTTATAAATAGTACTCAAAAAGTAAATAGAACATTTGAAAAGAAATGTAGGAAGTATAACTTTTTACAAATCCTTTTTCTTCAACCCATTACGTAAAGGTAAAGGACACACCCAACATCATACTCGTTCAACTAAGGAGGGAGTAAAGAGAGATGTACGCAATCAAAAAATCTCTCAATTAACACATGCAAATAGTAGGAATCAAACCCCAAACATTTTGATCCACGTACAGATGTTGGATCTATTAAGCACAATCCATTATGTAATAATGAATAAAAAAAAAGACACCCAAACCCGAAAGGAATGGGATTGGATTGGAATCCCAATTGGATTTGTATGTTTGTTAGACTTGGCTTGCTTGGGCATGTTGTCTTCTTCTCTGTCATTATTAATGTGCACTTTCCAAACAATCCAATGATAACTTATTTGAGATTAGGACTAAACAATTCCTCGTCACATGCACCCAATATTAACTATGCCTTAATTAATGGCCATATATTATTATTAAATACATAAACATATAATTATATAATACAACTAGAATTAATCTATAAGTTATAATATAGTCAGTAGGATTTTATTTTATTCGTCTCGATACAAATGTTATTATTATTAATATTTGGTTTAGGGGTGATGTTTGATGTTCTTCCGTTTTGTCTATGAGCTTCTCTATGTTGTCCGTACATAAAGAGTGAATTTTGGTTCAATCCTTCATAAAAGGTGAGTTCCTCTTTCATACTGCTGTATTTGTACAATAGTGTGAGTTGTCTCTCTTTGCATTATACTCGTCTTTGTGATTGTATTGGTTATGGGTTTGGTGCAATAACAATTACATTATTAATTTAATTAATGATTAAAATTGTGTATTATTAAATATGTTTGACATTTAGCTGGATATTAGAGAATATATTATTTTGTGAACTATATTTAATTTAATGATACTTGTGTTTGTTTGAAAAATGATGGGTCAATAAGAAAAGTCTAAACAAGGGAAAGAAAAAAGTGATTATGAGATTATGGCATCATGTGCAATTTTGAGTCATGTCTTATTAGTAATCATGATTGAAGAGCAATTTTGATATGAAAATTCATGATGTGTGTTAAATTAAAAATTAATTCATAAAGATAGTATATTGTAAATATACTACTCCATAAAATTGGAATTTAGAAATATATGAGAAGCAAATTAAAGTGTGAATAATATTAATTGAGGATTGAAATATATGTATGAGATTTTAGAAGGTGGCATAAATATTTTCAAAAAAAAAGAAGAGGCTAGTATTTGACGTTTTTGTATTGTCGGATATCGAATATCCGCATACTATAAGTAAATTCGGATATTCGATAATAAAAAGAATATAATTATATCATTTTAAATTTATTTAGCCTAAATTCGAATGTCGGATATCCAATCAGAATAACTTTTTATCTCCAAATCAAATCGAATTAGATATCAGATATCCGATTCGACATCTTTTTGTAGATAGAATATCAAGTTAACTCTACTTATAGACTCGTAGTCCCTACCATTACTCAACCAGCCTAACATAGATACTCTTTTTGTACCCTCCAAAAAAGTACAATCTTAAATACGCAAGAACTTTTTGTATCAAATAATGCTTTATCGGAAGGACAGCGGGAGTAGTCCAAACTCCAAACTGGCACGCCAACCCCTTTCAGGCTTTGTGTGTGGTCCTGTGGGATGGAAGTATGCAAAAATTTAGCATTAGAATAATTTTATGCACTTACTAGTTACTATAATGGGTTACAATAAGTGCTTTTTCTTGTTGTTTTTCCTTTGAGTTGAAACTACATTAACATATCCATCCAAGGATTATTAAAGCTTTTTGACAATTGAACAATTGGGAAATTTGGACATTAAACATTGGTGGGTAATGGGTATCCACCATTCACCTATAAACTACTTTCCCATACAACCCCATTTTAGTTATCACCTTTTCCAAAAAGTCCAAACTCATCCGGATCATCCGCGTCTAAAATTCGCATTATTTTTACCGTTAGTTTCCTGAGTGTCGTCTCTTTGAAAGATATTTTTTATACCTATTTTGTTAAGATGTAATTAAACTAAAAGAAGATAATGAGTTGATTAATTAGGAGCGGTCTCTCAAAGACGTCATCTCTCATAAGAATTTGTGTTATTTTTATCACGTTGTTGTTCCAAAAAAGATGAGTGCAACACAAAAATTTTATAATTTCAATTGTATTATTATTTTGTAAGTCTAGATTTGCTAGTATAATGGGTCTAATTCTAAAAAGTGAGCCTTAAAATTTCGACCATGTTCCTAATGAGCTAGGCCGATTCTTAGCATATTTCAGGTAGTTACTGTTTAGGGCCTAAAAATAAGGGCCTTAAATATTGAATATTTTGGTCTCATTCTGAAGAACACTTTTAAATAATTAGTTTGTAAATGATTTAATGAAGAGCTTCATTTTAAAAGATATCATAAAAGCAAATAAAACCTTTCAAATCTTTGCTCCACCCGGCTAATGGGATGCCTCAACACTCATTCATTACTCAACAGTCAACATTCACTTCTCAGTAATCACTATTCACTATCATATTGATGGATCTATGGTATTTGGATTGGGTGTGCAAAATTTATGTTGAGCAAAAGAAAGGTGCAATAAAAATTATACGCGGAATTTAATCCGAGAAACAACTATATATTCCAATCGAGACAAAAATACAATTCTCATCTTATATACATACTTAATGAAATACTCCCTCCGTTCCAGTTTACTTGTCCCATTTCCTTTTTTGGCAATTCCTCATTACTTGTCCCATTTCCTTTTTTGGCTATCTTTTTTTACCTAAATACCCCCACTTTTTCAATTCCCAATACTCCACTACCACCTTTACAATTAATTTAATCAATTAAAATACCCAAATACCACCTTTTTCAATGGACCCCACTACTACCTTAATATCCGTGTTTAGTCAAATGGGACAAGTAAACTGGACCGGAGGGAGTATGAAATATGGAAAAGGTAAACTCATTTCACTTTTCTCTCTCTTTCCTTTCTATTTTTTTCCTTTTTTTAAAAAACACTCCAAATATCGTACATGTATGATTATAGAGTAGGTTAAAAGAAGAAAAAGCCTAAGTGAGAATCTAAAATATAATATTTGCTCTTCAATTAAGACATGACCCGATTCTTGTTCTTCTTATATTTTGACACACATTTTTTTCTTAATTGATTAAAGTTCCTTGACTGTCAATAAAAAATAAATTTTAAATATTTATTGAAAGAATCAAATCTTATTTCAATTGAAAATATAACCTACACTCTAATAAGATTCTAAACTTAATTTTCACTTAACCCTCCCTCTTTTCTCCGCCTACCTGCAATAAAATAAATTTATCAAAGTAATTGTGATACTTAGTAGTCATTTTACTACTTTCTGACAACCTTTCCCTTTGAAAATGCAAAATCTCAATTGAAGCATATATTACTGTTTATTGACAAAGTCTCGGATTCCATTTTTACCGGCACAACTCCCCTTCCCTCAACCTACCCTACACCATAAAATAAAATAAAAATTATAATATTTATTTAAAATTAAAAAAACCCCATCAAAAAACCCAATAGAAGAAATTTCAATCTAGGCTAATGGGTTGCTACTTTGCTGCTTTACTCCTGCTTGTACAGAAAATAGAAGGAATACAAGAGTAAGGAAGAATGAATATCAAATCTAAGACACATTCTAAATTATGATGCTAAATAAACAATACAAAGATAAAGGATTAGAGTTTTCTTCATCATTTTGTCTGATTCTATCAATCCATAAATAATAAAAGCTTCGGAAAAAGGCGGTCTTATTAGGAGCTGTAATCTGCAACTTCCAAGGATCACCACAAGATTCTGTTACGGATTGCCTAAAATCTGTTTCAGACCATACAATGGTCGATAGCAACACAAAAAAACACGTCTCGAAGGGCAGAAGGGCAGGAGTAGCTAACTAGATATCGAAGTTTTGAACAAAATACACTAAATTAGTATTCAAGAAGGATCAACTACCTCCGCACATAATATCCATTACGAACATCAGCATTTTTTGCATACGGTTTTCATAAATTTGCACAAAAGTTGAGCTTCTTCATCACTTTTGCGTAAGCCAAGTGCACGATCTCTGGTTTTCTTAGCCTTCTTTTAGCTTTCTTTGACTGCATTAAACAACAGAATCTATCAACTTCATATGAAATCATACCTCCCTCTGTTCCGAGTTAACAAGTCACGTTTTGATTTAAAAAGACCCCGAATAAGATGCAGTAAATTATTTCGGGATGGAGAGATAATGAGAATGAAAATGCAACAAATTTTAAAAAGTAGACGAGGAAAGAGTCAATGAATATAATAAGTTAATTGCACACAGAACAAGCCCAAGTAGACGACATTTAGGCAACCGATAAGTACTCGAAGTTGTAGATCACGAACAGACTACACTGTACAGTTCGAACACAGCGTAGCAATGTTAAGCAACCAGAGTCAAATATGACAAGCACAGATAATCGAGGACAAACATGGCTTGGTGTTTAACCCTATGTTTTCCATCGGAGGCATTAGGAAGTGAAGCCGACAAGACGACATCCTCTTTAATATTTGCCTAAAATTACACTCCACTCATCCTTTTAAGCAGTCGTCAGTCCAGAAAACTTTCACCACTCCTCTTTGCCATTGAACTTATTCTCTCCAGTGAAGCCTCCTCCAAAGTCCGAGCATGCATTTTCATGATAAACATCATTTTTTGTTACATGTCTGGGAATACCATTCATCTTAACAAAAGATTACTCTTATATGAAGCTTGCCATGAAAAGCATCCGTGATTTTTTTTTTCTGAGAGGAATTTGCGGAAACCATTAATCTTATCTGAAGAACATGTTATTCACCAAAAAAACTCACCAGGCCACCACACAATCAAATTTCAAGGATAATACGTCATTCCATGAATCTGAAGACTCGGTGCTAATCTAGGCTTGCCCTCTCCCTTCAACAAGAACAGAATAATTGGGTATAATTTAAAAGGCCATAGACAATTTGGGTAGACATGGTAAATAACTCGCCAAAGCTAGTAGGATATCATATCTTATGAAAGCTACTCCAACCACCATTTAAGCAACAAAACAAATCTTTTCACACAAAATGTAAAGGTTGATTAAAGGATTTAAAATATAGGTAAAGGCTCCCTTCAAACCTTTGAGAATAAGAATAGAAGATAACTCAACCTAGACCTTGGGGCATCCAAAAATAGACAGTTCTTTCATCAAGATGCAACAAAACCATCAGACATGCTTTTTACAAGTATTTCAGTATCCCTCACGCTCTTCTTCCACTCGTTCTTATGCATGCATTTGCAACATGACAAATCCACCAATGAGCATTGATTTTGATCCTTAATTCTACTAGAGCTAGAAAATTTGAAACCCCTTGCTCTATACTCTATTTTTTTTACTTATTCTCCGGAAATATAACTAACAACATGGTTAGAATGGTTGGGCTAAAGATCATAACTCATTTAAGCACCAATACAAATGAAAAAATGAGGGTGTTTGGCAAATAGTTGTTAGCTGCTGATTAGATTAGCTGATTTTATTGACTGGTTTGACCAGTTGATTTTAAACTTGCTTATAGTTTGTTCAAAAACAGCTTATTCATAACAATAAGTTGTTTCAACCAACTAATTTACCAAACACTGGCATTAGATGGTTTGACCACTCAACTCTCTATTTGTGTCAAAATTAAAATGAGCTAAAATTTCCTAATAAGCTATTTCGCCAAACATACATGAAATCTATATGCTTTATTAAAATAGCCAGCCAATCTTTTGGGACTAAGGCTTATAACGTTATTGTTGTAGTGTAACACACACGATGATCATTGAGCTTTAGAAATAATTTATAACCTTTGCTTTGAAATTCAAATACCTCATTAACAATATAGATGGACCCAAGTCATGTTCACACAATTGCTTTTAAAGAAAAATGCCTTAACACCCCACCCCCTCTACTCTATGCACCACTCTTATAATTTATAATTCTTACTAGGAAAGCTGGAAAAGAAATTACTAGAATATAAACATACAGACATGAATCAATTTACCAGACGCAATATATCTTAACAATATATCTTCTCAAGTGGAAAATTCTATACAATGAAGGATACTAGTGAGCGGTAACACTAAGCTAGCTGAAAGACATCTACTAAACAATTGTCTGAGAAGCAAATATAAGATATTACTGCAACATAGATGAATCATTCACATTTTTCTATAGATGTAAGCTAAATTTAGCAGCTTAGCTCCAAACGACATGAAAAGAAAGCACATGTACCTTCAAGTGTGCGTTATGCCGCTTGCCTTCCCTCCATCGCCTAATTGTCCCGTCATTCAAAGTCCTGAACCTTCCTTTATACGACCTAATCAAGACAAACCAATGCCAATTCCCCGCCTCATTTCAAAAACTTACAACACATCATCTAAAAATGAAGGAAGGGACAAGGTTAACCTACGAATAGCCCTTGATCTTGATCTTCTTGACTCTTGAGGTAGCTGGAGTAGTCTTCTTCCATTTCTTCTCCTTTGATTTAGCTGAAAAGTTCCTTATTTGTGCATACTAATCACCATGTTAAGCAAAATACACCAAATCACAACTCTCATCCATCAACAAGAAAGCAGCCTAAAGACTTAAATCAAAAGCTTATCATTCACTGACAAAAATCAGTCAAAAAGAAAAGAACCCAGATCAAATTTTGACATACTTTTCATCAATTCACTAGTCACAAGCATCCCCCAAAAAAAATGGTCTAAAATCATATATTTCATTCATCTCCATTAAAACATAGCACTTACAAGCATCATTTTTATCATACTTTCCATTGATTCTAATTACTTTACAAATCATCTCCAAAAAATAATTCTCAAATTAAATTATCATACAACAATGAACAATCCCTAAAACGCAGCAATCATAAGGAAAGAAACCCACATCAAATTTAACATAATTTCCATTGATTCATAATTATTTTACAAACTATTCCCACAAAAACTCTTAAATCAAAATCTCAAACATCACTCATCTAAACACAGCAATCAGATGGAAAGAAACCCACATCAAAACTTGTATATTATCTATAAATTTACATACTTAAATCATAAAAAACAATCCATGAAACAAAATAAAGAACTTACAGAAAGAGGGGAGAGCGAGAAGGAGAAGGAACCCCCATTTCTAACTAGCACTAAAGAAGAAATGGGTGAATTGAAATGGGAGTTGGATTGGGGAGAAATCGAATAGAAAGTCGAAAAGGAGCGCTGGAAATTAGATGAGTGGTAAAATCGGTTAAGGGAAGATGAAGAAGTAGAAGGAGGTTTGAGATGAGCCAAAGCTCGAAGCTTTGAACAAAATCTCAGCATTGTTCTTTCTCACTGGGAATTATGGCGACTGATGGTGTCTGGTTTGTGCTTTTGTTTGAGTTTTGGGTTCTCACTCGAGTTAGGGTGCAAAAGCGACCCAATCTTGAACTACCCGGCCCAAATCGGCCCAGTTCAGCCCAAATAAATAGCCGTAACCCGTAAGAGCAGGACCGACCCTAGATATGATGGGACTCAAGCGAAATAGCACATTGGGACCCTTTCTTATTGTAATTTATCACCTATATGGATCCTTCTATAATCATTAATTTTGCTTTTATGACATAGACCTTGGGCGATGACTCCTCTTGCCCACCCCTAGGGTCGGCCTTTAAGAGACAACGAGAGTTATACATTTGGATCATTAATTGATTTCATATCAGATGTTTCAATCGGTTCAAAATCAAGTCTTGTTTTATGGGGTCAGTTTTTAGCACATGTATTCACAACAATGACTTTTTTCTTGAGCTAATGCACACTTTTGTCTATTTTTTCCCTGATAATAATAATAATAATAATAATAATAATAATAATAATAATAATAATAATAATAATAATAATAATAATAATAATGTTTTATAAAAGACAAGACTAACATTTTATTAAACGAGCATAACACTAACTAGAGAGTAAATATAGACGATCAAACTATTGACTACATTTGTTATTTTTTGGAAATTTTATTTTAAAATATTAACTTGATTTATTTAAATTATATAAAACTATATTAAAATTTCATAATTTTTTCTAGCATATGCAGAATGCTTAATCGCACAAGCCTTAAATATTAGTTTAAATTATTTTTAATTTAAAGTTTTTACTTGTTTTTAAACTCCAATCTAATGAAATTTTAATGTAAAACGAAATAAATTATGGTGTGAGATGATTTCCGGGCAAAATTGAGGGAAATTTATAAATTCAATGATCTTCTGCAATCTCAATGACTGCATGTGCATCTTTTACATACAGCATATTAATTCATGTTCTTCCATCACAAGAAAAAATTTGGTCTTTTCCCTTTGCTTCTCAATTCATGTTACATCTCCCTTTACCATTTCTCTCCAAAATCCCAACTATTATCTACATTACCCAGATGGAATACAAGCACAAACAATCTAACAATCACAAACCCAGTTCTTCTTTTGATGGAACAATGCTCTTCAATGGCGGAACTCAAACAAATACAAGCTTATATGACGCGCACAGGTCTCATTTTTCATGTCTTTCCTGTAAGTAGAATCATAGCCTTTTGTGCTTTATCTAACTATGGTGATATGAATTATGCTCGTTTAGTTTTTGATTTCATTCCTAACCCAAATGTTTACATTTGGAATACTATGATAAGGGGTTATTCTAAAGCTGATAGACCTTTAATGGGTCTCTCATTATTCTGTAAAATGGTTAAAGAGAAGGTTGAAATGGATGAGAGAAGCTTTGTTTTTGCGCTTAAAGGGATTGGACAAATTTCGGGTATTGGATGGGGTAGAGGGGTTCATTGTAGGATATGTAAAGTTGGTTTTGATTCAAGTGTGTTGGTACAAAATGGTTTGCTCCAATTTTATGTAGATAGTGGGTGTTTGAGCTGTGCACATCAAGTGTTTGATGAAAGTCCTATGAGAGATGTTGTGACTTGGACTGCTATGATTGGTGGGTATGTGCAGAGAAATGATCCTGATGAAGCTTTGAGGCTTTTTGAGATGATGATCATGTCTAGTGAGATAGTTCCAAATGAAATTACAATGATCACCGTGCTCTCGGCATGTACTCTTAAGGGATATTTGAACTTGGGAAGGAGAATGCATTGTTTTATAGAGAAATTCAATGTTAAGCACACTCTAAATTTGATGAACGCCTTGTTGGATATGTATGTCAAATGTGGTTGTTTGACGACTGCACGAAGAATTTTCGAAGAAATGGAGGGTAAGGATGTTTTCTCTTGGACTAGTATGGTAAATGGTTATGCTAAACATGGTGAATTAGAAATGGCTTGGAAGTTCTTTCATGAAATGCCTGTGAAAAATGTGGTATCCTGGAATGCAATGATTGCAGGATGTGCTCGAAATAATCAGCCTAAGGAGGCCTTAGAATTGTTTCAAGATATGCTGAAAGGCGGTTCAATTCCCATCGAGGCTACTTTGGTGCCTGTGCTCTCTGCTTGCGCTCAATCGGGTTGCCTCAAGCTGGGGAAATGGATTCATGAACATTTTCTTTATCAAAAGCAAATAGAATTTAGTGCTTCTTTAGGAAACGCATTGATCGATATGTATGCCAAGTGTGGTAGAATCGATATAGCTGAGCAACTCTTTAATGATATGCCAAATCGAGACTTAGTATCATGGAACTCCATGATTGTTGGGTATGCAGATCATGGGAACGCAAACAAAGCTTTGATCCTGTTCAATAAGATGAAAGATCAGGGTATAAAGCCCGATGATATCACCTTCATCGGCATTCTATCAGCGTGTAGTCATGCCGGGTTAGTTGCTGAAGGACGGAAACACTTTAGTAGCATGCAACCGACTTTTGGATTGAAGCCTAAAGGCGAGCATTATGCTTGTATGATCGATTTACTTGGCCGTGTTGGATTGATACGAGAAGCATATGACATGATAGGAACTATGACTATGGAACCCGATGAAGCTGCGTGGGGTGCTTTGCTTAACGCGTGTAGGATGCATGGATACGCTGATCTTGGTAAAATTGCCGCTGATAAGTTGATCGATCTAAATCCAGAGGATAGCGGGACATATGTACTTTTAGCGAATCTATGCTCCAAGGAGAAAAGATGGGCGGACGTTAGGAATGTTAGAAGCATGATGAGACAAAAGGGTGTTAAGAAGACTCCGGGACATAGTTTCATAGAGGTGGAGGGTGACTATCATGAATTTTCGGCTGCCAATGATTCTCATCCTCGATCAAAAGATATATACAAGATATTGAACGAAATATATGCCACGTCTTTTCTTGAAGGTGCAACAAGTTCATACCAGTCGATACATTGTTTCGAGAAAGACGATACAATACCCTTTAATGGCTGAGTTCTTTGAAATAATAGACTTTGCACTGGATTTAAACGAAAAGGCAGCATTCATACAAAGGTGAGTGGGAAAAGCTAAAATGTCGAGAATATGTACATTGATGAAGTTCATATTATTCGAGTATAAACTTTGGTAATTTCCTTGCTGTATCGCTCTATTTGGTAATCATCCTCGGTTCTTTGGACTGTGCTTGCCATGAGAAAATTTCGTCGAGTTAGATGCTATGCAAAAGAATCATTAGAAATGTTCATCAAGACGATACGATACGAATGATGCACTTCAAATCTTCGGCTCCATTACTGTAATTAGGGTTTATGGTGTTCCTATAAGATTATAAGAAAATAGATGATGCATTTTAGTTGTAGTTACTTAAATTCCATTTAATTCAAACACAGTATTACTTCCCCATGTATTTATTAATGCTAACAAGTAACAAGAGCATCAAAGAAATATCCATAAATTATAATGTTTCTAAATGTATTATCCCCATTTTTTAAAAACTAATTCCAATCTTCATATATAAAGGGCATTAAATATATATATTAAAACAATGAACTTCATTAACATTTGATAAAAAGATAAAACAAAACAATTCAAATGGAGTAAGAAATAGAGTATGCGTCTACTAAAAAACAAAAACCAACGTTTCAAACCAAATTAAAATGCGGTGTTACTTTTTAAATTGGATAAATAAGTAGTTAGTAAATCTTATGCAATTTCTCTTGCAAATTAACCTGCAAAAATTGGTCACTATTTGATCAATAATGTCACTAAGTAAGAGATCTTAATTATTAATCAAAAGCTGAGATTATTATAATAATAATTAATATCATTTTGTTGATAATTTTTTCATAAAAATATTATGAAGTAATAAGATAAACTAAAACACAAAATAAGAAAAATTGTCCAAAATAATCTCATCTATTGTTCATCTGTTGTGAATAATCCTGATTATTGATTATTTCCAAATAATCCAACTTTTCTTATATTTTTTGTTAACAACACGGCAACACCCCTTGATACATTTTAGCCGATTAATATAGGTACAGAAGCGTAAGAAGGAAGAAAAAGTAAATATAATAGTTAGTATCTACCTAAAATAAACGGTTAAAATAAAATGTATAAAAAATGCTATCAACAAAAAATATACCCTTATGAAATTTAAATTATTTAGAATTAATCGGTAAGAGATTATTCACAACAAATAGACTACCGGTACCAGCAAACTCATGAGGAAACCATGTAGAGCGTTATCTCGGAAAAGAACACCCCCGTGCAGGGGTGTAGTAGTTAGTTAGTCAACCACTTCGCACTGTCCCTCACTCATTTCAAACTTTCTTCTTCCCCCTAAAACCTTTCATTCTTCTTCTTCCTCTTCGTTCTCACTAGATCTCCAAAAAATGCATCAATCACTCCGGAGATCTCCCAGAACCTTCCTTTCTCCTCAACCTGCGAACACTATGCATGAGAGAAAAAATCAAGATTCCAAATCTGACTCTGCATTCGATTTGTCCAACAATGGTGCTAAATCTGGCCAATGCAGTAGGTCTAAGATGTTGAATTCTTCTTCAAAGATGGTTAAGTGTACGAAATCAAGGGAATTAGCTTTGAATTCGAATTCTGCGTCGAAAATTGATGGTAAGAGGAAGGTTGATGCTAAGGAGAGAAGTTCGGCGAGTAGTAAGAAATTGAGGAGGAGTGATTTGGAGAATGGAGAGGGTTTGAGGAGATCATCTAGGTTTTCGGCTTCGAAATCAGGTGTAGCTGATGAAATTGAAGTTGAATTGGGGGAAAATGCGTCGTTGAAGCTGGTAAAGTCGGGGATGAAGTCTCCGAGTTTAGTTATGGCGGAAAAATTAGGCGAATTGGATGAGAATACGGTTTTGAGACGTTCTCCTAGATGTTTGCCTTCGTCTTTGGCGATAAATGATGAATGTGATGAATTTGAGTTGAGATCTTATTCCAATAGAGCAAAGAAGAAGAAGGTAGCACCAAAAGTAGAGCCAAAGGAGGCGAAGGGGAAGAGTAAAGTGAAACAAAATAAGGAGAGTTGCTTCTTCATCGGCGAGCCGGTTCCGGAGGAGGAGGCTACTCAGAAGTGGGGATGGCGCTATCAATTGAAGGTCATCAAACTCTCCGACTTCTTTTTTGTTGCTCTAGCATTTGCATGTTTGTGCTTTAAAATCTCCTGTGTCTCACTCAGTTTTCCATTTTAGATATGACTCCACCGCTTTTAGTTTCTTGTTTCTTAATATCTCACTACTTTAATTGGTCGGGATAGAGGAGTATGTAGGATTATAGTAGTACAGACAAAGCTAGACGTACACAGTACACTTAGTATACTTGGAATATTTTCTGTAAGGTTGAGTTTTGTTTGCAATTGCTTTTACGAGTTTAGAAAATATTCTATTTACACAAATGTTGGACCGCCGGTGTGGTTGTTGGTACTAGTCTACTGGATGATGATAGTGTGAGTAATTTATAGTGTAAATTTTCATGAAATTTATATGTCACCTTGTCATACTCATTCCCATGTTGATGACATTTTGATCATAATTTTTCTTTCAACCATTTTTCATAATCACCTAATACCATAATCTTCGAAAATGAATTGGAATAAATATTTGAAGAATATAAGATAATTGAAGTAGAACAAGCATGACCATCAAGCTTGTCAAGAGATTTTCCTACCAAATTATACATTTCATTACCATTACCACCATTTTAAACCGACAACCAGGCGTCTCCCCTATGTTAGTATTCTATAGAGTTGAAGTGAAGAAATGAATTTGTTTGAATTAGTACCTTTGTATTCCATGAAATCAAATTTGTGGAAGAAAAAGAAATGAATTTGTTTGAATTAGTACCTTTGTGTCCCCAAAATATATAGAGAATATGAGTTCTATTCATTTCTAGAGCTAAAATTCGAGTTAATGTATTTGGAATCCGATGACTAAATATCTGATAAGAACTTAATTGATACTCCTTATTCTCTTTGAGATTGCCCCCAATGTTGTCATGTTGTTAATATCAAGAATAATGTGCAAGGAAAGAGCTATGTAGATATCTTGAAAATAAAATTTGTTTATAGTTGTTTTTGGCCTTCAACAATTATTTTCCAAACCAAATATTTAGTGGGCGTAGGACTCAAGATTCCTTTACTTATCTACTTGTTCCTTATGATTTGTCTTTTCTAGCCATACTTTGATTACTTTCAAGAATAAGGACTGGAATTTTAGTTGACATAGATGACAACTCAAGTATTAAGGAGAGGGAGGGATATCTAATTTAATCTGTAATTTGCATGATCTTTCTCTAGTATTTACATTAATATAAAAACTTTAAAGTTGGTAATGCTAATTTCACATATCTGTTTTTCACGTATATTAATATTAATTATCTACACCCTTCTAAAATTTGAATGCTTTGGAGCTATGCAGAATAGAAGAATTAGCAGCCGAAGTCTGACAGGAAAGTGCGTGATTATTTGTACTTGATTATGTGATACGTCCATTGTTTTTTGAATTCTGTGGATCGTTTATTATTTGTCTTCTATGGACTACGTTCATCGGGTCATGACCTTTTTGGTTGATATTGTTCTCTGATTATGATGATTTTATGCAGTGCTACGGAAGAGGATGAACCCATACTGGAAGTAAAATACCATTATACCCAAGCACAAATTAATGGGTGCATATTTGAACTAGGAGATTGTGCCCTAATACGGGTGAGTTCTGAGATTAATTTGTTTTCTTCTTTTCATTTTCCCTCCGAAAAGTCATAGGATACTTCACCAAAAGGTACCTTTAAACATGGACATAATGATTTCATAAAATGATATGTGAGTACATTCTTGAACAGATTATAAAACGTAGTTATGTAGAAATTTTATCCAATGATGGACTTTACCTAGAAAACATACAACTTCAATCTTATTAAACAGCCAGAAATCACTTGAAACTGCATAGGCACAAAGCCAATTGCTACAGCAAAGGAAATTTTGGATAAGCCAATAGTATTTTAGAGCCTGAAGCCCATTCCTCTCTAATGAACAAATTGATGTCACTTTGATCTAAATTTTCATTGGGATAACTTTGATCGTGTAATGGAGCAATAGATCTATTGGACAATTGACCATAAAACTTGATGGGGATTTCTAGTTTGCAATCTTCTTAGTTTAGCACAAATTCTCAATCAATTTGTGTACAGAATCATGAAGGCTATTATGAAGCAATTACCCAAATTATACTTAAAGAATTGTTCATTGACCATCAGTTCTAGACATTTAATCTTGTACTATCACCCAACAATTGAGCATATATAGCTATAGGGTGATGGAAACATTTTAGTTCCGAAATTTGAGCTAAACATTATAATCTGTACAGAATGATAAAAATTTTTCAGGAGAGGAGTTTCCGGTTCTTTGTGTTTTGTGGTGTCTATATATTGTGTTAATGTCGAGCCTTTTTTCAGGGTGATGATCAAACACATATTGGAAAGATCGTGGAATTCTTCCAAACATTGGATGGTGAAGATTATTTCAGGGTTCAGTGGTTCTACAAACCCAAGGATACGGTACTACAACCAGCTATTTTGGAGTCCTTATTTATGTATTTTGGTATAATTACTTGGCTTCTTATCTTGGTATCTGTTTCAGGTTTTGAAAGAAGCAACTTCTTTCCATGACAAGAAGCGCATATTCTATTCTTGTATCATGAATGACAATTTATTACCTTGTATTATATCTAAATTGAATGTGAAAAAAGTTACACCCCAGGTAACCATTAGTTTTTTTTTTTTAGTATAATAAAACGTACTTTCCATTTCTTTTCAAATATGAGCGTTAACGTCAGTATCAATGTTGCTCGACATACAATCTCCTTGTGTTCCTCTGATCATTTCATCAATGTATTAACTCGTGTTTCCGCCTTAATCTTCCGTTGCTTTGTAGCTCAACATGAATTCAAGCTTTACTGAACCTTTGGACTTCTATTATGATATGGAATACTGTTTGGACTACTCAACATTCCGCAACTTGCCAACAGGTAGCGCACCTTTTCTTTTCCCATTAGATTGTGCACTTGATTTAGGTCTTCATCACAATTTTTACCTTTTTATCTTTTTGCAAAGAGGCCTGCTATAACAACTGAAATTTACACAATCCCCATTTGTACCTTTTGAACCAAATAGTACTTGATAGAGTTGACTTGAGCTCGTGGTGAGTTCAAGCCTTTCCAATTGTGCCCCCCTCCTCTATTGGTACATCATTTCCTAAGCAAAGAAACCATTGTGGGGGTCCCCATGTTGCATTTTAAGAAAAAAGAATTGTACCTTTTGAACTTGTACTTATAAGTTATAACTTAATGAATTTCTATTTGATCCCTTTCCGATCTAGCCCTTCTAAAAACGTATATCCTGATAATTCCTAAACTCATCTTCCTCATTATTTCTTCCGTTCTACCATTCTTACGTTGTTTCAGCTTGTCAATGGCTCAATGCCTGATTAGTTCATGTATATACACTGATGGTGATTAAGGAGACATAATGTGTAGCAATACTGCAATAGTAACTGCAGCATTTGTTAAACTGACATGAAATTGGAGCTGCAAAAATATAATTGTTCCATATGAACACTTCTCTTTTTTCTTTTTTTTTTTGGTTTAAAATTTCATGTATGCACATTGCTGAACAAGAGGAGTTCTAGATCATGTGAACATTTTTTGTTATTTTTCTTTTGTATGAGTTTTGGTATAGGAAGCAGCCACCCTTTAGTTTGAAGGCAAAGAAGGCTACAATCTCTATAATGGTCATGTCTTCAGTATTGCTCTAGTAGACGTGTTTTAGGGGTGGCTACTGGCTAGTGGCTAGTGCATACCTGGTTCTGGTGTGGTATAATCTTGTAAATGCTAATAAGCAAATGTGAAAAAGAAAATGTTAACGAGTGACTAAAGTAACTTCAAGAATTACATGATAATTGTTCATTACTAGTTACTACACACGTGATAGTGTACTATCATAACCTTTTTAAAAGATTCATATGATATTAAAATGTGCAGTTCCATTGTCAGATGACTTAAGTTCTTACACTCCCTTTCAGATCTGATTATGAGTACACATATCCATTGTTGCTCATAGCAGAGTCGATTAAACTTCATTGGTGTAAATGGTGGATGGCATTTCATCTTATTGATTATGCCGTCCAAACAATACTCGCCCGTAGAATGCTTAAACAATTCAAGAAATGGGGATCAAGCAACTTGTACGCAACTATAGCTATGGAAACAAATTCACAATGTATCATAAAATACTTGCATTCAAAAATTTCTATATGCAAGAAACATAAAAATTCCACAAACAGGTTGCAGAACAAGAGGCACAGCTGTAAAATCAAGTGCACTAAGTCATGAAATAATTAGAATCCTAGGATGATCAGTGATGGATGAAGAATGTTCCAAAACAGCAAATCAAAATTCTAGAAAGGGAAGCAAAAAAAAAAAGGTAGAAGTAATGAACTACTATAATAATACTTAACATTAAAGCAGTTTGAAAGCAAAATCAGGCTAATACGCATCTTGAAGACTGCCAGCATAACTCTATGGTTTACCTGACTGATCCCTAAATATCACAGTTGATATTGTGTAATTTTCTTGATAATTATTTTTGTGGTTACATATAGTTGTATAGCCAAAATTTCAACTTTTATCATAGTTATCTCAGGTCAGAATGCCTTTTGTCTGATTGACCTTACTCTGTATTTCTTCAGATGTTCCTGTTGATGGCTGTACGTTACCTCCACTTGGCTGCCCCGAATCCACCCTTTCCCTGACCAGCTCCCTTGTACCAGAGGAACCATCTAGTTGTGAAACATACAGCACTGAATTAGCCATGTTGGATCTTTATGCTGGCTGTGGGGGAATGTCGACTGGGTTATGCATCGGCGCTAAACTTTCTGGTGTTAATCTCGTAACGGTAATAAAGAGACTATTATATAGAAAAGTGGAAAAGTATTTCAACATTTTTGGGTTAAGGTTTCACTCTTAGCATTGATTTTGTTAACTTATATTTTGATTTTGATTCAGAGATGGGCAATTGATGCTGACAGCTTAGCTTGTGAAAGCTTGAGATTAAACCATTCCGATATACACGTATGTAATTTGTGGTTCAGTTCTGTATCGCTGCTAAGAATATGATTGCTTCTTGATTTAGCTATTGATAATCATTATTTTATTATTTCACAGGTTAAGAATGAAACAGCTGAGGACTTTCTGGAGTTGCTAAAGCAATGGGAAAAGCTGTGCAAAAAGTATGTTATTGAAGAGACACAAAAACCAATTTCTTGTCCAGAAGAGGTATCAGACTTAGCGGAAGCAAGTTCAGATTCTCAATCAGACAGTAACGAATTGGAGGTCTCAAGCTTGGTTGATATATGTTATGTAGATGCTGATGGATCAGAAGAGCAAGGGTTGAAATTTAAGGTTATTTGCAAATTACATTTTCTGTGATTCAGGGAGCGTTGTATTGTATTGACAAGGGGTGGTGTAAAAATACGCAATAATTTATCCCTGATTGTAAAACGCCACAAGCTGATTCAAATATATACATGAAGTGTGCGTGTTCTCGTAAGTCATTTTATTTTAATCCATTGTAATCCAAAACCAAAGAACTATGAATCTTTGGTTTCAATGGAAATGGACATCAACTCTAGTTTTTAGCTGAATAGCTCTTTACTTATATTAGTGCGGCATATAACTGATCGAGTTATTTTCTCTGGCTTAAAATGTAGATGCAAAAGCATGCAAGATTACATATCTTCAGATGAATTAATCTGAATAAAAATTGCATCTAGCTAAAGAATCCATAAGTTAAGCTTTGTTCTGATGGTGTTTGTCTGGTATTAGGTGCGCTGGAAAGGATATGGTCCAAGTGAAGATACATGGGAGCCGATTGAGGGATTGAGGTATATCCATATCCTTTTGTGAGTTTTATTTTCATTTCAGTAGGACAGAGATGCACTTAACGAATTTACTTAAATGCTCCTCAGTAATTGTCAGGAGCTAATACAAGAATTTGTTGTTAATGGGTTCAAGAATAAAATATTGCCTCTTCCAGTAAGCTTTCTATCTAGTTATCTAAGTCAAGATCCTTCCATTCTGAAAACCATTTGAAATGTTTGGGACAAATTCCTAATATCTGATGAAACACTTTATGCAGGGTGATGTAGATGTCATATGTGGAGGGCCTCCATGTCAAGGAATTAGTGGGTATAATCGATTCAGAAGTGTTAATGCGCCGTTGGATGATGAGAGGAATCGTCAACTAATTGTATTTATGGATATAGTGGAATATCTAAAGCCTAAATTTGTGCTCATGGAAAATGTGGTGGATATCTTAAGGTTTGATAAAGGTTCACTTGGAAGATATGCGTTAAGTCGTTTGGTGCATATGTATTATCAGGCTAGAGTTGGAATAATGGCTGCTGGTTGTTATGGTCTTCCTCAATTTCGGTTACGTGTCTTCTTTTGGGGTGCTCTTCCCAGTGAGGTAAACACAACGTCGCGTATTTTCGGATGGGAACCTGGCCTGATTCACTTAATGTTTAGTGTTGCATCTAATAACTAATTATTGTAGAATTAGAACAATATGAAAAAAGGCAGACTTTTTTTGATTTTATACTAAAGGAACTTCTCTATCTACTTCTGTCTTCGCAGGAGCTCCCCCAGTTTCCACTTCCTACACATGATGTTGTTGTCAGATATTGGCCTCCAGCAGAATTTGAGGTAGTGTTAATTTGTTTCTTCTTTAGCTTGGATGCCTGTTGTAGGGAATTATGCCTTGGTAAATCTATGAACCATTTTGCAGAGGAATGTTGTAGCTTATGATGAAGGCTCCCAACCTCCCGAGCTAGAAGATGCTGTTTTCTTGGGTGATGCCATCTCTGATCTTCCTGCTGTAAGTATTTAGTTTATCTCTGCAACAGCTTTTTTTCTTTTTTTATTGTTTGAACAATGGGTGTGGACAATAGCTTTGATATGAGATTTATTGCACTAAATTGATGTTACAGGTGACAAACTATGAATCTTTGGATGAAAGGACATATAGTATGCCGCCAGAGACTGAATTTCAGAAGTATATAAGATCTACACAATATGGTACAATCTTTGTTCATATTTGAACTGTTCACCTATCAGATTTTTTTCATTCTTCATTTATTTCTCTTGGCGTGGATATATGCTTCATCTTCACTAGAACTTAATGCCTGGTTTTCTGCAATGCTTTGGTTGCATATTCTTTCAACAAATATTCTGATTGACAACAGTCAACATTTTGCATGGACTACTAAGCTGTATATGTCTAAGATATTTCTCTCTGGTGTCTTTGTAATACTCAGCTGTTAGCTTGCTACTTTTATCAACAGTAACAGTAAAGAACAAGTAATGAGAATTAGAAAAAGAAGAAGAGAGACGGAAAATTAGAGGTGGAATGCTTGTATATTATGTAATCAAGGCAAGGTGCCCCGCACAACTCTTCGAGTGGTTGAATAACTCCTTAGTGTGGATATACAAATTAGCAAATACAAGCATGAAAATCTAAGATATATCCTTCCTCTATTTATACATACTCTCATTGCAGAAAAAGAGAGAAATCCAGTGTATAACCAAATTTGCAGGCTTTAACAAACTCAAATGTTCCTTGCCAGCTCAGCCTTCTTAATCCTTCTTGTTTCTTCTTTTGTAAGTGAGGTTAATACGTGAGTTTGTTTCTGGACTTGGGCCGCTCACTTGCTCTGGGCTATCAGCTGGACTATCCATGAACATGGCTTCTCTCTACTGGAATATTTGCAAATCTGACAGCTGACATTTAGAACTGCAATAAAAATGTTACTGAATCACATTGACTTGGGTTATGTGTAAATGTGACGAAGTTTGAGATTTTACTTATTTGGGTTTTGTTTGTGGTTTAGATATGATTTGTTCCTCATCAAAAGCTGAAGAAGCTGTGCTTTATGACCATCGACCTCATCAGTTGTTTGAAGATGATTATTTACGAGTATGTCAGATTCCACGAAGAAAGGTTTGATCTTGAATAATATTTGTATCGGAATCATTTCATATTGTTACAATCAATAGCACTTCTAATGAGAAACTTTTCAGGGAGCAAATTTCAGGGACCTCCCTGGTGTTATTGTTGGAGATGACAATGTGGTTCGACGTGATCCAACTTTAGATACTGTGTTTTTGCCTTCAGGATGGCCAATGGTAATTGACTATGTTTTTCTTGTTTTGCACAATGTGCTAGATGACAATTTGACATCTGCAATCGATGTGGTATTGTTTTGAACTATGGCTTGATCATAACTTCAACGTACGAATCTGGTGCATGTAGTGACCATTAGAAGTATTTTTGGTTATTTGTCAGAGAAATTCTTTTCGATGACTGATATGTTGGACTTTCACTCATTTTAAGGAAAAAAAAATCATTTTATTGTTCCACTAGTTTTTATTAGGCTTTTTAGCAAACTAAGCATTGGGATGCAGCATTTGACTTGGTCTATCTTGGGTTTAAGCCTTTGCCATTGTTGTTGTGGTGTTTGATTTAATTTATATCACACATCATGAACCGAAGCTGAACAGTAGCAACTCTATCAGCTTACGGCAGAGTTGATTTCATGTAGACATGTGCGCTTTTTCTCAAAATTTATGTTTCCTACAGTAGGTGAACTTATTTAATTTAGCAGACACCCATACCTCTTAGTACTAGCATTCAAAGTGGCACTTTTATTGTGGTTGTTTTTTTTTTTTTTTTTTTTTTTTTTTTTTTGCTACTCAAAATTGTCATATCTTGATTTTCCCTATTATGGCATGACATCATACTCACAATGGCAATCAGATTATCCATAGGGGAAAGTTCATTCTCATCTGCCTGTTTCCTTAACCTATATGGCATTTTTATGTTTACTATTTTCACTAAAAAAATCCATGTCCGCTAAAGCAAAAAAAATTGGTTATTATCATAATAAAATGCTACTCCCTCTGTCCCACCAATTTTGCCCCAATGGCAATTGTTGAGAAAATTAGGAAAATGTAAAGTGATATTTTATGAGAAAGTTGGAGAAATGTGTGGATGAGATGAAATGGCAAGTTAATTGTGCGAATGAGAATTAAAGGAGTGTGGGTCATGGCCAAAACAGAATCGAGGCAAATTTGATGGGACATACTAAAAAGGAAAGTGGGGCAAATTTCATGGGACAAGGGAGTATATCTGCTCTACTTGCTAAAGACCAAGTTTTAACATTGGTATTCCATTATTTTAGGTTCCAGAGTACGCGTTCACTTTTGAGCAAGGAAAATCTAAAAGGTAGATGTCTTTGTACTTCTTTTTTCTGCATTCTCTTCTGAATACAACTTCATGAATTGTATGTATGATGCAACTGCACCTTAATTACATTCTGGCAATTTGCAGACCTTTTGCAAGACTCTGGTGGGATGAGAATGTGGCAACAATAGTGACCTATCCCAATTGCCACAACCAGGTTCAATTTTCTCCCCTGTTTATTAGTATGTTATGCTATATCATTTTGCATACTTCTGACGTATATAAGTTATAGGCTGTTTTACATCCTGAGCAAGATAGAGTCCTTACAGTACGTGAATGTGCAAGGCTGCAAGGATTTCCTGATAATTATCGTTTCTGTGGAACGGTCAAGAAAAGGTGAGATTATTGTTGATTTTGTTTGGTGAAAAAGCTAAAAACAAATAATCAATCTTATTTAACCAAGTACACAATGAAGTTGTATATTATGTGATTAGCACACGCTAATTACACCCTGTTTGGCTAAAATTGCGCTCACCACGAATCTTAAAGACTACATTGGTTTTGGTTTTAACAAAACGCTGAGAAAACGGATTTTTAAATCTTTAGGGAGGTCATGCTCCCCACATGAGATTTGTATTACTTTCTATTTCTGTTGATATGTATATTTAATAGCTGCAATGAACAAGTGATCTGGTGCTTGTGTAATCTATATCTGCTGACGAAAATCTGTGTGCTAGCAGCTGAAATGAGCAAAGGATCTGGTGCTTGTGTATCTGAATGTACACAAGTTAAGCTGTAGATAGCCCTTGTTAGGAGGTTGGAGCCTTGGAGGGTATGGTAGAAGAGGAAAAATTGGGGGGATAAGGTACGATATGGGGCTTTCTTGCTTCCCTCTGAGACTGAAGCTCAGATGCTCTCTCCAAGTACTCCAACCCCTTAGGCTTTAGATTCTAATATTCTATGAGCACAACTGCCAAAAGTTTGCAGTTAGGACTAGACATGGGCACGGGCTTGGTCTGCTCATGGCATGGAACGACATGACCCGCTGCCAAGCATGGCCTGGCCCACCAACCACTGCAGTGGACCATGGGCGTGCCACGGTCACATTTTTGTGAGTTTGGCATGGCACCATACGTGACCCGCAGGTTCTTCCCACTGGAACGGCCGGCAAAGCATGCCATTTTATAACCGATTTCGGGGACATAGTTTGAGAGTGGTCAGCGTGACGCGGCACCAGCCACCTGTTATGGTTCACCAGGTATGTGGCCCCAGGTACCCATGTCGTACCCTTAACACTCAAACATAGATATGAAACTTTAGTTTTGGTTCAGCATACTGAAGTTGTTTCATGAAATAGCCAAGTCGGACTCCTAGATACATATACGAGTCGGATGTGAGTATAAGAGTCAGCCTGTGGGTAACCTAGCTTTTAAGTTGTAAAATTTTCAGTGCCAACATTGACTTGTTTTTTTCCTATGTTTTTGCAAGACTTCAGCTAGATAGATGCCACCATAATTTAGTTCCTTTGTTGTCTTTGGTTACCTGATCAACATTAGCTGTTTGTGAATTTATTCTTTTGTCCGTGCTGAATCTATTGTGTATGCGTGTTATATCATAGAAAATGTCTTAATTTGCAATTTATAAATATCCTGAAAAGATGTGGAAGAGTATTAATATCATCTTTATAACGGCTCTATCTGTTTTTAACAGGTACAGGCAAGTGGGAAACGCAGTGGCTGTTCCAGTTGCTAAGGCCTTAGGTTATGCTTTGGGTATGGCATCCCAGAGGCTTATCGGAAAAGAACCTCTTCTAACCCTCCCACCCAAATTTGCATATTCAAACCATCTCTGATTCACTTGTGTGACAATAAAAACCTAGCATCCCATTCTAACCAATGGCGGATCTTGGCTTCGTTGGGCCGGGGCATGGCCCCCCACAATCTTTAGCTGATTAAAATTTTTATTTGGTCCCCTAAAAACTTTTAATCATTTGGTTTCACATTAAGCGTCTCATAAAAACTTCAAGATCCGCTGTTGATTGTAACAATACCCCAGTCCCAAATCACCGATTGTCGTGTAAGTTGCCTCAAAGTGTTTCTTAGTAACATTAGCTAGTAGACTAGACATCATTTAAGTTAGCACTTCAATGTAGCATTCTGTTGTAACATAGAAGTATGTGGGCAGTTTTTCGGTGACGGGTAAAGACTATCGTTTCTGTAATCTGTATGTATTGCCTTTGCAAAGACGCATACGCATAGCTCTAATTCTGTAATATATTACTTTTGTTTCGACGTGATATAATGAGAAATGATCAAATCAAGTTTGCAAATTTGCCTGTGTTAGTTTTGTTTCTGAATTCTAAAAGTTTTCTGTCTTTCAATTGCACAATGAAAAAAATGCACTTTATCAAACCAAATACTGTAAGATTCAAACTTAATTCGAATTTGATGTACTCGACTTAAGCCAATTTGCAAGTCAAACTTGGATTAAATTGATGTATGGCTCGACTTGTTATTGACCTGATTTGAAATTGAGCTTGAACACGAACTTAAATGTCAACTCATTTGACATTGACTTGTCATGGACTCGAGTTTGAGATGACTTGGACCTAATTATTCTTGGGATTACCTTTAACTTGATCTTATACGACTAGAAATTGACTTCAAACATGATTGAGTGACCAAATTCGTGATACTCGGTTAGAATGTAAAGTACTTATAGACTAACTGAATTTGACAATCCAAAAGTTGACTCCTGGTTTAATAATCATTACGTAATTCAAGCTTTACTTATAGTTAGTTTATGAGATATCTAAGTACTTGAAACCAAACTTGAAAACAAGCAATACATCTGGTAAACTCGAAAATTCGATCAGCTGAACCAGATATGTACCAAACCTATTATCCTAAACTCAACTTTAATAAGAAAAATATTTAAAAAACTAAAATCGGATATTATTTGACTAAAACTTCATCTAAATAATCTAAATAAGTTGAATTTCACTCTGCTTGCACTGGATTATCCCAGTCTAAGAATTGAAGAATGGCAACAATGATCATAAAAGTAGAACTTGGTAGAGATAATCAAAGCCTCACACATGAAACCTCATCAAATATCAACAAGCCTTTACAAATTAGAAGTCGGAATACAAAAAGAACGGATTCAGTAGACATGCATGAGCAGTAACCTAATTAACCCTCGCTTTTCAAGCTTTCCGGGGATGTGTATACCGCACAAACCGAAATACATTTACACACTATTACGTACACACGAATCAAGTCACTCTTCTTGCCTAATAACGTAAGGTGAAGAGCTTATATCCGTGCTATAAAAGGAATCTTCAGCACCGTTATAGAAGTTCTCTTCCTTCTCTTCGTCCCACCTCAGAATCTCCCGTACATATTTAAACGCCTCATCGACATTTACACGATCCCTCGCCCTAGATTGCCATACAAAAAGCTTCCGACCAGTAATTGATGCATAAAGATCCTTGAACTTCATCGCAACATAAAAGTAAGCCTGGTTGGCTAACGACTGGTTAGTATGACTGGTTCGAACAGGACAGAAGTCGTGAAACCATTCACATGTGCTTAAGGGTACTCTTCCGATCTTTTCCTCGAAGAGGTCGTATTTGTTTAGTATAAGAATAAATGGGGTATCTCTGAAACACGGGTGTATAATCATCTTCTCGAAGAGTTCTTTGCTTTCGATTAATTTGTTTTGGAGGAGAGTTCCGCTGCCAGTAGCATCCGGAGCGATATAAGTTTGGTCATAGTCGCTTAGAGCTACACAGAAGACAACAGCACGTACATCTTCAAACATCTCCACCCATTTGCATCCCTCGCTCATCCCCTTAGCATTCAACCGGATTAATTGGTACCTGTAAGTTGAAGGATTAGAAAATATTAGACCTGGCTATAATTATATGATTAATAGAGGGAGAAAAATTACTAAAAACCCATGTAAATTTTTGTAAAGGGCTACAAGCTTTAGGAAACTTAGAAAATATTTGACCTTGCTATTTAAGCTTTAGGAAAATCGCTTTTATTAGTCAGGGCTCAACAATGTACATAAGGCACGTGCTTGTGTGCACTTTTTGCGCGTTTTTGCACTTCCGATTTTTAATGGGAGAAAATGGTTTTTTGTAGTTCGTCATATAAATAATCAACAAGGATTTTCTCTTGTTTACGAAGAGAGAAAAGGAAATACTGTAAAAGATCTGACCCTTACGCTACATGAGAAAGCCACTTATGCTCGGGGCAATGTTATGTTGCAGTATACATGTACACGAAAAGGCTCCATTTGGTTGGGCAAAGAAATCTTTATCACTATATTTCATATTAACTTTATATGTCAATTGGCCATTTCTATTTGCAACCCGCCTTACCCCGACTAGATGGGAGCCCCTTACCGACAAATTGGGATAATGCAACGTTAGGCATTTTTGTTAGTAAAGTTTTATACTTCGTTAGAGGTATATTTTCATAAGCCTTACATATGGGTTGTGTTAGAATTATGAAAAGGTGTGGCGTCTAGAAAGGTGATTCATCTTCCCTTGCCGAAAATTAGAAAAAAACCCGTTATTGTTCAACCAGATAAGAGCTCAAATGACAAACTAAAATCAAAAAGCATCAATGTCCCACAAGCATCGGAGAAAAAGCTGAAAATCAACACTATAAACTTGACCATGGCAAGCAAGGGCAATCGATCGTAATAATAAAACAAAATAAGACATATAGAGAAAAGTTGCTTACTTGGTCAATGGAGGGGTCCCGTCCATATTTTCTGTATAAGACTCAGACATTGGGCTACGGTCATCAAGGGAGAATTCTAGAAAAGCCAAACCATTCCCTTGCGTAATGCCTTCCGCATACAAAATATCTCTCTCTGAAGGTTCATATTCATTGCTTGACACCTCAACAGCCTGGAAACGTGAAGCGCATGAGCTCAAGTAGAATACAAACAGATCTAAAAAGTTTTAATACAAATAAGTCATGCGACAAAAAAAATGAACACCGAGACGATGGCTAGAAACATGTATGAGTAGGCAAGAAGCCCCGGGAGTTGTGGTTATATTTCAATTGAGGCGACATAGAAAGTCCGCAATAAAATCAAGTATTCAATTAAAAACGAGAAAACGTAAAAAGATCGGCAGTTGTAGAAACCTATAAATAAACCATCCAAGCTTCAATGACCCTTTTTCATGTATTCATATACCATCTTACTTTCTGTCGTTTCATTTTTATTCTTTGTTTCTTATAGCTGATAGAGTCTTAAGACGTCCAATTCAAGTAAAGCGGTAAACTTCTATAAACCAACCAGACCAGGGACCAGGGTACATTGAGCGTTTGTACATTTAGTTCATTTTCACAAGCATCAACTTATTGAATGTCGAATAAGCTAAAAATAGAACCCTATAAGGGAAATTAAGATTCCTTAAAGAACATGGGCAGATGGAAGAATTTGAAATGTACCCGGCTCAGAAAGTATTCAGCAACATCAGGAAGGAAGTGAAGCCCATCCTTTCTTCTATATGTCTCTTGTATTGCGGGATCCCTCCAAACTTCTTCAACTAAGGGAGCATATTCCCGCGTTGCAGCAGGGAAAAATGCATCTAAATCGCCAGTTGCAATGATGTCCAATAGCCAGTCAGAAAAATGCTTTAGCCGAGGATTAATTGAAAAGATGCTTTGAACAGTCCCATTAGACTCGGTTTCTGAACTTTCACCTGAAACATATACAGATCACATTACTCAATGACGGAATGCATAATCAAAACATCGATATATTACATTTGCTCACTTGTGTAATTTCCTCGCCTAATGGGAATTATAAATACCTTAAATTCATTAAAAAAAAGGAAATTCATCAACAAACTGAGCGGAATTGAGGAAGGAGTTTGGAAAACTGAGATTCGTTATTACCTCCTTCACTACTTTTGTCACGAGACTCTTGTATTTGCATCTTTGCCATGTCTTCTTCTTCGAACCGCTCTCTTGCATCTAGCAGTATACTTAGATATTTATACATATTGCTCTGAATCATTAATTTGATATCCTGCAGTTCTTCTGCTGTAAACGTGTTCCCGTATAAAAACTTGGCCTGTCATACATACATAGTAACATGAGCCCAAAACACCTCAACAATTCGCAATACTATCTACTAATAAGCCAATATATTCATTCGTTGCATAGTAAAAATTATCAGCAGGTCGTCCATCATATTAATTTCAGAAAAGAATTGAAACAGTCACGTACCTGCTTGAAAATTGTGCTAGTTCCGGAACCCTCGAGTCCAAGAAGAAGAAGTTTCTGAATTCTTTTTGGTTCAAAATAATTAGGCATAATAGCAGCATAATTGCTTGGCTCATCCCTAACTCCGTGTGTTTGACCTTGGGGAAAAGGCAAAGAGAACAATGCAGATAAAAAGCGTGTTGAAGCCTGCATCAGAATGAATTAGTTCAAACCCGTATTCTTTGAGATACAGGGAAAAGCAAATTTGGAAACATGACAAAGAATATGTATACCTTCTCCCAAATGTTTCCCCTGATATTGTTTTGACCTTCCTCCTCGTAGCGGCCATCATCATAAACCCAAAAATGAGTTTCACGAGGACACTGGACACCTGCCAGCTGTGTTGATGAGGCAAAGATTAGGAAAAAAATGATTGAATGAAATTTGAACACTGAAAAGTTGAGTTCTTTAACAGTACGCAGGATGCAACAAAAGAGCAACATTTACTAAAACAAAGCATGTACAAGCCAAGTGAAGCACAATACACAAATTGGGTGTATAATGAAGAAATTTAGCAAGAATCGATCTTTGCTAAAAATCCAAAGTTTTTGTTCTTATTCAGCAGAATTGCTCTTTACTAAAAATCTAAAAAATTTGTTCTTACTAACATGGGATGAGGAATGAGTACTAACTAATCTTTTTCCGGTTAAAGTCCGAAACAAAATTTTCTCCTTTGTGACTGGGTTTGATTTTAGATAATATCCACTTGAGAATCATGGGTTAGCCTAGTGGTTGAGGGGTTTTTTTTTCCTTTACCCTTGTGATAGAGTTTGATTCTCACCACCTATTGGAAAGATTAATTCTCTCTCACCCATGCTTGTAGGATTCTCTATCCTACCCCCGAATCTAAAAAAGAAAAAGATAAGATAATATGCACTCAAATTCATTCCTAAAAATAGTAAACTTCTTCAGAAGTAGCCGAGGAAATTTAGTAAGAATCGCTCTTTACTAAAAATCGAGTGGGTATGGGGCAGGGTTGGTGGATGTAGGGTGGAGCATGTGGATATGGGGCGAGTATGACCTCATACTCATACCTACTAACTACCTATGGCGGGTAAGACTTTTCATACCCATATCCACCCACAACTCACCAAATTCATACGCACGCCCTCCCCAATGCAGTGTGATATCCATATAATTTCATACACCTATCATCCCAATCGAAAAGAACCTTAAATCAGCTCTCGTAGCACTTAATAGTGTCTAGGAGATCACAATCCACAAGCGAAAAAATCATCACAATGGTTTAATGCTTAGAAGAATTGGATATTAAGCACAAAGCATCCATTTACAAACCTCACAACTTAAATAACTTCAAATCTAAACACAAACCTTAGAATTGTGTGGATCATAATCTGAAGGGCTATCCTTTTATAAATTTGATAACAACTAAAGTACAAAAATAACACAAATATTTTTAGAATTTTGTGACTTCCCTAACCTATTAAATTATATAAAATGATGCAAACTCATTCAACATTTTTGCAAACAAATACTGGAAGAGTAGTTTGAGTGAGTGCCACAATCTTGTTGGCAATCAGAGTAATAATGTAGCACACACATAGCCATCAATTTCTATGCTAGGAGCTTTATAGAGTTTGTTTACACATTCCTCTTTCCAGGAATTTCCTTTAAAGATATTCATCTTTTCACTCATAAAATAACAAAGGCTCAATGACTTGTATCATAGCATTGTAATGATAATTGACAAAAATATATTAAGAACAAGCTTCAACGCCTCACCCTTAGAACTTTTAGCTCAAGCTTTGTAATCTCTCGACCATTCATGTAAACTCCTGTATTTCCTCTGCTAGCATCAGGGCTCAGTTTTCCACTGAAATTCAAATTTGAACTTATAATTCTGTCAGGTTTCTCTCCTTCCTGTGACATCAAAAGAGATCAGTACAATTAATAATAGCTAATGCTGCATGTATTCATAACCAAGATAAAACTGACCTTTCCCCAGAGTCCAGATTCTTTGTCGTACCAATATCTACCAGGCTTCAATTTCTGAGGTGGTAATGGACAACCGAGTAACTCAGCCATTTCGTCTTGCTTCAATGGATATCCATTGACAACAAGTTGCTCTGGCCGTAGTTGATTTGCAGAACACTCCCTCTCAGCTTTCATTATCTGTTTAACTTCCAAAGGACTCAATAACCGAGACAATACCCTAGAATTCTTTCCAAGTTTTGGCCGCTTCCATTCATCAATTGGCTTACCAATGCAAGTAACACATTTACGCCCTTCAGGCATTGAACCCATAGCACGAAGCACACAGTTACTACAAAACTTGGAATCACAAACTAAGCATGCCTCCTTTGATTCCCACTTTCCTTTTCCACATCGAAAACAAACCCTTGTTTTCTTTTTAGTCCCCTTTTCTTCGGAATATCCCACATACTCGGGATAGGTGGGATGTTCAACATCATTGTCCTTCCTTTCAGATCTATTGCTAGTATTAAATGTCACCATGGGGACCCTTCTCCCTTCATTAACTCTTTGATTCACGGAATTACTTTCGGAATTATGAGCAGAACCAGGAGAACGAGACGGAGAAGCTGAAGAATAATCATGACTCTGCAATACAGACACAACCGATTCCGAGCTTCCTGATATCCTAGGACTTTGAGGGAGTGAATCCACGGCACTGGCAATACGAGAAACAGGTAAAGGGATCGGTTCAATGACCGGAGGATCAGAATCAAAGAACTCCCTTTGAGAATCCGAAAGTGGTTCCGCAATAGACGCAGTTGGGATTAATTGTGGATTCACATCAAGAGGTTCAACTCTAGGGACTTCTTGAGAGATAGCTGGACCTTTATATTCTATAGCTATGGAATAATCTGGATTGTCAACTCCTTCAGGCAAAGATGCACCTGGTGGAAGCATCTTCTTGAGCATATGCTTCCATTCCTCCCCATTATCTTCCATCCTCTCAAACAATCACCCCAAATCAAATTCAAAAACTTACACAACTTTCTTAACACCCCTTGTTCTCATTCATCAAAATAAGGGTGAAATAAATCTAAGACCCAAAACTTCATCAACAAAGAAAACTATTCCAAATGTTCAACATCATATAAGAAATCCCACTCACTATCTTCCACTCATTGACCACAACAAACAAAGATAACATAACACAGCTGAATGAAGACCCAGATCAGATGGAATGTTTAGCATAAGCAAACAAGAAAAACTAGAGCTTACCGCCGGGCACCAATAAGACCATCACCATATCCACACCTTGGTAAAGACAAAATACCAACTTCTTAACAATCCAATCTAATCCAATCCAAATTGTCAGACAATCTTCAAAGCTGACCAATTCTTCTACTTAATCACCCATCTTCAAAATCTCGAGAACCCCACTTAGGAAAAGAACACCTGCAATCCCTAAATTTCAATAGAATTCAAGGTCAAACCCAGAAGTTCAAATCAACAATGTACACCTCTTGAAAAAGAAAATTGACTTTTAATTACAATTAAATGCTAGAAACAAGAAAAAGGGCTTTTGGGTAGTTGGAAATTTGCTGGGTCAAACAAGAACCCAACAACAAAACATACCAATTTCAAGCAAATAAAGATAAACAAGAAACAAAATTTAAAAATTGTAACTAATCAACACAAAAACTAGCCAAACAAAAGGTGGGTTCTTTCTGTTAAAGAAGAATAAAACGAAATTTCCTTTTAGGTGAATCTCCAAACCCTTTTGTAGACAGAGAAAGTAGAGAGAGAAAGAGGGTCAAAAATACCTAGTGAAAGTGACATATTCCTCTCAAAACATGTAGAATCTTATCAGCTTTCTGTTGAACATGAGAAAGTTTCCTGCTTTAAGAGTTTTAACCTTACAAACAACTCAAAGATTTAATCTTTTTCAGTGAAAAGAGAAAAAAGTTGAAAGGAATAAAACCCAAATGAAGAAAAGAAGAGGAAGGATAAGAACAAGACAAGAAGAAGAGATGATATTATTATGCTGAAAACAAAGTAAATACAGAAACAAGGATGGATGGATAGATAGATGAATGATGGGTAAACTGTTAAAAGTTTCAATCTTTGATTTATTTTGTTTTGTTGTGTAAAAAAAATGGTGGAAAAAGTGGGTGTTTGATGTGGGGCCTACAACACCCACGAGAAGAAAGAAAGAGATGATGGGGTTGGGAAAAAGGTTGGTGTAATAAGGAAGGAATCACGATTATGATTGATGAATTGAAGATAAAGACTGTTAATTGGTGGAATTTTGACTTTTCTCTAATGTCAGCTTTTAACTAATTTCTCACTTCTAATCTCATTTCCTTTCTTCTCCTACAACATATACAAATTACAAGGGGAGTAGGGGACTAACTACTTACAAGTGTTATTGAGATATAGTTCGTAACGTTGAGTACGCCTCGTCTGACTAATTTTAAAAATAAAATCTGATAAAATGGAGTAAATTTTGACTAATTTGTAAGAAATTTTTTATTAAATAGAGCAAATTTGAGCAATATTTATAAATTTTCAAAATATAGTCTCCAGAATATAGTTTTTCACATAATTTTATGTGTTAAAATGAGCAAATGGTTACATATATACCTAATGGTGCTAAACCTCTAAATCTAATGGTGCTTTGGTAGCTTATGAGTAATGATATAAAGCAACATATAGCACTTTGTGGAAATTAAAACATAGTTTATAATATTAAGTTGCATTGTATTGTACTCCTTTTGTTTAATATTGTGTGTTACATTTTAATCCAATTTTCGAGAGTTTTTTTAGTTAAATATAACAAATAGTTATAAAACAAAAAAAATAGTTTAAAATCTATACATAATTACAAAAATTATACTGTAGTTTAAAATCTCAGTATTTTAGTACGACTTTAAAAAATACTCCCTCGTGAATTGCGCCATACATACAAGTTAGAACAATATTGAAATAACACTTAAAGCTACATGTCTTATAAGTTATATCATATTCATGGCCGGTCCTGAGATTTTAGGGGCCCAGGGCAAAAAATAAATTATGGGCCCTAATTATAAAATATATATTTATAATTACAAAACTATAAGATAAAAATGTTACACGCCAATATAGAGTTTGATATTATCCGCTTTTTGTCAGATAATCATGCATTTATAATTCAATAATTAGTAAATAAGGTAATAAATTGTCATTATTAACACTTTGATTTAGTGGCTAAATGCACAATTCAATCACATACATAAGGTCTCATGTTTGATGCATTGAGAGTTAAATTTATCTATTTTTTGTGAGCCCTGGACGCAAACCCTTCTTATCCTTGCTTAGGGCCGGCCCAGATGATATTTATAATAATTAGAGAAGAAACAACACAAGTGAACTTACAAGAGTCAAATGTGTGCATCAACTTTGAAAGAGAGTTTAATAGTCAAAGCAATATAAAGTATTAATGGGATTTGAATAGTAGGAGTAGGAGTAGGAGTATTTGATTGGCATGCATAATAATGTGACTCCACTTGTACATGTATCTTACTCCTACTTTATTTGGCCTACCATGAATAAATTCTCCAACCTTCACTAATTGTAAACTACTTATACAAGGTTTGAGGTAGGGGTTAAGGGACAACTCATTTAAGACCTTAACTCAATCCTTAAATTCAAAAAACAAAATAAAAAATATAAAGTTCTTATAATCTTATCGCTCTTTATCTTCTTCCTTAGTTTTAACTTTATTTATAGTTATCTAGTACGTACTCTAATTATCCTGTTTGTAAGTTGCAAGTTTTTCTCGCTTTGAAGACTTTTCTCGAGCCGGAGGACTCTTTGACCCTACTCTCCTATGTGGGTATGAGTTGTCGTCGTTTTTCCCTCCCCAGACTCTGGCCGTAGTTTTCTATGAGCGGGATATACTGGGTATGATAATGATGAAATAATCAAATAATCCATTAAAATACTAGTAAGAAAAATAAGTGACCTATGAAAGAAAGTGTTGTATCTCAAAAATTCAATCCTTCTTACAATTCAAGATTTCAATTTGTAGTAACCAATTGAAGTATTGATATCTTAACACCCAGAAATACACTCATTTTTCTTCCAAATATTCGGTTCTAAAAAAATACAATTCCAATAGATACAATTGGTCTGTTAAAAAGAGGCCAATTTATAGATATGCACAAAAGAAAAGATGTGCTAATTATTTGGGTGAACAGCAATCTGGTGGATGTCCATCTCTTTCAACATAACTGCACGTCCACAAGAATCACATGGAGCAGTCCTGGAACCACAAACACTCTCATGTTCTGATAATCCTCTCAACCGGTCTCGCATATCCATCGGACAACTTCCAGCTTGAACTATGTCACCGCAGAAACGGCAAGTTATCATCCGCATAGGACAATCTGAGGACTGATGTTGGACCTGAGCAAATGATTCAAAACAACGATACAGGTGAACAGCTTTGACTAATACTTCATTAATTCACCTCTTAACTATACTTGAATGATAGGCTGATAGAAGTATGAACAATTCTAGGGCCGTATTAATTCTACCATATCATCAAAGTCGGATTTCCATAAAATTTACCTAACAAGAATTTCAGAGCCTTAATGCCAAAAGATTAAGTCGACTACATGAACTTATATATCGGTACCAATGGTCATCCACTATGTTACTTGGACTCGGCAACTGATGTGGGATACTGGTACGTGTCTAAGTGTCAGATATGTCTAAATATTAAATTTTACATCTAATATGAAGTGTCTAAGTGCCATACCAATGACTGAGCATTAAGGATCGGACACGGATACGTGAAGCAAAATATTGAGTCCAAGTAACATAGGTCATCCATATAGACATTCATACGTCAAAAGGGTATCGTAATAGACTTGAGAAATGTAGCAGATACTAGGTACTCACTCCTAAGTCCTTACAAGTTTGCACTTAGCAGTAAGGGTCAGGCACAATTAGTTATAAACTGATGAATGATCGTTATAATCCATATTCTAATAACAATTCATGCAAGTCGATTGAAGAATATTTTTAAAAAGGGATTTACATTTTGTACTCACCATTTCTTCCTTTTCAAGAACTATTCCACATGAACAATGAATGGGCTCATGGAAAACCTTCATGTGCTTCTCCATCTCAGCTTGCTGAAAGGCCTTCCCACATTTATTGCAGTGCACATGGTTTGCAGCATCCTCCACTCTTAGAACGACTCCACAGCCAGCATAATGGCATACGAGATTGTGTCTACGGCAATAAGCTTCATGCAAAGCTATACTTCTATTAGGTATGTAGTGCTTGCAGTTCCCACATTCTACAGAATCTACATCTGCAGTTGACGTGGACAACCCAGCTTGCTGACCAAGTTTAGTGTTTTCCTGTATGCTAACCAATAGTTTGTACTTTGTAGTTCCCCTAAAACCATATATACCAATACTGTATGTGCCAAAACCCAAATTCTGATCCTTGGAGCTAAGAATCAATGTCTTGGAACCCACATCATGAGAAGACCAGTGGTGTTGATGATGTGTGGGAAACATCAACGGATGTTTGGATATGTAAAGATCAGTGTCGCCCAAGTCAGTCTCCGCCTCTAACTTTACTTCAATTCTGGCATTGCCAGATTCAATTGTACTCCACACATCATTGTCAAGTGAGAATTTGTAATACATATATAACCCTTCCTCAACAATCCCCGATTCAGGTGCGCCGAAAGAGAGTGGTTTCAGGACCTTTAAGTCACTTTTCTCTGAGGCTGAAACAGGGTTGACTATTTCAACTTCAATATCTGTTTCCAAGACAGAAACACTTTGAGAGGGCTTTAACTCAAGGACACGTAGCTTGAAGGTAAGCTCTCCATGTCTAACTGTAATCATGTCATCCTGAGAAAGAGTAGCATGCTGACGGAGGCTTGTTTCAAGGACAGCCTTGTGATTTGGTATGTCCAGGAAGCTAACCTCCTCAGGTTGAAGTTTTGCATATGATCCTTTAGGCAATCGAACATACTGAATCTCGATCAAGGGAGTATCTGGTGCTTCTGAGGGAAATAAGTTGCTCCAAACATGCGGAGGAAGATCAGCAAACCCTTCTTCTGCTGTAAACTCCAACACACCTGAATGCGTCACTCCATGATTCTCTCTATCAGCAGGTACATCGGAAGATCTCTCTCGACCAGCAACAGACAACTTAAAATATACAGGCCCTTTATCAAAAGCACCTTGATCTGACAGTTCAGTGAAGCAAGATGGAGGTAACTTAATCTTATCTCCTACACCAGGATAAAGCATAGGTTGTAAGACGCGATGAAACATGATTCCTCCTCCTGATAACAAACTTTCAGCCATTTGCTCATCTGCCTGAAATAAGAAACAGTTAGTAGCACCATTTTCTTGCTAAACAAAAGCCAGAAAAGAAAAAGAAGATAGAATCTTCGTAACTACTATATTTAATTACCCCAATGTCATTGAGTGACTCCCACCTAAGCTCCCACTTAGGTATAGGGCTATATGCACGCAACATTACCAAAAAAATATGTTTTTGATTAATGTTGGCTGGAAAACACCATTTGTAACTTCACATACACAAGAAGATCACATGATTAAACGAACCATTTTATTATAGTCAATTATAATTTGCAACTACTGGAGGACATTAACCTAGCATCTCATTTTCGTATGCATAATAAATGGTGGTAATAGGGAAAACTTTAATAACCACTTTTAAAGTTTGCAAGGGAAGTCCCGTGTCAAACATTCACGATTTGGTTGTCTAATTCTAAAGATCTCCCATCAAGATCCTCTTCCTAGAAAAGAGGTGAGATATAAAGCCTAATCTACCGGGTCAACTAGTTTTATCAAGCACCTTTATCTTACTGAAGAACGGTTGATAACAGCAAATTAATCCATGTATTTTTTTGTGGTCTGAAGACTGGAAGCTCTTGTGAAATACTAGTGCATCTCTTCTGATTTACTGTTTCATCCCAATCTTTACAAAAAGCTCTCACATATAAAAGGTATCTAGAGAAAACTCAAAGGGTTGGAGGGAGTAGGTTGTACTTGTTGTGGAAGTATGGCATCTTCTAGACCTCTTTCGTGTTTAGTTTATGTTAGTTTGAGGGTGAGAAAGAACTATAGCCATGCCTAAATGACATAGCATATTTGATTCATGGGAGTGCAAAAATAAGGGTTGTCATCGGGAATAGGAGACCTAGATTCCCATAAAGAAATTTTAAAGTAATAGAATATTACTCACATCCCCGATAGATTACCTTTACAAGCTAAACTAAAATGGATATTTCTACAAAACTGTTGGAATTTCCAATCACTAATTCCAGATCTATTTCCATATATAAGCATCAAAGAAACCGAATAGTTGTTAAAAGGTTTTCAGAGCTGTTCCATTAATACCTCTGTGTTTTCATGAATTGTGTATGCATATTACTAATCCTATGGCAAGGAGAACGGATGTGATTTACATATTGATGATAAGGTATTGCGTCGTAAGACTCTCCATGACGGAACAAAGTTCGTAGTATATATTCCATACTATATTGAACTTTTACCAGGTTTGAAGATGCTAGTTCAATAGGATCGTCAATGGAGGATTCAGAACCCTATCCCTTAAGAGTCTATCTTCATCAATGACTACAATTCAGATAAATTCAAGAGCGTTTAAAAAGATTCAGCCTGTTTATGGTAATCAACAAGTTTCGAATATAATCTGTGGCAGCCTTCATAATTAACCCTAAAACCAAATTATGAGACCTATATTGTCTTGTAACAAAAATCCCCCTAAATCATATTTCAAAAAAAAAATCCTAACTTTTGACAATCCCACAAACATGACATATAATTCTAACAATCAAATTCTAAGGCGACATCATTACAGCAAAGATTGTGTTTGATTCATTATGTTCTTCTATCAATTATCATCAACCATACACACTTATCAAAAAAGAAAATCCCCTAAATAAACGTAACTTCCAAAACTAGGGCAAACCAATTCCACAAAAATCAGAAAATACCAATGTTTAAATCATTAAAAACTAGGGCAAAATCAGACGCACCTTAATTTGAGCTTGAGCAGCATCAAGACGACGAGCTCGTTGAACAACTTCAATGGCTTCCCGTCGACGAGAAGCTTCCTGTTTAGCTCTCTTTTCCCTTTCAATCTTCAATTTCGCCATTTCTTTCCTCTGCTTTTGCTCTTTCTGCAACTTCTCTCTCGCTCTTCGAAGTTCGAAATCCATGATTATGATTATCTCTAATTATTTCGATAAATTAAGTTTTTAGGGCTTTTCGATTGTCAATTGGGGAGATTTCAATTTCCAAAGCAAAAGGTTTTAAGAATTGTTCTTGATCTGAGATGATTTTGTAAGAACTAGAAAGTTGTAGAGTTTCTGAGAAGAAGCAATATGAAAGGCTATAACTTTGAAGTCACCAACCAAATGAACAAGTTTGACAACTCACGTTTGGTTTCATAGTTCTCATTGCTTAGATCACTATATTCATGGCAGTTTTTTTGATTTTTTCTTTTGTTATCGGAAAATTTGCTTAAAATAATTCAATCTATTCGTAACTTTTCTCTATAATTTTTCTTATTGATTAATAATTAATTATGAATAATCTTAATTTTGAGGGGTATTTTGAAAATTTACATAAAAAATCTAAATAAAATTACATCATAAATTTTTTTTGAACATTTTTTAACATTTTTTTCGACATTTTATTTTGATTTAATTTTTTTTTTAAAAAAGAACTTGTTATAGCAAGTCATTCGGTGAACGGGTTTACTCTAAGAAAATATCCCTTAAATTTGGGATTATTTATGGTTAATCAATAGGTGAGATTATTGTAGGATTGTTCTAGGTAATTTTTCATTTATAATTTGTAGAAAGGGTAGGATTAGGTGAGATTCGATCTTATAACTTTATCATTAAAAGGAAGATTTGAGTCTTTTTATTTTTAATTTGGTCGAATTGTGATAATAATTATTTAATAAATTATTTTTTTGATGATTGAATTATTTGATTTTGGAACTATTTGGTCTTGTAACTTTTTTCTAAAAAAAATTGGTATGATGCATTAGAAAATTGATTAGAAAAAAATAAGTATGTATTACAAATATGATGAACTAAACTCGAATAAGTTTGTAGATGTAACTAAAAAGAAAAACGTGAAATCACGGTAAAAAAACATACATTTGGTCTGGAGGTTTAAACGGTTTGATATTGTCCAATATGGTCCAAAATTTTCATAGACCTAAATTTTTTTAGTTTTGTCAAATTTTAGTATCAAACCAAACTAAACTAGACCATGTACACCCTATTCGTGAAAGGTTGGTGACTTGAATTCCTGGGCAATTGAATTGTGTTTGACAGTTCGAGTTGCTGGAAAATCAATTGTGAACACTTAATTTATGTCGAAGTAATGTGCTTGGAGTAACGAAATCGAAACTTTCCTTGCAAATCATCATCCTACCCAGTGTAATCTCGCTCACAGAAAAACTATGAGCAGGTCTGAGGATGGAAGAACGGCAGCAACTCATACCCATTAGGAGAACACGACCAAGAGGATCCCGTCACGAGAAGAAACTTTCCTTGCAAAATTACACCAAAAATACGTTTCTATAAGCACTTTGTTTTTTACTTAAAATATTTTAATTTTATTGCGTTGATAAACATCTCCACAAGTACATGATTTATTAGGGAAACAATAGAATTACAGATGACAATTCTACAAGATACTCTCAGATCATCAAAGAATTACAAGCCAAAGAACAATCAAATGATGAACATAAGGTAAACTAGATACACATGCTCAATTGCTGGAAACTATTACTAACGGAATATCGATAGTCCGCTAAAGCCATGGCAACGATTTAGTTGATATTTGCTGAAGAAATGCCTGACGTGATGCCTTGCAACCGTGGATCACCGTTCTCCAAACTCACACCACGAGGGTCTTCTCGGACTGGGAGAGCTAGTACATTGAATGAACTCCATGCGTTAGCGAGTTTACTGCTTGAATCACCTAATGTCAATGCAAAAACTGCATCGAAGCCACCTGCTCCAGGAATTCCAGCCAATAAGACACCTTCCAAGTCCATTGTTGCATCCAAAAGCCGAGTTTGTGAATCGGGTTCTATCTGTATGAAAGGCAAAGGCGTTTTGTAAGATTCGTGGCACTAGCATCATCATCATCATCATAATGCCCAGTGTATCCCGCTCATAGGAATGATCAGGGTTTGAGGAGGAAAGGAAGGCGGCAACTCATACCCATAAAGGAGAGTGAGGCCAAAGAGTCCCTAGACTCGAGAAAGATCCACATATGAATCCTCAGGGAAAAAAACCTCAATAGACAAAAATACCCCTATGAAAAAAATACAGATATATACGAGGAAAGAACGACTCAGTAATCTAAACTTTGATGGATCCTGAGGAACAAAAACAAAGCTTTTCATTCTAAAGTAGCTAGTCCTTTGCCACCCATATTTTCAAAAGATACAAGGTACATCAGCATCCAATTTATAGATGAAGAAAAGTAAAAAAGACGATATATAATGCAGGAAGTTAGTATTGTAGCGCTATAGAAGGTATTGTTCATAGAGAGTGAGAGACGAAAAAGAGCTCACCGGGACACCAGCAGCTTCTCCCATTCGGCGCATATGACCTCTAATCTCAAGCATCGCATTTCTAGCTCCGAAAAGCGCTTCAACAACTGCTTGCTCGATAGGGGAAGTTGATTGTTCTATCCACTGTTTCCAAACATGGTTTACGTCTTTTCAGTTCTTTTTGGCAGATAGAAATTGTAGTGTAGCATAAAAAGATCATGATCAATAAATAACAAACAAAAAATAAAATAAAACCTAGTATTGATCCTGCCATGAGCATAGATTAAAGGATTAATCTAGAAAAAGTTGTTTCAACAAGGCGCACAAGAGGAGAGGAACGAAAAAGCCATAGAAAGTATATCAAAATTTAAAAAATTACTAATAACCAATAGCATGTCCATAATATAACGAAATACATAAACCACATAAAAATCATATATGATGGACTACCAGAGTACGAAACAACAACGAACAACATGCATGAGACTTCTGCACCACTAAGTAATAATTATATTGGAGTATTTATCAGAATTACCTTTTCTGATTTATGCAAAGAACATCTGTTAATAATGCTATCATACGCCATATTTTCTTCTTCCGCTAGTTTCCTCAGCTTCTTTAACTCATTCTCAAGCATTGAATTTGCTTCAGACAATTTTGTGAATGTGTAAAGCGACTTTTCAGGTTCAGATTTTTGCCACTTTTTAACAGCGCCAACCATTGATGGTGTGGATGATCCACCACTTCCAGGCTCGCCCAGTAACTGCAAATCACAATAATGATAAATAATACTAGAACAATATAAAGCTGTTATACAAGAAGCTGAAGGATAGCAGGTATGTGTCCAGAAGGTTCTGCAGAAATAATCTGAAAAGATATGTAACTAGACCCGTTAAAACAACAACAGCGTATCTGCAAAATAATTCCAGTTGGCCGTTTATTAATATTATCAGACTACATTCAAGTTTCCATAGATTTCATGATATTAGCTCACCTCAGTCTAAAAAAGCTAACATAGTGGGATAAATAAGGAGATAAATGATGTGCAAAATAAATTTATCAACGGTATAATCTGCTACGACAGAAAAAGAAATCTACTCACAAGTGTCATTCGTGGTGGCAAGGCAAACTTAGTCATCTGATGATCCCACTTTGCTTCCAAGACATCAACAATGACTTCCCGGAGTAGCGGACCTATCCCTGCGACCTAGACAGATACAAAAGATGAATGAAAATAGCACACTCATGTCTACATCAGTTTCTTTACTCTAACATCAAAATACAATTCTATGATAAATATATCAAGATAAATAAATTAATACAAAAATCATATATATAAATGCATAAATTCTAGCCACTTCAACAAAAGTAACTACTTGTCGTGTCTTCAACTAGAAAGTAGATGAGGAGTAGAAATCATAGCAAAATACATTTTTGTAAACCAAAGTTGCAAGCCAAGAAATGAGAGCAACTGGTACCAAGTACCAATTGTATAACTTTAGCATTTAATAATTATTAAGGAAAAAAAAATTCACAAAGCCAAGAAATGAGACAACGAGAGAGCTAAACGGCACCTGTGCAGATGATAAAACGTCTGGAGAAAAGCGGACATATCGTTGACTTCCATAAACTGCACAACTAACATCAAACCCACTGCCAACTTTCCCTTGGGCGATACAATGAGAAGTTTGAGCTATCATGTGCACGAGATCAAGATCAGCATCACAACTACTTTCTTGATGACGGCCTTGGGCTGGCTCTGACAGATTAACAATATTCAAATAATGAAGGAGAGCAGCAACTACTGCTGTTGTCATTGCTGCAGATGACCCTAACCCAGTTTTAGCCACTTCAGGTTTACAATGTGCACCATTTTTATTATCTGCATTGAAGGTAATAGAAGAGAAAGGAGGGAGTAGAGCCAATGATTCGGGTGTAAGAGGTAGTCCACGAGCTTCTAACTGTGAGACAAGTGTGCGATATTATAGTTAGAAAGGCTATCTTTGTTTATGACATATGCAGACACTTACAAAGCAAAGACAATGGGAAAAGCAAAACAGATATATTATTGATAGATACCTGATCTCGATATGAATAAAATTCATTGGCACCCATAATTGTAATGTCAAGCCCTGCATCACTAAGCCAATTAAGACATCACTTTCCAAAGTCCAAAAAGTCGTTCTCAATTCTAATAAAGCATAAACAAATATTGAAAACAATTTATCACCTTGCAGGAGTCGTTTCTGCAAATCATGCTTCTTATCCTGGTCGAATTTAGCAAGAGCTGCTGCTATAACGTACTCTAAAGCTTGTTCGACAAAAGGATTTCTAGCATCACTGAAAAAATAAAAAAGATAAATTTTTATAATAGAAAAAGCATAGGCATTGATAAAACTAGTCTTGCTTCCAAGTTCTACATACACACTTTGGCTCAAGTGGAAAAAAAAAGCTGCAATTTGAAAACTAAAACACATCAATAGCAACAGTTGAATCAAAATCTCACATATAAAAAAACTTCCAAATCGTATATAAGAAAATCTTACATCACTTTCCTAGAAAATGCAAATAGAATTATCTACTAACAAAGCACATATCTATAGGAGAGAAGGTGGATTCTCTCTATCTAAATTAAAGATGAATTTGATTCAATGCTATATTTTGCCTCTGCACGTAGCTTCTCATATTTGAAGTAATTTAATCCCTATCTTGGCAAAAGACATTTTGCTTGGTGAAATCTCCCTAGATGAGTTAGAACTGAAGCAAATATTTGGCTTGCGCGAGCTTTACAACAAGCTTCACAAGTTTCTCAAAAATTTCCGTGATCGTGACAAAGCTACCTTATTTTGCTTCTACAAGAGGTCGTTCCCTCAAAATATTTTAAAATATGGAAAGCTAAAGGGCGACATCTTAAGATGCTACTAAGAGAGCAAAGATGACACAGTTATTTACCAGGATCAATAAAAGTTGACATAATACAATGATGAAACACCAAAATTTGGAGAACAAGTACAACTCTCAACAAAATCTTACCTTGATGAAACACATTGCAGAGTTAAGTTCTTCATTGACATTTTATACACTGTTTCCCTTGCAAGCTGGGGAGATGTTAGCTTTACATCCATCCATGTCTAAATAGAAGCAAAAGAAGAATGGTAAGAGCGATACAGCAACATGTCATTACCCAAATGCCAAGGACTTCCACCTAGGGGAATTTGGGGACCAGAACTCAAATGTATGCAACCTAACCCTTGTAAGAACAAAGAGGTTGTACTCGACTAAACCATGATGGAAAACATCATCTATAACTCCACATAAAACACAAATACAAATGAATTAATAAGGCAATTTATGTTACCTTTACTACCTGAATGTGCCTATTAGATCTTACAAAATTTTCAATAAGACGCAAGTTTTTCAAAAAAAAAAAAAAAGAAAAAAAAGGAGGCTTCTAATCTTCTACATTCATCCCATACAAATTACAATGTTTGCAAAGAATAGGACAAAGTACTCAAACGCGTAATCCAGACACCATAGAACTAACTAGAACAAATTACACATAGTACATACCCATGACCAAGCCTCAGGCTTCACATCATCATATATTGGCTTGATAGATGCATAAAACCGAGCATTGGTACTCAGAACAAGTCCGGCATTTGGTCTCTCCAAAACAAGATAACCACCAGTCATCAAGACTTTCCCAGGAGCTGAAGCAACTCTGTATAATACACAAATATCAGGCAGAAACCGATAATTACAAACAAACAATGTCAATACATGCACCTATATTTCAATGTTACGAGTATACAAAAGATAAGCAACTGTAAAATCAAGATTATGCACCACGAAAGCATCCTACAAAAACACCCACCACTCCATCACAATGACGTAAGGCTAAAAATGGTGCGCAAGACCTATGATTCTATGAAAAGACCAGAACAAAATAAGAATGGAAAGCCAATATCAAACTGAAGCTTGAGATTGAACAACTTACACTTCCATATTGCTGATCACTTGATTTTCGAAAAGTGAGTTGATGACCGTCTTACTTACAATACAACTGCCAAGATAATCTCTGCAAATCACTGGCAGATTCAAAAGTATTAGGATGAGAATTTGACTAGAAGAAGACATAAATTTACCACATTAAAAATAATAATGTAGAGTACACCATGTTTGTTTAGACTCGGGAATTCAATTTGACATGTTGTATATGCAAGGCCGGATCTTAAACAAAATCAAAAGATGTCGATAATATAGATAAAAAAGCTACAGTCATTTGCGTTTTAATACGGCAATTGTCCACGCTGAGTTTTAATATTCTAAAACAACTATAATATCATCATTTGAACTTTTATTCCAACAAGTTCAAACAAAATCAAATTACTAATGAAATAAAATTTTAACATCAAATCAAAAAAATAAACCCTAAATCAATTAGAAAATGTACTAGCCAAAAACCCTAACTTAATTAACAAAGGTTTGATGGGCAATAGTAGTAACAACAAACAATGTTTAACATAAGCCAAAGCAACTAACGTAAAGAAATTTAGAACTTGTTATTGCTATCCTAAACTATTTGATTAGTTAAACTTTGTTCCAACAAATTCAAACAAAATCAAACCACTAATCAATCAAAATTTCAACAAATAAAAAACACCTACACCAATTTGAAAATGTACAAGCCAGTAAACCCTAAATTAATTTTAAAAGGTTGATGAGAAATTGTAGAGACAACAAACAATGTTTAACATAAGCCAAAGCAATCAAACAAATTCAGAACAATTGAACAAAAATAGTTTAATTTTTGGGAAGGAAGAACCATTGAAGCCTAACACTAATTAACACAACTCAAGTCAATTGCCACCAAAATCTTAGTCAAAGGCTTTCCTCTTTCTAAGAGTAATTGAAATTTTCCATCTTCTGTGAACTTCAGAAGATAAAAATTATTGAAAAATAAAGCTAAACAATGCAATAACCATTAACATCAGATAGCAAAGCACCATGCTAGCCTCAGTCCAACTGGAAACAATTCATTTTGTACTTCAATCCTTTGAAGAAATTCAAGGAAGCAAAGAATGAAGTTCAAGATCAATATCAAAATCAATCCTTGGAGACAAATGCATAATGCTAAACATTTAGATCAAGCAATCATCAAAGCCACAACAGTACAAGATCAAGACATAAGCAGCACCAAATGAAATTAAACACATAAACAATCAAAAGAATCCACAACCATACCTCAAAGTCCGATGGATATGGCAGACGAAATTGTATCTCTTTAGTAATTTCCTTCAAACCCTAAAATTTGTCAAAAATGCAGAAACTTAAATCAGCAAAATCTTCTCTTAAATTTCCACGCCCACGAGAATCTCGTGTGATTCAATCAGATCAATTCGGAAACATTTTTAATCAAATCCCTTTTTCTTATTATATATTGATATTTAGTAAAGTGACGTCACTCGTCTTAACAGAAAAAGATAAAAAGATTTTGAAAAACAAAACAAAAAAATGGACAGTAAATTCTCTAGTACAGTGAAGTTTCTGGCGATTCCTGCATCGTCTTCTATCAATGGCGGAATTTGAAATTTGGCTTCTATCTCTTTCCTTTCTTCCTTAATTTTTGTTGATTGATTCAATTGAATATCTATATTTTATCCTAGGTTAAATTATTGGAATTGTTTTCATGTATTTTTGTTAATTTTCTTTGCTTAATCAAATTGATGTTAGCTTCATTTCATCATTATATAGCTTTATTTTTAGATTTATTATAGAAATACTTTCTACAGCTGAAAGATTGAACTATTGAAGTAGGATTATTCAGATTTTAGCGATTTTCTAGGGCTAAATTGAAGTAAAATTATTCAATTTCGATAATTCTACCATAATTTCATTTGGGCATCTAGAAATGAATGAAATGAATCAAATTAGTGTTTGACAAATCAATAAAAATTTAAATTTGGATTTGGTTAACAGTGGTCAGGGATGGAGCAAATATTAACAAAATTTTAATGTCATGTATGCTAACGATGATTTTATTTGGAAATTTAGAATTGACTTAATTATTGTTTGACAAATCAAAAATTTTCAAATTTGAAATTGAATCAAATTTCACCATTGTTTTTAAAGTAGTTAAACTTGAGAATTTGAGAATGACTACCAAAATTTTGTCATTCCTAAATTCTTCATTTATAATTTCATAATTAAAATTCATAATTTGAAATGAAATACTTGTTCCCAATAAACACTACATAAATGTTATGTGCAATTTAAAAAATTATGATTTTTTTCTAACAATTTTGCATTTTTTAACACTTAACATATATCACGTATTTTAATATTGAGATTCCTAATTTTTCGGGACCCTGTGCGGTAGAACATGTTGAGCATGCTCAAACCCCCTATAAGCTAATTCCACCATCATTTTATAAGTAGTTAAAGTTGAGAATTTGAGAATTCTCAAGTTCTTCATTTATAATTTCTTAATTGAAATCAACTAAATACTCGTTCCAAACACAGTCTTATAGTATTATACATTTGTGTTCTCCATAAGTACAATGACAAATAATTACACAAATTCTTTGAGATACTTAAGCTAATAATTTATACATGTATAGCTAATAGCTATAAACTAAAAATATGATGTTAGTAGAATATTTTTGATGGGCAAGGATGTCCTACAACCCGCTAAGATCTTTGTCCCTTACAAACAATCCATGGAAGCCGTAAGGCACACGTTGAGGTAGCTTCACGGAGGCAACAACATCGAGATTAGGTGACTTGGCATCCATGACTAGGAATCTTGATTCGCCTGTGTTCTCGTTGTGAACATACGAGACAAGGTATCCTTCATCCTCATCCGCGTTAGGATCATCTGGATGGGTTGCGACAAAAAATGGCTCACCGCCATAGCACCCTGGCCCAAACATCCGGCTTGCCACTACACATTCTCTTCGATCTTGTGCCACCGTCACATCCATTTTAACCACTCCTGTTATTTTTGGCATTGGATCCCCAACTGCTGCGTAGACGTAGTTGTTCTTCTTTCCCACATAATTAGGATTTATTACTGCAAAGTCTAGGTTTCTAGCTGACAGTGGCTGTCTGTTTACGACCCCTGTATTGAGATTAATCCTGATCTTCTCCACTAATGCATGGACGAGGTGCATTCGCTCTAATGTGTGCTCGGCAGATATCATGTTGGGAGCCACCAAGACTATGGATTCGTTTCCATCCTCGTCTACCTCGTCCCATGCATTGATGGCATGAATAATATTGAGCCCTGGCACCACAAACCATTTCATATCCTTCTCATCGTTGGCATACCTTGGAATCACTCCAATTCTTGATATCTTAGCAGGGTTTAAACCCACGGGGGATCCCCCTCTCAAGATCATTTCAGCAGGGTCCATTCCGATCTGAATTTCAGGAAAAATTGCGTAATTTTTTGTGATGGCAAAATCATGGAGGAATGAGGGGCTTGACATTGAGAAGATGGGCACATCTGCCTGTTTGATTCCATTGGAGTTGAATCGGAAGTAGGTGAGAAATGGCGGTACAGGACCATAACGAAACGCAAATGCCTCCCCTGTGTCTGGATCGATCTTTGGGTGAGCAGTCATGCTCATAAAGAGTTTTCCTTCAAAATCATTTCGACCAACAGTTTGAATATCTCCATTCGGAGTCAATTTTACCTCATACGGAAGATCTGATTCACCAAGTGCATAGAGCTTGTTTCCAAAGAACGCTAGACTAGTATTGGCTAACCCGATACCATTGCTTGGGTTGAACTGTCCAGCAATGAACCTTGCAGCAGTCATTGTCCCTCGAGCTGCAGAACCAATAAGGCCGTTAAACCCAGAAAAGACATTGGGAATGACACTGTGTCCTGCCTCCTTCTCAATCGTATATTTATATGTCTTGACATAGCGGCTACAAAGTATGGCCTTGCCATTACTAATTCGAATGCTATGGAGCATACCATCCCCGTCAAATAGGTGGTAAGGCCCACGAGGAAGGAATTGTGGGTTAGGGCCATTCCGGATGTAGGCCCCATCAAGGCATGATGGCAGGACACCCTCTTCAATCTCACATTCTGTCGGAGGGAGCTCCTCTACTGGTGCAAAGTTCTCCGTAAGGACAAATCTCGGATCAACTGATGGACGAGTGGGAGGATCGATGAACTTATTTATTATGTCATCTATTGTATTCAAAAACGTCGATGGGAGTGAGATTTTGGATGGTGAAGGTTGTGTTTTGTAACTCCTTACTGTCACTGGTTTCAGTGAAGTAGGATTAGGAATAGTTTTTTGTGTATCAGTACTAGAAGGTGGAGACAACGGTGATTGTCGGTCCTTAGTATTCGGGGATGTAGGCGATCTAGACGGTGTGGTGGTTCTAGGTGACGTACTTATGCCCGCCTGCGGCTTATCTTCAATTCTCACTGCAGAAATGTGAACTCGACGGTTTGATGATGAATGTATATTTACAATATTAGGAACCTTTGTTTGGGGTATTGATGAGAGAAAGGAAGAAGATAAAGAATCCATTATAGTGAATATATTTACTTTCAAGTTTTCCAAAAATGAATTAGTGGGGTGTGTAAGCCATTGGTGTTGAACTTTTTATAGTGATAGAAGAGTACTATAGCTTTTAAACCTTTCACCATTCATTCATTTTCCAACTCAAATATTATCGGATCCCGAGAATTCAGGCTCGGGTCTACATAGGTCATGGCCAGAAAAAAAAACTCTTAATATTCAATTGTACACATATAATACAGAAAAATGACATTCAAGTCGGTCAGTATGATGGTGTTGGCTCACTCTATACTAATATTCTGAATTCGCCCCTAATTACAGTAGTCCTTGAGAATGACTCCTTCATAGTGGGGGACCAAATATATGTAGAGTAAGGTTTAGCCAAACTTCAGTTACTCTACCTTGGAGTACCTGGTTGGTTAGCATAAAGCATTGAAGTAAATATCTACAATTTGTGTGTTTTGGAATCATTTTCCTGTCCACTTGAATCACAAGATTTATCTTTAGTGTTTTGTGTGTTTTATTTTGGGACCCATTTGGCCATGCTTTTCAACTATTTGCATATGATTGTAGGTGAAGTTGTAAAGATGAAAATCAAGCAATACGGACCGTTTTTCATTGCTCATTGATCCGTCTATTCGTCAAATGCTATGAAGACCCTAAACACTCCTTAAGCTGATGGTTGAAGCCCTAGAATATGTTATATACTCTAACACGCTCCCTCACAAGAGATCCCTTTGGGCTAGAAGTGGATGCAACACAGGCTCTCCTCATACCTGGTGCTAAATATTCCACTTAAATGAGGGGTGGTTGAGATTCGAACCCGTGACCTCTTGTCGCATTGATTCTGATATTATGTTAAAGAACATATTCAACCAAAAGCTTAAGCTAATGGTTGAAGCCCTAGAATATGTTATATACTCTAACATAATGCTTACATACTTTCTCCGTTCTGAAATACTCGCTATATAAAATTACCCTTAAAGCATTGTAGATCAATAGCTTATGTGGATAAATTTCGCTTTCTTTAATGTTTGCAGCAATATTTTCCGTTTGGATCTTTAACATTTCTTTTTTTTGTGAATAAGAATAATATGGTAGCCTATTCTTTAATGTTTGGAAAGGGATAATGTTGTTAGTTTCTTACTGTATTTAGTAGTGACTTGAGAAGCAACAATAACCTCTTTGTTGCCCTCTAAAATATCAGGAGGATTTCCTACTTGATTTCCTTGACTTTTAGCCATATACTTTCGTGCCTCTCATTTTGCGCCATAACTCTCGAAAGATCTCGCCTAAACGGACATATTATCATATTTTTTTATGTCCATAATAACAGAAGGTTTTATCGTCAATTGAAAATCTATGTGCATTTCTTATGTATGTGCTAAATAAGAGTGATATTATTATCAACGGAATTGAAAGCAACTCTTTGTTTTCAGAAGGATGAAAATGCATAGATTTGATTCCAAATTTATCTAGGCAGGAATCACTTAATAACGTTGAAGTGATAAAATATTCTGTATGGCGTATTGATGTGATCTAAAATCTGAATTCACCTTATATGACGATTAAATCCTCCTAAACTAGGTGAAGCTACTCCAAAATTAATAGTGTGAGTCGTAAAATTCTTCTTGTTTTTTTTTTTTTTTTGAGTAAAAAATTCTTCTTGTTTGTTAAGTGCAATTCAATGTAATGTTATGGTATCTCCTATTCTATAGAGATCCATTTCTTAAGGTTTCTCAATCATTTACATACTTTATCCTTTTGCATAAATGTAAGTTTATCATCAAAAAAAATTGTTACATAAAAAATGAGAGTGGTACAAGAAAAAGGGTATCTTCAAAAATTTAAGGTGTTTGGCAAATAGTTTTTCATTTGTTTTTTTTCGTTGGTTTTAGCTTTCAATTTTTTCGTTGGTCAAATAGCTAGAAAAAATATTTGATAAATATGTTTTATAAGACAATTCAAAAAGGGTAAGTTCAGAATTTAAAGGTGTTTGATTTTTTTTGTCAAACATCTAAAAAAGTAGAAGTATTTAGTAAATGACTTTTAAATCAGTTGAAAAATTAATTTTAAAGACAAAATTAAAAAGCAATTGCGAATTTTCACTTATTTTTTTGGCTTATTGATCCACCTTTTATACAATCATCATCTATTAAGAAAACATCTCCATAACAGTTGTTTTAAACTATTGACTATTGGTTAATACTGTGAAGTTAAATTTGAATTATTGACCTTCTGTCACATTGATTTAATTTCTTGATAAATGCTTCCGACTAGTTAAACTAATAAACAATCATATTTGATATTTCAAACAGATGAAAATCAAAAGACTAAAAAAGTAAAAACTTGTTATTGATGTAGTATTGGTAGTTGAAACTTGAAAATCCATGTGTAGAGTGTGGTTGATAATGAGAGTCAGTCACAAATGCGTAATTCAATAAAGAAGAGACTTAATACATGTGACTCATTTTCTTTCTTTGTCAAATGTTTTTGGAGAATTAAAGCTCTTGCGTACAATTTATGCCTTAATTATTTCTAATTATGGGTTGTTTGATTAGATGTAGTTAATAATCGTAACGATGACGATTTATAGTGTAAATTTTATTAAAAGTTTTATGTCATTTCTAGGGTGATAAATGTTAGGAAGAAAATGAAATGGTTGAAGTTGGACAGCATAACCCTTACGGCCCGTTTGGTTAGTGGTACTAAATGGTGGTAATGGGAATGATTTATAGTGTAAAATTTAATCAAAACTTTCATGTCATTCCCATGGTAATGAAACTTTGATCACAAAAAAATTTTTGTTCACAAATTTCCATTACCACCTAATACCACATCTCCCATTGGTAATGCATTGGAATGGATTTAATGAACAAAAGACTTTGATCAAGGTAGCTAATAGATTTTTCAATCAAAATTACACTAATTTTTCATTCCCAATACCGCGGTTTATTACCACCTACCAAACGGGCCGTTAAGGTAGTCAAAAAAGATTTTTTAACTAAATTTACTATAGTTTTCATTCTCATTACTACCATTTATTACCACCTACCAAATGGACCGTGTTTTCAAAGAAAATTAATATATCATTATTGGTGATTCTTCCAGTCCAATATATATTGTATAAAGTTTATAAAATTGTGTTACGAATATTATTGACGATTTTAAATTCATGATCGCTAACGGATGGAATAACTAAATCCTTGCTAGTGTTGTTCGTGATTCACATAACTTCGTTAAAATTCAAAATACGCGTGAGAGATATGAAATTGTAGTAATTAATCTCGATTCTCGAACATTAATCAAATAATACGTATTTAAAACAAATGTCTCAAGATATGACACAATTTAGAATTTTAGGAATTAGGAATTATCACGTGCAATTTTATTATATTATAAATTATAAAAATAGATTAGTAAATGGTAAGTGTTCGTACAAGATTTATTTTAAAAAAAAAAAGTGTTCGTACAAGATTATGTTGGGTCTCCATTGATACTGGTTTTAGTAGATTTTTTTCATTTTATGATGTCTATGGTGGCCCATTCTTATTGAAGGACCATTCATTTATCTGCAAATAAGGAAGATGTTTTTATTATGGAAAATTATTTTGTGAGAATGGTTCGGACATGTGTATGCTTGTGACTTGTCCTTATTTTAGTAGGTCCCACTTGTATTTATTTATTAAATTCTTGTGATAGATGGTATTTTTGAGAGATCATATCTAATTTGATCGATTCATAAAGGTAAATGTAGAGTAAGAAGAGAAGTTAAGCTTTAATGTGCTGGACCTGAGAGATGTTTCTATAAGAGATGGTATCTCAAAAGACCGACTGCTTATTTATTAAGCGATCATCTCCACTCTCCAGTAAAATGACCTTAAAATAAGAAACCTATATACTTATAATTTAATTAGGATCCTAAATCCATTAAGTTCGACAAGTTTAATTATGGGTCTAAAATTTTTAGACCTTATAGAATCATGATTGAGTCTAGATCAACACAAATTAAATAAATTTTATTTAAGTCGAACTCAACTCATAATCATCTCTTACTTAGTTTCAACTATTTTGTTATTCACTTAGGGGTGTTTAGCAAATGATTGATAGCTGGTTGTTGATAAATGATTGGCTGATTTTTTTAATTGGTTTGATTAGCTGATTTTAAACTTATTGTTATGATTTAATTACTCAACATCATCTCTTCTCCTCTCATCTTATAATTCCAGAACTTTCTTTTGACGTTTTTCTATTTTCTTTTCGTCCAATTATATTTTGTGGATAATCTTTACAATATAGGATAGAGAAATGAAAATTTATAGGATAATATAATTAGTTTATTTTTGTAAGTGATCACTCTAATTGTATATGATTACTTTATAGTTATAATGATTACACTTCAAAATTATAAGTATTCATTTTAGGAAAAATTAACTAGAATAATTCAACATATTCGTGATTTTCCTACAATAATCCCACCTATTAATTAACCATGAATAATCTCAACTTTGAGGGATATTTTCCTAGAGTAAACCTGGTAATTAGATGACTTACTATAGCAAGTTTTATTTTTTAAAAAAAGATAAATTAAAATAAAATATCGAAACAATGTTCAAAAAATGTTAAAAAAATTTACGATTTTTTATGTAAATATTAAAAAAATTCTTTTATTTAAAATTAATTTTCAGTTAACTTTTTTTGGTGAATTACCTACTATAGCAGATCATCGGGTTACCCAAGTTTACTCTTGGCAAATATCCTTTAAAGTTGGAATTATTCATGGTTAATCAATAAATAGTATTATTGAAGAAAAATTACGAATAATTTAAATTATTCAAGGTAAATTATTCAAGGTAAATTATTCTTATTTAAAAACTACTATAAGTAAATATTTTTCTACGGTAAGTGTATATTAAAATCGACCAAATAAAAATGATATTTCATCTCATTTGAGAAAATGTGCGTGGTCCAAAAACTAGCATTCCCTCTCAAGCATTTAATCAAACAATTGGAGTATAGGCTCCACTCTGTCATCCATCAATCATATTATTCCGGCACATACTCGCTATGAATTTGCAGTATTTTCTATTTTCGTCCGTTTCACTTAAATTGTAGCATTATTATTTTTGGATTATGGCCCACCACTATCTTTTAATCTCATCCATACATTTTAACTCTATTTTAATTTCATTCACACAATCCATTCTCTCTTTTCATTTGTTACCACTTTCTTAATATTCTAACCATTTTTCTCTTTGCTACTATCTCATAGGGACGAAGGGTGTACAATTTTTCTCAAAAATCAAATTTAAGGAACGTGGGGGTGGGCGGGATTTGTTTTCTGTTAACTGAAGGCTGCTGTGCTGGTGTGCACCTGTGTATACAGGCCACACTCCTTGTTATTCCTTTTGCATACCTCTGTACTTGTTCTGTGTACTGCTGCAGCTGTACTAGGAATATTCTCTTTTTATGTCCTTTTTTGAGTATTGTACATACATGAATGTAAGGCACCTTGGTGTCACGTAGGCTGCTACTTTCTGCTATATATATGTATGCAGTGATGCTCTTGCATCTCAGAATGAATGAATGAACAAAAACATTCCCCATCATATCTCATTGCTCATCATGGTATCAGAGCATAAACTCTGATAATCCTCCCTTTCTTTTCTGTCTGTCTATTTTTCCTTCTCTATTCTTCTTCTTTTCTTTCCTCCCTTCTGTCTTCTTTCTTCTGCTCTTTTTCTTTAATATCAGTGCTGTAATGGAAAGGATGAATCCACAAAATCCACTTTACCTACATGGCTCAGATGGGCCAAATACAGTGAGTGTGGATAAGCTCACAGACATAAGTAATTATCGAAGGTGGAAAAGATCCATGGAGATAGCACTATCATCCAAGAGAAAGCTTGGGTTCCATCAATGGAACAGTAACAAGAGATGAGGAGGATAGGGTGAAAGCAGATCTTTGGGATACCTGTAATGACACTGTAATAGGATGGATTATGGGATCAGTGTCAGAGCCTATTAAACAAACAATCATGTACATGCTGACAGCAAGGGAAATATGGCTGTATTTAGAAAGGAGATTTTCTATTTCCAATGGCTCACTTAAATACAAACTGAACAAAGATTTGTATGAAGCAAAGCAAGGATCTCAGACCATCAATGAATATTATACAATGTTGAAAAGTGTGTGGGAGGAGTTGGAGTCATTGGACCAACTTCCCACTGTCACTGAGTCAAGTGAAGAGATAACCAGGTTTTTAGAGGCCTTTGAAAAGCAAAAAGAAGAAAAACGGTTATTCCAGTTTTTGAATGGACTGGATGAGGTGTATGGACCTCTAAGAAGTCAGATATTGATGATAATACCCTTACCCACTGTTGATTTTGCCTGCAACTCCTTGCAGCAGGAGGAGTCTCAAAGGAGCCTGTTACATCCCTCAAAAACTCCAATGGAGTCATCTGCCATGTTCAGTAAAGGAGGCATGGAGAACATGGTGTGTCATGCTTGTGGAATCAAGGGGCACACTAAAGAAAGATGCTGGACAGTTGTAGGATACCCTAAGTGGCATCCCAGATATAAACCCCCCTTTAAGGGCAAAGATGTTGTGCCAAGGATGAACAGCTCATCTCAGAATTGGGCAAGAAACAGACCTTCAAGGATTGCTGCACAAGCTCAAGAGGGCAGCATCCTGGGTGAAGGTAGTGGTATTACCCTTGAACAGCTGGAGCACTTGCTTAAAAATCTTCCAGGAAGTCACAGGTCTCATGTTGCTCATGCTGAAACAGAAGAGGCAAATGAGAATGCATTTGGAGGATTTGCAGGTATGATCTCATATTTTTGTGCACATGGTACAGTTGATGAATGGATTATAGACTCGGGTGCTAGTGATCATATGACAGGGAATATTGCTTGTGTCACTAACCCTAGATCATTGAATGCAACACATAGAATAAACTTGCCTAATGGAGGATCATCAAAGATCACTCACTGTGGTTCTGTGCAGCTTGAAAATGGGTTGATTCTCACAAATGTTCTTGTGGTTCCTGATTTTAAACACAACCTATTGTCTGTAAAGAGACTTATTGACTCTGAAAATTGCAAAGTTAACTTTTATGCTGGTTGGTGTGTTGTAGTGCATAATGACACACACAAAATTAAGGGGTTAGGGAGAGCAAAGGAAGGGCTGTACTACTTGATTAATCAAAATGTTAATTCTGTCATTAGCAATATGAGTCATACTGCAAGTAATTCTGTCCAAGTGAGCAATGGGTATGTTGAGGCTGATAAAATGAATGATTCTATTTTGTGGCACATGAGACTTGGGCATGCCCCATTACAGAAACTTCAGCACTTGGGACTGATTACCAAACAATCTAGAACCCCTGAACACATTTGTGTCACATGTCCCATGGGTAAGCTAACTAGGCAACCTTTTTCTCCTAGCTATTCTCATGCCACAGAACCTTTTGAGCTCTTGCACATAGATGTCTGGGGACCATACAGGGTGCACACTAGGGAGGGCTTTAGATTCTTTCTCACAGTTATTGATGATTACTCCAGAACAACTTGGGTAACCCTTCTCAAGCACAAATCAGATTCATTTAGTGCCCTGATGAAATTTGTCACTTTAGCCCACAATCAATTTGACAAGAAGGTGAAAATAGTAAGATCAGATAATGCATTGGAATTTGAGGATTCCCAATGCAAAGCCCTCTATGATTCTCATGGGATTGTGCACCAAACTACCTGTGTTGATAGAGCACAACAGAATGGGAGATGTGAAAGGAAGCATAGGAATGTTTTAGAAATGGCAAGATGCCTAAGAATACAAGCTGGCTTTCCTAAAGCATACTGGGGTGATTGTGTCTTAACAAGTGCTTTCATCATTAATAGACTACCCACAGTAACTCTTCATCATAAAACCCCTTATGAACTTTTGCATCACAAGAAGCCTTCTTATGCTCATCTAAGAGCTTTTGGGTGCTTAGCCCTGGCTTATAACCCTGTGCAAAACAATGACAAACTCAACCCAAGAGGTGTGCCATGTGCTTTCCTTGGTTACCCAGCTTCACAAAAAGGATACAAACTTCTAAACCTTTTGACCAAACAAGTGTTTGTTTCCAGAGATATTAAATGGTTTGAAACTGTTTTTCCATACACACTAAGCCAAACACAACTGCAAAACCTTATTCCAGCCTCTCCTGATCACTCAATTTGTCCTTCACCCATATGGGAAGATTCATCAGATGATGAATCAGATGCTATTATGCCACCCTCTCCCCTTCCAGCCAGCCCAGACCCTGCTGATCCTCCCTCTGAACCACACCCTAACCCACCTCTCAGAAGATCTGCTAGGACCAAAACTGCTCCTGGTTGGCTGGCAGATTATGTAACCCCTATTGTCAATTGCACCCATACTCCAGTTCATCCTGAGTTCCAATGTTTCATGGCTCACATTCATCAAACTCCTGATCCTCAGTCTTTCATGGAAGCCAGCAAACACCCTCATTGGGTGCTAGCAATGAATGAAGAGCTGCATGCTCTAGAACAGAACCTTACTTGGATTATAACTGATCTTCCCCCTGGGAAGAAGGCTATTGGTAGCAAATGGTTATTTAAGACCAAATACCTTCCCAATGGCAACATAGAAAGATATAAAGCACGTTTGGTCATTCTAGGCAACAAGCAAAAATATGGGATCGATTATGTGGAGACATTTGCTCCTGTGGCTAAATTAACTACAGTGAGAGCTCTACTTGCTGTTGCTGCAATTAAGGACTGGGAATTATATCAACTAGATGTTAAAAATGCTTTCCTTCATGGGGATTTAGAAGAGCATGTGTACATGAAGTTTCCTACTGGGTATCAGGGACCTGGCTTGCCTATTTCCATCCATCCTCCTGCCTCTCCTCACACCAAAGTATGCAAATTGCAAAAGTCTTTATATGGCTTGAGACAAGCACCCAGACAATGGTTTCATAAACTATCTACTGCCTTGCATCACTATGGCTTCACACAATCTAAGAGTGACTATTCTCTATTTACCAAACACACAACCCAAGACCCCACCATCATTCTAGTCTATGTTGATGATTTACTGATTGCAGGCAGTGACTCTCAACACATTACTGATACCAAAAAATTCCTCTCAACCCAGTTCCACATGAAAGACCTTGGCCCTTTAAGATATTTCCTTGGTATTGAGGTTGACAGGTCTCCCAAGGGTATCTTTCTTTCCCAATCCAAATACACACATGATCTTCTAAAAGAATACAAACTCCTCACAGCCAAACCTCTGCAAATCCCTCTTGACCCTCATCTCAAATTAACCCTTCATAGTGGTGATCCTCTTCCTCACATATCACCTTACCAGCAACTTATAGGCAAGCTTATATATCTTACACTTACCAGGCCTGATATTGCTTTTTTAGTGCATACTCTAAGCCAATTTATGCACAAGCCTACCACTGTGCATATGCAGGCTGCCAAAAGAGTGCTGAGGTACTTAAGAAACAATCCTTCCCAAGGCATTCTACTGACATCATCCTCTCAAGCTCAGCTCATTGCTTATTGTGATAGTGATTGGGCTGGCTGCCCAATCTCTAGAAAGTCTACATCTGGCTTTTGCATTCTGTTGGGAGATTCACCTATTTCATGGAAATCTAAGAAGCAAGGGGTTGTAGCTCGTAGCTCAGCTGAGGCTGAATATAGGGCAATGGCTCTTACAACTTGTGAAGTGCTATGGCTGCTTCAATTGCTTAAGGATCTAGGCCTTTCTCCATCTGGTTCCACCCCTCTACTGTGTGACAACAAAGCAGCACTATCCATTGTAGCTAATCCTGTGAAACATGAAAGGACCAAGCATGTGGAGGTGGACTGCCATTTTATTCGAGAAAAACATAGCTCTGGCATCATTGATCCTAAATATGTGTCATCCAAAGACCAGCTTGCTGACATTTTTACTAAGCCTCTATCTGTGGGTCAACATCAGCATCTACTCTTCAAGTTGGGAGCTCATCAAGCTCCTCCACTCCCAACTTGAGGGGGGGTGTTAACTGAAGGCTGCTGTGCTGGTGTGCACCTGTGTATACAGGCCACACTCCTTGTTATTCCTTTTGCATACCTCTGTACTTGTTCTGTGTACTGCTGCAGCTGTACTAGGAATATTCTCTTTTTATGTCCTTTTTTGAGTATTGTACATACATGAATGTAAGGCACCTTGGTGTCACGTAGGCTGCTACTTTCTGCTATATATATGTATGCAGTGATGCTCTTGCATCTCAGAATGAATGAATGAACAAAAACATTCCCCATCATATCTCATTGCTCATCATTTTCAAAGATTGTGATGCATAAAGACGAATTTTTAGAAGATCAATAAAATAATTAAATTTTAAAACATAATACTAACACCTTAATAATTAAAAAAATTTTAATTTTATACGAAACAAAATATATATTTACGAGATTTATTGTTTAAAGGTAAGGAAAACATAAAATTTTCAGCATGTTTTTTTTCCTAACGGTTAAATATATATTCCATAACTAAGGTTATTGAAGAGGGTAGAGTTTGTACGGTGAAGTATATAGTGTTGAATGTAGAGCAAGTGGCATGACTAGTGAAGCAACAAGAAAGCAAACTATAGACGCTCGAGCGAGTATAAAGCTGCTTGAACGAGTGTCCTTTAGTTGAAATGCTCGAATAAGTGCATATTTGATCTCGTTTGCGCACACTATCTTTGCATTGTTTACAGAAATTAAATGTCCTATTTTCTTCTTTTAATATAAATATACTCTAATGATTTATTTTTACATATATTGTAATTTGTAAGGCATTGCATTTACAGTCGGTTTCCTAATTAATCGTCTCTCTGACCCTCATAAGAATCATCTTTGCATTTATGAGTTTGAGAGTTACAACCAGCAACTAGGGTTTGGTGAGAGGGATTCCCTTGAAAATTTTGGGATGAGTGCTATATAATTTAGCGTTTGATTAATCTTTGTAATTAAGAATACTAAAGGAACGTTAATAATATCGTCTTTAATTGTTTTAATGGATTTTATAGTCTAATAATATTTGTTCTTAAAAAATTTCAGCTTTTAAATTTTAAACTAGCTTTTTGTTTTATTTCTTTCAATTAGTTTTACTTTTTTACTTGTCGTAACTTTGATTTTGATAATTACTAACGCTAACTTTTCAAATGATGTGATATTTTTTAAAACAAATCTTTTTTCTTCACCATAAAATAATAATGCATGTATATATATTGCATTAAATATCAATTTCACATTCCAAGTTATGTTAAAATGACTAAGAAATAAAATTTTTAATTTTAGAAGAAAGAGCAAGGAAATTAAAATCTACACGATTCTTAATTTGATAAGCTCAACAAGATTTTTTTTATATTATATATGCAAAATTTTGAATTATTGAATTTTATTGAGCATTTATATAAAAATGTGTTATTTAAGAGGTAGAAAAACCTCTATTATTGGGTGAACAAATTCATAGCCGTATAAATGTGATGGCTTATTGAATTCAACATGCCTACGCAACACAATGAGAAAAATACAAACCTAAGAATTTTGATCCAACTCTTTCCTAGTCATATCCCAATTGTATGGGCATTAAGCTTTTTAAATGACATATAAAAAAAAAGTTTTTTAAATGGAATATTTTTCTAAAAAAATTAGTTTAAAATTTAATGCTTTAATAACCGCTAAATTAGACAATGGTGAATAAGTTGGAACTTGGAAGAGTGTTTGATTATATACGAATAGGACAGAGTACATAAAGCGTTATTTTAGTACAAATGACTACATTATTATGAAGTTGAAAGATAAAAAAAATCAATCAAAGTGAGTGCTTAAGTACCTTGGCTATTACCTTGGTTGGTCCATCTTCCATAACCTTATAAATATTCACTAGGCGATAGTCGAAATGAATTTGTGGATGTCTAAATGAATGAATTGACATACTTTGAAGGATAAACTCAAAATGAAAACCTGATAACAAATTACTTTTTTTGTTTTCATTTTTTTTATCTTTAATTGACTTTTTTTTGTTTATCTACAAAAAAAATACTATGTTTGTAACAAATTACTAATACTAAATATTTTTTTTGAAGTTACAAATTACTAAATACTTTGTTAAAAAAAAGTTACTTGGATGCACTAAGAGAGTATCTATATGATATTTTAGTAATTGAGTGTACTAATAATTAATTAATTATTTTAAACATAATAATATTACATGGATTATTTGCATCAAATTTCCAAAAAAAAAAAAAATATGACTTGGGTTGTTCAATCTCTTGCGATGTTTAGAAATTAGATGAAGCATTTCTCAATCTATTGTTTGGAAATTGTTTTTTGTTATTCAAATCTAAGTTATAAAGATAAATTAAAATGTTAAAGATGACGATTTGACGGTGGTTAAAGTACGAAATAATAATAAGCACCGTGATTTGTGACATTATCGTATTCTCCCTTTCAATTCACAAATGTAGTCTTGATATTTCCTCCATTTCAAAATACTCACATCAAATGTATTTTTTCGCAATCTAATGCGTTAATCGAATTGTTTATATTTAGAGTTATCTATAATTAAAAAATTATAAATTTGGTATTATGAAATATGCCACGAGACGAATAAAACAAGATTCCACGTGACTATGTTTTTTTCTCGTATAATAGTCGAAATATATAAATTATCATTGAATAATGAATAGTGTAAGATTTATTTTGATGCAAGTAATATGAAAAGGAGAAAGTATATAACACATAATGTGAAATTTAAAAGGACTAAAGAGTTAAGACCAAAAACCTTACTTCCATTTTCCACAACCAAAAATTTCTCAAAAATTATCGTAAATAATACGAACTTTTACTGATTTCCCTACAATAATATGAACTTTCACTTAACCCTGAATAATACTAACTTTGATGTGGATTCTCTATAGCATCCTTAACTTGTTAGTACCTACAATTATAGGTCAACTTGACAAAAAAAAGAAAATACAAAAAAAACATGCATTATAAAAGTAAGAAAAATAAAATGGGGAATCATTTTTATTAGTCTTTTTTCTTTTTTTTTATTGCATTTTTAATTCCTTTCATTTTGTATTTTTCTTTTTTTTTTTGCAAGTTGACCTATGATTGTAGGTAACCATTAAGAAGGATGCAAAATGAAAATCCACATGGTATTATTCAAGATTAATCAAAAGTTCGTATTATTATAAGAAAATCAATGAAAGTTCGTATACGGTAATTTTTTCAAAAATTAAACCCTAAACTTCCGTCAATTACCAAACAGCGATATTCCTCTTCTATGTTCTTTCCCAATCTCCCTAATCTTCCTCATTAAAACCCCAAACCACCATAACCCACCGGCCACCGCCATCGGCCACCGCCATCGGCCACTTAGGCACCAGCTTCCGGCGTCTGTCTCACCAGTCATCATTTTCGCTAACCCTAACCTCTACTCGCAAATCCCAAAACTTGTTGCATGAAATCTGGGTAACTTCTCAAGGTTGCAACTAGGTCAGTAATTTACTCACTTCTCACATTTGCAATTTACCATTGAGATTTTGAATTCGCTATCAAATTTTTATCATTTGTTGATTGTTATCGGATTATTGTAGTCACAACTGCTCCATTTGATAATCGATTACTCATATTTTCATACTGATATGTTGATTACGCATTGAAATGATGTGGGTGCAACATGTTTCTTTCCCTTGTTGGTGGGCGATACTGTGTTACACTTCATTCCGTGATTAAATTGACTGTATTTGAAGTATGGAACATATTTTTTGCTGCATGAGCTGGAATGATTAGGCTGCAAATTTTGTATTTTATGCTGGGTTGTGCTAAACTAGGTTTTGTAGCTACTTTTGTGAATTAGAGAAGTTGTTTTCTGTTGGCTTATGCATATTGTTGATTACTTCCATTAATTATTTGACTATTTCACTTTTGTCTGAATTTGATGGCTAGTTAATAGGCTGGGTAATCTGGATTAAGTTAGTTTGTGTTTTGACTTTATCGAATTTACTTTAAGATCATAAACTTTACAGAATACCGGAAAACCTTGGGACAGTTTGTGATTTTTTTGACCTTTTTGGGTCTTGACTCTTGAATAATCACTCCACTATTAGATAGTTAGCTTCAATAAAAGTCCATTTTGGGTCTCCCTCCAGTTGTCATGTATTTAGGTTCCATTTACTTCAAAATACGAGGACATATTTCCTTCATTTGTGTATTAGATGATATGTTGCTATTCCATATGCATACGTACTTATTGAGGGGTTTTTTGCTTGAGGGGTTTTTTGTTCGTCTTACATGCAACATGTTTTTCTATTTATATTTCTCCGATTTAATTGGGGCAGGTTGTAAAAAATTTGGCAAAAAAAGTTGAAGTGAATATGGTTGAGGGAAGATCAAATGGATGAGAAGATGATGAAGGGGATTTCAGAATCAAAGAGGAAGATGGGTAGCTTGAGTGAGGTTTTGGAGAGGGAGAAATGTAGGAGAACTGACGTTCCTGCTGTTGGGGGGCTGAGAAAAGATGTTAAGAAGCAAAGAAAGCGTGGTGTAATGGAGAAACGGGAAGGAGAGAAATACAAAAATGCCTTTAATGAGCAAGATAGGGGTGGTATTACCGAAGAATCTGATGAGGAGCTGACCTTGGCTGAGATGAAATTGGAGGCATTGAGGAGGAATACGAACATGAATAAAGAAAATGGGAAAAAAATAGTTCATATTATAGAGGACAAAGGAGTGGTGGAGGAGAAGAAGAGGCAGCTAATGCTGATCAATAACAGGAATATGGAAGTCATGACCGTGGAAGATTCTGACTTTTATGATTTTGATGAGGATAGGGTTGAGAGGAGCTTCAAGAAAGGCCAAATTTGGGCTATATACGATGATGATGATGGGATGCCTAGGCACTATGGGTTGATAGATGAGGTTGTTTCCGTGAATCCATTTCAGGTGCGAATGAGCTGGCTGGACCTTCAAAAAGATGGAGATGAAATGTGGTCATCTTGGGAACAAATGGGGTTTCATATATCTTGTGGATTATTTAGGGTTGCTAAGAAGGATACCACTGATTTGTTGAATATCTTTTCACACATGGTTGAATGTGAAAGAGCAGCAAGCATGTTGTACAGGATATACCCTAAAAAAGGTTCAATTTGGGCCTTGTACAATGAGATGGCATTGGATGTGGAACGAAGGGATTCTTTGTGTAGGGATAAGCGATGCTATGATATTGTTATATTCCTAACAAGTTACAATGAACTAGATGGATTGAGCATGGCATACCTTGAGAAGGTTGATGGTTTCAGGGCAGTGTTTAAGAGGCAAGAAATTGGGTATCATGCTATTAAATGGCTTGACAAGGATAAATTCATGCTGTTGTCGCACCAGATTCCTTCTAGAAAGCTTTCTGGGGAAGAAACTCCTCATATTACGGGCGAATGTTGGGAGCTTGATCCTGCTTCACTCCCATCAGATATGCTTGTGATTTGTTAGATTAGTTGAAGTTGTATTTGATGACTGAATGCTTAAAAGTGTTGCTAATGTCAATACTGGGTTGTATGCTCACCATTTTGATACCCAAATTTCCTTGGACACTCATCTTTATTCAAGTCCTTTGCTCAAGTGTGAAATAAATATATTTAATCAAGTTGGTGATGACTAATTTGAATGATGGTTGATGTGAAAGATGCTTTATCATTTATATTACTGAATGCTATTAGAAATTGATTTTTAGTAGTTGCTATAGTAAAAAGGAATGAAGCTAGAGTACAAATTAGCGTGTCAATGTTTTGAGGACAAAATATTGATGGGAGACCGTTGTATTTTTTCCAACAGCTTAATGAATGGAACAATTGAATCTTACATCCTATCTAGTGTTTGGCATAAGGCTAGCAAGAATGTTTATTTTGTTTCAACCCCCAATACAAGGCTCAGGTGTTGTGTGAGTTGGAGGGGATAGTGTACGAAAACAACTGAATAGTTTTTGAAAAATGTAAAGCTGTAGTGGATACTACAAGTCTACAATCCATACCATGTAATCTTTACTCATACTCATTTTTATTAATTTTGATCTACTTTTATAGAGAATTATTTTAGAAATAATAATAAAGTTGCTCCTTTCCCATTAAAACACTATAATGTTTGTGAGGTTTCTTATTTGTGATTGACTGCAAATTAGTTTAGAAATTCCCTTTGGTCCTTTAATATCACTATGAATTAAGATATATACAAAGAAAGACATGCTACATTCTCATTGGAATAACACCTTCATATATCTAAGTATATCCTTTTATGTCCTTGGTGCTTCAGAATCAGCTGCAAAAGATGGCTATTTCAATTTGGCAATTGCTTGCTTAGTCTGGTTTGAATATGAATCTCATTGTCGTCAGAGTTTTGGTGCTTTAGCTTCAAGTCAATGTGTCCATATATGTATATCCTTTGAATTTAGTGTAAAGGAAAAGGATTTGGATTGTTTTTTTCCCAGGTACAATTGCTGCAGATTTTGGGATATTGATCTGTACACGTACTATATTGCCTTCGATAGAGATGCAGAAATTAGGCGATTTCAAGCTTCCAAACTTCTTCAATTATCCACCATACTTCACGTAATATCATTCTCCAAGTTCCTAATATTCGTTGACAATATTATTTGTGTTCTTTGCATCCAAGTGTGATTTTTATTGATATAATGAGTGATCAATATGTTTCTGCTTAGGCCTCTAAAGTATGCTCCCTGTTATTAAGATTTCTTATGCTTTTATAGTGCATGTTGGATTTATGCCTGTGAAAAAATAGAAGTGAATTGGTACGATGAAGTAGCTACAAATTGTGATTATATGACTGTTTTAAGCTTTTACCTTGCTTTTATATTTGTTTTTATGCTACACTTGGATCAGAAGAAATAGACGGTAGGGAAGAGAACTGGTGGATAAAATTTAATTTGGATATCAAAAAGCAAGGGTAATGGAAGGATCGAGGAAGGAAGTTAGAAGGATGAAGATGTTCCAAATTGCTTGAAATAAATATCTCCAACAATGGAAAAAAAACTGAAAGTAAAGCTCATTATCATTCCTTCCCCTCCCCTTCCTTTTTGATTGTATAGTGCGCCATATTGCAAAACCGGCGATTTACCGATTTCCATGAAGTATTTGGCTACATGGGTACATAGGAATCCATGTATTGATGGTAAGACTTCTTATCTTACGAGAAAATGTTAAGCCCACGGACAGTGGCCTTTTTTTTCTAGAGACTGCCACTAAAGCAAGGATTATATGCTCCAACGTTTTTTTTGACTAGTTGAAGGTATCATGTCCTATATTTCTTGGAAATCAGAATGGTTGTGGTCTTAGGGTTATTAGTATCACACACTTGTTTTGAAGATTAAGTGATGCATATTGGGTTTTCTGATATGAATCTCGGTGCTTTTTCCAAACATGGAGTCTTGATAAGTCTTATGAATTCCTAGTTCTTTACATGAGTTAGGTGTTCTAGAATGCAAGTCACATTGGTGATTATCATTATCACCTGCTGCTTTTAGCATGGACCATATTTTTACTCTCTATTTGCAAAATATAATTTGTCTTCTTTTTCACGTGGACCAATAATTTTAGCTCTATAATAAGCAAGAAGGATGCTACTCTCTCTTGTGGCCTTTTGCTAAGTATTCTGTTTTAACAAAATTAAGGGGACTTACATCCTAGATGTTCTACTAAAAAGCCAGCATCTGAATGTGAGAATTATCGTGTGAAATAGAAATATTGTGCTAATGAAGCTGTCCATTAATTGCATTTGGTCATTAAGGGTGAATTCCTCCCCTTAGACGTTTTTACTTGTTTTTCCCTTTTGCATCTTAACATATTTTTGTTGGGATTACTAGGTTGCAGCCAGTTAAGGACACCCGAGAGAAGCAAATACAGCTTTGGAAAGAGCTAATACTTGAATTTTGTAGAAGTCAGAAGATATTTGTTATATCTCTTGAAGAAGACTTTCCTTTATTCTTGAATTCGACTATTGAGAGTAAGGTCTCCTGGTCCTCTGCTATAGTTTCCTCTTGCTATTGATGTCTATTTATCAAGTTTGTGATTACGAGTTATAGCCTTATAGGTCCTTCAGTGGTTTATTCTCATATGCCTCTGAGATTTCTGCAAGTTTCCTGTGCCTTTTATTGATAAACTTCATTTCATAATTACCTGTTTATTTGCATATGATTTTTTTTAAGTTATTCTTTTTATGCTGTATTTTTTTATTATTTACATCTTGCGAACAGAAGGATAATGTGTCTTCAGTTATACGAAAGATTACCTTCGATCTTTATTTTGTTGCTCCAGGGTCTCTCAGCCATGAAGCCAGGGAAGCATTCTTGTCAGCCTTAGTTGCTGAAGGTTTTTCCTTCTGCTACTACTTTTGTAAAGCAGATTAGTTTTTGTTTTGGCGTTGTTTCTTAAGCTCAACTGTTACTTTGAACCTGTTACATAGGACGTGCTGAATGGATGGACAAAGGTCACAAGAAATGTCTCGTTCTTTGGCACCGGATTCAAGATTGGGCTGACATTATCCTAAATATTGTCAGTGAACAAAATTCTTCCATTTGTTTGATGTATCTTCCTTATTCTCTTCAACTTTAAAGGATACATGTCATTTTTCCAGGTGAAGGATAATGGTTTAGAGGACAGCGTCATGACAGTTGAAGAGCTACGTAGTGGGGTCGAATCCCGCGGAACAGGTAAATGTTTGCTGGATTCTCTTGATGAATACTACATACGTTCGACCAACCACGGATAGTTGGTTTAACAAAGCCACTAGATGAACTATTTCATGTTAATCATAGAACCCTTTAATTTGCTCATAATGATAGTTTAACAACCTTCATTTTTTTCGATCTCTTTTCTTATCAAGAATATCTTTTGAGCATTTTTTTTATGTATTTGACAGAGCTTCATGGGATCGACCGCTCTGTTCTAATGCGAGCTCTAAAGGTGCTAGAAAACAAAGGGAAGCTCGCAATCTTTAAAGGAACCTCAACTGATGATGATGGTGTGAAGTTCTCTGCATAGCTTCAACAAAGAGGATGTGTTTTGCTTCTTATTTCACACTATACCGGGTTGTGATGTTTTGGATGATTCTAATTCGACTTCAATGAACTTCTCAAGAACTCGAGTGTATTGTTAAGTAGTTTCGACATTATCATAGAGTGGCATAAGCTTTGCTCTTTGAGCCATTTCTTGTAGAGTTGGGACTTGGGAGTGTGGATTGGGAGGTTTTATGATCTCTTCCAAATAATGGAGAAAAATGATTGTTATACGTTATTATTCCGTATATTTCTTTTTTTTCAAAGTAAATACGACTATACGAGGATAATATCAACAAATAAAGGGGAAATATACAAAAGGGCTTAGACTCGGTATGAACCCAAGTTAAGCTCACCTGAAAGGCTTATTCAGTATGTTCATTGTATCTTAAATGAGAAGATCCTGACAACAGCTAGAGAATCAGAGTAATCCACAGTCAAATGACCATACAATAAAGAAACTACAAAATGGACCAAAATTTTGACATTTACAGCAACAAATTGTTATTTGGCAAAAAGTAGTCTAAGATTGCAACAAATAAATTTAACTAAACAAAATGTATCGGCTATCAAGCATATGACGTAGCCAGACACTCGTCCACCATATCCACAAGGTTTGGATTTTCTAAAGCGGCTGCAACGCGCTCCTTGTCATTCAACTGCTTATTAACTGCAACAAAAGAAGCGATAGTGTTCAGACTAGGCAAGTAACGAGACAGAAAAACGTTATGCGAGTAGCAGTATAGCTTTTTCTTTTACCACCACGACAAAACCAACAAAAAAACTAACAAAAGGCTTTAGTTAAACTGGAATCTTGAGGGGGGTAAACTCGTCCATAGTTGGAATTTCAGTTATCAGACGCCTCCAACAGTCTGACAGATTTTTGAAAGTCCTGTCAGCAGGTTTTCGTTCGATTCTTTCCAAACTCTTCCTTCCCCAGATCCTCTTTCTGTCGAGGAACCCCAATCTTCCCCGTTCAACATGAAGGTAAAAGAAAATAGAGAATGAAGCACTTCACCTCCCCCCCCCCCCACCCACCACCCACACACACACACACACATTTACCTGCAGCTTCGGTGGCATGAGTTCCCGGTGCAATTCTAATGTCCACCTGGCGATTACAAATAATAATACAATTAATTTTAAGTAAAAGATGCTAACAGCTAATTCACTTAAGGCAGGAGTTTAGCCTATGACAAATTTTCATTTCGAGACAAAGAAGAGAGCATTACAGAAAACAGCACGCTCAGTGAACTCTTGAGCACACGCTTGATATAGATGAACATAATCATGATCTAATCAAATTATTAGTTCATAACTATAATTTCTAAACTAAGGCACTCACGTAGGCATGTTAAGGCTGTTCGGAAAAGTTTAAGTAACACATAAATTTCCAGACCTTATAACATGTAGGCAGACTGCGAATAAGCTTCACCCTCAAGCAGAGACCAATCAATGTTGCCATACTACAATGTTCAACTGTTGGTGTAAATGATACTCTGCATCAAGATGGTAAATACCGGAAGAATTCATTAACTTAGAATAGGATTAGACACCTTAAATGAAGACATGAATACATGATATATCATGATCATCGTTACCTAACATAACTACGTTTAGCATCTAATTCAATAGATTCTTCTGTGACCACTTTCAGCTCTTCTAGAGAATAGGGATGCTCTGGATCTTTTATGTCTCTAATATAATGTGAACGAAGTTAAGAAATGCTTACAGTATCCATACCCATGATCACCACGTTAATTCTATATCAGAATATTTGATTAAAGACTCGCATTCCAGCACCTTGACCAAATCGAATTCAAATATACAATCAGCATCATAAAAAACTCACTATGTTTGGATGGAAGGAAATAGAGGGAAAGGAAGGGGAGGGATTTGGAGGGATGAGGAATCCCTTGTTTGGATAATAAAATGAGAGGGAAGGGATTTGGAGTGGAGGGATTTAGAGGGATTGGATGGATGGTTTTTTCAAACGTATTAATCTTTCCAAAGTTGGAACGAATTGAAAGGAAAATTCTTATCTCCCTTCCTTTCCCTCCCCTCCCTTCCTTTTCTTTTCTCTCTAAAGTTGTTATCCAAATATAGTGTTAGTAATCTCGAGTAGGAAAAAGACAAGCTTAAAGGGCTGAAATCATCAAAGGGGCATAGACCGACAATGTAAACCTCAAAGTACATCACTTTCCAAGTTTTACACAAAACAATAAATGGCCAATTGGTTGAAGAAAGGAAAAGGCAAACTTGTCAAAGTCATGTGAAAACAAATAGATCACAATTTTAAGGGCAAGAGATCATGTTAATGTTCATGATGATTGATAGAAAAATCAAATAGGCAAAGCCCACCTCAAATAGATCACCATTCATTAACCTAGTACCATAAAAGCAACTAAATGCACAATGATGAAACAGGCATAACGAGCATTTGAATCCAAGCTCAAAAGAAACATTGATTAAATAAAGAGAAGCAGGTAAAAAGGATATCAAAAATCTCAAGCTCGTCAATTTGATCGACAGCATACTCGTCACCAACAGAGGACGACGGCTGGCGGCTTTGTCGTTCTTTCTTTTCATAGACAATTGGATTTGCATTTAAACCAATTACCATATTTGCTTAATTTGCTGTAAATCCAACCTGCCAGAAATCAGATTGAATTATGACTAAGAATACCTGCAGCCTAGAATATCGGTATGTGTTCTTACGTCAACAGATTGGAAGGTAGAAAGACGACAAACGCAAAGGAAATGAACATTCAGGGAAATTCGTCACAGATCTTGGATCATCTTGCTACGGCTAATGCGATTTCTAAGTTATGAGGGCTACATCCACATTTACTTGATACCATGTTACAGAAACAGACTCACACTAGAAATCACAAATCATAAATCACAGATGAAATTCGAGGTTGTCTCAATATGGACAAATAATATATTGTAATTAACCAAAACATCTTTCCATAAAAATTTTTTATCTTCTACATTCAAACATTCCATAAACCACACCATAGAACAATCACTTTCCATTCACATTTTCTATCCAAAATAAGACACCCATAAATTGCTCAAATTCTTGTTTATAGCAAACAAATCAAGCCAATGCATCAACCAAACAATGGCTTAACGAACAAACAATCGGTTCTATATTCGGAAATCAATAAAAACCTAAACATCTACCTATGCTTGAAGGGAAATTGCAAATTTGTTGAAATTGACATCAACTTTGGTAGAATCAATCACTAGTTCTGATAATCCAATTCAACAAATTGATTGGCTGAATAGCACAGGGAGTACTGTTATTTAAAAAACCTAAAAACTTTCACACACTATTGATCTTCTAACTAAAATTTTCTCTTCTGAACATGCCCAGAAGGCTAATAAATTAAAGACATAAACTTTTCACCAACAATTCAAAAACCCAGCTTTTAGGCGTAATTACTATCCTTTTAAATAATTCAATAGTTTCCAGAATCATCATACAGCTCAACCAATAAATTGAACTAATACTACAATTAAAGTCAGATTAAACTCACCAAATCTAATTACAACCCAACAAAATTTACCCTTTATTCAATAAGTTATTAGTATATTAGCTCAAATACGAAAACCTATATCAAAATTCAGTTAATAAAACCCATCTACTCTAAAAAACTTCGATAGATTAAGACAGAATAAGATTAGTAAGCTTACAGAATCGATGAAGCAAGACGGGACAACGCGAAAAGCTCAAAACTTAAACAGATTAAGCGGCTAACTACGGCGACGGTAGGTAACGAAAATTCCAACCAATATGAATATAGTCAGAAATAAATGCTGAATTTTTGTTTTGGAGAGGGAATGAGATTGAGGACGATATATTCATGTGGACTGGGCAATGACGTTTACTTTTTATTTTTTTTTGATGTGGTGGATAATTTTTTTTAAATTCCACGTGGCAGCATCAAACTGAAACGTTATTTATAGTATTTTTATTATAAAATTTTTTCACTGATAACATCTAGTTTATGTTTTATCTCAAGATCATAGCATTTTCTGTTGAATTTTTGTCAATTTTCGTTTAATTCACCATTTGACATTTGTACCCTTATTAAGTGTCAGTTGTTGTCTATATAATTTGCCTTAAATTATTTTTATGCTCTCAAATGTTTAGTTCACCATTTTGACGTTTGAATCACCATTTAATTCATCAATGCTTTCAAATGTTTAGGCAAATTATTAAGACTTTGACCTCATCGTATTCATATCATATAGAATTTCATGAATAGCGTTGCTTTTCCTTCGATTCTAAATATAGAGTCGGCTACATATACTAAAACAAACAGATACGAGTACCAAAAAAAAAGAGAATTAAACCCAGGACACCATACATCATCTTATCTTATGACACTGATGGAGAAAAAACTGTGCTCAAATACAAAACTCCCGATTGTATTGAACCGAGATCAAGCACCATCAGGACGTATCCTGTAAACGACTTGATAACCAATATCGAAGATTTTCTGGCTACATACATCAAAAAAGATTACAAGAACACATTCGCGTTATGGAGGATAAAACAAGAGCTTAGATACATACAATGTTGAATTGCAAACCGTACAAGATTGACAAAATATCATATGATTTCTAAGAATCAGATATACGATTTGAGCATCATGATCTTCGCGTAAGAATTAGAGTACATTGCAGACTAAAGCTCTTCTCGTCGCTGTCATGACTTCTGATCTTGAGTCAAATCTTCTGGGTTCACTGGTTCATGCAACTACAAGTACATTAAGGAATTAATTTCAGAAACTTATATGAAGATCAAGCAACTCTTTGGACAACTATGTGCTAATTAAGAATTTTCGTCTAATGTCATGATTCGTAGGAGTTCAGCGATCAAGTATGAAGATGGGAAAACAACAAATACAAGCATCTAAATACAGGAGCTTTATCCAAGGAAACAGTTCCCAAATGACAAACTTACCGCCTTGGCGACAGCAAAACAATGAAACAAACGTAGAGAGGCGTCATCTTGTGAAGGAAGACTGTCATGGTTCCAAAATGTCATATTTCTACATTTAGCTAGCGTCTCCCAGTTATTTTCAATACTACTGGAATCGGGAGCTTTACCGCTTCCACCTGTTTTCTTAGTCTTACCTTTACTGGGATCCTTCTTTCCTATTATATATCCTGCAGAACAATCATAGAACACAGCTACCATCAGGAAAAGGGAACCTCTAATCAAAGCCTTCCAATATCAACTCTTCTGCCCACAAACCCCATACAGACTATATGCTTATAAAGACACCTAGAAGGCCAGTAAAAGTGTATCATCATAGAGTCATGAGTCACACAGGTGGTTTTGAGCATGTTCAACTTGTTCGACCGCGCGTGGCCCCAACAAATTAGGTATCTCAATATTGAATTATGTAGTATACGTAAGTGTATAAAGATACAAAGTTAGAATAATATCATAATTTCTGAAAGTGCAGAGGGCCTATAAAGAATTTATCAAGAATAAGGCGCCTTTAAATCAACCCTTTCAATATCAGATCTTCAAACAAAAAATATTTTCGTTATTCATGCAAAATAGGCCGATGAAAATACATCTTTAGGACTACAATGGCATTGTGTTTTAAAGCTAAGAGAAGACTAATTCAGTATAAGCTCCCAAATCACATTTCGACTGCTAACATAACTCTTATTTTCACTATATTTTGTATCTTAGCCCTTAGGTTAACAGGGCTGGAGTATTCTTATTCTTAGTACGCAGTCATAACTCATAACACAAGTCATAGAAGTATACTACAAAACTTATTAGTTGGATGTTATGCCATGAAAGCTTACTCAAGATTCGTCTTTCGGGACATATTTCGTTTTTAAAAATCTTAAATAAACTCAAAACTTCAAGCTATGCACTTGACTATCAACAGCCACAAAAGTTTGTAATTTCATAGATACAACGATGCTAAAGCATTAAATCCAACAATATGGGACTAACGGCCCGTTTGGTAGGTGGTAATAAACGACGGTAATGGGAATGAAAATGTAATTTTAGTTGAAAATTCTCTTGGCTACCTTGATGGCCATGCTTGTCCAACTTCAATTATCTCATTTTCTTCATAAAATTCATTTCAATGCATTACCATTGGGAGAGGTGGTTTTAGGTAGTAATGAAAATTTGTATTAAAAAAAAAACATTTTTGTGATCAAAGTTTCATTACCATGGGAATGATATGAAACTTGTGATGAAACTTTACACTATAAATCATTCTCATTACCACTATTTAGTACCACTAACCAAACGGACCGAAAATACTAGTCGAAAGAAATACTTCAAAAGAAAAGGCATTCATTCACCTATGAAGAACACTAGCATCCCCACTTTACATAAAAAAACACCAAGGAATGTCACCAAAAATAGTCAAGAGACAATTCGAGGAACTTCCCAAATTAGTTTAATTTATATTTTAGCAGACAAATCTAATATAATGACTCTATTTGACATAAGAGATTAATGTCACAAAAATAGTCAATTTGGTTTCGAACTACACTTCTTATTAACATGAAATTGCGCATAACGTTTGCTACCAAAAGTAATCGGAAATAACTTTTCTGCTAGTTTTATCATTAACAAGGTAAGGTCACGTATATACGACCCTCCCAAACTCTACCCTAGGTTTGGAGAACATCATATATGCAATGAATTTTGGTGACATGAACATGAATAATTAAACAAAAGATTCAGATAGATGAAGACCAGAATATCCATCAGGAAGAGGAACAGTAACCCCCTGCAAATTTCTGCCCCTGAAGAAGGCTTCTTCTACTTGTAAACCACCGTCAATCTCAACCCCTACAAAATTTAGCAAAAACCCATTGACATAGATAACATTAGAGAAAATCCCATGTGAAAAAAAAAAAGGAATTGGACATAAAATTACCAGAAGATTTGGGCTTGAAATAGTGAGAAATGTCAGAGGGGCCATTGAATTTGACGCAACAAGGGAGGTGATGCACACGGCCCGTGAGATCCATTGTTTCTTCTGGGACTGATGGTGGAAAGAAATTGATAGTTCCCATGCTCCCCATAATTACACCTCTTCCTCCGCCATTGTTCTCCATTTTTTGTTAGATACTACTGGGCAAATGAATAATGGTGTAGAACTTTAGGAATGCCAATGCCCTCAATATTGCAATTTGGGTGCTTTGGTTCCCCTATGCGACCTATATCGTACCAGAGGTGTACAAAACAGATTGGACGACATAGAACAGGAAATAAGTTCACAATTAACAATTTAACATTATTGAGGGCAAAGGTTCTTGATTTATACTCCCACCCCCAACAAATTGTAAGAACATGATTAGATTATTAAAAATGTCGAATTTAGATCTGGCTTCATTCCTACAGTGTCTTAGTTGGGTTTAGCGTATAGGAAAATTTATTTATATGAAAATTATAAACCTAAATAATTCAAATTGAACATGAAATATGGCTTAGACTTTCAATGATTTGGTTTTAATTCAAATTAAAAATTATTAATTCGAAATATATTGGTTTTGATTAGGTTTGAGCCAACTAAAAATAACTACTACTTAGGCAAATTATAACGATAAGAATCAACACTTAACAAGGGTAGAAACAGCAAAATCGTGAATTTAACGGAAAATTGACAAGAATTTAATAGCCAATTCTTGGTGTGTAATGTGTTTATGTTTCTTTACATTTTGCAAATCTTTTTCATTCTTTATTTAAAATCTTCATTGGTAGAGCATTTGCTCTAACAATTTTTTTTTAATTTTTTAAATTTTTATAATTTAATTTTGTATTTACCTATTTTATTTTTTTATGCAAAATGACATGAGAGGTTATCTTGGTTTAACTTGATGATCCATCATGGAATCACAAAAACCCCATATAATTGAAATTATTCATATTTAATCAAAAATTAAAATTTTTATAAAAAAATTAATAAAAAATAAAAAAATTATTCCAAGTATTTTTTTCAAAAAATTTAAATCTAATTATTTTGATTTAACTTGATAATCCATCATGGAATCACAAAAACCCAAACCCGGCCCACTCGACAAAAAGGTTGGGTGACGAGGTGATCCACATGGACATTTCTCTTTCTATCTCTGTACCATTCACGCCACGGCGACAATTACTTCGATTGACCTTCGTTTGATGAACCCTAATTTCATCCTGTTCAATCAATTTTCCCCCTTTTGACTTCATCTTTTTCAATCCCTCAATTCTCCTTCTTTTCGCAAAATTATATTCGAATTATTGCTCAACTTTCAATTAATTTCTTTTTTAATCAATTTCGTATTGAATTTTCTTATATCTTATCTCCAGAGTGTTTCGTGTAGCTCTTGCTTTTTTCTGCCGATTTCGGTTGATTGATTCTTCTTGCGGAGGTTTTCCGGGTAAATTTTTATTTTTTTGTCGTTGAGTTTCCTGGAATTCAATGAAGTTTGTTAATTTGTTGTAAATTTTGTCACTTGTGCATTTGTAGGATAAGTTCTGGTTTTGGTAATGAAAATTTGAATCATGGGTAGTAGTGAAACGGATAAACCAGCTAAAGACCCGAAAACGCCAGTGGAAATTGCATCACATGTATGATTTTCCTATTGAATTTTAGATCTTGTTGCTGATTGTTGCCCTTTATATGTAATTTGGAAATTGGGCTATTGTTTTGAAACTTAGTGTTTGGAAGCTTACTTAATTTCCCAATTGGTTCTTCCATTTGTTGTTCTAGGAGCAATCATCGGCTACGAGCACTGCAACTGCAACCGTGAATGCTGATTGGGGAGGATTTCAGGTTTGTGGTAGAATGTGCATCTCTTCAGTTGATGTCTTTACATTTTGTGTCAATTGGGACTTGAGTTGGATTGTGTCAGTTAACAGTAATATCATGTTGTTAGAACTTGTGTTTTGCTATTTTTGGAGATTTTGGATTTTTTGTGAGGTCAATTGTGCAAATTGGTATTTGTTGATACACTTGAATGTGGTTATGGTTGTATGGGCACTTATATAGTTCATTTATATTAAATAAAACAAGTAAGATGTTTTTGAAATAGTTGAATCTGTCACCTGAACTTGTTCTCGTGTTGTAACTCCCGGCATTGCTGACTGAGTTTGAAGACTGTAGTTTTTTGTTTGATCATGTTTGTAAAAAGTGGTGATTTTTCTTGTTGAACAGGCATATTCACCTATTCCACCGCCTGGCTTCATGGCATCTAGCCCCCAAGCTCACCCCTACATGTGGGGTGTTCAGGTATTCTAATCAACAAATCTAGTTGATGTGTTCATATTGTGTAAAAACATTTTGTCTCTGCCTTTGCAATTGCCAATGGGCTCGAGCATGTTGTTATATCATTGTTTTTGGATGTGTACTTTGATGTAGAAGATTTCTTAGTTATTTGCTTTGGACCCACTTATTATATTTCTCTTTTTAATGGTACTATAGTTGAAACTCTCATATTGTGTCTACGATTTTCTTTTCCGCAGCCCATAATGCCTCCATATGGTACTCCACCTCATCCATACGTGGCCATGTATCCTCATGGTGGAATATATGCTCACCCATCTATCCATCCGGTATTGATGGTTTATCTTACTCTTTCTCCATTTACATATTATGGCTTTGACTATTTGAATCTGGATGTAACTCAATTGTGCATATTAGGGTTCATATCCCTTTAGTCCATATCCGATGCCTCCTGCAAACGGCATGACTGAGGCTTCTGTAAGTTATTAGCATTACTTGGCTCTTTTGTTGCTAAAAGTATGTTCCAAGTTGTAGGCCGAATCTGACTGGATAGGAATTAACAGCCTTTTTTTCCCCTTCTAGGGAACTACTCCCGTGATTGCTGATGGGGATGGTAAGCATCCTGAGGGGAAAGAGAAATTGCCGATAAAAAGGTCAAAAGGTAGCCTGGGCAGTCTGAATATGATTACTGGAAAAACCAATGAAGAAGGTAAAGCAACAGGATCTGTTGCTAATGGCATCTGTTCTAAAAGGTATCGAGCTTTGCACTTTGCTACTTTGACTCATTTTTGGAATTTTGACAAAAATAATGGTTTCATCTCCCCTGGCTTTCCAGTGATCTCGCTCCCAGCCCCAGGCTCCTAGTTTCTTCTATTCTATGTTTTTTGCTAGTATATGTAAATATAACCTTGCTCTTAAATATTTCCTTCTATTTCTCAAAATTCAAAAGATAATAGGCTACAGAATAAATCTCTAGTTTGCTCAGCTATGCGTAATTGAGTTTGGGTATTATCAGAGAACTTCATTCCTTCCTACCATTTTTTTGAAAAAAATACACCTTTCTTGCTTGTTATAATTGTTAAATACTAAAAAGATCCATGATTTTCTGTGAACCCCCTTTTGTGTCATTGTTATGGCATTTGTCTTGCATTTGAAAGTTGAAATTATTGTATATCATAAATACATAATAATAGTGTCTACAATTTACCACCAGTGAATGGCTAACTATATGTGTATAAGGAATTGCAGTGCAGAGAGTGCTAGTAATGGTTCAAGTGAAGGAAGTGATGCGAGTTCACAGAACGTAAGTGTTCTTTTTCCTTCCAACCGCCCAAAATGTGGATTTCAGTAGCCCCTTTCTAACAATGGGAATATATATTGGTATTGTCTGGAGTGTATTTGATTTAATCAGAGATACTAGAAAATTAGTATCATACTAGATTTTAGGAGACTTGTTGACTGTGTTGTTACCTGATTTATAAAATTTGGCAATATCGTTGTATGAATGCTCTTTTTTTTTTTAAAATCAGAATACCTTAGCTACAAGGCACATCAATAATGTTTACATCATGGCATTTTAATCGAAGTGAAAATTCCTAGGCAGCTGCATTTTTTTCTAAAAATGATAAAAATGGGACATCTTTTTTATTTGATCAATATTTCATGTACTATAGTGAAGAATGACATGAAGAATTTGGATTGCAAGACACAGGAGCATATGATAACATATATGGATTAATGGAGGAGGATAGTATATTTAGATTATCATTGGAATTGATTTTCTTGGTTGTAGAATAGTATTACATAAGGTCGAATAAAGTAAGATTTTTGTTGGCAACATCTCTCATGTCGATTTATCTTTTATGTAGCTTATATAGGGATTAAGACTTTGATATTGTTGTAATGGTTATACAGATTTTTCCCTTAAGCCATAGAGGTGTGCTATTTATCACACAATACTCCAGTTGCTCATTTCCACTTAAGCTTTTAAACTTTTTTCAGTCAAATTATTTTTCCCGTCGACTTACCATCGCGGACTTAAATGTAGCCCCCAACTACATTGAAGCTAATGAAAGACAATGAGAAATGTTGTGATCATTTGGGAGTCTGCTACTACTTGAAAGCAGCCTATCCTCTATATGTTATCCTTCTTTTCCTACATTCTTTGTCCATTATGTTGTTATTGCAATCTTTAGATTTTGTCGATAATCAAGTCTACCCCTCTATGGCTTGGTCTTTTGTCTTCTCTTTATATCTTAGTTTTTTTCGTTCCTTATTTCATACTTCTGGACAGCAAGTTTCTGCGTGCTACAGCAATCTAATACCATTATTACCAGGTGACAGACCAGCTCGTTGCAGAATGCAGAGAGGAAATGAGAGTCATAGGAAATGTTATAAATTGAGTTGGGCTTTTCAATGAACATTAAGCTGTTGTGTTATCCTTTTGTTGTAATTTATTATTATTATTACTCCCTCCAATTCATTTCAGTTGTTCCATTTCTTTTTATGGGCAATTCACTTTAGTTATCCCATTTCCTTTATTGTCAATAATTTTTTTTTACCTAAATACCCCATGTTCACACAAGTAATGACCAACATACCCCCACTTTTACTACTTATAATACCCCAATTATCACCTTTACAATTAATTTAATCAATTAAAATACCTTAACTATTACCTTTTTGGTGGACCCCAACCCACTCTTAATATCTGTGCCCAACCAAATGGGACAACTCAAATGAATTGGAGGGAGTATTATTTTGGTTGTAATTTGTTATTAATTGCTAGTTTCTTATGCCTTGTGGCTTAGGATTGAGAAACAAATAAAAAATTTATGTGTGATGACTTGTGGATTTTAATACTTAGAATTTCAAAAAATTATGTTTTGCTTCATATATCCCTCTTTAAGTTCATATTTTCTCTAGAATTTGTGCTTTTTTCATCAACTTCTTTCCATCGTTTCTCATTACGCGTTTGCTTATATTTTTAGGACTCTGGAGGAAAACAAGAAGTGCATGAAGGTTTCTGTTGGAAAATTATAATTCTCTATTTTGATGAGTGCAAGCTCTTTTTTACTAAAGTAATGTCCTATTTTTCTCCTAATACTGCAGTGGATGGATCTCAGAGTGGAAATCCGGCTCATGTTACTCAAAATGGCGTACTAAATGTGCCTCATACAATGGTGAATCATGCAATGGCTATGGTGCCAATGACAGCACCTGGTGCTCCAGCGGCTGTTCCTGGACCTGCCACTAATTTAAATATTGGAATGGACTACTGGGGTACTCCTGCTTCATCTCCGATCCCGGCTATGCGAGGAAAGGCTCCTTCTGCTCCAGGCATTGTTCCCACTGGTTCACGGGACCAGTCTCCTCTTTGGTTGCAGGTTTAGATTTTTGTATTTTCTTCTACCAATTTTATATCTTCTTTGTTGTAGTACCTATTCAAATGCTTTATTGTTTTAATTGTTAGGCAAGAATTTGATGTTATAAGGGTTAAAGTTTGGCATATTCATTGAGGAATTTGGATTTTGTGTGGCCAAGACTTAAGAGAGTGAGAATATATATAGCAGTATGTTTCCTGGACTTTGGCATCATGCAGGAGTTTAAATTTAATATCAGAAACTAAAAAGTAACAATTGAAATAGGTATTTTATGACTTACCCGTGGATTCCATAAGAAATTTTCTTAGTTTCTGTGTATGGCTAGGCGTTGTATTATTATTTAACCATGTGGAAATGGTAAGGGCATTTTTATTAGCACTAAACAAGTGCACGCATTTCAGCTAAAAAGCATAGATTTGTGGGTCTGTGTGATGTCCCTATGTCCCAAATGGTATTCTGATAGTGTTGGTTCTCCTGCTTGAAATGGTAAACATCCTTTCATTTAACCGAGTTTATTTGTGGAAATCTGCATTTGGTCTTTTCTGCTGTTCAATCTGAAAGAAAAGAGCTTGCTTTCTGCTGTCCAAAAATATAGGAATGAGATAGACTGTAAAATACTAGTTATGGTTTGCTCCACTTGTACTTTTTTCCGTGATTCAAGCCATGTTCAACCCCTTGTTCTGTACATTAACTTAGAAATCGTGCTTACAGGATGAAAGGGAACTTAAGAGACAGAGACGTAAGCAGTCTAATAGGGAATCTGCTCGAAGATCCAGACTGCGTAAACAGGCAAGGGCATTGTTCATCAATTTATTATGAAATGCTCATTTTTTTTGTAACGGATAAAATGGTTACAATCATGGCTCCTTTGTCCTTCTTTGAAATTTGTCAGGCTGAATGTGATGAGTTGGCCCAGCGTGCTGAAGCTTTGAAAGAAGAGAATTCCAATCTAAGATCAGAACTTAATCGCATCAGAAGTGATTATGAGCAGCTCGTGGCGGAAAATACTGCACTTAAGGTACTCTGTTACTCGTCAGTCTCATATCGGTACATCTTAGCGGGTAGTTAGTATGTTCTTTGAAAAGTGTTGTATGGGGTATCTGGTTATTTGCTGTATGCAACCTCAAATTTATTCTAGTGCAAATTAAATTTAGGATTTAAATTATGCACCACTTAGTGTTGTGCACAAAATTGGCCAGAACTGCACCAGCTAGTCAAACACTCAAATGGACCAGGTCTACCAGTTCCAAGCTTTTTAAAGTATAAAGATGAACCCTACCCCCGACATTCATTTTCTCGTTCGCCTCCCTTTTTCTTCTCCTCAACTCTTTCTTCCTTCTAAGTTCACCTTTTCCTCTCAGCATGTCCAGTGATCAGGGACGAGCTCTTCAATTTATCTTCAGAAGAAAAAGCAATGTGCTGTAGAAACGATTGCCCACTTGTGTTGCAGACTTGCAGTGTTAGCTTCAGCAAGCTAACTTGTCAAACAAGTCACAGGGTTGGGGTTGGTTTGGTCTATTTATTTTTATGGGTTTAAATTTTATTTTGTATTACTATTAGTCTGCTTTTGAGTAATTTGGAAGAAATCTTTTTGGGTTTTGAGTTCTTTTGAGGGTTATGTACAATTTTAATTTGCCCATCCTGATTGAACTGCGCATTTGCAATCTCGGACTCTTCATTTTGCTTCACGTACCCGTGTCTGGTCGTTTATGCTTGGCCATTGGTATGGCACTTGGACACTTCATTTAAAGCCTAAAGTTTATATTTTTGATGTATCCGACACTTGGACACGTACCAGTATCCAACACCAGTACCCGAGTCCAAGTAACAAAATAGGATTACCGTGTTTAGTAACGTTGGTATCTACCTTTCATGGCTTGATTATTGAGGAGTTTTCTTTTCTTTGAAGTTTTCATCAAATACATTCCACTTTTGCAGGAGAGAATCGGTGAAATTCCTGAAGGCATAGTATCCAGCCGAGCAGAACTTAGCATGGCTGGTGAAACTCAGGAGAGCGGCAAAACTGATAATTAAGATTCGAGTCATTGCCCATTTGCTTCCGCCAGTTTTGAGGAGCATAAACTAACCTAGTTACATGAAATCATTAGTACACAGCCAAATTTCTCAAATCTGATTTTCTAGTTTCAGGATCTAGTGTATCACATAACATTCATAACACATCTTTCTGGTGAAATCTCATCCTTTTGGGATCGGCATGCACTTGATGAGATTGCGGCATGCGCAAGGTTTCCATTTATATGTCGTAGAATAGATAGTAGTAGCGGTTCATAGTGTTAAGAGTTGATCGCCCTAAATGCGGCTTTTACACAAGTGAGTGTAGAATCAATGTAGTTGTATAGGGAAGATTTCAAAATGTTAGACTTATGTATTGCCATGTCCATATTTGTTGCTAGGGCATGATTGATTCTCTAGTGTAAAATAGCTTCTGCTTTTTTGGGCATATTTGTGGGAATATGAACAGATTTTGATATCTCAACAATTTCTTTTGAGACTTCCATTTCTTTCTTTCAAGAGTTGAAAATTATTTTTTCCCTTTCTTTTATTTTGCTTCATTTACTATAAGATTGTCACCATTGATAGACATCATTGTCCTGCAACGGCAAAACATGATTCATCGATGGCGCTTCGTCTGATAGCTCACCTGCCTTACATGCCCTCGCCCTCGCCCGGCAATCCAATTTTTGAAATTGTTTGTATTCATCAGTAAAGGATGATATCCCATTACAATAATTTTCTATGGGTATGAATATCCGCATTCATTTTCTTATTAGACCCTACTCATAATTTTCTATTGGCGAGATACAATGGGTATGATGATGACAAAAATCCAAATAGTACATATTAATGGGTATGAGACGCTAAAGGACTCTTTTGACCCCCCTTGAGCCGAAGGACTCTTTTGACCGTCCTCTCCTTATGGGTATGAGACGCCGTCGACCTTTCTTCCTCAGACCCTGACCATAGATTTATCTATGTGCGGGAACACTAGGGTATGATGATGGTGATGACATATTAATGGACTACTTAATTTTTTTTTTTTGAGATTAATGGACTACTTAATTAGAAAAGAATAATAATAATAATAATAATAATAATAATGATTTGGTGAAATAATAATCTTCATTATAGCAACCATTATCTGGGTAAAACCGTTACATACAGAGCAAATCAAACCCATAACTATTAATTATTAATTCATTTCAAAATCAATGTAATTAACTCATAATTTTGAAATTTATTATCAATAATTGCTTATAAATTTATAATCATCCAACTATCTAAGCAATTGCTAACACAAAACTGTTGCTTATTTCATAATTTAGAAAGAACTTAAGAAAAATGTCTGCAGGTGGTGGAAGTAACAATACAAACACTGTAAGGATCGAAGAGGTAAAACCGCATCCAGTCATGGAAACGCTCTCTGGCGTGTCGTTTTGCATCAACAGCAATCCTCCTTTGTGTTTGTCCACTTTCTCTACTTCTTTTCTTCCGTGAATAGATATTCAACGGGGCGGGTCGACCCAATGGGTCAAGGGTCCGTCACATTTTAACGGGTCATTAAGGGTTGGCTCATTAACGGGCCTTGGTGTAAAAGGTAGGGTCGGGCTGGGTCGATAATTATAGGAATTGGTTGCGAACAAAATTTTGCCACTTTTTTGCATATTTTTATTTATGTGATATTATTATATATACATACGTGGATCAACCCAATAAGCCATAAATAGAATAAAAAAATTTGTTATATGGACTTTTAAAAACAGGTCAAAGTGGATTGGATTTAAACGGACTTGACCCGCCCAGCTTGTTTTACATTTGACATAACCCGCCCCGACCCCGGCCCGAGGAACACCTCTAGCGGCTAGTCAAACAATCTAATGCTACAACTAGTTGCTTCAACTAGCGCGTTCAAATCAATCACTTCGATTAGCTATCAACTGTTTGTCAAACCCCCATATACTAATGTTTATGTCTTATTCTAATGCAGTGGAATCAATCATATTAGCATTACAACATTCTTTCTTGGCCCTCGGGAGTATGACTATTATCTCATCCTTGCTCGTTCCTCAAATGGGCGGCTCCAATGTAGTCTCGAATCCATTTTTTAGGAAATTTTGAAATAAACAAGAAAAAAACATAAATTTTATCGCATAATGGGCAACTTTTGAAAATTATTCTCAAAGTAAGCACTTTTTCCTATATCAATATAGCAAAGGTGCGAACAAACCCAATCCTGTGCTATGAGAAAAAAGTGCTTACTTTGGAAATAATTTTTAAAAGTTGCCTATTATGCGAATTTTTGTATTTTCTTTGCTTATTTTTATTAAATTTTCTTTTTTTTTAAGTATATTGCGATAATTCAACTCGATAACATTGTATGTGGTAATTTCTTTATGATCTAGCACGACAAGACGAAGGTGATACAAAGCATGATGTTTGTATCAGCAATGAACACATTGCTTCAAACATTAGTAGGGACTCGTCTTCCTATTGTTGTGGGTGCTTCTCATGCATTCCTTATCCCAATCACTAGTGCTGTTTTCTCCATCAGATCATCATGTTCTGATTTACCCCAGTCTTCTCAACAGGTTTGTCTTAGTCAAACTATACTCTTCAAGGGCCGGGAATCGTGTGCTTTAGTCAGGGCAAGCCGTGCCTACGTCCAAGGTCCAAAAAAAATTCTAGTTTTCAACTAGTGTTAAAGATTGAAATTTTCTATATAAATATACAAAGTGTAGGGGTCATAAAGAATCTTTCGCCTCAGGGCTCAGGCTCCTAAAAACGTAGGGTCCGATCTGGCTTTAGTGGGGTAATTATAGGTTTTATTGGCTATTATGAGGACATGTCGAAAACAGTTAGTCAGAGAATTTTTTTTTTTTTCAATGTAGGGGGTTTAAGTCAAAGTTTAGTAAAGATTTGATTTTTTTTATTTTTTTATTTATGTCATTTGATTTTGCATCATATTACGTTTGTTTTATAGAACTTTGAGAAGACAATGGCAAGAATTCAAGGAGCTTTGTTAGTTACATCTGTTATCCAAGTTATCCTTGGTTTTTCTGGGATTTGGAGACTTTTTGTAAGGTATGTAATATTTATCTAATCTTGTTTCATAAATAATAGGAAAAAATGGCTTTAAAAATCCAATTTTTAACTATTTACTGTGATTAATACCACCTTTGATTGGAAAATTTACGTCAAAATAAAGGTAAATGTTGAATTATTAGAAAATGATTTAAAAATTAAAATTATTCACGGTGAACTAGTAAAAGATTGAATTGTAAATATCAACTTTTTCAAAATAATAAAATGAGGTAATAATATTAAGTTGTTGATTTTATGTGCAGGTTCTTAAGCCCTCTTTCTATGGTACCACTCATAACATTTACCGGAATTGGACTCTTTTCTCTCGGTTTTCCTATGGTAAGGGCTTGTTCAGTTAGCGAGAATCATATGTTGACCTAGTGGTTCTTCCTTTAACCTATGTGATAAAGGGTTCGATTCTCACCATTTATGTAAAATCAATTTCACTTTCCTTCTTGCGTTTAGGAAGTTAAATTACCTCAAAATAATAATAAAAAAAAGACAGGGACGGAGCAGACAGTATAAGTCCTATTTACTTTTTTTGTTAGAAATTAAAGTTCTTTGTTGACCATTTAAAATTGACTGAAGACAAAAAAAGTATGCTAAATATTTTTAGTACGGTACCAAATAACTATAAACCATCAAATAATAAACAAATAGCAAAATAACTAAATTTTAATATTATATACCTAAAAATAATAAAAGTGATAGAAAACTCAAATGTCAAATAACAAAAGTAAACAAAAAGTAATAATAATTATCAAATAAATGGAAAAAATAGTAACCAAAATTAGTAGGTTTTGAACTCTTGACTAACAATATCACAAGAAGGCATACGACCAATTAAACTACATATAACTAATGAATTACAAGAAGTTTGTTAATATATAAGTCCTCTGTTTTCTGGGGAATCTAGGCGGTCGGACACCTTAAATGGGTTCAAAACCGCCCATGAAAAAAAGCATGAGTAATTCCCTCTACTATCTAGAACTGAAACATCTTGTGTTGCAGCTAGCAGATTGTGTAGAAATTGGACTCCCTCAGTTAATTTTAATGCTTATATTTTCTCAGGTAATGTGCCATACTTTTACTATCAACTAATTGACTACTTCATTTTAAGATCATTTTGTGCAACTAAATTGTTTTTAACTCTTAACATGGTTCATTCCAAAGTTTCTACCCAAAAACTTGAATGAGACCGTCTTACTTGTGAGACGCGTCTTATTGAGCCGGTCTAATTGCATATATTATTTTTACTAATTTTACAAAATAAAATGTCAATTTCAAGAGGTTAAAGACCAATTTAAAGACTTAAAATTTTTAAGACTTAAAATGTCAATTTTAATACTTAAAAAGCCAATTTTAAGACATAAAAGACCAATTACAGGAAATTAAATTGTCATTTCAACTTCAAAATAGGATGACACGAAAATTAAAGTAGATATTAAAAACTTTGAAATTAACCAATTAAGTTTTAAAATTGAACTTTTAAGTCTTAAAATTATCCTTTCAACTTATAGAACTAATAAGTCGGAATACTTTTAAAAAATTATTGACTCTGAGCCAGTTGAACGGATAAGATCGTCTCATAGGATAGTAACTGAAGCTTCTAAATGTTTTACTTTTACAGTATGTATCCAGTTTTGTGAAGACAAACAGGCTGATGTTTGATCGATACGCACTCATTTTTTCGACAGCAATTGTTTGGATTTACGCCGTGATCCTTACCTCAACCGGTGTTTATAATCATAAACCTCTAACAACTCAGCAAAACTGCCGGACAGACTATGCAGGACTCATACAAGAAGCAGAATGGTCCGATCTCAAACTTTCGTTGCCAATTTTTTTATTTAATAATATCTAATTCATTAATAAACAGTTATACGACATTTACGTTAAAGGTAAAAATTAGCAAGTACATAACAACTTTAACCAAATATAATTTAAAATTAACAAACTACGATCGTTGTATAAGAAATCTAACAATTCTGAATATTTCTTTCACATCGCTGTTTGACGCAGCCTTCTAGGAGGGTTTTTCGATCTGTTCTTAGTAATTATAGTTTTAGTGTATGTTGCATTATCGCATTAATCATTACCAACAGATGTCGAAAAATTTGTTAATCTGGAAAAAAACTCTTATTGGACTTCGGTTTTTTTCTCTTTGTGCATTTGTAGGGTGTACTTACCAAGACCGTTTCAATGGGGAAAGCCCACCGTTAACATGAGGGAAGCTACTCCCATGGTATTTGCTGGACTTGTTGCACTTGTTGAGGTTAGTTGTCCAGTTAGAGATGTTCAACAAGCCGGGTTGGATCTAAATTTAATTGGGCTAGGTCCGGGAAGGGGCATGTCAAATTAAAATCGGGAAGGGTGGGTCAAAGTCCGTTTAAACCTGACCCACTTTAACCCGTTTATAAAGTTCATATAATAGTTTTTTTTATTCTACCTTATGGCCCCTTTGGGTCGGACCACCTCTATATATAATATAATAGAAAAGTTTCTAAAAAAAGTGGTAAAATATATTAGTACTATAATTATATGACCTGATCCGGAACGACCCTTTACACCAAGCTCCGTTAATGGCCCGACTCGCTAATGACCTGATTTGCTAATGACCCGTTAAAATGTGACAAAACCCTTGACCCGTTGGGTTGACCCATCCCGTTAAACACCTCTAGTTGTCCTCCTGTCCCTTGTCAAAGTACTGCACATCTCGAAAACTAATTCCCTTGTCAAAAGTAATGGTTATGGTAACAGCAAATAGGTATGTTTTAACGTTATGGGTTAAAATTTTGTTGTAGAGCACAGGCACATTCATTGCAGCTGCACGATATGCAAGTGCTACGCCTGTGCCTCCATCAGTAATCAGCCGCGGCAGTTTTTGGCTGGTAGGTTATGTAGACGAACTGTCTCGTGTTAAGAGTACTTGATGAACATTTTTATTGAATTTTGCTATGATCATGACTATATCCAGGGTGTCGGGACATTGTTAAACGGAGTATTTGGCGCTGTTGCTGGCCCTACCGCCTCAGTGTAAGATCCCCGTGTGTGTGTGTGCACGTGTTTCTTCTTCTCGTATTTTGTTGACGATGTTTTGGGAAAGTTAAGATCCTTGTGTTTTTCTGTGGAGCAGAGAAAGTGCTGGTCTGCTTGGATTAACCAGAGTTGGAAGTAGAAGAGTTATTCAAATATCAGCTGGTTTTATGTTATTTTTTTCAATTTTTGGTAAGCTTCTATACACACTAACAAAACCACTCGTTCGAGTCCTGAAACCAGCCTCTCGCAGAAATGCAGGGTAAAGTTTGCCTCCAGTACACCCTTGTGGACTTGTGGTGGGGCCAGTCCATTGTCACATAATTCACTAATTTCCTTGCAAATTACAAATAAAAAAAAACGAGTTATGGTCGGTTTTGGGCTATTCGGGATCATTTTCAGCGAACAAAAAGCGAATTATGTTACATTGAGTGGGGCCCTCGCTTTGCTAGGACGCTTTGCGCACTGAACTGCCCTTTCACATTCATGTAAATACAACAAAATCTTGCAGGGAAATTCACAGCCTTTTTAGCTTCTGTGCCATTCCCAATTGTGGCAGCTTCCTATTGCATTCTCTATGGCTATGTCTGTAAGTAACCCATCTAATCTGGCAGCTCAAGATTTATTTCTATAATCCCAAATTTTCCATTCTTAATTAAAACTAATAATTATACATGATGTACACAAATTATCAGCCTCTGCAGGTTTAAATCACCTTCAATTCTGCAACTTAAACAGTTTCAGAACATTGTTTATATTAGGCTTCTCTTCTTTCATGGCGATCTCGGTCCCACAAAACTTTCGGGATTATCTACTAAGATCAAATTCAAGCCCCCTTCACACTAACTCCAAATGGGTAAGTCTTGGTTTCGCCTTTCGTATGCAAGTGGGTCCCACCTAGACCGAGTTTTCATTGTTCGATGTAAGCTAAATAACACATCTTTTTGGCTTAATGCTGGTGTTTTTTGTGAATGATGATGATGCGCAGTTCAATGAATCTGTCGGGATTATGCTGGTATCGTCACCAGTAGTAGCAGTACTGATCGGTATAGTGTTGGATAACACGATGAACAGCGAGGAAGAGGATTCGAGGAATGACAGCGGGAAAAAATGGTGGGAGAGATTTATACAGTTTACAAAGGATATAAGGAATGCTGAGTTTTACTCTTTGCCTTTTAAGCTTGGCAATTGTTTCCCTTCTTTATAGAAGTATTTTTTTAGCTATAATTTTTAAGTTATTAGAGGAGTATGCACATATGCTTAAGTTTTGTGTACCTATGACTTGAATTAGCAAGCCTTTGGGGAGTATGGAGTTGAAACAAAACTTATCTTTTTCATTTTTGGTTATGTGAGTTGTATTAACTTCAAAGTTATTAGAAGCCGAAGAAAAGTTATAGATATTTGAATCTCATCTGCTCTCGTTAGTAGGAATGAGGAGGGTTGCATGTACAATTCAAACAAAGAGAAGAATGAGCCCACATACTAGCTCGAAGCAAGGGCGGAGAAAAATTGACAAAGTTTTTAAAGGAAAGATAGAGATTTTTTTTAACTATTTTGTATTGAATAACTTAGCATATACTTCCTCTGGTTTTTATTAGTTGTTACAGATAATGAGGCTCCTAATTTTTTGAGGTCATGTGCGGTCGAACATATTAAACATGCTCAAAACCTTCTTGGCCCCAATAATAAACATTTTCATAAACTACTATAAAATCAATTGGTAGTATATGAGTTACTAATCAAGTATATAAAGTGTTATACTCTCTTTTTTTTTTTATATCCGATGTGATATAAATTACATGTGGACAATAATAAATATTTTTACACTAATATTTAATTAATTTTATATATTAGGATCAAGACTTTAATATTATTATCAGAAAACAATAATTTTACGTTTGGGGCATGAATAACTGAATAAGGTCGCTTCGAGTGATGAAACGGCCGCTCCATCCCATTTTGTTGATTGTGCCTTTTCTCAGTCGTTTTCTAGCGCTCTTACATAACAAACAAATTTTCATTAAATTTAACAGCTGAATTTTTGTCCAAATATGGACTAATGTATTTGAAGCATCTATATGGAGTAATTTCTTTCTCTTTTAATTTTATAGTGTCTCTTATTATCTTGGTTGTCCTAAAGTTACACTTAATATACTGATTAGCCTTTCTCCGACTTGATTTAAAACCTTGTGACTCCAACTCTTGTCTTCATCTAACTCAGTATCAACCCCTTCTCGGGTCTCATCTAACAAAATAATGTCTTCGGTAAATAACTTGCACTAAGGTACATCTTATTGTATCGACCGAGTTATCTTATCAAGGACAATCGCAAAAAAAAAAAGAGGCCTATAGTCGAGTCTTGATGAAGGTCAATTGTGATTGAAAAATACTTTATTGCCCCTCCATATGTCCTAACATTCGTCTTTATTTCTCGATGCATATTTTCCACTATATTAATATTTTTATTGGAATACCTTTTTTTGTTATTGGCCACCAAAGTACTTCTCTTGGTACCTTATCGTATGCTTTTTTCAAGTCAATAAAACCATAATTCATGTCTTTTTTGTAGCTCTATAGTAGTCTAATATTTGTGTCAATCATAAGATAAATTATTTTCATTTTAATTTCTTTATTATAAATTCAAATTATTTTTTCATAACTTCAATATGACTCGTAATATATGGGCATTATTATAAAACGCCACCCTTTTCATTTTAACGCCACCCCTAATTTAAATTAAAATAATAAAATGACAAAAATGCCCTTGGACTTAAAACTATTGTAAAACACTTCGAAACACTTTTATCACTCTAAAACTCACTTACATTATTGTCCTTATTAATCACGAACTCAAAAAACTTTAACATCTCTCTAAAAAACGGTAAAAAACAATCTTTGAAGTAAAAGAATCTAAATTTTACAACTCGAACAACAATGGCGAACCAAGACGATCACGATAACGACTCGGTAAGTTATTAATCGATTAAATTTAAAAAAAAAAAAAAAAAAAATTGTTCGTACAAAGGCCCACTCGCACGTTTTACTCATGGGCACCATGGCAGCCCTGTGTAAAATGCTCGAGGGTACCATGGCAGCCCTGTGTAAAATGCTCGAGGGTACCATGGCAGCCCTGTGTAAAATGCTCGAGGGTACCATGGCAGCCCTGTGTAAAATGCTCGAGGGTACCATGGTGCCCATGAGTAAAATGCTCGAGGGTACCATGGTGCCCATGAGTAAAATGCTCGAGGGTCCTTTTTTTTTTTTTTTTTTAATTTTTTTTTTATTTATTAAAATTAATAATTGTTGTTATTATTATTATTATTATTATTATTATTATTATTATTATTATTATTATTTTATTATAGTAATTTTTTATAATTAATTTAATTATGTAATTGTTTATATGTTATTATTAATTAAAATATTTATTTAATTTATTTATGTGTTTTAAATTATTTACTTAATTTTTTGTATTATTATTTATTAATTTGTTATTTTTATTATTAAGTAAATTATTTATTTATTATTTTGTTAGTAGTAATTAAATTATATATTTGTTTTATGTGTTTTAAATATATTTGCAGGACTTTGAAAACTTAGGTGATAACATAGATTATTCTCATAGATTTGTTACGGATAGAGAATTTGATTCCGTAAATGAATTACATAGATGGGCTGACGAGATAGCCAGAGAAATTGGTTTTCAATTCGCACGTACTTCTTATAAACGTAAGGAAGGACGCACAAGAGTTAGTGTATACTTACGTTGTCATAGACATGGTAGACTTAGGGGTGATGTGAGTAGCCTAGATAATGCTGCTAGACCCGGTTCTAGAAGTAGTGCGTGTGGTTGCAAATTTATGATTGTAGGAAGTAGCGGTAATCCAGCAGAAAGACCTTGGAAAATAAGAGTGTGTCCAGGCGAAAAAGGCAGACATAACCACCAGTTTTTTGTATATAGAGAAGGCCAAGTAAGAACAACTAGGATGAACGTAGATATTAGACAACATATACACGATCTAAGTTCAACTGGCATGAAACCAGCCTTCATTATGACATCAATTAGAAGGAACTTCCCTGATTTTTATCCTAGTATGAGTCAAATTTATAATATAAGACAGGCATTGAGGAGGGAAGAGATGGATGGTCGGACTCCTCTTCAACACTGTCTCTATTTGGCCACAGAAAATAATTATGTTGTTTGGACAGATTTGGATGTTGAGGGGCAGTTGTGTAGGCTATTAATTGCAAACCCTATATCCATTCAAATGATACGTACGTGGCCACATGTTGTGCTGATAGACACAACATATAAGACGAATAAGCCTAAGTGGCCTCTTTGTGAAATAATAGGAATGACGCCAACCAATCACAACTTCTTGGTTGCGTTCTGCTTGATGCGAGATGAGGCGGCCATTTCTTATTCTTGGGTATTGCAGAGACTAAGGGATATATTTGGTACAGTACAGGTGCCTAATGTTATTGTAACCGACAGGGATGAGGGTTTGTCCGCGGCTATTCATGATGTCTATCCAGGTAAACTTCTACATATGGATATGTTAATGTCGATTTATTTACTTACCATATATATATATACGTATATTAATTTTAATCTTTTGTATATTGTAGAGGTACGTCATTTACTATGCGTATGGCATATTGGAAATGATGTAGAGAACATGGTAGACAAATTATGCGGTGGGAAGAAAAACCAGCAGGGACAGGTTTTTAGACAAACGAAGTGGAATCCTTTGGTTAACAGTTTGACCACTGATGAATTCGAGAAAAGATGGTCAGCAATTGAATCTACTTGGTCAACACGGAACAAAAGGGTTGTGCGGTATTTGGTTGGTACATGGATTCCCCTTAGGCATAAATTTGTTCGTGCGTGGACGAATGACTGTATGCACTTTGGTAACCACACTACCAGTAGAGTTGAAAGTCAACATTCTTCATTCAAGTATTATCTCGGTAGTGGCAACAGTTCATTTGATACGCTATTCAAAAGGGCACACGAACAGATATCAAATCAGCAGACCAAGATACGACAGGCTTTGCAGGAATCCTTGACATCAGTTCCAAGGAATAGTCGGCTTCGTTCTTATAAGCTGCTATACCGTAAAGTGTCCATTCATGCGTTAGAAATGTTGACGATTGAGCGCAACCGGATGTTGGATTTAGGGGAATATGTAATCAACAGATGTGGTTGTGTTCTTCAATACACTCATGGTCTCCCCTGCGCATGTTATCAGTTTTATGCAGAGAAGTCACACGGCGGGTTGTACTTGGACGACATACATCACTTTTGGAGAACATTGCAATATGCAGAGCCTGACGAACACCCAAACGAACAAGTTCACGAGGCAGTCCATCATGACAAAGATTACTTTCAGTCCTTAGTGGATGAAGTATTAAACGCAGATCCGGCGATTATTAGACGCATGTCTCAGGTATTAGAAGACGAATTACATCCCGATCGTACTGATATACCAGAGCCATGTAGTAGGCAGTAGTCTGCGTCTCTAACGCCTGCGAACGGTGGCACAGCTGTAGCATGTCATTCATGTTAATGCTACCGTCTTTAAAGTACCCCTTTCTCCGAAGCTCAGTAATCGGCTCGCCAAACAAACCAGCCAGGGCCATCTTCCAATCCCCATCAGCAGGGTCAGCAGGCAAAGCACCATCCAGACCAAGACCTAAAATGCGTTGCACGTCGTGCAACATAATAGTCATCTCGCCCCAAGGCATGTGGAAGGTATTAGTATCAGGCTGCCACCTCTCCACAAAGGCGGATATCAGAGCACTGTCAATGTGCTGGTGCATCATGTACGGCAGACGGCCAAGGGAACTCCCAGGTAAAACCTGGTACAGTTCATCAGACATGTCGTGTAGTCTGATGATCGCATCCACCGTCTTCTTCCTAAGACGACAATCCAAAACAGGAGGGGTACGCTCAAATCCCTCATAAATAACCCTCGCAATGTGCCCCCCGTAGCTCGGTATCAAACGGATATCAATCGGGCCCCCGGGCTGCGGTGATGTGATAATCCAGTCCGCATCAGTAGACTGCGAGCGCCTTCGCCTTCGTGGAGCCGCATCCTCCACGTGGCTTCCTCCAGCCTGATCAGACGGGCCAGCAGAGCTAACAGCTTTACGCTTAAACTGACCGCCAGGCCCCCTATGTAAAGCCCAATCAACAGGCTCTCCAACCGACTCTCCATCACCTAAAGACTCGTCGTAGTCGGTATCATCGGTCGCTGAGCCAAGCGTATCACTACCCAAGCTCGCCTGATGCTCAAATCGAGTACGCACTTGTTCCAACGCACTCGAACGAGCGGCCTGACTATGTCTAGCCACTTCTTCCTGCCTAGCTCTCCTGGCAGAACCCGTTACCCCTCTCTCATGGGGGTCCCCCCTAAGTAAAGCCGGTCTGGAGCTGTTGCCGCTCAATAGGCCTCTAAAAAAACCCTTACCTTTCCCTCGGTTTCCAGCCATTTACTACAATTTTCATAATTAATAAATTATTGTAAACAATCTAAATTAATTAAACATAACTACATTTAAATAAAATAAATACAATTTAATTAAATAACTAAACTTAATATTAACATTAACATTACCACACAATTATTATTAATTTTTTTTTTTTGAAGAAACATTACCACACAATTATTATTAAATTAATATAAATAACAAAATTTATTTTATTTACTAACTTTTAAAAAAAAATCAAATAATAATAATAATCACAAATTCATAAATCAAATATAATAATAATCACAAATTACAAAATATAATAATCCTAAGACTAACTAAATTAAAATTAAAAATATTATTAAAAAAATTAAAATTAAAAGAAGTATTAGCAAAATTAGGTGGGTTTGGAGTGGGAACAAGTAGTAACTTTAATCGGTAAGGAGGTACACTTTGATGAAGCTATTACAATGATAATAATAATAATAAATTAAAAAAAAAATAATAATAATAATAAATTAAAAATAATAATAATAATAAATTAAAAAAAAAAATTAAAAAAAAAAATAATAATAATAAATTGATATTAAAAAAAAAAATAATAATAATAATAATAATAAATTAAAAAAAAAAAAAAAAAAATTTAAAAAAAAAAAAAACAAACGTACCACTCGAGCATTTTACTCATGGGCACCATGGTACCCTCGAGCAAAACACTCGAGTGAACCATGGTTCACTCGAGTGTTTTGCTCGAGGGTACCATGGTGCCCATGAGTAAAATGCTCGAGTGAGCCATGGTGCCCATGAGTGTTTTGCTCGAGGGTGCCATGGTACCCACGAGTGTTTTGCTCGAGTGGCCTTAATTTTTTTTTTTTTTTTTTTTTTTTTTGAATTTAAAACGAGTATAGTTTAGAAAATACCTCGGTTTATGGTAACGATTTGAATGTCGATCCTCAAGCACGTAAAATTTTTTTTTGAATTTTAATGAGTTTTAGAGTGATAAAAGTGTTATGGAGTGAGTTCGAAGTGTTTTATAATAGTTTTAAGTCCAAGGGCATTTTCGTCATTTTATTATTTTAATTTAAAATAGGGGTGGCGTTAAAATGAAAAGGGTGGCGTTTTTTAAAGATTGGGTAATATATTTATAAGTTTTGTTCCTCAATAATGAAAGCAATGTTGAACGTCTCGAGTTCTTATAATTTAAAACAAAGTAGGGGTCCATTTTGTTACAATTGGTGGAAAATAATCATATGAAGTCGCTAACTAGACAACTGTTTAACATGGTGATAGCCTAATAGCCAACCACAATTTTGTTTCTTGCTTATCTTAATTCTTATCCACTTTTTTTTCTTTTTTCTTTAATAATAATATATAATAATAATAATAATAATAATAATAATAATAATAAACTCAATTGTGTCTTAGTTTTAATGCTAGTCTACAAAAATAAACGAGTCTGAATATGATATTTTAGGTTTAATAGTTTTAGATTCAGTGCCGTCTTGGATCTAAATTTGCCCCGCATACAACCAAACATATTCTAGACTCAGCTCATGACTCAATCTATAATCAGTTATAGACCCATTATAGTTAAGCTTGGTTAAACTCATTTCAAGCCTAGACTCAATTTATAGTTCAAATTAGACTTTAAAAATGTGGATTTTAGGACTTAGTAACGATCCTAAACCCTTGTCAGAGCTATAAATTTAGACTGTAATTCACAAAATAAATGGATATCACTATAAATAGGTTAAAAAAGATTTTAAAAATGTTTAACATGTTTAACTGTACAGAACACCGAAAGTACTTGGACGTACACCTCAATATTATGGACCACAACTTGGGTACTGAGGTACCAAATTGTTCGGTTAGCATCATGATCTTATGCATTTGCGTGAATATTTTGACATTGACTATTGCAATACAAGTATTATTATTATTCTTATTATTATCATTTATTTATTTTATGTTGTAAATATGTGATGATTACATAAAATGAATAATACGTTCAAAATGGAAATCCAAACTGGCAATGGCCACATGTGTAGCTTTCTTCTAGACCTTTTTTAGCAAAAGAAAATTCTATTTTTAGTGCAAGGATATTTTTGAATCATTTCTCACGAATATACTCAAGTATAGTAATTATGTTCATTCGATTTTGATTTTATGAATATTTTGTCTTTTAACCTTTTTATTGATCATATATGATTGTCAAATTTTTTAAATTTATATAGCTTATTTTAACCAACACATAAATTTGGAAAACAAATATTTTAATGTACGTTTAATGATAGATTAATTATTCAAATTCAAGACTCAAACTTAGGTAAGTATAATCAATACAAAAATAAGTTAATAAAAAAAATAAAAAATAAAAAAATTTAGAAAATTTTAAAAATTGAAAATAATTTAATAAAAAAAGTTAAATAAATTAAAGAAAATATTAATTATTGAATACGTCAATGAGAATTTTTATTCCAAACTTGCTCTTCGAAATTTTGAAATTTTTTAATTTTAATATCAATCTCCTCACTTGCAGGTATGATAGTCAATTGAATCCACCTAAAATTCATCAAATGTACATACAATAGGTCGGATTAACAATAGCATAGTAGTACTTAGTTTTTAGGATTTGGTTTTTCCTCCTATTTTGGGTTAAGTTGTAATTCCTATCTTATAAAATTATGTTACACAATTTCACAAATTCATCAAAGGGAACTTTCATATAGCAAATATATTATCTTTATGTAAAATATTTAGAGATTTTTATACATAAATTGGTCAAAACAAGCTAGCTATGTTCAATTGAAAATTTCAATTTTAATCCTCATACTTCATACTTCCTCCATTCCATAATACTTGCTACTAAATATGACATGTTATGTATGAAAATGTCATTATCAGTAGCAACGGAAAAACTATAATTGATGAATTAGATAAGTCAATTCATTAATAAATCAATGTTATGAGTCAAATCATTGGTAGATGCCTTACGAAAGAGGGAAACTAATGTGAATGAAAAGAATGTATTATTCTACAAGTTGGTTCCTTAATTAAAATTGATTAGGCTACTTATTTCGTCCAATTGCCTACGTCACCACTCACCCAACATCTACTTCGTCTAAGTAATTTTGTAGACAAATATATAATTATCAAAAATATATATTAGTTGATTAAATATATAATTTTTGATACCAAGGAAAGAAAAAAAATCATGGTATGCTATTTTTATATAAAACTTGCTTATAATTAATTAATATTTTCAACAATTATAACAAATTTAACTGATTAAACCCTTTTTAGTCTAGAATAAACGTGAGTATACTTAGAAGAATTCAGTCATTTACGCAAACAATCCAATTAAAATTTATCGACAGGATGCAAACATTATATCAAAATCTTCATCTTAACAGTAAGAAATCAATATATATATGTCGTATAACATGATATCAAATTTACATCCATGTAATTGATTCAAATATAACTCTCTTTTCAGTTTAAAGACATACTTAGCATCAAATATAAAATACACTATATTTTATATCAACACAATTAATTCAAATAATTCTCGTATATGAGGACATAAAAATTAGAAGAAGTGTATTCAGGCATAGAAGATGAGGTGTAGGCTTTATCCACAAAAAAAAAAAAAAAAAAGGTTATTCTAATTACATGGACATAGAGTGATCTTTACTCATATGAGTTGTCTTTTTTGTTTTCCAACCCCAAGCCAAGCCACCACTACAATAAACTATTTTTATTATTAAGTGATATATAGTAGCATTTGACATTCTCACAAGATCATTAAATGCAACACAAACAACTCCAAAAAGGACATTTGATACTTTCAACATCAATATCAACATCTACACTTAATAATCCACTATTCTCTTTTTTAGTTTCACTAATATTACAAATCAATTGCTTTCTATTCTCCAATCTCTTTCTACTATGTTATAATCTTGGAAATTAAAATTACAACTCATATTTTCCTATTCATAATAAAAAAATATATATAAATAATCTCATTTTTCTTTAAAATAAATTACGTATATATTACTTATCTAATAATTCAGTTAGCACTGCATTTACTAGACAAGGCATATATATGGTGAATTTTAAATGACGTCATCCCCTAACCCATCCTGTTTGATGAAAAAAATTCACTTATGACTTTTATTTGCTGAAAATAAATTTATTTATAACTTGTAATTACTAAAAATTAATAATCATTAGGTCATTAGGTGTATTCATTTTAACTCGATGAGGAACAAGCGAGTCAATAGTCACATATGAAGTTACTAATGTTTTTTTTTTCTTTTTATACAATCATATTAAACTAATTAAACAAAAAATTAGCGTGAAAGTGATAAAACATATCACTATAAAAGTATTACAGTCAGTTTGATTGTTGGTATGAAAGAGTGATAATGAAAATTATTGGTTATTCGAAACATATTTTTCATCATTATATACTTATTGTGAAATATAAATTACAAAGAAAATAAATAGAGTTAATTCTTTGAGTGAGGATTTTGGGTAGGCATTGCCTCTTGTCATTACTATAAATAATAACTTTTCGAAACTTATTAAGAGATTCCTTCATTATTTGTCCATTTTTGAAAATAGACCTTTAACAAAGACTTGTTTGAAAACTTTGATTACAAGTACCCGTAGATAATTTGACCTTTAACAAGAACTAATTTTGAAATATATATTTTTATTTATTGTTGTCAAAATGTAATTCTATTGGACGATCTTATTAACATGATATTTTTCATTTGTCTTTCACAAATTCTTACTTGAGACCGTTATTTAATAGACGTCTCAAGTTTTGGGCTGACCCAATTTATAAATTTTTTTAAAAAAAACTGATTGGTGGTTTTGTAAGTTAAAATGGAGATATGGATTGGCTCTTGAGAGATGTATATACTATAAACGGTCTCTAAAGAGAGGGCCTATTTGTCTTTTTCTAAAGCAATTTTTCAACTCCCAAGCATTTCCTCTTATATTATTTGAGTTTCATTCGTTATTAACGTTAATAATTATCAACTTAATTTGAAAAAATAATCAACATCTTATATTTCTTAATTTTACAATCTTTTAAATTTTTATACATTTTTTTTTATTAGTCATCAACCCATTACTTTTTTCTCTCCTCTTAATAATAGAGATGAAAAATATTAATTTTTAATAGTTTAGTTGAAGTTATTTTTATATAAGTAATTTTAAGTAGTAATAAAAAATTTTAATTTTTAACGACTTTATTTAAGTTATCTTTATAAATTTTATGTAGTTTAATACTTTATTGAGCTTTTATTAATTTTTGGCTTTTTTACAAATATTTTTAAAAACCCGCATGGTGACTTAAAGATTCCAACTTTTCCATGTGGTAGTCAAAATGCTAAATTTTGGTTATATAAAGTATTTATTTCAACTGAATTTCGAAATATGTGGTCAATCAGGGTAATTATGACGTTTGTTTTTAAAAAAAGTCATTACGTTAGGTAAATATAGTGCAAAGCTAACAAAAAAATGACCCTTTTGTCTACCACATGTAAAAATTGTAAGGTCAAGGTCACCACATGGATTTAAAAAAAAGATTATCTACCACGTGGAAAAGTCAAAAATTCAAGGTTACCACATGAAATTTAATTCTCTGTTAATTAATTTTGCCTAAAACTAAAATTAGATTGAGTTTTATATTTAGTTTAAGAAAATTCCGCTTTCTCTAAATTTTAGAAATTCATGAAAAATAAATAGTGACTCAAAATTTTTTATTCTGCCCCTACTTGGCCGATAAAAATAATACATATTCCAACAGAGATAAAATCCAATTATCGTAACGATTACACTCACTTCTCTTTCAAAAGTCTTAATTAATTAATAATGGTAGGAGTATGTAGACAAGTATAAGACAACAAAATCCATGCGTCAGTGTGGAAAAAATTAAAGCCTAAGAGTATTTTTGAAGTTTTAATCCCAAAAATAAAACCAAGAAAGAAAAATTAAAGCAGTGGTAGTGACACGTAGACTCCTAAAATAAATTTATTTTTCAATTATTTAATACACCAAAGCACTTGTGTCTCAATGGATAGAACATCTGCATGTTGGAGCAAAAGATTTGGGGTTCGACCCCTACTGGGCGCAGGTATCAATTGGGGGTTTCTTAGTTGCGCACATCTCTCTTTACTCCCTCCTTGGTGGTACGGGTATAATTTATCTGCATCTTTCATGAAAAACAAAAACCCCATTCGAACCTTGCCTCGTGCGAGACACTGGGAATGTCCTTTTTTAATTATTTAATACATAATAAATTAATTATGATAAGAATATATTGACATATCTTGATGGAGGGTATAGTATAACTATGAGGAAGAGTAGAATGGAAATTTGTTAAGATACTTAGCTTACAGCTGAGGATTTTTGAATCTTTGCATTGAAGAACTCTATCCATTGTGAACAAAAATATACTAGAAGAGAGTAATCTATTTATTCCCTTTATAGAGCATTACTTAATTTATACACCATTAGAGAGGAAAATTTAAAATAGTAATATAGGATGAACTATGACTGGTAAAAGTTGATCCGTTTTGCTAACCCGACTTGAACCTAACCCGAAATAAGTGGGTTTGAGTTGAGATTTTTGACTCAATTAATTAAATGGGTCGACACAACTTGATCTGTTTATTAAGTGGGTTAGGTTCAGCCGTTCAGGTCAAAATTTTAAACCTGAAAAAAACTTGTATAGCCCATTTAATTAAATGTGTTAATTGTGAGTTAAATCAATAAGTATAAGCTAAACTTAGTTTATTTAATATTTTCTTATTTTTCATAGTAACTTCAAAATAAACAACAAAAAAAACATAAAGTTAAAATTAAAGCCCAAAAAATTAGATTTAATCAATGTTAAAACCTTAAAACGAAAACAAAAAAAATTATAAACGGGTTAAGTAGGTCGAACTCTGGTCAAACTAATCCGTTGTAGGTCGGGTCAAGGTTGAGATTTTGGACCCAATTAACTAAATGGGTTGCTTTAGGTCAAGGGTTTTTTGACCTGTTTATATATGACCTAAACCCAAACCCGACCCAACCTGATATTATTATTCTTAACGTGTATACATAAAAACTTGATGGTTATCATCCTGTATTATAAATATTATATTTTTAAATATAAAAATATAATTTCTAATTAGATAATACGTGTTATGATGCAGATATATATGTGTACATAAATCTGAATTCCCTTGTTAAAAGGGTTATATCCTTCCCTTTCTATATAATTACAAAAATAAATATCGCTTCAATTAAATATATTCCCTTTACTAACTACATGAGCCCAATTTTTTTATACTCCCCCTCAACACCAAAGTTGAAATTATCATCTCCATATGAATACACAATTAAAATACTACTAGGCATAATTATATCTTAATAATAACAATAATAATCTTGTAAATAATATTCTAGAATTATCATGTAAATTATTACAAGAAAATGATTTACAAATAATAATTAGTTTGTCTAACTCATAAGTTCTATAACCCAACACTAATTTTTCTATTTTTTTAATTATAAAATAGGCTGAGACAAAATGAATAAATAAAATTCAAAATTAAAATTTTAATTAAAATATACTCCCTCCGTTCTTTTTTGTTCTTCCCGTTTAGAATATTTCATTTTTGGAGAGAGAAATTTGATTAAGATTTTTAAGACATTTATAGATGTTAAAATATATCCATATGAGATCTCCTTAGATTCATCTTAATGTATACTTTTTTATCATATATTTTTTATAAATTTTTATAATGCGTATTTAGAGATATTTAGGTTTGAAAGTTGATTTGAAAACTTTGCACAAAGTAAATGTGAAGAACAAAAAAGAACAGAGGGAATAATATTTATTCCAACTAAAATAAAATCCAATTTGTTAAATAATGCTAAATTTGTTAGTATAAACTTTAGCAACCATGACCACTTGCTAATATTTAAATAAAAAAAAACAAATGTTTAATATTTGGTGACATAATAATATTATTAGTTTAACTACAAGGAGGTGCCAACTCTTTAGGTGGAATATGATGCTTAAATGAATTAATATTAATTAATGAATAATTAATGTTATTTAAGGGAGGCTCAACAAACCTTATCATTTTCCTTTTGGTTTTATAATAAAATGACAAGGCAAAACAAAAAGGATGATTACTATTTGCACATGGCATTCGAAAGTTGCTTATTAGCCAATCCATATCATAAAGAATATGATTATATATATAGATGACTACTATAGTTTATAGACTATAATAAATAATAAAATATAATTTTTTGTGAGACTATCTCTAATTGGGTTGGCTCATCATATATTTTTTACAATATTGTAAGCAGGCATTAAGAATGATATAAGTAGACATTTAAAATATTGAATGTATGCATTAAGAATATGATAAGAAAGCATTAAAGATAATGTAATAGGCATTAAGAATACGATAAATAGACATTAATCTTTAATGGGTTGGACTTGAGATACACTCTCTCAAAGAGACGGTCTTAAGAGATTAGCCGATATTAAATAAATAAATAAATAAAACAAATAATATTTTATAGTACAATAATATTTCTCTAAATTATGGTAAAGATCCTTCTAAAATTAATTATTTGGTTTCCACCTCCTAGCTTTATTCCAAATTAAAGTTGTAAATTAGTTGGCCTCCAAAGCAATCATGGTTTTCCAAAGGTCTACGCTCTTACTTTTTTTTTTGAGTCAAAATAGTCTTTGTTGTCAACCTTTAACATAACTCCGAGTAAGATCGTCCTTGTTATTTATATTAGCTCCTGTTATACGAGACCGTTTTATTATTAGATGAGTCTATATGAACAGTCTATTTTTTTAATTAATTTCCTTAAAATAATAAGTAATCAGCTTGACATAAACCCTCCGAATCATTTTAGTTGTCCCATTTTCTTATTTGACAAAATCATATCAATTGTCCCATTTCCTTTTTGTCTCTTTTTTTTTTACCTAAATACCCCCACTTTTACTACTCCAATGGTAACTATCATTTTTACAATTAATTTAATCAATTAAAAAACCCAACTACCACCTTTTTAATGAACTCCATGCCACCCTTAATAACCGTAAAAACCCAAATGGAACATCTAAAATGATTCGGAGGGAGTATTAAATATACATGAGTAGTCAGTTTAATAAAAATAGTCTCACAATGAGTCGGTTCATTTAAATATTTGTGTATATATGGTAAAATGTGGGGGAGTTTATAATTGTAATTTATTTTTGAATAATTATAATTGTAATTAAGTACGTTTTAGTTGTGTGAATTAATATTGTTCGATGTTATGGTTAGTGTTGCCACTTGGAAAGTAATTAATTTGTTAAGAAATGTAGAAAAACTTAGATTTTAAACCATTAATACTATTTTAATTTTGAAACACTACACGTTATAACTTTCTAAAAATACATGCATGAACCAATAAACACCATTAAATTATTTTTATACAGAATAATGACAGTAGTATTTTATTAACATACATTTTACCACCAGCCAACAAATACTTAAATTGTTAGACGAAACAATTTCAATATATATTTAATGTACAAAATTGGAAGTAAGATATATGATGGCTATCTATATGTGTATAGGATCATTTTACAACTTTTTTGATATTTTGATGAAACAAATTAAATCTTTTAGATGTAATGAATCATTTTATCGTATTAAAGAGACCTATATCCTAAAAAATATATACTTATTTTATTTTAGGTGAAATTGAAAATATTTATTTCTTGAATCATGAAAATAATTTATTTTTTTGTTTTTAAATTCATTAAATTAAAATAACTTTTAATCATCAAATATTTGTTATAATTAGAAAATTCAGTTATTTTAAACAACAAAATTCAGTTATGATTTATAACTAAATATATCAATTGCAATCAATAAATTCAATTTCAATCACAATAAAAAATCAAAAATCAATTGAATCAATAAAAATAGATTAAATTAAAAAAGACCTTACACTCATAAAATTCAACTTTGTATACATTTGTCATTAAATCAGAATTTTTTCCTTTACTCTACTTCCATGCAATCCTTTTTCATTGTTATAAATTAAAGCATTTACTCGCTCATTTTCTTTTTGTTCTTCTCATTTGCTTTTTGTATAGTTTTCAATTTAACGAGTATTCATTAAGACGATTTTAACGAGATCTTATGACTTATATGGATATATTTTGTCTTCTACATACGTGTCAAAAATATTAATTATCTCTCTCTTTAAAATAGAATATTTCAAATGAACAGAACATTAGTGAACGGAGGGAGTATTTTTTTGATAGAATATTTTATATCACTTCAATAATAAAATAATAAAAATAATAATGACAGTGGCAAAATTGTAATTCACAGAACATTGAATGGCAATATTCAATAATTTAACCTTCATAATATAAACACAAGACCTCACAAACATTCCAATTATCCCACAATTCTTATATCAATCCCATTTTCTCTCTCCCCCTCTCCATTCTTTCTTCTTCTATGTATCTCTCTCCTATCTTACAATCTTGCAAAATACGTAACACAAAAAAAACAGAGAAATTCCATTAAAAATTATTTTTTCTCCAAATAAAAACAAAAAAATGTCCGACGGAAGAAGAAACCATAATCTTCTCCTATGTATCTCTCTCCTATCTTTCTTTACCGCCGTCTCAAACGCTGCGTTTAATCGCCCTACCATCTCCTTCGATGAAGGTTACTCTCCTCTTTTCGCTGATTTCAATATCAAAAAATCCGATGATGGCCGCACCGCCAACCTCCACCTCAACCGTCATGCCGGTAATTCGTTTTTTCCTCCTTCCGATGAACAAAATATGATAAACGAATTTTTTTACTTGATTAAATTTGAGTCGAATTGTTATATCGTTTCAAATTTGTTATGTAGAGTTTTTTTTAATTCGATTGTTATTATTTGTTTGAAAACTTTGTTCCACTCACAATAATCTTGAAATACTTTTGAATTTCGATTATTTTAGTAAAATAGATATTTCGGATGATATAGTATGAATTGTTATGAGATAATGATGCTAGGATTAATTTTTTAACAAATTTTTATATTTTTCTTGATTTAATTTTTCAGGTTCTGGATTTATTTCATCGAAATATTATGATTATGGATTTTTTAGCTCAAAAATAAAATTGCCGGGGAATTACACAGCTGGAGTTGTGGTAGCTTTTTATGTAAGTCCAAAAATAATAGAAATGATTTTATTTTTTATATTGATTTTTTATTTAATTTTAATTAATTTTGAATGTTGAAAAAATAACAGACATCGAATGGTGATGTATGGGAAAAAAGCCACGATGAATTGGACATAGAATTCTTAGGAAACGTGAAAGGAAAACCATGGAGATTCCAAACTAACATGTATGGAAATGGAAGCACCAATAGAGGAAGGGAAGAACGATATAGACTATGGTTTGATCCAACCAAAGATTTTCATCAATACAGCATTCTTTGGACTCGCAATAACATTATGTATGTTACTTTTCTCTCTCTCATTTCAATTAATTTCATGGAAGTTAGTTACATACCAATTAACCTGACAATTTTTTATTTATTGTTATAATTAACCTCTCAATTTCATATTGATTGTTAGGAAAAAAAATAAGAATTGAAAATAGTAATATTCCTTTGTTTTACACTCTTCTAGACTCATCGTGTGCTAGTTAAGAAGTAATTAAGATGGTGAAAATAGAAATAAAATTTCCATTTATTCGTCATTTGAAAATGTTTTGCACGGTGCGGCTATTAAATGAGAAAAAAACATAGTCATGTGGGATCTTGTTTTATTAGTCTCGTCGAATACTTTTATTATATCAAATTTTTATAATTTTTACTTCAGTATAATTCTAGATACAAGCAACCCGACAAACACATTGAATTGTATATATAAGGTGTTTAGGTGTATAAGTAAAAAAAAGGGAGGAAGTTACTTTTTACAACTTTTGAAAATACTTTCCTTCATAAAATTTGGCAATTTGCTACCTATTAGAAGAGTCAATATACTACTACTATGGAGTATTTTTTAATTTTGACTGGTATTTAATATTTTAATTTTCATTTATACTAATAATTTATTTTATTTATTTATATATTTTAAATTTAAATACCTTACTTAATAAAAAAATTAAACAATATAATTATTAGATTGTTCTTATAATTTTCATGAGACGAGAATCGGGAAAGCGTATATATTTGGTAAGTTTATAAGATTTGGGTGACTAGATTTTGGCTTATACTGGCCACCAACTTTTCTAACGCGGAAATTAGAAAGGTGAGCTATAGAGAGAAGGGGGGCGCGATTTGTGGTGGTTGATTGCTACAAATTACAAATCCTTAGTGAAGAATCTGATGGATTAGAATTAATATAGAAGAGAACATTCTAATTAACGGCAAAAAGATTTTCATGCCAATTGGTTCGTTTTTGACCATATTTTTATGATTTCATATTTCATAGGCCTTTTTTATTTTCTCTATTTTTGATTATTTTTTATATCTTCGAATATTATGCTTTTTAATAGGTAAAAGTATATATATATATGTTCTTTTTATAGCATATAGAAATATTTATTTACTTAATTTGGATATTTTTCTTTTTATATGGCTTTTTCTTAATAATTATGGAATATTTTTAAATGGATCGAAATTCATAGTAAGTGCTACCCAGTTCATCGATTCATTAGCTAGCTGTTAATTGTTAACATACACTACATTAACAGCTATAATCTTTGTTATTAGTGCAAAGTTATACTTTTTGTTATTTTTACACTTTTTATTTTTAAGTTTTATTTATTTGCTATTAAACTTTTTTTTAATTCATTTTCACTTTAAAATTTATTCATTTGCTATCTATTAAGTAACTCTATATTATTTTCTAAAATAAATACCTCCTTTGATTCAAAATTTTATTATCTACGCTTAAAATACGACGTTAAACAACACACAATAATTTTTTAATGCACATCCAATAAATACTGGATATAATGACCTTTGCAAACTAAGCTATTCTTTTAAATTAATTGAGACCAAATAGAAATTTTAATGTTTTAACTTAAATCCACTCCTATATTATTATATTTGAAGACAAATTTTATTCATAAATGTGATTGTAACCAATTATTTGAAATTATAAAATCGCTTAAAAGAGCTAGGATGAGTAGGTATGTTTAGCCCAAACTTCCCATATCGAGGCTAATTTAGCTACAAGAAGAGTGGGTGGTTAATATGTCCATATAAAGTGCTATCTTTTCTGTATGGGTAAAATTTTGATGTCATGAATTTTTGCTCATCAATTGATGTAAATAAATGTCCTACATAGATATCATGGTCCTTTAGAAGTCTACTACTCCTCCCTATGTACGCTTCCATACATAATTATCTTAGACTATGTACAAGAAATATTTATAATGCGTTATTTCGTATATTATCAAAATTTAAATTTAATTTTGATTTGTTTCAGTCTAAGACTTAAAAATGTTCATAATAAATACTAAAAGTTCTTATTTTGATTTGATTTACGGCAAATTAAAAAAATTTAGAAGTTTATGTTTATAGCTTATTGGTAGAAGTTAATTAATTTATTTGATTGGCCGGGTAAAAAACATGTAATATTATAATTGATATAATTACAAGTAGTGAAATAGTGATGATTGAGTAATTCAATTTGTACCACAAACAAGGAACATATTCTAGCTGTGGTCAACTTAGAGATACACTCAAATGGGTCATTTTCAAGCAAAGCTAGCAATCCTAAATGTAAGCCTTGGCTTGTTTAGGTGATCCAAAGTTGTGAATTTAGTTCCTATGCTTTTAAAACAATTATTTAGCTTATATATTCTACAGTCTTAATTAAATCGATAAGTTTTACTAAAAAATTATTATAATGAGAGAAAAATCTAAGAATTTGACTAAAATGAAGGCATATAATTGGTTATAAATGAAATATTTAATTATTTGCATTAAATTTTAAGGTTTTCAATTCAAAGTGATGATGATATTATGTACCATTCATTTATTTGCAATGACTAGAAGGTTTTGATATGTGCACGCTTCTATCCTCTTCAATCATTTCTATACATTATTAGCAATTTTTCATTATTCCACCAAAAACATTTGAAAAAATGACCATCTTGTAATCATATACCTTTTCTCTTTATGTCCATAAATTTTTTTTTTGAATTTTTGTACCATCATCAAGACTACTTTTCCACCCATTTTTACTATTTGGCAAAGAACCAACTTAATTTTTGTGCGTTTGCTAATGTAATATTTGATCATAAATATCTCAATTTGTGTTTAATTTGCATTAAAATTATAAAATGTTGATGTTAATAAAATTTGCATAGAGCTGAATCAAACAAGATCTCATTTGACTATGTTTTAATTTATAGATTAAGAGTAAAATACAAATTAAGTGCTTTCGATGAGTTGTGTTAAAAATTAAATGGGACAATACTAGGAAATAGGATTACAGGAGGGACTAATTTTATTCTATTGGTAATTTTTAATAATTTATATATAATAATTAAAATTATTTTTTAAGTTGAAAAATACCTCTTTGGTTTCTTTGAAGTTGTACGAAAGAAATTTAATTGAGTTGATTATATTTTGACTTTTCTTTTACTAAACCATTTCATTTCATGCCATGCAGATTCTACGTAGACAACGTCCCAATCAGAGAAATAGTCCGTAATGAAGCAATGGGATCAGACTACCCATCTAAGCCCATGTCTCTCTACGCCACCATATGGGACGCCTCAAGTTGGGCCACTGATGGCGGCAAATATAGCGTCAAATACGAGTTCGAACCCTTTGTGTCCGAGTTTACTGACTTTGTGCTCGAGGGTTGTCCAGTAGATCCCCTCGAGCAAATCCCTGGTACAATCTCCTCTTCTGACTGCGCAGTCAAGAAAGAGGAGATTGAAAACAAGGAGTATTCCCAAATTACCCCTTCAGGCCAGCGGGCCATGAAGTGGTTTAGGGAGAGGTACATGTACTACTCGTATTGTTACGATAAGGTCCGCTACCCGGTCCCGCCACCGGAGTGCACAATCATCCCATCCGAGCAGGCGAGGTTTAAAGAGACGGGTCGACTCAAATTCGGTTCTATTCCTAAAAGGCAAAGGAAGAGGAGAGGCCGTGCAAGGAAGTCTATCAATAACAAGAATGATGAATATATGTGAGTTTTTGAATGTGGATTGGATTGGATTGATTGAGTGAAGGATTATTGATGTAAATTAAAAAAGAAATTAGGTTATGTGGATGAATATAAAATGAGTATAAATTAATTCTTTGGGATTGTTTTGGGGTAATATAAATGGTGATTTAAAGATAAAGAGTTGATTACTATTATGTAGAACCACAATACATTATATTATTATACATATATACCATGATTCTTTCTATTCTTTCATGATCATAAAAGTATAGACGCTTGTATCCTTTTTTATGTATAACCTTGTTGTATACTTGGAGAAGAATTTTTGGGATGAGTAAAAATGTACAATATTATTTTTGAGGCATTTGATTTATTTGATGAGAGCATAAAACTTAAATAATTATATTGAAACAAAATTGTATAAAATTGATGGAAAATATACAAGGTCAGACACTCTATATATATATATATATATAGGATGTGTTTAAAATGTATTTTTGAAAAATAATACAATACTCACTTATTTTAACTCCAAATAAAATTTCTCAGATACATTAATGCTTAATGCTTGTTGGTTGGTTAAATTGTCTTAAAGTTTTTTTAATTGGCTTTTAAGTTAGCTAAAAGGTTGGTTTTTTTAGGTTTTTTGCTTGTTAACCTATTTTTTCTCGGATTAACAGTCAATACATAAATTAATCAAACTTCTATGTGCGGGATATACTGGGTAGGATGATGATGATGATGACATAAATTAATCAAACAACTCCATAAACAGCTGGCTTTTTTAGCTAGCTTAAAAGTTAAACAAAAATTGCCAACACTTTCAGCTGTTAAACAAGCTAATTAAAAAGAACAACAAATAACAGTCAATTGTCAAACACCCAACTAGACTATTAAAAATCATAAATATATAGTAATGTATAATAATAATAATAATAATAATAATAATAATAATAATAATAATAATAATAATAATAATAATAATAATAATAATATAATAAAGGTCCGCTTAAATTAAGTTTGTAAAGAATTATAAATAAAATACCGTCTACATATTTAAGCTCAACCTATTTATTACTTAACAACGATATTACACTAATGACCAGCGGATAGAGATGTTAAGTTATGTAACAAAATTGAATTAGATATTTATCAATCTTATTAAATTTGATTTTACCTACTTTAAAAAATTATACCTAAGTAAAATTAATATGAAAACAAAATTTAATTTTAAAATAAATAAAAACAAAAAAAAAGCGTAGAAGTACAAAATTTCTTGGAAGGGCGGCGGGTTGGGCCCTAGTATTTGGACCATCTTTTTGTTCTTTTTTCCCTACTTGTCATTTATGAGAAAATAATGCAAATGAATAACAATTAGTTTTCTCGAAAGATCGTCTTTTTAAGAGATATATTTTAAGCTCAGTCTATTAAAATTAATGTCTATTTACCGTATTCTTAATATCTACTTATATTATTTTTAATGCTTACTTACCATGTCTTAATGCCTACTTTCAATATTTATATGTCTACTTACAACATTTTTAATGTCTATTTACAATATTCTAAAAAATATATAATAGGTCAGTCCAATTAGAAATGATCTCTCAAAAATACCATCTCTTACAAAAATTTTTGATAATTATTAATATAAAGATCCACCAAATGAGTAACTTTTATTTTTATACATATGTTTAGGACACGATTGCCAAACAAAGGTATATCGGACAGCTGGAAGAACCTGATTTGTAGTTTGGACACAAGCTAACAATACTTGGACACGAATAAACACACTTTATAATGGTTTTGGGTTTTTAGTTCGATGGATCTCCTTACATTTGTCGCAGTTTTGGTTCTGAACATGTGCAAAACGTCTAATTACGTAGATTTTTTAATTTTAGGAATTTTAAATATTAGTTGATATTAGTTTACAGTAAATGCTTGTTTGTAGACCTCCAAGATTATAAAAATATCTATAAACAAAATAAAAAGAGTTTTTTCAAATTATTATGTAGTGTTACTCATCTCTGTTTGTGATTTTTAGGGTATTGTAATTTCGAACAAAGGTAAATTTATAAGGACTTAACACAGAATTCATAAACTAAAATTAAGGAGACTGAAAAAAATATGAAGCAGACTAGTAATATATGATCAGGGACCTCCGGGTTTTTTTTTCTTTAATTTTCATCGACACATTTAATTTATTGTTTTATCTCATCTATACATTCTCTTATTTTTCCTGTAAAACATCACTTTTTCTCTTTTTCTTGGTATTCTCGCAACATAAACATTTAGAACTGTTGTGGGACAAGGAAAGTGGAATATTGTATACTACTCCGTCCCTTTGAAATTGCATCAAAGAGAAAATTGTGTATTTTTAAGAAAGTGGTAATAAATGAAGAGAGAGAATGAATTGTGTGGATGATATTAGAAGAGGGTTAAAATGTATGGATGAGATTAAAAGAAAGTGGTGGGCCACTATCCAAAAAAGGAAATGATGCAAATTAAGTGGGACGAACCAAAATGAAAAATAATGCAAATTCAATGAGACGGACGGAGTAAGTTTTAGTGTAGAAAAAAGAAAAAAAATTATGAATTTTAGTGGGATATTATAGATGAGATCTTAAACAAGAAGTTGGTAGGGAATTGAAATACAAACTAAGCACTCACATCTTTTTGAATACAAAAAGCTAATCTACGAAAAATATATGCTCTAGAACTAGACATGGTGTTATTTGAGTTATACTCAAAGAAAATGATGCAATCCTTGATAACAAGTCAAGCGCGTCTTCACTTAACTTTTTGAAAGTGGAGAAAGAAAAAATGATGAATTTGCAGCCAAATTCCTCGTACTTAGTAGTGCATTTCTCCCTCTTTCTTTCTGCAATATTGGCTAAAGAGGCACCATGGACCCATTAGGTGAAACTTGTGCCAGTAAAGGGCAAACCTCCAATTACATCTACACATCCATCTTTGCCATAGAGCTAGTTAATCAATAGGAGATCCGTTAGCCTAAGATTTTTCCCCGTCTCTTATGAAAACCCCACCGGTGCCTCCAGTGGCGGATCCAGAACAAAAATTTAGTGGGGGCACAATTAATAAAAAACATTCAATAAAAAAATTCAAAAATCATAAATTTTTATGTGAAAAATGTTTTCAATTCAACTCTATAAAACAATATTCTATAATCTATTTCAACGAGTTTTCATATCTTGAAATCGACGAGTAATAAGATCAATAGAAATACTAGAAAATACATCCTTCTCAATAAAAGTTACCAAGCAATCATTCATCCATTGATCTCCCAATTTATTACGCAATTTATCACTAGTAAATTATCTATAATATAATCATTTAACATAAAGAATACACAATATGCGCACAAAGACCCTAATCTTATAAAACGATAAACATTAGGGCAATTAAAGGAACAAATATGAAACAAATCAACAATGATGATCAATTATAACTACACTTCAAGTAAATTCTTTATTTACATGATCATCATTATTCTTTATTCATTCATCAATACTTAATTTAGATTATAGTCTATAAAAGATAAAAATATAATCAAATTATAATATTACATGATAATAATATTAAGTTGACATAATAATTAATTAACCAAAAGCATAATTAGAAATAAAATCAATATTTATAAAACTCTTGATTATATTTAAAATTACAATTTATAAAAAAATTACCTTATTCTTGAATTATAATATTACATGATAATCTATAGAAGATTAAAATATTAATCAAATTATAATATTACATGATAATAATATTAAGTTGACATAATAATCAATTAACCAAACATAATTAGAATTAAAATCAATATTTATAAAACACTTGATTATATTTAAAATTACAATTTATAAAAAAATTACCTTATTCTTGAATTATAGTGGGGCTGGCGGCAGATAGACGGTAGGTGACCGGCGGCGACGATTGGTGTCAGGCGGCGGATGATGAGGTGGGAGGGCCGGCAGTTGATGAGTGGGTGGCCGGAATATTCTGTAAGAACCGAAACTTGTAGTTAGGGATGGCAATGGGTATTGGACCCGACCCGAATCCGTGGATCCGTATCCGTTTTCACGGATCTGGGTCTTAAAAAAATAGACCCGTTGGATCCGGGTCGGATCCGGGTCCAATTAAAATGCACGGGTCCGGATCCGGATCTTAGTAAAATACCCAGACCCGGACCCGTGGACCCGAGGACCCGTATTTAAATAAATAAATATATTAAATATATAATTTACAATTTAATCCACTGTCTACCACTTCACTTGACAAAATACTCCTAAAAAAAAACTCACTGTTTCTTTCACTTCATTGTCTCATACTTGCATAACTCAAATACCCAATTTGCTTAAGTGCTCACGGCTCACTGTCTCCCACTCCCATCCCACGATTTGTTTTGTGACAAATCCTAAGTGATCCCTCGATTGCAAAATTATATATTTTATTATCATTAGTCTATGAATAGTATCATGGCAATCTCAAAACGATGCGAAAATAGAAGAAAAGGGCAAAAACAAGTAAGATCCGTTTTGGACCCGGATCCGGTACTGGATCCGCAGTGTCCACGGATCCGGATCTGGGTCTTGAAAGTTCGGACCCGCGGGTCCGGATCCGAATCTGGACCCTGTTCTTAAAAACGGATCTGGATCCGGGTCCACCTAGACCCGGTCCAGATCCGACCCGTTGCCATCCCTACTTGTAGTATACGTGGGTTTAATAAGGAATTAATTAGGATTTAGGTTGTTAAATGGTATTGGAAAGTGCAACTGCCATTAATGGGCTTTGTTGATATTATTAAATATAATTAGTTTTGATAGTATTAATATCATAGAAGATGGGGAGCAGAGGTGGTATCACTCATGAACTTAGAACCAATAGGTCCCGCGTTCGAATCCCTGTTGCATCAAACTATGAAATTTTTTTTTTTAAGTGCAGTGCCCTCACGTGCGGGCACATGAGGGCACGTGCATCCGCCCCTGGGTGCCTCCTTATAGACCGAATTCCCTACTTTACAACAAATATCCACGAGCATGTCCCGAACCATATTATTATTCTTCTTCTTCTTCTTCTTATTATTATTATTATTAATTATTATTATTATTATTATTATTATTATATAAGGGTGGTTACTACTTACTAGTATAGCAGAAGGAATTGAATAGTAACATTAGTTTGACTTTTTCTTTTCTATTTTCTTATCTAAGAAAAAAAAATTAAAAACTGAAGCTTTTCAACATTGGATACTAAAATTAATTGAGCTTTTAGCTCAATTACCAATACTTGACTCTGCAATAGTCCTAATAAATACAATATAGATAGGTAAGTAATTAATTTAAGGATTTGTTGGAAACAAAACAATTAAGTTTAATAAATGATGAAAAAGAATATGAGAACATATAAGGGTTATAATATGAGTTATATTTTCATGTATTTGTTCTATAGATGTCTGAAGGCAAGGATTTTTATATCTGTTTGACTATTTTTGTTATGAGTTTAATATCAATTTTATTTTAATTTGATTAGTGTTATTAAGGGTCTTATATAAACTCTTCTTAACCTACTGATTTGTATTTGTATATGTATATGATAATCTCACATATTGATAAAATATGCTTTCTCTTTTCGTGAACATATCTAACACATTAATAGTGAACCATCTTAAATTTGCATATGATTTTTATTTTATTTTTTTGTTTATCTTTCTTGCGTTTGTCATATATGTTTCACTTATTTTGTTTCATTTAAATTACGATACTATTTTTTTGACAATAATGCAAAATGAACTAGAAAAGAAGTACTTCCTTCGTTCCAATATAGTCGCAACATACGAAAAATAAGCACTATTCATTTATCTCCCTTAATTTGTGATCAATAAGTAATCTATAAGTTAAGACATAGTCATGTGAGATCTTGTTTGATTCGTCTCGACGTAAAGATTATTAATATTAAATTTTTATAATTTTATATTATACATAATTATATAAATATTAAGGATCAAATTAGTGCATTAGACTGCATGAAAAAGACAAATATTGCAAGTATTTTAGAACGGAGGTAAAAGTAGTATGTTGTATGGAAAAAAATAGGAGCATGACATGAGAGACAGGTTGGCGGAAGGAATAAGAAGGTTAGCCAACCAGGTCAGGTTATATAAAAATTCTCTAACTACCCTCAACCACTTCTTTCCTTTTGGTCCTCAACGGTTCATATTTCTCCGTCTTTTTTATTATTTTTTATTTTGGTCCGTTCTATTTAATTTATATTTTTTATTTATGGATAATAGTCCACCACTTTCTCTTAATTTCATCTATGCAATTTAGCTCTTTTAATTTCATCCACACAATTTATTTTCTTTTTATTTATTACCATTTTTTAAAAACTTACTCATTTTCTCTTTGATGCACATCAAAGAGGACAAATGAGTATACAAGTATAATTGTACAATATACCTACATATACTAATGAAATTTAGTTCCCCTTAAAGTTTGTCGTTAGAATTTAACTTAAGTCACCGTAATAAAAACAAATAGGAGAAAAGAAAAAAATATTTCAAATTTCATTTGTTGAAAGTAAGATGGAATGAAAGTAAGATGAATCCAAAAGAATCGAGTATTGTCTTAGTTGGAATAAATATTATCTTTCCACACAAAGTTCTAAAATTGACTTTCACCTATTATGAGCCTTCTCTCAGCCCATTTATAATCATTAAAAAAAATTCAAATTCTCAAATAAAACGGTCTCATGTTAGACCACCTCTATTGGGTGTGTGTGTATATATATATATATATATATATATATATATATATATATATATGAGAAAATTATAGAAAACCACCTTATCTATACACTCTTTTTTAAAAAACTACCTTATATAAAAATTTTTGCAAAAAACTACCTTATGTAATACAATCTTTGCAAAAGACTACCTACTACTCAATTTCGTTACTTGACCGGCAATTAACGATTGACTTCCACATGCCTGTCACGTGCGCAATTAGAAACTCACCTTCTCCTTCATTGAAATGTTGAGTAACAGGAATAAAACACCAAAAAATCCCAATTAATTATACCGGTCAACTAACGAAATTGAGTAATAGGTAGTCTTTTGAAAAGAATTGTATTACATAAGGTAGTTTTTTGCAAAAATTTTTATATAAGATAGTTTTTTAAAAACGAGGGTATAGATAAGGTGGTTTTTTATAATTTTATATATATATATATATATATATATATATATATATATATATATATATATATATATATATATATATATATATATATATATATATATATATATATATATCAGCTGGTCTTGGCCGAGACCGTCTCATTCTGAGACGAGGCCCAGCCCACCTTTCTCTCTTTGATTTCATCTTCTGGGCATTTTACAATTCTAATCATAAAGGTATCAGTTTTGACCTTAAAGATATCAATTTCAATTTAATCATACCTGTATGAACTACATTAATCATGAAACTGAATACTATAAAATGAGAATTGAATAAATTAACAATGAAATTGAATACTATAAAAACTTAATACTGATACGCATTATTTATGTACATTTTATATCAATTTTGACCTTAAAGATATCAATTTCAATTTAATCATACATGTATGAACTATATTAATCATGAAACTGAATACTATAAAATGAGAATTAATAAATTAACAATGAAATTATTTTGGTTTGAAGGAATGTGGAACAATTATATCTACAATATCTTAGTTTGTTAGTAGAACATGTATGTCTAAATGGTTTGGGTAAACATTGATGTTAATATATGAAGGCTAACTTACTACAATGATTATGTTAGTAGAACATTGATTATGTTTTAACCAACTATAAAGTTGTAATGCTAACTTACTAAAATGATATGTTAAAATACTCAATTTTCCTCTTAAAATAATCAGTTGATATGTTAAAATACTCGATTTCCTTCTTAAAATAATCAGTTGATATGTTAAAATACTCAATTTTCCTCTTAAAGTAATCAGTTGATATGATAAAATACTCAGTTTCCCCCTTAAAGTAATCAATTGATATGTTAAAATACTCAATTCTCCTCTTAACATAATCAGTTGATATGTTAAAATACTCAATTCTCCTCTTAACATAACAGTTGATATATTCAAATACTCAATTTTATAGTTGTAACGTTAACTATCCATTCATATTGTATAAGTAGTTGTAGAAATCATTTGATGTACAAATTATTTGATGTATGTAATTGATGCAAAAATTTGTTGTACAAGTTGTATATGTTTAACAAAGAATGGTATGCAATCACATTATATGTTTGTTTCTTATTCTAACTTGAATGCAAAACTGAGCAAAGCAAGAGTAAAATTGATATCTTTAAGGTCAAAATTGATACCTTTAAGGTCCAAATTGAAATTTTTCCAGAAAAGTGAAAAAAAAACGATTTTGAAGGGCAAAGCGCGCGCGTGCACACCACACGCCTATCATTGGGCCGGCCCATGTCCCGTCTCATATTGAGGCCGTCTCGGCCAAGTTTTTGTGTATATATATATATGCTTTTTTTGACACGAATGATCATATTCATAACACTAATTCACAACACAAAAAAGGATTCATCAAAATGTGACATTTTATTTCAAAATCTCTTCAGAGGTTCTCTTTCAGGGCAAGATTTACCAACAAAACTGAAAGCTGAGTACAAATAACATTACAAAATTAGTTGAACATTATGAAAATAAATGAAATGTGGTCATATTTTTGAATCATATCTTTCTATTTATGTCTCTAAAATGTAAATTACAAAAGAATGTAGCAATTACAAAAGAAAATCCATTGACAAAATCCACACCCACCTGGTTTTCCCTGTATAATGTCATGGGACTTCAAGAAATACTCGAACCCCCGAAAAGAAAAAGTATATAGAAAGATCGTCTTTTTGAAGGTTAACGAGTCTCGGTTAAGATATACCCAGAAAAAGGTAATTGTAAAGTTCAAGGGAAAGTGAAACTCCCTCCAATGTCGGTATTCTGAGCGCCACCTGGGGGTTTGATTGCAACCCAAAGAAGGGAAATTGTGATGGCGATAAGACCGGCCCACACGAAAACAATGGTGGGTGTTCTTCCTCTTCTTCCCATAAGCCCTTTAGCAAAAGGATAAAGATGAGCCAAGACCCAGAAACTAAAGAACACCCCTCCGAGTAGTCTACTCCATTGTGGGATCGTGCTGTAGATTGTACGGCTAAAACCAACCGCGATAGCGATCAAGTTAATCATGATGATCACAAGGGGAGGGATCATCAGAGACGTCCATTTCACAATGTAGAGATCGATGAATTCATCGTCGTTGTCATCACCGCCTGATTTGGATGTCAAAGTGAAAGAAATTTCGATACCAGCAATGACCTTGAGCAAACCCTGAAGAACAGCGGCAAGGTGAGCACTTGTGCCTCCGATAAGCCAGAATTGTTCATTTCTCCACCATTCTTCGAGATTAATTCCAGACCATTTAATCTCGAGAAGTGCAAGCAAGCAAAGAGTTAAAGATATGATGAGGAGGTATATGAGAAAGGTTATGCTAAGGGTTTGGACGATAAATTGACCCGTAAAAAGGGAAAGTGCGGGAAGGAAACAGTAGACTATAAGGAAAATGGAGGTGAATGGGTAAATACCGACGTTAAGATAAGCAATTCTCTGGAGAAGCTTCATTCGATGGCTGGCTAAGAGAGCGTTGTTTCGAGAGAAGAAGATCTCGACCGACCCTGTGGCCCACCGAAGGACTTGGTGCAGTCGGTCTGTAAGATTGATGGGTGCAGTCCCACGGAAGGCATCCCTCTTTGTTACACAATAGATTGATCGCCAACCACGGTTATGCATCCGGTAACCTGTGACCACATCTTCCGTCACAGATCCGTAAATCCAGCCAATACGACCACCCCACTCGGTTTTGTCCTCATACCAACATGAAATGACACTAATGGCCTCAGCAACTGTAGAAGCGTCCAGAAGGTCCCGAGGGATGGTTAGTGCGCCAGGTGGTCTGCCATTCTTGATTGATGGGTGATCAGCAAGAGGTCGTCCTTGGAACTCCGCCACAGGAATCGAATCAATAAGAAAGCTCGAGTTACCAAACCTTTTGGGAAGCAAAGAAAGGTCCATTTCATCGTCAGAATCTCCCATTCTAAGTGCATGGTTTTCTTCGGAGGATGAATCAACAGCAACACGATGCTTCTTGCGACGAGGAAAGCAGCAGTCACAGAAACCACGACGTACCTTGGACCTAGGTGGGTCAAACCCGTAAAGGGCAACCCTACGGAAAAGACACCCAGTACCGACATAAACTGGCCCTTGAAGCCCATCAAGAGCTCGCATGTTGATGTCAAAGAAAACAGTGTTGTGGTTTGCATAACGATCAGATGGGTCAATGCCTTCAAACCTCTGAGGAAACTGGACGTAACAAAGACGATCCCCACCACGGTCCATCATGAAGCACATGCCCTCTCGGATGGCTTGGGAGTTGTAGATATAGTGGTCACAATCCAAGTTAAGAATGAAAGGTCCATTTGACATGATTGCAGATGCACGAACGAGTGCATTCATAGCCCCCGCCTTCTTGTTGTGATCATAACCAGGACGCTTCTCTCGTGAAACATAAACCAGCATCGGAAGACGAATATCAACTTCAGTATAATCAATAGGGATCTCATCACCAGCTGGAGATCCTTGAAGAGGTTCATCACTTGGCGGCTTCAACATTACCTGCAACATAATCACATCAGTTATAAGTTTATGGCTCATTAGCAAAGCAAGAGTAAGAGCTATATGGGAGATACACAGCATGTGCTAAGATAGCAATCAAAAGAAGAAGATACCTGTATGATTCCTGCATGATCACCCTTAGAATGTTCAGATGCCGATTGTAACCAAGTGCCGGGCCAATGGGTTCCATCAGCCATCCAAGTTGCTTTTTGCACCTTTATAGGTTCTAATAATGCTTCATCTCCGGCTTGCTCTCTCTGCATTTTCAAAGCCTTAATCTCTTCTCGGGCATTGTAAGCATCAGAACGTCGTCGAATTGAATCAGGAAGACCATTAACACGAACTTTGAATTCATCATACTCACGTTTAATCCTACGACGATCCTTGACAAAATCTGATTTGACTTTGTTCTTGTAAGGATCTCTTTTCAGAGCGAAATAGGACTCGGGATTTCTGGGTTCAATATCGTGTTTCCGACAAAATGGGACCCACAAGTTAGCAAAACTTGCTGCTTCAGCCATTGCCTCAAAAGTAAGAAGGGCACCACCATCATCAGAGACATAGCATGAAAGCTTTTCTACCGGGTAATCAGCTGCAAGAATCGAAAGGATTGTGTTCGCAGTCACAAGAGGAGGTTCCTTTTCTGGATCAGCCGTTGACACAAATATATCAACTCCAGGAAGGTCAGACTTTCCCGTAGGATTGTTGGGACCGGGCAATTCAAACTTCTCTTTCAGAACGTTAAGGTCGGTAACACGATTAACCGGGCTAAGCTTAGGGAGCTGGTCAAGGACCCAAGAGAAAGCGAACCAAATCTCACAAACGACAGACATACCCCACAGCCATATTGCATCAGTGTTAGGATTTTTTACCCTCCAAGCAAGAAATAGTCCAAGAACAGCCAGTCGAATAAACACAAGAAGCCTGCAAGATGATTGCATAAAAAACATCTGTTCTTAGCAAACATTAACAAATTAAATAGCTTCATTTGATTCTCAACTAACTGGGTGCACAGAAAACCTCTTTTATTGCATGCAGGGGCGGATCAAAAAAAAAAAAAAGTGATGTCGATAATTTAAGTAAAAAATCTAGTGTTCACTATCAACATTATTTGATTAACGCAATTGCTCAGCAAAGTTTTCATATTTTTGAACAACATATAATGTCATCGTATTTTTGAAACAACACAATTTTAATGTCTTCGACGCTATTTTATCTTTGTGCTATTTTCGATCACGGTAATTTCATGAGGGCTGATGATAGAGTACTTAAAATAATGTTGCAAACATGGATGACTGTGGTAAGAAAAATATATCCACAAGGAATAAGAAAAAAAAAAAAGATAGATATGAGGTGTATTACCTATATGGGCTAATAACAGCTGCTGGTATCTTCAATTTGCGAGTAAGAGGCCTCCAAGGCTTGTTCAGAAACTCGTTTGGCTCATGAACCGCATCACCACCACCACCACCATCGTCATTTCCAAATCCTCCTTCCTTAGGCCAAATAGCATTTCCGTAACCATAGGTACCCTTAGTCTCAAACAACCATCTATTATGATCAAACTCCGCACCACCAGTCTGACTCCTCTTATACATATTAGATCTCATAACAGACATCTGTTTATCTTGCTTTGACGGTGGTAAAGGTAAAGGCCGTCCGGTTGTATCCACCGCCTTTTCATCCAAATCGGTCTCCTTATAAGGCTCTTTACACCCAGGGCACATAGCCTCACCTCCTTTAACAGCATCAGTATAACAATCCCGACAAATCTTAAAATCACATTCACACGGGAGAATATCGTTACCCCTTCCATCACTCATCACCTTCCCGTCACAACCCTTGACTTGACACGAAGACCCTTTTACCCCCGCCATCTGAGGATGGCTTGCCTCAGATTCTGTCACCTTATCCATCAAATGAGCACGAGTTTCACTATTAAAACCACCCGTAAAAAGGGAATTCGAAACATATTGCTCCTCCACTCTTTGAGAAATCGAAGGGTCCATGGGCTGATTATCAGGAGTAGGAGGGATATGAACTGTGTAATTCATAAACTCCATACTACTAAGCTCACTATCAAGATCCTCTCTTGATAGATTATCTCTAGAGTAGTTGACATAACGACCCGACGGAGTCCGCCTAGCAAATGTAACCTGTGGTTGACGCATTGGCCTCCCTGGTGGAAGGTCAGAAGAATCAGACAAATTGGATCTAGTGGGCTTAAACATCTTTTAACTATTCAATCTCTAAACCCCAACAACAACAAACAAAAATTGATCAAAATCCTAATCCCATCACAAAATTAGCTCAAAACTCATCATTAATCCTCTCAAAACCCTAATCTTTTCAATCTAACATACATTCCACACCCATAATTTACCAAAAGATTTCAACTTCAAAACACAAATAACATAAAGAATGAAAAAAAGGAAGTATATTCAACACAAAAGACCAACCCCATATATCATACAAACATCAAAATTCAATACATAATATATAAAACCCTCTTCCTTGATGATAACCCATAAAATCTTCAATCAATATAACAAATACATACAAGACATGTTCTCCATAACTTAAAAATATGCTTAATTGATGCAATAATTCACAAAAGCAGGCTTCCCAAACTACACCAAACGACAAAAAAACGTGCAACAGTCAAACTACAGAACCAATCAAGTTAAGAGAGAGGAAAATACCTTCAAGTGTTGAACTCCACAACAATGGCAGTACTTGACCTTAATCCTTGTTAAATAACCCAAAAAATGGTCAGAAAAATTCTTAATAATTAATTTATTTTTCTAAAACCGTGTTGGCAAATCCTGAAATCTTCAAACCTTATGAAGTTGCTTTCATTGCATGACATACATCCAAAATGTCTACAACCATTTAAAAATTCAAAAGATTAGATTTTTATTAATAGACTTAGTCCAACTAACAAAAATCATCACTTGGGAAATATCAAACCACCAAAAATTGCATTTTTTATACAGACTTGAGACCAAATAGTAAAAACCCAATTATATAATCAGATTTTAGTTATACCCACAAAGAAAAATCTGTTTTTTTTCTGACTAAAAGTTGAGTTTTGAAGCTTAGACAATGATTAAGTGAGTTAAAAATTTGTGGGTAGTTGATTAAATTGAGTATAAATGTTTCAATGGAAGGATTGGGGAGAATGGTGAGTTGGGTTTAGACAATGGAAGAAGAAAGAAAGAAAGACGGCTAAAGTAAGGAAGACAAGAGAGAAAAATAGAATTGAAGTTCAAATAGATAGAGTATACTATGGATTATGGAATGTTTTGGGGCAGATCACGCCTAAAACGCGGATGTAATTTAGGCATCCTTCAAATTGATTGTATTTATTTGTACTCCCTCCGTTTTCATTTGTTCTTCCCATTTGGAATCTGGGAAGAAATCAATATAAACTATAATTACAAAATAGATGCTATGAGAGTTGAGTAAAATAATATAAAAAATAAAAGTTCTATTGATTAAAGTGTAAGTGTAATAATATCATTAAATTTCATTGGGTGTATGTAAAGTAAATGCATTAGGAATTAACATGTAAATTAATTTTTATAGATTAGAGAGTAAGTGTAATAATTTCCTTGAATTCTATTGGTTACTGAAATAGAAAGATTCTAAATGGGAAGAACTTTTAAAAATTTCCAAATGGGAAAAGTGAGAAGAACATATGAAAACAGAGGGAGTAGTATTTTAAGATCAATTTGAATTTTGGTTCTAAAATATAAATTTAGCACTAACATCCGATTTGCTAATTGAACATTATTCATTTCCTACTTTTAATTTATATTTTATTATTAATTTATAAGTTAAAACATGGTCACGTGAAATCGTAGCTTGTTTGATTCGTCTCAATGCAAGGACTATTTATTTCAACTTTTCATGATTTCTAATTATGCACAATTAGAGATATTAATGATTGAATAAGTGCATTAGATAAAGTGTATGAAGTAAATGGGACATTAGTGGTGAATTGGGGAGAATATATTTTTTGATATTGTTTCCCTGTATTTTTGTTTACTCAATATATTGTTGAGAATTGAGATATTGAGAATAGGTTTTGCTTGAATATACAGTTAGTGTAATTTCGGTACAAATATTTGACAAATTTAAATTATTTAATGGTTATATTTTTTTTCTTCAATAATCTCATTTACTTTACAAAATTCATTTAAATCTATTACCATTTGAACATGTAATATTAGGTGGTTATGAAAAATTATGAACATGAAGTATTTTTTTTCATGATCAAACTTTCATTACCGTAGGAATGATACGATGCATATGATGAAAATTTGTACTACAAATCATTCTCATTATCACAAATTAGTATCGTTAATCAAACGGACAATTAGTATAATTCTTCAGAAAAATATAACAATACGCTTTAAATTGGTAAGTTTTCAAATGTGATAGTAGGAATAATTTTCATGGCTTATGTAATCAAATATCTTATTTGTTTCTTTGTCTTTATGTCTAAGATAAAAAAAATTTAACTACCATAAATATTTAAATAATTACGAGTTAATAATACATCAATTTATTTTAAGATTTGATCATAACTCAAATACTCAATTCAATTCAACTTCAATCAAGTTCACATCTATTCAATTACGGGTGGAATCATTTCAATTTTAGGTTAAACTCATTTCGTGATTAAGGTCACTTACGAGTTGGAATATAATAAGTCAAGGCCATTCATTTTAAATTAACATGCTCATAAATCATAATTGAAGATACGTAAAACTAATTTTAAAGTTGTGTGAGCAATTATATAACTCTAACCTTTATCCTTGATGAATAACATGATGATATGATTAATTAGTTTAAATATTATGTCATTTTAGAAGTGTTAAAACAGACTCAATGATAAAACATAACATCTAACTCAATCTTATAATTATATCCAATAACCAAATGAATCATCATCATCATGCTACCCAATATATTTCACTCACAGAAAATTATGAACGAGGTCTGGAAAGAAAAGGAAGGCGATAACTCATACCCATAAAGAGATCGTGGCTAAAAAGAGTTTCCGACTCCAGAAACCATCATCATCCTACCCAGTGTATCTCACTCATAGAAAATTATGAACGGGGTCTAGAGAAAAAAGGACGGCGAATCGGCAATAACTCATACTCATAAAAGAGAACGCGGCCAAAAAGAACTTCCAGCTCCGGAAACCAATGACCAAATGAATATTATAGTTATTTATGTTATGAAGTTGTTGTAACTTGTTACGCGTTTTTGGCTTCTTCCTATAAATTAAGTACTCCACACTTAAATAAATAGCTGTTGCACACTTTTTTCCTCGTAACCAAATTTGATTTTCACATAAGATGGTCATTTGATTTAAATTTCACACGCAAAATTAAGTTCATCTTTGCCTTTAAAAATAGAATAACTTGCTCTTAATCAATACATAATCTATCATTTAATTTACACCTAGGTTTTTTAGTTTTTATTACTAATTATTAATTAATTTTTTATTTTTTCAATTTCATAGTGTTGATTACATTTAAATTATTAGAAACATATAATGATATATTTAAAATATAATTTGTAATGGATACAATACAGTTAAAATATAAATACATACTCCATACATAGTACTCTCTCTGTATCTTTTTAGTTATCTTATTTCTTTATATGGCAAATTCATATCAATTGTCTAATTTCCGTTTTTGTCTATCTTTTTTTACTTAAATACCCCCACTTTTACTACTCCCAATATCCAACTTATCACCTTTACAATTAATTTAATCAATTAAAATACCCGACTATCACCTTTTTAATGGACTCCACACCACCGTTAATAATCGTAAAAATCCAAATGGGACATCTAAAACGATTCGAAGGGAGTATAATTGCAAATTTGCAATGAAGCTTGAAGGAAACTCTTCATTGCTAAGAGTCAAACATCATGTAGCCTGTGGGAGTAGTTAAAACTTAGAAAAGGCCTTTACATGGTCGTTGTGATTAACTGATTATTTGCTATGTATACTCAAAATTTAGGTTCGGGTCTATTTAAATTGTAGTCCGAATCATTTAATATTTTGATAAAAAAGTTTATAAAAATTGAATTAATTAAGTAATATATACTAACTTAGACAAAAAAAGTCGAGTTCATATGACAGACTTGCTGAACTAAAAATTCGATTCACCTTATAAACTTATACTTATCTTGGATTTAGGCATGATCGAAAATATTCCAAAAAGAACTTAGGAACATAAAAGTGAGAAGGTGGTATGAGGTAGAAAGGTGGGAGATGGTAAAACTTTAGGTTTGCAAGTAAGTGACTTATTTCCTCAAAAATGGACCTACTTTTTGTAAATAGATTTGATTATTTGGACAAATTGAACATGAAGTAAAGGTAAAGTTAATGGACACTTTTAGTAGTCTGTTAAGGCGATCTAGATATTTTGGGATCTAGAGTAAAATAGTAAAATTGGGGCTTTTTCTCTTTACAGCATATTACCTGACATCTATATAGACCCTTCTACAACCATTAAATTTTGCATCGTTTATATAGAGCCCTGGGCGACGACTCTTCTTGCCCATTTCTAAGGTCGGCCCTGTATTCCGCACAAGGTAAGGTCCGAGCAGAGTTTTTTTTTTCTTTTTCTGAAAAATGTGAACAAATCATACTCGTTCCTCCAAGATGGGAGTAACGAGAGATGTGTGCAGTAAAAAAAACCCCAATCAATACATACGTTCAATTGTCGAATTTCAAATCTTCAACTTCACATGTAAATGCTGTATCCAGTCTAAAGTCTAGTCGTGATAATTGTTGCAAAAAGCAAGTCTCAATCAATTATCGTTAATCAATTCATGATTAGTCATGACGGCCTACGTAAGTCGTATCTTCATTCATAGCATCTCTTATTTTCATCCCATGTGCTGTATTTTGTGAACAATTAATAACATATAATGATTTTCCTAATAAATTTACATTTAAAATCAATTTCTCGGTTTCTTAAAAAAGTTTTCATTTGGTATTATTGTTTTCATAAACTATCTTTCCTTTATAATATAAATTCTAGACAAAAATAATCTTATTCACCCTTATTTTAATATTTTAATGATACTCATGATTCTCATATATCTTCTATTAACTTCATTTTAGCATTATTTATTTTCCTTATAGCCTCAACATATTTTCCACTAACATAATAAAAATAATTTTTATTAGTTGTGGTTTCAAAGTATATTTTTTCCACTAACTTTCTTTTAATATTTTTCTAATATTTATGGTGCTAAATTTTCCTCCATTAAATTTATTATTCAATAAAATAATATATCAACTACTTAAAAGATAATACCATTTTTCTTTCTTATATTTATGGTGCTAAATTTTCCTCCGTTAAATTTATTATTCAATAAAATAATATATCAACTCCTTAAAAGATACCGTTTTTCTTAACTTCCGTTAACATTCCTACTGGAACCTTCATTAAGGAACTACGAAAGTACCTTTTTTTTTTTTTTAAACCGTCTCTTATACGAATACGAGCATTCGAAAATCGAATCATTCATGTTCAACTTGGCATGATCTCATCTAATGCTCCTAACAATGACCATTAACAATAATACTAAAGCTCTATTTGATAAAATGACTAGGGAATTGGGGAAGAAGAAAGAACAACTGGTATAACTTAGCTTAAGGCACTAAACTGCACAAATTGGAGAATCAGAAAAGGGAGGTTAGCTAGTTCTGCAAATCTGTACATCCCACATCCAAACGGACAAGAAAAATAAAATAAATAAACCGACTAATTCTCCTGCCTTCGATCAGTCGTAGAACAGCAGCAGCAACCACAACAGTTCCACGAACAACATCCTTTGCACGAACAGCAATCGTTAGAGCATTTCGGTCGTGAACATTTGAAGCAACTCGGTATGCAGCACATCAAGCATTTAGGCCACCCGAAACAACTGCAGCAATTTGTGCATTTCGGGCACTCGAAACACGTCTTGCAGCAGTTTGTCGGGCAGCAGTTTGTCGAGCAGCAATTCGCAGAGCAACAGTTTGCGGGCCAGCAGTTTAGGGTGCAGCAACAAGAATTCGGGCAACGAGGTCGCCAACATTTCATCTTACAGGAACAACTACAACAGTCCCAACAGCTACAAGACCGGCTACAGGACGTATTGGTGGGTTGTGGATGACGGTGTTTAGGGTGGAGGTTGAGGGTGTCTCGGATTTTCTTGAGTCGGATTTGTGTGGTAAGGTTCTCCATTTCGTGGACGTATCGGCAGAGATGGCGAATGTAATCCGGGTATAGCTCCAAGTTGCAGTGACCACCACCTTTGATCCATAAGGGTTCATAAGGTTCCCTGGCCCGTTTCCATAGTCCGTTTCCGTGTAACCAGTTCACTACATCGTCTTCTGTACCCTGCATCACATATGAATTAAATTGCTTAGAGCCTCTTAGCTTTCAGCTTATCATATGAGAAAGTCGGAAAGTAACACATGAAGTCATGAACTATATCAACATTTGTGTTGCTCAAATTGGATTTTAGGAGGTGAATTTCTGGAAAAGCAAACGCAAATTTCAATCATGTAGAAAGAAACTTTATTTTGCGACTTAAAACGCGAGTGGGTAATCTATTTTTCTAGATTTATTTAAAAAAAAGAAATAACGACAAGTCGAAAATAATTCCAATTGTAAAATATTCCCTCGGATGGGTAAGGAGGGTTCAATGTGCGTTGTTCTAGGCCTTATCGTTACAATATAACCGCTAATAAGATAATGAAAAGAATAATAAACCGCCCACCATCATAACATTGTGAATAAAATTTAAGCACATATGATAAGAGATGATTTGACAACTCAACCAGCCGATACCAAAATACTATATATAGCCCAAAGAATCAACTAAAGCCTTTGTTTGAAGTGAATGTTGTTAGTGTAAGTGTCAATTCTCTTAGCTTGCGAGACGATTTTGATCATCTCATAGCCCAGTCTATGGCTTGCACATTGGAAGACAAAACTGGGTGTACAAGAAAGTATGAGAGGTTGAGGTTTGGATCACTTCATGAATGAGGCCAGGATGGGGAAAGGTGCCTTGAACGAGGCATAAGGGGTTAAAGAAGTTAGTGAATGGTCTGCAGTAGGCGCTCGTTCGAGCGGGCATGATGTTCGTCCGAGCAGCCTATGCAGGGGCAAAACACAAATTCTTTTTTTTCTTGCATGGTGGACAAGTCTTAGGCTTTTGGGCAAGGGTTATTCTAGCTTGTTCGAGAGAAATTCAAAATATCATTTACATCACAGATCTTCAGGCAAATATGGCTCCATGTAATAAGTACAATCAATTGCGTAGTTAATTGTAACACAAACAAAACATGCTTTTGGGAGTTGTACTAGAAAGTCCAAACACGCGTTCAGAGATATGATAAGATAGCTTACATGTATCACCAGCACAGGACACTTTACTTTCCGAATCTTTCTTATATTCTGCATTGACATCATCAACATGGTTAAGCATAGCAAATGCAAGGGACAATAACTTCATTCACCAAAAACATAGCAATTAGCAGAATGGTTCACAATTAAATTATCATTGCATATAAACTGCAGCTCGAGGTGTTCAAAATCGACCCGATGACCTAATGTTTACCGACTTTGTAACCGAACCCGACTTGACCCAACTTTAAAATGGATTTAAAATAATGTAAAAATCAACGTGAACATACGACCCAATTTTAAGCCAACCCAAAAAAACATGACCCGAAATCGACCCGAATGAATACCTCTAACTGCAGCAAATAGTTTGTGATTCTAATTTGCACCTAGCTGGTTTGAGTTAGCATCGGTTCACTTAACCCACAAAGGCATACATGTTTGATGATCTTTCTAATCATATGGTTAAAACTCCAAACACCAGTGTAAAAGAAGAGAAATAAAAATGTTAGAGCTCACTCACCCTATAGATATCGACACAGAAAGTGAACTTCACATGGCACAGAACGCGAAGTCCAGAGAGGATGGCACTGTGCAAAACCACTCCCCTCAACCTCGGGAGTTTTGAGGCCAAGTGTAGTGTTGGCCCACTTCCAACTGACTGTCCGTATAAAATTAATTCTTCTTGACTTGTTCCATATTCGGTCTGAAGACACTGGTAAACAGCCTCTATATCAGCATATGTATTGCCCTCGCTAGGCTGGACCATGGAAAACACAAATGAGAAACGTAAGTTCCTTAATAAGCTTGAATCCCATCATTCTATTTAACTGCTAGAACTTAGGAATTCACAAGAAAAAGATGTAGAATTTAACGGTGTTGTATCATTTCAAAGATTTACATACTGCTATGTTTACAAGTACTTCAGCTTACATAAAGAAAAGTGACGATAAGGTACTCTCAATCCCAGTCGGATCATCGGACAACCTTTTTTGATATGGTTTTTGTGTATAAAACTTATCAAAATGTTACGATCTTAAATAAAATGTTGGAATTTTTTCAGAATGAGCTAATGTTTATCTCAATTAACTTTGAACTATAAGATCTAAAGACACTTGTAGCATTGCTTGGTAATCAAGTTACAAAGTCCGTGATCTGTCTATCATGCCTCGGAAAAATTAATAAAAGTAATACTTTATAATGTGACAGCCTACCTTACCAGTAGATGCACCATATCCAGAGTAATCATACCTGCGGATTAGCACACAAGAATGGATAAACACCAGATAGGAATGTAACTATCGAAGACATTGCATAAAGAAAACGGATGTAGTGTAAACGGACAGTTTAATACAACTTTAAAAGCCGTGCCATATTACTAAACCTAGCCATAGCATCATAAATCTCAAAGTAGACGATGTAACAAATAAAATTACTCCATGGGCATCAAATTCATTTTGATCATTTTGAGTTCAAAATCGGGTATTGAGTTCACATTGATTTTTACATAATTTTAAATTCATTTTGAATTCGGGTCAATTTGGGTTCGATTACAAGGTCGGGTAAATATCGGGTCATTGGGTCTATTTTGAAGACCTCTACCTATAGCTGTAAAGAGGATAAAATCAGGGACGGGTCTATTCAAGGGCCAATTGCGACCATGGCTCCATTCGAGAAAAAACACCTTATTACAATTTCTGGGTAGATATTACACAAACCCATCAAAGCTTTGGTTTTGATTGTTCATTTCAAAGGCAATAATTTCAGTAATATTCTAAGGCAATATTTTGTAAAAACCTTCATCCAATTCAACACTATTACGATTTGGCACCACCTTACTTTGCATTCTAGCTCCGTCTCTAACGATAATCAAATTAGCAATCAATCACCAATCCTACTTACAAGCTCCCTCCATGATATAAGTAGTGAAAGACAATGCAGGGAAGAATTTAATCAATTACATTCCAGATTTGAAAACTTTCTCATTAAAGGCAATCAAAAATAAGGTTATCTTTCACCATTTTTAACATGAATACAAATTCTTGCTATAGACGGTCTATAGCATAGACGGTTGTAATGGTCCAGCTCATTTTTACACTTTCTAAAAAAACAACTGAAATTTCCATTGGGCTGGGCTGCTGAGAGTGTCCATAGACGGTCTCTCAAGAGACCGTCTGTAACATGAAAGATTGTCAAATTCCCAAGAAAAATCCCACATTACCCTAGGACACAAATGCCCAACACAGCTTCTGTCACACAAGTGACAAACTACCCCCCTTGAGAAACTCTAAAAATACATGGCTCTACACACAATGTTATCTTTGAAAATGAAATGCATCAAAAGAAGGGCTTAAGGAGGTAGTGACCACAAGAAGGCCAAAATAATTAGACAATCTAGATCCTAGTAAACATAAAAACAATTGAAAAAGGCCTTTTTCCATAGCATTTCTAAACTATAGCTCAATAATTATCATACATTATTTTCCAAAAGTTATTTTTTGTGATAAAAGTTGGTAGTACATGTTCACAAGGGAGAAAAAGGTCATTTTCTCTCAAAAGTGAGCTCCAAATTCATGCTTTAGTAAGTAAATCTAAAGCTTTTACACCAAAAACTATGGCCAATTTACAGAAAAGTAAAAGAAGAACAATCCCTATCAAAACCAAATGCATCAACTTCTAATTCACCAAGAAGATGAATCTTATCACCAACCCACCATTTTATTACATAAAAGATAAATGAAACCCAACTCATAAAAAAAGCCCTTAAACATTAAAGTCACAACCCCAAAAGAAATAAAGAAACAACCCTTAAACATTAAAGACACAACCCCAAAAGAAATAAAGATTTGATCTTTTGGAACCCCACATGCCCATAACCTAAAAAAAAAACAGAAAACAAAATAAAAAAAGAAAATAGATGAAAGAGTTAAGAGAAACTGACCCCATTAAGTTGACTCTAAGATTGATTTTAAGCTGAACAAAGAGATCATAAAGTTGACCAAGGTCAGCAGCATTTCCATGAGAGTAAAGAACAGTAAGCCTAGCATAAGGGTTTTTCAAGTAAAAAGCTACAATCTTGTTTCCTTTTTTAGTCTCAATGACATGAACATTCAATAGAGGGTCATCTCCTTGAGGGATTGGTACTGATGAAGCTGTTGAAACTGCTACAAATTTTCCATCAGAATCCCTCTTTTTCACTTCATAAGTTGCTGGAGATGGTGGAAAAAATGCAAATTTAGCTGCCAAATTTGACATTGAAAAACCCATTTTAGCTTCAGATCAGAAAATACCCAACTCATGAATGCATGTGGAAAGGGAGAAAATTGATAAAAATTTGAGCTTTTTGGGTTTTTCTAGGTTAAAAATGGAGTTTTTTTGGGGGTAAAAATGGGGTTTTAGTAAAGGTTGTAAACAGAGGTACAGAAGCAAGAAAGACAGAAAATTTGGAGTTTTGAGAGGTGGGTTTTTTGTATTGTTGTTGAAAGTTGATGTTAATGGGTTAAATGGGGAGGGTCTTTTTCAAAAATGGAAACTTTATTTGGATTTTGGTTGAAAAAATTGAAATTTGATGAAAATGGAAACAGAAATATCAAGATATGAATCAAAACTTGAGACTGATGCTTACAATGATGTAACAAACTCAAGAGAAATGGGTCTTTTTCAGGAAAAACAAAATAAAAAAAATGATTAAAAATTGAAAATAGAGTTAAATTCAAAGTGGGTGTTTAATGAGTGCAGAGAAATAAATGAAGGGTCAAGGGATTTTATTAAACTTTGAATTGATTCAAACAAAAATAAGTGAGAAAAAAGAAGGAAAAAAATTTGGTCAGAAAACAGAGGAAATGGAGATAAATTTTTCTGAGTGTTTGGTACTATGAGGTTTAGCTAAATCTGTGTAAGATCACCTCAGTCATACCCTAAAGTACTTCTAAAGCTTTGTTTGGAGAGAGAACAAAGAAAAAAATAAAAAGCTCAAGCACAAGTCATTGGGAAAACTAGCATAAAATACAAGAAAATAAAAACAAAAACTTTATTTAAAGTACATGGTGAGCTCAAAAATAATATTTCCTCCGTTTTATAATATGCAACCGAATGTGACATGTTATTTGAGAAAATAGAAAATATCACTGTTAGTAGCAAGTATTATGAAATGGACAGAGAAAGTAGTAAAAATCAAACTCACGACTTTATCTGGAAAAAAAATTTAGCATAGATTTTGTTAGAAGTCAATATATTAACTAGTAGAAATATTTAATCTCAATGAAATCTCACTAAATTCACGATTAGCATAAATTGGTTTTAAAACAAAATCATGTTTTTTATATTATAAATAAAAAAGGGAAAATTCAGTTTTACTTCCTCCATTTTAAATTAGTTATAACATTGATAAAAATGACATTATTTATTTATTACTTTTAATTTGTGATTGATTTTCAATCTATAAATTAAAATATAGTCAAGTGAGATCTTGTTTGATTCGTTTTATTATAAAGATCATAATATCAAATTTTTATACTTCCTCCGTTCCATAATACTTGCTACATTTCACTTTTTTACGCAATCCAATGCACAATTTTGATCATTAATATCTTAAACTACACTTATTTAAAAATTATAAAAAATTAATATTATGAAAGTATGCGATTAGACGATTCAAACAAGATCCCACTTGACTATATTTTTACTTACACATTAGTTGCAATATGTAAAATAAGCTTCAACGATGAATAGTGCACAAAAACGAAATGTAGCGAGTATTTCGGAACGGATGAAGTAATTTTTTATCATTTATAAATAAATAAAGATATTAATGATTAAATTAGCATATTAAACTGCGTAGAAAAACCAAACGTAGTAAGTAAATTAAAACAAGAAAGTACTTAAGATTTAAGAACTAAGATAGTTGTGTCAGAAGAAGAGGAGATAGAAAGAGAGGAAAGATAAGAAATTTGTTTTTCTGTTTTATGGTTTTCATTGATAAAGCATGTGAGGAATAAGAAGAAGACAAAGGAAAAACAGGGTATTTCATGATGTTCTTGGAGAAAAAAGGGGGAAAAAAGAAGGAATGGACAATATTATCATAGTCATTATTATTGATTGGACTTCACATTTGTGCATTTGTGTAAAGATAAGGGAAATCAAAGTAGGAGTTGTAGAGTCTAGAGTGAAACAAAAATATTTCATAAGTAATTGTTCATACTTTTGGATCTTTAATCAATAATTAGTGTGTCTCACTATTGTTTTGACTAAATTAGTGTTTAAACATCCATCATTATCATCATCACTATACCAGTGTATCCCGTTTATTGGAAAACTATAATCAGGGTATGGAGAGGTAAGAATGACGGCAACTCATACTCATATGTATAGGAGGGTGTGATCAAAGAGTATTCCGGCTCAAGAAGAATCTTCAAAGAGAGAGAAATATGCAACTTACAGATATAATAAGTAGAATACGTACAAATAAATATGAATAAACATCAATGATTGAGGTAAATCTTGATCTAGTTTATTGTTTTAAAAGAAATGTCTTAGTTGGATCTTTGTCTAAATTTTAATAGTGTTTTTTGTCTAATTGGTAGTTTTTTTGTGACAGATTTAGCAAATAAATAATTAAAGCTTAAATTATATTCATGAACTAACGTAATCATCAATTTGAGTTTCAATAAATAATTAAAGCTAGCTTAAATTAATCAAGGAATTAATATTATCAACACTCTAAATCTCATGAGAAAAGAAAATATAAAACTATATGTCCCTCTCGATTAGCACTACAATTAATTTTAGTTTGTCCTATTGACAATAATCTCACATACAATTTTCTTTTAATCATCTCATTCACATATTTATTATCTATTTATCTTAATTACGTATTAATATTATAATCGCGTACCTGTTTTCGTCTTACTATCTTACTCAATTTTATTTCTTTTTTTAAAGGAACAATCCCCAACAACAGCCTTGTAATTTACTCGTTTTCATTTAAACAGCCTCCAACTTCGTTTATCCTCAACAACAGCCACCAAAGTACCAAAAGTGACATCGAAACAGCCAAGTTGCCCAAATGACCGGTTGTTAGCCTATTCTTACCTTTGACCAAAGCTAATGACCGTTGACCAAAAATAAAATTAAAAAAAAAAAAAATTCACTTCCTTCATCCCTTACCTTTCATCATTCACTCTTCTTCCTCCATTTCTTTATCTTCTTCCACTCCACTCTCCATACCTTTCTTCAAATACCCTTTATCCTTACCTTTTTTTTACCTTTCACCATTCACAACTCTTCATTCCAGACCACCATTGATAAATTAGAGCATTTTCAATGCTCATATTTTTCAAATCTTCTGCAATAATCACAACTTCTCCTATATTCCTTTCTTTGTCCCTAAACACTTTTCTTGTGACAAAACTTATGAATTCTGTGACCAATTTGAAAAAAATAAAAAAAACCCAACTAACAATTTTCACTTTTGCTGAAATTAATCTTAAATTTAAACTACCCAGATCCAAATAATCCTAAACCCACCTCAAAAAAGGTGATATTTTTCCAAAATTCAGTTTAAAAAATTTAAAATTTTTAGGTTTCTTAAAAATTATAAACCCAGAAACCCATAAAAAAACCCAACTAACAATTTCTAGGGTTTTGGGTAGTCTTAGTAATTGAAGAAATTGGAGGGTTTAGTTCTTGTTCAAGATATGGATCCTCAAAAATTCCATCTTCAAAAACAAGGCAATCTCCAATTACTTGTTCTTCTTCTTCATATTCTTCATAATTTAAACTTGAGGTTGTAAATGGGAAATTTTGGGAATTGGAAGAAAAGGCAAAACAAAGAATTGGGGAAGATAAAGAACTAAACTTTTTTGAAGGGTATTTGAAGAAAGGTATGGAGAGTGGAAGAGGATAAAGAAATGGAGGAAGAAGATTGAATGGTGAAAGGTAAGGGATGAAGGAAGTGAATTTTTTTTTTTTTTTTAATTTTATTTTTGGTCAACGGTCATTAGCTTTGGTCAAAGGTAAGAATAGGCTAACAACCGGTCATTTGGGCAACTTGGCTGTTTCGATGTCACTTTTGGTACTTTGGTGGCTGTTGTTGAGGATAAATGAAGTTGGAGGCTGTTTAAATGAAAACGAGTAAATTACAAGGCTGTTGTTGGGGATTGTTCCTTTTTTAAAAAAGCAAGTAGTGTAAGTATGACATAAGAGTAAATGATTGTTTTATATGCATGCAAGTAATAATCAATCTAATTAAATTCCAAAGACAGCATAATTACATGTAAAATCATAATGGGAAACAAATTACCTTAATAAAGTCGAAATTTAGGTTTGAATGTTATAAATTAACAACACCACTTTACAAATTTTCAAAAAAAAAAAAAAAAAAAAGACCACTTTACAAATCTTCATAATGCATGAATTGAAGTTTTCCAAGCTGGTTCTTTGCATCACAAAAAATTACCGACCAAAAATGAAAAAAATTGTAGGCGAAAAAGAATCAGGCCCAATCAATTAGAGTAAATATTGGTTTTATTCTTTGAATTTCATTTTTACTAAATCTTTCTCTTTTTTAGTCGAGTTGTAATAAAAAATAATGGACAAAACATATAAATATTAATAAATAAATAAATCTAAAAATTATAATCCCTCCGTTTTAAAAGATTTTTTTCTATTTGGAATATTTCACCTTAAGGATAAAAAAAATTTAATTAATCCTTTTTGAGATCCATGTGAGATTTCGCTAGATTCGTCTTAGTATACTTTTTTATTATGTAATTTTTATAATTTTTAATTATATGTATTTTGAGATATCGTGGTTTAAAATTTCCATTGAAAAGCAAAAAGTAAATGGGAAGAACAAAAGGAAACGGATGGAGTATAGAATAACCCAACATTTTTACGAATAATTCCACCAATTAACCATGAATAATCCCAACTTTAGGGGTATTGCCTAGAGTAAATCCGAGTAACTCAATGACCTCTATTATAGGTCATTCAAAATAATTAATGTAAATTAGAGAAAAAATTTAAAAATTTATATAAAACATTTTGAATTTCAAACAAAAATCAGAATATTTTTTTAATAATTTATTTACATTTTTTGTCATTTTTTTTAAATTTATTATTTTTTAAAAATAAAACTTGCTTTAGAAAATCATCAAATTACATTCTAGGTCATTTTTCCTAATTACTATTAGTAAGTGATTTTTTCTTATATTTTTTTATTTAAAAATTTATGAAAGTGGGAAATTAACAGTAGAAATATGACCCGCACGCTTAGCATTATGAGCGCAAAAAGATAGTGTGGGAAAAGGAGGATGGGAAAGTGACCCTCATCTCTAGGGGTATGTCCTATATGTCTAACTAAACTCCGACACTTGGATTAACTCTCTAATCTTTTTATTTTACCTCTTTAATCCTTAATCAATTCATATTTTTTCCCATGTTAAAATGACTATATGAGGTTTATCTTCTAAATAAAGTGCTTAATTGAATATAAAAAGTAGCGTCTAAAGTTGAAAAAAATAGTAAGATATGATAGGAATAGTAATGTATAGAGGGTTATAGAATTAGTTAAGGAATTTAAGAATCTCGACAGTTTGATGGTATTTGTTAGTGGCAAATTTTAAGTCAGATATGTTAAAATTATCATTTAAACAAAAAATATGCATGATTTGAATACCAACCACTAAAAGGTTACTTTTTTTGTTATAATATAGTTATACAATATTTTGCTTTTATTTATAGACCAAAATATTTTCGGATAGTCAGACCCCTTTAGATCTACAAAAACATCCTTCAGGACCATCACCGGTCATCGTAATGTATATAATATTGTATAGCATCAAACTCTCAATTCAAGTATGATGTAAAAAATAATTATAGTATTTATCATAATCAACTTTTGATTAATTTAATATAATTTCAGTACAAATGTCAAATTGATCCAAATTAAAACACTAGGCAATAATCAGTCTAGGTAGGTGGAAGATTTGTCAAAAGGCTAAGCTGATTAACACTATGCTTCCTTTCTTGGTGCTTGGTGGACCTCAATTAATGTGTATTTTATTAATCGTTTAAGCTTATTATATATATTGTGATTAATTTGTAATGAGATCTTATTTGAATCATCTAATCGCATACTTTCATAATATTATCTTTTTAAAAGTTTCAGATTTGTATAATTCAACGTATAAATAAACAAAATAACACATTGACATGCGTAAAAAAATGAAATGTAGTAACTATAATGTAACGGAGGAAGTAGTTATCAAGCTCCAAATTTGGGGTTGTATAATAATGCTTGTATTTATATACTCTACTCATTAATTGGATAAGTTTAGAGTAGACTATGGTCCATGAAGATACTAGTAGTATTGTAGGATTAATGTATGTCCCATTCAATTTTTGATCATTTCATTTTAGACTTGAGACTTGAGTGGTCAGGGACATTGGACATCATGCAGCATTATCCGAAAAAATTAGTGATAAATTAGTTGTTATTACTCCGTTCGTTTTTTTATATTTGTCTACTTTACTATAATTTATAATGGACAGTTTTAAATATTTGTTCATTTTAAAATACTTTTTCATTTTTGAAAATCTTTTTTCCCAAATATACCCTCTCACAATTCCTTTCATTTTCCCCAAATATATTCTTTCTATATTAATGACAATGATAATTTCCTTTTTTTCTTTATTTTATCTTTAATTTATAAATGCTTTTTCTCTCTCATAATATCATTACAATCATTACTTCACAATACTATTAAATTAAAATAATATATCTACTTACTAAAAAAATTCTAATTTTTTAAATTTGTGTAAAAAATCCATTGTGGATAATTTTTTAATAACGGAGGGAGTAATATACAAATACAATATATGTGATTTGATGTGTAAAGTAGTTACTACTAATAAACAAATAGAATTATAGAAGTAATATTTAAAACTATATTTTGAAATGAGTCTAAAAATATCTCTCTTGACTCTTATCTTACAAATTTATTGAGAGTATCATAAATTTATAATAGAGTTAATGTGTAAATAGTGTAAAAAGTATAAATGTTACATTTAATATAATTTATTTCTATATATAGTACAATAGTACTGGAGATCAAATATAAGGTAAAGATACGTAGCAACTACTATCACATATATGATACTCTAATCGGTAATCAATAATCGCCTTACTTCTGATCCGAATTAATATATAAATTGTTTTAGTTTTAATTTATTTTTATTCAGAATATATAGGCTAAAAATTTTCTACAAACAAGGGGAAAGGTTATTGATTCTTCATGTAGATGAATGACTCTCTGACCGGTGAGCATCAAATTCGTCATAAGGGTGATAGATAATGCTCTCGACCAATAAGGTAATTCAATTAACTTTTAATTCTTTAGGTTTGTATAAATAAAAAAGTGTATGTCACTGATTTAAATTTCTAGTGTAGTAATTGCTTGTTTTTATTTTAAGTTTCACTATAAATTGATTTAGTGACACTTTATTTGATCTTTAGTAATATATGTAATTATTACATGTTCTATAATGATATTCATGAGAAAAATCACTAAAGCTTATATCGCGAGAATTTTTAATATGATTTTTTAATTACAGCGCATATAATTTCTTTGCATTTTCAAATTTTTTTTTTGGAAAGTTATGTTCATGACATATCGTACTCCAATCAAACCCAAAATTAGGAGTAGAAAAATAATAAAATTATGAAATTGAAATAGTTTGGAGGTTAAAAACAATAAAGTAAAGAATATTGATTAAAGGCATAATTAAGCATGGCTGAAAAGTTAATTACTTTAACCAAGGGGAGTAGAGCTTAGTAGGGTTGTTATTCCAAGAGATATGTTTAATTATTAAATGTGGGAGGACTCCATTACCTCGTGCATGTAAATATAATGAAGTAGTAATTGATATTTAACCTCATTTGCTATTAATATGGAGATTAAAAAATATTTTCTCATTTCTTTTGATTTTCTTTTTCACATTTTTCATTGTAAATTTTAAATCTCTATATGTTTAGTTTAAAAGCACATAATAAAAAAATATAAAAAATATTTCTTTCCTATTTATAAAGGATGATGAATTTGATTTTTGCACCAAAAACCAAAGAAGTGTGAGGGACCACTTAAAAGTGGATGGAAAACCCTCTTTTTTATAAAAGGTATTGATATTTATGTGTTGTTGTAGTAAAGGTAAAAGGGTAAAAAAAGAATGATAAAAATAGAAATGAGACATTTTCACTGAATTGACCCAATAAGAAAATGTCTCATCCCTTATGAATAGGAGGGAGTACATAATAAAAAAAAGTATACATAAAGATGAATCTAATGAGATATCACATGGATATATTTTATGTTCTAAATGTGTGCGAAAAACATTAATTAATTTCTCTTCCCTTAAGGTGGAATATGAGAAGAACATTAGAAAACAAATAGAGTAAGGTATACTCACTGCTTTACTTTTTTAGATCATTTGTTTTTTTTTTTCAGTATACGTACTTTGTATCGTTTTTATTGTTGGATAATAACTGATTTTTTTAAAATTTAATTTTATTTTATTTAAATAATTCACTATTTATTTTTTACCAAGTTTCCAGTTTTTCTTATAAGTATTGTAATTCTATTATGGTATATTCAAGTTGTAAGATATTTAGTATACGGGACGAAATATAGAGAAATAGAAATAAGATCAATTCATTAGCATAAATAAAAATTGAAAATTAAGCAAATTAAGTAGGATATAAAATAAAAGTAAGCATTAACTCCATTTCAAAATACTTGCAACGGGTTGTAATATAATCCGTTAGAAAAGTAAGTATATATATAAAGTGTCTAATTAAGTAATTAAAGATGATAAAATAATACACGCAAAACGCAATACATACCCTGGATCGATTTTAATTAATTAATTTCTTATTACATTTTGTTTTTTTTGTTTGTTGTGAGTGCAAATGTCTTGTAGCCAGTGTCTTCACGTTTAAAAAATTATGCAATTTTTGTGTATGTGAGCCGTGACTATTGCCTACATGACTAAATATATAGAGTAGTATTAAGTTTATATTATTTGATTTTGAAAATTAAATTACATTCAATTTAATTAGAGTTAAATTTATTTTAATTGGTTTTGGTACAATGCAATTGTATTTTGATTGGTGATAGTGGGAAAATAAGACTCAAATAAATGGACAAAAGAAAAGTGTATACGAAATAAAAAAAAAATACATATTGAGTTTATAGTTGAAATTTGTAAGAATAAATATTAAGTCATTACGAGAAAATAGCAAACAGTTGAATAATAAATAAGATACATCTACTATATTACAACAAATTGAATGAAACATAATAAGTTTGGTAACAACAAAATGATTGCTATATATTTCGGTTATAACTTCTCTAGGAGGCATATATATATCAATGTAGGGGCTTGATCAATCATTTGAATGATCTTTGACAATTCGTTGTTGATTGTTGCAAGGTTGATTTAGCTAGCCAATTAGCTTTTAAATAAGTGATAATATTAATCGTTCTTGTTGGTCGTTGAGGACATTGTATCATTGTATGAGTTATTTATTTTGAAAATTATCTAGCAGAACTACTCATTGATCGACTAGTTGTTAGATAAATGTGGGTCAATAAGTCAAAACAATGATATTAAAAATAATAGTATAAGATATTCAAACTTTCGAACGAGATAAATGATCCACGTCAGAGTTTTGAGTTGGATTTTAGATCAAGTCATTGGATTATCTAATCATTAAATTATTGTTACTAAACAAGTCATCTAAAATGGAAGTAAATAAAATTAATAGAAGAATAATCGAATAGCTACTGCTCGTAAATTTAAACCCGATTATAACAGGGCCGACCTTAGATATATTGGGGCCCTGGGCGAAATAGCACATTGAGGCCTTTTTCCTCTGTAATTTATCACCTATATGAATTGATTTACAACCATTAATTTTGATTTTTTGACATAAGACTTTGGGCGACGGTCCCTCTTGACGGACCCTTATTACATAATCCGAATGAACACCCATAAGACCATGGGCCATGGCCCGTACCATAAATAATCTTAATAAGATAATACTTCCTCCGTTCCGAAATACTCGCTACATTTCGATTTTGTGCACTATTCATCGTTCAAGCTTATTTTACATATTGCGACTAATGTGTAAGTAAAAATATAGTCAAGTGAGATCTTGTTTGAATCGTCTAATCGCATACTTTCATAATATTAAATTTTTATAATTTTTAGATAAGTGTAGTTTAAGATATTAATGATTAAAATTGTGCATTGGATTGCGTAAAAAAGTGAAATGTAGCAAGTATTATGGAACGGAGGAAGTAAGATAATCACAAATTTTAATTACAAGAAACAAAAAAAAAGAAAAGAAAAGGAAGGAGGAAGACGAAGTAATCTTATTGGCTGGCTGATGTAATAATGATGCTAAAACCCAGAGAATCAAACTAATAACTTCTCCATTAAACCCAGTTGAAATATTGAATCTATTTTGTTACAGAATACAGAGAAGGGAAATTCATACTAATAAATCCAAATATCTAATATTATCAACTCAATCATCATTTAAATCCCGCTGAATTTTCTTCAACAATCTCTATTTTCTGTGTTTGTTCATCAGTATGTTTTCTATCTCTTTTATTCCATTTAGTGTAGTGTAATTCCCAATTCCATGCTGTTTAATTCATTACCCAGATTCTTAATTTTACTCATTTTGTCTTAAATTTGTTGAATTAGCGAATTCATATTGTTTTTGCTTATGGGCATTTGCTAATTATACTCAAAGTGATTTTTTTTCCTTTTTAATGATTGATTCGCATCATTAAATTTTCAATCAATAGTGTGATTTAGCTATTAAACTCACCCCTTTTTAGGGTATTAATTGGAACAAAAAGGTCGGGAAAATTGTGTACAAGAACTTTGATTTGATGTATTTTGAAAAACCCTAATTATTGTAATCGGGAGAATTTGATTCAAAAGAGAATTAAAATTGTTCCCTATTTTTTTCTGCAAATGGGTAGAATAAGTTAGCTTTAATATTTGTGTATAATTAGAAATTCATTATGTGTAGAAGTAATGGTGTAATTTGGCTGACAAGTTTAAGCCCTTCAATTTTTTCCTCTACAGATTCTGACAAGATGAGGCTACTTAGGTTGAGCCTAATTGTGTCCATACCAATCTTATTATCGATCACGATTTGGGCAAGCGAGGATCGGATAAACAAATCAACTCCAGGATTGATTTGGTCGACGGGCAAGTCACATTCTGAAGAACCTGTGGCATTGAATGAACATGATGAGCTTGATGGTGGTTTTTCTTCCCTTGATGGAATGTTACAGTGGGCAATCGCTAATTATCTTTTCGTGCTATCTTCTGTGGAATTATTCAAACATATGATTTTTTATGCTCTTTAGTGGGAGAAGATGCATAGTAAACTAACTTAGTATTCAGAAATCTGTTTGGCTGATATTTGCTTCACTGAAATGAACTTTTTATGTTTGAATTAAACAGAAGATAATGGGAAATCACAAGTATGGAAATTGTTAGAGAATAAGTACTTGAGCTGATATAGAACTTATTAATGTTGTGGCATGATTAGTGTAACATAATTTGCCAGTTAATTCGTGATTCGCTCAAAATCACCCTAAAATAGCCCAAAACCGACCATAGTTCGCTTTTTTTGATTTGAGATTTGCAAAGAGATTGGTGAATCATGTGACAGTGGGCTTTATGAGGGGACTGAATAGAACTTATTAATGTTATGGCTTGATGAGGGGACTTCTATAGTGTTGGAGCACTTAAAGATCAATTAATGTTTGAGTATTTGCGTCCGCTTGGTTTATTTTTGATTGAGATGAAAGTACTTGAATTGTAGTATGTCTGCTACGCTAACCCGTCAAATATAAAATTCCATATAGAATGATGTGTTCAGTTTCAATATACCCCATACTTGATTAATTGACTTTATGCTGATGCAAATGAAATAATTTGCAATAGTGCTATCTATTTATTGAATATTGATGTATCTGTCCCACTCAATTCGCCACATTTGATTTTCAATGTAAGAGTTTTCTAAGCTCATCATCATCATCATCATTTTACCTATTGTATCCCATTCATAGGAATCATCATCTTAGTTCTTACCCATTGTATCTAGGAAAATATGATCAGGTTATGGGAGGGAAGGAAGGCGGAAACTACGAGTTACGTTTCCTTTTTTTTTTTTGTGGAGTTACATATTTGTTTTTTATTTGTGGATGTAATAGGACATTCTGACCCAACAAAATTGAAGGATGCTGCAAAATCTGTGCAACGCCTATCTGATGATGAGCTAAAGCAGCGCCAAATAGAACTTCAGGTAGATAAGCTTCTAGGCTTATTATTTCTTGAATAACATGTAGCAACCTTTTCTAAATTATTTCATGCACACTTCTTTTAGAAGAATAAATCTTCTATGTGTTCTGCACTACGCCTACTTTGTCCTAGTTTGTCTTGCTTGACGGCCATTTGAACATTAAAACTATATAGAGATAATCTGAAGCCTAGAAACTTTCAAAGTCTCATCGGTAATTGGCCCAAGTAACGCTTCCAAAGATGGGAAAATTTGAAAAGGTGTTGAGGGATGGTGCCGTGGGGGTGGTTATGTGGATTGAATAGGAGTTTAATATTAGGTTTGGGTACATAATTAACACAACAGTGGCCTATCAAATTGTAACCGATTCTATTTGTTTTCTTGTGGCAATCCACTTCAACTATTAGTTCTTCGTGATAGTTAACTTTTGCACTTTTTTTTCCAGGAATTAGTGGAAAAACTAAGAATGCCTTCAGATGCAGAGTTGATGAAAGTTGCAATAGATGACTTGAATAATTCCTCTATCTCTTTTGAAGGTCGTCTTCGTGCTCTTGAAGATCTTTTGACCCTTGTTGAATCTATAGATAATGCCAACGGTATGTATTTCATTCCTCAACCGGTTCCTCTATGCGGTGTACGGTGTACACAAAACGCTAAAATTATTGCATTTTTTGTCCCGTCTTTTAACAACGAAGCTAATTGAAACAGCTGACCCCCACCTCCCAAAAAAGGGATCTTTCATCCATTTTGTGTCTCATCTTTTACCGATTATTTCTACTACCATGTGGTGATGTCACCTAAGTTCTTTAGTGACTAATTATGAAAAATTTTCAAATTCAGAAAGGTCTAGGACATTAGATTAACATACAACTAAATATATTCTAAATTGCCTTTTCCTCCTCCAATGTAGAAACTATAATGAAAAATACATAGATAAAGAAAAGAAATGAATTTCGTCTTAAACTTTCATTTGCTCTAGTTTGTATGCTTTTCTGCCGCATATTATTTAAGCACTATTTCATTCTTACTGTATGCGATAGTGAATTGACAAAAATCTCATTTTATTTAAAATACACCATTTAATTTACTATAACTCGCACTTGGACTTCCCAAACACTTAAAGCTTGTTTCATACATTCTTCACAGTTCTACACAAATTTGGTGGTCTCGCTGCTGTTATAAGCCAGCTTGACAACATTGAGCCAGATGTAAGGAAGCTTGCTGCTTGGGTTCTCGGAAAGGCTAGCCAAAACAACCCAGTTGTTCAGGACCAGGTCAGAGAATCGCCACTTAGCAGTTGTATGACATTGTAATTCCAGGCTACAGCTCTGCATAGGATATTATAGTATCTCAAACTTAATTGGTCTTGATTTACAATTTCATAACGAGATGTATCTTCACAGATTCGTCAACGATAATCTTTTATGAACCTCAGCAATAATGGGAAAAATCTATGCTTTTATTTGTCTGATAATGTTTACACGCGTTCTTAGGTGTTAGATTTTGGTACACTGGCAAAGCTCATGAAGATGGTGAGATCTGATGTTGTGGAAGAGGCCTCCAAAGCGTTGCATGCAGTTTCTGCCGTAATCAGAAACAATTTAAATGGCCAGGAAATATTTTATGCGGAAGCTGGAGACTTGATGCTTAAGGTAACTTCTATTTAGTACTAGCACTTGATTTACCCTCTCAAATGTGGACGTCACACGTTGTTCAATTTGGGAATGAATTAAAGTTAGAAATCAACGTTTAGGTGGTGAGATGCTAAATCTTCCACCTTTCAATTATTAGTTAAATTTCTGTCTCTTAATTCTACTTCAGCATGTCATACTTTCACGGAATTAGTGGTTAAAAGGTGAGATTAATAAATAATAATCGAAAGGTGGAATTTTTAAAACTGACCATCTATATCTGAGATTTTTAGTTCTTATTTTTCCTTAATGTAAAAGTAATTAGACAAAGAGTAGGTGGAGATTGTTTTCATTTGCAAGTCTTTTTCAAGTCGAGGGTCTCACTGGTTGCAACCTCTTTATGTCCTTTGATAAGGGTATGGTATTCCGTCTTCCAACTCTCTCCAGATTTTGATCTTAATTCTATGAGTGGGATGTACTGGCTACTGGGATGATGAGATGACGAGATAAGATAGTAAGAGAATAGGAGGGGTCCACATCATATATGAATGTGAAATTTTCCTTATTGTAGCAACCTTTAGATAATCGTGGAACGTCTGGAAGATTAAAAGATTTGAACAAAATGAGAGCGATTGACAGTGGTGTAATTTTGTTTTGCAGGATATACTGAGCAATTCTACCTTTGACATTAGATTGCAACGGAAATGTGTCTTACTTGTCGGTGATTTAGCAGAATGTCAACTAGAAAACACCGATAGAGCAGAGCTTCCCTTTTTTAGCGATCGTGATTTGTTAAAGGCAATCGTCGATTTAACCTTGTCAGATGACCTTGATCTTCAGGAAAAGGTAGCACATCCTAATCCTTTTACTTAGTACGTATAGGATCTTGATTTTTAAATGTCAGAAAAGTATACGTACGCGGTAGATTGAACATCATATTGTCTCCTACAGGCGCTTGCTGCAGTAAAGATTTTACTACAACTTAGAACGATCGAGGCGTCAGTTTTCAAGGATTTCTGTGCTTTGGACAAGGTATTGGAAAGAATGAGGTTGCAATTGGAACAATTAATGGAGGTTGAAGATCAAAGAGATTATGCCAAGGATGTGGAAATCCTCCGCCAAGAGGTGGAGTTGATTTATTACAAGAAGCTTGAGAAAGTACGTCTCTTAGTTTATCCTTCTTTAAACTTGAGTCCTTCTGACTGAAACCAATAGTCGTCGTCATCATCATCAATTCATCATACCCAGTGTATCTCGCCCATAGAAAACTATGGTCAGGGTCTGAGGAGGGAAGGACGACAACTCATTCTATTTTAGTATGCTTGACTAGACTAGTTGCGATTTCTAATCTCTAAAAAATAAAGAATAATTTGTAAATTACAGCTATTTAGGATTTTTGCGAATTACCGTCTCAATTTCTATTTTTTACGATTACAACCACCGAAGTATCAAAGTCTACAACGTACAGGCCAAATCACATAATTCAGACCATTTTAATGGTTGCAATTTTAACTGGTCGGAATTCTATGATTTGGCTTGAATGTTGTAGACTTTGATATTTTAGTGACTGTAATTCGCAAAAGTCGTAAACTTTTAGGATGTAATTCGCCAGTTAAAGACCACTGGCATCATATTCTTTCCAAAATGCCTAGGTTTCACTTTGTCATTATATTTTGTCCATCTAGAATATCATGCTGTTGTGTGGTAAGGTTTGTTGAATTCTGTTATGCTAATACATTTTTGTATAAATATGACAGGGAATTCAAGTTCCCACATGACACAAATTCAGCCATATCATTGTTTCATTTCTTCGACTATGACGACTGCTGCCTGAGAAGATGTTAGGATATCAACCGGAAGCTCTTAAAAGCTGCAACGTAGGGTCATATAACGGTCAATTCACGACTTGTCGATAACCAAGTTACTGATATTTTTCAGGTAGGGTTCTGCAGATTATTCGAATGTTAACTATATTATACAGGCACAGCTTATACGCGAAAGAAGAATCGTCGAACCTCCAAGCTTCGTTGTTTTGGGTGAAGGAAGTCATCTTTGTAGTATAGTGATTAGTGTTAACTATTAGGTTTCTGGAAGTCCAAAGGATTTCACAGTTACATCTCTGTGTTCATGATATTTTTATTTATTTATATGGTGTAAAATTAAATAGATGAAATTTTTTTTATTATTGATATATGATTATGATTTATGTTCACATTATAACATTTTATTCCAATACTCGACAAAAAAATTGTGACAACAAGAAAATAATAAGTACTAATTTTTTTTGAATGAATAAACAATGACACAATTTTGGACAATACCTAATACAAAAGAGCGAAGAATGTATGAGATCGTGTCATGGTGAAATTAGTTCATATTAAAAGTTCAAAATCAAAAAATAAGTATTTAAGTATAAAAGCGAATATTTTAATTAATTCAACTGAACTATTTGACTCAATTTTAGATTGTTTGGCTGGTAAAATCGTCATAAGTAAGAATATCTTAATTTTAAAATATTATGTATTACCTTTAGTTCTCCACATTTGCATAAAAAAATACTATTCATCAAGCAATATCGTTTATTTCTTGTTTTTATGTATATGGAAAATCATAATATATAATCTTATTTGATTCGTTATCTCTAATTTTTATTTATACAAAATTGAAAATATTAAAAATTAATACAATGTATGGATTAAAAACCCAAAATATAATAATTAATGAAAACCATATAAACTATTTTTGAGCTAAAGCTATTTTTAATCCGATTTAACTTCAATAAAAAATGAAAAAAAAAACTCAATCTTAAATTCATAAATCCAAATTGCAATTTTAACAATACAAATTCTTATGAGAGATAGTCTTTCCGTGAAACTTTCTTTTTACATAGGCTAAAAAGCCCAATTAATATAATTATTGATATATAAACTTCTTATTTAATACTACCGAAATTACCTCTTTTAACCTTACTTTAAAAATTAAAAAAAAAAGTCTAAACTTCCCGAAGCCGGTGGGAAAAAGTATTTCGATTTGAAAGCAGAAACATTAAATTAGATTATTTCTCCCGAAATCTCTGTTTTCACGTTCTTTCTTTCTTATTAGGGTTCGCTTCAATAAACCTTTTTCCCTTTTTAATCTCATATCTCCAATTTTTGTCCAACAATTAAATTCTTGACATCACCTCACCATAATAATTCGCTGATTTTCCCCAATTCAATTGCTATTTGTATTATATTGACCCTCTAATTTAGTCGATCAACATGCCGAAATTTTTATCAACATGGAAAATTGTCAGATTATTGAGACATCACAACGTTAAACCCTTAATTCGTAATCGAATTAATGCAGTTGAGGCTGGGAATTACGTTCCAATTCGTTGTTTAAGCAGCATTGCTAGACTTGATAGCTTTTATTCTAGAGATTTAATTCATCATTCAAGAAATTCCTTCAATCGTTATGATAATCTGCAGAAAAGATGGTTTTTTAGTTTTGGAAACGGTGAAGAAGGGAGTGCTTTATCTAAGGTCTATGAGGAAAAACTTGTTGTTGGGTAAGTTTTCTTAGAGTTTTTGCTTTTGTATTAATTAGTGTTCTGCTTAAAAATTTTGTATTATAATGTTGTGGAGGAATTCTGTAGTGATTTTTGAGTATTGATAATTTGAACATTAAAAGAGATTTGATATTGAGTATGATTGATTTTTGGATATTGATAATTTAACCATTTAAAGAGATTTGTCATTGAGTATAAATATTTTAATCACTGTATTAAGAATATTCTAAGGTTGTATCTTCATCACTGAGTCACCATAATGGAAGAAGTAATCAAATACAGAGGGTTTTACAGTTGTGTCCTCCGGTGATTTTTGCATTTGGTAGGAGTTCTTTTACAGAAAATTGTTATTAATGCTGTCTTTTGAGTAAAATACTGTCAAATAAAGCCTACTTCATAATTGATTTGCACCATATCTTCACATTTTTTGGATGTTTGATGACCGAAGCTTGAAACTAAGATTATCATTGTAAACAGGTACTCTCCTGAGCAGCTGTTTGCTGTTGTGGCAGCTGTAGATCTGTATGAAGATTTCTTACCTTGGTGTCAAAGATCAGAAATACTACGGCATCACCCTGATGGATCATTTGATGCTGAATTAGAGATTGGTTTTAAATTTTTCAATGAGAGTTACATCTCACATGTGGTTTTAGACAAGCCAAATTTGGTTAAGGTAATCATTTTAATGTTACTAAGTGATCACTCTAAGACTATATAAAGTTATCACTGTGAGACCGTTTCATTTGAAATTTTTTTCTTTTTCATAACCCACAAAAGCATAATTTAGATATTTGTTGATGGATGAGTCCCAGACCCCTAGACTCCTAATACTTTATATAATGCATAGCAATAGTACCAAATGAATGTGATGTTTCATTAATGCTACAATATGATGTTGCGTCAAAAACAATGATGGTTTGTACAATTCAATCTTTAAGAACTTAGGTATATGAGTAAATCATATATGTATTTCATGTTTGAACTCATATGAATTCGTGTCACGACTTGGCTCATAATGTAACCAGTTTTAGCTTCCTTGATGATCTAATTTCAGAGCAGTTTTGACCTTAGGTGCTCATGGCTGTTGCAGAAAGGAAGTTTCCGGACAGATTTGAAGTAATTAGGGAAATGGGCAGAAATTAGAATGTTCATGGTAGATTGTATTGTCTATAGTAATGTGAATGTCAATGAATGCGAGAGCATATCGAGTATGCCCAAAATAACCAAATGTGTATACACATTTTGTAATTTTCAAAACATGAACAAAACTCCCCTCCCCTTAAAATGTATACTACTAATATCCTAACAGAAATTAGTAGCCATAACAAACTATAATAGAGAATATATTTCCTTAAATACTCTCCCGTGTCATCATTTGCTTGATTTACTAAATTTTCCTGTTGGAATGTCTAAGTGTAGATGTAAATGTGTATGAAAGTATTTAGCGATTTACATTGATAATTGTATATTACTGATATCGCTATCTTTGTTATGGTATCATCAGACCACTGCATCTCAAAGCATCCTCTTTGAACATTTGATCAACGTATGGGAATTCAGACCAGGACCAACTCCGGAGACCTGTAACCTTTACTTCTTGGTTGATTTTAAGTTCCGGTCACCACTTTACCGGCAGGTAATGCGCATTCTGTGCTTTTGCAAACTTGATCAACCGCATGAGTTTCAACAAGATTGCGTATTGTATATCACTGTTATAGCACATGTGATGATAGCATGCTGGTTCTTCCTCACTTCAGTGATGACTTTTTCTGTGTAGGTGGCATCAATGTTCTTTCGGGAGGTGGTCTCTCGATTAGTCAGTTCGTTCACAGAACGTTGCCGTTTGTTATATGGACCAGGGGCAACAATTGAACAAAGGGCTTAGGATTTTGGAGGCTTAATGCTTGAATGTCGAATCAATGTGACTCGGCATCTCCTCATGATGTCTGTTGCTCTAACTTTAGTTTCTTCACTTATTGAAGTCGTAGATTGAGTCATTGAGGTACTGCTAGTATGGCTTTCCTAATTGGTTTCTAAATGGGGAAGAAAAGGGAAGATTAGAGTTAGAATTGCTAGTACAGACTTCAAAATTTTGAAGTTATGTTATTCTTTCAATAGTCATACATTAGAAATAAATTTAAAAAGCATTAGAAAATTACAATCATCCTGTTAATAATCATTAATATTCATTTTTGTAATAATTTCAAGTCTCACATAATAGCACCCCACTTAAAGACATTTTTGGTGGATTTTTTTCCTCGGTAAGAATTTTGTTTGGATTTTTATTCAAGGAGGGATTGGAGAGGATGCAAGGGAAGGAAAAATTGATATATTTCCTATTAAATATTGATGATATGGGATTCATATTCCGCGGATAAGGGTAATGATAATGTAGTGCTCAGATGTGCGGTAGTTTTATGGTCGGCTTTGGTTTTGAGCATATGCTTCGACCATTACCGCAATATGATTTTCTAAGCTCCTCCACACTAAGTTTACATTTGACGGCTCTAGACCCACTTAGGGCGAGATGCATATGTATCCCAAGTTCATCTCTATAATAGACTTCAATGATCAATCAGATAATGAGTATATTTATGTGGTTTATTCAAGTCTAATACCATTTATGAGGACCATATACATAATGTTGATTCTTAGATTATGAATGAGAAAGGTGATGATGATTGGTATATGAATTAATTTTTATTACAAGAATTTAATAAAGGCGTTGTAGCAAAAAAAAGAAAAAAATTAAAATAAAGAAAAACAACTTTAGAGTTGCTGCCAAAGAAGATGATTCTCATGGTCAATGCAAACTAGGTTTTAGGGCATTGAAAATCATTGCCAAGGACCACGTTTTTCAATCAAGTGATCGGGCAGCGATCTATGCCTTTTCCTTAAAACCCAGCTTTGAACTTGTTAGGATTCAAAGTCATTCTCTATATATTTTTCTAGAAACCGACCTATTAACCCAATAGTATTCAAAATCGCTATCCTTAACATTGATTTTGACTTATCGTTTAATTTTGAAAAATACATTTGAACTTGGATTTAATTTTTTTTTACTATAAGCTCATTTATTTCAAATTTCCTTCCACACTCAAAATCCCAACAAAACAGACGACCTACAAAGAAATATCCACTAAATTGTGGTCGTCTGCATGTCATCACCTAGTAAAAAATCAGCACGAAACGTAATAAAGTGCAGTCAAGAAAAAACATAATACTTGGATATATTAAAACTATTAAAACTATTATGAAACCTATTATTAGTATTTAGTACAACAATGTAATCGTATGATAGTATACATTTACATGGTAAGGAAAAAAATGCTGTACAAAAAGCATTTGAAAGTATGAGACTTATTATCCTTTCAGAAAGCCAAAATCTACGAAAAATAAAACCTAGCAAAAAAACCACCTTCTAAAACCCCTACAAAAAAGAAACGAATTACCCGATAAACGTAAAGAGCACTCAAAATTGCAGCTCTAAAGCGTGTAAGAATGATGAAAGCAAAATGGTAAGCTACGAGTTCTCTAGCAGTATACAATTATTAACCTGCAATACAATTAGAAATGTCATTAGGACTATGAAAAGAACAGAACTGTAGCAGTATGAAATATCATGTTATAATGTTCTAAAATTATAGTTTGAAAAGATCTAATGTTAAAAGTTAGGCATGTAGTATTAGATATAAATAATCTCTTTACTTCCGGTAAAATCTGGTTAACTTTCGATTTTTCGGATCAAATTTCTACTTTCATAAGGTAACCTCTGACATGTCTGAAACAAAACTAGCTCTTTCCGCAAGAGAAAGCATGTAAACGTATATGCTCTAAGGTATAATCGGAATACTTCCGAACACAAAATTCTCACACTGCTACCCAGATTAGAGCTAGAGATGCTTAAATGACATGATGTTATAAGCTCCCTCCAAACTAAAAATTACTTCCACCCTTTTCCCTAAAAGTATACACTGTTGAATCTCAAAAGTCAAAACATAGTAGTTAGTATTGAAACAAAAAAGAGAAGAAAAAAAGAAAAAAAGGGGTGGACAAGAATTATGAGAAATTTTGGGTTAAGACAGGATAAGACCGCTCCCAAAGTCTACCAACTGGAATAATTTCTGTGAGCAATGAGCATATAAAAGGTCATAGATCATTGCATATTGTTATTACTTCGTAAGTTAGAAAACAGAATAACTATTACCTATAAGCAAAATGCCACTAGTGTCAACAGATCCAAGGTTGTGACAGACAGACAGTTGGTGTAGATGCAGCCAAACCTTTTCCATGTATAGCAGCTTTAAGGACTTCATATTGTTCGGTCACAGAATTATACAGTGCGTGTGTATAAGCTGACTTAGCCTGTAATAGATTGACAATAAATTATCAATAATTGAAGATAATTATGTGTGCCAATAGTGCAAACAACATCAGAAAAAGAAAAAAAAAACTCAACCTCTTCCTCATTCTTGCCATCAAGAGAAAGATCATACTCATTAATCTCCGGTGCCACAGATATCCCAACTCCGTGATAAGATATCATTCTTCTCTCCCCAATTTCTTTTTCAACCTGTTAGGGAAAATAAATTTAGAAGCATAAAAGCAAAAATTTAACCATGCCTGCAAAAACACCAAGAAGATACCTTAGCAGGAGGAGGCATAATGTTGTGGCACAATATTGCTAATGGATAGATGTGTCCGGGTACACCAGCATGTTGTACAAGTCTTCGCATGTTATCCGCTGAAGGGATATCAAAAGTCGCCTGATGCTTTTCAATCAGTATCATCGAAATGGCAAGGCAATATATAAAAGGAAGGAAATAGAAGATAGATTCACTAGCAAGGACTATAGGAGTATAAGGAAATTATCGATACAATGCCGTCAGGCGTCAGCTATGAACTATAGAAAGCTATAGAGCATGAAAGACAGAAAGAGGTTAATGCATCTTACATTAAAAAACAGAAAACAGACAGCTAAAAGAAAGATCTCAATTAAGTTGAATTTATTACAAGATCCACTACAGAAAGTCGCAGAAAAGAATCCAAGGAGAAAATCAGAATAAATAATCTGGAAGCTAACATCACATAGCAACAGAAAAATCATCCTGAAAAGTGCATCAAAAGTACAACAAAAGACAACAGGTGTATTATTTGTAGTTCCATGTCACAAATAAAAACTTACTGGATACCATTCACCAGTGACAGCATCTGGACGGTCTCTTCCACCACTGGGTGCAATCCAAATTATTTTCGAACCACCTCTAGATAAAGATATCCATTCAAAACACAAAACGAAAAAGTGTGAAAAGGAGAGAAGTATTCTAGTATGAAACATTACTACTAAGGGACATCCAAAAGTGTTTTTAGTAACACTTAATAAGGCGTAGAGGCAGATAAGAGCACATGAAAAGACTAGTATTTTTACAATCATTCTCATTCCATTACCCCCATGTCATCAAATGGCTCCCACCTAGGGTGAGTTTGGAAGAGTCGGATGTACGCAATCTTACCTTATAAATGATAAAATTAAGAAAAAGGTTGTTTCTAATTAACCCTTGATAGCAAACATCATGTGCAACTTTACATAAATAAGAAGTTCACATAATTTAAAGAATCATTTCACTTAGGCCATTATAATATTTTTACATTAGAAAACTATTTTAGTTTTTCAGACAAAAAACCAGATATGTGCTCAATTTGAAGCCACACTAAAAGATCATAAAATCAAACAGAAACTCTGATTTTACATTCAACATGGATGAATCCATAAGAACCAATAATGTGATTACCTTAAAAGTAAGACTAACTCTTTTAAGCTTCTTGTATTTGCTCTTTTCTTCATATCAATAAGCTCCGGATCATCATGCATGTGCTTCTTAGAATAAACACAAAGAAGATTCCTGAGTCAAACAAAATATAAAATGAGTGATGGCTCATCATCAAGAACTGGCCAACTTCCTTGAGCTAGAAGAAGCATATGATAATCACCTTCCCATGCTAAAGGGCTTGCAAAGAGGATCAGTTACAACTCGATCACCTGCTACATAAATCTGCATCATATAGAAGTTACACTTTTACCATGTAAGCATTGAAATACTTATGCACAGCAAAGAGTGCATATTACATATAAGACAAATAGCGTATTGATGTCACCATATTTTCTGCAATGTATGGGTTTGTCTTTTCCAGTAGCAATGCAATAACAGCAGGATCTGCTTCAGTTTGATGGTTAGACATGAAGACAATGTTATGCCCCTGCAGGATTAGGGAATTAAACTGCACTGTTAGAAACTGTACCAATATCAATCATACGCACAAGTTGCAGGTAAAAAACATTGAGCAAGCATAATGATGAGGGGGGGCTCCTTTGTCTCCTCAATATGAGAACAAAACTACTAAAAAGAAAGAAGTAAATAAAAGAGTACAGCTGTGCAAGTACATCCTTCCACGCCCAAAGCCCAAGACACACCCACAAACTTGTTTATAATATAGTTATAACTTCGAATATTACCAAAGGCTTCCTACAACCAGATTGAGTTTCATCCATCAAGTCTAATGCATATTCCTTCATACTTCTATTAAATCAAATTATGAGTCCAGAGTAAATTCCTCACAATGATCCAAGATGATAACTGTAGCCAAATGATAAAACATATAATTTTCTATCTAAAATCTAAATCGCTCAAAAGCAAAATGAAAGCATATACAAGAATGAATCCCACTATCAGCAGCAGAAAATGTCTGAAATGATTGAATCCAAACCCCATGAAGCAGCAAGCATGGAACCATGCACACCTCAAATTGCAAGTCCACAATTCAAGTTTGTGATATTATAATAACTAAGATAAAAAAAAAGTATAACTAAAGTATAACTAAGTAAATCATACATCATTATGTAAGAATGAGTCTACTAAATCCTCCATCAACCTAAAAAGTAAGATGCGCAACTCATCTCAGGGTCATTTCCAACGTACAGCAAGTAGAAAACCATAGCAATGAAATTCACTCAAGGATAGTGAGCTTTACTTGACAAAACGAAATTCCTTTATTGTTTTTTTCATGTGGCAAGAGGTACATTTTGTTAAGAGCTTAGTATAGAAACCACAAAACAATTGCAGTGATAGATAAGCTACAACTTCAGACATTATCCTCCATTTAGTACATACATTCAAAAAATATACCCTTACCACAAGCTAAGGGCAAAATTGGATACCTGTCGAAGCTTCTCCTCCATCTCGTGAAAAAGAGTAATATTTCCAACAAATGAATTTCTGAAATGAAACAATGATAATTACAGGATCAAGAACCAGGAAATACAACACTCAAATTGTTATGGTTATGTTGAATTCCACAGAATTGCCCTCTATTAAAGATATGAAACAGGGTAGAAATATTAAAGTATGTCAAACCTTTTTTCAAAAGAATAGCCTATGAAGTCCCCCTCCAATACACTAATGCAATAAAATTAGCACTTGAAGGCCTTAACTCTTATTTGACAAGTAGTGTTTTACAAATTTCATGGAATCAAACAGCAACATCACATTACACAATGTTCATCACACCAAGAATTTCAACCTAGCCTGATGCCTAAAGCATATTATGGGAAGTTATGTTACAATTTTGGCTATTAGACACCATTGCTGAAAGAGCCTGCCTGCTTTATTGCATTTTATATGTACATATTTATAGCTCAAACAACGACAGCTATTGTGAGATTAGTACGTTATCTTACAACTTAAAACACAATTGTAGAGATCAGCCAGCAGACATTATGGATACAAGATACTATGACAACCAGACGGTCAAAACTGAAATTCAATGCATTTACACCAAATTTTTTTCACGTATAGATACTCGCACGAAGCCAAGCAAAAGTAGATAACATATTGTTGAGTTATGACTAGCATTACCTACTTGGAGTATACCCAAGTGGGATACAATACAAGTATCTTAGTTATTAGAGAAACATAATATCGAGAAGAGTAAATTAGCCTAATAATAGGAATTACTTAATAAATTGTTAGAATTTGTTAGAACCCAGGAGTTGTTATAAGGTGAAGTGTAAACAAGCAAAAGTAGATAACATATTGTTGAGTTATGACTAGCATTACCTACTTGGAGTATACCCAAGTGGGATACAATACAAGTATCTTAGTTATTAGAGAAACATAATATCGAGAAGAGTAAATTAGCCTAATAATAGGAATTACTAAATAAATTGTTAGAATTTGTTAGAACCCAGGAGTTGTTATAAGGTGAAGTGTAAACTACAAGCTCAAGTGGAAGGGGGTTTTATGGAGGCTTCGAAATTTTAATTAGTATGCATACACTTTTGGGAGTACTCAAAATGCTCTTATGTTGTAGGGTTGTAGCTATCTTATGATCAATAGGATCTATCATTTTCATTGACTAAAATTCTGTTTTACATGTCAACTTCCATTCAATGTTCTAACCATCATCTCTGTCCAGATCCTTTCAATCTGCTAAGGCCATGGCTAACCCCGGTCATAACACATATCCAACAATTTATCTAGAATAATGCACAAGCAAAAGTACATAAAAATCAAGAAGGGGGGCTATTATCAATTTAGCATTTAAGCAATCGCTGTGGATCTGTAACAAAGATTGTACATGAAAGTAATGTCAACAAGACGTTTCTAATATATAGTTTTCATTAGTGTAACTAAGAAAAAATATAATAAGCACCTATTAAGAATCCTGAATAACTCAGCTCTGGAAAGTTTCAATAATACGGTAATAACCTTCTAACATTCCCACAACAACCTCCACATAACTCGCCACCATTAGAGAAAACAAATGTGTTATTGGATAAGGAGGTATTTGGTCAAATCTCTCACAAAAATAGAGCATTTGAGGCAAATTTTGGGGGACTAGAAAGTATGAAATCGACATAACAAAATGAAGTGATTGAAGCCAAACCACATTGAAACAGATTGTTGACCTGGATTTACGTCAACTCAAATATCGTTTCAAGAAATGATGAGAAAAACTGGAGGTTTAACTCACCCAAAATCAATCAATGCTCGAATGTAATTCTGACCAAACAAATAATAGTCCACAGGCTCTCGAACAGCTTTATGATGGGGCTGAAATACAAAAGGGTCCTGAAAGATATTATAACCACGTAAGCAGCTAAGTTTTGTATAAAACCCACAAACTTTAAAAACATTAAAAAAAATGTTCGCTAGATGAATGTTGTTACACTCTCCTCTCCAATACACTGTTTTTATGGTCTTCAGTTTTTTCTTAGGGATGACTTAAGATAGCAATTCAACAAGTACCATATACCTCCATATCCAATAACACAAGATCCAGCATAGCACCCATGTTTGAGAGCACAACCTCATCCGGATGAGAAATTCCACTTAAATGAACCTGAAAAGTCAAAGCAGTAGATGCTACTATCACTTAAAGGAGAGCATAATAAATGCATACATGCGACAAGAAAAGTTCCGAATTGCCCAAGGAATAGGTAGGAAGTTCTCTTAGTTCAACCAAGATGTTATTTACGCCCATTAAACAAAATCTACAACAGTTTTCAAATGATTCAAAACTATTTCTTGAAAAGCCACAAGGCTGGCTGCGTAAAGCCTTATTCATGCTATGACACAGAAACTACTTCCAATAGATGTTTAATTGATATAGAATGCTCAGCTATGAGTAATATTTCCACCATATATGGAAATTCTACTTAATTTTCAAAAGTTTCACGGTAGTGTGGAAATAAAGTCTGTTATTTGTTTCTTGTTCATCACAAAGCCAAAAGAAGTTTTACCTGTAAGAAAATTTTAGTACAAAAAATAATATTCTACTATAAGTTGTGAAGTCCCATGATCATTATTGATATATAAGGCCATTCAACCCAATACATAACACATCCAAGAAGGCCCAACGAAAAAACCCAAATCAATTCGTAACAATTCTAAACAACCCATGCGGAACAAAGCCACCCACGCACTCACACAGAACTTCACCAACAGTGACTTACTCTTAACATGATCTTATAGAAACAATCTGATAGATCTTCAAGCACTGGACACTTCTGATAAGGCAATAAAAATTCTAGGCTTCTAGCATATCTATCACCTAAGAGGCCAAAATCACACAGCCCCAAACGCGGCACTTTGCTTTAGGTGGTTTAAAAAAATAAAATGAACTCAAATTCTTAAGGAACAAATTTCAAGGACACGTGCAATTCAGCTTCAAAGTTGGGCAGATTGAAAAGCAAACTAGGATTACTATGATTTATCATATATAAGGGCATTTAATCCAGCCAGAAATATGAAAGGAAGTATCAGAAAAGGAAAAAAACTCCTAACTTGACGGCTCATCAGGCATGTAAGGAAACAATACAATGCAATCAAAGGGTTTTTAGGTCTTGCGCTTCATGCAACTGCATATGAAATTATGATCTAATGAAAGATAGACAAAGGGTAAAGCAACAAACAGTCCCGTTCAAAAGGAGTTGCTAAAGATCATTACAGCACAATTTCGTTCGTTTGAAACTATGATAGAGTGTTCCAGAAGGTTAGAGGCAGTGTTTATGGATAAGAATAGGTTGATAATATAACTTACTGCACTACGGTAGTTGTGAAAAACTTCCTCCATAGTAGATGCAACATTTCTAGGCAACTTTCCAAATTCAGATTCTCTTCTCATTACAGAAATCAGGTCTGCAGAAAAATAAATATCAAATTCAGCTTATGAAAAAGAAAATTCGGAATTTGTATCAAGCAACCAAAACCAATGAAATAGAAAGGGAAAAAACATAAACGATACATTAAAGATCTTCCTCATGACTAACACGTCTACCAATTGTCAGTTATTGAAGAATTAATTCAAGCCAATTAGCTTCCGAGATAAGATAGCTTCTTTTTCCTTTCATCCCCTCCCAAGATTAAGAAGCAAGCAACTACAGAAGGACCCATCGGTGAGTCACAACAAGGCAAAAAGTCCAACTTCCTAAAGCATTCGATGATGAAAGTTTTTTGGTAAACTTTCTTTTTGTGAAACCAAAATAGATCACGATGATCTATTTTCAGTAAGAAATGTGTTCAGAGTTACATATGATGCCTCCCAATCTCATGAATTGGATCAAGGAACATACCAAAGTATAACAAAACTTTGTATTCTTTTTCGAGAAGGCTACTTACCATTCTGATAAAAGAATCAAAGTCGTCCCCCCCCCCCCCCCACACACACACAAAATAGTAAATTTTGATCACACGACAAACACTAAACTCAGAAATTCAGACGAGGTCAACGATATGGAATTGTATTGAAGCTTTATAAAGAAAAAAACCTCTTTGAAAAGAGAAGGGGGCAAATTTTTAATGGAACCTTTCAACAGATGCATCATGCATGTTTACTTCCAAATGGCAATGCTTGGAAATGCCCAAACTTAAGATAATGATACATGACGAGACAACTACTACTCCCATGTTACCACACAGTCCATAACATCAGCCAGGTGCCTGGAAAAAGGCTCCATACATTAGAAAGTAACTAATAAAGCACTTATTGACATGCTAGTACACGAAAGTAAGAATATGATAAAGCTCAATGCACAATTTGATTTTGTTCAAAACCATAAGAGAAGACTATGATGTAAGCATCTCACACAAAGCTACATGCCTACATCCCTATCAAGTCTAAATTCCAAGCATAATGGAGGGTAAAAGATAAAGGCTTGGAGATGAAGCAAAAATAAAAAAATTTAGTTCAGAATAGGTGTCAAGAAGTTCAAATTTCCTCTATAACTATTACAAACTAAATGCATGAAATAAACTTACTTTGAGGATGGTGCATCAAAGCTTGGACAGTGTGAAAGGGTAAAGGGTAATTATACATTTATAATTATAATTTTCACAAAACTAGTGGAATTATGTAATTTAAGAAATAAATGCGAATGCTACAACAACTTTCTAAAGTTTAATATACTTCCATTTAGTTTAACTTCAATTTCTAGCATAGAGCAAAGCTTACTAGAAACGCAAAACTTTACAAATCTCCTAAGTGTAACATTATATTTATACTGCTCCAGATGAGAAGAAGTATGTTCTCAAATCAACATCTTTTGATTAATTAAGAAGTTTCAAAATATTGTGCATATACTCCATCCATGTTTGTCAAATGACCCTTATTTCTCCTTCTTCGAGACAAAGGAAGGCTGTTGGGCTGATGATGACTGAGTCACAGAAGCTTTACTCCAAGCTCCAGAACACAACTTTACACTATTCCAAGTATAGAAATGAAGATACCAGTAATTCAGAAATAAATACCAATATTTCATCCTAAGCTTCAAATGTTCTTAGCAAAGTCAAACTTAGAATGGCATGCCTAACTGACTAAGCAAAGCTTTGCAGACAATGTAAAGAGTTTGCCTTTCAAGGATAATAAGAATTACATTAACAAGACACCAAGTGAGTCTGAGCCTATTTTATCCTCTTTATACGTACGACACCCTCGGCTCCCTACTACTGTCTTTTTAATAGAAATTGTAGTACCCATCAGGCAGGGTGAAAGCGCCCTCAATGGATATAAGTCATAGATACCAAGAGATTATCCGCAATAAAATCAATGACACTACCATTTATCAATTTGTTTTGATGAAGACAATCAGGAAAAAGAAGAGTATAGTTGCAAACTTCACTCATGACTGCTATACAACACCTTACACCCTCGAGTAGTAAAGCTTGAAGCCTTAACAGGAAGACACTAGCCTCTATATATGTCAACTACTTTGCTACCACAATGAGATTCTGCCATCCTAAGCATACCTTCGGCCAATAGATAGGTGAACCAAGCTCAATCATTGTGAAAAGAGGAGAAAGTCCACAAATACAAACCTAAGGGCATCATAGAACACAATTATCAATAGAGAAAAAAAGCTACACAAACTGGCTACACAAACTGGTTAGTGATCATTCCTCTAAATGCTACTTAAAGAAAATGAATACTCTATCAAAAGTGCCTTAACTGCCAAATAGCCTAAAATGGCGAATCAATACAATGACTCCCTTCTATGGAACTATATAGGCTCTTGCCAATAAAGGAGAAAATTTTGATTAAAATTAACAATTTAGTGATTAACTTCCACTTTATTGTGGGAGAAAATTTATAATCCTATATTTGTATTGTAGATAAACAAAAGAAGAAATTACAGAAATGCATCCAAAACATCAAACAAATTACCACCATAAATAAACAATAAACCGAAAAACCACCATAGATACACAATAAATCATAAGCCGAAAAACCTCCATAGATGAGCAATACAATACACCGGGAGAAACATAAAATCCGATAAATATCAACACCTCAGCATCTCAAGCAATAACAACAAATGAAATTGATTAAAATAAGCAAATCATAAACGAAACAATCAACGAAAGTCCTGCCGCTACTTTTATTTAATAAATTATTGAATGCTAGCAAAAAAATACGAAGCACACCTTGAGCATAACGAACATCAACAAAAGCGCGAGAATGAAAGCAATGATTATCTTTCTCATTTTCACTGTTGAAAGCAATCTTATCTTTCTCATCATCAACTGATTTATTGTCCGCCATAAATTTAAGCTTAGAAGAGCAGCAACAAAGCAACGAAGACTTCCTTACACCGAACGAATTGCGACGAAGAACAACAGTAAACGCGGAAGTAGAAGTAGACGAAGAAGTAGAAAAAGAGGAGGAAACCCTATCTTTGAAGAGTTCGAGAACAGGCGGAGCGGAAGAAGTAAGGACAACCAGCATGTTTGCGAAGTATAAAGAGAGAGAAAATAGAAGATTAAAAATGGCGGAAGGAAGATGAAGATTGAAAATGGTGATGAGATGAGATAAAGTAGAGTATAGAAAAGCGAGACGCAATGTGATGACCGTGAGAAGATGCAGGAATCAGGATTAGGCGGCGACCGTGGGGCTTGGTTTTGGCCTATGGCTTGTGTAGTTTGTGCTGCTGTGAACTTGTGGTCCTTGTCGACTTCAGTATTGGATAAAGCTTACGAGTAACATTTATACAATTTAGAATGTGTTTCTTTCTTGTATCTACCCATCAAGGGCGTGTTCGGTAGATGGGATGAGATTCGACACTCGATAGATTCATATAATTTCTCTGGGTTGAAAATAACACGTGTTGTGTAATCCTATTTTAAATAGGTGTTATACCCTATTAAAGTTGGTATTATAATCTATTAGAGTTTGTATTATAACTTATTAAAGTTAATAGCTTTAAATTGATTATAATACCAACTTTAATAGGTTATAACACCAACTCCAAATACAAATTTTAATAGGTTATAATACCAACTTCAATAGGTTATAACACCAACTTCAATAGGTTAAAACACTAACTCCAAATAGGATCAAACGCGAACGTCAGTTTTTAGATTTTTCTTTTTTTTTTTTTATTTATCGGGCTTGGGCCGGGAGAGCCGTCTCTTATAAAGACAGTCTCTAGGAGAGGCGTTGTTCAAACAATTGCTACATTTCTGTTTTCACGCAATCCAATGTATAATTGTAATTTTTAATATCTCTAGTTTTATATGATAAAAAATTCTAAAAAGTTAATATTATAAAAATATATTTCAAGACGAATCAAATAAGATATCACTTGACTATGATTTACATTTTATAGGAAAATATATGTCGAATAAAATCAATTGACGAACAGTAGTTGCTTCAAGACTGTAAAAAATATTAAAATTCAGAGGAAGTAGTTGATATTTTTTTGATAAGGATTAAGGTTGAAATTTAAAATGAGACTTTAAAAAAAAAAATATTTTACGTTCATAGTTAATAAATGATAAGAATTGATAAGAAATAGATAAAAATTGATTATATATACAAATTTGCCCTTAGATCTTTTCGTTTTTCTTTACATTCGTGATGACATGTCTTTTTATACATACTCAAGTCTCGAATCGATCTATATTTAGTTCACTTGATTTTTATTAAGTCAACTACTATCTTTTATTGATTGAAATTAATATTTACTAACGGTAATTGATTTACATTGATTGTAACTAAATTTAATTACTTGAAATTGATTATAATGATTATAATGATGCAAACTTATCTTAAGTTACATATTAGTTTAAACTACTTATTGATTAAAAAGTGATTATTACTGATTGAAACCAACTTTTACTTATTGTAATTAATTTTTTTATTAAAAAAATTATATTTATTGATTTTTAATGGTGAACTAACCTTATTATTTAATTTAAATTAATATAAAACACAATTTATTTATTATCTTAAAAAATTTATTGCTACACCTACTTTAGTGAATTGCTTCAACCAAATTGTAAATGTCAAAAATATGAGGTCGGTTTTCATCAAAATCTTATTCTCCCCACGCTTCCCAGTTGCCACTACATTTTGTGAATCCCATTTCACAATTTCTCTCCATTGAAGAGGATTGCAATTATAAGTAAGCTCCAAATTTTCCCAGTTTCCCAGATAAATTGGTATTGTACCCAGCAAATTATAGGACAATGACAATGTCAATGTCCTCAGTTATCACTCCATCTACCCTTTCTCTTGGTCTTACTTCTTCATCAATCAAAGCTAAACCCCTTTTCCCTTCTGTTCCTTTTTATCGCCCTGGATTACCTATTCAAAATCGGTATTCTCTTTGCATCTCATTTTTTGCATTTTTTGTTAGTTTAATTTGCTTGATTTGGGTTGTTTTAATTGGAATTTTGGTGGGTTGTAGTTCTATTGATGAGTATACATGTGTATGAATTTTTGGTTTAATTATGATTGAATTTCAAATGCATGTAAAAGGGTAAGTTTTTATTAGTTGGAGAGTTTTGTTTAGCATAAATGGTTGTTTTGTTAAGTTAGAGAATTTTCATCATTTAAAGATTGTTGGGTTTTGTTATGAGATGATGTAGTGGGAGAAATGCAGACATTACTGTTCTTCTTATGGATGAAAATTAGGGTTTTTCTTCATGGGATTACTGAATTGTTCATTTGTGAGAGAGTCTGGGTTGATTATTGATACTGATTTGCTAATTGATAACACATGAATAGTAAATGGGGAATCACCAAAAACTGGATTGATGCTTGTCGGTTGGCAAACTTTCAAATTCACTACATCATTTTGCTTGAGCAATTGTGCCTAAGTCTTGTTCTCTTCTTGTCCCTATGTTTATTGTTCGGTAAATATGTTGATGAATTCCTTTATTATTTTCATTTTGACATTAACACTATGTTTATACAGCAAATTGGGAGGGGAATTGAAGGGAAGGGCGGGGAAGGGGAAGGGAAGGAAGGGAAAGAAAGGGGAGGGGTAAGGAGGTAGAGTGCACATTGTTTGTTTAGAAGACAAGGTAAGAAAAAATGAAAAATCTTTCCACTTTAGGGAATATTGTATTCTTAACAAAATCTGTCCATATTTTCCCTTCAAACTCCTTCTCGTACTTTTTGTTATCCAAACAAGGAATCCTCAATCCTTTTTAATCCACTCTTCCTTTCCCTCCATTTTGTTTTCCTCAACTGATTTAGTATATACATGCATATATATGTATATTAATCTAATTTCTTTTTATCAAATACACCATGAAATTAGGGACTTGCACTTGATAATTGATTAGGTAATAAACTTATTCACTCGTCTGTTCCTTCAATTGATTTTTTTTTCTTGTTCATGGAACACACTTTTTCTATGTAAAATGGATTTTAGTTTAATTGATGCTAATCTCAATGTTAATTTCATTTTACTTCAACTACAGGCTCAGGAGTTGTCATGTAAAGTGTGCTTATTCAGGAACCAACATGGAGGAGAACTTCACATCTGCTACTATAGATGTCGTAGCGAATGTTCAAACTGAAAAGGTACAGTTGGATCAGTTTTTCAGTCTTCATATTAGTTATGTTTCAGAAGAAAAGTGTTTGCTCATGGGAGCTGCTTTTCTGAATAGCTAGTTGTTCTGGGAGGCAGTGGTTTTGTTGGCTCCGCAATATGCAAGGCAGCAGTATCAAAGGGTATAGAGGTTGTAAGTCTAAGCAGGTTTGACCTATTGATTTTCCTACATTATATTTATCTCCTAGACTTGCACAATAGTATTTTAGCTGATATCTGATTCCAGTTTGTCTTACGTTTTTTGTGCTGATATATGAGGCTACTTTATAAGTAGTTTCAATTGGAACGCGAAGTCTAAAGATTTCCATGAACTTTTCTCAGGTCAGGACGTCCTCGTATTTCAGAATCTTGGGTAGATCAGGTTTCTTGGGTACCAGGCATGTGTTGACTTTCCTGCTCACTTGCTATGTTACTTGTAATGTTATTTTACGAAGTTTTCATCAAGGGAAACAATGCTGGATTTTGATTTTAACATGCATCTATAAAGTTCTTCCATTTGTTTGTATTGATTTGGAGCATCCATATAATTGCTAAATTATTTCCCGTCAAGTTTTAATTGAATATTAAGATTCTATTATATTATTGTTTTCCTATGGATGGTATGCCACATACGCTTGAATGACACTTCCTTAAATCAATTTTATTTCTTAACTAGTTTTTGCAATAGGAAAGCAGCGAGAGACAGAGTGTATAGTAGTTTGTGGGGGAGAATGCTTACCCTTGGCTCTATAGTATTGGTCGTTTCATGATTGTATATAATTGAAGTCCTTTTATTACACAGGGGATGTTTTCTATGTTAATTGGGATGAAATCCTACTTGGAGCTACTGCTGTTGTTTCCACCTTGGGAGGTTTCGGAAACGAGGAGCAAATGCAAAGGATTAACGGTGAAGCCAATGTTGTTGCTGTAAATGCTGCCAATGAATACAGTAAGTGAATTCATATACGATCACTACTCACTAGACTTTTTTTTCTGTATTTCTGATTTGATTGGATGAGTATCTTATGAGAAGAGATGTTTTGTTATGCATATTTGAGGGGTGGAACGAATTGGGTTTTCTTGTTTCCTTAGAAATCTTTCTGGTGATTAATTTGCACCAAGCCTTAAGTCATTCTCTTATCCTTTCTCGTTGATTTTCCACTGGTTTTGCTTGTGACCTGTCCTTAATCCTTTTTTTAAGTAATATACATCTCACTATTTCACGAAATTCACCATTCGTAACCATAATTAACCTCATGATAAGAACAAAGACACCCACCCACCACCCTACAACTTCACGCCACTCTCACCTCCCCCGGAAATTCGTCACGTAATCATCCAATGGGCCCACTTGTGCAGACACACCCACAAGGCACCCGTGAGCTCAGGCCCACAAACCCACAGGTAATGAGTGTTGACTTTCATACACACTTGATGAGGTTTCACTCTTTTCCAAAACCATGTGGTATTAGGAGAAATACCCACCAAGCATTATAAGCAAAGCAAGTCCATAATGCTCTATAAGCGTGGGATCTTCTCACATGTGATGTGAAGTATCAGATGGCAGCGACATACATGGTGGGTTCGAGCTTTAAAGTTATTTCATAAATTTGCCTCTTTGACCATGTGAACGGGGAGTAGTGGACAATGGCTAGGCCATAGGTTGCTGAAAATTCTTTTGCAATAATGATTATCTTCTGATAATTCTCTGTATCCACTTGTCCTAAAGGTAATTGTCATAGCAAGGATGAAGATAGGAATTATTTTTTCAGAGAAAACAAGCCAATTATATCCAATGTCCATTAACTCAAACTATACACATCATGGAGAGTTAAAACAGGAGTATGGGCCTTTTAAATGAGAACAGTTATAGCAGCTATAGGCTATAGCTATCATTGATAGTTGATCTTGCCATTGCCGATGTACGGAACACTAGCACGTATTCATCTTTTAAATTTAGTTCGGGCATATCAATGTTCATTATTCTTACATGTGTTGCAGGAGTCCCAAAATTCATCTTGATCTCAGTTCATGATTACAATCTCCCACCTTTCTTGCTTGAATCTGCATACTTTACCGGAAAGAGGAAAGCTGAATCAGAGGTTCTTTCTAGATACCCTAATTCAGGTTGTCATTAATTACATTACGGCGATGCCCTATTCAGCTTTATAATTCTATAATTTTTCTTGTCACATTTGGATGTGATGCTAAATGCTAATACTTCCTCTAGTCCTACTTAACGGAACTAACATTCATATTTTCCCTCACAACATGTCACTATCTGTTGCATTTTAATAGGACCGAAGAAAGTACTTGTTTTGTAGGCCAATACTTGATTGTTGTATGTGTAGCTTTTACATGCAAATGCGATGAATTATCTGATGTTTTCTATCTGGGAGAAAATGCTTAGTATCTCGAGTATATTTGTTTGCAGGAGTTGTGTTAAGGCCAGCTTTTATATATGGTAAAAGAAGGGTGGACGGCTTTGAGATCCCTCTTGACTTGGTTGGGGAGCCATGGGAAAAGATTTTGAGTGCGACAGAGAATTTTGTTCGGCCTCTAAACGCTCTTCCCGCTTCAGACTTGGTTTTGGCTCCTCCTGTTAACGTAGATGATCTCGCACAGGCTGCAGTCAATGCCGTCAAAGATAATGACATGTTTGGCATCTTTACAATTGAACAAATTAAGCAAGCTGCGAAAAATGTGAAGGTGTGATCATGTAAAATGATACTTTCGTAAGCAGTCGCACTGGCTTTGCTAGCTAGTGACTGAACAGCATGATTTTGTTGTTAGTAGTTAGAACTATAGACCTCAATGGTAATAGCTAATGTGTATATTGTAAAGCTAGAGGGGATTAACCTAGCAATAGTTGGTCGTTTAATGCAATATCATAGAAATGTTTGGCCAAGAACGATGTCTTATAAATGCCTGTTTCGTTGTCATTTGAGTGGAGTTGGAAGTGCATTGTGTCGGCATGAGAGCCCCGTTCTGGGGACCTGCAAATCTGATGAGCTACGTTCTTGCACCGTTGTGTTTGGTTAAGCATTGACTTCCCAATTTATCGCCAAATTCACAAGGGTGCGCCCTTAGAGATATCAAGAGATTTTAGTTTAAGGCCTCCGTGATATCTTGTGTAGATTCGCTAGCAGTTTAATCATAGTGTAAAAATACGATAGTCGATAATGATTGCGATCAGGGTAACAATATGTCTAACGTATAACAATTTGTAACTCAGATTTTGTTGTTCATTTTACCCAATGACTTAGGACAAGTAGTTTTCGACCCGCTACTTGCTTTGACATTAACACAGGAAAATCAGCTTCATGGAAAACAATCTAACACCTAATCATGTTGCTTCTTGACAAGAGACTGCTCAGTTAAATACCTGCAATAATTTGAAGTATTACTCATTAGTCATTAGTACATCAACCAAAAACAGGACAGAAAAATCCCTCCATATGAAAGTTGCTATATTCTTTAAAGCCGGACTACGAAAAATGGTTTTTCCAGCACCTACGCGCAACTGAGGCGTGCTATTAAAACCAAGCAAAAACGTCATGTATAAATGGGAAAACATAACTGTACACATTGATTCAAGTACATTTGAGTCCTCAACACTTAAAGTAGTGTTACATGATTCAATAATCTCCTCGTGAATTGCGATTCGAAAAAGCTAATTTTCGACAATTTCGAGTGAATTGCGAATTCAAAACGCAAATTTACACTGCTTAAAAGTAGTGGCATATCGAGAAATGCGGCCATAAACCAGTAACATATAACTTCTCGAAAGACAAGAGTGAGCATTCAACAACAATTCTAAGGTCCAACAAAGCATTTATAATCTGAGGCAGTTAGCTTCAGCTTTGGAGTGATCAAAACTTTATAACTAAGAACCTATGATGCTCTATATAAGGCAACACTTAATATCAGCAACTATTAATAATCTTAATGGTCATCTAATCAAAATTAAAGGTAACTTCAGGGTGAGAAGAAACCGAACAGGTTTGTGAAAATTCAGCGTGCAGCAAAGCAAGAGTCTAGCAACTCAAACTTGATAGTCGAGACCCTTCAGGAAGAGAAGTACATGTAAAAGATCGTTAAAAAATGAGAATTGTTTATGGAGGATAATTGATGGACTTTGTAGTTGTAGACTTTCTAGTGAAATGGGATAAAGCTTCCAAGCATCCAATTTAATTTTCTTATACGAAGTTTGCGTCATGTTATATAGAAGAGAAATAGTATTTCACATTTCATACATGAATTTACTCTGCATGCTACTAAAACAATATATCCTGGCAGAGCACTAATCGCTTGTTGCTTCAAGCATATCAAGGTCCTCAAGGTAAACCAATTGAACCTTTATAATTTAAAGCATAGGATAACTCCTATATTCGAGTAGAATGAAGGCCAGAATTGGTAAAACGGAGTCATACGAAAACCAGATAATCATACATCATTGAAACATAAGGAAGGATAAAAGGAAGAGCTGACAGTGATCAGTCGGTTCTTCAAACTTGAGAACATTGGAAATATTATGTACTTACTTGCCAGTGTAAAACCCAGCAGAATACCACGCATTCAGAACTGTGCTAAGATCTGTTCCAAAAGTTGCATTTTGTTCTACTACACTGTCGGTTTTGTTCTCCTCTTTTGAGTCTGTATCTGTATTCCATAAAAAGGTGTAAGCATACAAAGAAATAAGCGGCCTAGTGTGTATACTATGTTCATCAATCTGAGAACACACAGCAAGAAGAACAAGCAAAAACTAGCAATCATTGCAATGAAGAAAAGTAATTCGTCATGAAGACTCCAAGACCAACAATCACCATAACTTGGCCACCTATGAGGTTTTAACTTATACCTAATAGACAAATATGCAGAAAAGAGGATCATCTCACACATACGGACATAGACTTCTCCATTTTTTTTGTTTGTTATGATTCATATTTTGATACAATTCAACAGATCAACTTTAGCAAAGCAAGAATTGTTCAACTCAAATATTCCTTATATATAAGGGAGAGGAAAGGAACAGAAAAGAAAGCAATGGAAGAGGGAAGATAGAGATGCAATGTCCCTCTTAATCTCTCGAACATTAAAGGGATCGTATTTATGTATAAGAAAAAGGAAATTAGGTCCCTCTCTTATCTTCTGCTCTCCCTTTATCTAAATGAGGGAACTTCATCTCTTCCCTTTCCCTTCTCTCCCTTTCACTATGTTTCCACTTATCCAAACAAAGTGCAAGGTCTATAACCCAGCTTTCATGCTTGATCTACATATATACTACTATTACTGTAGAACCAATCTAGAGTAGTTAATTGGACTTCATACCAATCATGAAATTTGCATATTTGACACTTAACAGGTTTAATGCAGCAAAGAATATGCCATAAGCAATGCCAAACAAAAACCATACTACCATATTCATGTCCCTAAGATGCTCCAGATTCTGTCACTAAACTTTTTCCACCAACAGATAAACAAAATAACAAGCGAATATTACATTAGGCTAAACGGTTTGACAAGCTCGACGGTAACAACTTCTCACACTAGTCATGATGAATGACAAAAAACATTGTTCAGAGAAGTCCGAAAACACTACAAGGATGTTGGCAAACCTACCAGAACCTTTAATCTTCAATGCAGATATTGCTTTTTCAGCAGCTCCCATTGCCGTCTTCACAATATTATCTTCAACTGCCGACAACTTTCCCAGATCCTTTGTTGCTGACAAATTTACACCGGAAGTACAACCAGAAGCCATGGAACATTGGCTACGGCATGGGCAGCAAGAAACAACCATTGCTCCACAAGGCACTTGACTATTACATGATTGATATTGTTGGATAGCAGAACTGGTACCCCACTGTGAATAAGATACAGGCACTTCACTTGTGTATGGATATTGCCCACTGCTGAAGTTCTGCAGCTTCTGTAGAATGTTTTGCCTTTGCTCCTCGACTTCATAGTACTGTTTATATAGCTGATTGTATTCATCCATGTCTAAAGAAGTTGAGTAATTATGGGACTGATCTTGCATGGGCAAGATATTTGACTCAATTGCATGTTCGCCTGTAACTTCTGAATATTCAGCTCCATTTCTGTTAGAAGTTTTCAGACTTTTTAGAACAGAACGCACACCGTTTTCATTCCCCCCATCAAGTATTTCTGGATTAATTAACACAATTATAGAAATGCCAGCAGATTCAGAACAAGAAACAGAGTGAATATGTAACAAATTGGATCACAGTTACATTCAAGTAATACAAGAAAAAGAAAAAAAAAAAGTAGCCTATTTATGCTAATACCGGCTAAGCTATTCAGCATGACATCCATATTCTCCCATCAAAGTAGTTATGTTGCTTGCAGCTAATGAAGCATGATATGGTCAAGTTTCATGGAACGTTGTAGCCTTCCAGCCTTCCTACAAGTATTCATAACAAATAGCTTCAAGCGAGTATTGTCTTTTTTTGTTTCCCCAAAGAAGATGATATCATATTATCCTTCAACATAATGTATCACGTCAAGCTAACATTCATCTCTTTAAAGATTTTGGAGAAAGCATTTGTGTTTGTCTTGAGCTTCATCACATATTTTCACATCAACAGTGTCTAGAATACATGGTGTAAAAGTAAAAATGTGGTAACGGTTGCGATCGAGGTAACGGAACGCAGATGCGGTAACGGGAATGGTGCGGTTATCATATCGCCCAAATATCGATCGAAACCATAGGATATCCCTTGATGAAGCCCAAAACGCGGTTTTTTACACCTTAACGCGGGAAATTTCAGTTCGTTTATTTTGAAAACCTTTACAACGCGGTCGATGCGATGCGGCCTTGTTTTTACTGTATGATAAAATAACATCTATACATGCTAAAGTTATTACCTATTACAGATTAGAAACTATGAGAAAGAGTCATTAATCTTACAAGAGACACACACGACACAAAAGGCTCTAAGTATACATATGCTCAACTGAATAGATTTCCCATAATGTTGATCCACAAACCGTTTCAAGGAAAACTAATTGCATTAGTTAAATCAACAACACATGACTTTTCTATTTAGACAACCTTTCTAGTAGTTGGGTTTCGCCCACACTATTCTCATTCGTCAATCCAAACATAAGCATCTTAAGAAATGCAACTATAAACCTATAAAGATGACAACATTCTTCTAGTACAAACCAACTGATTTCTTCCTGATAAGGTCAAATAATAAATGTTGCTCAAGTTGATTGTGGCACAAGTTGTCAAGGAACCAACTCAACCAAAAGCTTAAATTGATGGTTGAGGCCCCAAGATATGTTATATACTCTAACACGCCCCTTCACACGAGAGCCCTTTGGGCTAGAAGTGTGGATGCAACACAGGCCCTCCTCATACCTGGTGCTAAATATTCCACTTTTCAATGAGGGGTGGTTGAGATTCGAACCTGTGACCTCTTGTCACACTGGCTTCTGATATCATGTCAAGGAACCAACTCAACCAAAAGCTTAAGCTGATGGTTGAGGCCCCAAGATATGTTATATACTCTGACACAAGTAAACACCAAAAACCCAGTTCACATACACCCTCAAAACAATCATTAAGTTGCTAGTAGCATACTCCACTAGGCCCTATCCCACTCAATTTACCTCACTTTCCATTTTAGTCCTTCTCAATAAATTAGCTCCTTTTTTATTTTTAGATATGACCCACCATTTACTCTTTATTCTCTCTTATTTCTAATACCCCACTATACTCAACTCTTTACTAACCATGCTAAAAGCAAATGAAGCAAATGGGGCAAAATAGCTTGGGTGTTGGGATAATGGTGACTCAAACACCATTGAAGAAGATGAATCAAGAAGATGGGTCAAAAAGAATGATGCGAGGGGTGCGGAGTTCTACGCGGGGTGCGGAGGCTTCACTAACCAAGTGCGCGGGTCGCGTAATACTCCGCGGGGCGCGGAGGCTGTACTGTTTTGGTTCGCGACTCGCGACCTGGGCATGCGGTTTTTACGGATCTCGTTTTTTCCCATTTCTTTTTGACGGTTACCACGTTTCTTGGGCGGTTACTTTGTAATGTTAACCCTAATTTCTTTTTATTATGAGATGTAATATATAAAGCTCTCATGTAATTAGAATTAGATGATGATCATGCAACATAAAGCGAGGAAAACTAAGAGGGAAAAAGCTTGGAGAGCCATTGTTGTGGCTTGTTGTTCATCTTGTAATCTCTTAGTTTATAGTGAAAGTTTATTCTCAGTGCCGGTTGATGTAGCTATCACATTGATAGTGAACCACGTTAAATTTCTCAGTGTGATTTTCTTTATCGTTTGTTTGAATCTTTATTGCTTTCCATTCGATCTTGGCTTCCGCTGTCGCACAACATGAGGAGTATATATATAACCTTACCCACATAAATTCTTCCTCATAAAGAAGTCATATGATATACTCCATGTTGCAAAAGATGATCATGGAACAAGTAAACACCAACCGCCCAGTTCGCATAAACTCTTAAAACAATCATTCAGTTGCTAATAGCATATATATAATCTTACCCAAAAAAATTCTTCCTTAAAAAAGGCCATATGATATATGTTGCAGGAGTCTTTCATGGCACAAGAAAAAACTAATAAACCTTCTACTATAGAGTATAGACTCTCCAAAAAATCATTCAATAACTAATAGCATATATATAACATTACCCACGAAAATCAAAATAAAGGTTATGAAGTACTTAATTAAATCAATAGAAGCTAAAAAAGAAAAGAAATAAAATAAAAACCCTAAAAGGAAGCAAGTAGTGAGACCAAACCTAGTATCTTCTCCAGAAGAATTAGATGCAGCAGGAGCAGTATTTGGAGTTTTCTTGTACCCTTTTCCGTGCATTTTCTGCTATGATAACTGGATTAATGCCGTAAAAACAATAAGCAAAATTTGTTCTCGTAAAGAAGGAAGAAAATACCTTATACTTGGAGATAGCTTGATCGAAAGCAGTAATAAGAACAGAATCGTCCCACAATTCACCTTCTTTACCCATTTATATATACATTTATATGAATTAGGATTTAGGAGTAAATTGCACCAAATTTGTAGACGGGTAGAACACTTGCTTTCGCGCCGCTATTTTAGGCACCAGGTAGTTGTGATGTGTGAAGACTGAGCTTGAGTTTGGGTAAGGGCTAAGGGGTGTTCAAATCACATTTTCTTAATTGGAGAGACCCATTGACCATTATCATACAATACTATAAAAATGTTGGAAAATTCCACCGTAACTTTTTTGCAAATAAAACATTAACAAATGTTAATTTTGAAGCTTTAAGGTTGTTGTAAGCCTATTTATACGATTCACCATTTCAAATGTTATCAATTTCAACCTTTTCCACTAAAATATACTAAATCTTAACTCTATCATCTTTCATCCAAATTATACTTTTTCTCGTAAATGTATAGATGGTAGAGTTAGAGTTTATATTTTGGGAGAAAAGTTTGAGACTGATGGCATTTGAAATGTTGAGTCGCAAAAATAAGCGCACAATAGTCTTAAAGCTTCGAAATTAACGCTAGTTAACGTATAATATGCAAAAAGGTCACGCTAGAACAATTTTATAAACCACAAGATTACCACGTGAAAAAGTAAAACCTCAGGGCTACCACATAATATTTTCCAATAAAATATTATATATTTAATGCGAATATATCAAAATTATACATTTCATTTTTAGTGAGACTGTGAGGGGGGAATAGTTCTTTCATTCCCGCCTTTGTAAACGAACAAAATGTTGGCAACAAAACCTCTGTTCTACCATCATCGTTCTCCTATCGTCAACCAAGTACTTACCCTCATGATCAAGGACACACCATTCAATCTCTTTAACCCACCCGATTCATTCTCATGGACCTCTGAATCCGTATCCGATATCCTCCGCTCCATACCCACTTTCTTCTTCACTCCTACCCGCTCCATTGGCCGTCAATCCAACCCGACCCGCCACCGTGCTCCGCTTAAACAACGCAACCTTTCATTAGAATCCGACAAACTTCAAAAAGGATCCCTTGTTCTTGGCCCTGCTGCCCATCGTGATCCGACCCGTATTGATCATGGCGTTTTAAAGTGCACCCAGTTTTTTTACTGGGTCGAATCTCATTCTGGGTTCACCCATGATGAATCCACCGTCAAGGAGATGGCCATTGTTTTTGCTAAAGCGAATAAACTGATTAATCTCTGGAATTTTCTTAAAGAAATGAGTAGAAGAGATAATAATGGGCTTGTAACTACCATGTCTGTTACCTGTTTGATAAAATGCTTAGGTGAACAAGGACTTGTAAATGAGGCGTTTCATGCTTTCTGTAGAATGCGACAGTTTCACTGTAAGCCTGATGTTTATGCTTACAATACTATAATTCTTGCTCTTTGTAGAGTTGGGTTTTTTAAGAAAGCTAAGTCTTTATTGCAGAAAATGGAATTACCTGGGTTTCAATGCCAGCCTGATACCTACACATACACAATTTTAATAAGCTCGTATTGCAAGTATGCTATGCAAATTGGGTCTAGGAAGGCTATTCGTCGTAGGATTTGGGAAGCTAATCATTTGTTTAGGTTAATGTTGTTTAAGGGTTTTGTTCCTGATATTGTTACTTACAATAGTCTGATTGATGGTTGTTGTAAGACTAATAGGATTGAGAGAGCTCTTGAGCTTTTTGATGATATGAAGAAGAGGGGTTGTGTTCCAAACCGGATTACTTATGATTCATTTATTCGATATTATAGCGCGGTGAATGAGATTGATAAAGGTATTGAGATGTTGAGGAGAATGCAAGAAACGAACCATGGAACTCCGAGTACTAGCTCCTACACTCCGATCATTCACGCGTTGTGTGAAGTGGGAAGAGCAACGGATGCTTGGAGGTTTCTTGTGGAGCTTGTGAATGGAGGTTCCATACCTAGGGAGTACACTTACAAGTTGGTTCTTGATGGATTGCGTTCTAGCGGAAGAACGGATTTGCTGAATGAAGGAATGTGTAAAAGAATTGAGGATGGTATAGTTGTTAGATATAGGCAAAGAATGAAGAGTAAACCCCATATGAATTGTAAAGGTTCCATTGTTGTAGTTGAAGACTATTGATTGAGGTACTTTTACTGTCCTGTATTCCTGTTATTCTACTACTAAGTACTAAGTAACCATCCATTGCCCTGTGCACTGAAACAAGAGGTATACAACAACAACTAAGTTGCTCCTACCTAGACGGGGTTTGCGACTTTGGGGAGATGGTATGCAACCTTCCTCTTGTAATAACAAAGATGTTTCTAATCGGCCATTAATTGCATACATAATCTACAAGTTCACGTAACAAAGAAGCACATATGATTTGCGAATCATTTATAGCCAATTATTATTTGAAACCAAAGAACTATACATATCTTTGGCTTCATTGAGAATAAATGTTGGATGAAGAACTATGTGTAAAGTTTTCTGACACATTCTTTTTTGTGATTGATACAGATTGCTAAACAATGGTGTATAACTCTGGCCTAAACTCAGGCCTTCTACTTCAATAACTTATGAAATCACATGATTTGCTAATCTTCTCACGAATCGCAAATTCGACACAAGCAATTATTATCGTTCTGGGCTATTCTGGAGCCTTTTTAGCGAATTGCGAATTCAAAACGCGAATTTTCTAACGAAATGATTATCCATTCAAATTTGAAAAGCAATTTACATCAGAATGAGCAACTTCTCTTGAACAAAGTTCTCTTTTTATGCATCTTCAAAAAAAAAAGTTCTCTTTTTATGCAATTTGCTGTATTCGGAATACTTCAGATATGAGGCATTGATGCATCTGGAGCTGAGATCTAATATACATGACAATTGGGGTTGCAGACTTGCAGCTAGTCTTTTGAGAGACGTCTCTCAGACTCAATCTATTAAAGCTTATTTTCTACTCTTACTTCACATTTTTTTATGGGTAACCCAATAAGAGATGGTCTTTCAAAGAGACCGTCTCTCACAATAATTTGTGTTGGGGTTGATATTTCATATTGCATCCATATGTAGTTAAATGGTCATGTGTTCTGTAACATTAGACTTGTCTTTAAAAGAAAATGTTATGCCAAGTATAATTCTGGTCTTAAACTTCTCAATTGATCTCACTGATCATGTTAAGATTTTGCTTCCTGGATTAAAATAAGTTAGATGCCTCTGAGCAGCTTTCAGCTATATCAGCTTATGACCCAAATATTTTGAGACATTTTACATTTGCTGATAATATAAAAAACTCAACTTATTTTGAATTTTGTATTGATGAGTTGATGACTAGGTTCCAATTAGGGATGGCAATGGGTATTGGACCCGACCCGAATCCGTGGATCCGTATCCGTTTTCACGGATCTGGGTCTTAAAAAAATAGACCCGTTGGATCCGGGTCGGATCCGGGTCCAATTAAAATGCACGGGTCCGGATCCGGATCTTAGTAAAATACCCAGACCCGGACCCGTGGACCCGAGGACCCGTATTTAAATAAATAAATATATTAAATATATAATTTACAATTTAATCCACTGTCTACCACTTCACTTGACAAAATACTCCTAAAAAAAAACTCACTGTTTCTTTCACTTCATTGTCTCATACTTGCATAACTCAAATACCCAATTTGCTTAAGTGCTCACGGCTCACTGTCTCCCACTCCCATCCCACGATTTGTTTTGTGACAAATCCTAAGTGATCCCTCGATTGCAAAATTATATATTTTATTATCATTAGTCTATGAATAGTATCATGGCAATCTCAAAACGATGCGAAAATAGAAGAAAAGGGCAAAAACAAGTAAGATCCGTTTTGGACCCGGATCCGGTACTGGATCCGCAGTGTCCACGGATCCGGATCTGGGTCTTGAAAGTTCGGACCCGCGGGTCCGGATCCGAATCTGGACCCTGTTCTTAAAAACGGATCTGGATCCGGGTCCACCTAGACCCGGTCCAGATCCGACCCGTTGCCATCCCTAGTTCCAATGGTTTCTTCATGACTTAGACTTGAGTTAATTACAAGTTGCTACTAATAACATATCAACTTTGTAAATTTTAAAATAAATTATAAAATACATAAATAACACTACTTGACTTTAATGACTAGGTTTCAATGGTTTCTTGTTTTGTTTCGGCCTGTTCTGACCGTTATGAAAATAACCTCGATTCAGTTCGATTCTACACACCTCTACTTTAGACTTTAGATGTAGGATCAAGTAAGAATATAACTAAAACTAAAAAGATAATGTGAGAAGTTGTTATAAACAATAACTCATAATGTGAAGTCAACTTTGGTGCTATACTATTGACTAGTATTTAACTTATTAGTTTTTATTGATTATTGATGTGGTATGAGAGGAATGAAAAGCCTTAAAGGAGACTAAAAATTCTCTTCCATATGAAGCATATACTCTTTTCGTCCTTAATAGATTGCACCTCTCACAATTGATACACAAGCATTAAGAAATTGATACACAACACAAGCATTTAGAAAAGGATTCACCAAATCGTTAGCGTATGATTGAAAGTGAAAGAAAAAAAAAATAAACAATATAAAAATAAGAAAATAGTGAGTGAGAACTACTTAAAATAAAAATAATGTAAAATTAAAAGAGCAGACTAATATAAAAAAACGATTAGTGTTTTGAGAGACCGTTTCTTTGAGAGACAGATCTTAAGCCCAACCCATTAAAGATTAATATCTTAAATGTCTACTTACATCATTTTTAAGATCTACTTATAAAATTTTAAAAAGTAGATAATAAGCCGACCTAATCAGAGATAATCTCTCAAAGAGCCTGTCTCTCGTAAGAATTTGTGATATAAAAATGAAGCAAACAAATTGATAATTGGAAAGAACAAAGAAGATCCTTAACAAACCCCAATTCCTAATATCTATGTCTTGGTCGCACCATCAACAAAGGTGGCGCTGAATCCGGATATAAAATTATCAATCAATACATATTATGACAAGTATTTTTCGTGAGAAGTGCGTGGCTATTTCATCTATAATAATAAGTAATTACTAATGTCTTTATGGTTATTTAAGGCACAAATTAGACTGGATTTTAAAACCTTTGTACCTGCCCCTTGTTTTGTTCACATATCAACAAGCATACGACTATTAGTTAGCACAAGTAAACGGTATTTATAGGTATCTATTCTTTTTGCCCCGTTGAATTTGCATCATAACTTATCACTTAATGAACTCTCGCATATTTTAAGTCGTATGGTGCAAATTAAAAATGTTAACGGACATCGTTTGAGCATGAAAGATTCTGATCATGTTCAACATAAATTACGTAATATTACATATTATGTGTTTATAGATACAATATTATTAGAAAAATATCATAAATTTTGAAATTACGCAACACCTATATAAATTTATTAATTTTTACAATGTATTTGCATTTAAGATGTCATTTTCATATACAACCTAAGACTAGTAAACTACATTACTACTCCAATGGTTTTCTAGGATGACCTTTGGGACACTAGTCCACTATGCTTATAATATCCTATAAATAATTTAAAAATTGGAAAATGTTATGGTCAAATATCAAACTAGAGGACTCATAAAAAAGTACGAAACGATATTCTTTCATTTTATTTGGCTCACATGATCAGAAATTGGGATGATAATATATATTTATTAAAAAAATTTGCCAAATGATGTGGTTCATTAATTAAGAGTATAGGCGTTCAACGGAGCGGGTCAACCCAATGGGTTCAGGGTCCCCCCGTCTAATATTTGACATGACTCGCCTCAATCCTACCCATTAAACACCTCTAATTAAAAGTAGCCCAACAATTATATATATTAGTCAACTTTTTAATTTTTCATTATAAAATTACACGTGAATTATTTTTCAATACATTTAGTTCTTTGTTAAATTGTTTACATCATCTACTTCAAATATAAGCATGATCTTACATATACGTAGACTACCGAAAAGTAAAAGAAAAGTTGTTAACTAAGTACCTCTGTCCCTTATAATTTGCAGTATTTTCTATTTTTGTCCGTCCCACTTAAATTGCAGCATTTTTATTTTTGGACAATGATCCACCACTTTCTTTTAATCTCATCCATACATTTTCAATTTTTCACTTTCTTTTAATTTCATCCGCACAATTCATTCCCTTTCTTCATTTATTACCACTTTCTTAATTCTCACTCATTTTCTCTATGCTACTAATTCATCCGGACGGAGGGAGTAGGAGTGAATTTTAATGACTATAAGAGCACATGTTTTAGGCTTATTATTATAAGCCTCATTAAGCTAACTACTCCCTAACACAATGAAATTAAGTATATTATTTTAATTATTTATTTAATTATTAAAAGTTACTATAGGCTATTTCCATGACTTCGTTCTATATGGCGATTGGCGAATGATGAATCATGGATGATGCCGACTGCCGAGTGGTGACATTGGAGGTCTACAATTTGTTTTTCTTTGGAATCTATAAAGAGGCGTGCGATGACCCAAAAATTGGCTTAATACATCACAAGATAAGAATATGTGTTGACGACTTTAGACTAAATCATCATCATCATTCTATCCATTGTTTCTCGTTCATAGACAATTATAGACAGGGTCTGGGAGGGAAGGACGACGGCAACTCATACCCATAATAGAGAGCACGACCAAAAAGAGTCCCCCGGCTCGAGAAAGATGAGGAGAAGAACTATCAAGGAATCATCAGTAATCTAAAACATGGATAAGACGCCTCCAACTACCCCTGTCCCTAGTCATGTCCTTAGAGAGGTTTAACTTGTGCATGTCAATTTTAATATGTTCATCCCATGTTCTCTTAGGCCTTCCCCGACTCCTCTTACCCTTACTATAATGCTTTCAACCCTCCGAACAGGAGCGTCGAATGTCTTTCGTTGCACAGTCCAAACCATCTCAATTTACTTTTTCGCGCAATTTTCCAGAGATAGAAGCACGAGCTTAAACTAAATTTTTTTTTTAAAAAAAAGTTTAGACTAAAAAAGTTCATCTTTTTCATCTTAAAAAAAATAACATGTGATCTCTTGAAAGACCATCTTTTGTAAAGACGACTTTAAAAAGTTCAACCCAAATCTATATTTAAAGTTGTAACAATATATATAAATTGGATTAGGCTTTTGAGAGCCGTCTTTACAAAAGACGGTCTCAAGTAAAAAAATGTAAAATAATAATATTTTTTAAAAACATCAATTAATTTTGATAAAAAAGTAAATTTAATGCCATTTTAGCGAAAATTATGTGGGTTCAGCCTTAATAAGATTTTGGTTTAGGGTAAACATTTTCATGAATAATTGTTGTCTTTATTTTTTTTGTTGTATTGTTTGATGGAGAAATATGTCTCAAAATAGAATATTCACAATGAAAAAAGTTTAATTTGTAAAAAACGATAAAAAGTGTGATTAAGTGGTCAGTTTAAATTCAAAAGTTAAAAAGAGTGATCATAGATGAAGCTACATGCTCGATTCAGGAGAGGCTCGACTTCCTTGCCGAAAATGCAACTCTTTGTATTTTTGGCTTTCTTTACTAATATGATATAGTTTAAAGAGTGCAAAAACATAACAAAACCACAACTCAATCAATGGTTAGAGTAGTGCATTTGTCATCTAAGAGTTTGGGATCAAATCATGATTTAAACTACTCTTTATATATCGTTATATATAATGTCATTAATCTTTATCTTTCATAATTTCACATTCATTCTTTTTAGTAGAATTTATATTTTTGTTATCTTAATTTTAATTGTGTTTTTCTAGAGATTTAATAGAAAAATATATAGAGTCAAATACACTTAGCTTTTTTCAAAAAGGATAATTATAAGGAAGTTTCAATTCCAATATGATTTTTGCTATGATTCACGTTCATTTCAGTTCATACATGATTTTAAATTTTTTGTAATTTCATAAATTTTTTATATAATATGCTGCTAGTATATCGACAATTTAACCCCATAATTCAAAATCCTAACTTCCATAAAGAGTCCAAAAGCAAAGAATGATGAACGAGAGATGATGGATACGTAGACATTTGTCTGGTCTTACGTGCGGCATGGACTAGGAAGCAGCACCTTCGGAGTGGCATGCACAAAGCATTTTGTACACCTATCACCATTCATACTTACAACTAAACAATTAACAATTACCAGCTTACTATGCCAATTACAAGTTATTACAACAAAATTCTTTAGACCATGTCATCCAATACCTAATCTCAACTTAAAAATAAACTCCTTTTTATAATTTTATCTATAATTATGTGATTAATTTTTCATCAAATTAATTATATATTAGAATGAATTAACATAATGTTTCGTTGGGTGTAATATGTAAAATTGATAGAACAAACTTATAATTGTACTAAGGGTAAGGTTCTCGAGTTCGGCTAGCTATCTTAGTTGTCCGGACAACACTTAAATATTGTAAAACATGTATAGAATACAAGAGAGTTAGGTAGATTAGATGGTTTGACTTTCACAAGTTCACATAGAAGACTTAAGTTTGAGCCATTTAAGTTGCCTAAATTTCAAAATTTAAATGTATTTTCTTATAGTGACATCAGATGATTTTTTTTCTACATTCACCCCTGAGTTAATTCAGCAATATTAGATTTTGAGTATAGTACAACTCATATAATATAATTAAAATATTATGTAAATACATATAAAAAATAACTCACTTATAAAACAAGAGGATGCTCATCATCAAAATTAATTAAGAGGGAGTTACGAGTTAAGTTACCCGTCATTCTTATAAAATAGTACTTCACAATATATTTTTCAATTTACTACAATGTTTATTATATAAGCCTATATTCAACATACTTTTTCTGGTTTTTGTTAATTGTTGCAGATAAAGACATGTTGTGATGAAAAATATCACTATCTGTAACAACTAATAAAAATAAAAATAAATATATATTTTTCTATCACAAACCTTACGAATAGAAATATATAGGTCAAACTAAAAATAACCTATAAATAGAGAATTTGCAAAGATACTATTTTATATTCCTTATATAGTTGGTACGTTTATATATGTTACACTATTGAACATAATATTTATCCAAAAATAAAAAGATTCAATAATATTCTTCTTTTAAAAAAAAAAATCCTTAATAAAATAACCTAACGCGTAAGAGTAAGACCAATTAATTTCATAGTATAAATACCCCAAAAAACCCACAAAACCCATTCTAACCGAGTAAACATAACCAAACAAAAAAAGAGAGAAAAGCACAATAACATCAATGGAAAACGGTGGAGCGAAAATAAATGGAGTTAACAAAGAATGGAGGTTCAAAGGAAACGAAAATGGAAGTATTTCAACAGGTAATGTTGAAAATGGTAGTAAACCTTCATCGAACACAAAAAGAGGGGTAACGATAAGAGAAGCAAGAACTATGATAATGGAGAATTTAAATCCAAATGATAATAGACCAATGCTTGCTCTTGCTCATGGAGATCCTTCTATTTTCCCCTGTTTTCGTACTTGTCCTAATGCCGAATACGCCGTCGTCGATGCGCTTCGCTCCGCTCAATTTCACTCTTATGGCACCGCCGTCGGCCTCCCTTCTGCTAGAAAGTACGTTTCCTTTCTTTTTTTTTTTTTTTTTGGATTTTTTGATTTTATTTTTAGATTGATTGATTAGAAACCGTCTATTTGTTGTTACGACGATAAAGTTGTTTTTCTTAAACGTTAAATTAAACTATTTAAATGTAAGAGTACCTTTTTTTTTTTTTTTTGAGATAAAATGTAAGAGTACCTTAAGTAAAAATGAAATGAAATATTGGTAGAGGTTAGCTATTTTGTAGGGTAAGGTCTTGTTAGAATTAGAATAAGAAGGATAGACCGTTTATAGTATAGACGGCTAAATATAGGCTAACCTATTTGTTAAATGAATAACTGAATAGTCATGTCAGTCATTGTGTTGTGCTATTGAGAGAGCCGTCTATGCCATAATCGGTCTTTCAAGAGACGTTCTAGAGCAATATGTAGAACATTTAACATAATCACTAATTCATTCTCATGTAAATTTTTTAATTATATATTTTAAAAAAAAATTTGTGATGTGTTTTTGACATATTGAGGTTCAATAGAAAAAAAATAGAGAGGTTGATTTTTATATTCTCTTTTGTTCGTTTTTGTTTTTTTCATTTACTTTTTACATATTTTCCAAACACAAATTTTTAAAACACAAAATAATTTTATTTTTTAATAGCTTAAATATGCATTATAAAAAATAAAATAAATCTAGCGAAATTTCACTTAAATATATTTTGTCTTCTATATATCATTTACCTAAATTTCTCTAAATATTCTAAATTGGAAAAATACTAGAAAATAGACGGAGTATAGACTTATAGTTGTATAGGAAAGATTTGAATGAGGTTATTAAGACGTTAAGTAACCGAGTCCTTAATTTGGGGGCAATGTAGAATGATTCATATTTAATCTTTTTTTTTTTTATCGGTGAGTGGAAAGATATCCACCTTTGAATAGGTTTACTTTTAAGAAATCCGATTTTGAAGCTTTTGTTTGTTTTTTTTAGCACGTTGAGTAATTACTAATTAGTCGTATGAAGCAACTCTAATACGGACAGTTTCCAACGTATTTTAGAATAATAAATTAAATAATAACAATAAATTTCATAAATTTAAATAATTCTTTTTAAGCATTGATCAAATTCAATTTACAACGAGAATGTAACAATAAATTTCATAAATTTAAATAATTAGTCGTATGAAGCAACTCCACTTAACACAATGTTTGAATACTAGACATTTTGACTATTTGATAAAATACTCTCTTTACTACAACTTAATTGAATATTTTTTTTTAAATGCTCTTATTTAGTTTTTAACAAATCTTTTTCTTCTTGTACCCAATTCTTTTTCCTAAGCCCCAATTGGCCAATTCTATGTTTTGTATTTTGTTAGACAACATTTAATAAATCCAATTAATGAATCCCTATTTAAATTTATCGTCTTTATCTAAATCTAAGTCTTGGACCGCATTCTCCTCTGTTCGTATAGGTTGTCGCCTTTGTTCCTTTCTCAGATCCTGATCATAGTTTTCTATGTGTGAGATATACTGGGTACGATAATAATTGATAAAGATGGTGATTTGATTTCACTCCTTTTTATTATGTTAAGCTACATTAATCTCTATTTATTTCAATTGTTAATGACTTTTAATTGAATATTATCCTTCATTAGTACTTTCTTGGCTCCTTCCCTTATTTCAAAGAAGAACATAAAGGATCAAATGGAGTAATTGACAAATGTTTATTTATAGTTGTTAAAATGAAAATATCATACATTAATCATATCGATTAATACAAATTTTGGTAAATATATAACAATCTTTTAGAACTACGTACATTTGAACTTGAATAATTTTATAAAGTGTCAATTTCAATTTTGTTACCTATTATTAATTTCAAAGATGTATGTGACCACCACTAAAAATGTATTTATTGGTTATTGAATTCCAACCCGTTTTTAATAGGATTAAGGTTATGGTAATATTGTTATATGTGGACAATGACACCCCACATAATGTGTTGGTTGTTTCACCCGTGGGATTAGGGAATAACGTAAAGAACTAGGTAGCAAATAAGAGGCTGACTTACCTTATCAAAGTAATACAAATTACAACGGTGAATGGTCCAATATATTATGTGTAATTATGACGACATACATGTTAAATTTTCCAACGAGTATGGACTTAATTTAGGTCCCATAACAAATTCAAGAATATGGTCCAGTATATGTTAAAATCAATCTTTTTCGTATCAGATTAAAAACATTGTCAACAATAGTTTTCCTTATAAGAAGAAAAACTTTCTTAATGAATCAGTTAGTAAGACCCGTTTAGTTGAGAGTTTAGATGTGAGTCACTAATAATGTTTGACCATTATATTTATTAGGATAATCGTCAATTGAATAAAGGATTGTAGTTTACTTTATGTTAAAACGGTTATATTGTTAATGAATAGTTTTATTCCATTTATGATTGGTGATTTCTGGCTCATTATAACAATATTCATTACTTTATAACGTTATTAAAGGGCTTCTCTTTAGAGTGATATTTAAACGGTTGGACATACGCAACTTTACCCTTGTTATACATACCTATGTTGGCGATAAAAAATAGGTTCATAGTTTTCGGTTGACTTGTGGTAGTATACATTGTCTGCAACTTTACATGAACAAGAAGTGTACATGACTTGATTAGTCGTTTTACTATGGTTCGTTATAATCCCAAATCAAAAACTATTAATCTTAGGTCCCTCAAATTGGGATACATTGCATATTGTTGTAACTTTGGTGTTTTGAGTTAGGATTGTGTTTATTGTTGGGCATGCAATTTGCTTAAAATTGCTCTTTGTTGGAATGTTGCTAGTGGTATGATACACTTTGGTGCTTCTCATTAATTCTTCCCAATCACTTCCAATTTTCATATTGTAGCACCTAATTTAGTAAAAGTCCAAACCTTTAAACTTCTAGTTTTGTGATTGATATACATACCCCACCTCCATAATTTAGGTATATTAATAATTAATCATTCGTTGTATGAACTCTTCCAATTCAACTCATTCCGTTTCTAGAACTTTCTCCTTCCGTCACTCCAAGTCTGTCCTTACATTACAAAGTTCTCACATGCAAAACTAAAAAAAAAACTTTGTAGACAAGAACATTCTATTGCCCCGGTCCCAATGTTAATAAGTAGCTCCTACATAGGCAGAGTTTAGGGGTAGGATACACAAGTAGTCGGATGTAAGCAACATTATCTTTGTTAGTGGTAATATAATGTTTGTTTTAATATGACTGTCATTTGTAGCTTCACATAAATTAAGATTTAATAAGTCGTTTAGGATTTAGAATGTAATTATATAAACTAGAAGTAGCTCAAAATACTCCCAATGTCGCTTTCATATTACACTTAGTGCATAATAGTAAAATTTAGTGAAAAGGGAAATTTCGTTGAAAAATGAACCAAAAAACAAATAAAAAATAAAAATAGTGATCAACATGGAGAGAAAGTATAAATTTATGAATGAAATTAAAAGAAAAAAAGAGAAATCATCGCCAAAAATGAAAAGGATGTAGAATCAATGGTATAAATTAAAGGTAAAGTAATGTAATATGATAGAGACGGAGGGAGTAATATTTTCCACAAAAGCAAATTGAGTAAAAATTTGTGACATTGGTAGGCTTTAGCATCCACGGGATTACTGGATAGAAGGGACTAAGGAAGGGGGAAAAAGGAAGGCCACATATAAGTCTAGCTCATCCCGAAGTATGTAAAAAACTTTGCAATGGTCCAATACTATGTGACATTAAAATCATACCAATTAAAGTTTGCTTGGGGTCCTTTATTTGGGGAGCATTTGCCACCTATATACATATTTGAGTTTGAGTTGAATTTATCATAATATTTAATGACACTATATAGAGTTGGCAATTATTATACATTTAAAAAATTATGTCATTCTAAATATAAATGAAGATTATATGTATTGATGATATAAATTCATATGCTTCTATTTGAGTACATGGTAAAGAGATGGGATAAATAGTGAGAGTTGTTAAAATCAAAAGATATAAAATTGAGGCATGGTCTAGAAACATGTTTACATAAAGAAGATTACTATTGGGTTTATTAAAGGAAACAAACAAAAAAAACAAGTACTTTATAATTAAATGATACTCGTGATAGTGATGTATAGCTAGCACATGTACTTGATAATTTATAAATGTTTGATCAATTAGCATTTAAAATATATGGGGTTTTTATTATATATTGTTTACTATGTAATCTTTAAGAAATTATAAGTGTATTCCTTGAAAAGTAATTTTTAAAATATATATTTATGTGTTAGACGTAAAAGATTTAGTAGTGAGGATGATCGCTTATCTATGCTGTTCTTCTATCTAATAACTAAGTGGTAATATGTAAATTATGTACCACCAAACAATTTTATTGTTTTGGGTTAGGTAGATTAAGGGAGGAAGTAAATGAGAATCAAATCAAGGTATCTTTTAAAAAATAATTATTGTCATTGAGGCAAGATTTAAGAATCAAACCAAAGTTGGGTTACGTGATAGATTGGGGGAGTGAGAATTAAAATCAAACCGAGGTATATTTTAATAGATAGTATTAAACCGTGACAATTCGTCACATAATCTCACCGTGGCCCACTCGTGGGGACACAGGACACCCGTGGGCTCGGGCCCACAAACCCACGGGTTAAAGCGTTGACTTGCACATACACTCGATGAGGTTCATTGTTTCCCATTAAAACCATATGGCTGTAGGAGGATTAGCTCACCAAGTATATATGCAAGTCCACAACCCACTTTTTTATCGATGTGGGATCTTGTCTCACATGTGAAGGATTTCTAACAGATAGGATACTTGTCAATTTGTCATTACTGAGGCAAGATCTGCGAATCAAACTAAGATATCTTCTGAAAAATATGATACTTGCCGCCACTGAGACAAGACCTGATTCTGATAGGCCAAACAAACTTAGTACCACATGCATTTGTTTCATTTTTGTTTAGTAGATGAACAATATAAGAGTACTTGGTGGAGGACAACATATCATTATTTAATGTTCATAACATTCACATGTTTGGTAGGATTGGTAGATTAGACTGTTTAATAGGTGCAAGAAAGAATGTCACTACTCACTAGTCAGTATTAGTAATTAATACTGCAGTACAGTCTGATGCTCAAGGGACCAGACCAGACCAGTTGTTACTTCTTACTGGTCCTATAACTCTGTATTGACCCAACAACTACTAACCAAGATGTATTGGTTGTATTATGTGCAGAGCTGTTGCAGATTACCTATCTCGTGATCTTCCTTATGAACTTTCACCAAATGATGTAGTCCTTACTGTTGGTTGTACACAAGCTATTGATATTACACTTTCCGCTCTTGCTTCTCCTGGTGCTAATATTTTGTTACCTACTCCCGGTTACCCTTATTACGATGTTTATTCATCTCATATCGGACTTGAGACACGACACTTTGATCTCGTGCCTAGAAATGGGTGGGAAGTCGATCTTGATGCTATCGTTGCATTGGCTGATTCGAATACTGTCGCTATGGTTCTTATCAATCCTGGTAACCCTTGTGGTAACGTTTTCACGTATGATCATTTGCACAAGGTATGGTGCGATTGGATAACTTACTTTCAATTTCATTCTATTTACCAGTCAACGATACTAATTGGCTCGTGTTCAAATTGGTCGAGAGATATTTCAACTGAAATTACACTAATTTTCTATTATCATTTTAACCATTTAATATCGATCAGCAAATGGGTTGTTTGAGTACGAGTTTGTAGAAAATCGATAGACTAATTTTCATGTTTCTTGCATTCACAGGTTGCACAAGTTGCAAGAAAATTAGGAATTTTAGTGATAAGTGACGAAGTTTATGCCCATCTGACCTTCGGAAGCAAACCATTTGTGCCTATGGGTGTTTTTGGAAATATTACTCCAGTTATCACCCTTGGATCTTTATCTAAACGATGGATTGTTCCTGGTTGGAGACTTGGTTGGCTTGTCATCAATGATACTCATGGCATCTTACAAAAATATGGGGTACGATACTTATAACTTTAAAGTGATCAATTATAGAAATCGACTAATTATATAGCTTGTCTATTATTGTCAGACGGTCTCAAACAAGACTTGTTATATATTTGACGTTGTTGGTGTTAAGTATGTTGGATCAGTCCAGTGATTCTATAGGGAATCTTTCAACCTTACCCCGATAAAAATAAATTGTCGTTCGTATTAATTTATACTTTGACTATTCTTAAAGAACCTAATAACTAAAGCAATAGTACAAGTTCAGTAATTTCCAAAAGAAATGAATGTTGAAAGCTCATTGTTGGATGAATTGAATATTGACAAATGCATTGGTAATTTGGTATGATATTGGTTGAATCAGGTTATTGACAGCATTAAACGTATCGTAAGCATATCCGCAGATCCTGCTACCTTTATTCAGGTTAGCCCCACTAATCACGCTTCACATTATGCTCGTGTTCATCGTGAATTACTTACTCTCTACTCTATATTTTGTACAAATCCTATCTATTTTGATTCCTCTTAAAAATATGTTTCACTTTTTTGTCAATTAAACAAATAAAAGTACATATTTTTGGGACAATTTAGATTTTTTTTTTCCATTTTATGTCAAATGTTTTATGTCACAAATCTGATTTAGCTTCTTCTTAACCCATTATTATTTCTTTTATTTATGAGAGCTTGTCATATTTGATTTTTGCAGTTTTTTAAAGCACGTTTTCATGCTTCAACATTTATAAATTTTCATAAAAATACATGTTAAAATTATATATATATCGAGATAAATCTCACGACATCTTATTTGGTTATATTTTCACTCACGCACGCACGCACACACACACACTTAAATGAGATATATTAGTAAAATTATGTAAACAAGTTATAAATTAAATAATTCTCTCTCATATTCATCTTAAGTGTCTTATTTTCTTATTTAGTCAAGTCATCCTAAATATCTCATTCCTATTTTGGGTATGTCAACTTTACTAATTTATTCTTACTAAACTTAACATTTTCACACTTTTATACTTACTAATTCCAATTTACCCCTATTAAAATTAAAAACTATATTTTTTTTTTCTTTTTCATGTGGTCTCATTTGACCACCTAAAAATGATGAAAAGTCAAATGGGATGCACCGAAAGAATAGGAGGGAGTATAAAGAATAGATGAGTTATGTTTCATGCATAATTGCATTAATGATTTAATTCTTCAAATTTTTGTGACATATATTAAGTAAGAATTATATTATATGATTGATGAATATTTGTTGATTTTCAGGGGGCACTTCCACAAATTCTAGAGAAAACAAGCCAAGATTTCTTTACAAGAGTGATCGACATTCTACGGCATGATGCAGAGCTTTGCTTTGACAAACTTAAGGACACTCCTGGTCTTATTTGTCCTCACAAACCCGATGGTTCCATGTTTCTCATGGTAAGAACCCCCAATTAACCATTTTTAATTACTCTCATCATCTTTCCGTATCACAATAATACTTTTATTATGATTTATCTTTTTTTTAAAAAAAATAATTTATATCTTAATATCTATAAATACTTTTTATAAAAAAATTATGATAATGTATTTTAAAATTTTATACTTTAAAATGAATCTAACAATTATCTAATACTCCCTCCTATTCACTCAAAAGTGCACATTTGGGTTGGGCACGGTTTTTAATATTGGAATAGTGGGGTATTTTAATTGATTAAATTAATTGTAAAGGTAGTAGTTGGGTATTGAGAGTAGTAAAAGTGGGGTAGTTGGATATTTTAATTGATTAAATTAATTGTAAAGGTGAGAGTAAAAATAGAAATGGGAAATTTTGTGTGAATTGGCCCAAAATAGAAATGTGTCATTTTGAGTGAATAGGAGGGAGTATTAATAACTCTTAATCAATAACAGTGATTTGTAAATTATCAGAAAAAATAATAATAATAAAATAAATAAAACTAAAAAAAGTAAATTAAAATAATAAAATTCTCACAATTCCAAATCCTACCATATAAGGGTGATTTATTAACTTTACAAATAAGTGAATAACCGTTATTTACTGAGACTTTCTCATTCTTATATAGTATTATTTTAATTTTTTGTATTAATGAAAACTATGTCATATTTCAAATGTAATAAACAATACAAAATGGGGTATATTGTTTTAGGAAAAATTATAAATAAAAACTAAATAAAAATTCTTATTCTCAAAAACTTCCATTAAAGGTAGTTGACCACAACCAAAAAAATTCATTAGGTATTAATTTTTATCTTCACTAAGTAATAGTTTTGGTTTAGATAGTTTTTTTTTCTTTTTTTTTATTAATTATTATAGATTATAGATAACGCAGAACTATTATTTGATTGAAGGCTTTGAGGCAAATATGTTAAAAGAAAAACGGTATGTTTTACAGGTGAAACTTGATTTGATGCAACTAGAAGGAATTATTGACGATATTGATTTTTGCATTAAACTTGCCAAAGAAGAGAAGATGATTATTCTACCAGGTAAATTAACTTTTAAAACTAATGAAACTTGGGCGTAGCAAACATTTCTGATTAGCGATTCGAAGTTATAATTCGATTCAAAATATTTGGATATCGGATACAAATTCAGATAGCAATTTATGCGATTTGAATATTCAAATGTCCGACATTTTTTGAAAGGTTGGGTTTCACATATGATAAGTAAATTCAAATGTTCAATGTTCATAAGAATAAAATAATATTTAATTAGAAAATCATTTTGACTAAGTTCGAATATCGAATAGTTCGGATATCCAATTGAAATATTTCAACTTATACTCATTGGCATCAAATATCATCATATATTTAATCCGAATATTATCGGATATGGAATTCAAATATCCCAGACAGATCAAGTCGAATATTAGATATGCCAGTGTCCGGATATTAGATGACCGATCCGACCATATGTTTTAGATTGAATATTGGATTATCTACTAGTCACTCCATAAATTTCCATATAAATCTTATTACAAGATTAAAGAGGTGTGAACATTACATGCATTTTGATGCGTACCAATTTATTTATCTAGCATTATTATTAATTTTATTAACCCACGTAATTTATTTGGTAATATATAGGTGTAACTTTAGGAGCAAAAAATTGGTTACGCATTACTTTTGCGTTGGAGCCAACAGCTCTTGAAGATGGTCTTAAAAGATTAAAAGCATTTTGCCAAAGACATGCTCCTACAATTAACCCATAATACCTTCATTTCTTTGTAAATTAATCTTAGTCCTGCTTCTAAATTAACTACTTTTTTGTGTAATGTTTCCTTTGTGTTTGGATTTTATCTTGTTAATTATTGTGCCATAAAATTTGTGTTGAAACCATTTTTTTTAGATTTTTGTCAATTTCAGGTCGATTAAAATTTTAAATGGAAAAAATAAATATCAACATGTAAAATATTTAGAAAGGCAGGCATGAACTGCGAATGAGTTATGTAAAATTGACATCTTGTGGCCGATAATTATTTTAACTTAAATGAGTCACTAGATCATCCACACTTGCTATATATAAGTATTGTACCTTATTAATATTGTTGATTATATTTACAAAAAAAATATTGTCTTTTTATTAAAGGATGGTCCGGGAAAATATTAGGACCAGATAAGAATCGAATCTATAACATTTTCTGAAAAATAATACTTTTTCTTCCATTAAGGCAAAATTGAATCTCTAGGAATTTCAATTTCAAAAAAAAAAATTTGAGTCTCATTTCCTCTATTGGTATACGATAACTTAATCTTCCAAGAAAATCTTACTCGTGAAAATTGTGCTTTCATAGAACAAAATTATGGAAAATTGATGGGCCAATCAACCCATTACACGGATTTTTTCCACAAGGCATGTGCCCAAGGTCAAGAGTTCAATTTTTGAATTATCCAATCAAAAATCACAAATTCGACTGAAAATATGCCAAATGATTAACGTACTTATTTTTGATGACTAATACTTATATTAGTATTAGTTTATGCTCCACTAAAATTTTACAAAATTAGTTTGATTTTTTTATTCTGCCAGCCCATTACTAAGATGACCCACAATTAAGGTTCACTAATAGTTATTTACAAACTATTGTATTAGATCGTCTTATTGTTAGAGTCTTATATATGGGTTAAGCAAATTAATTAATTTATAGTATGATATTAACTCTTTATTTTGAGGTTGTCTAACTAAGAGATACACTCTCATATGTGTCAATTTTAACGTAAAAACAATTTGTCAAACATTATATAAACAAACTGAGTATTTTGAGTACATATGTAAATGTTTTGATTGATACTGGTTGCAACATAATTGTCTTACAATAAAACTATTTCAAATTAGAATTTATGCATCTAAGATAGTGCTATTAAGCTTAAGGAGATATAAAAGGGTCCAAAAATGAAATGAAGCATCCTAAAATATCTAAAGTTTATACTCCCTCCGGTCCAGTTTACTTGTACCATTTGACCAAACACGGATATTAAGATAGTAGTGGGGTCCATTGGAAAAGGTGATAGTTGGGTATTTTAATTGATTAAATTAATTGTAAAGGTGGTAGTGGAGTATTGGGAATTGAAAAAGTGGGAGTATTTAGGTAAAAAAAGGATAGCCAAAAAAGGAAATGGGACAAGTAATGAGAAATTGCCAAAAAAGGAAATGGGACAAGTAAACTGGAACGGAGGGAGTATTGATCAGTGGAGCAACAACTCGTGTTGTATGAGACCGTCTTAACATAAAACCTTCTCAACATGTGATAGACCTATATAATTAGTCAATTCTTCTAATTAATTATTTTAAAACTGTTATAAATAATCACTTTAATGCCTTGTATGATGCATATTAACAAGTAGCAATGGGTGACTTTATTACTAAGGCTTATGGGCTTTAGCAGTTAAATAAAAAAGCATTTTTTGCTTCCAATTAACCATTGGGCATTAATAAAAAAGACGTTCCTTCTTTCAAATCAAAGCCCAATGATACTCCTCATCACATAATGTAATATAAGAAGCCCAAAATCACGTATTTTGCAAAATTTAGTCCTACAAAAAGTATCAACTTCATCAGTGACAAAAACGAGCAACTAAGAATGCCCTAACTGTTAAAGTGTCTATGTGTTATCCACATGTAAGTTGTCTCACATCGGAGAAAAAGAAGAGTATGCATCACTTTACAAACTCAAGGAGTAACTCCTACTATCACCAATTGATTTTAGCAGTGAACCTTCTTTGGATTTATAAATTATGAGTGGACTACTTCTCCTCCTTGTTTGGATCTGCCTAGACACATTTTCTTCTAAATTCTATTACTAACGTCTAACGTAAGCCAAATCCCAAAAACATACAGCGGATTTGATTACAAGTTTTTACATCTTTACGTGTCTTTTTTAGCTAATTAAACTAACCGAATATTAATAGAGATTAGTGACATACATAGAGGTGTTTAAAACAGATCCGATGATCCGATTTAAAAATGGATCTACAATTATGTAAAAACCAATGTGAACACAAAATCCGATTTTGAATCGACCCGAAACACCTGACCCGAAATCAACCCAATGACCCAAATAAACACCACTAGAAATCATACAATTTAATAATTTTGGTGTAAAATGACAAATGGCAATCTCATAGCCAATTTGCCAAATTAATCAAAATTATTGGATGTTAAATTTAGAAGTGGATTTTTATTTTAAATCGTATCTAAAAATGGTAGTTATTTAAAAAATTTATTACAGAATATCTTTTATTAGATTCAATTTAATTCATGTAATAAATATCAAAACATAATTTATGACTTGATAAATGACATGATTCATGATTAAAGGATTTTTTAAATTAAATAAATTCAATTAGAATGATGCTATCACTACTATTATGTGAACTTATTTCAAAAAATTTTGTGAATAATATGCTTAATCAATAGTATCTTTGGTTGGAAAAGTAATTTTTCTAAATTATATAGGCAATATTTTTTGCAAATTATATTTATTGCAGTAAATAAAAATCTTAACACTACCTTTTAAAATATATTTATCATGTTAGTAGTTTTTGAAAATATAAATCAATAGAAATCATAAAAATTGCATGTAATCTATATATATCTTTATACTAACAACTTCGTGCATTGCACGGGTTTTATACTAGTACATATATAAATTTATGGCGTTAATTTAAATAGCTTTAACTTTGTCTATTGTAATAATTGATGTTATCTACATTTTAACTACTATGTATATGTTCACAATATTTTTGACTTTTAATCCAAATTTTGCCCTATTTGTGTTAGCTTAACAACAATCATGCAGACACAATTTTAATATGAATATGATAATATAAATCTTTAAATTGAAATTTTTTACATAATCAGTATTGCCAACAATTTTCAAATGTAATTATAACCTTTTTCAGTTTTTTGACATTCTAAAAATAATCAAATTAAAATTTAGTTAATTGTTTGTGAAATAACTCTAAGTCAATATTAACGAAGCACGTACAATCAAATTTGTTTCATTTAACAAACTCTATATCATAAAATTTTCATTTAAACATCTTAATTAAAGTATTAACTTTACATATATATATGTTTATTAAAGTATATAGTATATTCGGTGCCGAGTATGAGGAGGGCATGTGTAATTGCATTTACACTTCTAGCCTAAAGGGCTCTCGTGTGAGGATGTATATATGTTAGGATATATAAAATATTCCAGGGTCTCAACCATCAGTTTAAACTTTTTATTGAGTTGGTTCCTTAAAACGTTTTATTATGGTATTAGAGTAATAAATTAAGAAACAAATTTTATATTAGGATAAGTCAAAACCACAACGAGAGAAGTAGACGAGAATCAAATCCAAAACTTTTTTTAAAATAATACTCACTTTCTCGTCGTGATTCATAACTTAATGTCCAACTATTAGTTAGTTTAAAGATCAAAAGTAGTCTCAAAAGACCACCAACATAAAAAAAAATGTGTTGACAATTTAGTTAAAAGTTCACCAATAATTAAACCATTATTAATTTATAGTCCAAAGTTTCGGCCATACCAATCAAATCAAATTGTTTGGTATAGTATTAGTAGGCTAGCTAGAGGTAGCTTTTGCTGCACATTCTTGCATGCATGCATGATCATCCATGGGGCACTTCGAATTTTTGCAGAGCACTTAATACCATTGATTTATTTCTAATACTTCCTCCGTATTTAATTATTTGCAACTTTGGGGTCCTTCACGGACTCCTAGGCAAAACTTTTAGTAGTGTATTAATATAGATTAATGAAGTTAATGGGGTGAGATTATAGTATTATAATATTAAAAAGTAAGAGAGAGTATTAAAAAGTATAAGAGAGAGTATTAAAAAGTAAGAGAGAGTATAAAAAAGTAAGAGAGATATAATAAAAAAGTAATAAAAAACTTTCTATAAATGGAAAAAAAAAAAAAAGAAAGTTGCAAATAATAATACGCCATTTTTAGTAAAAGTTGCAAATAACCAAATACAGAGGAAGTAGATTACTCCTCCTTCCCATTTATTCTACCCTGAAATTAAAGTTTTAAAAAAATTAATTAAATTCATTATCGTCGTAAATCTAATATCTCGTTCCAAAAATAGGGTCTGTGTGAGGGAAAGTGACGGACAATTCATAGATGTACTCCCTTGAGAGGGAATACTAAAGGAAAGCAGTCAATTAAAATGATTATTAAGAGACCGTCTTTTTTAGAGACGTCTCTCAAGCCCAAACCATTAAAGCTTGATTAGACAAAAAACTGATAATGGGCTTACCAAAAAAGGATGATCTCTCAAAGAGACCGTCTCTCTCAAGAATTTGTGATTTTATAATTGTATACTAATTAGTAATTATATTAGTGTATCATAGATAAACTTTCTTTGTCAAATATAAGATTTATCCTAATTAATAGTCCTACATACAACATTATAATTCTTTTGGCAAATAAAAAATTTTATTATTTATAAGAAACTAACCAAATACAAGCTAACAAAAAATTTGAAGGAACCCACAAAATAAATTAAAATTGGACTCTTGACACTTAATAGCTAATAAAAATCTATACGAACTAAACTATATTATAATGGATTAACATCCAAATGTAAAAAAGCATACTCCCTTTTTGATTGATTAAGTAATAAATATGATTACTAATGTATTCATAAAGCAAATTATAATTTATTGCATACTTTAACTCTTAATTAGAAAAGTCTGAAGTATATTAGTATTGGTACGTACTTCCTCCATTCTACTATAATTGCTACAGTTGACTTTTACGTAATTCAATACGTTAGTTTGATCATTTATATAATGAATTATACACGTCTAAAAATTAAAAATTAATATTATGAAAGTATACGATTAGACGATTCAAAAAAAGATCCCATTTGACTGGATTTTTTCTTATACATTAGTTGCAATATATTAAATAAGCTTGAACAATGAATACATTTAATAACGAAAATATAGCGAGTATTTCAGAAAGGAGGAAGTATATTTGCGGGAGGGAGAAAAAAAGTAGGCATTAATAAGGTTAGCTTTGTGGATAAGAAGAATTAAGGTGAACACATAAAAATTTTTCAACAAAACTTAAATGACACATACCGTCATGTCAATTTGTTTAAAGACAATACAAAAGTCCTTTAATAACATTAATTGTTGCAAATTGGTCTAATTTTATGCAAATTTGCCTCTAACTACAGCTAAGAGCTAGATTAAGGCCATTACAATTTATGGGCCCAAATCTGACCTTATGAATTGAAGGTGTTATTATATCCACAGAGGTGGACTCAATTGGACTTAATAATTTAAGTTTCACAAATTTTTGTATGAGACGGTTTTATTGTGAGACGCGTCTATATGAGTTAAATAGTCCAACTAATACAAGTAATCAGCATATGTGATTCTTATTTTGAGGTCGTCTCACTGATAGATGATGATCTCTTGCAAAAGTAGCTTTTATATTTGGAGCATTTATTGCCAATTTGTTTTTACAAATTCTTGAGAGAGACGGTCTCTTTAAGAAACCATCTCTAATTGGACCAGCCCATTAATCAATGTATATTTTTTTAAAATATTAGAAGTAGGCAGATGTAATTAAACATTTAAGATATTGAAAGTAAACATTAAAAATACGGTAAATAAGCATTATGATAGTGTAAGTAGGCATTAAGAATACGGTAAATTTAATGGATTGGCTTGAAATACATATTTTAAAAAGACGGTCTTTCAAGAGATTAGCTAATTATTTTTTGGGTAAAAAAAATTCTATCTAACCTTATAAATAGCGTTAGGCCCTATACTCTCCTTATGGATGGCTTTAGGCCCATTATCATTTATTCAGCTCTTAAAATAACTTATTCTTTGACATTTGAAATGAAGGAATTAATTGTAGTCCAATAAATCAAAATATTAAGTTGAACCATTCAAAATAAAAATTTGTTATTCATGAAAAATGTTTTTGGCTAGCTAACTTTGTAACTTATTTGTACCTTAGTCAAGTTTAGTTTAAAATATGAATATTTATAATACTCTAAATTTTTTAAAACATATTTAACGAATCTGATCAAATCATTTAAAAAACATTTTAGTTTTTTTAGGATTTATGCCTTAATATTAGGTCATTTAAACATGCGTTAATATTGACAAAAATTATTTTAAAACACTAACTTAGATTTTTAGGCAGAAGGTGTAATCTATTTAAAAGCTGGAATAAAGAGACTATAAACATATACTTCCTTCATTTCTTTTTGTTTGTCCACTTTACCTTTTGTACGCATTTTTTAGCAAATTTTAAGCCTTGTTATCTCTATGTACAAAATTAAATATTAAAGTACTTTACATCAAGACAAATTTAACAAGAACTTACATGAATATATTTTATCTTTAATATATACTTCAAGACCGTCTTTTTAAGAGACGCCTCTTAAGCCCAGTCCAACAAAGCTTTTTCTTTATGGGCCGACCCAATTTAAAATGGTCTTTCAAATAGACCGTCTCTCACAAGAATTTGTGATAAAAATATTGTGTTAATCAAAGCCCACCAACTAATACTTATCACCTACTCTAATAGGAGGGCTATTATCAAGCAAAATTGACATAATAATAAAATAAAGAAAAGTTGAATTAATGAAGCATAAAAAACATCAATTTAATACATATTAAAATAGAAAAATAATAAATGAGAATTAAGAAAAAAGAAAAGTCCAATCTAAAAAGTGAGTAATCAAAAATAGATACATCAATTTCAGTTTCCAAATAGTTTTGGCTGTATCTTCTTCACACATTCAGCAAAATAAACTCTCAAGTCTCAATCACAATAGAATATTAACTTTTTTTATTTAAATTAGTTTTGGATTTACTGAATGTCATTTTATATGATAATTGATAATTGATAATTGATAGGGGTACAACTCTTAGCAAACTACACATAGTAAGTTGGTATTTTAATAGAGGGATAAAAATAAAACACTATTCTTGGAACCTCTGAAAACACTGCCCTCATGTGGGCCCGATATTCAATTAATTATAAAGAGTCCAGTCCATGTACCTACATACTCTGAGATACAAGGGCAAACAACAAGTCACTTTGTAGGAGAATTAGGGCCCACCTTAATTAATACTACCTCTTATTCAGCTTTCACGACTCTTATGAGAGAACGTCTTTATAAGAGACGGCTCTCAACACCCAGGCCGAAAAATTAAAAAAAATCTAAAAACTGATGCGTGCGGTTAAGACTATCTGTAGTTGGTGTGGTAACCTAATAAAGTAGGTGTTGTAACCTAGTAAAGTTGGTATTTGGAGTTGGTGTTATAACTAATTAAAGTTGGTATTATAACCTATTTGGAGATATCAACTTTAATAGATTATAACACCAACTCTAATAGGTTATAAGACCAACTTCAATAGGTTATAACATCAGCTCCAAATATGATTGCACAGCGCCCATGACTGCATCCACTTTAATAGATTATAATACCAACTCTAACAGGTTATAAGACCAACTTCAATAGGTTATAACACCAACTCCAAATCCGGGTTTAGATACCATTTAAAATTAATGTGTTTGGGTCAGGCTTTGTTGCATCCACTCCAAACCCGTGCTTATGACCATTCCTAGTTAAATTACTTTTCTCTAATTAATAACCAAAAACAATCAAAATATACCAACAAACTCCTTAAACTACTAACTTATTCAACTTACCTAAAATCAAACAAATACAGTCTCACTTACCAAATACTTAACTAAATAAAATTTCACTGGATTATGTTGAAATAATATTATACATTACTAAAGTAAATTTGTAATATTTAACTTAATTATATAGAAAAAAAAGGAAAATAAAAAGGTCCCTTCATTTTCAACTTTGATGGGTAAAATGAGTAGGGAAAAAAAATGTAGTAGTCCTAACATTTACATAGCACTACAGAGAAAATGCTATACAGATTTGTCACATCAGTGCCTTCCACCAAAGCATTAAAAGCAGGTAATAATGAATGAATGATTCAAATTTCAGACAATCACCTCCCCACTTTTCTTTGATTAAAGTATTATACCAAAAACTAAAGAAAATTTATAAAAAAAAAATCAGATTTATGGTTGAAAATTTTCATGATACAAATAAAGTTGATAGATATATAGAAGAATTTTTTTGTCAGAAAAGTTTTCACCAGTTTTTCTGATCTTATGTTGGACTTCTTTTTTATAATCTTTTTCAACACACAAAAAAAATGCTAAAACATATGGTGAATGGTCAATTATTACCCTAATGGTAACTAAGTTATTTTTAATTTAAATGTACAATAATAATAATGTCGAAGTCTGATTATAAAAATTTTTAATAGTTATTCATATGGATTCTTCTTTTGTGTTCAATGTTTATTGTACGTTGATTATTTTCGAGTTTTCAATATAAATTTGTTTGAATATGAATTAGTTGGATTGACTTTATTAGTATCAAAAAATCAACTCGACGAAAAGTTTAAACTGATAATTGAGGCTTTAAGATATGTTATATACTCTAACACGCCTCCTCACACGAGAGCTCTTTGGACTAAAATTGTGGATGCAACATATATAAGTCTTCCTCATACATGGCGCTGAACTCGGAAACTGTTGTCACGCTGGCTCTGATACCATATCAAGAGTTAAAACTTCTGAATAACAATTGTTTTTCTATATAGATTTTAAAAGGAATGAAGAAAATGAAACCAAAAATTGATTTCCTTATCCTTAAATTTAAGAAAAATCCAAGAAAAGAGTTGAATAATTAACCTAAAGTTCTTGTATAACATAATAGGCAAAGTTTAAGTTGCACTTGAGCATAATTTACCATATTTAACAACAAGACTTAGATCACTTTGATGATTGATCCTCTTCTTTTTATAGGTCAAAAGGAAGGTGATGGCTTCTTGTTAACTTCAAGGCAAGCTATATACTCAATTGTATGAAAAGAAGATCATTTATTTCTTTGGTCTACACATTTATGAAGTTATTTTGGTGGTTGGTCTATGCTAAGGAGTATCATTATCAAACCAACTTTTTGAGCTAAAACTTTCACCAAGTATAAATGGTTGAGTACCCTTAGCTTTGAGAATAGGACTTATCCAACAAACTAGAAAATGACTTGATTCTTTTTATATCAAATCATTCAACAAAAAGGAATTTTTTTTATTTAATTGGTCTATGATTTCAACTAGTAGTCAATTTTGATTGTCACCAATATATACTCTAATGTACTAACAACATATATGCTCCATCTACTTTGCTTGTACTTCTATAAATTTCCCCCCTTTAAATAACTCATATAAATGCTTGTTATTATCATACTCTTAAAATATGTATTTTATGCAAGTAAAATGAATTTAGCAAATAAAAACCTCGGTTCCACACTTATGCAAATAGGTTTTTCCGAAGCCCCTTTGACTTGATGTTTTTGGTTTTTTCTGATGAATGAAAAAGTTTTTATTTGCCAAAAAAAATGAATTTAGCAAAAATTAAACTGAAAAAAATTGAATGTATGGAACTAACTATACAGTTATACTTCATATATCGTGTAAATTATCTTAAAATAAAAAAGATAATTGTTCTCGAACAGCTCCTACTTTATAAGTAGTTATTATGATAATATTTTGTGTGCAAAAAGGGAATAGCAATGAAGAAAGTGATACATTTTGCAACAGACTCAAAACACGATTCTTAGTTATAATTTGTATTTGGTATTATTATTATAAATCTAATCTTCTAATTCAAGACCTCTTTTACAAATATCAATTTGTATGTCTAAATAGGTTGATTATCAAAATCATAAAATTTAATTATGATGCACATATGATTTTAATTTTCCAAATATGAAAAAGTACAATTTTTTAAGTATTATTAGTATATATTCTCTTTTTTTCAACACTAATTATATTCTTTGTTGCCCTTATTTGTACTTTTTCTTTACTGTACATTTTTACCATAAGTAAAATTATAACTAGATGCAAAGCAAATTAACATTTGGAGTAGAATAATAGTAATGTCGGATTTATTCTTCACCAAGTGTAAATGTACATTTATTTTTAATAGTACTCTTTACATGTTATTGAGTATTAACCATTTCTATTTTCTATGAATGTTTGTTTGGTCGATATTGGACAAACATAAAGATACGAATAATATACTCCCTTATATTCACTATTATTGTCTCATTGGTTTTTTTAAATATTATTATTGATCACTCTTGATTTAATTTTACATTAAAACACTAACTGAGATATTGTTATTTTATCTCCATTAATTTCATTATCATCAGCTTTTTATTATTATAATTAATATATTATACACAACTTAACATATTTAAAATAAATTATATATTAACAAAATGCAACGAAATAATAACACAATAAAAGTGAATATGAGGAAGTAATATTTTGAGAGTTCAAGAAGACTTATTAGTGGGGCTTGTATTATTTTCCTAACAAGATTTGATCAACGTTAAATTAGCTAACAGAAAATAATTAAATGATGTTTTGTTGGCTTTCTAATCACTATAACATAATTTGCTTTTAGTGGGATATATTTAGCGACATTTAATTTAAATGTCGCTATTTCAAATTTCTTATAGTGTATATAAAGGATTTAGTGACATTTAGTAGACGCTTTAGCAGCATATTAAAAAGTCACACTAAAGCCTTTAGCGATATAGACTCTAGTGACATTTCTCACAAATGCCACTATAGTGACAATCACATATGCCACTAAAGACCAAATTAAGTGTCGCTAAATCACTTTATGGTAGAATTTAAAATAAAAATCAATAAATATTACACTAAAAATATGAATCAGTGGCATTTTTTTAATGCCACTAAATTCAATGTCGCAAAAGCTAAATTTGTTGTAGTGAATTAGTTAAGTAAATGATCAAACCTATAGATCGATATCCACATCTTACACAAACACTCCACAATGCAAGTATCAAATTATAATGTTTTTCATGTAAACAAAAACTTAAACTTTGAATTAATTTAGTAGTTATCATAATTTTTTGATAAATATAGATAGAAATATTTACAATTGAAAATGATTAAAATTGTAAATTGAGAATGTAAAAAGTCAAATAGTGCAATAACATCGTAGATTAGTTATAATTTTAACAATTCAAAAAAAAAAAGATAGTACTCCCTCCGTTTCAGTTTATTTGTCCCATTTCCTTTTTTTTGGCATTTTCATACTACTTGTCCCATTTTCTGTTTTGGCTAACCTTTTCTTACCTAAATACCCCCACTTTTTCAATTTCCAATACTTCACTACCACCTTTACAATTAATTTAATCAATTAAAATACCCAACAATCACCTTTTTAATGGACCCCACTCAACCCTTAAAATCCGTGAAAAGTCAAATAGGACTAGTCAATTAAAATGGAGGGAGTATTTTATAACTAGTGAATGGGTGATGTGATTAAGTTATAATTTTAGTATGTAAACAAGAATATGGTAGATTAGTTGAAGTAGTAAATAAAGTGAATAAATATAGTAAAGAAAAAAAAAAGAAATTAAAGCAACTACTACTACAATGCTAAGTAGGTAGCAAGTAGTAGCTAGGTAGGGGAAGTAATACAAGTATGAGTATGAATGAAACAAATACAAGTAAATAAAAAGAGAAAATGGTAATAGTAAATAGTAAAACAAAGAGTGAGTTAGTGAGTAAGATGAGGGAGAAATTCTCGGGAGGTGACCTTAAATGCCGGGAAGGGGGCTGACAAAGACAGGACTGCCCTTCATAAGGGACAGTATGGTCGTAATCAATTTGGCTCCTCATCCCCATACATCCCTAACCCCCCCACACACATTCATGCACTACTATACTCCTACTCCACTTTTTTTTTTTTTTTTTTTTTTAACCAATCTCAATCTTTTAAAAAAAACTTAGTTAAACTACTCACTACTGATACACGAATAAAATATACTCTATATTTTATTGACGAGTTGAATTTTACTGCTTCGTGATATCTATTAATAGTGAATAGATTATTCAGTAGGTGGATGTAGCTAATCTAGTAATATTCTACCATAATTGCCCGTTTGATGTGACTTCAAACTCGCATTCTTATTTCACACACGCTTCTACTATATAAAACTCTTCTAATCCATTTCATAATCGATGTTAATGATAATGTATATTTAGTAACTTCATTGTTGATTATATTAATTACTGGTAGTACATTTTTCGGGAAAAATATTTAACAATAATCTTACAAAGATAATGAAGTATATTACTGGAAAAACGAGAGAATTTTTATGTTAATTTATCGAAAGTAAATATGATGAAAAAATTATACATGTCAACTATATAGGTGTTTATGTACTACATTTCACATTTATTTATTAAATAGAAGTATGTAATTAAGCAAAGTGTATACTACTCTGTCTCCCTTGAAATTGCATTAGAGAGAAATAGGGTTATTTTTAAGAAAAAAGGAATACATAAAGAGAGAGAATGAATTGTGTGAATGAAATTAAAAGAGAGTTAAAATGTTTGGATGAGATTAAAAGAAAGTGATAGGCCATTGTCCAAATATAGAAATGATGCTAGGACAGACAAAAATAAAAAATGATATAAATGCTTTGGGACGGAGGGAGTATATAACATTTGCAAATTTGAATTTTATTCATCCTTCACCCCGAGAAAAGTTAGAAATTTCTTGTTAATCACGGTGATTTAAAAACCACCACAAAAGATAACGAAAATAAATAATACTCCCTTCGAATAATTTTAAATGTCTCATGTCCTTATTTGGCAAAATCATATTAATTGTCTCATTTTCTTTTTTGTCTATCTTTTTCAACCTAAATACCCTCACTTTTTCAATTCTCAATACTCTACTAGGCACTAACACCTTTACAATTAATTTAATCAATTAAAATACCCAAGTAACACATTTTTAATGGACCCCACTCAACACTTAAAATCCGTAAAATCTCAAATGGGACATTAAAAATGATTTAGAGGGAATCTAAAATTTATATATCAAATCATACCACATAAGGGTGAATTAACAGATAACCATATAGATAAAGTCGAGGAAAATTAAGGTGAAACATTGGGTAAACATGTAGGGACAGAAGCCTTATAAATGTGTAAATAAGGACACAGAAAATGCAATTTTTTTTTAAAAAAAAGAGCGTAATATCAGAATAATTACGTACAGCGGTTAGCGAGGCTCATAAGAAGGTCAGAATTAAAGAGTTTATATAAAAAAATTCAGTCATAAAAAGACAGAGACACAGAGAGAGAAATTCATGAAGGTCGTCTGCTCAGAGAAGCGTCAATCATAAAGCAATGGATTACTAAATCATTTCATTGATCTTTGTGCCCTTTACCTTTCTCTTTCTATATTCTTACTAGTAAAAGTTTTGTATGGATTCGGTCTACATTACTTTATCATTCTGAAATACTCGCTACATTTCGATTTTGTGCATTATTTATTGTTTAAGCTTATTTTATATATTGCGACTAATGTGTAAGATAAAATATAGTCAAGTGGGATCTTGTTTGAATCGTCTAATTGTATACTTTCATAATATTATTTTTAGATTTCTATAATTCAACATATAAATAAACAAAATAACGCATTCGAATGCGTAAAAAACTGAAATGTAGCAAGTATTATGAAACGGAAGAAATATTTTAGAATATATTAAAAAAATTAAAATAATAAGTATTTTAATTTGATAAGTACGATTAAATTGCTAGTATTAGATTAGTCCACGTACAGTAATAGTTTATACTAAATCTGTACAAAAATTTTACATCTATTATTATTGGTCATTGCCTCTTTTATTTCTCAACCTTTTGTTAATTATATTTTTCAAGATAAATACTCCCTTCGTTTCAGTTTACTTGTCTTATTTTTTTTTGGCATTTTCAAACTACTTGTCTCATTTCCTTTTTTGGCTAACCTTTTCTTACCTAAATACCCCCACTTTTCCAATTCCTAATACTCCACTACCATCTTTACAATTAATTTAATCAATTAAAATACCCAACTACCATCTTTTTAATGGACCTCACTCAACCCTTAAAATCCGTGAAAAGTCAAATGAGACTAGTCAACTGAAATAGAAGGAATATTTAATAAAAACTCACTATTCTTCATTTTATATTATACTCCTAATCACCCATGAATCTACCATATTGCACTGTAATTGACAATTAAAAATTGAAAATAATAAAATAAACAATGTAATACATATTAGAAATAAAAGAGAAAACATAAAGAATATAAATGTATTAAAACGAACTAAATAATAAATAAAGACAAATTCAATTATACAATTCTCCTATATTTTCCACTGTCAATGTTCAATACTACCACTAGCTCCTGTTGTAGTATTAGTACGTACAAAAGCCATGATGTGTCACGTCCATTGGCACGTGTGAACATTCATATAACAATGACTATACACGTGTGGATCTTTGTTAGCTTAGTAGATCGAGTTGGAGGTACTAGTACTATGGAAGTGTTGCTTCTTAAACAATTTCACAAAAAATTTCAAAAAATAATCTATTGTAGAACAATACTTTTTGCGAAAAAAAAAAACTTTATAGTATAATTAAATTGTATATAAAAGACTACCATTTGATAAAAATGTTACTGGACCGTTAAGTGAAGATTTGACCAGACACATATTTGTAAAACAACTCATTTTCACTTTGACGCTATACTAAAAAACCAAAGGACAATTGCATATACATTCGATACAAATCTAAGCAACTTGTAAATTGTAATTTATAGTTATTAAACTTCAATTAATTAACATATACTCAAATAAGTAGGGAAGATTACGAAATACTTTATCTGTTTCAGTTTATTGTTACACTTTATTTAAAAATAGAAAAATTAACACATATTTAATTACAACGCAAACAATAAACTCAAACGGAGCAAGTAAATATATTTATGAATTATGCTTTTTGTTGGGAAGAAATATTCTCTCCTTGGCTTAAGGAAGAGGAGAAGAAGGGAATAATACCGTTTGATAGGCAACCCGCGAGAATCTCGGCTTGTAATGCGTCCATCTCAGTCAAAACCCTTATTTAATTGCTTCTTTCTTACCTTTCTTTTTCATTTTTCAAGCTCTATATTATGAGTTTAACTTTTGGTCATCCTGATAGAATTTAGAAAATGGGTCTGGGCAACCCAAACAAGGAGGAGAATAAGTAGACCACTCATAAACCCAAAGAAGATTCACTACTAAAACCAATTGGTAATAGTAGGAGTTACTCTTTGAGTATATAATTAAAGTGATGCATACCCTTCTCTTTCTCCAATATGGGACAACTCACATGTGGGTAACAATGGGCACTTCAACAAATCCTGATAATAATTTTCCAATTAGCGGGATACATTGGATATGATAAAAGTAATGTTGTCTAATAATCATCTGATAAATTCATGATAGAGGGATTGTTTTGCGGAGTTTTAAATTAATACTTACAATCTTGTAAGATTGACAAGATCCAATGTAAAATTATTAGTGTAATTATATATGTAGAACATTTTTGAATAATACCTCCAACGACTCGCTTTAATAGTCCTTTTATTTATTTTTATACTTAATTTAATTTACTTATCAATCAAAAATATACCTAATGATGCATAATAATTGATATCAAAAATTAATTTTAATAAAATTTACATTATGATGAATTAAATAAAATATCACTTGACTACATTTTAACTTATTAACTTATAATAAAATACAAATAAAAAGTGTTGATAAACAATATTGTTACAAAAAGTAAAAGAGACAATTATATTGAATTAAAAAGGTCATTTATATTGAGCTTGGCTTTGTTATTGAAAATTTTGTTGAATTTCATTAAGGATTAAGGTTGGTTTAATTTTTGTATAATATTCTTGTAACTTTAGATAATTATACTTTTCAAATTTAAATTTTTTGAAAGGCTTATTTTTACACATCTATATTGTCAATGTATCGGTCTTTTAATTATATGTATAGTTTTTTACTAGTATTTTAGTCTTTAGAGTTTTGACTATATTATTTTGCTAGTGTACCGTTGCCAGTAACTCATCATAATTTTTTTTCTCTGTATGGATTACTTTATCCTTTGAGTATGTAACTGAAAGTGACATATATATTGTGATGAAAAAAGACATTTTCAGTTGTAAGCTCAAAGAAACAGATGGATTGGCCGGGTAGTGTACAACTAACTAATCACATTTTATGTTAATTAATTTGGTTGAAAGCTAGTATTAGTAATAGAATTAGGGCAGCATTAGTAAGTAATGATAGTACTACATTGTACATGGATTGGGTATGAATTGAGTAATACAGAATTAGACAAATTGGGCCGAAATGAGTCCCTTTTTATGAATGGAGCCCGGCCCGGAAAAATAGCAGAAAGAAAGCAGAGAAAGTCAAGTAACGTCCGACTTTATACAAGGTGGGGTCCATCTCTAGTTTTGGCACAGCTGCATTACAACTTTTTCATGCAACGTCCTCGAGCTACTCAATTTCACTGTTAATTTATGAGCTTTTGTGTGAAAACAAGGCTCTTACTATTTTTTTATGTTACTTGTATTTATGAGAAATTCAGTCTTTTTTCTTTTTTTTTTATTTTAGTTGAGAAAAAAAAATTAACTTTTCGTCTATTCTCTAATGTTCTTCTCATTTGGAATATTTCATCTTAAAGAGAGAAAAAATTAATTAATGTTTTCGACACATATTTAAAAGATAAAATGTATTTATATGGGATCTTGTTAGATTTGTCATAATGTATATACTTTTTTATTATGTATTTTTTAAATTTTTTATTATACGTATTAAGAGATATTGACGTTTAAAATTTCCGGGAAAACTTTAGAAAAAGTGAATGGAAAGTAATACTACTTGCTTTTTGGGTCAAATTTAATAGAAACAAAATTGAGTTGAAAATCAAGAAAAAAACTACTTAATCATAGAAACAAATAGTTCAAAATTTAAAAAAATTAAATTATCATCTTTTTCTACAACTCATTTTATTTTTCTTTACCAAATTCAAAAGTCAAGTGTTTTTTTTTTTTTTTTTTTTTTTTGCTATGAGCGTCCTTTAATAATAAGTCTATAACATATATAGAAATATATTTTCTCCTTTCCATAATACTTCTGGGTACTAAATGTAACATATTATGTGTAAAAATATTACTATAAGTAGCAAGTATTATAAAAACGGAGAGTAAAGTGTAAATTAATGAGGAATTAGGCTACTAAAATCTCAAAATTGAAATAAAATTAAGAGTTAGACGACTGAAAAAGGAAGGTCAAAATCATCGTCGGTCATTGTCCACGCGAAAACAGAGCAAAAGCGATCAGACGGTTAAGAGAAGATGGAGTAATCCAAACCAATACGACAAGATGAAGACACGTGTAAAGTAAGGTTGGACCAAAGAATGAATGATAGTGTAATGATTATTAAATAATTTGACATTCTGATCTGATATAAGGATATGTAGCCTTTAGTCATAGCTCTTCAATGTAGCTTTCTGTTTTTTCTCTCTCCTCATTTTTTTTATTAAATTAATTAATTAAAAAAAGAAATTAAAAAAAAAAAGAAATATTAAATCTCTCGTGGGTCTTCTGTGATTCAATGCTGCTACTCACTGGTGATTCTCTGATTTGTAGCACTCATCCTTTTAAATTGTCCCTAGCTAAGCTACCGTCTTTATCAATTACCTATACTCTTTTTCTTTTATTTATCTTATTATATTTGCTTTTTCCATTTTTCATTTTAAGAATTTTATAAATTGTAACATTTAATTAATTTTAATTTTTTTTAACTTAAGCGGTTCATAAGTAAATAGTTAATTATAGGATATGTTTACTTCAGAATGTAAGAATGATCATACCGTCATAGTCCTAAATTTTATTGAATTTATACCTAGAACTGACTATATTTTTAGTGTATCAATATAACTCTTAAGAGTTAATAAGTCTGAGATTGGATATGATCAAGTCTATAAAAAATAAATGGGTATAATTTTAGGTTCTAATTAGATTAAAACCTACTCTAGATCTACCCTAAGACTTGGACTCGATGTAAATAACCCAACTGAAGTTTGAACCTATAATCAATATTAGAGGCATTATTATACCCTTGTTAGACTTATATTCGAATTACATAACTACTCAACATCCAATTTATCAACCGTAAATAAAATGTAAACTGATAATGTATAAGTAGATAAACAATCAGATTAAGATAGATATGTTTGGATTCGGATTTAAAATGTCAAAGTCTATAGGCCTACGTTACGGTCTACATCCATTAAAAAAAAAAAAAAAAAAAAAAGTGGATTGTGGGTTCTGGTCTGATTAGACCTGTCTCGTACCCGATCCATGACGATTTTTATTTAAAAGCAAAAAGTAGTTCAAATAATCTTCCTTTTACTATCTTAAATAAAATTAGTGATAAATGGGGTGATGGACAAAATAAAAAAAAAAATGAATGGAAAAACTTAGGCAATTGTCAAAGCCAAAGAGGATTAGCATGGCTTTGTGAAAAGGGCAATTTGTAGTTAGTACAATCAAATACTAAAGGGAGCTTGACCTTTGTTTAGTCTCAGCTTTTATAAAAATTCTACTTTATCTTTTTCTGGTTTACTTTCATGTTTTTCATTTTTGGTTTATGAAAATTTCACTTTAATATGGTAGACTTTTTCAATAATTTATTTTAAAAGCTAGCTTTTAATTGTTTGGACAAGGGGTTCCACGAAAGGAACATTCACTATGCTTTTGATTGAGCTAATTTAATCAAAAAAATCTAAAATTTTCATTTTCTAATAATTATACTATTTTTTTCTTATATGTATATGGATATTATGGAATTTTATTAATATTAATAATAATAATAATATTATTATTATTATTATTATTATTATTATTATTATTATTATTATTATTATTATTATTATTATTATTATTATTTTTGCTAATTTCCTTTAAAATTTTATTAATTATCTTATTAATATTATGCCAAATTGATTAATAGATTAATTAGTACCAATATTGAAAATATTATGTTGTTCATTTAAATTGTGATCAATATAATATAATTTATTTTTTAACGTCATTAATCCCATTTTATTTTCTCTTTCTTTGTCCCATTTTTATTTTCTACACAATGAATTTGTTTTCAAGAGTAACGGCCATGTGGTAAGACTTAAGAGGTTATGATTGAAAAGCTAGAGTATTTTTTTATTTAATAAACTACAAATGTAACATATAGTGTTCCAACTCCGATCCAAATTAGTATGACACATTATAAAAATATGCTTAAAAACAAATTTGTACAGACTCAATTCAAAATAAACAATATTATATTAATAAGGTAGATAAATATGTACCTAACAAGACCATTATATAGTTAGTCAAACTCAAAGACTTTAAAAGGACAGTTTTATATTGAATGGAAGAATTTAAGCGTCAAAATTGTAAAAAGAGTATATAAATATATGTACTAACATTAATATATAGTCCAATTTTATACTTAGCGAAGATATCCATTTATCACGTTACATTCCATACATTTACACATATAATTAAATTCAACAAGAATAAGGTCGAAAAATAGTACTCTTTGCGCTCTTAGATAGTAAAAAATAAATTTTGTATAAAGATTAAGAAAATAATAGGTCCATTTGAACTATTTAGAGGATATTAATGAAAAGTTAAAAAGTGTGGATGTAAATAAAAAAATAATACGGTCATTTTCATAAAAGAAATTATAATAAAAAAAAATAAATTAAAATGAAAAGTGTGGCTTTGATACTTACTCTATTTCTTCTCAATTTAAACTACTTTACATATTAGTTTGTTTCATTTATTTTGCACTATTTTCTTTATTTTTTGAAATGGTCACACACTTTTTCTTCTAATCCCGTGTACAATTATAATTTCTCTTTATCTTAATTATTTAGTTCTATCATCCAATTTTTTGTCTTATTTTCTAACTCAATTCAAAATTTTCAATTAAATTTTAAAAAAATAAAAATGCAATCTCACAAGGACCCAAGTAGTAGGAGAGATAGAATAGCAAGTAGCAACTAATCATGAATGCAATAATGGCAAAAGAAAGCAACCATGCAGACGATAATCAAAGCGACACGTGGCAGTAAAGCACAAAAGTGGATTATAAATCAATCAATTATAATTATAATAATAATAATATAATATTAATAATAATAACAATAATAATAATATTAATAATAATATAAAGAAAAAAGAAAAAAGGAAAAGAACATGCTACTACATTAAATTAAAATCCTTCCTTGGCCATTTCATTGTCCATTAATTCCATTCCATTCCATTCTCACATTTGTCTGTTTCTTCACATACTTTTCCATGCCCTACCTGTCTACTTTCAACATCTTACAAACCCCACGCGCTTCCTTATCAATCATATACCTAATTACTAATTACCCAAGGATTTTTCACATCAATCAAAGACTATCATGGCCCGTCGATTTAGCATGGGCAAAGCGGGCTACCGTTCAGACTCCAGAGCAGTGGCGAAGCCAGGATTTTATAATAGGGGGGGCCAATAATAATACAATACTTATAAATATATTAAATTAATTAAGTTAAAGTTCTTACATGGATATTTAATTGAATCGCACTCTTCGGGATTTCATTAGAGCAAAAAAATCTAGTGTTCTTGACTACATAGCTCATACAATTATATATTAATGGATTCACCTAATCATAACAATTTTCCAACTTTAAAATAAAGAAACACAATGATATAATTTATTAAGTTATGAATACAAATTAGTCAATTACACAAATAAAACACAAATTTTCCCATTTACAAATAAAAAACACAAAATTTCCAATTACAAATAAAAAAGCAAAATTATCAATTACAAATTAAAAAAAAAAACACAAAATTCTCAATTATAAAATTTCACAATTTTTGTTTTTTTTATTAGAAATAAAAACAACAATGATCCATTGATTTACAAATTACAAACTAATAAATTATTTAAACAAAAATGAATTATTATAAGTAATGAATAAAAATTAGAAATAATTTACCTTTAAGGCTTTGAGAAACTTCTTGAGTAATAATCCAACTAAGAATTAGAGTGCAATACTACTAAAATTTTGATTTTGGAAGAATTCCTTGAGCAATAAGAAAAGGAGTAATTAAAGGTAATTTTGTTGGGTTTCTAAAAAAAAAAAAGAATTTGAATAAGTTGGATGTAAATTGGGTAATTAATACCGGAGGATTGAGAATTAGCTAATTAGGCCCAATGATACGCCTATACAATAGGCTGCAGTATAGCAGTGCCAGCAGTTATTTACTATTAAAAAAAATAAAGAAAGTAGCAGCTCCTTGGAATCGAACCCATGCACCTAAGGTTAAAAGTCAGGCATTCTATCCACTAAAGCACTCTAATTTCCTTGATAGTTATTAGACTATTTTATACATATACTATAAAATATTAAAAGGGGCCGAACCAAAATTACAAAGAACAAAATATTTAAGCCGGGGGGGCCGGGCCTCCGCCGGCCCCCCTCCTAGCTTCGCCCCTGCTCCAGAGCCTCGAATTTTTTAAGGCCCAAAATGCTTATTTTTATTATGTATATAAGTGATATACAACTTACATTTTTTGCTACGTAATGTGAGTTATTAGTGATTTTTTTATAAAGCAGTTTAAATATCAGCAATAAGAAACAAAAAGTGTATTATATTATTCGTTACGCTTTAAGTTTTTAGGGACTCTTTTGTCTTTAGCTCTGGAGCTCAAAAATGAACGAGACGACCCTGAAGACTATTATGTGGACTTTGAGACTTGAGAGGTAGGAGGCAAAATATTTATTATGACTTTATTTACTAAATATACTATTATAAGTTCTTTAACTATAAATTATTAAGCGTCGTTTTTTAGCATAGATCTCTCAAGCCCCTTTGTAGGACTTACCCTGGCTATTATTGGCAAGTAAAGGCTTTCTTTTCTTGAATTATACTTCTATGCTTGGTTCACTACGTATATATACTTAAAGGAGTGTTTGCCAATTAGCTTGGTTGTTGGTTTTTCAGTTGACTTGTTTAACCAGCGGAAAAATATTAACTGTTTTTGTTGGTTATATAGCTAGCTGAAAAGTCAACTATTTATAGAGATATTTGATAAATTTAGATACTAGTAATTGGTTGTTTATTAGAAAAAAAGTGGGTCAATAAGCCAAAAGTTAGCTTTTTAGTTGGCTAAAAAACCACTTATCAAACATTTTTTGGGTTTTTGACCAACCAATAAGCCAAAATTCAAAACCAACTACAAAAGCTAACGTAAAAGCCAACTACCAAACACCCGTGGCAAATACAGTCATTCCTTTTTTAGATCCTTACAGAAATTTAAACCGAAACCGATTTATATTCAGACTCAAACCCTAACCTTGACTAAGTCGTGTTAAGAGCAAGTTGACATTACACCAAATAAAAATTATATTAACATGATAAAAATAAATAATTCACAAAAATTAGAAAGAATATGTAATTAAATCATTAAACATGTCCATAAATCATAGAACATGTTCAAAAAAAATCATTAAACATGTCCATTAAAACAAAATAAAAGTAGACCCAACATCATACTCAATATATTCCATTTATAGACAAACTATGGTCAGTTTCTGAAGAGGGAAGATAAACGACAACTCATACCCATAAATCTAATAAAAGCATACCCAACATCTAATAAAATAAAATTGAAATAGTACTAGTAAATAGTAGTACTCCACATAATAATAAAGATAAAATGGCTTTTCAAAAAGTAAATGGGCATAGCCGAGTGTGTACGCGCTTCTAAATGGGGCTAAATTGGTTGAGCCACCACCCAGCTTGGTGGGGGAATTTGGGTTTCAATCTGTTTACAGTAGCCTCTATATTATTGATTACCATAAATTGACACTTCTCTTTAGTGGAATTTATTTTTTATCTTTAATTATTTTATTTATTAAATTTATTTTATTATATCTATATATTTTTGGACTGACAAACTTTAATTAGGGCAATATTATATTGAGTACTACTACTCCTTAAGTAGGGTCAATTATTTATTCTGATAATGACTTTATAAAAAGCTTGTAATTAATAATACCTAGGGCTTATCTCACTGCCATTATGTTTAATGGGCATGAATCGAAGATCCATAATTATGGTAGAATTAAACATGAGCAGAAATTCACACATTAATTATTGTGAGAGGCGGTTTTTTTGAGAGACTATCTCTAAATGAACTGACTCATAAAGGAAAATGCAAAGTAGTAGATATTAAGCTTTAATGGGCTGAGCCTTAAAGACGTCTTTCACAAAGACAATATCTCAGGAGACTAGTTGGAAGAAATTTTGTACATTATCCGTCAGACATATATAAATCATGAATATGTGAGAATTTTTTAAGTTATATGTTATAAATTCAATGGTACAGAAGAAACTAAGTATATCATTTATATTGTTTGATTTAGAAATATTGTGTTTTTAGAAAAAAAATAGTTTCAATTTAATTAGTTAAGCAAGCTTTTAAAACTTTGATATTAAAGATTCGCTTCTTATCTTTTCTATCTTGATTTTGTTAGTGCCAAGAGTGAAAGCTCCTTGTTTATTTCTAGAAATGGTAAGGTTCCATTTATTCTATTCTATTCACTCTTTTTTTATCCTCAATTAATATTTTTTAAGTAGTGAAAATCAAATTCATATCAAAAAGAAACAAAAATCTTAAATCGCTAATTAAGACAACGAACCAATTCAACCCAAAACTTAAGCTGATGGTTGAGGCCCCAGCATATGTTTAATACTCTAACACGCCTCCTCACACGAGTACCCATTGGGCTAGGCGCTGAATACTCCACTTTAATTGAGGGGTGGTTTAGATTCAAACTCGTGACTTCTTGTCACGTTAGCTTCTGATACCATGTCAAGAAACTAATTCAACCAATTCTAATAGTTGAGGCTCCAGGATATATTTAATACTTTTACGATAAGCACTAATCTTGAAATATAGGATGGAAAGTCAAAAAATTTCCAAAATAGGATATAATTAATGGGTTTAGGAAACTAAAAAAAAAAGATAGTTGAAGAGTTGGTTTGGCAAAATTGGTGCAAAGAAAGAGTGAATTGGTGCCGTGTAGATAAGGGAAGATGGCCAAATCTCACGGGCGCTACAAGAACAAATCCAAAATTTAGAGACAAATATTTGTCATTGTCGTACAAATTGATGCCTAAGACCTCTCATTTTCTAGTATGGAATGATCGATGCAATATGTCAAACAGTATCAAACCCAAATGGACTATAGTCTATATGTTACATCCTTTTCATATTTTTCAACCATTTTCTTATTATCTTTTGTGTATACATTACTATCCTTGGTATAGTTTTTTTGTCGCTAATGACAGTATGACACGTCAAACAGTTTTTGAGTTTGAGTGATTAAAAGAGAATTCCGAGAAAAAAAATTGAGAGATATAAAGTTTGATTTGTAAAACTTGAAAACTAGGTTTTGACTTTTCTTAAAGAAACTAACGCTGGTAAAATAATTAATTTTAATTGAATAGTTACTTGCACATAGCTCGAAGTATTTGATTTTGAAGAGGAAACTCACAAGTTTCAAACACTAAAGATATAATTTAATAACATAAACTAGCAAGAGTCAGAAACCACAGAAAAACACACGCGATTTGAACAATATTCAATCATATCTAAGTAATATCTAACTAATAAAAAATAAGTAGCTAGCTAACAGTAATAAAATTATTGATTATTTAACTTGAATAAAATTTTGCGTACTAGTTTATCCATCTAATAAGTCTAATTTGGCTTTGATTTGTAAAATATAAGCCAAGCTCAAATGTTACAAACACTAATAATTAATGAATTCTGCTGAGCGTTTGTTAGTGAATATAAATCAATTTCAAATAGAAAATTTTAGAAAATATTATAAATATTATGAAGTACAAAAGCATTTTTTATACAGCCTAAAACAACATCAAATACGGAAGATATCATGCTATTTCACAAAATATATTTTTTTATTATCTTTTATTTTCTCATAAGTTGCTTTTAAAAATATGGAATAATTATCGTTATCTTCAAAGGATATTTTCTTTTTATTTTTCATCATTATACTAGAAGTTGTGTAATTAAAATTTAAGCAATAATGAATGACAAGTTTTACATTGATAAGTAGTATAGGTCAAGACATCAATAAGATGGGGTATTTAATTAGCTAAGTAATTACTTCTTAATTAGGGGCCTATTTGATGTCGTTTCATTGGACTTTTGCTAGCTAATATTGATCATCGTTTATTTTATGACCATATAATTAAAAGTTTACTTTTCTCGCTTAAGAATTAGTGGTTAGTAGCAAGGCAACGACTTAACAAGGTCTTTTAGGTCATGATTCATGAATGATGTTCAAGCAATCCATCGAGCTAGTGACAATTGTTATACTTTTGTTGAGTATAATTCTCAAGTTCCGTATGGAAAATATAATAACGAGTTGATAAAGTGATTTAACACTGAATAAGTATGAGTTTTTTTTGAAAAGATTTGAAAAAATAAATTCATGCGAGCTGACAGTCGTGACAGGGTCATCTTAGACATTTTTTGGGCCATAAGCAGAAGCGAAACAATGAGTTTTTAAAAAACAAACATTATGCCTTTTTTGGAATTATTATATTTTTTTATGATTTTTCTACAATAATCACACTTAATGATTAACAATGAATAATCTCAACTTAAAGGGGTATTTGCCTGAAGTAAATTTGGGTAACTCGATGACCTTCTATAGTAGGTAATTCGCTATAAAATTAAATTGAAAATTAATGTAAAATTAGAGAGAAATTTTGATAATTACATAAAAATTATGAATAAAAAAGTCAGAATATTTTTTTCAAAATTTTCAAAATTTTTCATTTTTTTGGGTTGAATTATTCAAACTTTTAATGTGTTACATTGAGATTATCGACTGTTCAACCTTACTTGAACATTAATAGTAATATAAGTATGATATACTAAATTACAATACAAAATTTCTTGAATATTTTAAATGATTTTTTGACACATGTTATAATTGGGACATCAATTTTTACTTGTATATATCCCTGGATTGGAAACTCAAATATCTCAAAGTGACCAATTTTTTAAAATTGTGAAATGACACACTTCACACTTGTATTAAAGATATTAGGCCGTGACAATTCGTCACATAATCTCACCGTGGCCCACTCGTGGGGACACGGGACACCCGTGGGCTCGGGCCCACAAACCCACGGGTCAAGAGCGTTGACTTGCACATACACTCGGTGAGGTTCATTGTTTCCCAAAACCATATGGCCATAGGAGGATTAGCTCACCAAGTATATATGCAAGTCCACAACCCACTTTTTTATCGATGTGGGATCTTGTCTCACATGTGAAGTATTTCCAACACTCCCCCTCACATGTGAGCCACATCATACCAGGAACCACCTTTGGCTCTGATACCATATTACGCCGTGACAATTCGTCACATAATCTCACCGTGGCCCACTCGTGGGGACACGGGACACCCGCGGGCTCGGGCCCACAAACCCACGGGTTACGAGCGTTGACTTGCATATACACTCGGTGAGGTTCATTGTTTCCTAAAACCATATGGCAATAGGAGGATTAGCTCACCAAGTATATATGCAAGTCCACAACCCACTTTTTTATCGATGTGGGATCTTGTCTCACATGTGAAGTATTTCCAACAATTACTCCCTCCGTTTTCATTTGTTCTTCCCATTTGGAATCTGGGAAGAAACCAATATAAACTATAATTACAAAATAGATACTATGAGAGTTGAGTAAAATAATATAAAAAATAAAGGTTCTATTGATTAAAGTGTAAGTGTAATAATATCATTAAATTTCATTGGGTGTATGTAAAGTAAATGCATTGGGAATTAACATGTAAATTAATTTTTATAGATTAGAGTGTAAGTGTAATAATTTCCTTGAATTCTATTGGTTACTAAAATAGAAAGATTTTAAATGAGAAGAACTTTTAAAAATTTCCAAATGGGGAAAGTGAGAAGAACATATGAAAACAGAGGGAGTATTTGACATACAAAAGTATTGTTTATAAATGGCATGCAAGGCCATGATTATTAAGAAAGAAATAAATTAATTAATAATAAAACACTACAAATTAAAAGCAATTTTCCGACCACCAAAAACAGTCGGAATTTCGTCGGTATAAATCTATACTGACTAAATTCCGACTTTTTGATGTTAGTCGGTTCAGATTGATCATTAAAACAATTTAGTAGGAAATTAGTCAGAAATTTTCTAAAATGACAAAATGTAACCTAATTAGGTCTAAACTTATTTCAAGCCTGAATAAATGGTAAGAAGATGCTCATATTATCACAAAAATATATATTTCATAATTTTAATAAATCGTAAAAAGTAAAAAAGTTTTTACTTTTTTTATCATAACTTTAATTCCGTCACTGAAGTTTTTAATCGCAACTATTTCCGTAGGAAGGAATTATGATAAAATTAATAAAAATTAATTAATTTTTTTCATTTTCATGAAATAAAATATTGAAAGAAGATTAACGAAGAGAAAATAAAATGTGTGGTGAAATTTTTATGTAAGAAGAAAGATGGTGACATTGAAAGTAATTAATGAAGTCGGACCACAATACAGCTGCTACCTTGGAACAGTACATCATCAAACTCATTATATTTCTGCCTACAAGTATTTAATTTTATCCTTTTTATTTTATTTTATATAATTTATTTATTAATATTAATCAGTTGATCTTGGGGATCAAGTTCCAACTAAGCTCACTAGTCCCCTTCTCTCTAGAGGTAGGGCTTTTCTCTCTCTAGGGTTTCCTTTGAGACTTGCGTAACCGCCGTTCCATGGCGGAAGATCTAGTCGAGCATTGCTCCAAACTGTCCATTGTTAATGATGAGGATGACGTGGTTGATCTCGAGAATGGCGTTGATGATTCCCCAGACGAGAAAATGTCATTGCGGCTGGTGGGAAGGGTTCTCACAGAAAAACCTTTGAACTTTGACGCTTTCAAGAGGACTATGTTACATGTATGGAGCCTCAAACAGGGAGTTCTGATTAGGGCTCTTGGACAAAATTCCTTCATGTTTCAATTCTTCCATTGGAGGGATAAGGAGAAAGTCCTTAATGGGCGTCCATGGTGTTTTGAACAACGCTTGCTTGTGCTTCAAGAAATCGATATGGATCGGCAACCGTCGGATATGGCTCTTAATACATCTCCTTTTTGGGTAAGATTTTATAACCTCCCTTATGGTTACAGATCTGATTCTAGATTGCGTTCAATTGCTAATGCTTTAGGGGTGGTTCTTGAAATTGAAGAAGATTTCCTTGATTTAAACCCATACCGTAGAGTCCGTATCGATATCAATGTTGATAAGCCTTTGAAACGATACCAAATGGTTCGTTTGAAGGGGAACCTCACTGTGAAAATATCCATTAAATATGAACGCCTCCCACATTTTTGTTTTCTGTGTGGTCTTTTAACCCATACGGAGAAGAATTGTACGGTGGTCGATGAGGAGGAGAAGGAGAAGGGTTATGCTTGGGGTCTTGATATAAAAGCCTCTCCTAGGAAAGGTTTACACAGAAACAATGAGGAGATCGAAGCGTTAAAGGTGAGGAAAAATTTATTTGTGGCAAAACCGTGTTCTTCGAGGGGTGGTGAAAAGGCTGGAATGGAGGAGGTTAATTCGCCTCACTTGGTGGATGTTAGGGCTGAAAATTCTCTGGGGGATGGCAAGGATTGTAACCGGGGTGTGTTGGTGGTGGATACTTATAATAAAAGGGATGAGGAGAGAGAAGGTGTTGAAAAAGGGGTTGTGGTGTATAATGCTGGTAATAAGAGTGAGGAATGCAATGAAAATATTATTGTGGGGCAGGAACATCATGATGAGGAAAGGACAACTTTTGAAAAAGGCCCCCCAGTGGCGGCGCCTTGTCTTTTTGCTGCTGGAGACTCCCTTGTGGGGTCCGTGGGTCAAGTACAGGAGGGGTACTTGTCCTCTTCTTCTTCAGGCACTTTGATTGAGGGGCCTACTACTATATGTCATTATGCTCAGGAGGCTACACATGTCCCTAGTACTTTTGCCTTTAATGCTGGTTCTAATGGGGGCCCCACTAGAAGACTTGTGAAAGTTAAGAGGAAATCAGGGGGTAAAATACTCAAAAAAACGCTAGAACATCAGCCTGTTCTTGCTAGCTCTCAATATGCACCCCAAACTACGCCTCTTTCTGATGCTGTTTCGAAGAGGAAGCTGTGGGATGATGATACGGAGATGGTGGACTGTGATGGGGAACAGAAAAGATCATGTTCGGGGGCTGGTATTCTTGTTGATTCAGATGCTAAAGTAGCGGAGGTTGGAGATGCCCAACCCCGCGAACAACAATGAAAATTTTCAGTTGGAACTGTCGAGGGATTGGCAACCCCTTGACAGTTAGAGCTCTCCAAGATTGGTGTTGGAGAGAGAAACCCAATATTGCCTTTGTGATGGAGTCAATGGTGGATAAAGGGAGGTTAGAAGGTATTCGGAATCGGTGTGGCTTCTCAAATGGCCTTTGTCTGGACAGTAACGGAAATTCTGGGGGTTTGGGGCTTTGGTGGAAAGATGTGTCAGTTTCTACAATCTCATACTCAGAGCATCATATCCTTGTTGAGGTGTCTGAAGATGGGAGTTCGAATGTCAATTGGTTCGCTTGTGGTGTATATGGTTGGCCGGATAGACAAAGCAAGTTTATGACGTGGGATCTCATGCGCTCAATTGCAAATTCTATAAATGGGCCTCTTGTTTTCTTTGGAGATTTCAATGAGATTCTTTGGAGCTATGAAAAGGAAGGGGGCAATACTCGAGCTGAGAGTGATATGGCTGGCTTTCGTACATGTCTTGATGATTGTGGAGTTGTTGATTTGGGCTATAGGGGTTGTTCGTTTACATGGTGCAGGGGAAACCAACCGACACAGGTAATTAGAGAGCGCCTGGACCGGTTTGTTGCAAATGTGGAGTGGCAACGGTTGTTCCCACTATATGATATTAGCCACTTCCCTATATATAGGTCGGATCACGCCCCAATATTGTTGAGTACGGTTAGGCCGGAGGGTAATCATGGTGATCAGAAGCTGTTTAGATTTGAGTCTTTGTGGTTGTCTAGCGATGAGTGTAAAGATGTTGTGAATGGAGCCTGGACCGAAGGGCTAGGGGAGAATATTGAGTTTCGGATTGAGCATTGTGCGTTAAAGTTGAAAGATTGGGCTGAAGCTACGTTTGGGGCTTTGCAAAAACAGATTCGAGAGGCTGAAAAGAAACTAAAAGCTGCCCAACGCTGCAAACCTGATGCTCGCATGTTGAATTCTTGTAAATCTCTCTCCGAACATCTGGATAATTTGCATAGTTTGGAAGAATCATATTGGCATATGAGATCGAGGGCAAACGAGCTTCGTGATGGGGACAAAAACTCAAAATATTTTCATCATAAAGCTGATTCTCGACGACGCCGCAACACCATAAAGGGGCTGTTCGATGTAGATGGGAGATGGTTGACTTCGAAGGTGGATTTAGAGAGGCTGATCACGGCATACTATGCCAATTTGTTTACTTCTAGCTCTCCCACAGGTTTTTCGGATGCTCTCGATGGAATCGGTCCAGTGGTTGATGAGGAGATGAACGTGATGCTGGAGAAAGAGCCGCAAGCTGAGGAGATACGTTTAGCAGTGTTCCAAATGCACCCAACAAAGGCGCCAGGTACTGATGGTTTCCATGCATTATTTTTTCAGAAATTTTGGGACATTGTGGGACGTGATGTAGTCGGTATGGTTATCAAATGGTGGAGGGGGGAGTTTGACCTGCGGCCCATTAATAAAACGTGTATCTCTTTGATTCCTAAGTGTAATGAGCCCAAGCACTTGACGGATTTTAGACCTATTAGTTGCTGTAATGTGGTGTACAAGATTGTGTCTAAAATGATGGCTAATAGGCTAAAAGGGCTGCTGAATCGGATCATCTCTATTAACCAGAGTGCCTTCATCCCGGGTCGGTTGATTACTGATAATGCTTTATTGGCTTTTGAGGCATTCCATTCGATGAAGCGCAGGGGGAATAGCAGGAATAATTCAATGGCGCTAAAACTAGATATGAGCAAAGCATATGATCGAGTTGAATGGGTTTTTTTGGAGAAGCTTATGCTTAAGATGGGCTTTAGTGATTCATGGGTACGACGGATTATGAGCTGTATTACAAGTGTTTCTTTCTCCTTTAAAATTAATGGCAGTATACGGGGGAATGTTGTTCCAACGAGGGGGCTTCGACAGGGTGACCCAATATCCCCTTATCTGTTTATCTTGTGTGCAGATGCTTTTTCTTCTTTGATCAGCAAGGCGGTTTCGAGGCACTCTATTCATGGGGTCCAAATTTGTAGGGGGGCTCCCCCTATCTCACACTTGTTTTTTGCTGATGATAGCATTCTTTTTGCTAGAGCTTCAGTTAGAGAATGTTCGGAGGTAGCTAATATTATTAGCTTATATGAGCGAGCATCGGGCCAGAAAGTCAACTTTGATAAAACTGAGGTCTCTTTCAGTAAAGGAGTGCCACTTGATATGAGGAAGGAAATCAGCGAGATGTTGCATGTCAAAGAAGTCGAACGTCACGCCAAGTATTTGGGGTTGCCTACTATTGTTGGAAGATCCAAGAAAGCTGTGTTTTCGACTCTTAAGGAGCGGGTTTGGAAGAAGATTATGGGGTGGAAGGAGAAGCTTATGTCTCGAGCGGGGAAAGAGGTCTTGCTTAAAGCGGTCATACAAGCGATTCCTACTTACATGATGAGTATTTTTAAGCTTCCGGATGGTTTACTTGATGATATTCATGCGATGATGGCACGTTTTTGGTGGGGGTCTTCCGGAAATGCTAGAAAGATTCATTGGCATAGTTGGGCGGATCTTTGTCGCCCAAAATGTATTGGTGGTATGGGGTTTCGCGATCTCAAATGTTTCAATCAAGCCCTCCTAGCCAAACAAATGTGGAGGTTGCACGTGAATGCCAATCCTTTTCTCACTGCAGTTCTCAAAGCTCGTTACTTCAAACACTCGAGTCCTCTTGATGCTCATAGGGGTTTTGACCCAAGCTTACCTTGGCGGAGTATATGGGGTGCAAAGTCGCTTCTTATTGAAGGTCTTGGTTGGCGGGTGGGACGGGGCAATCAAATTCATATACAGAGTGAGAGATGGCTCATGGCCGACAACCAGTTCATTTCCCCAGGTGTTAATGTTGATCACACTGAAAATTGCTTGGTTTGGCACTATATTGATCACGAGGCAAGGGAATGGAGACTTGAGGAGCTGATGGAAACTTTTGATGCTGCTACTGTTAACCACATTTTATCCGTGCCCATTTCACCTACTGACAGGGATGATGTGCTGATTTGGATGCATTCAAAAGATGGGAATTACAGTGTTAGATCGGGATATTGGTTGGGGATGAAACCTTTGGAAATGACGACCTCAACGCCCCAAGTGGATGATCTCTGGAAGAAACTTTGGCAGCTCCAATGGCCCCCTAAGCTTAAGCATTTTTTATGGAGAGCTTGTCGGAATTCACTCCCGGTCAATGAGGTACGTCACTTTCGCCATATTGCCCCAAATCCGGACTGTTCTCGATGTGATGATGGTGTTGAGTCGATTTGTCATGTGCTCTTGGACTGTCGAGTGAATCAGGATCTATGGTCTACCCACCCATGTAAAGCATTGATTCAAGATGCCCCCAGGTCCTCTTTCTGTGATGCACTCCGTTGGCTCTTTTCTCATGCCTCTATGGAAGAACTGAGTAGCATTGGACCTTGTTTATGGGCTTGTTGGATGTGTCGTAATTTGAATGTGATGGCTCAAAAACAGTGTTGTGTGACCCAGCTGGCGGGTAGTCTCTCCAAAATGGTCTTTGACTATCAGTTATACAATCAGAAGCTTGGTGTTCCTCCTCGACCTGCTGTGCAGTCATTCCAACAGTGGCAACCCCCTGGTCGTGGCTGGATTAAGGTGAATTTTGATGCTCATGTGGGTCCGAACTCGTTGCGGGGTATGGGTGTCATTTTCCGTGATGAGGAGGGGAAGATCTTGCTGGCAGGTACTCGTCGTATTAGAGCTAACTGGAGTATCAACATCACAGAGGCTGAAGCTGCCATTTTTGCTTTGCAAGTAGCGCTCAGAATGGGATACGACAACATTCACTTGGAAGGCGACTCGCTCACTGTTCTTAGCGCAGTTCATAAGAAAGAGAAGGGCTCAACCTATTTACATACTTTGTTTGATTATATTGTTGAGCTAAGTCTAGTTTTCTCGATGTTTAAATGTAGCTTTGTACGCCGAAATGGCAACACCGCAGCCCATATGATCGCCCGATGGGATACCGGGGATGCTAGGGAAAAGATTTGTATGGACCCTTTCCCACCAAGTCTTCAAACCTTGGTGGATCTTGATTTGCAATAATAAGCTGCAGGTGATTCTCAAAAAAAAAAAAAAAAAAAAAAAATCAGTTGATTTCTGTGATCTTCTTTAACATTTATATTCTATCTGTTTTTATTTGTTTTTTATTCATTTTTTGTGCAGATTTCAATGCAAGCTTTAAATTCAAATATTTTTCACTATGGGTTTTAAAAATTCCAAAAATTTGATATTTAGAAAATATATATTGAAACGAATATATTAAGATTCTGCGAAAATATGTTTTTATACAAATTGATGAAAAATTATGGTCAACATCATTTAACATTGAATTAAAATTTGTAAATTTTATTTCAGAAAAACATATAAAAACGAAGGAGAATTATTTATTTGGCCCAAAGACAATTTTCATTATTCTTGCACTCTTCGGAAAGAAACGTTTGACCAGAAAACTAGAGATTTTCAGGCTAGAATTTCTTTTCACAAACATTTTAATCATCCCAATGCATTAATATCGGGAGATGTGGTATTAAATGGTAATGAAAATTTATAAACAAAAATAACTTTTTTTTATCAAAGTTTCATTTCCATGGGAATGATATGAAACTTTTGATGAAATTTTACACTATTAATCATTCACATTACCATTATTTAGTACCACTAACTAAACGAGCCGTTAAAGTATTGAGCTTGCTTGTGTAAAAAATGTTGTAAATCAACTAAATAATACTCCTTCCGAACCAATTTAGTTGTCCCATTTGCTTAGGCACATTTGTCGATATAACATTATGACTCTTTATATCTCTAATTATGCTTGAATAATAAAAATTATGAAAACTTAAAAAGAATAATCCTTGCATTGAGACGAATCAAACAAGATCTCACATGACTATGTTTTAACTTATTGACTAAAAATAAAATACAAATTAAACGTAATTAATAAATTGTGTAAAAAATTAAATGGGACAATTAAATTGATTCGGAAGGACTAGGAGTATACTAAAATTATTGGACTTTCGATTTTGTGGTATAACTTTATGTATGAAACGGAGGAAGCTCCATAGGCCAAAGTAAATAAAGGAAGCAACAAATATTTTTATTCCATTTTACCATCAATCAAATCGTCCTTTTTATGGTTAGGCCGTGGGAATAAAAAGAATTTCCTTACATTTTTTATCAAGAATTTAATATTCTATTGCTTGGTTTCGTGCTTGAATATTATTAGTAAAATAAATTACTACGTACACTAATCGATTAAATCAACTCAAATTGTATTATACTCCCTCCGAATAATTTTAGATGTGTCATTTTCTTATTTGGCAAAATCATACCAATTGTCTCATTTTCTTTTTTGTCTATCCTCTTTTTACCTAAATTCCCCACTTTTTCAATTCCGAATACCTAACTACTACCTTTACAATTAATTTAATCAATTAAAATACCCAACTACCACCTTTTTAATAGACGATACTCAACCCTTAAAATTCGTGAAATCCCAAATGAGACATCTAAACTGATTCGGAGGGAGTATTATAGAAAGATATGTCAAAAAATAATATAAACAGAAAGAGTTTTTATCTCATTGAAATAATATACCATATTCTCCGGTGGAAATGTATTTGATTCTCATTGTTTTTCCTCTTTTAGCAATTATTTTCTCTCAATTTAACCTGTAAAAAAAACCATAAATATTCTCTTTTAATTAAAGTCAATTAATATAAGAATGAACGAAAGTCCATAATGTAAGGTGATATTGTTTTGAGAGAAATAATTGTTTTCTTTCTTTTTAAAAAATGATTGTTGTTATCATTATTTTTATTATAATTGCACATAAAATTTATTATTATTGATATTTTAGTTTTATAAAGCTGGTAAAGAAGGAGGTACAAGTACAACCAAATTACAGGTTTAGAAATCAGAAATAAAATAAATGAGGCTTTGCAGTATTTCTTGTTATGGTGCAACAATTCTTTGTTAGACCAGAAAATAGGGAAAGTAAACAAAAAAGTTGCCATCTGTCCCTCTTAGCTTGGCACTTTGATATTTTACAAACAATATAATAATAATATACTTTAATTTGTACCAAGTAAAAATTTGGTGAAAATTAAAAATTGGGAGTAAAATAGCAAAAAATATATTAGTGAAAGATAGGTGAAATATGTGGTTAAGATAAAAATATAAAAGTATTCGGACAAAAAGTAAGAAAAAAATGTGAGTCATAGTTAAAAACTGAAGCAAATTTTATTATCGTTTATTGTACACCTTTAAATTTAAGGAAAGATTACCTAAAATAATCCACCTTGTTCATGATTTTCCTACAATAATACGACCTATTGATTAACCACGATTAATCCCAATTTTGAGGGGCATTTTCCTAATGTAAACCCGGTGATCGGATGACTTGCTATAACAAGATTTATTTTTTTAATGAAAAGATAAATTAAAATATAATGTTGAAAAACATGTTAAAAAATGTTCATAATAAATTTATGATCTTTTTTATTATTTATAAATTTTCAAAATTTTTTTCTAATTTTAAATAACATTGAATTTATTTTTTTAGTGAATTATCTGCTATAGCAGGTCATCGGGTTACCCAAGCTTACTCTAGGCGCGCAAATACCCCTTAAAGTTGGAATTATTCATGGTTAATAAATAGGTGAAATTAAAATTATAAAAAAATTGGTTTATTCTAAGTAATTTTTCCCTAAATTTTATTATCTTTTATTTGTACTCTACATAGTATAAATACTTGACTAAAAAAATACTTTTGTTATTTTGTGGACCAAATATGAGTATCCTAGGTTAACTTTTTTTTTTTTTGGGTAGGTTTGGGGTTGGGGAAATGAAAGACTCTTTAATAACTTTGTAGTTTGTAGCTCATGCAGAAAATTACCGTTAGTTCATCATAAAGTTTACATTATTTATTTTATTCCTTTTGAATGTAATTTATTTAGTTCTTGGTATATTGACCAACCTTTTTTATTACTTGTCCTTGACGAACTAAAGCTTTAAGACAATTAATGTAGGAGTAGGAATATCAGTAATTATTAACTCAAAGAACGGAATATCAATAATTATTATATTTTCATGCATAATAATAGTCACTACTCCATAAATTAAGGGTATATATATTATGTATTTCCGTTTACGTTTGGATAATCTATACGAAGAAATATATAAATTTAAATTTGATTATTCATTAAACCATCGAATTTTGATTCAATTCAATTGATTAATCAAAGATTATTGATCGAAGCTCGACTAATCCCGCCCTTTTTTCTAAATTTGGTAAATTTTTGAATTTTACAATAATATTTTTAATTTGTAACCTCGATGGTGGATTGGTTATGAGCATGTGTTTACCACAGAGAGTATGGAAGAATCTAAGCATGTTCAACATAGTCGACCGCACATAGCCCCGAAAAATTAGAACCTCAATATTAAATTACATATAATTGTATACGTTAAATGTTTAAAGATACAAAGTTTTAAAAATATCATAATTTTTTAAATTGAATTAATCAAAGATTATTGATCGAAGCTCGACTAATCCAACCCTTTTTTCTAAATTTGGTAAATTTTTTAAATTAATGTAGTATATGTTTATAAAACATTAAATAGAGTTGTGTATTTATTTATGTTTAATTTATTCCCCGTGATATGATGTTTTGCGGTAAAAGTAAATGAATAAAGGAATGTGACCTTTAAATACGAAGCATTCTCATTAAGTTTGGGGGTGGAAGGTGTAACGTAATTGCAGAAATAGCATATTAATTTAAAGAAAAAGTTTACCATATTTATGGTATTCCTTTGGAATGGAATTTATGTAATTTGTGGCAGATTCAAAATGTCGTAATTTACTTGTCCTTAACAACCTATGTTTAATAATTGCTTGATGTGGAGTATCGGTTACTCTCTCTCTCTCTCTCTCATCCTCATTAATTTTGTTCTACTTAATGCCTATTTCTTTAAAAAAAAAAAATCATACATCATATCATATTATATCATGTACAATATTATAATTTTACTGCTAAATGACAAATGACAGTCTAATAGCCATTTGTCAAATACAGCCAAATTAATATTAATTTAATTATAAATGGCAACATGCATAAAATCATACAACAATATAATTTTGCTGCTAAATGACAAATGACAGTCTAATTGATGCAATTTGCCAAATGCAGTCAAATAAATATTTATTTTATTATAAATGACAATATGTATAGAATCTCAATATTTTTATTTCATTTAAAATTTTAATATTTTCCTTTAATATAATATATTGTACAGTCATAATATTAGCTTTCAGTAATATTAGAAATTTTTTTTGTAATGATATTATAGTTATTCCATCCAAAATGAATTGAGTTTTAATTTTGTTATAATTTCATGATGATAATATGGAAATTATTTGATTACTTTATTACTCTTTTATTTAATTATCTATTGAGCCATTATATTTTTATAAATAATTAATCAAAATAAATAGTTTCTCCCCTTGAACAAGTTTCAATAAAAGATTATGAATTCAGCTTATTAATAATACAAAAAAAGATATAAATTTGAGTCAATAATACAGGTTTATTTCCATTAATTAAGCAGTACTATATTATTAATAGAATTAGGAATATTAGTAAGTTATTTAATTTCAATTAATTGTGATGATTATATAAGAATAAAATGTACCTATTGCGTGATTATGATAGTATTGTTTGTAGAAGTACTCAAAACTAATAAATGTTTGAAAAATACATCCTTTTTGTGTAAGAGATGATGCAATTAGAAGTTGAGTTTCTTGAAGTTAGAGAACAAAATGGTGCAGTGCTGTGCTGTGCAGTGCAGAGCCTAGTATAGTATTGTTGCTTGCATAAGTCAAACCCATTGTTGTACCCAAAATTGCCTCAACATTATGCATATTTTGAATAATAGTTCTTCTTATTTTATCTGCATGTGGAGTGGAAGGTTTGGGGTTCGACCTCTATTGGACGCAGGTAACAATTAGGGGGTTTATGAGTGCGCGTATCTCTCTGTACTCTCTCCTTGGGAGTACGAGTATGATGATTTATTCGCTCTTTCTGGAAAACAAAACCTCCGACCCAGACCCTGCCTAGTGCGGGATAATGAGAGTGTCCTTTACCTTTTACTCCCTATTTCATCAATTTTGATCGGAAAATTTAAAAATTGAATATATATTAAAATTGATTAAATATGTAAAGATTGTAGTTGGGGTATTGAAAGTCGTAACAGTGGGGGTATTTTGGTCATTACTTGTGTGAACGTGGAGTAATTTGGTAAAAAAAATCATTGGCAAATAGGAATTGAGACAATTGATATGAATTTATCAAATAAAAAAATGGGACAGTTAAAAAGAATTGGAGGGAGTAGTACTCCCTATTTCATCAATTTTGCTTGGAAAGTTTTAAAAATTGAATATATTAAAATTAATACATTACAAAAAAGTTGAATAAACGTGATAATGTAACGAGAAGAAAGAGGGAAGGCGTGGTCAAAAATATAAATGAGAGAAATTTGACTGGACAGACTAAAACGAAAAATATTTAGACTTTCATAGGATAGATAAGTACTGCTCTCTTTTGCCTAAGAGTTTGTAACAATACATTATTGTATTGTTATAAAGAAATGGTGGAAATAATTAAATTGTGTGGATGTGATTAAGTGAGAAAAATAAGAGAAGATGTGTCAATAATAACTAAAGAAAGTGATCATAGTATTACTCAAAATAAAAATATTGCAATGTATTTATTTGGCAATAAAGTTTTAACTTTTAGATTTTAAATTGCTTAACTAATTTTAAAAAATATTGGTAACAACTAACTAGCTAGCTCAAAACCGATTTTTCAGCCACAATACAAAAACTACAAAAAACTCTTACCAATTGGTTTTTCTTAATCTTTAACCTTTTAACTTACTTCTTCTATAATAAACAATCAACAACCGACAATTGATGATGTTTATTAAACATATTCACAACTAATAATATATTACTTAATAAACAACAATCAGAAAAAATGACTATCTGGTCAAAGTGGTCAGTTGTAACAGGTAATAATTCGTATTTATTGTCTTTTCATTATTTTTTAATTAATTTTTTATTTATCAGAAACAACTGCTCCTACAATTTTATGTACGAAGAAAATTTTGAATTTAAATTACACTATCAATTACATATGTGTATTCTTTTTTTTTTTTTGCAATTTTGAATAACAAGTAGTACAATTGTTTCAACTAAAAAGAATGTTTATTAAACAATAGTTGTGCTTCCATCATTAAAAAGAAAGGATGGTTGATTATTATGCATTTGTGCTTGATTTGTACTCTATATAATGTATTTTTAAAAGCTTTTGCTCCAATTTAGTTGGCCTACTATTAAATTTTTTCAAATTTCAAATTCTTTTACAATAATTACAAATTTGCATGTAAAATAATATCATACACAATATTACTATCATTAGTCGTAGTCTTTTTTTTTTTCTTTTAAAAAGAAATTAAAGTGGCACCATTATACAATTAAATATAACTCAAGTAATTGACCATAAAAGATAAGAATGTTTTGAACTAATAATTATGTTTACTTTAGAGTTTTAAATTACCTAAATTGGATAGCTTTAATTTTCTAATAATTGGTCATTGCTTGCTATAGAAGTATAGAAATTAATATAATTAAAAATTTAAATTGATGTCATAAAAAAAAGTTTAATCTTGGTGAAAGATCTTCCTAGCCAAGTTGATGTAATAAAGAGAATAAAATTTTCTTACCTTTTCTTTTCATGTACTAAAAATAAGAATAATGTTCTTTATGTTTAGTGCCTTTGTCATATTCACTTTTAAAACTTTCCCTTTGTTTGAAAAGTGTGGAGCATGTGACATAGTTAAGGAATGAACATCAAGCCTCTCTTCAAATTATCCCTTTCTTTTATTAAATATAAAGATTAATTACATAAATTCTAATTCAAAAAAAAAAAATAATCAAAATTTCACCTTTCACTTTCATTTTCTTATAATGGTAAGATTAAATATCGTTTTCCATTTCTTATCAGACACTGATCATAACATTTTCTAAATTGGATATAGTAGGTGCAATGATGGTGATCATGGCTACAATTTATTGATTATAATTGCTTTTTGGAAAAATTCCCATCATAATTCGAGTCAATATCAATAAATACGCGCGTGTGTGTGTGTGTGTATATATATATATATATATATATATATATATATATATATATATATATATATATATATATATATATATATATATATTAAAATTCTATAAATCGAAAAATAGTCTAATAGAATACAATGTGGATACATTTAACTTTTTAAATCCATAAAAAAAACGATATCTAAATTACTGTTTTTATGTTTAGAATAGTTAAAACGTAATCTTCTAATGAAACAGAGAAAATATTTCATTACATGTAAGTAAAATCAAATTAATAATAACTCTTTATGAATAAAAATTTTCTTTAAACTTTTTTTTTCCATGATGAAAATGTAAAAAGGACCCATTACAATTACCAAGGATCACTTCAAACTTTGAAGATAAGTAGAAGTAATATAGAAGTAGTTATAATTAATTAAAGTCTATCTCTCTTTTTTCTTTCTCTAATTCTCATTTCAAAACATACAAAATCAATTAGAATATCATATTTACTAAGGGAATAATTAATATAATATATTTTTGATTTGGATCTTAGGACAAATTCTTTTTTTTTTTTTTCATTTTCTTAGACCTCCCCAAATTACAATACTATATTATAAATCTTTCCCATATTCCCATTCCCATTCCCATTCCCTTTCCTTGAATTCCTTTGTTGCTTTCTGTCTTTCTTGTCTCCTTGTCCTTTTTTTTTTTCCTTTTCCTTTTCCTTTTTTCTTTTTCTTCCCTTTCTCTTTCTGGCTCTGAAATTATAACCAGAGGGAACCTGATTCTTCCAATCACCAAGTAAAAATTGGCAGTAGACTGTAATCATTTCAAAATGAGTAGCAGTAAAAAAAATAGTTACTGCATGCTTTTTACCATGATGATGATTTAGAATTTAACCTTGGAGTTAATTGATGTTGTGTTGTCCCCAAAAAAAGAAAAGCTAGAAATGATTAATTAGGTAATTATGATGTAATGATGTTAATGTGGTCTCCCCAAGGTGAACTCAAGATTTGGCTTTGTTGGACTTGTCTGATTTTCTCCTGATGAACTCACTTCTGACACTCTTTCATAGCTTATGCATTTTGGATCTACCTCCTTCTGCATTCAAATACATCTAATTTCATTAATAATCATAAATATAATCAACTTAAAAAAGACCGTTAGAGTTTATAATAACATATCGTGGGGTCTTAATCATCAACTTAAGTTTTTGGTTGAGATGGTCATTGACATGGTATCAGAGCTTTACAAGGACTATATATACCTAAGAAATTAAAATCAAAATACTTAAACATTTAGTACATTTCGAGTGAATTTGCTACTGAGAATGATATGTTGTTAGGAGAAATGCAACTTTCAGTAACAAATTCATAGGATTATAAGAATCAAGAGAGAGCTAATATTATAATGTAGCAAATAGATAAATACTTCCTCAGTTTTTTACTTGCACGCGATAACCCAAACATTTTTTTACGTATGTTAATGTGTTGTTCGGATTTTTTTATAAATACAATTATATACAACCAAAAATTATGTTTTCTCGCATAATAACAGTAATATGTAAAACATTATAGAATGATAAGTAATACAAAACCTATGGTTTTGTGTAAGTAAAAAAAACACGAAGGCGGTACACAATTTTGACATAAATCTTCATCTTTTCATATTTCTTTTTGTATAATATAATTTTTTTTAGGTACATTTGAGTGTAATTAAAAAAATACAATAATTATAATTTCACCACCCTAATTGTCATACCAATAAAGATATAACAAAGGTATCATTTGTGAAATTTTTATAATAAAGGTTTATTTACTTAACTCTCATAAGAGTATAGATATATATATGCATATAAATTTGTCACACTAGCTAATCCCTAACAAATGTAGTTCTATCCTAAATAAATATTTGCAACAAATTCACTTGAATATATATAACCATTATGATATGGTAATAATCGGTACGTGTCTTATTTTTTTCATTCAGAGTAGATAAGAGATATCCAACAGGCAAGGGAGAGAAACATGGTAGTGAAAATCAAATTCCAGTTACAAAGGTCAAAGAAAAAACTTAACCACCGGACTAACATATGATTCTCACTATATGTCTTATCTTATACTCCTTCCATCCCATTGAATTTGAAGCATTTTCCATTTTGGTTCATCCCATTTAATTCGCATCATTTTTATTTTTAGACAATAACCCATCATTTTCTTTTAATCACATCCATACATCTTAATTCTCTTTTAATTTCATCCACAGAACGCACTCCCTCCTTTCATTCATTACCACTTTCTCAAAAACTCACTTCTTTCTCTTTGATGCAATTCTATCAGAACAGATGAGCATATAATATACATATATATTTTAATATTATCATTGACATTAAAAGAAGAAAAAGAAGGGAATTTAGAGAAAGAAGATTTAAGAAGTGGATGAAAGAGTAAAAAAGATGAGTATAATAGAAGATGTGGTTGGAGACTTAAGGTGATGAGAATCCAAGGACATTGGACTTAGAGAATAAAAGAATAATTGTTATGTATAAAGAAAATAAAAGGGTGATGTTTTACATGTAGAAAGCCTGCTATAGTTTTAGTGTCTCATGTGAACCTTAGCTAAAAAGTTAACTTAAACTTCAAACTTATTCATCATTTTCTCTAAACAATACTTTATAAATATTATAATATTATTATTCTCATGCAAAATCTTCCTTGTTATAAGTAACTAGGTAACTTTATATTATGCCATACAATTTACGTACATGATCCTTTATAATCATACATACCACCATCATCAACAATGTATAAATTTTATTATCATAATTATGAGTCAGATGATATTAAGTGACTTTTATTTAATTTTTGTTTAAGTGAGATTTAAAGGTCAAAACTATACAACCTGACTCTGGTAAAATATTAAGTTTGTTTTATTTTCAATTGACCTGTAATAGGAAATATAAATATAATTATATAAATGTATAACTCAGTGAATCCCATTTAAACTTTCGTTTAAGTAAGATGTAAAAGTCAAAAGTGTGTGGAATCTGACCTATATATAAATATAAACAAATAAATTGCATGAATGACTAGCTATATTGCTTTTTTAGGATATAGTCACTATGATTATAAAGTGGTATTTATAGAAAATAATCTTATTAATTAAATAAAGACAAAAAGTAAAATAAGTTATAATTCATGTTTAAGCCTAAGAACTTTTAAAATGGACTTTATTTTTTTTTTAAAAAAGTAAAGAAGCTTATTATTATATTGAAATAAATTATAAAAACCCCTTTGACCCAAAAAATAAAACTTTTGTAATATCTTTTACTTTGCTTTTGTTTTTCAATTCTCATGGATGCTCTTTTAATTTTGGGATTTTGCAGAGAGCTTTTTCTAAGTCACGAGAAACCATGTTTCCCTAGGAAGTAAAATGACAAAATTGTCCCTTAAGAAGGGCAAATAACAAAGGACACTCTCCCTTATTTATACAGCTTTTGAAAGACTTTTGTCCTTTTTCTAAAATTCTCTTCTTTTTTTTCTTCTTTTTTATAGCAGTGACTTTTATGAGATAAAATAGAATAAAAAGAAGATAATATATACTTCCTTCGTCCATTATACTTGTTGCATTTCACATTTTATGCATTTTAATGTGTTATTTTGTTAGTATGCGATAAAACCATTTAAACAAGATCCCACATGACTATATTTTTACTTACACATTAGTCGCGATATATAAAATAAGCTTGAACTATGAACAGTGCACATAATCGAAATATAGCGGGTATTTCAGAACGGAATAAGTATAAAATTTAAGTGAAGGGGAAAATTGTAACTATAAAACTCTCTTTTAATTTTCCCTTTACCTTTTCTTTCTTTTTATGGTTAACTTCCTTTTCTTTTCATGCACATTCCCCTCAATATTCCCCACAGGAATAATATACCTCATGTTTAGTTTAGTATGTCATGTTTGAAACTCAGTACTAAATTTCAAACTTACTGTTTGTACCCAAAGAAAAGTCAATGTCTTTCAAAATATAATGATTTTGCCTTATAAGAAAAAATGTTTCAAAAATTTTTATAAAATTTTAAAGCGTCCACATGTATGTTACATGTTACATGTTACACAATTCAAACAATTAACGATTCTAATCATATCATCTTGATAAAGGCCTAGACTAACCCTGATCTAATTAACGTTTTGTCTAATCCTTGATGTTTAGACATGAACAGTCTGTTTAACAATTCATTTTAGACCCATGATATAAAATTATTCGTAAAGAAATCAAGTCTAACACTTGAACTAGTGTCGTTATTGGCATGTTATAGAAACTAGCTAGGCAAACTGAAAGAAATAAACCTCTTTATGAAAGGTTCAAATTTGAACTTAAACAAGTATTTAAAAAAATAACAGAGACAAAACCTTTATATTGCAATTATCGTAATAAATGTAGATATTAGGCCTCTTTTAACTCTAACCCTTGTATATGGTTAGGAACGGCCCTGACTTTGACACATATTGATATCAAATAATTAATTTTGTAAGTTAAGAAGAAGTGGTACCTCAAGAGAAGATTGACAATGCAAATTGTTTCCACTAGAATCCTTAGGTTTGCTATGCAACCAAGCTTCCCTGCTACAAAAGTTTAAGACCCAGAACAGAAAAAAGAATAATTTCCATCAGTGGAAACTGAGACATCAAACAAACCCAAAATCCAATTCTTGCACAAAATGGTTCTTGAACAAAACACTTAGTTATCAACACATAGTCCATAATTAAGCTTAAAATGGTGATAAATGAGAACCATTTTAAAGGACATTTAATTACTCATTACAATCATATTTATAACTAAATCTATTGCCATTTCTCTTTTAATTTTCCTTGGAAATATGGGTCCATAAAGGAATATTTTTAGTTCTTTTTGTTTACATTAGAACTAACTTTTTTTATTTTTTTTTCAAAGTGGGTTCCATATAGAGTGAAAAATTATAAAATTTAGTTATAAGTTATATATTTGAGCCCACAAAATCACAAGGAAAGAGATATCTTGCAAGTTCCAATATTCTTGCATTTTTGTATATAATGTGGAAGAATCAAATGTCAAGTTTAGATTCTTTTGTTAATATTAATTAAATTTATATACAAAATTATGCAAATATGCATGGTAAGTTTAGTTATTATTGTTTACTTCAATATTGATTCTTGAGTTCAACTTCACTTTTTGAAAAGACTCTAAAATAAAAGTGTTTAGAAGTGGTAGTTAATCATGCAAATTAATTTAATCATTATTTAAATACCTTGATAATCCTACTACACATTATATTATTGTTTAGTTTATTCTTTGATCTTGAATTCTTCTTGCATGTGAATCCATCTTCATGCAGCAAGTTTGCATGAAAATCCACTATAGTGAGAAAAGAAGAGACAATGAAATTAGGAATATTGATCTGTTCCAGTGAAATTGCTACATTTTAACATAGATTTGTGTAATATAGCATTTTCGGTGGAACGAAGAAATGTGTACTATGGTGTGTGGTATGAATTTCTTTTTATAGTAGCTGAGGAATCTTTGACGGTGTGTAAGGTGATCGACCGTACAGGACCCCTCTTTCTCCCGAATATGAAAAGTTAATAAAAAAATGTTAAGTTAATTAATAAATTAAATATATTTACTATAAATAAGACGTAAAATAAAAGTTTTGTACAGGGCGTTAAATTTTTCAAAACGGCTTAATAGTAGAATAAAAAGGACAAACTAGATCTTGAAAATTGATGCTTCTTTATCATTTAGAAAACTTTTTGATGATCTATACACACAAGTGTACAAACAACAACTATGTTGAAGGTTAAATACACCATCAATGGTAAAAGTAAAATCTATTTAAAACCATATAGGTTTAACACTAACAGGTTTTTATCTTGAGGTGAATTCAAATACTAGTATAGGGTGCATGTGACGAACAAGCAATACTCATCCCCACATTTGAACTAACGCAACTTAGCTACTACTTTTTTTGTTAACCGGATACAATTCAATATTGATACGACTTTTAACCAAGTGTTCTAGCACATCTAAACAGATTCGAACTTAAAGTCCACATGTTATTGCCTTAGTGATAAGAACATTTCCCTTATGCGATGTTTATATATTTAAGAAATTATCAAATCAAATAAAGTTCAACAAGATTGGTTTTTTTTTTTTTGAGTCTATCATGACATTATAAAAAACCCCTTTTCATTAAGAAAATAATGCATTATTAAGTATAAACTTTTAGAGGATTTATAAAAATGTACTTTGTTAAATGTTATTAGTATCAATTATATTATAATAATAATCATAATTAAAGCACACAAACATAAAGAAGAAAAAAAAAAGAGAGGTAAAATGAAGTAACCTTGAAGAATTGCTCCAAAGTCCATGAGAATAATCCTTATCTTGAAGCAAATTAGATGATGATCTATTATGTTGAAGTGTAGGACGTTCCGAACTTCTACTACTTTGCATATTCCCAAACATGTCATCTGATGTATCACCTGATGATCCATTTTCATACCCATCCCCTTGCCCTGCACCATTATACTATTTTTTCAAAATTCATTTTTAAAAAAATCTCTTCATACATATAACTCATAATCAACATTATACCAACTAAAACCTGGCTCTGATACCATATCAAAAATCAACGTTACTTAACCAAAAGCTGAAGCTGATGATACTTTAGGCATCAAAATATAATGTTATATACTCGAATGATATATACTATGTGTATTGTACTTATAAAAGTTAGGATAAATGGACACCAGACCATATCTGTATCAAAGGAGATAAGAAGGTATGTAACTCATTTTGTACAAAATTATACCCCAAAAATTAAAAATTAATGGAAAAAAAATATACAAACCAGAAGAAGCAGCTGCTCTATCTGTTGTCTTCACAGTTCTATACATCTGAAGAATTAAAACATAAAAAAATGTTAGATAATAAGGTTATTAGTCCAAATAAACACAAAAAAAAGGAAAATAATAAAAAGGGACGGAGTTAATTAGTATTTCCTCCGTTTCATAATAATTGCTATTAAATGTGACATGTTGGGTAAAAATATATCAGTATCAATAGCAAGTATTATGGAACGGAGGACGTATAATTGTTTGGTTTTGTTTTATGTATTTGGGAGTGAAATAAAAAGAAGAGACATGAATACGTAGGCAAGTACAGTAGAGGAATTAGATGTATGGATAAGCGTGTAGGAGATAATATTAACCATGGTTAAAAAAGAAGGCACCCCCAAGTTAAACATAATATCATTGAGAAATGATGGTGTTCCTGTACTTGCTCTCTATTATTCCATAAATTTTCTTCGCCCATCTCAAGGAAGAGAGAGAATAGCATTTTCCCGAGAAAAACCAATGAAGAAGATAGAGAAATTATTTACACATTCATTTTTTAAAATTATAAGTAAAATAAAAATACCGTAACTATTTTTTTAATTATATGGTGCAAACTCAAAAAGATAAAAGAAGTACTTAGTGATTATGACATTTTTCATACAACATGTCACATTCAGTAGCAAGTGTTATGGGACGGAGAAGTAATTGTTAGGAATAATAAAAAAATAATTGAGAAGAAGCTTTGTCTTCTTTTTATGTGTGATATGTGTGTATTGCAGTCTTCTTCTTCTCTCCCACTTTTTTAGCTACTCGACCTTTGTCTTACTTACTCATTTACTTACACAAATGATCAATCTTTCTTGTACAAAAGCTGCTTCAAGACTCTTAGAATAATACCCATTTTTATTTTTTTTTTAAATTTCCAAAAAAATAAAATTAAGATCTCAAATTTCGAATTTTTGGGGTTTTTTATATTGAAGATAATGGTGTAGAAATTAATGTGGAAACTAAATTAGAAGATAAATCATGGGTTTTAAGTATTTAAATGGGTTAAATCCAAAAATCAAAAAGGGGTTTTAAAATTAGTGGTTAAATTAAAGTTGTAGTTTAATCTTTAACAAAAACAAAACAATATCTTCCATTCATATAGAATAAGGGCAAAACTCTACAGTAGAAGTAGATAATGGGTTTTTCTTCCTTTTTCTCCCTTATTTTTTTACAATATTTTTTTTCCAATTAAAATAGAGGAAAAAGAAATGAGATTTAAAAATATTTCTCATCATATAATCAAGAAAAAAAAAATTGGAAATGGCTTCAAATCCTCAAATGAAAAACCATTTTTCGGAGACAATAATCTAACAGAGTATATAACATATTTTGGGTTATCAGTAATTGTTTTGATATAATATACTCCTAATTAGATATGAGATAATGGGTAAGAATGATTGACAAAAATTTAGGTTTTAATTTTTTATTGAAATAATTAAGAAAACAAAATTTAGGTTTTAATCAAGTAATTATTGACAAAAATAATACCTGTAAATGTGACTTGACATGAGCTAAGGTTAGATCCTTGACATCCATGAGTTCAAGTACCGACTTAGGTGTTGCTCCTATTGAAAAATTAAACAAAAATTAATGAGAATTTTTTATTAAATCCCTTCAATTTTATTTATTTTACTAAAAAATTAATTATCCAAAAAAAAATGAGGGAAAAAAAGAAGGGCAAAAATGGCATTATGATTACTTTCATGTCCACCCAAGAGTTCAACAGCATGAACAAAACGGGCATGAAGAGTAGAAGTCCACCGCATCCGTGGGGCCCGCATACTCCGTTTAGCCGGAAACCTTGAAATAAACCTCGATCTCATCAACCCTTGATGATGATGATGATGATGATTAGATGGTGATTGATAAGCTATATGATGATGATGATTGTGATTATGATGATGATTATGATTAGCTGTAGGTGAGCCTATAGTACCATTAGCTAGACCCGCGGAAGGTACACTTCCAACACTAACACCTAAAGAATCCAAACTTTGAGGTAATCCGGGAGAAGCAAAAGGAAAAGATGGGGGAGGGTTTTGATAAACGGGTATACCTCTAATGGGCATTGAAAAACCCATGTCTGGGCCCACTAGGCTCATTCCAGCACCAGCGCCCGAATTTGGGTGCTGGTGCTGGTGATGTTGCAGCAACTGCTGACAAAGCTGTTGCTGCTGTTGAAGTTGAAGGTAGTGATGGTTAAAACCCGTAGCGGCTGAACCAGCCGCTACGGGATTGGATAACGATAAGTCGATCGCCGCCGTGGATGACGGCGATGAAGTGGATTCAAATCCGGGTTTTAAATACCCGTTTCGAGAATTATCCGAAACCCGGTTTTTCCAATAGGTTAAATGATCCAAATCTGGATTAGATGAAACTGTGGAAGTGGGTTTCGGGTTTGGTGGGCTGATTTGTAAAGACAAATCGGGTTGTGCAGGAAATAACTCCATTAATACTACTACTCTAATAATTAAAAAAAAAAAAGTTCTCTTGTGTAATAATAATATATAAGTCTTACACAAATGATTTATTAATTAATGAGTTATGAAATTAATTTGATGAATTGAAGAAGGAAATTAAAATAAAAGATTAAAGGGTAGTTGTAGCTGTTGTTGTAGAGGAGAAGATAGAGATAGAGAGAGAAAGAGAAGGGAGGAAATGACAAGGTATAAGTGAATGGTTGTATCTTTTGTGTGAAGTATATGTGAGAAAATGACACTTGAGGAGGTATAGAGAGAGAAAAACCACAAAGATAGAGAGAGAAATAAGAAATAAGGGGAGTCTCTTTTTTGGACGTGGGGTGGGGGGTAAAATAGTAAGGAAAGTGAGCTAAATTAAAGAGAAGAGATGATAATAAAGGCAATTACTTTTTTTTTTTCAAGTTTTAATAAAGAGGCTTTTGTCTAAATTTTTACTACTTTTTTTGTGAATTGAAAAAAAAAAAAAAAATCTTTTTTTTGTTGTTGGGTTTGGGAGGTAGAAGACGTGTGCCTTTGTCCCTCAATAAAGATTAAATAAGTCCTACTTACCTTTGCTAACCACTAACATATACATTACATACATACCCTCTTCTTCTAGTCTTAGATTTTGCTTGTAGGGTTATTTTTGTGTAATTTTATGTCCAAGTCTATTAAGGAATCGATTCAACTAAAAATTTAAGTTGATAGTTGAGGCTCTAGGATATGTTATATACTCTAACACGCCTCTAATTAGTTGAAAATCCATTGGGCTAAAATTGTCAATGCAACAAATGCCCTACTTATACCTGGCGCTAGAGGTGTTCAAAACAGACCCGATAACCTGATAGACACCCGATTTTATAACCGAAGTCGATTTGAACCGATTTAAAAATGAAGCTACAATTATGTAAAAAACCAATGTGAACACAAAACCTGATTTCGAACCGACCCGAAATACCTGACTCGAAACCAACCCTATGACCCGATTGAACACCTCTACCAAGCACTAAATATTTCCACTTTAAATGAGAGGTGATTGAGATTCGAACTTCTGATACCATGTTAAGAAACCATATCAACTAAAAGCTAAGCTTATGGTTGAGGCTAGGAGTGTTCACCGGTCCAAACCTGGACCGGAAACCCAAAAAATATAAGACCGGAGACCGGACCGGTTCCATCCGGTCCGGTCCCGGTCTAACCCGGAATTCTTCCGGTCCGGTCCGGGTTTGGACCGGTTAGACCGGAAATATTTTTTGAGACAAAAACTAAATTGAAAAATAGAATATTTTAAAATAATTTAGTAAATTAATTATTATAAAATTAACATATTTGAATTAAAAAATTATTTTGTGTTGAAAAAAAAATATTTTAAGTCCTTTAAAATAAATATATACATAATAATTGTAAATATTACTCCTCTTCCAACTCACTTTTATGACATCCGGTCTCATCCGGTCCAACTCGGATTTTTCCCGGTCTAGACCGGAAACCCAAAATTGGAAAAAGTAAGATCCGGAGACCGGACCGGATGCACCCGGTCCGGTCTTAGCCGGTCCGGTCTTATTTTGCACACCCCTAGTTGAGGTCCCAAAATATGTTATATATACTCTAACACTTTTAATTAAAAAAAAAGTAATTTCATTATCTATACAACTATAGTAGATTTTGTATAAATTTAATCCATATAAAAAGAGTGAACACAAATTATTTTTTAAGAATATGAAGTAATTATATGGATGACAAACTGAGTTGAGAATGATAAATACTATTGCCTTGTAAATGAAAAAATTAAGAAATAGTGTATTGGAAAAAATAACTAATATACATTATGTCCGTATTAGGCTTTTAATACAAGTCTACAACACTATTCCCTATTTCTTAAAATTAAAATGAAATGAAATTTTCTAAGGGCATGATTGTATCGAGGCTAAATTTTCTTAAGAGAAAATAAAATAAAAGTCAAATCATACAAATAAAGGTAGGTAAAGAGGACTTTGAAAGGAGGTGAATGTTAAAGAATATAATGGTATGATGAAGATAAATAAAATGGGCGATGATTAACCTTAATTGGAAGAGGAGGAAATTATTTCTCTCATCCCAAAAGGCTAAATATTTTCCCCAAAACGAGGGGATTGTATATTGCTTTTATTTCTTCTTCTTCATCACTTTGTAGCTGTATTATTTAACAATATTTTCTTAGTTTTTTTACTCTAATATGTTATGACTTAAATTTTTTAATTTGACTTTTTTTTTCTCTCATAAATATTTATTAACGTAATACAAACATGACTTATAAGTGAGTAATGAGTTTAAATATTTTCATGAAGGAATGGAAGATGATCTATTGGATTAACCATGAATAAATCCCAACTTTGAGGGGGTATCATAGAGTGAACCCAGTAACCAGATGACTTATTATAACAAGTTTTTTTTTTAAATAAAATTAAATAAAATATCAAAAAAATGATAAAAAAAACTTTTAAAAATAATTTATGATTTTTTTATTAATTATTTTTTTAATGTAAAATTTTAAAATTTTTCATTAATTTTAAATTAATTTTCAAATTACTTTTTTGGTGATTATCTACTATAGCAAGTCATCGGGTATCCTAGTTTACTCTAGAAAAATACCCGCTGAAGTTGGGATTATTCATAGTTAATCAATTGGTGGGATTATAGTAGGAAAATCATGAAAATGTTGAATTATTTTAGGTAATTTTTTCTTAAATGGATGGTTAAAAAAAAGAAAGGAGATCAAAATGTTAGAAATGCATATAAGAGATAAAATATTGAAACTTTATGTAGAAATTTGGGCATTATTTTTTCATTGTAGGTGAAGTTTCACTTTATAATTTCATAATTTTGTCACTTGATTATATTATTCTAGAAAATGATCTAAACTATTAAGGTATAGTTTCAAATATTGATCTATAGTGAAAGAAAACAAAATGATTGAAGATTTATGTTTGCTTTTGTATTAAACCTTTTTTCATTTCTTGCTTTCTCTTATTTAATTTTATTTAATTTGCAGGCTTATGTAGAGTTGAGGTCTTATTATTGCTGGTTGCAATCGTCTTTATTAAGGATACAATATACCGTCTTTTATTCCTCTTTAAACTCTTATTATAACTTTTATAAGTGGAATATCTTGAATACGACAATGAACAATGTGCAATGTTTGCTATTGATGATTCAATCTTGTTTTTAACAAGGTTCGACGTTGTTCGAGATAGTGTAGTCTTATCGACTGTCATATTTGTTATAAATATGTGGTCTATTGATGAAAATATTAATTTTTAAACAAGAAATTATAAATTTGAATAATTTTTAAAGCTTATCTAAAAATATGAGCTAAGTTTTGATATTCACTTTAGTCTTATGTATTATGAGATAATCTTTTAGCTTATAAAGCTTGCAAATTAAAGTCCATTTTGTGCTCATGATAAAACCAAACTCTTTACAAGGTGAACCAAATAGAGCATGCATAACACTTATAGTTATACAAAATATTTGGTACAATTCAAAATCACTTGACTTTTAAAGTGATGGATATTAATTATTGTTGAGACTTGTAACTATAGAATGGAATATCACCAAGTAACAAATAAACTCCTTGAAGCAACACTTCAACTATATTACTAGCAAAAATGGAAATATGCTCCAATCATATTTATGGGGCAACACTAATTGATATTTAAATTTTTTTTAAACTTATAAGCTTAGTCATTTAATTATCTCCCCCTATTTCATTCTTTTTCCATTGGTTTCTTAAGTCTTGTAATCAATTATCATTTCCACATTTTAAATCATAAATAGTGTTTTTTTGGTTAATTTCCAAAGGTATTTCTACCAAGATTAAAAAGACAGCATTTAAGATATATAAGAGTTAAATCATATATATTAAATTGCGCTATTGTTTCAGGTTATATAGCTCACTAAAGCACATAGAGATACGATAAAATGATAAAAAAAATACGTAATCAGAATTTAATTTTGTCGACTTTCCATTGATTATATACATTAGATTTTAAATGGGTTTTGTATTATGGGGATGCAAAATATATATGTGTATAATTACCTCCTCATAATTAGCATATAAAGAGACAAATGAAAGTGATTAGGAGTATATAATAAGCATGGAAAATTGTAAGATTCTTAATAGATGACATGTCTATTCCTTTAGATATCCCAAAATAAATCAAAGGCTCTCATTAGATATTGGTTTGGGAGAAATAATCATAATTATTAAGTGCAAAAAACATTGTGTTGTTGATGACAAAACTGGGTCCCATAATTATTGGGGGCAATTTACAATATTCTATGCTGCTTTCTCCCAGATTTGTCAACAAACTAATTGAAGACTAAACCAATTATTTGATGATCTTAACAAATCACACAAACACATACATACCTTCACACTTACTTACTCATCACTCCCATTTTAGTCTAAAAAAGTAAGGAAAGGATATTTCCAGTAATCCGCACAAGGCAGGGTTTGAGTGGGAGGTTTTTGTTTTTTCTGAAAGATGCGGATAACTCATACTCGTTCCTCCAAGGAGGGAGTAAAAAGAGACACGCGCAATCAGGAAACCCTCAACTGATACCGGCGCCCAGTAAAAGTCGAACCCTAAACCTTCTCTCCACATGCAGATGCTCTATCCGGCGTGCATGAGCGCTTTTGGTTAGACTAAAAAAAACAAAGCACAAAAAAGAGATCTTTAATTAAACCATATTTTAATATGAAAGACATATTTGTTGGAGACTTGTATAAAGTTGGTTAGACCATTGCTAGAGCAAAAAAGAGACTTTTTCCTATTCCTTGTTAATTATTTTCAATGTCAATAGTATTGTAAAATAGTCTTGCATGTTATAAATTGAAATTTATTCCGGTGGGACTCTTTGGTTGCATTCTATTTTATGTGCATATCGTTTTTCATTTTTCCTAAGAGTCTGATCATAATTTTTATGAGCGAAATACATTAAATACGATCAAGATTAGGTTACAATTTTTTTAAGTTAGCTTTCCTTTCTCATATTTGTAATGAAAAACCCTGGTATCAAAAAATGACGTATTAGAGTGCACGATTGTACATTAGTAACATTGTGAATCTTTTATAAAATTGTTTTAGGTGTTGTTATTCTATGCAATTTTATTTGTGCTTTAAAAAAAATTTAATCCATTTTTAATCATTGTTTATTAATCTAATAGTGTAAATATTTTTATGTTAAGGACAATTATTGCTGGATGAGTTTGGTGATCTTGTGTACTTTTATAAACCACAGTAATTTTCTTGTGAGATCAACTGATCGCACTCTCCTATATGGGTATGAGTTGTCGTCTATCTTTTCTCCGCAAATTCTGACCATAGTTTATCTATAATGAACGGAATACAATAGATATGAAGATGATTATGAAGATAATGATGACTAATGCAAAAATACACGGTAAACCAATTGAATAGAAAAAATAGTTAAATAATAAAATTTGAAAATCACTTAATTGATTTTTTTAGGGGCATGAAATTTAATTTTAAAATTACAATACTACTAGACAGTACCATGGCCTTCATTAAAAAAGTGGGCCCAAGTTGAAAGGTGTGTGCTTTATTTGGTAGTGTCTTAGCTAGCTCATATAGTTGAGGTATATATGTATAAATGGAGGGCTCTTCATAAAATGGGCCATATGTATATTATTAGTCGGTCGATATTGTATGTGTAGTTGCTAGTTAGCTACTTGATGATCGATGATTGAACAAAACAATGATATTTGTAAGGGACTAAGTGTAATTTATCCTTGTCATTATGTTGTATTTGGCCATATGTCTAGCTTTAATATACTTTCTAGATGCTTGTTTAGTCATTCATCATCTTCTTGTCTCCAATCACATGTTTAGAATTTAGATTTTTAAAGATTTTTAATGGCTTGTTTTGATCTACATTTGATTAAAAATGTTTCATCATATGGTTACTAACTATGAAGCATTTAATTGTTTTTCCAAGTGTATGTTTCACCATACATTGAAGTGTAAGTGTGTAACTATTCCATTTTGATATTTATGAGAGATTTTAATGTTAGATATAAGCTTCAGAAGTGATTGCTATTAGTTTTAATTGGTTAATTAATAAACGAGTACTTTTGTACTTATAAGTGATTAGCTTTTTCTCCTCCTTATTTTGGTTGATTGAACTCTTTTGTTGATTGAAACATGGTATCAGAGCTTAATTTGTTGTTAAGCCTTTACAATGCGATATGCAATCAAAATACTGGTTAAGGAGCCTCTAATTTAATGTTCCTTCTCATTAAGATTTATTATATAGAAAATGTGTTAATTATAATCGTGATTTGTATAGCATTACCAAAATGTTTAATTAAAGATATAGTAACAATAATATCATGAATGCTATAAGGATCTTGCTAATAAATGACCCCTGAGTATTCGTTTGTAAGGATGAACTAGAATATAATTAAGAAAAACTTATATACAAACATTAATTATATTTTCTAATAACACCAAATCACATATTAAAATGTATTACATATAGATCAATATTATCATATGGATATGGAGAGAGTCGAATGCTAATTACAAATTAATTAATTAGTAGGCGCTGATATAAATCTAGTAGAAACTATAAAAGTGATTAGAAATGATTGCTTGCCATTCATCATTAAGGAATGAGTATAAATACAACCCTAATAATGTTTATGGAAACATAATATTTACATAATATTCTCTAAGATAATTATCAAAATATTAAAGATACACAAAATATACAAGATTCTAAGAATATATTTCTATATTCTAGCAGAAACAATATTTACAACGCAATAAGTCTCAATATAAGTCATATTATCATATAATTTAACTTTTTAATATAAAATTTTCTAATGTTGACATATTTAATTAAAACTCCAATATTAAGAACTTATTCTTAAATGTAATTTCTTCTAATTATACTCAATTATTTACATAAGTTCAATTAACGTAATGTCAAGTTATATATGATATATAACATAACAAATATAGCATTCGTTTCTTTGATATTGCATTGCTACAGATAATAATATGCTTACTATCAGTAGGTCAGTTTTGACCATGAAACAATTACCTCAATGGAATGGTTTAACCAACACATTCTAGAAACATGAAAAGCACAGATGAATGTTGAAATGGGTATATTCTTAAGGACATTATATTAGACAAGTCTGTAATAGAATTAGAGGGGAAGCTTGGTCGGGCCAAATGTTTTCAAGCATTAATATGTTGGACCCCTTTTTCTTTAATTTCTCTCTTTTTATACATCCTTCATTCAACAATTCATACATTACTTGCACTTGTCTATAAATTCATACGTATATACATACTTCAAATGCCACCCATTTTTCCTTTCTTACATTTCCAAACACGTTCATATGTATCTAAATGCATGGGTTCATTGCTTTTAGTCAGGGTCGGCCCTAGGTTTTTAGAGGTCCGGGGGCGAAATTTATTGACTCCTAAACTATTGTATACATACAAAAGATCGAACCTTAGCACTAATTGAAAACCAAAATTTATGGGAGACCCTAGACGTAGACACGCCTTACCCTGCTTAGGACCAGCCATATATGCTTATGGGCGACAGACAAAATTTTTTTAAAAAAAGGTCAAATAGTTAATATAGTAGTTAAGTAATTACATGATACACTAACAAACTAGCTAATTATAAAAATCAAGTTAATATTTTTAGTTTCTATTTTAAGATTAAAAAAATCTCAACAATATTTTAAGCTTGAAAAGTAAATATATTGTTGTAATTAAAGATGTCTAGAGTTTTGCATAATATGATGAAGTCAACACCTAGAGATAAGGGTGGGCCAAAAGATCAGACTATAGTTATTTGAAAGACGATTAAAATTCATAAAAATTTTAAATATCTTATAGTCAATATCCTAAAATTTAATTTTTAAAAGTTTATTATTTAGGTAATAAATTTTATTTGATTTTGTGAATCTTATATTATTTGATTATCAATTACTATTAGAGGTATACATTCGGGTGAAATTCGGGTATGATATTTCTATGCGGGTATGATATTTCTATGCGGCTTAAATTTTGTAATTGTGTGTATGTAAATTTTTTATTAATTTAATTTAATTTTTAAATGCAGATTATTTTTGTGGACTTAAGTCATTCTTGATTTTAATTAATCTGATCAATTTAATTAGAACAACGCTAGTTATACTAGAAAAAAAATAAAACTTGTTCTTTTTAACAGAACTGAATTAAAATTGTTAATACTAACAAACGAAACGACTAATAAATACAAAAATTTAAGCCGTTGTGAACAATTTAAATATACCTACTATAAGTAAAACAAAATTAATTAAAAAATAAATGAACTAAAATAAGTGATAGTAGTAAAATTAGAATTTCTTTATTATCAAATCATTCGTAGACCGACATGCTATGGAATGTAAATATTTCTTTTGTCTTCGAAATTTGCTTCTTTTTATATTTTTATTTTATTTTTTTAATATTTAACAGTCCCTAGTAGTACAAGACAGGTTGGTATCAAAATCTAAGCACGAACTTTCAACTCATCTTAATTAATTATAATTATTATTTAATTTATAATAGCTTTTGAAAATATTGATTAGCTTAAGCTACGAATTTAATTTAAAATTGTAGGTAATGTAAATTCCTAGGTCAATCTTATAGTATAAAATAAAATATAATTTTGGCTGCAGAAGTTAATTAATTAGATTCATACATTAGTGGCAAGTGTTGAAAACTTGAAGATCTCAAGAAACAAACAAACACAATAGATGGAATTTTAAATATTCTTCAATTAATATGAAGGTAGTTGTATGTAATGCTATATTATTTTACAATTTTATACTCCCTAGTTATAAATCAATTTTGTATCTTCCTCACTTTGACAATTGTTCTTTACTTGACCACATAATATACCAAAGTGCATTATTGGGAGGACAATGTATTAAACTAAATGGTACAAGAGAGAGTTATATAGTGAAGAAAATTAAATTTTTTAAAAATATTTTTTATAATAATTAGATCAAAGATAGAAGTTAGTAGATGTCTGGTTTATTTTATGTCAGCATATTACCAAAAAGCGCTTGTAGCTCAATGGATAGAGCATCTGCATGTGGAGCAGAAGGTTAGGGGTTCGACCCCTACTAGGCGCAGGTATCAATTGGGGGTTTTCTTGACTGCGCGCATTTCTCTTTACTCCCTCTTGAGGGTATGGGTATGATTTGTCCACATCTTTCAAGAAAAAGAAAAACCCCCCACTCGAACCCTACCTTGTGCGGGATACCAACAAGGTCATTTCCTTTCCTTTCCTTTATATCATCAAAATTAAATAAGATTGGTTAATCTATATTATAGAAGAATCTCTATTGTCTCGTGGATTAAGATATGATGTTTGGGTGTGCTCGTCTTGCCTAATGAGAGAGAGAATCAGATAGATAAACGTTTTATCTTGCAACATGTTGAATCTCTCTTTCAGGTCCATCTTTGGATCGAACTCCTACTAAAAGAGAAAAAAAAAATTAAGACCCTCAAAAGAAATACGACTGAAGCATTAATGAACAAAACACGCACAAAAAAGTATAAATGGTGATTTGAACAATTGTTACTCAAAATAATCAAATTTCATCAACTATTCAACGATACGTTAATAGAATCTCTTAGTAATTTAATACTCCATTTGATCACATTTTTTTTTTACCTAGCTATGAAGGATGGAATTGATGCTTAAATCTTAAAGGAGAAACAAGAACATAAGATAGTATGGAAAAGTAAAAGTAATTAATTACATATAACTTCAAAGATGAAAAGTAAGTAATTTTCATGCACGTTCAATTCTAAAAGATGCATGAAAGCCACCAAGATTTGTTGTTAAAGAAAGACATAAAATTTAATTTAATTTTATTTAATATTAAAAGCCTATTAAATGTTTTATGGTTATTGTGGGATTGAAAAGATAAAGCCATAATGCTCGTGCAAATCCATGTTTTTTTATTCTCTTGACATTTAAACCATCTCGAAAAACAAAAAGGAAAAATAGAATATTTTTAAAAAAAAGGACAAAAAGATGGAAAAAGTATTTAACTTTGAGGACAAAGAAGAGTATATTAGTTGAAAGATGATAAGGAAGCTTTTAATGCCTTTAACCAGCTTGTTCATAGCTAGGCATCGATAATCGTTACCTTTGGTCCAATTTTTTTTTTTACTTTGCTTTTCATTTTCGTACCCCCAAAAATCAAATTATCCAAATAAAATATTTATGTAGAAATTTAAAATTTATGTTAATACTTCTACCTAAACTTGTAAGTAAAAATAAATACTTTATATGTTATTTTTTAATAGAATATTCGAATATTAGAGAAAAGCTTTGAGTACGAGTTCTCATCAATTTATATGAAAAAGGAAAATTTGACTATATTTTACTCTCTCCGTTTCTTTTTATTTGTCCACTTTACCTTTTGCACGTATTTTTTAGTAAATTTTAAGCCTTAATATCGCTACGTACGCATAATAAAAAATTATAAAAATTGCATATCAAAAAACTTTACATCAAGACAAATCTAACAAGATCTCACATGAATATATTTTATCATTAATATATACTTTAGAAATCTAATTTAATTTCTCTCTCTAAAAGTGGACAAACTTAAAGTGAACAAACAAAAAGGAACGGAGGGAGTAACTTTTAGATTAATAATAAATGCAAATTAAGAGTAAGCGATGAACAGTGCCTAAAAAGCAAATGGGACACGTGCGGAGAATAGGAAGGAGTAAATAATATAAAACAAAGTAATATAGAAAATATTTTTTTTAATAAAATTGATAAGTTTTCCACATATAATATGTTGCTTTATTTTCCAAAAAAAAATTGGAAAAATGTTAATAAATTAATTATAATATATATATATTTTTCAGAGACAAGCTTTTTGTATTCAAAAGTGTGTGGGAGCTCAACTTGTTGCTCGACTCCCAACCAACTTCTTGTAAAAATCTCTTTTGATGATATGAAATACGGTTTTATAATAAAAAAAATAAATAATAATAATAATAATAATAATAATAATAATAATAATTTTTTTTGAAAATATAATAATAATAATAATAATAATAATAATAATAATAATAATAATAATAACCTTAGCTTGCAAACAATTTAAATTTGATGAAACAATGATGCACCTTTTTGGGATAAAATCTACAAGGGACCCACAATCTACTTTCAATTGACAGTCGGTCAAAATACCCAACTAATCCACTTTTAATTATTGATTAACTATTAAGTTTTTATCAAAAAAATATACTGTATTAAGTTTTTATTTTAAGAATTGTAAGAGCCCAAATTTTACGATCCGGGTAAATGGGTCAGATTAAATGAGTTTTTGATAAGGTGACCCGGAAACTAGTGGGCAAGTATTACCGACAATTAACCAACGCTATTAATGTTGTTCCAACCCTTCTTGGCTCCTCCTCTTAATCATTGTTTCCTTTTTCCTGTTTTTTTCACTTTTTTTAATTTATTTTGTTAGAAATAAGTTTTATTTATACTTCCTTCAATCTCCTTACTTCGATTAATTTTTCCATTTATTTTCAGGGTAAAAGCTAACGAGCGTTTTAAAAAACATTCGTTCATAAGAATAATATATTTTAAAAAATAGGAAAAATTAACTAAAATAATTCAATCTTTTCATGATTTTCCAACAATAATCTAAATTATTGATTAACCACGAATCCCAACTTTAGGGGTATTTGCCTAGGGTAAACTTTGGTAACTTGATGACCTACTATAGTAAGTAATTTACCAAAAAAGTAAATTGAAAATTAATGTAAAATTAGAGAAAAAGTATGAAAATTTATATAATAAATAATAAAAATAATTAGTTTTTTTTCAATATTTTTTAAACATTTTTTCGATGTTATTTTATTTTATTTTTTTAAATTTAAATCTTGCTATAGCAAGTCATCATGTTATCAGATTTACTCTAAAATACCCTTTAAAGTTAGGTTTATTCATGGTTAATCAACAGGTGATGTATAAAACACGGTATCCCATCCAACTCATTTCAAGTGAATTATTTAGCGTCATATATGATGAGGGTATTTCCAAAAAATTAGGCCTCTTCACACAACTATATCCAATCAAGTGAAATATTGATCACCTATCAATTATGTTTCTAAGAATTAAGAAATTAGGTTAACTATTGATTCCTCCCCCACATTAAAACCAAACACTTAAGTTGGGGTAAGTATATGATTACTTGCAGATTTGGGGGAGTATCATTTTGCTTTAAAATTGAATAATTTAATTATTTTTCCTTGTCTACATGCTTTAATATAATTTTTATATTATGAGCAACCAAATATTTTAATAACGAGTAGATTTACTAAAAGTTTCAATATTAAGGTGCATCACTTCATATTGAAAATTTTGGATAAAGAAAATGCCATCTGGATTATATTCGATTAAAAAAACCCAATTATTCGGTTTTTTTCATGAAGTATCTAGATATTTGGAAGGACCTATCATAGGATGGGAGTAGTAGAAATAATGTTAATTTTTAGTTCAATACGCCGATATAATTTAAGGTTAGAACTCATTTTGAAGACATAATAAAAAGGTTTAGAATCATTGAGGAGAATTTAAATGTTAAATTAAACTGGGCTTATTGTGAATGTCAACATATTAACGGGAAATACGAGGTGCACACACTTCATAAGCCAAAGAGGAAGAAGAGCTCCAATAACTTATAAAATTACACGCCATCTTTAATTTGTCGATGTAGGATAAACCATCCCAACAATTAAAGAGAATCGTTTAAGATATTTTTATATTGTAAAATATTGGTGAAATAGTTAGGAAGATCGAAAGTTAAATTTAGGGATTTAAAAAGAGTGCAAGGACAATCAATACGGCAAAAGAGAAAAAGGGATATGAAAGGTTCAGATTTGGAAGTTGAAATGGTAGGAAATTGAGATTAACGCTACTGGAATTGATCTATTAATTTATGTAATCAACTCCCATTTTTTGATATTAAGGCTTTAACATTGATATTCTTGTTGTTATATTCAGATATTTTGATGCGAATATTGGCATTTTTTATTTTACTATTTTTACAACTTTCTTTACATTGTAAGGCTTGATACAACACCAAAGCGATTGTTTTTTTTTTTTTTTTTTTTTTTTTTTATGTGCTCGGGTATAATACTTGACGAATAAATTTTATATTGTGAATGGATGTGCTTGGACAAGTGTTTTGTTAGTCCATTAGCGTCAAAACTCCAAAACTATTTGTCAAAGCTATAATTTTAATTATAAATACTTGACTATTCACTACGTAAAAATCAACGAGATCCATAACTATTTAGAAATTGAGGATATGATCTCATAAGAAAGTTTCTAAAATAAAGTAATTGCATATAAATATTTTAAAGTTAAGCAACTTTGGAACTTTTGTTAATTGAAAAAAAAAGGATGGAGTACAAATTAAAGATAACCATAAATGTCATGGGGTATGGTATGGTTTGTGTGCTTTACTTCTTAGTCCTTTAATTTGCTTTTTGTTGTAGTTTTTTTTTAAAATGACTTTTGTTGAAGTAAATGATGCCCAAATAGGCAAATTAAAGTTAATTAATGTGGACTAAGATCCTTTTTTAAACTTACTAGAATCATGTAATCTGAAATTGACTGATAACACAAATGAATATTGCAATAGTGACGAGTGAGAACATAATGCTTTGGAAAAAAAATATGTTGATATATGAGTCAGTATACAATTTTAAACTTATATATTTTTAAATACAGAAAAACAAAGATGATAAAAGAGAAATAAAAAAAAATAATGACTAGCTTTATATGAATGTATTTTCTATAAATATATAATACATTGCCTTATAGGTTGCGTACCAACATGTAATTATCCCTAATTTAGTTTTAAATTGAAGAATATCATATTATTATTATCATGCATCAATGTGTTCATATTAATGTTTATACATTCATTTTTTTTTTGAAATTACATATATTTTATAACGGATTTAAGTAAAAAAATTTATGAGACATTTACGTCTCATGCATCTATGTTGTTGATTGCATATTTCTTATAGCGTCTTATAGAATAATCCTTAAGATTATTTTACTATTATTAAAAGGATATTTGGAAAAACAACATACTGAACAATTTTAGTTTATTTAGGTGCAAAGAGATGCAGGGGTGATTAAACAAATCTAATACTAGTATTTGGTAAATTAACTAATTGAAACAGCCTCTTGTCATGAATCAGCTATTTATAACAAATTACGGCTTAACGCACTCCCAACTACGTATTCAAAGTCAGTATGAGATTAATGAAGTTATAATAATAGAATTGTGGGTTGTTCTTTATGCAATAACAATACATGTCATGTGGTGTATACAGTAGGAGTACATGTCAATATGTCATGCTTGACAAACTATGCATAACACAAAATTATGTGGGTGCATTTCTTGATATGACATTACAACCTCAAGTCTAAACATAAAAAGAAAGAACCCACACAAGATTATTGTACCTTTAAAGAAAAACCTACTTCCTTTTAGGTTAGACAATTAACCCAAACTCATCATCCATTACCATTCCACCTAGGGTCACCCTTCTTTTTTAGGGCTCTAGTTTTTGTTGGACTACTTCTTGCATTCAACCCACACCTTAATGTTAGAAAATGGATAGAGTATATATAAAAGTGTAATACAGAGTTTTACTATCAGCCTAAATTTTTGATTGAGTTGATTTCTTGATGTAAGAGTGTTTGAAAAACCGTTAATAGATAGCACATGTAGAGTGTTTGACAAACAACTTATAGTTGATTGCAATGTTTGATTTTACCAACTAATTTAACTAACTAATTTTAAACAGACTGGTGGAAATAGCTTGATGTAGATTTGCTTATTCATGATAAGTTATTTGGACCAACTAATTTACCAAACGATAGCATCAGATGATTTGACCACACTAAATCAACGTCTTATTGTAACTACTATTCAAACTAAAATTGTCAAATAAACAATTTTTTGAACATCCCACATCATATTAACTTACAAAGGTAATGAGTTCAAATTTTTTTCAAAAAATAAAAATCATTCATAGAAAATGTCAACATAGCCCCACCTAAAGTTTACTTTTGACTCAACCATTCCCCTTAGTATAGAAGGATTAGTAATTATTAGTACCAATGCATACAAAAATGTATACATTAGAATTTTTGAACGAAGTATATTTCGCGTGTATAATTTTTAATTTTATTTGATTAAATTTCTAAATATTTTGAATCAGTTTAAATAATGTCTAAACCGGAATAAATCTATCATATTCATCCAAAGTGACTTTATTAATTAGCTCTTCATACAAGCACTTCAATAAAGTAATTATTTCTTGAGTTGGTTCTTTTACATGCGGTATCAGAGCAATCGTGACAAAAAGTCACGAAATCGAATCTCAACCACCCCTTAAATTTTAAGCGTAATATATATTTTGCACTAAATGAGAAGGGATATGCTAAAATATACAACATATCATGAGACTTCAACCATCAATTAAATTTTTATTTGAATTGTTTTTATTCCGTAAGAAAGTACATGACAGAAAAGCATTACTACACATTTCATGGAAGTATAGATTTATAGATTGATTAAGAAATGATTCGTTTACTAAGAGTAGGTATTACTCCATGATTTAGTACTGCAAATAGGTGATGGATCATTTATTAGGGTGCATGACAAAAGGTGACATACCACGGAATTTCGATCTCCAAAGTCATATGACATTAAAGCTTTAGCTTCAAAGCAACATAATGACAGAAAGGTGTGTAATTAATTTTACATATAAATTGGATTTATGCTCTATTTAAATCCATTTAATTTTTTGGCCTTTTTACTTTTTTTTTTCTATTTAATTATCGGGACCTTGGCATATAAGCTATGGAAACCTAATACTACAAGTCTACACCCCCACATCACATGCATTTTAAATTTTTAATTTGCATGGTAATCTTACTATCAAATTATAAGATCATTTTATTAATCAAAATGTTCAAATGAGACTCTTAAATATTTTATATACTTAATTAATTTGAATGAATATAGTAACAAAAATAAGGGGATGATTCAAGCTTCAATATATGTATACACTATCAGTCTATCACATTATTTAACACGAGACATTGTGATGAAAGTATGAATGCAATATTAATAATCGCCTTAATCTTTATATATATTTGACAATGAATATTTCACTAGAAGAGATAGCCGACAAGATTCAAACCTGTATAAGCTCGACTTTTGATACCTTTTTATTCACAATCTCAATAAAATGTTTAAACTAAGGGTTAAAATCCCAAAAACGTCATATACTGTATCACACGATGTTTTCAAAATAGTTCTTTTCCAACTTGAAATTCTTTGGATTTTGGAAATCTGTTTGGTCAAATTTGTAAATTGCTCTTTAGCCAGCTAAAAAGCTAAATGTAAGCCGAAATCAAAAAATATTCTTTGTATTCTCTTTTTTTTTTATCTACTTTTAACTTTTTGCTGACCCATTTTTTAATAGATAACTCAATAACTAACGAAAAGAATCAGCGCTATCGATTACTCAAACAAGTCAGCTAAATCGACTAATAAGTTTCCAAACACTCCTTAATCACTCTAAAGCAACATTTCTTTATATGTTGATTTAAGTCAAAAAAAAGACCCAAAATCTCAATAAATCTTCAATGAGAGATGGAAAGAAATGCTAGGATGGAAAGTCAAGAGTAGGATTACATACCCCTTAAATTAGATTCATCCATAACCAAATTATAAAAAAAAAAAAAAAAAAAAAAAAAAAAAAAAAAAAAAACCATAATACCTAATATTGGATACCGACAGAAAGACGAGCATTTAGCTTGTGTTTACGTGCATGTTTTAATAAAATAATAAAAAAATAATAATTAATTAGTTCCATAAAAGTTTGTTGTATACTCAATATAAATTAAAGCACAAGAAAACAAAGGGATTATTGTGTGCAGCGATTAATACGGAGCAGAAATAGAAGATACTGACAATATCTCTTCTTTGCCACCATAAAACTCGATCACATCTTAATGAAAGACCCAGCCATTATATACTTTTTTATTTTTTTTTAATTATAGTATAAAAGTATATAATTAACCCTCTGTCTTAATATGAATGTCAACCATTCCTCGGTAATCAAAATTTTTTTTGCTTCTAATGTTTACATGTTTTGAGGAATATTAATATTTATTAATTATCTAATTAATAGTATTCCTTTCGTTTTATATTAGCAAGGAGATACGAGGTGCACACACTACATAAGTCAAGGAGATATATATTATCCAAAAACCATATGGCTATGAGAAGAAAGTCTTTAATAGCTTATTAAGTGTATGTGCACACCATCTTTGATTTGTCGATGTGGGATAAACCATCCTGACACATGTTGCTAGTTGAAATTAGAGATAAGAACTAGTAGGAAAAACCTTATATGTTGTGGGTTTTTGGTATTTTATATTGCGTTTTTGACCGCTAGCGTTTGAAATAGCAGCATATACTATCTATTTATTGCTTCGGTTTAAAATTGAAACAGAAAATAAAACATATGTTAGTAGGTGACAAATTCTTGTATGATACGGTGTCGTTGTGAGACACACCTCATATATGGGTCAAAAAGCCCATCTAATAAAAATTATCAGTATATAGCTTCTTCTTTTGAAGTTGACTCTACGAAAAATAATCTTTTGTGAAAAACAAAAAAAATTATAATGACATAAAACTTATAAAAGTAAAAAAAAAATGAGAATAGCAAATAAAAACGGTGAGAGAAATATTATATGTATTATATATACTCACTCCAACTCATTTCAATTTTCTTATTTCCTTACAATTAATTTAATCAATTAAAATACTCAACTATCACCTTTTTGATGGATCTCATCCAACTCTTAATATCCGTGCCCAACTCAAATAAGACAATTAAATTGAGTTGGAAGGAATATATAAATATTCTTAGCTTAATTTTTATATTAATACATGATCTAGACTAGAAGTATCCATATTTTGTCGGTACAAAGAAGAAGATCGTACCATGCAACTACAATATACTTGAATGTCAGTATCCCTAGGAATAAGCAAATAATTAATAAAATTAGTAAGGGAATTGTTTAAACTAAGCAAATAAATATATTTCGAGGTTTGGGAAATGGAATCTTATTTAAGGATATATTTAGAATAATGGAAATAATAATTATTCAAAAGTATAAATTAATATTTATCTTTCTCGAGTGGGGGACTTTTCTGGCCGCGCTCTTTTTTATGGGTATGAATTGCCGCCATTCTTCTCTGCCCTGATCCTATTAATTTATAGTTTTTCTATGAGCGAGATACACTGGGTAGGATGATGATGATAAATTACTTATTATTAATGTATTAAATTTGGTGGGATAATTGTTATTAGACTAGAGGGTGGTGGACCAGATTTTGTTTAGGCTTGGAACTTTCAACAACGTAAATTTATCTATATTTTGTCTTGATTAGTACTAATTATCTTTTCTTTATTGATTTTTCTCTTTATTTTGTCCCCTCGTCTTTTCCTTCATTCTTGATTTCTGCGTATTCATTGTTAAATGATGCCCTTAACAATTGCTGTGGCATTTGCACGACTACTCCATTAGTGCTTTTCATGGAGTATATCATCTTTTATTTTTTTTTTTTATTTCGGGATAAGGATATTCTTCTGTGCGTTAAAGGGGAGGAAAAACTAATTTTATTTGCGAATCGAATTTTTATTATCATAAAGGTGAAAGAGAAAATTAATTTTGTGCTCTGATTTGACCTATTATTCTCATCTTTTTCCTTTTGTTTATGTTATAACATACGCAAGAAAGATAAACTGCAAAACAATAAAGATCATATACTTATTATTTTGAATAAACCCACCTATTGGAGATAAACTTACATATTGTTATTTCAAGGAAATCCACCTATTAGAGATAATTGCTGAAAATAAACGCAGCTATTGTTTATTCCAAATTTCATAACTTATAAACAAGGTTATAAACAACGGATGATTTTATTTCATCAATTATAACCAATAGACAGGTTTAATTAAAAACATAATAGGTGAAATTATTTTCATCAATTCGAATAAATGTTTATTTATTATTTATAATTTCCCCTTTAAAATAAGATGCCCAAAAACACAATGTTCAAATTTATTTAATTGGAGCAATTATAGTTGAGAGTTATAAAAATCAATTTTCACTTAAATTAATAAAATAAACGAAACTTAGTGAACTAAATCATATTTCAATCCTCACATTTTCTATCATCAATTCAACATACATTTATTATGAATAAGTATGAGTATAGTATATATACTGTTAATTGTCCATTGAAATTTAATGCATTTGTTTCTGAATCTCGTGAGATGTCTAAGTACAAAATTTTATTTAGGAGATGTCACTTTTAATAGAAATTTATCCCTAATCCTAATAAATAAATGATCTTGACAAGACAAAAGCATCTTGCAATACATTATTCATATTAAACAAGGATTGCAACTTGACCTAATTATTAGATACTTCTATATGAGGCCCAAATCTTATAAACAAAGCAAAAGTCCAAATGACATAATGAAAGAGAGAATTTTGTTTTAAGGAAATACAAACTAAAAATAATCATCAATTATATATTTTTTTTAAATTCAAAATTAGGCTAAGAAAATCCTACATGCAAAAGACCAAAAGAAATTAATTCTTCGTATTGATGGTGAAAATTAAACTTTTGCCACTATAACTAATTTGTAACAAGGTCATTTCATTGTGAGACGATTTCAATTTGGTCAGCACAAATTATTCAAAAATATGATTGTGAGTTTCAGTTTCATTGTTTGTTTAATGTTTTTAACTAATGGGTCTTTTGTATGGACCTATCTCATAGTCGTGACGGTCTCAAACAAGATGGGTTACAGTAACAATGGTGAAAGGAATAGCCTTCAACCACGAGACTGGTCGTAAAACTCGATGATAAGCATATTATATTAAGTAATCTATTTTTTTTTACATTTCAAAAAAGAAAAACTTTTTCATTTCAAATGTCAAAAAGAAAACTCTTTATTGTTATGAATTGAATTTTGATGATGAAAAAATAATTGAAATAAAAGACTAAAAATGGGTCTTAAAAATATGTAAAGTAGTGTAAATTCTAAGCAAACACTTTTCCCCGACATAGGGGCACCTTGAAAATTTGTTCCAAAAATTGCTCCAATGATATCATGGGGCTCTTGGAATATTGACTTTTTTGAACAAATTTTATGTATTGTTTTTTTTTTTAAAAAAAAAAAGAGAGAGAAAGAATGAGAATAATAAGAAGGGTATGTCACGTGACTTTGTTGATTATTTTGCGTGGAATGTAATGAAATTGATTGATTACCTTGGCATAGTGACCAATCATCCTACTAAACCATGGGATAAAGTAACATGCAATATTTATGCTATTTTTGTATTTAAATATTAAATATTAATATTCTACTACTACTTTGTACTCTTTTGCTATATAGTATATACTCCTATTACTTCTATTTGTTTATTATTATATTTATTTTCATTTTAGATATTTGTAATAAACATTAAATTATATATATTCCTTTTAATATATATTTTAGAAGTTATTAATTTTTTGTTTTAATTATATATAATTAAAAATATAAAGACTAAAATAATATGACAAATTCTCAAATGAGACGGTCTTAGAAACCATCTCTATTAGGCTTTACAGACTCAAAGTGGTCATTTATAACCTTAACTTGATCATATAGAATCTTGAAATAATTAATTTGAAATATAAGTTGATTGTATAAGCTCATCTCATCGTAATCTCATTGTAAAACGATCTCATAGAAGATATCATGAAATATATATTAAATTATATAATTGATATTAGATTATGAATAAAGATAATATGTATTACTCTTTTCTTTAAGAGAATATTACTGATAGTGACATTTTTCCTCAGAATATGTCGTTATCGGTAGTAATTTAATTTCAATGGATAGAGAAAGTACTTGTTTTTCCATTGACACCTTCCTCTAAATATGGCCACCAATGTGATGATGGACGATGAATTGATGATTGATGAGAATGGGTCACTACGTTTCTCATGGTCCATCCTTGATCCAATATCACTCAATCTATTTGGGCTTTAAAATTGGGCTTTTGTTTGTTTCATCTTTTGAATTTGTATTGTAGATCAGCTAGTCTTTTGATTGATATATCTCAAGCGTAGCTCACTAAAGATTAATATCTACTTACCGTATTCTTAATGCCTACTTACATTGCTTATTTTTTCTTAACGCCTACTTTTAATATCTTATATGTCCATTTACATCATTCTTAATGCCTACTTTCAATATTTTAAAAACTACATAATGGGTCAGCCCAATTAGAGATGGTCTTTCAAAGAGACCGTCTCTCACAAGAATTTGTGAATTTTCTATTAATTACAATTGAAAAAGAAATATGGTTTGTGTTTATGCATAATCATAAATGAATTTTCATTCGAATGGAGAATCAGTTAGAAAGTTTTTTTTTCTAGATTTTTTTAAGAACATTTAATTGACACATGAAGCTAGTGAATTCCCACATTTCAAAAAAAAAAAAAAAAAAAAAAAAAGCTAGTGAATTCCCATGATAATATCTAATTCAATGGATAAACCCATAGAGTTTACTTGCTTTGACAAATTTCTAAGAATTGAGTAAAGTTTTTTTTGTTTAACATTAGAAAATTTACATTTATAGGAAGTAACACATAAATTTAAAATGATAAAGGGTTGGTTGGTGAGTAAATTAAACATTTTTTTTTTGAAATTTTTATGTCTCTCAAAATTATAATTCCTATGATTTTTAGTTATTTTATATCAACTAAACACGAGGGATTTTAGGTCAAACATGACACCAGCAAATAGTAGTTATTTATTATCTTAATTATCAAAATTAAATGTTAATAATAATAATGCATAAATAATATTCCAATCAAAAAAATGATAATAATTCATAAACAATATTATATTCCAATCAAAAAATAATAATAAAAATTCATAAACAATACCCACAAGTACATAAACATAATTCGAAAAACAAGTAATTAATGAAGATGCTAACTTAATAAATGTGAGCCATCTGGCATAGGATAGCCAATGTCCACTACAAGTCTTGTCCAAGCATCCTCTAAAAGACATGGTTTTTATTTTTGCATATCTAACAAAATCTTAACTTTGGAATATGTTTTGTAAAAATAAATCCAATTGGTGGTCTATTATAAAACAAAAATAAAAAAACAAAAATAAAAAACAACAAATTAAAAATGAATGGGACACAAAGAAAAGAGAATATATCAACTAAATGTAGTTAGTAATGATAAATTGGGTTCTAATCAAGTTTTATTAACTAAATATCAACTAAACATAATTACTAATTTTCAATAAATACTTAATATATCAAAACTTAAATTGTACTATATAAATATTATAAATAGATATATTGGAAACCATTTTCAATCCTACAAAGTCATTGTTATATTACCATTTCAAAAATATGTTTATTACTGATTGAAATAATAAACTCACAGAAAAAAAAATTTAAATACATCTTTATGACAGAGTGAGTATAAATTTTAAAATATATATATATATATATATATATATATATATATATATATATATATATATATATATATATATATATATATATATATATATATATATATATATATATATATATATATATATATATATGAGTGCTTTAAGTTTAGTGGTAGTTATACTTTGATAAATAGTTCCACAACAAGTTGTTATAAAAAGTGTGTTTTAAAATCAAAAATATTGTTAATCTTGATAATAAACGAATATAGTCCAAATCTTTGAACAAGTCATTAAATTTAGATTTGTATCTAAGAAAAAGGCTATTCCATTTGTTGTTGATCCACTTTGTTAATTTTTATAATTAAGCCTACCACTACTAATCAATAAAACTCTTATATGATATACACGTTTAAGCTTTATATAATGAATCATTCTAGGATGGTGCCTAAATAATGAATTGAAATAGTCCTAGATTTTATGAAATCTATTTTAGCATCTAGTACTACCACTTAATCAATTAAACTAATTAAATTAAAACAAAATAAATTAAATTTTATTATATTAAAACATACTAATTCAAACTAATTAAATTTTTTATTTTTTTAGTAAATCGTACACAAAAGAATGTAACGTCTTAAGGTAAGGGAGCAACGATAGACTATAGAAAGGATGTCGTAAGGAAAGGTAGCAACGATATATAATCATACCTAAGTTCCTCTTGGAAAAATGGTACATACTCTAACTAAAACAAGACTCAATTCTCAAAATAATGCTAATTATTTAATGTCGCTAACTGAAATAAGACTTGATTCTCAAAATAATGCTGATTAGTTAATTAGTAATTAGTGAGTAAATTAACCCACATTTGGCATGTTGTTAGAAGAAGCAACAAATAGTATATGATTAAAGTGGGTTGATGTTTTCCAAAAATAGTGTTAGTTTGAGTTAAGATTTATTAAATATTCTCTCTAATTATATCCCAGAAGAACTGAAAAGGATGAGACATAATGAATCTTAGCAACTGAGTGAATAGCAAAGAAAAATGTCAAAAGTTAAGTAAAAGCAAGAAAGAGACTTAAAGATAAAGATAGAGTGTGTGTGTGTGTGTTTTTCTTTGAATACCAAATTGATTGATGCCACAAATTTCATTAAAATTCCCATAATTGAAACCTTTTGTTTTTAGATTGATTGATAAAGACTACTTTTAGTTTTGAAATGAGGAAATTAACTTTACTTAATCAGCTCATATAATAATAATAATAATTATTATAATAATAACATTAATATAACGTTAATCAGTAAAAATAAATTTATTCAATTTTATAAAAATCGGTACAAAAAAATATATGAATGTGTAGTAAATATAAGTTCACTTTGGTAAACTTATATTACAAATACAAACTATAGAACAAAAAACAAATTTAATAGACATTTTGTTAAGTTCAAGGAATTAGTAAAAACAAATTAAAGCTTAAATATAATTTACTATTTCTTATAGAGTTTGCATCTTTTAATTAACGTATTAACTTTTAGGAATAATATTTTAGATTTTTTTCTCCCTATTTAATCTACGTAAATTTAATTTCTTAATACTGAATATATGTTTATAAGCTTAACTTTAATAAATAAAATATTTAAAATTATATCCCCATATCCATGTATCTTTAATTTGCAATTGATTGAAACCCATCAATAGTAGGATTATATATATCCTATTACTATAAAGAATAGTTTGTTCCCTTCAAATAATTCTTTAGTTTGTTTGAGTTTCTCTCTTTTATTCCAAAGAAAGGTAACAAGGACATTTGTAAAGCAATTTGGACCCACTAAAAATATAGTTATATACATGGTAAATGGTAGACATAAGATAATCCAATCCAATCAAATTAAGAATGTGGTGCTTTTTCTCAAGGGTATCATATGGTTGGAAAGCATATAATCTATCACTTCAATTCCACAAATATATATATCATTCTCATTCGTCAAAGATTTTGAGACCCACCATTTTCTTAGCATTTATAACATAAAACTTTAAGAGAATGAAGAATATATAAAGTTTGTTACATATAATTCATGTTTATTCTTCCTAAGTTAATTTTACCTTCTTTTTAGAAAATCGAAGGTTGAGCTATTTTTGTATGAGACATATTTCGGTGAATCGATTTCAAAACAAGAAGCTCTAATGCTATTTGTTGTATTAGTTGGGGTATTCAACCTATGTATAGGGTAAATCTCACTACGAGACCGTCTCATACAAAAATCATTTGTTTAGCTGGAAATATCGGTCGAAAATCTGATTGTTTAAGCTAAATTGTTTAGTCAGTTATGAAAATGTTAAGTAAAAACTTATTTGTTGGTTGGAGGAATTTTGACCAACCGAAAAACAAGTGCCAAAAATCGACAAAAAAGCCAACACAAAAATTGTTTTCAAACACCCCAATATCACGAATTCTCATTAAAAATGGTTTTATCGTAAGACAATACTAATATGGGCTAAATAACCCAACTAAATTGACATTTTGCATATTAAAATATCTACTTTTAAAATTTATGCTCTTTATTTGAACATGTCACACTTTGAGATGGTTTTATACTAGAGTTGTTCTTATTAATTATTATATCACTCGGTATCCTAAGAGATCGTCTCTCTGAGAGATGTTACTCCGACCCAACCCAATAATATTTAATGCCTACTTAATGTATCCGCAATGCGTACTATATCATTAAGGTCTACTTACCATATCTTTAATGTTTACTTACAATACAATATCTTTAATGCCTACTTATTACAATATCCTTAAATGTCAACTTACAATACTTTTAATGCCTACTTACAACATCCTTGACTGCCTACTTACGACATCCTTATGCCTACTTACAATATCTTAAATAATTTACAATATCCTTAATACCCACCAAGTAAGCGTGCGAAACATACAGTATCTTAAATGTCTAATACAATATCCTTAATGTCACCGAGTATCTCACTCTATATTTTTCTTTATTGACCAGCCCAATCAGTGATGTCTCTCAAAAACATCGTCCCTCATAAAAATTAGGGTTATTATATATCACATTATATATAGAAGGTAGAGGCAAATAATGGGCGAAGGGACCAGATGAGCTCAGCCCATTTTAACATCTTGTATAAACAAGAACAAGGCTAAATAAACATTACATTTCTTTTCTTTTTTGCTAAATTTGACAAATGGCTCAGAATAGAAAAATGTTAAACGGGCTAATAAGCAAACAGTATAAACAAGCCCAAGCCAAAGCATTCGCTAGCCAGACCAGTAAATGACTTTAAAAATATCATCTTTCCAACGCTTAGTAGCCCAGTTTCAACTATTTGGTTGGTGGTTTACGCAAAAACTATACGCAAATTCTTGTTATAGACCGTCTATAGCATAGACGGGTAAATATGGGCTTGCCCATTTGTTAAATGAGTAACTGAATAGTCATGTCAGCCATTGGGCTGGGCTATTAAGAGAGTCGTCTATGTCATAGACTGTCTTTCAGGAGAGACCTAAAAACTGTTTTCAGAAATTTCTTTAATTTACAGAAGAGTTTTCCTTCAGATTTAAACCACCTCTGAAGTGAAGCAATACGCCCTCGAATTCGCAAATTGATAATAAGAGCTAAATCAAAAGGGACGGAGGGAACAATAAAGGTCTCCTCATACAAGATTAGACCAGTTTCGACAATTATACAGCTTTATCCATATTAAGTATCAAAAATAACCAATTTACTCATCAAACGAAACCAGCCACAGCACAAAAATAAATTCCAAAAGAAATAACCGGAAAAGGAGAGCTTTTCTCTGCATTTTTATATACTGTATTCAGAACGTTACAACTTTAAATCATCTGTAGCTACAAAAAAAGAATATAAAGAACCCTACAATAGGAAGCAGCAACTCATGTTAAAAATATAAATCCCCTAAAATATACTAATATGAAGACTATGGAAATAGTCCAATGTCCTCACAAAAATTGCCTAACCCAATTAAAAGGAGACATTTAAAGAAAAATAAAATGATTTACAGTAAAACTACTACTAACCAGCTTTATATGTATCCAGATGCAGAAAGGTTCTCCCGCCAAAGACAGAAAAACACTCTAGCAAAAGAACCCTTAAAAATAAGAACTGCTGCAAATTTGCCCCACTTTAAGGCCTGCACAAAAGAATTTTCAAATCTTCTAGGCAATGGTTAATTCCTTCTTCTGCTGCTCCCAAAATTCAAATTCTGTAGTATTTTTCAATGTAGTTAGGACCCCCAATTAGAAATAATCACAGTTACACAGTCAATTCCCTCTGCTGATTGTCTCCCAAAAGGTGAGCGAATGAGCTAGCTAATTTTATCTCGAGTTTCTGGCTGTTGGTATATGGGTTAATAATCTAACCTGCTCTTTGACCCCGTAAATGTTGGGCCTTTTACTTTAAGGCGTTTAGGCTCTATGTCCGTGAGAGACGGCTCTCTTATGATCTTTACATTGTCCTGCTTCAATTCGCTGCTTGTTGGATGCGCTCGATGCTTCATACTTGAATCATAACCAGCTGTCCTTTTTAACTTAATGGATACAGGAACTATGGATCCTTTATGATAGCTGTCTCTTGAAGCACTGGGTTTAGTTTCCTTTATGTGACGGCCATTTTTCATATTAGATTCACAATACTCAAAAGGAACTAGATCCCCATATCTTCCTTCTGTCTTGACTATTTTTAACCTCTTAAAACCCTGAATTGTAAAGAGAATGAAGTCATAATATTAGCCTAATGAAAATGCGCTTAAAAAACATATATTAATAAATGAATAGATGAGCAAGAATTGGAGGTTGTATGAGTGACCCTTGAAATCAAACATCATCTACACCGTCACATTAATAAGTGCACAAAATTTTACGTGTCATTCTAATATAGTTATCAAAATCCAATAAAATTGAAGATTATTAAGTGACAACTGACAAGTTACACTACATATATCACTAGCACAAACAAAAGGTACTATTGTGAAGAAAGTATTCTCAATGATACCTGATCTTCAGCCGACTTTGACTTCTCAACTACAGCATGTTTTCTCTCCACCTTCAAAGTAGATCGACGTTTAATCCTGAAAATCTCAGAATCAGAATCAGAATCATCACTGCAATGATCCACATTTGAGATAACTTTCAAGAATTTCTGGTTTCCTTCATCAGAACTTGAGCATTCCTTAAAAGAAATGTTGGGTGATGGAGACAGGCTGGAGTTGTAAGATGATTCAAAGGAATTATTTTGATTCGAGTTAGAACAGTCCTGTACCTGCAAGGGGAAAGAACAAATTTGTCCAACAACATTAAGAGTCATAGATAGTATTTGTGCAACAACATGAAGAGTCAGAAGAGAACAACGGTAAACCATGTAGACAAAGTACATAATCTTACATTGTTAGAATGTATAGAATCATCAACCCGAAAAGAATACATGTCCGAAGAAGCAAAAGAAAGTGGAGTATCTGATAAGTTAGCAGTGTTTCCTGTGATATTTAGAATTGCACTATCATGTGGATTAAACTCCATGTCTATATCACAAAATGGGAAATATCCATCCTCTTCAACAGGGAACATCGTTGACAGCAAAAGCAAATCTTCGTTCCCTTTAGACTGTTGGAGCTCCTCCAATAGTAATCTGTTATGCTGTTCAAAGTTCATCGCTGCAGTTTCCAGTTCTGGAAGATCTTCCCTTATTACTAGGGTACAACCACCAACGCCACAAGGGAAAATTAACGAACTCAGATCTACAAAAAAATCAAAATCATATAAGTCATGCAATTCCACTCATTAAACATGAACTAAAATTGTGAGCACAATAAACCAAACAAAAAAAATTGAGCACAAAGCATACCATGTCGAAGGCACACAGGATGCAATGAACAGCTACAGCTGACATAAGAGACATAACAGTCACGTTTGCACTGAGTGCATAAAATTGTGCCATAGGCATCCATAGAAACAGCTGAGCACAACTTTGATCTTACTAAACACCATCGTGCACGATGCTGGAATTTCATAAGCTGTACGAATGATGCCATGATTGTGAGTTGAGAGCTCAAATTGCAACTTGTAATATTTGAATCTTTTGCTTCAGGACTTCTGTAAAGAATCATCGCTTCCTTACAAAGGAGCTCCTCATGAGGTAATAGAGGGACCCTATTAAGAAATGCATAACGCCTACTAGCCATTGCTCCTAAAAAAAACCAATCTCCAATCGCAAAATTTACAGCTTCACCACAGTTAAACCCTGCAAATGGGTGCCACTAATCCATTAATTATGGCGATCATGATGTACATAAATTTCAGATGTATCAATAGATAACAACCTAGATTACAATTTAAAAAAAAAAACCTGAAAAACAATCATTTCAATACAGAATAATTGCTATTTCGTAGAAACAAATTAACCCAGACTTGACACTACACAGCATAGATCTGAGCGCTACTGAAAAACTGATGAGGCCAAAAGCAATCAAATTAACATCAAAGATTAGTAGCTTAAAAGGTACAATGAATTTACTTAACAAAAATTCTAGCATAACAACATATTACATACACACAAACAAGATCTTAGCACTTCAAAGAAAAGTAAAAGTCATGCAAAATACAGGTTCCTCGTCACCTAAAACATCTCAAATTGATAGACACAAAACAGTTTATGAACACTCTAGTAGAATATCATACCAATATGAATAAAAGAAATTACACATAAATAGAGGACCAAACAAGCATGTCATGGCTCTGGTCTGTAAGCATCTAAAAATCAATTGCATATATACAGACTCTAAATTCTCAGGAAAAAAAGATTAAGAAACAGGCCAAGGAGATGGAAGAAAATTGCGCAGAGAGAGATAAACAATTCATTTTTACTCGAAACTACACAGCGATTACCAACAAGATATATATAAAGGCAAAAAGAATCTACTCATTCGTATTACATCTTACCGTGGCTAAATCCAGCATGATATGCTCTAGGAAATGTAATTACAAATTCCCCAGGGTTTTGAACAGCCTTAAAAACTGGGACATCGTGTTCTAACAGAATGCTTGGAGGAAAAAGAGTTGTTTTTTCCAACAGAACATCAAATGCTCCATCTTCACTATCAGTTGACAAAATGTCTTTGTTATACACATGCTCTCTTACAACCTTCTCAAAGTGCGAAGCTGCACTACCAGGTATCCCATACCATGTTTTGGCAGCCCCACAGTGCTGATAATTAATACTGCCATAAGAGCACAAGGAGAAAATGTAATTAAAACCTCCCATAGAAAATTGACTAAAAACTACCGCCCGCTTTTAAAAGTGCACCAATTCTCCCAAGCATGTGAGAACTTTTGCGAGAAACACTGCACTTAAAAACGGTGAAAGTATAGGAAATTCAAATTGATAAAATGTATCCACCTGTATAAATAATGATCTTCAACATGCCAAGCAAACATACTGAACAGCATGCCTATGTATAGCATAGGATCAGTCACTCCCTGTGAAAAGGAACACAATTTAAAATGATCCCATACATAAAGTAAAAAGGAAGATTTTAAGGCATCATCATTAATAATAGAAGGTTCTTCATACCGGGATAGGCGTTTCCAGAAGCCGCAAGACCGATTTAGAGAGCCGTGATAGTTTCTGAAATATAACAAATTTACCGATAACTTCAAAGTAAAAAGTGTACATATATGCATAGAGGTATAAAGAAATTAACAGGCAAGTGGCAACAATAAAAGCTTAATCTCCTAATAAATTGTCACATGAATTTTATTTTGTTCTTTTTTCCACTTACAAACAAGCTTAACGTATACACAAGAACAACCTGAACTAAACAACAGAAGAATAAATGCGCAAAGCAACTAAAAATTGGATCATAACTTTCACAATCACAAATTGCAGCAGAGTTAAACATTACAGTATACACTCAGGCAAGCACAAAAAAAGTATTGTTAAAAGCACATCATATTGAATAAAGAGGTAAAGGAGGAATTAATCACGCCCACTCGTTCCGCATCACAAAAGTCATTCAATCCTCTATATTCGGGTGTCCAAAATGCATTAATAAATATATATCAGTATGATCTATTAAAGCACGTACATTTAAGTCACCATTAGCCAGGGAAAATGAGACATCTTATCCAAATAAACTATAATTATTCATTATTACATTAGGGCACCAAACGGCTAAAATGACTTTTACAAGTTTCACATTTCCATATTTAGTTTCTTAAAAGAACATGAACTACTAAATTGTCAAACAAGGATATCAATAAAAGCATCAGTATCCCTGCAGATAGATATTATCAAAACATTCAGAAGGCAATTAAAAACAAACAGCAGAACAAATATCCAATAAAAATATCCACTGGTGTTGTTATGATCATGATGTAATGGAATGGAGTTGAGGCCATTACAAAGTTATGGGAATTTCCCAATCAGTTGTATGGGCAGCTAATGTGAGGTTTATTGAATAAATGGGCTCTCTCACGGTCCCATCTATTAGACTAATCTTTTGGGTGAGTTCTCTCGTTTGTTCTATAGCATGACTAGACCTTAGAAAGAAAAAATACCAAAAAACTAGGCAAAAAATCATCTTCGTCTGATTATACTCATAAAATCTTGAGTGAGACGGTCTCTTCATGAGACGCTTATCATATATGGGCTCCCAACTAGTACAACTATTAGTAAATAGACTCCTTGCTTTGAGATCGTCTCATTGACGATAGCAGTAATAAGCAGTAATTAAGCCGATTTCGAGATATTTATCAAAATATAAAAGGAAAGAAGACTTCATTGCTAACCATGTACAAAAGCAGATTCGCACGCAAAGGCAATATCCAGAATTCTATTAACCACTTCAACATCAATTCACAGTCAAGACCAATACACTTCACATCAAATTCAAATTAAATGTCCAGGAGTTTCGAAAAACTTGAACTCGTATAATAGAAGGTTCTAGATATTAAAAAAGAATATTAGTGCAAAATATAAAACTGTACAAGCAGCTCAGACTCCAATACACGCTAGTGGGCTAGTGGCTCGTACTAGAATGGAAAGAGGACAACTACAATACTACTTTTCAACTTCTGGCCTAAGCTTCTAGCCAGGAGTTACAATGGGTCATATCAAGGACTTTCATCACCTTCCAACCACCTTATACTATAATAGCCATAAAACTTGCATCTCATTAGGAAAACGTACAGCATAAGGGGATAAGTAATACCAACTAATTCAGCTTGACGTGGTGTAGAAACATGAAACTTCAATAGACTTCAAAATGGATTCCACCACAAAAACTATTTCCTTATTGAAAATGTCCTCTCAATGGAGAGGCAAATAATCAGGCAAGATATCTCTTTTCTTGTTCTAGACTATACTTCACCTTTTATGCTTTGTAAATTCTAATCAAGGCTCTGGAATGTCCTAAATCCAGAAGTGGGGACGATTAGTTACCTATAATTTTACACTATAAATGATTGATAATATTAATTACCATATTTTATCCATGTCCCATTTCCAATAGTAAGGACTAGTGATGAACCTCGACGATATTTTGAATTTTCCCTGTGTTGTCACAAAAAACTTTCATAGGCACCAAATTTCATGCCATCTAAATGGCTTCAAATACAAATCTAGTTGACATATGTTCCCACAATTCCAACAAAAACCAACTACTAAATGAACTACTTAAGTTCAAATCATAAACTTATGGTGCTTCTCCTCTGATCCCACAAGGGATGAAAGCTCTACATAAGACATTTGGGTTCCAGAGTAGATAGACCTTAAGTTTAGCTATTTCAGTTTATATATAGCAAATATTGTAATGTCATTCAAAATCTTGCAATACAGTAAACATAACAGATCACAAAAAAAGAAATCTTTATTTAAAAAGCACAAGTCAACACCTTCAAATTCCATTTACTTCTTCCAAGTTCATCATCGGGGGAAGATGAAAAGGCACTTCCATCAACATCACATGCATACTCAACAGTTTCCATCTTCCCACAAGCTATTTCATTCCAAAATTCTTTTTCCAAAAACGAAGCAGGAAGACATCCAGTGCTACAGTATCTACGATTGAATTCCTTGTTTGCCATTTTCTCAAAATCACGGAATGTATAATTTCTGAGAATAAGATAACCGCAGTCAGAAACTCAGAATGCAGGGACTAGATACATTTTTACCGCAATTTTAATGATCTTTGCATCTAAAAGGAGAAATCACCTTCCGCTCATGAAAAAGGTAACCTTGTCCTCAGTGTCCCATTCAGAAAGACGAAGTGGTTGAACCCTGGTTGTAAATTTAAAACCTGCTTTTTCCTTCATCAAAACAGCCCCAGCAGGTACAGAAGCGCTTACAGGGGAGACAATCTTGCAAATACCTGAAATAATGAGGAACATCCTATTAAAATGCAAAGCAGATTCAATGGAACAGTATCTATAGTTCCATTAACACTTGCTAGTGTTTGGTATGCCAATTAGGAAAAGTTGTTTATCATGGTCCTTCTAGAATATAGGCCAGCACTTTGACAATACAAGGAGTTTTTAGAGATAGATACCATATTTAGATGCTTCTGGTGCTATCCTTAGCAAATAAGCCAAAGGATCCTCAAATTCATCCCTTGTCGGACAGTAAACAGGACATTCTGGGATTTTGTCAATCCAATCTAAATCCGATGTATTAAACTTCTCCACCTTACGCTTTGCAAAGAATTTCTTCGTATTTAAAGCCGCACTGGAGCGAATAAACATCCCAGAATCTCCCTGTAACCTCGTTCCACATGATGCAGAAGCTCTTAAAGAGTCTCCTCCACTTCTAGCAATCATGCTAGTGCGTACGGCACCCTGTGCTCCTGTTTTGGACTTGATTCTTTGAAGCCTTTTCTGCTTCAAAAACTCTAGGCATCTATTTTTAGCCTCTTTTGATAAGCAAACCCTCCCTTCCACCTGACAGAGCAAAAAGATGTTATGATTAACATTAATTGTATCGACAAGAACAAATAGGAATAAGGAAAATGATGATTTTTAAGACTACTGCCCCATGTTTATAAATTTTTTATTTTTAAGTCAAAAAACACAGGGATGAGGAGCAATTAATTGTAGTTTGAATGGAAAGTTACCCAAGCATAGCAAAAAAAAATCTAAGCAATCCAAAATGTAGTCTAATGTATGAACTTTAAAGTAGCCTATCTACGGGACTACAAACCCCTGGATGTTTCAAATTAATTGATCTCATTTATCCATCTTCTCACATCCCAAACAGTTTAAGTTTCATCCACCAACAGCTCTTAAAGGACAATTAGCTTGATGTAGAAATAATACTATATGCTTTCTTTCTACATAAAATTTAATTTGATTATCCAGCATCGACTACTAAATGTCGGAGTATCGTCTTTTAAACTAAAATTCTAATTGTTTGCAATCTCCATTAAAATCAATGTTGACCTTAAGACATTAATTTATTAACTTTACTCACCCACAGGTATCATCAAATAATCTACATAAACCAAATATCACAGAAAATTCCACACCCCAACATGCAACAAAATTTGACTCTTTAATACTCAATGCTCTAAGTTCACATTCAGTGATTCAGAAAACAAATGACATCCTTTTTTCCACATAGAATCCCAACCTTAATCCCAGCATGTCACATATTCCTTTCTGAAAGAGAATGGCTCAGACCCAATAATGGTATAATTATGAGTAGAAGTTGAGTGAAAAATAGAGAATAAACAAGAGAACTACAAACAAGCAACACAATAAGTTTATGAGGTATCTAATGATACCTCCCCTCAAAAGATGATTACTTTCAATAATGTATTCAACAATACATTAATGACTAACCAAACACAAGCTCTCAAGATAGTGATTCCATTCAACAATGGAGATCACCCACAATCTAATACAAAGAAGAAGAAACTCCAATGGTTCTCAAACCCTAGTCTCTCTCATGTGTATTAGCCTCACTCCCATTTTCCTAGTAATGTTCTATGACTCTCTTATATAGCCCAGCACACATTAGAAGCCCTAGGACCAAACCCTTGAAGCCCAAGGAAATCCCGCAACAAAACAGAATACGCTATATTTGGGCCTCTGATAAACCGCTCGACCGAGCACCCTTTACTCGACCAGTCAAGCGAAACATCAGCAACTACTGGACATCCCCTGTATCTTGCTCGACCAAGCAAGCCTTGCTTGACAGGTCGAGACGCTTCAGCAGCTTCTGGCTGTTCCTGCTGCTTCAAGCTTCAATTGAGCACACCTTCATTTGAGACGACTTGCCTCGTTCAAGGCACAATCCAAGGATCCTTTGGTGCTCCACACTCATATTTTTCATTGCACCATCACCATGACACACCGTAGACTCTCTTGTGTTGCTCACAACACCATTACATTTGGTAGATTGGGCACTTGCTCTAACACTTTCCAATATTCCCATATCAAATGTGGTCACTCAATCTATTGTCAATATTCTTTGAGCGTTGACAACTTTCACAACCTCAAAACACCGCTCCACTCGATTCCATCCTGATCCATTAATCAATGCACTCACCTAGGCGGGTTTTGAGGGGTTAGATGTAGCCAACCTTGGTAGCAAAAAGCTAAACAACATCAACAACTTCATATGTCAACTATAAATCTTATAACACCATAAATCAAAAGTATTATGAAACCTGAACAATGCAAGAAATCTTTCAAAGCCTTAATCACTTATCACTGTAATTTCTCATCAAAGCATCTCCGATGGATTCATCAGTTACATGTCTTTCAAAACCTTAATCACTTATCACCGTAATTTCACATCAAAGCATCTTCAATGAATCCTTCGATTACATGCAAAATGTTACTAAGTTTCTAAAATGTGATTGAAAAAGTAACAGAACTATTACGGTAGAACCCATTCAAAATTGTTAATAAGACAAACCTATGAAATTCAACAAAATCTAAAACCAATTTCAAAGCACACAAGTCAAATTCGAACAAAATAGGTATTTTATGTTGAATTCAAACCTTTGACTGCTTCATGCAAAACAAATATAGGAACCTACCACTAAAAATAAACAAAAAGAAATTAATAATAGACAGGGTAAAATTAACAGGAAAACTCAACATGGGTCTTCAAAGTCAACCTACGCCTTTTTACATTCATTAATTTTTCAAAAAACTAAGTCAAAAATTGCAGAATCACAAGTACATCTTAAAATAGAAACAAAACTGAAATCCAATTTATTCAGAACGGTAAAAATTAAAATCTCAATTACAAGTACAAAAAAAAATTCTATGAGGTGTTAGAAAGAAATAGGAAAATTAAAAACAAAGAGAATTAAAATTACCATTTCATGCCACAGATTCTTGTCGTTGGCCTCCGCCTTCATCACAACCGAGAAAAACCCAGAGGATAAAATTGTACAAAAATAAAAAATTATGTAGAAAAATAAAAAGCACCAAACCCTAGATCACAATTTTAATAAACAAAAAACCTTCAAAACAAACCACATTCTACTTAACATCTAAAATCCTTCAGAAATTCATGCAAATTTCACAAAGATCCAAAACTATTAGTTTTACTTTTTCCTCTTCAAAAAATTCAACGCGAACGAAAAATTAAGATATAGACGAAAGAAGACAAACGAAATTGATGAAGAAAAATCGCCGGCGACTTCACCGGTGAAAAGAATTACCGGAAACCGGTAGGAGGAGGGTTTCCCGGTAGAAGAGAGAGAAAGGAAAGGGATGAATGAAAGAGAAAAAAGAACAAGTTTAGTAAACCGAAAAAGAGGAGAGAGAAGTAGAATTTATAGTTTTATATTCGCAGTTAATGTTTACCTTATGTGGAATACCAGATTTTAGTTTCTTTATTAAAAAATAATTATGGATTTTTAAGAGAGATTGCCAGAGTGGAAATTGGAAAGTGCGTTGAAATTTATAGAAATAGAAAGTAAAAGTAAAAATGTTTAGTATTTACTCGGTATTGTTATTTGTATTATAGTGTATATGTCATTTAAAGAGACGATCTTAAAATAAAAGATTTATATTTTTATTTTCTTTCTAGTTTGTATTAATTAGGTTATTTAGCCAATAATTTAATGTGTTTTTAGGAAAGACAGTCTCTCACAACAATTTGTGTGTTATTTTATACGAATTTTTCAATGTGTTATTTTATTTATTTATATCTTGAATTATATAAATATAAAAATTATAAAAAATTAATACTTTATGAAAGTAAGTAATTAGATTATTTAAACATTATTTCACTTGTCTATATTTTTACTTACACATTAATCGCAATATATAAAATAAGCTTGAACAATGAATAGTGCACATAATCGAAAAGTATCGAGTATTTCAGAATGGAGAAAGTAGTTAGTAAGTGTTTGTTGTTTTTTTTTTGAATTTTTTAGTAAGTGTTTGTTAATGACTAGGAATAGGAGTTTATTATTGATTTAGAAATTAGATAGTTTTTTACAAAAATAGAATTAAATATTAGATTGTTCATTTCACCTCTGGGAAGTTGATAATATTTGGTGAAACATAAGCGATAATTAAGTCTCTCCCAAGAATTTGTGTATGAAATGTTATTAATAAATGAGATTAAAATTTTAAATTTATGAATAACATTATAAAGAAATTTTTAAAAGAATAATATATTAAATAAAATTAGAACGTGTGAATGGGAAAGAAAAATAAATGGATAAAAAAAATAAATGAAAAAAAAATGTAGTGAATGGTTGTTAGGTGGTTAAACCGAACCCATTAGCCGACCCCTGAAACGCGTTTCATATACTTCTACTTCCTGCCCCTTGCTTTCTACTCTACCTTTGTGAATTCACGAAATTGCCCTTATTGGTATGCTCAATGTGAATTTACGAAATTGCCCTTATTGGTATGCTGAATGTTGATGGAACAAATTTGTGTAAGGTAGTTATCAAAAGTTGTAACCTTTTTTGCACTTTGGGGTATGATTTTGAGGAAAATTATTATTTTCTATTCATTTTTTATACTTTTTTATAAACCATGACAAACATCTTTATTATCCTTATTATTGATGTGGATTGAGGGTAGGTCATGATAATCTATATTAATTTGTTGAGCAATTTAAGCCATAAAAGAGACAGACGCATCTTGCGATGAAATAGTCTTATATAATAATTTGTGCAGTTTATAATATGCTTGTTGGGTGCCCAATATGTACGTTTACATTAATGAGAAAAGACGCAACAAATATTTCCAAGCCAATGCAATATATTCTTTTCATTAATTCTCTTTATTTTTGGATCTACTATAATTTTTTCCGATTTAAGAGATACAAATTTTAAGCAAGCTGTTGAGAGATGATCTTTTGAAAATAAAATATATATTCATGTGAGATCATATTAGATACATCTTAATGCATAATTTTTATCATGCAGTTTTTATAATTATTTATAAAGCGTATTTTAAAATATTGAGATTCAAAATTTACTTTGAAATACCAGTAAAAGTAAACTGAACAAGCAAAAAAACACGATGAAAACATCTCAATTCCTATTAAATTAGCTAGAGAAGTAACTTTCTAATGGTTATTAAGTCTTACTGAAATTTAATTTCAATGACAAACCAGTACTTATATAATAAGTAATTTTTTAAAAAGTTATATCAACAAAATTCCTTTCAAATTATATAACTATCTATACTCATATATCATGCATGTAGTAATTGTATTCTTACCAATTTTCCAACAACTATTACTCCAAAACCTTGGCCTATTTCATCATGAATTTTGTAGTGAAGTTGGCTAACTACTAACGATCTAACTTGTAAACTAACTATACTACAGATTGAAAATATTTATATGGTTACTTCTCTTTAATGTATGAATTAAAGTTGTTCTATAAATATTTATCATTAATACATGGAACAAATAAATCTTTTAAAATAAAAAAATTACATCTCGATTTAAATTTTCATATTTTTATGACTTAGGAAAGTGTTCATGAGTATCTTTATTTAAAAATGCAATACACGCGATAAATTCCTGGTACTATTCTTTTAAAAGTATTATTGAAGTGTTCTAGTTGAAGATTAGAAGTGTTACAGATTTGAATAAAAACAAATTATTAAAGTATTTCTGGATGAGTAAATTATGTACAAAGTTGACGTGTACATATTTTAGATATAGTTATTAAAAGTAAATGCTCAATTGATGTCATTAAACGTAAAATGTGTTGATTATCACCGTTATTTGTAAATTGTTTGAGTATTTAAACGCAAAGTGTTAAGCAATCTACCATAGAGTACTTATATTAGTAAGGTAGTACTTCCTGAGTAGAATGTTCAAACAATGCTAAAGTTGAATAAAGCAATAAATCCAGCTAAACATCAAAACAAAATAAGCAGTTTTACTTAAGTAAAGATAAAATACATATTATCTTAGAAAAAAAAATTGAGAGAATGATACCCCTCTAGTAAGCAACATTTTTATTTTGGATAATGTCTCCACCAGCACTTTTATTAAATAACATGACATTGTTTTTCCAGTCTGTCATGTATGAGACCGCTTCAAGATGATACAAACTTAAAACAAAATGTTCTAAACTAAAATTTTTTATTTTCAGACTATTTAACCCAAGTACAAGACACGTCTCATAATAAATCATCATACTTCCGCAAAGGTTGGGTAAGGCACATTGAAAGGGAGAAATAAACCGTTTGTAACGGAATATATTGGTAAACGTGGGGAATGGGCGTGTATTTGGAATAGGAATCCAACAATGAGCATCGCCGCACACATACACTAACGCAAAGAAACGCGGAATAGCATGTCATGCGCTGTACTTGTGTTCCATTTACTTATCTCTCCTTTCTACTCAAGTCTCCTTAACTTCTTAGCTATCTTCTAAGCCACATAATTCATGCTCTTTTTTACTCCTTTCTTGATGGAACTAAGTACAAGTACTACTACTAGTACTACTATCTTTTGCCAAGTACTACTAACACAATCCACATGTCAAATTGAACCAATACGACACCCGTGACCTCGATATGTGTGGTATGTGTAGTATTATTCAAATATATTGAGGGTGTTTGACAAATTAGCATGTTGATCAATTTTAGCTTATTTTGATATAAAGAGAGGATTAGATGATCAAACTAGCTAATCCTAGTGTTTGGTGATTTAGCTAGTTGAAACAGCTTATTAATACGAATAAGTTGTTTATGAACAAGCTGCTTATAGCAGTGGCCAGTGGGTTCAAAATCAGCTGGTCAAACCAGTTAATAAAAGCAGCTGGTCAAATCAGTCACTTTAATTATCTATCTATTACCAGCTATTAGTCATTTGCCAAACACTCTGATTATTATTATAAGATAATTGCACTTAACAAATTGCACAAATAGGAGGCATTACAAACTCTAGAAAATTACAATTTGAAAAAAAAAAATTCACATTTGAGCTAAGTGATAATGAATGATTGGGCTAAATTAGTCTAAAATTCTCTAAATCGAAAGAAATGATTAGAATAATCTCACAAAGATTAATGAATAAAACGCCTTGGAATTGTACTTCGTCTCATTATAATTAGTTATTACACTATGCTTGTTATTGTGCACTATTTAATATAATATTTAACTCAATTAAAAATAAATAATTAAAAATTTCAAAAAATAAAAATATATATTAAAACGAATTAAATAATCTCACTTAATATTTTACTATGATTTTTTTCTTGTACATAAAAATAACAAAAATATTGACCAATAAATGATATAGTAGTTACTATATAAAACTCTTGCGAACTAATTCCAACATGAAATACATGACATTATGACAACGATATATGGTGTCAAAACTTTGTTCCATAAATGCATCAATATATTGAATAAGGTTGGTAAGAAATGTCATGCATTTACTCCCTAACAAACTATTACTAATCTTATTTATTACTCCATAAACAATCTTCAACTACTTTCCTCACCAATTTTTTTCCCTAATGGGGAAATCATCATTTATTTGGTAGTCAAAGGGATTTATCGGTCATTTCATATTTAGTTGTGCTAAGCCTCATGGGCGGTTCTTTGGCCATCCGAGGTAGCCGACCGCCTAGGGCCCCGGGAAATAAGGGGCCTCAAATATTAAATGGTACTATTTAGGCTCGGTTTTGAGCAATATCTTTAAGTGATTTGTTTGTAAACGTTTTTTATATTTGAGTAATATAGTGTTACAATACATTTTGTCTTAAATTATTTTTTTAAAAGTGAAATTTTTTTATCTTTTAATATATATTAAAGGGCCTCATTTTAAAAAATATTGCAAAAATGTATAGGACCTCCCAGATCTTTGCTCCGCATTAAGCCTACAAATGAATCTTAAATTATTGGTATATATACACTAAAAACACTATGTTTGTTGAATTGTTGCAAGTGTTGGTATAATGGTATATATATATAAGGCTAGGGAATGAGTAAGTGGAGCAATTAATTAGTTATAAGGATTTTAGAAAAGTCGACTTTTCAAAAAAGTTAAAGGTAAACTTTATACTAGTCGACCATGCTATTGTTACTAAATTGTTTCAGAAAAGTTGACTTGATTAATTAGTAATAAGGATTTCAAAAAAGTCGACTATGCTATTGTTACTAAATTGTTTCACATATAGCTTTGTTATGTATGGCAATTGAGGTAATGTAGGAGGGTCTTTATCAAAGAAATATTCCAACACTTGTGAAGACTTCATTACTCTTGTAATTTCTTTATCAAAGAAGGATGAAGTTTTCGAAACAGGAGAACTTCCATAACTATGATTATTAGCCTTACCAGCCGTGAATAATCTGTAAATTGTAATAATATAAGATTTCAAACTATTATAGTTTACAAGCACTTTCTCGAATGGTCTTGTATTAATTTGGAGTCGACACAAGCCACCAAGACCAAATTCTCTAGGTCACGTTGATAACATATTGTCTTGCTCTTCAAGAGAGTAAGGATTAACTTTGTGTATTGGTAAACGTGTATAAGAAATGTGATATTTAAATGAATAAAAAGGATATGTTAGAAGTAGAAAACATAATATATGAATGCATTACCCTATAAATAGTACCAAAATAGTGTATGGATAGTTAGGGCCGTTCCTAACCATACGCAAAGTAGGCATTTTCCTAAAGCCCAATGTTAGAAAGGGCACTAAAATTAAAAAATGCTGGTTAATTAATGAAGTAAACACTTACAAATTTGCAATTTATAAGTAGTTATTTAATCATTTAAGAATTATATGACACGTCTACGTTTTTAATGTTAATTATTATATATAGGGTCTGTCTTTGTGTTTGTCCAAATGCTCATTTAAGTTCATAATTGACCTTCAATAGAGAAGACTCATTTCTTTCAATTTGCCTAGGGCCCATGTAATACCAGAGTCGACACTGTGGATAGTGTCGCTCTTTGTAGTATAAATAAGCAACACTCTTGATGTATGGCAAGGGCACATAGATACACCAATATACTATCAATTTCTTATACTACTTTTCTTTTTATATTCTTCCTACGAACTGTTATAAGTCTTTGCAAGGTCATAAAAATGCCAGCTCATTCCTGATTGATCTCCCAAAATTGGGTGAACAATTACCAAAAAAACACGTCATCAAATCTCATAGAAGAATTATTCCAGCTTAAAGAAAAAGAGAAGTCATAAAGGTGTTGTTGATGTGTGAAACTGAAAAAGGAATTAAAATAATATAAGCATTAAGCAGTAAAGATTTGTTCACATTGTCAACTTATTGCCAAGATCTTAAGTTGGATGTTGAAGCCACCAGCCCACCATACATGTGCCCTCTAAAACTACCGGTTCTATTTTGGACAAAATTTATTTTAAAATAATATTTTAGAAAATAATAAAAATTTATGCAAATTATGATGAAAATTAATTAATTAATGAAATTTAAAAAGTAAGAGCGGGTCAATTGTCATAAAACAAAAAGATTTCAAATTTGTAGGACAGACTTAGGTGTAGTATTATTTAGACATAAAAAGTATAACAAAAACTTCCTTTGTTCTTTAAAAAGTTTTCCACAATGAATATTCATGTGAATTAAGAAAAATAGAGTTTTTAAGATGGTGACTATATTTTTTTAGTATTGAGTAATAAATTTGATAATAAGTGAAAATTATAAACACTAAAAGAAATATTAAAAGTTCGTAGAAATTTATAAGACCTTAAAAAATATAAAAATGTTATAATAGAACTAATGGGAAATATATAAACCACCATAAATATATCATCAAAAATTCAAAATACTCCCTTCGAACCAATTTAGTTGTCTCATTTTCTTATTTGGCAAATTCATATCAATTGTCCATTTTTTTTTTTGTCAATCTTTTTTTTACCTAAATACCCCATGTTCACACAAGTAAAGACCAAAATACCCCCACCTTTAGATGTTTACAATTAATTTAATTAATTAATATCCCAACTACCACATTTTTAATGGACCTCACATCACCCTTAAGAACCGTGCCCAAGCAAATGAGAAACTAAATTGGTTTTTTTTTTTTTAGAACAGAAACTAAATTGGTTTACAATTCACAATTCAACCATGTTAGACAAGAAATTCTTTACGTGTCATGATTTGTGGATTGCGATATTAGATAATTAGTCGGCCCTAAATTGAACGCCGCAATATGATATACTCCAAAATAATTAGTATGCTATTATTTCTTCACTGACTAGTCTTAGTCAAAATTTCACTTCCTACACTTTTGCGTTTACATTTTTAGCACGTTGAATAAATATAAATATTCTAATTCTAAACCTAACCTTACTCTTAATGTTTTAGCTTCAAAAAAACTATATACTCCTATGCATTTACAATTTTACATATTACTCGTTTCATTTTCCAAATGAAGTTCTCAAAAAGAATGTTTACGAAAATAAAGAAAAATAAAATAATTTAGATAGTAAATATACTTTCTCCTATTCACTCAAATTTTCCCATTTAGAAATTACACTTGTCGAAACAATATTTTAACCATTAATATTTCAAATTATTATTAATTAAAAATTATAAAAAGGATAATAATAATTTTTATATTGAGATGAATCAAACAAGATCCCACATGACTATGCTTTAACTTATAGATTAAGAGTAAAATACAAATTAAGAGGGATAAGTGAATAATGTCCAAAAACAAATGGGACAACTTGAGTGAATAAGAGGTATTATTTAATTGAATAATAAATTTGATTGGAGAAAAATAAGGACCTCAAGCATTAAAAAAATATTAAAAGAAAGTTAATCGAAAAAAATATGAGGACCACAATTAATAAAAAAATAATTTTTTAAAGTTACTGAAAAACATGTGGGGACCTTACGGAATGTTAAAATGTTATTTCAAGTTAGTGGATGATATTTTGGATACATAAGCTTTATAAAAATATTAAAGTGAGACGTGAGTATGAATAATGTTATTTTTGTCCAAAATTTGTGATATAAATGGAAAGATTCTCTATAAGAACACAAATAAAACACCTAACAATGACAAATGAAAAATTCTTTTAGAAAAGGAGGGTGTATTTATTATCAAATATCTATATTTTCCTAAAAATAATTTATTTTTCCTTTTTAACTATTTTTAAGGGGTAAAGGAGTTTTATTAACATTATTATATGCCCTTTGTTTCATATTAACATGTTTCATAAAAATCATTATATATAAACATGTTTCATAAATCATAAAGAACCATTAAAAAATACTCCCTCCTATTCATTAGTTTTGTCCACTTTCCTTATTTGGTAAAGTCACTTTACTTGTCCACTTTCTATTTTTGGCAAAATTTTTTACCTAAATACCCCAACTACCCCAACTTATATTATTAAATAATACCCCACCTACCAACTTTTCAATTATTATAATCACTTAAAATACTCCACTACCACCTTTTCAATTATTATAATCACTTAAAATACCCTACTACCACCTTTTCAATTATTATAATCACTTAAAACACCCCACTACCACCCCACTATCATTTATTCTTAAAATGCGGTCCAAACACAAAGTGGACAAAACTAATGAATAGGAGGGAGTATTAAAATATTATACATCAAGACTATTCTAATAAGACCACATATGAGTATTTTTAAATTTCATGATCAATGAAAAACCATATTTTAATTTATTTCTTCTTGTATGGAATATTTCATGCATAATAAGCAAAATGAGACGAGAGAGTTTTATCATCTTTCATAAATTGATCCTTAATTACAAAAAAATTTTGAGGTACTGCCCCGGTCCCTATGATTTTGCCATAATAACTACTCGTGTCCGTCATTTTAACTTCTTAATATCTTAATTTTGGATAATGTCATTATGTTTTGTTATTTTCTCTCACTTATAAAAATATCCACCCACTTTAGTAATCTTTGGGGATGTGTAGCTTTTTATTTTGGTTTAAAAATCAACTTTTCAACTGAAAAGTCATTTGTCAAACACTTTTTTGGCTATTTGATCAACCTACAAATTAAAAATCGAAAATCAATCAAAAAACTAAGTTAAAAGCCATAAACCGAACATCCACCTATCATTTTATCTATACTTATGAAATTCATAGATTGTTGCAATAACAAAGAAACAAATGAAATAACCTATAACCAACACATCAATTGATAGTGATGTGGATAGGCCTAGAACAAATTGACTTGAATGTCGAACAAAAGTACAAATGTCAATCAAATATCTTCGATCAATTTGAATGGGTCAAAATCTTGGCCACAATTTCAATTTTTTTTCCAATCTTTCCTAGGATAATTCTAACACTACTTCCTTCCTCTTATTTAATTTATAATATTTTTCATTTTAATCCAATCTACTTAATTTGCATCAATTTATTTATGGGTGATGGCTTACTATTTTTTTTAATCTCATTCATATATTTTTACTCGATTTTAATTTCATTCAGATAATTCATTCTCTTTTTTCATTCAATACTACATTCTTAAAAACTGCCATTTTTCTCTTTAATGCAAATAAAAAGGAACGAAGAAAGTATTTAAGATTTTAAGTATATTGAAGATTTCTTTCACCGTCCTCTCAATTTCCTTGATCCTAGGAAGCAACTCAATTCAACAAAATTTGGCTTCTAATACTTTTTCAAAGTCACCAAGTAACCTTTTCTTTCACTAGTCAACTAAAGTGAGCTAAATGAAGATTAGTTTGAAAACTTCCTTTATTCTCAATTTTATGTGAACAGAATCAGCTTGTCTTATGAGAGATTGTCTTTTTAAAAGACGTATCTTAAACCCAGCCAATTAAAATTAAAGTCTACTTATCGTATCCTTAATACGTACTTACATTATCCTTAATGCTTACTTCTCGTATCCTTAATGCTTACTTTCAATTTCTTAAATGTCTACTTATATTATTCTTAATGATTACTTATAATATTTCAAATAATATATAATGGGCTGAGTCCAATTAAAAATTGTCACTCAAAGAGACCGTCTGGCTCTCACAATAATTTGTGGAACACAATTAATAAATTAATTGATAATGGCCCTTTTAAAAGTAGATGGTGGGACCAATACATGTAAACATGAAATTGCATAATGTAGAGTAAGCGAAGTTTCTTAAATTTGAGGTGAATGGATTATACTTCCTCTACATGCTCTACCTACCATTGTTTTTGAATTGTTGACCTTATCGTGTAAGAATAATCCCTAGAGAACTCATGGACCATGTAAAATATAGTAATATGAAGTACATAAATAATGTTTCCAACTACCCTAACTAAGTAGGGTTATGTCTTTAATAATTTATGTTGCATTATTGAATTTTTAATTATACAGATTTAAATATTATTGATATCGTATAAATTTTTTTTCTTTTTATATCACTACTTTATGATAAAATTACATATCCAATTGTTATGACATATTATAATCTCAAGAGAGATTGCCAAATGAACTTATTTATTGACTAATAAAAGACTTTGATTTTGACTAATATATATCTCAATCATTATAATATCTTTGATTAGCATTTATTTATAGTTAAATTGAATAATTATATTGTTGACAATTTTCAAAATTATAGAGATAATTAATACATATACCCGTGAAAATTGAGTGTTTCTATTGTACAATATGCTTGGCTTTATTTTTTTCATGTCATATGTTTGTATATGTTATGCTAAAATACTGTGCATTACACAGGTTTCTATAGGAACCAAAATCCATAAAGGGCAATGCGGTCAAAGAGTCTCTCGACTTGAGAAAATCCAAATTTTGTAATTTTTTTCTGCTCTTATGATAAAACATTATATGAAAATTCATAATATTAGTTCTTATAATGATCTTTTGTTATACGACTTGTTTGGTAAATGACTGTTAGTTTGAGTTGTTGGCTGATTATGACCGGAGAAGCATATTGGTTAATAAGACAATTGTTTTAAGCTAGCTGTTTAGGTCACCTATTAAGAAAATATTTGGTTAGAGCAATAAAAGAATAAGTTTGCTTAAAGTCAAGAACTAATGAAAAACCTTCTCTTTTAATTTTAACTTAAAAGTCATTTATCAAATACTTTCTTATCTATGTTAGCTGGATAAAAATTAAAAGACAAAAAATAATTTAAATATCTCCATAAAAAAAACAACTAATTGAGTTGATTAATTATAAAATCAACCCAATTTTTATTTGTCGCCACCCTTTTACTAAAATCGCCACCCCTAATTTTTTTTAATTTTTTTTTGTTTTTTTGTACGATTTTCCTTTTTTTATTTTATTTATTATAAATGTTATTATTATTTAAATTTTATTATAAATTTTTGTTTTTTTATTTATTTAATATAAATGTTATTATTATTTGTTATTGTTATTATTTGTTTATAAATATTTTTATTTTTATTTGTTATTATTGTTATTTGTTTTGAAATATGTTATTGTTTATTTGTTTATAATTTAATAATGTTATAATAACTTTTTTGTTTATAACAATTTTAATTAATTTAATATAATAGTGTTATAATTTTTATTATTGTTATAATAATTAATTAATCACAAAATAATTGTATAATTATAATATTTGAGGCATTATAACCTAGACTTTAAGATCTTTCCAATGATATATTATATGCCCAATTCCGATAACCGAGCGAGAAATGACGATTGTTTGAAGTTTATTTGTGCTGAAGTTTGATACATGTTCATTCTTTTGATCATGACTTTTTATAGAAAAAACGTATTAGTGCAAAGTTTGTGGCATTAGAAACTAGACTTCAAGAGCTTTCCAACGACATATTATATGCTCAATTCCGATAACCGAGCGAGAAATGACGATAGTTTGAAGTTGATTTGTGCTGAAATTTGATACATGTTCATTCTTTTGATCATAACTTTTTATAGAAAAATCGTATTAGTGCAAGGTTTGCGACATTAGAAACTAGACTTCAAGAGCTTTCCAACGATATATTATATGCCCAATTCCGATAACCGAGCGAGAAATGACGACCGTTCAAAGTTTGCAGTAATTTCTAACGATACAATCGCACAAAACGTGCGATTCCACTATCGCACATTTTGTGCGATTCAACCATCGCACGTTTTGTGCGATTGTATCGTTAGAAATTACTGCAAACTTTGAACGGTCGTCATTTCTCGCTCGGTTATCGGAATTAGGCATATAATATGTCGTTGGAAAGCTCTTGAAGTCTAGTTTCTAATGCCGCAAACATTGCACTAATACGATTTTTCTATAAAACGTTATGATCAAAAGAAAGTACATGTATCAAATTTCAGCACAAATAAACTTCAAACTATCGTCATTTCTCGCTCGGTTATCGGAATTGAGCATATAATATGTCGTTGGAAAGCTCTTCAAGTCTAGTTTCTAATGCCGCAAACCTTGCCCTAATACGATTTTTCTATAAAAAGTAATGATCAAAAGAATGAACATATATCAAATTTCAGCACAAATAAACTTCAAACAATCGTCATTTCTCGCTCGGTTATCGGAATTGGGCATATAATATATCATTGGAAAGATCTTGAAGTCTAGGTTATAATGCCTCAAATATTATAATTATACAATTGTTTTGTGATTAATTAATTATTATAACAATAATAAAAATTATAACAATATTATATTAAATTAATTAAAATTATTATAAACAAAAAATTATTATAACATTATAAAATTATAAACAAATAAACAATAACATATTTCAAAACAAATAACAATAATAACAAATAAAAATAAAAATATTTATAAACAAATAATAACAATAACAAATAATAATAACATTTATATTAAATAAATAAAAAAACAAAAATTTATAATAAAATTTAAATAACAATAACAAATAATAATAACATTTATAATAAATAAAATAAAAAAAGGAAAATTGTAAAAAAAAAAAAAAAAAAATTAGGGGTGGCGATTTTAGTAAAAGGGTGGCGACAAATAATAATGCCCATCAACCCAATAGTCCTAATACTCTAATAGTACTTTAAAAGAAAAGGGTCAATACAAATTTGAATGAGATTTGAAGATGTAGATTATGAATATACCTTTAGGCTTTAATGGAGCTTATGTAGATAAGGAATGAGGATGGATAAATTAATTTAATAAAGTCCTTTCTGACTTTTGAGATTCACATTGGATTCTCTGCAGGTTTTGTGCCTACCACCACAAACATTTAGTGTTCTATTTTTTTATATTTTCAAAAAAAAAATTATATTTTCAGGTAATTTAAAAAGAATGATAGAAGTAAAAAAAAAATAAATAAATAAATTAAAAGTACATGAATAAAATAAAAAATTATTATAAAATTAAGCTCATATCTAAATTTAAAAATGTCAAAAGATCCTTTTAATAATTATAGCCAAAATATAGTAACAAATTCGTTGAGATGAAAAAAACAACATTCATTCTGAAATATTCACTATATTTTGATTATGTGCACTGTTCATCAAGCATTAAAGAATAAGTATAAACTACTATCTCCGAGTAGTTTAATGCTTAGAAAAAATACTTAAAAAATACTTAATGTCTTCCTGGGATGTATTTATTATTTATTTATTATTTATGTTATCATCTTATCGTCAACAAAATTATTTTGATAAATTATTACAATGTGTTGTTCAAGTGTTCTCTTGAGATACTGTCTTTTGTAAAGGCGATTCTCAAAAGTTCAGCCCAAATCTATATTTAGAATTGTAAGAGTATACATAGAATTGGACTGGACTTTTAAGAATCGTCTTTACAAAATACGGTCTCAAGTAAAAATTTGTGTTGTTTTAAACGATGACTAATAAATACCAACATATTGGGCCCAAGTCGATGAGTAAAAAATATTAGGCCAACTGGCCAAGTCAATAGGTGCTAATAAATATACTAATGAATGAGGCCCAAACTCTTCGTAGCAAAAGCTACGAGCTTTTGTTGAAAATTTGAAGTAAATAAGGAATTTTTTGCAAAAAGTTCCGTAAATAAGCTTCATTAAAATTTGTATTTCAAGTGCTCCAAAAAAATTTGTATTTCAAAATAAGCACTTTCGGCCAATGCCAAGAGTTGAAGGTAACAACGACAATTACTTAAAGTTGAGTCAAAGTAAGTCAGTTCGCCCGCTGTTAGTAACAACGGGCGATTACTAAGCTAACTTTCGTTGATTTGGCTTTAGTAATGTCCACTATAAGTAATAGAAAACGAATACCAAACCTTAGCTTTGGACCAAAGGCGCTTATTTTTATGAAATCTTCTGGTTAAATACAAATTCTTGTGCGAGATAGTTTCTTAGAAAGATTATCTCTAATTAGACTGATCCAAAAAAGAAAAATAAAATTAGTTTTTCGGTAGACTTTAAGAATATTTTAAGTAGGAATTTAGAATATTGTAAGTACTTAAGTAATTTCTCGGTGAACATTAAATATATATATAACGTAGACTGAATTTCTCATAGGCATTAACAATATAATTATAAGTAAACATTTTAAGTATTTTTTTAAGCATTAAAGAAAATAATGTAAATAGAAATCAAGAATATGAGAGAGGTATAGTCTCCTAAGACTTCTTCATTTTATCTAAAGTCTAAACCTACTCGGAGATAGTTTAATTCTGAAAGACTTCAAAATTGTTGAAAAATTAATGGGACGACGTTTGGATGCTCCAATTGTTATCGATGAGGAAGAACAAATTGGGGAAAATGCATCCCAGGAAGAAACAAACAAAATCGTGGTGAAATTGAAGGATTTGGAAGCAGAAAATGAAGTATTCTTCAAGATTGAGGCTGACATTCCTCTTCGTTGGGTAATGTTTAGATACTGCGATATTGCAAAAGTGGATTTCCAGAGCACTAGATTTGAGTTTAATGGTGCTAAATTAAGGGAAACGGATACTCCCTTTCAACTTGGCATGCGTCTCAATGATGTCATTGATGTCTCCTCTTCTGGTATAACCTTTTCTCTTAATACTTCTCTCTATAAGGGTTTATAAATTTTTTTGATTGATTTTAATGTGTTCATGTTTCCTTATTGATGTTATAATGGCCCTAATTTTTGAGTGAGATGTGAAAGTAGTTGTAATTTTTGTTATTTGGGGATATTTTTAGATGTTATCAATATTTTTGGATTAAAGTTTTTTAGCATTGTTGTAAACATAATTGTTAAAATTAATTTGAAGGTTTATACGTTGTTGATTATTTTGTTTTGATTGAAGAAATTGGATGGGAAAGAAAGAGAGGAATTTGGAAGGAATAGATTTTTGGTTTTGGAACTAAGAGCCACCCCCATCTTTGGCGATGTTGCATCTTTGCTATTCTTTGGGCCATTTGATAGAGATATAGAAGAACATTTAAGGATATGTTTCTTCCGTTAATTGTAGTTTGGAGGAGAGTAAAGTTCTTAGCCTCGTTTTGGTCAACCTAATGGTTTGTTAATAGGATTATCACGAATTCTTACTTGAGACTGTCTTTTGTACAGACGACTCTCAAAAGGCCAGTCCAATTCTAAATATATATTGTTACAACTCTAAATATAGACAACTCTAAATATAGATTTGGGCTGGACTTTTGAGAGTCGTCTTTACAAAAGACGGTCTCTCAAGAGAGCACCTGTAGGATTGTTCGTTTGGAGATTTTGGTAGGAGTAATGGCAGTTTCTTATTGTTTTCTAAGCTTCAAGGATACCTCATCAGTCATCACTCATCACTTTTCTTGTATCCTCTTCATATGGTTATCTTTTTCTTTATTTTGTGGTGCGATCCTTGACCAAAACTACAACTCTTTTGATTTGTAAAGCAATTCCACATTTTTCATGTGACCACAGAATACTGCCACATTGGGATGAGATCAAGTCTACATGAGAATAAGGATGATGTTGGATAGAAATAATGGATTTATGTACAATAATATTAGCCATTAAATCTATATCATTATTAAGAATGAATATTTTTTGAAAAAATGTGTCATTTCTCTCGGATTTTAAAAATTGACTACAAAATGTCCAAAGTGGATATTGTGAATGATGTTCTTGCTTCATGGCCTGGCCCTCATTGAATTGTATTGAACCATGCTCGTACGTTTTTATCTTACGCTCTTTGTAGTCTGTCCCTATATGCTCTCTCATTCGCTTCTTTTCATCATTTGATTTTAGTTGATGGGAATAGTTCTGCTGGACATTATGTAACTCTTTGCATCCGCATGCATAAGGAGAGAGACGTATTTTATAGAGTGAGACGTTGTGCATCTCTACTCCCTCAGCTTTTGCAATGCTTACCTAGTGTTGCACCTCAAGAAGATCACTCTATAAGCTTTGCTTACGAAGGATTAAAGTTGCATCAGTTTCATACTGCTGATCAACTACATATGCGGGATGGTGATGTAGTTGATGGCTTTGATTTTAACAAAATGAGTAAGTTCCACTTCAGCCTCACTTAATCCAGTTTCAGAAATTTATCTACTCAGTGAGTTGCTTATGGAACCTAAAACATATTCTCTAGCCTTTTTGTTTACGTCTGGTCTCTGGAAAAAGTAGTTTTCTACTCCGAAGGGCGAAGAGGGACCTATCAGTGTATTTTTTTAATTATTTTTGAGGATCAAGCTTGTGTTGTAAGATGCATGCTTGCGGGTACTTGCAGGAATTACTTTCTAAGGATCTTTCTAGAGGGACTCTTTGGCTGTATCCTCCGTTATGGACTTACGGGTATGGATTGCCGACTTTCTTCCCTCCCCAGACCTTGATCATAATTCTATGAGTAGGATACATTAGGCATGATGATGAGTGAATGACAGAATGAGTTCTATCATTAATATCTACTATGTTGCTAGCTATTATGTAATTTATTATTGTTCCTCCCACTTCCTGCAGGATCTTCATTGAGTACAAATACGCCTCGTTTTAACCTTAAGGTGGTGAATCAAAGTACCGGCTTCAAAAGCGACTTCACAGTTTCTCAAAACACTCTTTTGTGTAGGCTGATGGATAAATTCTGCCAGGCCGAGGATATCAAAGGCTTGAAATTTTTTGGGCCAACAGGAAGAACGCTTTCTGCTCATAAGACGGTGCATGAGGAACAACTGAAGCATGGTGATACAATTTCTGCCGTGCTACTTCTAAGAGAAAATTAACCTTTTCTGGTGGATGGATTCTGCACTGTATATATCGGTTGTGCACTCCCTCAGACCTTCTAACAGGCGAAATCAGGGCGTCAAGTGGAGGTTCGGTCTGTTGAACACCAGTACACCACTGTCCACTACCTTTTTCTTTTGCGTGTGTGCTGTTTCTTCTTTCGGTGTGCTATACAGCTTATAGTCTATTGGTACTTCATGTTCTGAACTCAAACTTTATGTATATAGTTCGTTTTGACCTACATCTTTACATGGTTCAAAAGTCATCATATATTTATACTTCTATTAACTTACTAATGGGCAATGGCAAGTTTTTGCTCTATGCTGGATCATACTGTATCCTTTCTCCGTTCCTTTGAATTTGCATCATTTTCGATTTTGGTTCGTCTCGCTAAATTTGCATCAATTCTATTTTTGTACAATGACCCACCATATTCTTTTTATTTTATTCTTACATTTTAAATTTCTTCTAATTTCATCCGCACAATTCATTATCTCTTTTCATTTATTACCATTTTCTTAAAAATAAACAAGTTCCTCTTTGAAGCAAATTAAAGAGGACATAGTAGTAGTAACTCTAAACTTTCGCCTTTTCCACGTGGTAGACAAATATCTTTTTTATTCCACGTGGTGATCTTGACCTTCCAACTTTTTCACGTGGCAGACAAAAGAGAAGTTTTTTTGTTAGTTTTACGCAACTGAGTTATCATTTTTTCATCTTTATGAAATGTTTATATGCCATTATTAATTGATCTTACATTAAAATTAAAGCCACATGGAATACTATGAATATAGAAAGTTGCATGAAATTCATTAGCAATACCCCAATTTATGGCTTCTGAACAAAATAAAACTATCACACCCTTTCCCCACATCATTCTGCCATTGTAGTAAAAACAGACCAGAACTAGAAAATAACAACACACCAATAACAGTAACCACCAACATAAATGAACTCATAAATTGTTCACTAAATTCATCAAATAACACCAATAATAATAATAATTGTTTTTTTCTAAAAAATTCACAAAAAAGTCCAAAAATTAAATAAAAAGAGAAAAAAGGACCCAATAATAAATTATATGAGTAAAAGCAGAAGTCAATGCCCGAACCAACACCCTTAATGAATGGTATTAGATAGTAGCCTTAGCCAACTAACATCCCATTTCCAAGGATCAAATCTGGTGCGCTCTTGACTTCCACCACCAATTCTTACTCTTTAATTAATCGTACATTAATTAAACGTCTTCACCCACCTAACTAAATTCGTGTTCGTTTTTATTAACTTCTTATATTACTAAAACCCATATTTATAGTAGTCTGTTCGTATCACCCAACTATATCGTGTTACTCCACATGAACGTTGTTGGCTCAAACAGCGTTAGGTACTCCTAGTGGATTACTAGTCGTACCATTAGTGTTGCCTAGGGCAACACTAATTTGATGGACCACGTTACAAATGTGGCTATTAATAACGTTCACACTTGAAAGGTTTAGTTTTGCGTTTGGGTTCGCACTTGCATGGACTTGGATCCCAACCGTCAGTAGGCACCCGGTAGTCGTGTGGTGGTTGTGGGTGGTGTCCGGTGTCGTTTTGGTTTGTTCGAGGGGTATTATGGAGAACCCGGTTGGGAGTAGAGGAATACAAGAAGGGTCTTCACCACTCATTACTAGTTGGATATAGTCAACTTCCATTGTGGCGTACACGACTAAGCTTCCTGATGGATCTGTGCAGCTCTCTTGCAGCATTAGCTCCACATTTTGTGAAGAATTGCTTGCCACCTGCAAAAACAATAAATAACTAAATAAAACGACAAATAATACTGATGAGTTGTCTTGTCCCTTTAAATTTGCTACATAACACAAAAATTGTGTAGTTAAGAGAGTCAGAGGGAGTAATGATAGAAAGTTCTCACATTGATGCGAAAGAGAGAGATTGAATTGCCGGGATGAGATCCATTTGCTATATGAGCTACTTCATGCAAAGAACTTCCATTGGAAAGTGCTTCAAGCTGTAAAACAAAACAATGAAAATAAACTCTCAATGATAAAATTTAGACCTATGTTACTACTCGGGTACTGATGTCGGATACTAGTACGTGTTCATTTATCGGATAAGTCTAAATATTTATCTTACGCCTAAAATGAAGTGTCTAAGCGCATACCAGAAGCAAAAATGAAGAGTCGAGTAGCTGGAGTTAGACTAAACATGTTAGACTTTTGAGTTGGACGATCTTGACATCCTAAGCTTTCAACTAAGTGGGGTTTTGAAGGTCAGACGTAAAATTTAATGATATACCTGAGATCTTCGATATTCATTCTTCAAGAGATCGAAAACTTGATCATGAGAGTAAGGCAACCAAGTAGTAGTAACAGCGCACAAAATCAAACCGTTAGGTTGGCCTGGCTCCATGATTTTTCTAGTAGTAATCCTCACAGTATCCTCTGCATTTTCAGATAATGCAGTCCATGATTGTCCACCAGATGTGCTTATATTAACACTGAAAGTTCTTATCATCCTTTGTGCCAATTTCATGAAGTTTTTTCTTGCTTCTGGTGATTGTATCACTGCATACCCAAAACATATTTACCAATTAGGCCATATATCTTGATGAAATCAATTATATGTAAGTAGTACAAGAAGAATATGTTATTGAACCTCCAAGATCAGACACGTTTCGAGCCATGAGACTGGCAACCCTCTCGCATTGCCTTTGAAGAACAGCTAACCATCGTTTTGCTCCAAACGCCGTCATGCTATGAACATATACATCGAATATTTGATGGGTTGGTTTTTCCCCCAAAATTTCAGCATGTTCAACCCATGTTACCTATATTCATACATGTTTAGTGATTGATTGACATTAATCGGGTTTGTGAATCAAAGGGACGGAGGAGTAAGTTCCATTTATACCTTAGAATAACCATTAGGCATGTCTTGAATGATGCAACCCGAAGGGCGTCTCCTATACCTAGGAATGTTGGTATGATAAAGTTGAAAGCTTCCCTGAAAATTATCTATAGGGAAATCGACGATTGCCCACATGCCTTCCTCTGCATTGTGGTGGCAGTATCGGAGGAAGTGAATCTCTCGAGTTGGTACTAATGGTGAAAGCACTTGCAACTCCGCGTACATCTACAAGACAAACAACAAGAATGTCAAAGTCTAAATTCTACAAAAGTTTATCTTTTAACATAATCAAACGATAGAATCATGAGTTAGCTTAGTGGTTGAAGAACTGACCAGATGAAGCGAGCCACTAGCATGACCGGAGACTCCAGAGACGAGAATTTGAATGGTCTTGGCTCGAGATACAATAGAAGGAAACAACTCTACCCATTTGTTCTGTTGAACAAACAAGATCAATGTCATTGCCATTGGTAAAAATGTCATGAAAGATAAACATACGACGAGGCAAAATCATTCGAAAGCTTACCGCATCAAGGAAGGAATCCACAAGATTGATGCTATTCATGATAACAAGAGCCTTATCCCTAGTTGCTTCAGTCCTTAACTCATTGTAATGAGCTTTGAAGGGATCACCATTATGATGAGAAGGCCAATTAGAGAACAATCTACAATATTCTTCAATGTTAAGTACATCCATTGAGTTGCTACTATTGCGAACCCATAAGGGCTCGTTTGCGTGGTACAATTTGAGCAACTCATCCATCGATGACAAGGCAAGATCCATAGCGAGTGGCCTCTCTTCATCCAAAATTAGGCCGCTACTAGTACAACTTCCACCACCACCACCAGGGTAATCACTAGACTCGTGTAGCATTTGAGTGCAAGGAGGCATTGGTTCTTGGAAATGCTTCGAGTAGATGCCCATGTCTAGGTCTAGTGATGGCGGTGGCGGAAGGAGAGTTGCTGGTGGTGGTGTGGGTCCAAGGGATTGGAGTGATCGCCCTGTGTATCTTGATGCTACAGCACATACTCTATCCAACTATAAAAGTGAACAAAGACAAGTTAGATTGAATGATAATATACACAAAAATTGTTGTATGAGCCGGTCTAACCAGGAAACACGTCTCATACATGGGTTAAACAGCCCATCTCATACATAGTATGAGAATATACTTATTATTTGAGGTCGACTCTCAGAGAGACAGTCTAAGAGTAGCTCTTTTAGACAAGGATCAATCAGTGCAATGTTATCAAGGGTTCATCTGAAACAAGGGTCAGGTTGCGTACATGATCAAACCATCCAAATCCCGCTCAGATGGAGCCTATTGATGGCATTGTGGGTAATGGAATGTCGTTGATACAAAAAACATGTACAAAAGCGATCAAAGAAGCACTGACCTCTTCCTTAAGCCTAGCATTTTCGACACGAAGATGTTGTTCATCATATTCAAGTTCTCCAAGAATGGAAGAGCCACCACAACCAGGGCAAACAAGGCTTCTCAACACAGCTTGTAAGCGGTAATTTTCATTCTTTAAGTTATCGTTCTCTGCCCTTAGTATCACATTATCTGTTCTATCATGTTGTGCCTAACAAACACCATACATTACACATTCATTAATTAATTATTCAACCCCTTAATTAATTAACCAAACGATTGACAAAACTCACAAAACCATTCAAATACTTCCTCCGTTCCATAATACTCCGTTCCTTAGTACTTGCTACTGACAGTAACATTTTCCCACATAATATGTCACACTCAGTAGCAAGTATTATGGAATGGAGGAAGTAATAGTTAATAGAATAACCTATTGACTTTTTGTATAATCTTATATACATTGGACATGACTTTGTACTATGGACTTCTAGTTTTAATTTACTCATTAAGTTTAACATTGGACATGACTTTGTACTTTTTTTTTAAAAAAAAAAATATGTAGCGGCTCTCAAAAAACTTTAGCATATAGTTTATTTTATGCTTCGATTTTGAATCGAAGTATCTGCTGCTATCACATTTGGTTGTGGTTTAAACCGCAACATATAATTACTAAAAGGCTATAGCATATGAGGTGTTATTTTACTCTATTTGTACAATTATTTTTAATTCATCAATAAATGTATTCTTTTTTTTAATTTCATGATCGAATTATTTCTTCAACCCACTTTTATATATCTTTAACTATAAATTAATATTTACTCCCTAATTATTAAGAAATACAAATTAAATAGAACACAGAAAATACTAGATAAAATACCCGAATCGGTATAATATAACTTAAATTGAAACCAACAAGTAACTAAATCAACACATTGAGGTGTTAATTGGCTTTTGATTGATTTTTATTTGTAATTGATCAAATAACCAAAAATGATTGTTAGTAAATGGCTTAATTTCTGCCAACTAAAACAAAAATACTACCATTTTAATAGTTTTTGAGTTTTAACATACTCTTTCTATAATAAACAGCAAACAATAACCTATCAGCCGATCAAATCAACTCCGACTAACAACTATTTATCAAATAGACCGATTATTTACTTTCTTTTGTACTATTGAAAGTAATAACCAGCAGAAGAAGTTGATATATTTGTATGTGTACAATTATTTTTAAATTTATATATAAATTTATTCTTTCTTTTTAATTACTCGAGTTATTTCTCTAACCCACTTTTATTTGTGTTTTTCACCAACTATAAATTGATATTTACTCCTTCATTATTAAGATATACAAATTAAGTAGAACACGGTAATTACTAGAAAAAACACATTGAGGTGTTACGGGCTTTTTGATTGATTTTTAAATTTTAATTAATCAAAAAACAAAAATAATTATTGGTAAATGGCTTAATTTATGCCAGCTAAAAAGCTATCTTTTAATCTAAAACAAAAATACTTCATCTTATTAGCTTTTTTCATTAGTTTTCAAATTTTCGCATATTTTTTCCTATAATAAACAGCAAACAATTAAGTACTTATCAACTGATCAAACCAACTCCAACTAACAACCATTTGTTAAACAGACGGATTATTTACTTTGTTTTTGTACTATTGAAAGTTGATAAATTTGTATTTCTCCAGAATTAATTAAACTCAACTTCTGGCGTCTACTGCTACAGTTGGGACATTAAACATGGGAGGATATTTAAGCCATTTAATTCATTTAGCTTTGGAAATGACTGTAGTACAGGTAAAATTATTTAATCCTCTTAAATATTCCCCTTTTTCTTTTATTATCAACTCTTTCATTTTCTGTACTATATTTAATATATTTATTATGATTCACTCACATTTTTACTGCTCATAATCAACACCAAAATTTATTGATAGCATAGTAAATTTTTTTATTTACCAAGTTTTACCCAATCCGTCCTAAAGTTATATTCGTGTTTGATTAAACTAATACACGAATATATTTTTAGGACGAAAAATAATATTTTCTCCATTTTAAATTATTTGCAACACTAGAAATATAACACTCTTTACGACGTATCAAATATATAAACAGCCCAATTGATACAAGTTAAAGAGAGAATAAGAATGTGGGATTTTTGTTTTGGGTCGTCTATTTGAGAGACGATTTCTCACAAGAGTAGTTGTTCATTTATTTATTATCTTAATTTGTGATTAGTTTATGATAAATTATAATATAGCTAGCCTAATCAAATCTTATTTAATTCGTTATGCAAAGATTGTTAATATTAAATTTTTATAATTTTTATTATACATAGTTTTATTTTAAAATTGAGGAAGTAAATATAAAGTTAAATTTAAAACCAACCCTAGTCCTTTATTTTGTTTAAGGAACGTACCACGCTTGCTGTCACTGTTATCCTTTCCAGGCTTGCTTCAATCCCAGCTGGCTTGTTGCCATCAATGGTGCAGACCCTTAGCCCCATTTGGTATTGTAAGATTTATTTTAATTAACTAATTAAACGTGTCTATTAATTATATATTCATATTCATATTAAAAAAAATTATATTCTCAATTTCATTTTGTATATTGCATCAGTGAAGATTCTGAGTATGTTCAACATGATCGACCGCACAGGGCCTAAAAATTTTAGAGCCTTTAATTTTTGAAATTGCACCGGGCTTCAAAGAATTGTCAAATTTAGCTCCGCCCCTAGTTGGTTTTGTAAATTTCCTATTAAAATATCGTTTACTCACACTAAATTGTCAAATTAAAAATAGTTCATTATAATCCAAAATTAATCTTATGTATGTTAAAATTTCACATATTATTTGTGTTAGAGTAGATAACATTTTGGGATCTTAACTAACCATCAGCTTAAACTTTTAGTTGAGTTGGTTTTTGACAGTTTGCTGCCAAAGGCTAATAAAAAAAATCTAATCTTTATAGTACTAACAAGGGTAAAGTTGTGTACATCTGATTTTTATTCACTAACGTGGAAACAACTTAAAAGCATTGTGTAATGTAATTAATTTTGTTTTGATAAATATTTGAAAATCATATATTAGAGAGAATATTGTTCTAGATTAAAATAAAGTTTATACTAAAATTATAAGAAAAATAAATCACACCTTCATTTGGGTACGACGATTTTGGAACCAAAACTTGACTTGACGTGGTTTAAGCCCTAATTCTTGACTAAGCTTCATCCTTTGTTTATCATCAGGATGTGGACATTCTCTAAACAATCTGTTAATTAAAATCATAATCACACAAAATAAGCAACATTTTATATCTAATTTTGTAATTAATTATCATCGGGAATTAAGAAAAATATAATTAGATTCAAAACGTACGCTTCCATTTCTTGAATTTGACGAGCAGTGTGACGATGGTATCGCTTTTTCTTAGAAGTTCCGGGTGGTTGCAATTGATTTTGATTCAAAGGATCACCACTGATACTGTCAAGCTCGTTCCCCGAAAGACCTCCGTGTCCTTCTATATTAAGTTCGCTTCCTGACATGCTCTCCATCATTTCATCCTTCCCTCTTTCCTCCTTCACCTAATAATTAAATAACTCAAAAATATTTAAATTAATTCAAATTTATTAAAAATATTAATAATAATTAGCTGAAAATAAACTCAGATATCGATTATCCTTTACGATTTATATTTGCTGAAAATAATCAATAGATGAGTTTATTTTCAGCGGATTACTATTTTTATTTTTATAATTGAATAAAATAATAAAAAAGGAAGGAATAATTACAGGCATGATGGAAGGGAAAGGATGGAATGTGGGAGGAAGAGAAGACATGAATGAGAAAGCATTGACATTAACATTATTATTATTATTATTATTATTATTATTATTATTATTATTATTAGGGTTTCTCATAGTTGAACTAAAAAGAGGGGAGCAATCTGCTGTTGATGGTATTCCATTATCTCCTGCACCTCCCATGGATGATGGTAAAGCTACTTGACAATCTCCATACATTCTTGAATTTCTTCTTTTTTTTTTGTTGTTGTTGATCTTTGATTCCTATACCTTAATTTTTACCAAACACAAAAAAAAAAAGAAAAAAAATGAGAAATTTAGTTTGAGAAATTAGGGTTAAGTTGTCTTCATCATTTATATCACTATCATCATAATGTACTCCCCCGTTTTCAAATGTTCTTCCTATCTACTTTTTGCACAATTTTCAAAGTAAATTTTGAGTCTTAAAATCTCTAAATACGCAACATAGAAATTATAAAAAAATATGTAATAAAAAAAGTATTAATTAAGACGAATCAAACAAGATCTCACATGTATGCCTTAAAAAATCTTAATCAAATTTCTCTTTCTAAAATAGAATATTGTAGACGGGAAGAACATTAAAAAACGGAGGGAGTATTAATTTGTCTACCATTCTACATTAAACTTTATGAGGAAAAATAAACATGGAAGAAATGAATAAGGAAGAAAAAAAGGAGCTAAATGAACAAAGAAATGAGTGCAATAAATTAAATTATAGTCCAAAAACTTGATATCATATGATATATGATAATGTTAAATATTGAAAAATATAACGAACAACCCTTTTTGAAATAAATTTATTTTGTCTATATTACCCATTTTCAAAAACAACAAAAGTCAAAAACTAAATAAGTAAATTAAATAAATTGATTTTTTCCTTAAATGGTTTTGATTTCTAACTACAACCACCTACCTCACGAGATCATCAAGTTTTTATTGATAATAATTTTGAAGATAAGAAAAAATATTACTATAAAAGTACAAATCTAAATCATCCTTTTGAATAATTTATGAAAATAAAGCCACAATATAATACATCAAAATTCATAAAAATATTGAAAAAATTACCTTTTAAATTACTATATTTTCTTTTCTTCTTGAATCTTCCTTAGGAAAATCTCCACTAAAAAAGAATTTCTTTATTTTCTTCACTATATATTTTTCTAACTTAAAATACTCACTCTCATTCACTTTTTAGAGAGTAGAGAGAAAAAATAATAAGGATAGAAGGAGTAGTTTTAAATGCTTATTTTTAGTGGGCAACTATTCTTCTTCTTGTCCAATTATTTTTATATTTATTTTTAAATTTAAAATATTTATTTATTTATAATTATATATAAAAAAAAAGAAAATCTATGGAAGAGTAATTTATTTCACTCTGACAAAACCGATGAATCCCACTTATTCAGTCGTCTGTTTTTGGACCACGTGGCCGCATTTAATTGGCTGTTGCGTTTCCGTTTCACGTAGCCTTCTTTTCTTACACTCCACAAAGTCAAAATATGTTGCTTTTCTGCTTTACTATCCCACTCTCATAAAGCGCGCGTGGATTGCACTTTTCATTTGGACCGTTGAAAATGGAAGGTTAGATGTACTTGATTCTTATTTAACGAGATTAGGGTTTTTTTTTCAAGTTTTCCAGTTTTACGTGATGGTAGAAGTCTTATCATAACGTAAATTTGAGTGACGTGGAGGAGAGAGTGTGTGATATTATGAAGGTCAAAGAGTCAACCAATTTGCACCGTTGATTTGGGAGTTACAACTTACAAGGACGAAATCAATGGGGGTGATGATCTATTAAATATTTAAAATTAACAATTTATTTTTCACTATGAGACGAATTCATATAATTATTTTATTTTATAATTAATCGTTCTTAAATTATAAATAATTATTTGATCAGCCTAATAAAGATGATCTTACTATGAGAATATCTCATTTAATAAAGGAAAACGCATTGAATTGCATAAAAAGTCAAATGTAGCAAATATAGTGAAACGGAGGGAGTATACAACCCTAAGGGCTATATATAAGAAGTAATCTTGCATTTAATTTAATATTAGTTTTGCTTTGGAAACATAAGAATTTAATTATGTTTTATTATTTTATCATTTATCATTTTTTGGAAAGTTAAAAATCATTGTATAATTTTTTTTTGGGAATTATATAAAATATTAATTGTTATCCAATTTCTAGATTAGATTCTCTTAAAAAATTAAAATTATTAATAATAAAAAAAATTATTAATTTTTATGTACAGCTCTAAAGATCGTAAATTTTCATTAACCTTTAATAATTTGTGTTATGAGCATGTAAGGTATTGTCATTTGTCAATGGTTGGTTTTACTTTTTGCTTTTTTCATGGCTTAGAAAGTGAGAAGAAATAGATTAATTTTCGCTTGATAATGATGGAAAAGAGACTATAAATTACTCCCAACAATTTTTCCTTGATATATAATCAATGCTATTACCAAAAAAGAATTAATTTAATGATTTATGCACATTAAATTAACAAATTTTCATCTTCTACCAACATTTTGCATATATAAATCATAAATGTATATACATAGTAATTTTTACAAAATGATCACATGGAATATGGTTGAAGGTTCATACTTACAAGGATGATTATTTTTTGAAGGACCTTTAACATATTAGTACACAAAACAATAGGTAATAAATAAATTTTTACAAGACATTCTTAAGTATTGTACAATGTTTAAAGCCTCAAAATTATAATTATTAATAGTTACAATAATTCTTCCACTATTTTTAACAAACTAACAATTGTCAATCTAATCATAGGAAAATTATGGTTATTTAATTATGAAGTTGTTAGATTTTAAAATTCATAAATATTATTAAAACCTTAAAGGTGTATGTTCTAAAAAATGATTGGGTTTTTAAGTGATTTTTACAATTTCCTATTCGTTTGTTCTAACTTCTATCTATACAAGTACCCATTATATTAATTTAATGAAATATTGTGTCCAAATATAGGTTTCATCTTTCACTATTCCACTCTTAAAGTCTCTCCCCTTTCCATAATATTTTTACAAGTTTTACCTTTTTACGAAAAACTTTTTAAAAGTCTTATCTGATTGAAAAACATTTATTTTTGACGAACTTCATTTTTAAAATCTATTTAAAACTTATCTTAATGATATCTTCTTCGCTTATGAAATGTGTACACCTATTTTTCTCTAATAATATGCTTAATATTGACAATCTCAATTTAACATATTATCATGTACGTCTATAAAGAATAACCTTCCTATCCTAATTGATTATTATCCCATATGACATTTCACAAAATCTCACAAGAGACGGTCTATAGGATAGACCACCAAATTTGGCCAGCCCATTTCCTTTAACTGATTTTTTTTATTATTATATCAATTATATTATGTTATAATCCTAAATGTAAGGTATTATAACCTCGAATATACTATTTTATAACCCCAAATATAAGTTATTATAACCCCAAATAATTTATTATAACCCCAAATATACTATGTTATATTTTGAGCTGGGCTTCATGGATTCCGTCTATAGAATAGACCGTCTCCCATGAGACTTACTAATGACATTTTAATGTCGATAAGATTTAGAGCAAGTTAAGACATCTCTTATACTATTGGGACAAAATAAACAAGCATAAAGATGTGTACCAAGATATTATTGCTTTCCATATGAGAAAAGGGTACGTTAGAAAGATGGGTCTGTGAAGATGGAGTAATTATTTTTCCTTCTTAGCCCAGTCACCCTCCTTTATTGTTGGTTGCAACGCCTCTTGTATGAAGCCGTCTCACCGTGAGATAGAGTCCATATTAAAGGTTCATTATGCTAAAAGTTTCAAATATTAGGCTACTTAATCCAAGTGGGCACGTCTCACGACGAGACCGTCTCATACAAGAATTTGTGATGTTGGTAATGAATAGCAACGGAGCAAGTATAAACTTAGGAATTAGGACATCATGTTTCAAGTTTGCTAACCAATACAGAATTATACAGATCATATTTCAGTTTGGAAATTTAAACAATAAACACAAAATAAAGTTTAAAATATCCTAAATCTCAAGAAAAATTGCCTATTGGCTTCTATAAAGCTCATGTTTAGAGGCCTATTAAAAATTAACAACTGAGATAAATCATAGATGTATCTACCTCAAATTTGCACCTCAACACTCAAAAAATCCTCGTCTTCCTAACAATGTAGAATTTTGGATGGTAAAACACGTAAAGGGTGATGACGATTTTAGATCAAAGAATATCTCCCACAAAATCAGTTCCTATAATACATTCAACACTATCAACTTTGAAACAGAGAAGCCTGCGCAAGGACCTCGATTCTCATTAGGAGATCATATCATAAGGCTTTCTTTTGAAATTGAAGACATATGACAGCAGGTAACTTCCCTAAGCTTTCTTCTTTTTGGACTTCAGCATTACGGATCCAATGAAGATGGACAGAAAGCAGAGAAGTGTAACACCAGCAAGAACAGGTATGATAATGGCGTACTCCTGAGGTAGGAAGTACTGGTGGATGAAGTGGTCACTGTCTACAAACGGCTGCAATCATCCAATAGACCAACAGTTATTAGGACATTTGGTAATGCAAATTAAGCTTGTAGAGACATAAGCCAAATTTTAGTCGAATTAAACTAACCAGGATGATAACCCAGAACGTATAGTAAGTGAATATTGACAAGCTAATGGAACACAACAGAAAACCAACAGCTCTGTCAGCTAGATCCATTGATTATGCTCCTTGATACCAAAGATTATATTTACTAATTATTCCCTGTGGACTGTGTAGTGAGCAACTGAAAACGGGTTTCAGTGAAAAGAAAATAGCATTAGATAAGATGTAGATATCGATTATATTATGCAAACGTAAACATGAGAAGCATTGACATGCCACATTTCGGAGGAAAAATTGAGTCAATCACACAAAACGAAAGAATATCGAGGAAAACACAGAAATCTTCCCTTGTTATCATTGATGTATAATTGCAAGTAATTAAGCAGTCAATACAATCCTCATAATGTACCAAAAAATAGGTGGCAAGCAAGTAGCATTAATCACTATCATAGAGCTTAGCTTCATGTAAAGTATAAACGAGTTGTGCATTTTCGATAGAGTCAAAGATTCATAAATTTTTGTTTGGGACTATAATGAAGTATAGCAGAATTACTTGTTAAATCATGTACCTTTTTTCTTATTTATGTGAATTGTAAAGTTGCAAACAATATTGGCTATCAATTGATGACATACATCCAACCCCAAAACCCATCTACGCAGGAGCCAATTAATTGGCAATGGGTAATGGAATGTAGTATAAAGTATTAGCATATAGTATACTGACATATGTACACATTTCTGGAGGTGATAAATATTAGCGCATAATTTCATAAATGGAAATACAAAAACGCAAGATATATCTTGAGCTTATACGAACAATCCCAGTGTTGCGATAATTACATACATAATACATTATGAATAACGACAGTTGAAAAGATCATAAACTCATGAAGTTATGAGTGTATTGATGGAGTCACTTAAACATGGGAATAATGGTGTGTATTATGAAGCATGATGATTGGTCTTGATGAGGAAGTGCAAAGATCAAATCCTGTAGCAAAGTGCTCGAACAAGGCAAGAATTATGCCTTGCACGAGCAACAAGATCTGAATGATTCAGAGAATCAAAGTTGTGCAATGCTCGAATGAGCCATACCCTTTCTCGAACAAGCACTCAGTTCAGTAGCAGCTGAATGCGGCACCTGTAGCCGCTCGAACGAGCAGTCATGCCAGAAGCATTGGATGTTGTTTTTGATCGATTCATATACTTGCAGTTGTTATGTCTTATTCATTTATAGCTTTAAGCAACTCATCAATGTAATTAGCCTAAACACATAGCCTTATTCTTCTATTCCATTCTCTATTGTAATTCTCCATTGTAAGAGGAACTCCATTGTTATAATATAATCAAGATACTATACACCTCCGAAGATGTAGCCTATATTAGGTGAACCTCGTAAATCTTTGTGTCCTTTATTGAATTGTTTATTTCCTACATAGTCATTTCATTGAAAGTATCATTTGTTCATCAAGGTTATATCTTCAAACTCGGTGATATTAACGTTTGAGTTTTATATACTCTAATCTAGCTCTCATTTCAACAAAATGAAAAAAAACGAGCAAGCTTATTAAAATTTTTCTACAACCGAAAGCTCATAACAGTGCAAATTCCCACTTTTCATCATCGGTAAAAACCCTAATTTTCTCTTATACACAAAAAGGAATAAATGATTTCGGAATATTCAACTCATCAATTATAGCATACCTACTAAAGAAAAATGGAAATAGTTCAAGTAAAATTAGGTTAAAATTAGAGGCGGATCCAAAACAAAATCAAAAGAAGTCGAATCAAATCTAAACAAAGGTCAATTGACAATTGTAGAATCAAATTACAAATCAATTAAAAATACCAACAAATTCCAACAAATCAAAAGTTAAACTCTAAATTTGAAATGTCCTACCCAGAAACCCTAAATTGACTAACAAAAGGTGGAAGAGAAATTGTAGAATCATGAATCAAGAAAAAAGGTTAAACATAAGCCAAATTAATCAAACAAAATTAGGACAACTGAACAAAATTGTTTATTTTGGCCTTAGAGAAAGAAGAACAGTACATACCTGCGTTGTGGCTGTGTTACTGCCGGTTTTGGGTACCTTCTGTGCACGATAGCAACGATAGCCGGCGGTGACGAATGGCGATTTGGGAATGACGAGTGAGTTTGGCCTTTGGGCAGAAGAATGTCGACTATTTAGGAAAAATTGACTAAAGACGGGAAAGTTAGTTGATCAATTGTTTTTAGGAAAAATTACCTTTAATAATACTATTTTTTATTAATTTTTCTAAAATAATATTAATAATTGATTAATTACAAATAATACCAACTTAAATGTAATTTCCTCGAATAATTTCAACTTTAGTTTATTAACTAATTTATAAATTTTCTTTTATTATAATTTCCTACAGTTTTACTTGTAAGTTCTAACATGTTTGGATCTTCTAGTTTAACACCCCTTTAAGTTGGTATTGTTGATGGTTAATCAATAGTTGATATCATTATAGGAAATTAACAAAAATTGTATTCTTCACGTTATTTAACCTTGTTTATAATTGATGCATAGAATAACTCATCAATTTAATCAACAAATATTAGAATTTGGGCGACTATCTCGGTATGTGCATTCATCTTTATCTTTTCTCTAAGGCGCTATTGTCTATTTATTTGCTACCTTTCTCCCTCCTCGGTCTTTGATCAGGGTTCTCGGTTAAGGAATACAACTATGAGTTGGAGCTACGTACTTATATAGTTTATTGTAAAACATGAATGTTGTCGGTTGGCAGCACTGCTTCAGTCTGTATCTGCCCAATCAAAGCAGACAATGAATAATGACGGAACGATCAAGGTGGAAGCCAAAAAGTTGTCGACACTTGACATTACTAAAATTTTCGATTGTGTGATTTAGTCAAATATTAACAAGTTCTTCATTCAAAATTTATGTTGTTAACCAAGAAACCACTTTTATTTCCTATCATACATTCCCATAAAATTTCGAATACAGACTTATTTATTCTTTTGTTAGCAATTTTCTTAATGTTAATACTAAGTTTGTATATTGGCATTTACATCGTTAAATGGAACCCCAGACAATGTAAACGATTCACTTTGTGACGTGTTTATATACATGACCCCACTAGTCTGACGTGGAAGAACACATGACACCCTTTATGTGATGTGTTAGTACACATGATAGCACACTTAGATTTATATCTGGCCGCCATATCGACAAGTTTCATAATATTCAAGTAACAAACAGGTATAAACTATAAACCTGTAGAATAAAAGTTCAAAGTTCACCCTTGCATATGCAATACTTAAAGTTCAACCTAATAAAAAAATTTTGGCCAAAATTAAGGCAGTTAAATGCAATTTTTTTAATAAAAAAGAAACTTTAGTGATTACATTTTTCACATTTGATAAAAATGAGAACCATGTTGATACTTGATGGACTCAAGGACCACCCTTACAAGTTACAAAACTATGTGCCTCTCTTTACATATCCGGAACATGCAAAGATTCAGCTGTGGTTCAGTGGTTGCATAAATTTTGACATCAAAATTACAAATTTGGGGAAGATGAATCAAACTGATGCTAAAAATCCCCCATTTATTTACAGTATAAAACAAAAACGTCCGCTGAACCATTATTCACAACAGAAGATGTAGAACGTACAAAAAAGCTTCGTTTCGATCTGTTTCTGACACTTACCTCACGATGTTCAACAGCCATCAGTAAGATGATGCGGCAGAAAAATGATTTATTAGACTAATTCCGCTGCATCCACAGCCTGATATCCTCTCTAATGACCCTTCCAAGTCCCAAATTTCGGTAGCTTGGTGTCAACAGTTGAGGCCCACTATAGCACAGTTGCCTGTACTGGGTGGTATTCCCAACAGGCTTTGGATGCCGCATCATCATTGTGATCGAGGGGAAAGATGTCGGCCATGTAGGTTTTGTTGCAGAAAACAAATTCCTGTCAGAACCCTTCTTAAAGCTGTTTGAGCTGAATCTTTGGATGTTGTCATTGTTTTTCTGGTTAGAGTTTGTCTGCTTAGACATACTACTGTTGTAGTTGTGGTTTTTTGGAGGAAGAAGCTTCTCTTGGTTGTCACCACGAATGTTGGCTGATGGTTTTACCTTGTCTAGCCATCTGAGGATCCAGTTACCGAGATTTCGACCTACTTCTATATCCCTTTCTTGAATGTTTCGATGAACCCTAAGCGCTACATCAAACACAGCACGTGTTCGTCTGGGGAAAGAATAAATTTTCATTAGAATAGTTTAACTGCAAGATGGCACCAATATAGTAAAACAAATCTTGTGCGAGTCTCCTAATACTAAATCACTGTGAAAGTGATGTAAAATCCTGTCTCGTTGAGATTGCTACATTACGCATTTTAATGTGAGCTTTTAAAGAAAAATGTAGCAATCTAGATGGTTCAAAGAAGTGTCCCTCAAGCTTTATTATAAAGGGGAGAAACTTTAGCTAGAAACATTCAACTGGCAGCCTAGTGTCACATACTACACTCTCAAAACTCAAAACCTCACTTTCCTAACCAATTTCCACAGACTCTCCCCTCCATTGACTTAGATTTTCCAAAAACATAGACACCACCACTCGATCAAGACAATACTATTTCCATGGCATCTATGTTTATAAGCATAATTCTTAACCTACATTATTTCACAATACTCACCGCAACACAACCATGGTTTTTGGAAAATTAAAGCCTTTTTATGCATCAGAAAAACAATCGAGATCTCTGGAAAGCTGAGATTACAGAAGATAAATGGTTAAATACATGATAGTTTAAACTACAATGGGTTTTAATTTTATTAACCTTTTCTATTCGGATTGGAGGTTTAAGGGAATATTCAAGTTGTATCGGATAAATTTCCTCAGTATATATTACTTTTAAGCAAAACCTTCAAATAGAAACCATGATAAACTTGGAGAGTTAAAGGCCCCTTGTGTCTACAAATGTCTAGTGAAGACAATATGGCTTATTATACAAGTAATGTCACCTTCATTCATTTTGTCGATTTGAACACACTATCACACTATATGTAGTTGATGTATGATTATCTCGAAGACAACCTATGATTGTTGACAAGTGGCTAAACCAAAAAAATGCAAAGAACAACTGTGATAGACAAGATTAAAAAATTTACTCTTGTATTTATTTCTGTATGGAATTATCAATATCAGATTCTAGCTTGTTGCGTAATTTAATAGAGTTAACTAAAGAGCAATTACCTAAATCGCAGAGCCAAACAACAAGCACCACTAATTGATACACACCCTTTATGATCTCCTTTCACATGATATGTAAAGCAATGACAGCAAAATGCAAACTTGTGGCGACTAGAATATAACAGAGAAGCAAGCTCACAAAGAAAAATGTTTTAAACTATGAAGGAATTCATCCCTCCAATTTCTTCAATGTGAAATTGGGTATTTTCTAACACATTGCTAATATAAAAACTTCAGTACATTCTAGATAAAACCAAATAACCTATCTTTCTCAGTTAACATCAATTAAAATCTTTACAGACTTCAATCACGGGTCCCAGTTCGCCAATCTAAAATTTACACACACAACCATTTTTTCAAAAACTAATCATCAATCAACAAACACAAATTCTTACTTGAGACAAATCATATTTCAAAGCAACAATATATGATAATCCCAAAACTTCAAAATCCATATCTTCAATCCAATCTCAAACTCATACTTAATCAGTATAGCAGGCTTAGCTCAACATACTAAAATCTTAATCCTAATTCTAATTTTTAATCACAAATTCACATTTTCATAATAAAAAAAGAATCATAAAAATAATCAAAAACAAGCTAATAAGAGAAAAAGAAGAAACCTCTGAGCAAAATGGCGGATTTTAAGGTGTTTCTTGGGAATAAGGCGACGTTGAATCTTCAAAGCAAGTCTATAAGTTCGTCTCAAACCCAAGAAATATGCAGTCGCTAAAGTAATCTCCCATAACACCATTTTCTTCCTTTCTCCTACTCTTTCTAAATTGATTGACGACGACGAACTAACAGTTTCTTTTTTCGCAAGTTAGGAATAATCATCAATTAATACCGCCAGAAATTTCCATTTTTATGGTTTCTGTTATTCAAATCAAACTGGATTTCTTCTAGAATTGGAGTAGATATGTTAAAATGTCGCCGCCGTTGGTTTTATCTTTCTGGGGAATATTCTATTGGTTTGGGCTTTATAATTGTGCTTTGGGCTTTACAATATTTGTGGACTATTCAGCTAGCTTAATGAAAATGTTTAATCCAAACTCAAACTCATGTAGACTAATACTTCAGTTGGTCTTGGATGAGACGGCCTCGTAATGAGACTGCCAATTTAGACCGACTCAATTAGGCATGTAATAACATGGGTATTTTTTTAATTTTCTGGGTATTTTTCACTTTGATCTTAAATGTATCAATTTTGACCTTAAAATTTTTTAAATTTTGACCTTAAAGATATCAATTTTAAAAAATGATACGTTTAAAGTCAAAATTGATAAATACCGTGTAAATTAAAATGTTATTACACGCGCGAATTGGGCCGGCTTAAATTGACGGTTTCATAATGAGACCGTCTCGTCCAAGTTTTGTGATAATATTTTCACAAAGTCTCAATTGAAACAATCTTACAGTGAGATAGTTTTTATCCAATAAATTTCAAATCTGTAATTTGAAAATTTTTCGATAGAAAATATAAGTTGAGAAAACAAAATATGTTTTAATTTTAAAAAAACTATAACGACCCGTTCGCCGTTCGGTAGGTGATAATAAACGACGATAATGGGAATGTAAAACTAGTGTAATTTTGGTTGAAAAAACTCTTGACTACCTTGATGAATTATGCTTTTCCAACTGCAGTCATCTCATTTTTTTCACAAAATTAATTTCAATGTATTACCATTGGGAGAGATGATCGATAAGTGGTAATGGAAATTTGTAAACAAATTTTTTTTTTTGATCAAAATTTCATTGTCATGGAAATGATAATGGAAATAATATAGAACTTTTGACTAATTTTTACCATTTAATATCACTTACCAAAAAAATAGGTCTCTTATCAAATGTAATGCAACGGTCACCTATTCTTCTTCACCCTAAAAACGATAACTAACGGTCACCAAAGGATAAAAGTGGGCTGACCACTAACGAACTTGGTTCAACTCTAGCCATGCTAAATTGGTCCTGGCATTACACTACCAAAAGTCACATGCAAACCGCAATTTCACAAGACACAAAAAAGTACTTCTTCGATTCCATTATATTTATACTTTTATATTTGACTTTTTATGCAATTTAATATATTGTTTTGTTTATTTATATGTTAAATTATACACATCTAAAAATTATAAAAGTTAACATTATGAAAGTATGCGATTACACGATTCAAACAAGATTCCACTTGATTATATTTTTGCTTACACATTAAGCGCAATATGCAAAAAAAGGTTAACCGATGAATAGTGCTCATCAATATATATAGATTCATGACCCTCTCAAGTCAACTTATAAATAATACGTCATCATTCATACTTGAAATTTAAAATTAAAGGAAAAAATGTAAAATCAAATTATAGAAATATTTTCAATATTTATAAAATAATCTTTATTTTAAAGTAATACCAATAAACATATTGCTCCTACAACTTTATCAACTTAATTCAAAAAAAAAAAACTTTATCAAACTAATTTTACAAATTCAAAAATCTTTATTTTAAAGTAATACCAATAAACAGATTGCTCCCACACTTTTATTTTAAACTAATCTTTATTTTAGGAGTAGTTAATTAATTATGCAAGTTTAATTAATTATGCAAGTTCTAACATTTAAACTTTTATTCCTATTTTTGAGCTAATTTTTAGTATTTTAATATTAAAAGAAAATTAAAGACAAATTATATTTCTGGTATAAGGTACTCCATAATTTTTACCCTCTTTTTAAACAAACCTACACATTTTCTTCAATTTTTCTTAGTTATATTAATAAATATAACTTTTTTCTTGGACTTAATGAATATATAACTTATTTTAAAATATTTATTTATTTTTTACCATGAAATAAAACTATTTTTACTGATATAATTATTGTATTGGAAAAATACAAAAGAAAATTAAATTCGGCACTAGGAGTAGTAAATAATGCGCTCCCTTTACAAAACGTAGACTGAGACAGTGAGATTCCCTCTCTTTCATTCTCCGTCTCTCTCTAAAGTCTAAACATGCAACGGCAATCTTTAGGCTCTCCAGGAAGAGGAGGATTGGTAGTTGAAGCTAAAAACGACGCCGTCTCAACTACCGATGAGCAAAAACGCCGTGAATCATCACCAATTTCCTTCTCCGGCGTCGATGACGAGGAAATCAAGCCGGAAAAACCTTTCCGACGGTGTCATTCTCAACCTGAAAAATTCATTCATTTAATTCCTATCTTTATTTTTCTCTGTTTCTTCATCCTTTATCTCTCTTCTCACGATCCTTCTCCTAAAGGTAGTAGTACTCTAAATTTGTCCTCACTAGTCACTAGCATTCATATTCATGTAAAAGTATTCCAAATACAGAAATTGATATTTTGTTCGTATTTTGTGTAAATGCAGAGCTGGCTCTGTTTCCTGGATTCTCACATCCAGAGAAAATAATCGGTAAAATTCGATGCGTTTACAGCGTATTTGATTCTTTTTGAAGAAAGAATAAATTATCAATTTGCTGAGGAGTATTACTTTGAATTTTACAGATTCGACGGACATTGACGACATTGGAAGATTTGATGATAATAAGTTAAAAAGAAGTGGTGTATTTGCGATACGAAGTTTACGGAATTTGCAAGAGGAAGGCAGTCAGAAATCTCGCTCGCATCGGAAACTCGGCGATTTTTAGTCGCACATATATGTATGTGTACGGAGCTTATAAAACCACACACGTATAAACATTGCGGTAAAAAATTTGCTTATGTAATCATATTTTTATTTGTTGTTAGATATACTTGTATAATTTTTAGGCAGTATTTTTGGACAAACAAAATTCGTTGAGTTTACAATAAATATCTGCCGACAAGAAATTGAGGAGAAAAATTATGAATAAAACTAATACTAAGTGAAATTACTTGTACTAAAAGTGTAGAAAAGCGAGGATACCTACATCTATCCATCACATAGTTTAGCTATTGCAATTAATAATTAGTTTAATAACAATTATATATATTTTTTATAAATTAGTCAATTATATATAAATAATTAAATATAGATAATTGATGAAATTTGAATAATATATATTTATGAGATAAAAATTAATAAATTATGTTTATTATAAACAATTTTAAATTATATAAAAAATACAAAATCTTTCTTATGTGCGGAATTTTACTGTATATAATGTCAAGGAATTATTTCAACCAAAAGCTAATTAAGCTAATGGTTGAAGCCCCAAGATATCTTATATACACTTTAACACACTCCCTCCACGAGAGCCCATTGGGCTAGAAGTTTGGATGCAACACAATCCCATTGCGCTAGGAGTGGTTGAGATTCGAACTCGTAACCTCTTGTCATGTTAACTCTGATACCATATTAAGGAACTATCTCAACCAAAAGCTTAAGCCGATAGTTAAAGCATATTTTTATATTTAATTTTCCGGTGTGTCTATAAAGTTTTTTTTCCAGAAAAGAGGCATAATGTATATTAGAGGGCATGCTGGTTGTTGGAATCCAACTAGGAGGATCGAACCGTTACTCTGGTAATCTTGGAGTGCGGTAAATGAATTGGAGGTTGGGTCGCCAGCCTGGAAATTAACTAACATTTTTTCAATTAAAATATTATATAGAGTACATTTTAATGTGTTTGGATTTAGATATTTTTTTTGACAAAAATATTCGTAAGTTCTAAATTCTAATTTTTAATTTCGTTATTTAGTTATGCAAGGAAATTGATATAAAAATTTGAATAAAAATTATCACTTTGCAATTTGCATACATTTCCAAACATTTTTTTTTATCTAGAAGTTCAATCAAACTGACCGAACATGTTATTATGATTTATATTTTTTTGTTTGAAAATACTTGTCACTAAAATTTATTAGTGAAAAAAGTATTTTCCACTAAACATAAAAAAAATTACCACGTATTTTTTTACTTTACTTTCCTATCCCTTCCGGCCACTTTGTACCCAGTAATCTCTTTTTTTTTTCCTATTTTTTTTTCCGTTTTCTTTTTCTTAATTTATGTTTGACAATAACAAAAGGAGAAAATTTAAATCATCAATCGTACCAATTTTATTAATATTGTTGGGCTCCATTGTCTGTAATTTAGAGGAAAAATCAGGTGCTCCCTTGTCCAGAAAATGGGCCTAAAAAATTGAAAGTGATGTAATTTGATTAATCACACATACACTTAACTATTTAGTACTACTTTTGTCACACCCTGAAATGAATAAATTTGAGGTTGGGCCGTTGGGGCCTTGTTACATTGTATTTAATGTTTTTCCTTTGATATTAGTTGGATGATTATTTTCTGTAATCATATTTGCTGGTATGAGTTATGGTTATGCTAAACTGTATAGTTAATGTCATTATGTCCAACAAACCTTGATGATGTATACAGGCTATGCAGCTATGATTTGTTATATTGACAGTTCAAAAATCGGTCATGCGGATATCTCAACGTTAAATACTTTAAAAATACAGCTTTTTACCCCTAACATGAAAAATATCAGTTTAATTTATTTAAAAATCTTTACGACGAGATTAATGAAATAGGACATTAAATTTGCATTATGGTTTATACTTTGCGGATATCTCAACGTATAAATACTTTAAAAATACGGCTTTTAACCCCTAACACGAAAAATATAGTAGTACTCTTCTATATGTTTATATAAGGAATTAAGGATGAATTAAGTTGATCATATTCTAAATCCTAGTCCAACCTAGCTCCTTTTACCTTATTGTGGCAAAGGGTGTTAAAATATCAATGTATACCTTAATTAGGGGAGGAAATTATGTCATTGCACTACTTATGATGTATAAAGTAAACTAATTATGTTCTTTTAAATATGCTTTATTAGCTTTCTCAATATTTGAGCTTTTCTATATTCACTTGATCTTTGGATCTTTGGGGCATTAGTGAATCATTATTTACTTCACAAAACAAGTAGATATTATTATATTTGGGGTTGCCATGTAATTTGGATAGAATTTAGATCTGAATATAAATGAGATTATTATCATTAATGGCTAAGCTATACCTAATGATCCCTTCTAGTCTAATTAACGATACAGATTATTTTAATTTAAAATATCTCTGATTGTATTTAGTTAAAAAATTATAAAAAAATAATATTACTATTTAAATTTAAAATGAAGTAATATTTTAAACTAAAAATTGAAAATAAAATACAAACTAAAAATAATTAGTGAATAATATCAAAAAATAAATAAAAAATTTAATTTAATATAAAATAAAGTACATAAAAATAAAACAATACTTAACTACTAATAAATAAAAACTGAAAAAAATATAAATGAATCACATTTGATGCGGCGAAGAGGCCGAAGACCGTGTAGTCGGCAACGAGTTTCATGCTTACTAGTTACTAGTTATACTTTTTTTTTTTTTTTTTTTTTTGAAGAAAGTTACTAGTTACTAGTTATACTTACTACTATTTCATGTCATTGATTAAAAAAAATTATAAAATAGACAAATTTCTAAGATAAAGAGATGATATCACAAACGGATTAAAAATTGATAAATTTTTTAAAATGCTACAGAAATTATAAAAATTATGATATTTTTAACAATATTAATTATATTTTAAAAACTTAACATATACTATATAATTTAATATTAAGATGCCCAATCTTTTACGTTTGAAAGCTCAACTAATATTATATTTATTATTACCGGTTCCATCACCATCACCGATTCCACGGGACTGTTAACGTTTGGAATCTTCTGTTTCTAACTACAACTAACTACTTTGTATTATACTTTGTTTTATAGACTCACTAGAAAATTGATTTTTTTTATTGCAATTTTTTATGTTGAATTAATTTTATAATCACTGATTGATGATAAGTTCTTGAATTTATGTGCTTATAAAATGATGATTTAGTTGCGTGGGTTGGGCACGACAACAGGGCCAACTTTATAACCACTTAAAAATTTGTTTTTGTTGAATAAGGTAATTAGCTACTCTTTTGAGGGATCGTTTTTTGAGAGATGTTTTTTAAGGTTTAACCCATTAAAACTTAATGGTTATATTTTTCATTATCTTTGATGTCTATTTACGTCACAGTAAGTCTCATGGGAGACGGTCTATTCTATCCTATAGACCGTCTCTTGTGAGATTTTCATCATCATCATCATCATCATCATCATACCCAGTGTTCCCGCACATAGATACTCTATGGTTAGGGTCCGGAGAAGGAAGGTCGACGGCGTCTCATACCCAGAAGGAGAGGGCGGTCATAAGAGTCCTTCGGCTCTATAAAAGTCTTCAAGGATAGATACTCTTGTGAGATTTTGTGTTTACATTATCCTTAATGCATACTTACATTATTTTTATTGTCAGCCTATAATATTTCAAAAAATATATAATGGGCCGATCCAATTAGAGATAGTCTCTCAAGTATAATGGGCTGGTCTAATTAGAGATAGTCTCTCAAAGAAACTGTTTCTTAGTTAGCAAGTTGTCAATAAAAATAGTAGAAAAGTTTGTGACGCTGAAATGGACTCCTGTATAAAATAAAGAAATTTGAAAATAACCTGATAAAAAAACAAAATTTTAATTCGTTTGCAATAAAGGACTAACATTGTATCTATTCTTCAAAGATTAATATTTTGTTCATTTTTACAATGAAAGAGCTAGATGACTTGTAACGAAAGGGATAACATGACATGTGTCATTTTAATTAAATGAAATAGAATTTTCGATTACTCTAGTTAACCATTACCTGAAAGCTCTTTTATTGCAAAAATGAGCATTGAATCTTTAAAGAACAAACACAATATTAATCCTTTTCTGTAGACCAGTTAAAAATTTGTTTTTAAGAAGCAAATTTTCCATATATTAATTATTAAAGCACTACTTAAGCTATATCACGAATAAAATTTTATCTTAGTTAAAAAGTAAATATTGTCTTTTAAAAAAGCCTTCAATTCAATTTCCAATTGACTTTCTCTTGGTAATGGGTGAAATCAATTTTTTCACTTTTCCTTGGACAAAAAGAAAAGTTAACATCATAAAAGAAAAGAAAGTGTAAAAAAGCATCATGAAAGTATATAAGATTAAATTTAGGAAACAACTAATCTCTTGATAGACTATCTTTTTGAGAGACATATCTCAACTTCAGCCTATTAAAGATTAACTATCTAATTACCTTATTTTTAATGTCTACTTGCATTATCCTTAATGCTTACTTACCGTATTCTTAATGTCTACTTTCAATAATTTAAATGTCTACCTACATCATTCTTAATACCTACTTACAAAAAAAATATATAATAAACCTGTGCATTCTTTTATATATATATATATATTTTTTTTTTGCTTTCCTAAGAATTTGTGTTTAGGAAAAGCTAGTAAAAGAATGGATTCCTTTTCAAGGAATAGAGTAATTGGCATATTGTTAGTTATCCCTTAGATTGGTACGTAAAAGTTCTTAAGATGAGATAGTGGGTTGATGGGCTCATTTCCTAAAGAGTGGACCCAAGAATTTTATAGGATACTCTTCCTTTCTTCAATCTTCAATTGCTCCTATGTCTTCTCATATTGGGTACAATATCTATTCCCAATACCTATTCTTTTTGTTTATTTTTTATATTATTTTGGAAGTGTACGGTTCGATCAGTATCGTGCATTTTGATATAGGTTGAAATTAAAATTTTCATATTCATAACTGCTTAAATTATGTGTTCAAACTCATCCTAATCCATAAGAGACAACTGGATATACACTATCATGAGCATATATATATTATCAAGTGTCTCAACGGCGATAAAAATATCATGGAATAAATTTAATAAAAAGAAACATTCAATGGTTTTTACATGATCAAACAATTGGTGGTCCCATATCTTTACAAAGGTTTAAAATTTATTTCTAAATTAAATAATTAATAAAAAATTATATCAAAATTTATGATTTTTTCTACTCTATAAGTAGACATGTATATTGCAATATTTTTCACAAAAATTAGTTCAAAATAAAAGATATTATATAATATGATAATATTTTTTAAAAAAATTATTAAAAATTTCCTAGCAAAAATGATTTCCAAAACATGTTTTTGTTAAAAAAAATCTTTTTCATTGTCATTATTGACACCCACATTTCTATATTTTTTCACAAAATATAATTAAAACAAGATAAAATAGTACAAATAGATAATTTTCTTTTATCACTAGTAGATTAAACATAAACTTATGAGGTGGTCAAAAACCATAGTGGTGGCTCTTATTGGCCAATCAAGCATATTGGTCCCACACCATCTCATCGTCATATCCAGTGAAATCCGCTCAGGGTCTAGAAAGAGAAGAACAAAACGACAACAACTCATGTTCGTAGAAAAGAGTACGATCAAAGAGTCCCAAGCTCGAGAACGTCTTCAAAGAGTCCCACACCATCTAATAATGTCAAAATCTTCAACATCACCTATTCACCTTAGAATGAATATCATTAGATTTTAGATAATAAAATTGTGTAGAGATTTTAAGAGAAAAAAATGGCAGCTATACATTTAAACCCACATTCATTTTCGTCAAAACTTGAGAAAATACACAGCAAAACATACCCTTATACTCCTCAAAGAAGCTTCCATTTACAAATAAATGCAGTTTCTGGAAAGTTCCTGATAGACTCAGGAACAGTAAGAGCCATTACTCCTAAAGAAGCTGGGATTGCCCTAAAATCGGATCCGGAGGCACTAAAGATGTTGGATGTGAGACCCGAATGGGAACGAGAGAAAGCCCGTGTTGTTGGATCTTTTCATGTTCCACTCTTTGTTATGGATCCTGATAACTCTCTTATAACTTTGATTAAGAAATGGGTTCATCTTGGGTACATTGGGTTATGGACAGGACAGAAGTTTACGACTATCAACTCTGATTTTGTGTCACAAGTTCAAGGGATTGTTCCTGATAAGGAGACTATGCTTCTTGTGGCTTGTGGTGAGGGATTGAGGTAAATAATTAGGGTTTTTATGGTTTATCCAAATCGATGAATTAAAGATGGTGTGTATACTTTATACGTCATTGAATTACTTCCTCCCATATAAATTTACCGAATATATATATGCTGGTATAGACAATATGTCCAACTCAACTTAGTTTCTTTGATCATTGGTGAATTTGGTTCATATTAGTGGTTCTGAAATAATTTGTAAATAAATTTAATTTTTGAATTCGCGATTTGCTTAAAATGATCATAAAAGACTCAAAATAGATCATAATTTGTCTTTTTCGCCTTGCGGGAGATTAGAAATCAAGTGATACTGGTTTAAATTTGTAGATTAGACAATTAGTGACACCACTTAATGGCATTGGGGTGATAGACACTCAAAGTAAACAAAGTTGAGTAATTTGAGAAGGTTTGGATTAAAATAAACTTTAGCAAAATTTCTTAAATCATGTGCAGTTCGTGAAGTTGTAAATACTGTTTGCTATGAGGGTTAATTGACATTTGGAAAAATCTCTATTTTTACAAAGGTATGTTGCGTACATCTAAACCGTTAAGTGGCAACCATTGAATGACCATGGATTAATCGAATTTTTTGTATTGGTTTGATTGGTGTAAGGCTATAGTGTACAGTTTACATGATTACCAATGTGAGAGAAGTCTTGCTAAAATAGAATAGTTTCTTAATAAAGGTAAAGTTAGGTATATCCGACTCAGACTCAATAAATCACGTAATAGCATTGAGGTATGAGATAATGAAATGCAGTGTATTGGTTTGATAAGAGTATGATATGTCGTTCTGGTGCCTAGTTAACTCCAATCTACCGATGTGAAACAGGTCTATGGTAGCGGTTTCGAAGCTGCACGAAGCAGGATACACGAACTTGGGATGGTTGGCCGGAGGATTTGTTCGTGCCAAAGACGGTGATTTCCCTGTTGAAGGAGATGAAAAGTTGCAATATGCTACAATTGGTGGTGTTTCATATTATTTCCTTAAAATTCTTAATCTTTTACAGGCAGGAGACGTTTCTAGTTGAGTTTATGTGTTCTATTTGTTCTAATTCATTGTGTTAGCTAAGAGCCTACTACCATACTGTGATTATCAAGTAGCTAATATAAAACAAATCTTGAGTCGATATTCACGATTTTCAATACCTGAATCTAAAGTTTAGCTCGGTAACCAGGGGTGAATCCAGAATACTAGTATAGGATGGATCAAACACTCATCTTTACATGTGGACTGAACTAACTCATATTTCAGTTTTCTATGTTGAAGTGTAAATTATATTAATTGGGTTTTTAATCAACGACCTGGGTCATATTCTAAGCAAACCCGAAAGTCTAGATTTTTAGGGTCGATTCTATTTATCTTTCCTAATTAGGTCTATCCGGTGAGCTTTGCAACATTGCAGATCAAGCTCCACACAAGATTTAAGTGAGTGGTATTCATAAGGCTTGCCATGAGACATGTACATCTATCAAACTTTAGTTGAAGCGGCAAGATATGTTATATGTCCTATCAGCGGCCCTGCTTTGTTCAGCTCCATTTGATCAGAATTACCAGCACATCCCTGATGAAATCTGCGATCTAGAAGATGGTTCACCTTTGAATTTGTAATTCGCTTAAAATGGTTCAAAAATAGCCTAAAACCGACCACATTTAGCGAATCATGTAACACTGAAACAGACTAATTTCTCATTCTATTCATATCTGTTGATTGTTATTACTGACAGCAACAGGAACACCATACATTCATACAATTTATACACCAGAAAGCATAATCTTTTTCTTTCAACATAAGCTTACTAACAAAACACACAACAAAACCAAATGTAGCTTACATACCCTTCAACCCATTTACTCATTTAGTTGTGCTCTTAATCTTCAAGTGTGAGCCCATGACTCAGGAATCTGAACCTCATCCCATTTAGTCGTGTTTCGAGTCCCAATACCGGGCTGAAAATAAGTTGTTTCTCCTGGAGTCCACTTCTCCCCTCTTTGTACCAAGATTGGGTATTTTGAGACCTTACAAACAACCCTATATGTCAATGCCAAAGGTACCCTACACTTCGAGACATTCAAAGTAAGGACTGCTGATAAAGAATCATCATCCAACGTAATCGGATGACCCGGAATGTTATTAAAATAGAAAGGACCTTGAGAAAGATCGGTTTGTACAACTTCTGTTAAGGAATCCTTGATACCCAACATCCTAGCATCTCTAAGGCACACTATGATTGGAGCTTTAAACCCATCTATAATCAATGGTTTGATTGCTATTTGGACTAAACCCAAGTCCATTAGCTTATCTTGATTGCGTATACAGCCTTTTAGTAACTTAATGCAGATACTCTTATTGGCTTTCAGTGTGATGGTTTTTTCAATGTCTTTTACAAAAGAGCTAGGGAGAATATTGAGTGCTTTTTTGACTTTTGACCATGCAGAAGAATGACCTAAAATAGACCCTAAGTTGAGAGTAACATGATTATCACTATTGTATACTTGATCAACTGGGATTTTTGGGTATTTCCATTCATCTAGGTTTGTGTTGATTGTTGAGCTTGTTGAGCTTCCTTCAGCCATTGATGTGCCCTGAAATTTAACAAAAAAAGAAAGGTAATATTGTGTATAATCACTTATATTAGTACTACTAATTATGTTTATTCATGATATTGACGAAATAAAGTCGGGGTTTGTTTGGCAAATGGTTGTTAGCTATAGTTGTTGGTTGGTTTAATCAACTGGAAATATTTGCTGATCTTTGACGGTTGGTTGTTGGCTGTTTTAGTTGGCTTGTTTGACCAGTTGAAAGTGTTGGCTGTTTTTAAGCTAGCTGAAAAGGCCAGCAATTTATGGAGATGTGTGGTAAATTTAAGTATTAGTTGTTGGTTGTTTATTAGAGAAAAAGTGGGCCAACAAGCCAAACCCAGCAAAAAAGCTAACTGGAGTACCTTTTTATTTTGGCTTCAAAGCCAGCCTTTCAACTGGCTTAGCCATTTACCAAAAAAAAATTTTTGGCCGTTTGACCAACCAACAAACCAAAAGCCAAAATCCAACCAAAAAGACAATGTAAAAGCCAAGTACGAAACACCACATCATAAACAGCCAACAGGCATATGCTTGATATGAGGTTAAGTTGAAGGTTGATTTTCAATATTGGTTCTATACTCAATCTTATCTCCTCACACGAGAGGAGAGGTAGATGAGATTCAAACACGTGATTTGAGCTTCTAGTACCATATCTAAAAACCAACTTAACCAAAACTTCAAACTAACGAAAGACTTTAAGATTGATTCTATACCCTATCACTTCCCCAACCAAGTTCAGGTTACCTCATTAAGGACTCGATCATCCGGGCGCGAATCGACTGAATCCCTATTCTGCTGTTCAGGCACTTCATGGGCAGTAGAAGATTCAGAGATATGCAAATCAAACTCATCCCATTTAGTAGTACAACTAACCCCAGTAGCTAGTTGAAAGTAAGTAGTCTCACCCAAAACAGGCTCATTTAAAGCCTCAGAGCTTAAATCCACCATTGCCTTACAAACAATCCTATAAGTGAATTCCAAAGGAATCCCTCTAGACATGATCAACACTTGCAAGGAAGAAACATCGTCTAACGAAACCGAAAAACTTGGGAAACAATTGAAATAGAATGGACCCTTAGAAAGATCAGACTCCACAAGTGCTAACAAGGACTTTTGGAAGTTATGATGCCTAACATCTCTTATACACACAACTATTGGAGCACCTAACCCATCTGTTATTAAGGGTTTTATAGCAATTTGGACTAAACCCAAGTGTAAAAACAAATGGTGTTTCTTGATGAAACCATTTAGGAATTTGGTAGAGAGTAGATTAAGGGATACATTTTTGTTGTTGTTGCTGTTTATTGTGACACTTTCTTCAAAATCTTTTATGATATAGCTTGGAATTTTGTGGAGTATGTTGGTTTTATACACTTGATCAACTGGAATCTTAGGGAATTTCCAATTTTCTGGTTTCTTTTTTATGTAGTTTCTGATTTCTTCTTTGTTGGTGTGTTTAGAAGCCATTGATATGCCCTGAAATTCAGACAATTTAATGTTAGGCCGTGATAATTCGTCATATATTCACTTTATGGGCCCATTTGTGTGGATACCCTCACAAGACACTCATGGGTTCGGGTCCACAAACCCACATAATATTGACTTGCATGTACATAACTGATGCGGTTCATTTTTTCCCGAAATTATGTGGTACAATATGGTATTAGAAGGATTACCTACCAAATATTGTACGTCTTACATGTTAAGTGACTTTAGAATGATTAATTAGAATTCTCATAATGCATAAATATATTGAAATAGTGAACAAAATAAGTAAATTGTAATACACTTACTAGTATTTGCTTGAAGGAGATCAACTGATGATTATAGTTGGAATTTCCGCAGAAATGCTTTTGTAAAATGTTAGTGCTTCCTATCACCTATGTGTAAGTGTTGTTAAATAAGAGTATGTTATAAAGGGTGAAAAAGGGCCTAGTACACAATATATCTTTCCTTGGTATTTCCTTCCCATTTCCACGAACCTAAGTCATAGAAAATGATTATGACTTATGAGCGACATACACAGAGACAAATTTAGTGATGATTTATTGACATAGTATCAGAAGCCAACATGACGAGAAGTTACGAGCTCAAATCTCAACTACTACAACGTCATATACAATTCTAGTCCAAATGATTTTCGTGTGAGGAAACATGTTCGAGTATATAAGATATCTTGAAACCTCAATCATTAACTTAAACTTTTAATTAGATTGTTCCATTAAATTAACTTAAAGCTCTCTTCTTTTCTCACGAAAGTATCAGAAAAAAAGTTTAAGATCATTATTAAAAGTAAAATTCCTATTTCCTTACTTTACTTTACCTCCAAAAGTCATTGACATGGTCTTCCTTAAGTCTACTCACTCAAATATCAATCAACTAATCTTGGTTTTTTCGTTAATTTCTTAGTGTTTTCTTAGTCAGCCACGATAAGGAATGTGGACCCCTGGACTCTTGAGTACGTCACTTTGCCAAAAGTCAGAGACGTCACCCTGCTTGTCTTGTTCCATGGATTTTAGGCATTTAGCCGTAAGTACTAAGTAGGCAATTAATGCACTATTTTAACTTTTACATAAATCAAAGATGGGCAGAAGTAGTAAAAACTAATTACACCCAACATTTGAACAAGTATAAAAAAAACAATCGGGCAAGTTAAATTGTGTATAAGATCAAGTGGGTGAAAAAAATGTATGGAACTGAGCAATAATAATCTTATCAACTTCAAATCCTTCATACAATGAACAGCTGAACATGGGTTACTAGTTACTACTAGTAGCTATTACAGATTCAATAGAAAATCAGTCGTTAAGAAGTACTATAAAGAAATGGACTACCAAATGTACAGACTACAGAATTCCATCGACACATGATGAGACGAAGGCTCAATTACAGTCTAACAGAAGTGCAAAAGGCTTTTCAAAACAAGATCGACCAATACCCTCAAACATTTTGATCCCATTAGTGTTCATACAAAGGGATGGTAATTGGTAGACTTAAGATCCAGAAATATTTGAAGTACCACTTTAAAAGCCAACCTCGTTTATATTGATATTGATAACTTCTAAAAAAGTTGATTCAATAACAGCAATAACAGGTAATATAATTATCGGGCCAAAAATATATATATTACAGATATCAAAAGACAAAACCTTGTGCTGGTTCAGGCTTTGTAGGCTGCTGCTTTTCAGTAGGGGAAGAATCTGTGGGCGGTGGTAATTCAGCTTTCGGTGATGATTCAGCCTTTGGAGATGATTCAGTTTTTTGTGCTGATACGTACTTGGGGGATTCAGTATGAGGTGAGTCAGATTCTGACAGATGAATGTGAGCAAAGTCATCCACGATTTTCCTCTTCTTTTCATCTTCTGCCATCCCAACTTTCTCGATTGTTTTCTGGCTGACTTCACCGGCTACTTTAGCCACCCTGTTATAAGCCCCAGTTACCCAGGTAGCACCAGTAAGAACATAGCGGTTCTTCATTATAGCAGACCCCGCAATACTGACTTTTTCCTCAGCAGCAGAAAATGCTGATTTTGTTTTCTCCGACACCTGATATTTCTGATCCAAATCTTTCACTTTGTTGTTGACAGCAGAAGTACCCATGCTAATCTTCTCAGTAAGACCAATCTTCTGGTCCAGAGATGCAATTTTAGTAGAGGCTGTTGAAGTTAGCTTATGCTTATCATCGAAGGATTTTGCTTTGCCTACTGCATCTTTCCCTAAAATAAAGCCTTTCGCTAGCATGCTGGTAACAACATCCTCTGCTTTTCTAAGAGCAGCTTGAGCACCTCCGGGGGCACCCTGAAGGATTTAGTTACCAAGTTAGAAATGTTTAAAGTGACTAAATACTAAATGGAAATTGTGAAAATTTTTCTCACAGCTGGAGGAGCTAAAGCACCGGGAGGCAGCTCGTAATCTGGATCCAAAGTAATTGTAACTGTCTTGTCAACTATAGTTGCACCCTGGTACAAACACAGTGGTAAGAAACCAATAACACAAGCAGAAGTCCAAGAAACAAGATTAATTACAAGGACATCAAAAAATGCATCAGAAGCATCCACATGCTGGCATTTAGCAATGGTCGTCTAAAACTTCCCCAAATTTAAGTTTACACAACAATGTCAACGTCTAATTGCAAGTGTACACAATACACATAGTAATATTAAGCGGAAAAAGACTTCATTCTAAAATGAATAGGTAACTAATTTCAAAGTTGACATTTGAAACACAATATAGCCTACAGCCAATCTAATAATCCAACAAATCAAAGCAGATCAACAATTATAGGGGTTCTATAGTATCCTTACATTATCACTTCAGCAAGGGACTTGGGAGCCATGGATCAATAAATCATGAGAAATATGTCATCAAAACGTATTTTATGATAAATATCAAAATAGAGCTAATTTTAAACTCAATGAGGATGCCAGAAAAAAGAGATGAATTTGTAAAAAACAGTTGAAATCTAAGCAGGGGATGTCCAATCCAATCACTATTTCACTATATAATAAATAGATCAAGTGTATACATGTTGCCAAAAATGCCACTAGATTAACGAAATAACCAAAAATTGTTCCTATCATGCATTTGACACTAAGCATAGAATCAAAACCCTGGAGCCAAGAAACACTTGTAGCCATGCAACAACACATCTTAATGTAGCTGACAATTGATGGGAGCCTTCGTCCCTGAAATGATGATTGATATGACCCCTTCAATATCATTGGTTAAGATAGGCAAATGGTCAGGCCGACCCTTGGCAAGAGTGAGCTGGGCATATACCAGAGCCCAAAAAATAAAGAGTCACAAAATGCTCCAAAGCTCCAGCCGACTCCACGACTCTGACCGCTACTCATGCTACCCTGAAATGAATGAAGTATGGACCAACCTCCACCCCCTTTTGCCAAATTCCGATCAATTCAATGGTAATTCTCCTAATTTTGCTCATCACTCATATTGAATTGATAAATGATTTATACATTTAGTTTTAGATTTCATCAATTTATGGGAAAATGAAATATGATTTGGTTTTGTTTGTTGGAATTTTGAATTTGGTGGTTTAATTACTTTGATTTTTGAATTGGATGGGAATTTTCTGGATTATTCATGTTTAATTTGGTTTGATGGTGATGGACAAATCACAATTCTTCATTTGTTCTTGTAATCTTGTTCATTCGTTTTATATTTGAGTTGGTACTTTTAGTTTTTGAAATTGTTCCTGTTCAAAGTACAATTTTTTGGAATTTAATGGGTAATATTTGAAATTGTTTTTTCTCATCCATGCAATACCACTGTGACTCTAGGTTTGGTAATGTTGGTCTTTGCAGATTTTGTTTGGTAATATTTTTTTATTTTTGTTCAGTAATTTTAGTTTGGTATTTTGCTTTGCAATGATCCTCATTATTATCATTGGTTTTTTTCTCTCAAGTATTTAGAAAAGATCAAATGTTTTTATACTATGTATAGGTGCGTACATTATTTTTTCGGTATTATATATTGAGTTTTTTAAATATATATTCTATTAAAAGCTAGGGCCCACAATGTAGCTTTCGACCCTGGTAAAGCCCTATTTGCAAAGAAAGACAAAGAGAAATGAAACCCCAAGTAGATATATGCACAATGAATCAAACCTAAATATTAGTACATAAAGGCTCATTATTCTAAAAAATCTAACAAAATAGTTGCATTTATGCATTCTACAAAATTACTTGAATTCTAGTATACTGTATTAAATGCACTAACTAACCACATGCACTCTTAAATTATCACTCGCAAATATTCAAGCGTTGGATCACAACTACAAAATGAAATCTCTGAAGTCTGACTAGAATGTTTTCTGCTTCTTTTCTACCAAGAATCCAGAGAAATGATTTTAAAGAAACATCAAATTAAGAATTGTGCTTATTTGACTACCAATCTACCATCATGAACTGCACGGCTCAGATACCTTTACAGTAAGAACAATTGTGACTCACTGTTTACCAACTTACAATTTTTTCAAGAGCAACAAAATAGGACAACCAAAGCAGAGATACTACATGTCCTGCTAAGCTATCAATTTTCAATCATATAGATATTTACTTCTACAAAGTAGAGACACCAAAGTAATTACCGTTAGTAAAACAGCTGTTTGAGCTCCTTGAATGTCCTTGAAGGTAACATATGCAGTTTGGCAATCTTCATGTTCACTGCAAATATAAACACACAATATTCTTTAGCTAATAAGTAATGACGATTAAAAAGTTATAGGTGCATAAACCTCTAACCTTTTCGTCTCCAAATAGATTATGTCACCAGAAAAAGAAAAGAACTCTTTGAGTTCTCGTTCAGATGCCTTTAGAGAAACATTGCTGACTTTTACAGTGCTTCCCTAGAATATAAGACATAATATACAAGTTAAGGAGCAGTGATCATTGTTCTGGAATGAAACTTCTGCTGAATACATATCAATTCCACATGCAGATTGAAAAGAAAAAACATGGCAAACAACAGTCCAAAGGATCAAGGAGAAAGACACAGAGACAATCAACACCAAAATCAGCTTGAATAAATTACAGGGCTTTTTTTATTTTCTAAATGCTTCTATGGCTAAAAAGTCTTTTCAGCAGTAGAACCTGCTACACTAAATGAAGTATGAATTGTATTTAGTTTCGAATTTTAAAAACAATAAGAATAAATGATTAATTGCTACTCTATTGCATATAGTACAATGCATATTTAACTATGACAACAAAAATGCATTTAAAATACAAACTCTATCTTGAGTCTTGACAAAACGACCCTCTTGAGAATACACGTTACATTTCTCATCAAGGATTTGTATGAGCGAACAGTATTACAGGGAAGACCAATTGAACGAGCAGTATTACATAGAATGAAAAAAACATAATTTCAATCTTCAGCTATTTTTTTCTGTTCTGCTCTTCATCACAAATTAATCAAATTTCAAATTTACTTTTTTTTTTTGAAATTGACAAGATCTTATAAGAAATTACTCCACTTATGTGCAAATGTGCAATCATTTCAGCTCATTCAACTGTACCAAAAAGCAGCTGTGTCACATTTTAATCTGATCAAAGAGGTAAAATTAATAATACACAAGAAGTTCAAAAGTTCAAAAGTTCGCTTGCGAACACATATAACGCGTAACTCAAAAACTATTTTGATTAAGTTAATTGATTCACTAATATAAACATTGAAAAGGCTGAAGACCAAAAGCATGAAAATGTCATCCAATTATAGCTATAATTTTAGATTGTAGCAGGTGAATAACCTAAAGTAGCACGTTTCAAACTTGTATAAAATCTTCCATTGAAGTATATAATAAGTTATTAACACAAACTAGTCAAACAATCAAACCAAAACAAAAAGCATCTTTACAATGCGAGAAAACAAGGAGGAGTCGCAGAATGAATTACAATCAATTCAGATCTAATAAATATCTACAAAAAATTTCAGAAATATAAACAGAAAAACAATCGAAACGAAAGCAAATAGATTTAATCAAAAAGAAGATGAATGCTTTTACCGAAGACATGTTTGAATGCGCGAGGAGAAGACGATTGGAACTGCAGATAAAGAGATTTAAGGTTTTTAGAAGAAGATGAGAGAGAAATTTAAATCCAGAGGAGAGAGAAAGTGAAATGAAGAAGTTTTTATATTGATTTGAATTTAAATGCTGTTTATTTCAAAGGAGAGGAAGATTAGGGGAAGAACTTAAGAAGAATAAAAAAGATTAAAGGGGTTGCCGGCGAGTCAAGCACGTGAAGTGTACGGTGGGATGTCATCATGTGAGTTAACTTCGTCTTTTAACTTTTAAGCAAGATTAAATAAATTGATTTATGATATTTAGAATATTTCGAAAATTCGGGAAAAATTTAACGGTTGGTTTTCTAATTGATATTAAATGGTTGAAATGTTAATGAAAATTCAGTTTAATTTTAACTGGTTTCTACATTTAGCATTTGAATTGAATACAATTTATATTTATAATTTATAATAATAATGATTAAATCAGGATTAGTCTAAAGTTATGTCCTTAAGCAAGGTTTAATACTAGTATTATGAGGTTTGTTTTTGCTATTCATTTAATCTTGCAATCAAAACACTCTTTAAAATATCAAGTTGACCAGCACAATCAACAAGGATTAAAAGGGCCTAAAATGGTTTTTGAGGACCTTTTTCGACGCCCACGTTGTTGTTTTGAATGAAAGGATTTTCCAGATAAATCTTCTCTAAGTGCACAGTGGCTTTTTGTTTGGTGGATATTATTAAGACTTTTTATAGCGTGAGACTTTAATGTATGAATTAGAATAATACTTGTCTTATACATAAATGTTCATCTATGTTCCAATAAATCTTTTGAATATTAAAATATTGTTTTTAGTTCTCAATCAATGCACAAGTAATAAACTGCTTGATACTTGTGTCAGTTACCTTATTATAATGACATGGCTTGAGGTATTTATAGTCCGTCATTGGGTTGTCATACAATTTCTCCATTGCGCTAAGTGGATGTTATATGCAATCCTGAAAATACTGTCGTTTATAGTCAGCTATAATTGCTGACGTGTCAAGCTTTCATTAGCCTCTCAGCGGTGCATTTAATGCCCTACTTAGAATTGCCTCTGAATAACTGACACACATCTCATGTTAGAAAAAGCAAATTCTTAGCATTACCACTTGAGTGACGTATGCACTATGGACGTACTTATTGGACAACTTTTAATAATGCACAGTCCTTTTATGTTTCTTTATTTTTCCCTTTTGGTATATCAATTTCTGCCTCCCTGAATCAAACACCATATCTTGGTCCCGAATTATCAACTAATGTTGTTTCCTGATATATGAACAACTATTTTATCCCTGAATTAGTGCCCCTCATATTGACGCATACAGATAGAAATATTTCTTAACAAATTTAATGATCATGCTTTTTCTCTCTCCAACAATCTCATATCTTCACAAATTTTGTTTCAACATATAATCATTTGAAAATGTGGAATTAAGCGGGTGATGAAAAATTATGAACAATTTTTTTTATGATAAAAAAAAAAACGTAATACATATCATGAAAATTTACACTATAAATTATTTTCATTTTCATTTACCTTGTAAATCAAAGTTTCTAAGAATGAAGTTCAATATATTCTCACCTTTTAAGTACAAATAATAAAAAAAAAAGTTTATACATTACAAATCCGAATACTAATCTATTATTACTGTAGTTTAATTAGAAAAGTATGAGTATCATTAGTGGACCTTCTAAACCTTTTCTTGAACACGAAATAAGAAAATCTTGAAATGGACCTACTTTTGTTTACTTTTCTTCACACCTTTGTATCTTTTCCTGTGAGTTCTTTGACATATTGTCTAGTGAAGTGGCAATACTTGATACATATTTTCTCCGTTTTTATTTAGATGAAACATTACATTTTGACACAAGTATTAAAAAATGTCATTATTAAATGTATAATGTCTATAGTATCCTGAATATTAGTAGGTAATAAGTTAATAATGTATAAAGTGAGTATAAAGTAGGGATGCATATTACAAGTATTATAAAATATCCAAAACAAAAAAGTATTGCAAGTAAATTGGAACGGAGGAAGTATTAGGTGGTTACAAGAATCTCTTTTTTTAGGGATTATTTTTAAGTTGATAGACTTTTTGATCGTAGTCTCTTTTATGGGTATAAATTGTCGTCTTCTTTTTATTAATTATAATTTCTATGAGAGGATACACAGCGCATAGCGACGAATGTACAATATAATTATGGATAGCACATGCTACCCATGTTTTTTTTTAAAAAAAAAAATCCTTTTTTTACCTTATATTTCCTCCATTCGACTATCTATGCTTGTTACATTTGACTTTTTACGCAATTTAATATGTTATTTTAATCATTTATATATTGAAATATGCAAATCTAAAAATTATAAACGGTTAATTTTAAGAAAGTATGTGTATAGGCGATTCAAACAATATCTCATTTGCATATATTTTTGATTTCACATAAGCCGTAATATGTAGAATAAGCTTGAACGATGAAGTGTTAATAGCCGTGATGTAGTGAGTATTTTAGAATTGAGGAAGCTTTTCTCCATGTCAACTTTGATCTCGTTGAAACTTGTAACTTGTAACTTTGTACGATGCGGTGTGGATGACAATATATCAGCCTTTTCAATACGTAAAATATTAATTATTTATTTATCATCCTTAATTTGTGATTAATTTAAATCTAAAGTTATAGTCAACTAGTCAAGTGAGATCTTATTAATTTCATCTCAATGTAAAAATTATTAACATTAAACTTTTAAAACTTTTTATCATACATAATAATTAAAAATATTAAAAATAAAATTAATGCATTAGACTGCATGAAAAGCGTTTCGATTGTTTGAAACTATGTACTATATAAATTTAGTATCCAACTTGCTACATTTCATAATCTATGGCAACTTGATTTCCATATTCAAAGAGTTGATCTGAATATGATCCTCTTATTTCATGTTATTTTTTTATCTTAAATTGTTTCTTTTATTTCGTATTATTTTTATAATGATTAATGACCATCATTTTTTTTTAATTTCATCACATAGTTTTTTTTTAATTTCATTTATTTAAGTATTTGTTAACTATAACAAATGTCAAAGTTTAGTTGGCAATCGGAATAAAAAAACTCAACATATCCTATTTTTCCACCACGTAAGATCATGAGGGTCCACGTAAGACATTACCAGCGGGAACACATCATTTTTCCCCATTTAGATTAATATAATAATAATAAAATTAATAATAATAATTGTTGAAAAAACCAAAATAAAATCACTCTGTCATCAACTCCTTAATTATCGCATACTCGACTTTCTTTTGTCCTTGACCTGGAGTTCTGAAAATTTTACATTTTCAGAATTTCCAGATCTCTACTACTCCAAAGTTCCAATTATATGATTTTGATTTTGATTTTGATTTTGATTTGAATTGGGTGTAATTAATTGAAAAGAGATGAGTTTTCAAGATCTCGAAGCGGGTCGTCGGCCGCTAGTTTCGAGACGGGATTTAATCAATGTTAAACAACAAGAACCTACTCAGGCCGTCGCTTCTGGAATCTTCCAAATTAATACCGCTGTTTCCTCTTTTCAACGCCTTGTTAATACCCTTGGTACTCCCAAGGACACCCCTCAACTCCGTGAGAAACTGTATGTCTTTCTTTTTTTTGGATTGTTCTTCAGATTTGATGTACTAAATTGTCTGAATTTTATTGCTTGTTGGGTTTTGTGTTAATCTTTCTGGGTTCAATTTTTTTTTTTGTGTGGGTGAAATTGTTGAATTTTGATAACCGGTTGTAAATTTGTTGAGGTATGGACTGGAGGAATGAGGATGATTTAACTTTTCTTTTGCGCAGATGCACTGAATACGTAATTTGGCCTTTAAATAAGCTTAAATTAAGGTTTTCAAATATAGGTTTGGATTACATCATAGGAATTTTAATTTTTTGAAATAATTGTATCAGGCCCTCAAATGTTGTAAAAAATATAAAATAAATTGTACTTACAAAACTATTGTGCATTTTTGTTTTGCGATTCTGATGCACTTTTGGTAGGGTAATGTAATTTTGCTTATCTTTGCTGATTCACTTGGTAAAATGTCCAGTTTGGTGTAGATTGCTTTATCTTGTTCAATTTTTGTGGGTTTGGTGAAAATTTTCCTGGATAACCTGTTTTTGGTGTAATGGTTTGATGTCAGATATGTTATGTCAAAAGCAATGATCTTTAGTGCATTAGTGCTATTTTTGCAAATTAGATTAGCTTGTTCTTGTAGTAATTTGGCTTGGTTAGTCTTTATTAAGTTTGATTTATGTTGTACATGTTGTTGCCAATTTATTCCCTCCCAAGGGAGTACGGGTTTGGATTGTCCGTCACATTCCCTCACCCAGACCCTATTTTCGAGCGGGATATTGGGTTGATGATGATGATGATGATGTTGTTGCCAATTTGTTAATTTGGATTGGGTTTAGTGCTATCTTAGTTGGTTGAGCTCTTGGTGAAATTTGGGAATTCATTTTGCATGTGTAGTGATTTGGTTGTAGGTTAGTAAGAATTACTGAGATTTTTCAAGTTAAAGTTATGGCTTGTGTGATAGATTTAGAGATGAGTGTGTGCCTGTTGTAGTTTTATATGATTCATGCTGTTTCCCTTTTGTGGTTAGGTTACTTTTTCTCACTAGCATTCCTTTTGATTGGTTAATGGAGGACTACTTAAATTTCCCAAAAGGCAATTTTTGTGGTGGCTCTTGATGTGGTCAAATTAGAGCGTTTGTGTCTCAACAATTTGAATGAGTAGTGTGATTGAGGTTGCGTTAGATCTTAGTTGACGCACAAGTATTTTATAGAGAAGTTCACAATAAGTGCTAATGGGTGCAATTTTCGAAGAATGGAGTTCTAAGGCTTTGGCATTATTTTAGTTGCATAATGGAGTTTTAAAGCTTTTGCGCTCCTTGTCATTTGTGGGATTTCAAAATGGTTGATTTACAATGTTTGGCCGCGGAGGCAACAGGTTTTGCTCTGGTTGGTTGTGGATATATTGAGCATCCCTCTAGGTTCACAACTGTTTCCTTATTTACTGACCAATTTTTCTGTTTTTCACTCAAGTTTCATCCTCTAGCACCCCAGTTCTTTTTGTGTTTCAACAATTATATTTATTTGTCTGTTATGAAAAAAATTTCTGTAATACTATTATATGTTGGCTGCATCTAGTTTTAAGGTTCTTCAATTCCGAAGTTGAAGATGATTCTGTTAGTAATCAGCACATATATTCTTCACAAGATTAACTTATTGGATTGAATTGAGGAAAAACAGCTCATTACAAATTTCTTATACATAAACCCGTTCATAGGATTATTGCTTCTGTGACTTGAGCTTGTTTGTTGAGAGGTAAGAAATATATTTGTGGTCTTTAACGAGCTGTGAAGAGAGGGCTTGGGCAAAAATCAGGACCTTTTTGATCGTCTTTTGCTAACAAGAATACTACTTGTCTATATTTTGATTTTTTTATGTTTAGAATGTTTTGTTTTTATAGTGCTCTAGTCTTGACTGTTCACAAAAGTTAAGGATATTGTAAAGAATTAATATAAATGGATTTAAGTGTAGCATCAAATTAATATAAATACGTAATTTGCTCAAGTTCTGGAAAGCATACAAACACATTAAGGGAAGGAATTTTGGGACGAGTTGATTTTTCATTGTCTTTGGAAACTTTACAGTTTCTTTTATGCAAATTTATTTTTGATCAACAACTCCAGCATTACTGTAAAATTTTTGCTGATAAGATCTTTTTTATAGGTCTTGTGATATTTGTTACCCGTTTGTACTTTCTTTAAGAGTTTAATATGCTTTGGCCTGAAATTTGCGTAATATTTTGCATTGTTTGGCTTTCTTGATGGTTTACCCATCCAATGTTGGCTGTATATTCCGCTAGACTCATCTGATCTTAACTTTCCCTTATCTTGTAGCCACAAGACAAGATTACATATTGGGCAATTAGTGAAGGATACTTCTGCAAAGCTCAAGCTAGCTAGTGAGACAGATCACGAAAGTAATGTTAGTGTAAGTGTTTTTATTTTCGTCCCAACTCTTTAGTTCTTTAAATGCACACCCTACTTTCAAACTTGCATCTCCTTTGTTTCTAACGTATGTAATCATGTATATATTCTTTACTCAGCCAATTTTTTTATTTTCATTACATGTGTTCAGGCAAACAAGAAGATTGCTGATGCAAAACTTGCAAAAGATTTTCAAGCAGTTTTGAAAGAATTCCAAAAGGCTCAACGCATTGCAGCAGAACGGGAAACGACATATGCTCCATTTGTTCCTCAGGCCGTTCTCCCTTCTAGGTACTTAATGTTCGCAAATTGCATATCATAATCTCATGACATTTCGATATTCATCGTTTTGATATAATGCCAATAATTTAGATCAGCTTTCTTTTTGTCAACTTTAGAACATAATTGTTGATATTAGAATGCCATTTGTAAAATTCCTTTTACCTAGTGATAACTACATGTCTTTCATTCTTCTATAAAAGATGAATAAATCTTCTCATTGTCTTCTCTTATATTCTTCTGTCTTGGTGCTTTTTTCTTCCAACTTAAGCCCTGTTCATATTTAAATTTGATGCTGCTGCACTCTTCAGTGAAAGAAAACTAACAGTGTGACTCTTCTTGTAAAAGCATAATGGTGTGTGCGTTTGTATTTGCATGTGTGTGTTTTCTTATCTTTCGTTTGATAAAAATATATTTCACTCTAAACTGTATTTTTTAGGTGATTCAATTAGGAATTTATCTCGTCATTTAATACTTGAGGATTCTTATCCAATTACAGCGCTATCATACCGGTAATAAAACTTCCCGGAGCATGTTTTTTTATGAAACTAATTGTTATGCCAATTGGCCTTCTGTTTTGATAGTTACACAGCTAGTGAGGTTGATGTGAGTTCAGATAAGACTCTGGAGCAGCGAGCTCTTCTGGTGGAAGCTAGAAGGTAAGGATCTTGCACTCAAGATTGTTTTATTTCAGCTGTTTTTGTATTTAAAACGATGTAATAGTTTTGAAGCTCATGTATGAATGCTGATCGCTAAGCCTGCTTTGTAGCTGTATTCCAGTTTTCTAGTATCAGCATCTCTCAATACAGTCTTGAAATGGTTTGTCCATAAAATGGCTTGGAGAGTTATACCTTTGGTCGGCAGTAGCTGATCATGGGTCTAACTGGGCATTGGCAATGACAAAAGCCTTGATAATTTCGCGCGCAGTTCTAAACAAATGCTTTTAAAAGTGCATCATAATGAGCCACTTTATTGACTGAGAATCTTTTGTCAATGGCCGACATATCTGGCTTGGCCAGTTTTGTTCAGCTCTATTCTGTGATTGTTACCTGTATATTAATCAGCTGGCAAAATAATCAATTTTTTACAGTTTCGCTTCTTGAATGTCACAATCTCTTATGTCTCTATTGTGTTGTGTAGACAAGAGGTGTTGCTATTGGACAATGAGATATCTTTCAATGAAGCTGTTATTGAAGAAAGAGAGCAGGGGATACAGGAAATCCAGCAGCAAATTGGAGAGGTAAATGAGATCTTCAAAGACCTTGCTGTGCTTGTCCATGATCAAGGAGCTATGATCGGTACGCAGTCTCTCATCTGCTTAATTTTGAAGTTGTAACAATGAGTCTGTATTCTAAGCCTTTAGGTGGTTGCTCTATACAGATGATATTGGATCCAATGTTGAGAATAGCCATGCTGCAACTACGCAGGCGAGAACCCATCTTGCAAAGGCATCAAAGACCCAACGATCAAATTCATCACTGGTGAGTTTATTTTGACTGGTGATGTTTCTTCCACTAGTATTATATCACCTGATTTTTTTTTACCAAGTATACCAAACCCTTAATCCCGACAAATTGGGTCAGCTTAATGGCGTTTTAGGCTGTATCCTGTTTTACTTTGACATGATTGATCACCCTAACCTTTTCTAGGTCCGTCTTATCTTCATTTTCTAATAACTATCTCTTGAATGCAGACGTGTTTGCTCTTGGTGATATTTGCTATCGTTCTCCTCATCGTTCTTATAATCGTTGCGGCATAAGGGGGATCTGGGGTTTCCTCTTTTGGTGCACCGACAAGACTTACGCTTTGGAAAGACGTAATGTTTCATCCTTCCTCCACTTTTTCCATGTCACATAAACTTATGGCTGTTGGATCCGAGAAAAGAAGATGAGGTCTGGGTTTTTGTTACACTTTCAAAAAGCGAAGCTTAAGTGATTTTGTATCATTTCAGGTGGCTCGGCATATAAATGGGATCCGGGGAGATGTTCAGCTGTTTCTATCTGAATGGGTTGTGATTGTGTTATCTGTGTTTTCTGTAAGTTGTGACTTGCTGTCCAACTACACCTATCTGTTTAATGATCCTGTGTTCAAATCTTAATTCTTTGTTATCTTATCTTTCGTTCCAAGAAGAAAAATGTCTTGTTTTTTCTATTGGGTATTATGTGCGCAGCGTGCTTCCTCCTTCCTCCTTCCTCCTTACCCCTTCCCCTCGTATTGTCGTAAATTTCGACGGTTTCTTGCTGCTGTGCCTTCTTGCTTCTCTTTGTTATTCTTATTCCACACTCTCATTCAATGTGAACTGAGTGCAATAAGCTGTAGCTTTGTGTTCTCGAACGAGCTGTGTCATTCTGAAAATTTTTTCTTTCTAGTTAGTTTTCAGTTCCTATTCTATCCTCGATGAAGCTAACTATTCAGAGATTTTTGGTTTGGAATATAGATTATAGTAAAATAACTTGTTATATCGTGTGCACTTTTCTACTCACATGTAAGCCTTAGATAACGTTTGTTAGTATGTTTCAGTCGGAATTCTGACATAGATGAGAGCATTCTTGCCTAAATCTCACTATTTCGACCCACAATTTGACTTCCACTTGTTCGACCCAAAAATCGACCTCACTCTTTGGTTGCAACTACATGTGTTCAAAAATGGCTCAATAATTTGATGATCCGATATTTACCTAACCTTATAATGAACTCCAATTTGACCCGACATAAAAAATGGATTAACAATTAAATATAAATCGACATGGATACAAGACTCGACTTGAATCGACTCATATCTAACCTGAAATTGATCTGATGATCCAAATGAATACCTCTTGTTGTAGCTTGGAGAATGCAAATCTTAGAGTAGTAAACTTTGTCTAATATTAGGAGTGTTAAGGAATTGAAGGTTTAGGCCAAGAGGACAGTAGTATTGAGAATATTCCAATAAATGATACGATCTCTTTAGCACACTTTACAAAGAGAACTTGAAAACAAACAAGCAAGGATTTTTGATTGAAAAGATTAAAATCAAAAGCACAGATCTCCATAACATTTTGCCACTCTTATAATACTCCCATTTGTTTTGGGATTTCCAAGCTACTCATGGTTTTGAACTTTTGATCTTGGCATTTTCTCAATATAATACAACTTATATTATTTTTAATACAAGCTCAAAATCCCACTAATCTTTTGGTTGATTTTATTTATTTATTTATTGATAAACTTCTATTGTTTCATTTCAATGTACACACATTCTTGTGAGAGACGGTCTTTTTGAAAAACTATCTCTAAATGAACTGACTCATAAAGAAAAATATAAATAAGTAGATATTAAGCTTTAATGGGCTAGGCCTAAAAGACATCTTTCACAAAGACGGTCTCTCAGGTTATTAGCTGATGTATGTATGCATTTTAATTCTTATGTAATTACGATATACTCTTATAACTTAGCAATTTTTTATTTTAAAATTTTTTTCAAAGGTTTTTTTTGTTACAATCTAAAAGAAATTATAATAGTGTTATTTGTTTTATGATTTTTCTTTTTCTAATTGATGGCATCTTATTTTATTTTGTTTTTTTTTTATAAAATCCAGATGGCACCTATGCTATTGGGTATTAAAAGAAATTTCTTGTGGTGATATTATATTCCATATGTCTTCTCTTTCCACATCTCCAGAAATCTTTTCCTCTTGTTTATCAATTTATACAATGAATCCTGGCCCATTTTACTGGTCATGATTCTTGCTCCTTTTGGCTAAAATAGAAAAACAAATGGTAAACTTGAATTATTTTTTATTTTAATTAGGAAGTATATAAACATGCATGATGCATCAGTAAATTATTAATTTTTCTAACATAGAACTACATTTTTTTATACGCTGCCTTCGGAGTTCCGATTCGTGAATTGGAAGCAGGGCCGTCTCGTTTATTTTTAGATCTCAAGGCGAAAGATAAAAAGATCTCTATAAATTTAAGACATAATGAATAATATAATACTCTATTATATTTTTATTATTGATATTTGATTTTTGAATCACTTATTAAAAAAAGCACTAATAACTCATATACTTAACAAAAATGTAAATCATATCTAAAATTTAAATTCAAGTTATTTTTACATGATAATAAATTTTTTGGACTTTAAAAATTTAAGCCCTAGATGATATCCCGCTTTGCCCTTACTCATCGACTGCTCATAATCGGGAGCCGACAATTTTACACCATCTTATTTTTGAATATGATTTCATGAGTTACATCTCCATTTCACTTAATTTGACTTATTTTTTATTTTAAGTTTTCTGAATCAATTTGCCTTGTTTTGCTTCATATTCTATTTAATTTCTAAATATATTACTATTTTAACCATTATACCTAATTTTTTTAATCTCTATGTCAAAATCAAATGGGGCTAAATGGCTGAAATAGAAGAGTAAGTATTTTTTAATCATAGAAAAACTACTCCATCTGTTTTTTAATGTTATTCTCATTTACTTTTTGCACAGTTTTCAAAGTAAACTTTGAGTCTTAATATTCTTAAATACACATTATAAAAATTATAAAAAATATATAATAAATTAGAATACTTTAAGACGAATCTAAGAAGATCTCACAGGGATATATTTTACCATCGATATATGTCTTAAAAATTTTAATCAATTTTCTCCATTCTATTTAATCATAGAAGAATTAATAGTATTTTAGTTTGCTAGAACATTTAATTATTTTTTAAATTACATCCTTAAAGTCTTGATTTAGATCATTTACATGAAACAAAACATATCAATGCGTGAGACCATTAATAACGAATAGTCTACTTTTAAATATACTTTATGCAGCCCTTCAATTTCATCCTCAAACAATAAAGTAAACAAAAACTAGAAACTTCTATAAAAATAAAAAAAAAAACTCACACAATTTTTTTATTTAAAAAAAAAACTTAAGTAATAAGTAGATTTCTTGATCTATGGGACTTTTTAACCGCACTCTTCTTCATGAAATCATGGGTATAGTATGAGCTATTATTTTTCTTTTCTCTCCAGACTCTGATCCTAGTATTTCTATAAATGGGATACACTGGATGTTAGAGTATATAACATATTCTGGGATCTCAACCATTAGCTTAAGCTTTTGGTTGAGTTGGTTTCTTAACATGGTATCAGAAGCCAGTGTGACAAGAGGTCACGGGTTCGAATCTCAACCACCCCTTATTTAAAGTGGAATATTCAACTCCAGGTAGAGGAGAGCCTGTGTTGAATCCACACTTCTAGCCCAAAGGGCTCTCGTGTGAGGAGGCGTGTTAGAGTATATAATATATTCTGAGACCTCAACCATCAGCTTAAACTTTTAATTGAGTTGGTTCCTTAACACTGGATACGATGATGATAAATGAGTAGTCCAATTAATTTAAGGGCTTAAAGTAATTGGCGCCATAAAATATTACATAAGGGGCTCACATTCTATGTCGTATTGCATAGTGGTGAGTCTATAAAGCAACCCCAATACTAGAAGCACTACACCAAATAATTGAAGGTGACTTCACTAAATTATACAAAAAAGCTCTGTACTCTGTGTATCAGGCTGCAGCTGAATGCAACAGAGAGGAAGATCATTCAATTGTAGATCAAAGTCTTTCTCTCGGTCTCGTCTCGCCATTGAAGGCTCTTAGACTTTCATTTCTTAGCTTTGTTTCATACCACTAATCAATTTCTTAATGGGTTCTCAAACCAATCCTGCTCATCTTGAGGTATGCTAATTCGCTAACTGATTCGCTTTTTAAATTCGTGATTCGAAAAGTTTGCCCAAAATCGAACATAATTCGCTTGTTTTGATTTATAATTCGTGAGAGATTAGTGAATCATGTGGCACAGGATGCTTACAATCATTTTGACCTCTAGGGTGTGTCTTGACCACTTTTTATCGAATAAATAGCTAACAATTTAAAATTAATTTTATCAAATATCTCTGTAACAGCTGGTTAAAAAAACTACTTTAACGACTAGTAAATCAGTCAATATTTTAAAATGGTCAAACCAGTCAACAACTATTTATCGAACATTCCCGGCTGATCATGAGCTATTCCATGACCGAGTGACCGGCCTGCTGATGAGAACTTAGCTTGATTGGGCCAAGTTTCGACAGATGATTATACTTGATTGAATTTATTCCTTTCTAATAAAAAACTCGATCTTATTACAATTTGAAATTTGTGGTTATAGCTGACTACAAAAGTTAGTACGTATGTAATAATAATAAAATAAATTGTTTTAAAAGGAAGATGATGTGAAGTTGAAAGCATAAATGGTTTATGGGAATTTCATAAAAGATTAATAAATAAAATGCAAAAATACATTGTTGAACAGCTCCGTTCTCTTTTGTTTGTCTACTTTAGAATTTTTCGCTTTAGTTGCCAACAATTTAAATAAGGAAAAATTACCTAGAATAATCTAGCCTATTCGTAGTTTTCCTGCAATAATCTCGTCTATGTATAATATCAACTTTGAAGGGTATTTTCCTAGAGTAAACCCGGTGACCGAGTGACTTGCTATAGCATTTATATTTTTTTTAAAAAAAGATAAAATAAAAAAATGTCGGAAAAATATTTTTAAAATGTTGAAAAATTTTTTTTGATTTTTTTATTATTAATTTTCTCTAATTTTAAATTATTTTTTAGTTTACTTTTTTGGTGAATTAACTACTATAGTAGGTAATCGGGTTACCCAAGTTAACTCTAGGCAAATACCTCTTAATATTAGGATTGTGTATGATAAATCAATAGGTGAGATTATTGTAGGAAAATCACGAATAAGTTGGAATATTCTAGGTAAATTTTCCTTTAAACAAAGTTTTTTTAGGCATATATTGATTAAAATAAAACATATTCATGCGAGATTTTGTAAGATTCGTCTTAATACAAATTTTTTATTATACACTTTATTAATTTTTAATGATTCATGTATTAAAGAACTGATGTTCAAAATTTACTTTAAAAGTATATAAAAAGTAACGTGGACAAACAAAAAAGAAATAATGCGAAAAGAAACGGTAGGAGTATTAAGGATTATTTAACAACAATTTTGTCTCTTTCCTAGAGGGAAAATTATAATAAAGCTTGTATTTATTTGTCTTATACTCATATGTGTATTCCATCAGTATCAAACTGTTATGTCATTGTATCAACGTGTCCTTCAATATGTATTTTTTTGTTATGGCATTCTTAACCTTTTTTGGTGAGTTGATTCAATAAGCTAAAGGGATCATTTTAAGTATTGCAAAGAATATATCAAAAAAACAAAGTTTTGAAAAGATGAAAAATAGTTTGATAGTCCAAAATATTCCCTTAAATCTTTGGTCCTGAAACAGTACCTAATTCTTCCTAACTTATATGAAGCACAATTTAAATTTGTTATTGGACTTGTACGCAACAAGACCTGTAATAGAGGATAGTTGACTGCACACAAACTCGATAAGGTTTTATCCTAAAACAACTGGTATTAGGAGGAGTAGCCTACTAGCCCATTAAGTATGTATGTTAGTCAACCTCTCTTTAATTCTTCGATGTGTGATCACATGTGGGTTATTTTTCAACATCCCGTCTTTCCGATCATAGATCTTTTCTAGAAGAGTGTGTGACTATCAATTTTATACGAGGGAGTTAATCGTTTGTCGTGTGTTCAGGGCCAACCCTTAAGGGTGGGCAAGAGGGGCCGACGCCCAGGGCCCCATGTCAAAAAAAGTAAAATTAATGGTCGTTGAAGATTCATATAGGTTTTAAATTACAAAGGAAAAGGACCCAAATGTGCTATTTCGCCCAGGGCTCCAAATTATCTAGGGCCGGCCCTGCGTGTGTTAAACTAAAGTTCGGCTTAAATATATATAGTTCTTTGATTTAAATTGAACAAGATTCTAGCTCAAAATTTTAGTGTACCAGCTAAAAGTACCTTAAAGACAACACTATTTGTATACTTCTACATGTTGATCATATGCTGTGATAATCTCAACTATGTTGTTCATGATTCATATTATGTTTGTTTTGCTAACCGAGCAAATATGTTACATGACTTACATCCAATGTTTTGCCTCGGTGTTTCTCAATCGAGTCATTAATCATGTATATACTCGTCTTGAATATGTTTAGGTCCTTTCTTTGCTTCCATCTTATGAAGGAAAGACGGTACTAGCTATAGGCGAGGGCATTGTTCATCTTACCGGTGAATTGGCCAAGAAGGCTGGCGAGGTTATAGCCGTTGAATTGACTGGAAGCGTAACAAATGAGGTAAAAATTAGTTGAATGGTGATTACTGCCGTTGCAAGTGTTTGTGTTAGGCATTCTGATGTTCTTTGTACTGGTTGCAGACCGAAAAGAATGTGAAGTTTATTTCGGTTGATGTGTCATCTCCCAGTGTAGACATTTCACCGGGAACCATTGATCTGATTTTCGCTAATTCATTGTTTGTGCATCTCTCTGACAATGAGGTAATCTCATTTTTCGGTTTCCTTTTCACATTATGATTAGTGGCGGTGTTTATTTTATCGTTGAAAAACGAGTTTTAGAATATATAACTCAATAAGGGGGCTTCATTTAGGTTGAAAAAATGGTTCAAAGCATTGCGAAATGGTTGAAACCAGGGGGCTTCATATGCTTTGTCGAAACTTGTTTGAATAACACAGCAAATCAGGGCCAAAACAACTCGATCCACTGTCGTGATCCTAAGTACTACTCAAAGGTTTGCCTTTCACTTACTACGTTATCTATGTTCCGATATTTTCTGTTTTCACCAATTTTTCTAAATCTTATTTTGGTTTCTGCAGGTGTTTAAAGAATGTCGCGTGAAAGATGAATCTGGGAACTCTTATGAGCTCTCTGTAGTTGGTGGCAAATGCCATGAAAACAAGGTCTAGGATGTTTTTATTTGATTTTTGCTCTTGATAGCAAACGATCATTTTGTCAATATGATCGTGTAATTACCGCCTTTTGCTGACAATTGATCGTGGGTTTCTTCAGATTTGCTGGAAATGGCAGAAAGTTGGTTCTGAGGAAGACAAAGGGTTCCAACAGTTTCTAGATACTGTCCAATACAAAGCTAGAGGCATTCTCCGCTATGAGCGTGTCTTTGGGTCTGGCTTTGTGAGCACTGGAGGGATCGGTATGCCTTAATCTATGTTACTCGGATTCTTTATAATGCTTCACGTACCCGTATCCAATCCTTGATACTTGGATACTCGTATGGCACTTAGACACTTCATTTTAGGTGTAAAATTGAATATTTAGATGTATCCGACACTAGGACACGTACCAGTATTCTATAGTATCCGAGTCCAAGTAACATAGGTCTTAATTACAAGATGATGTTTATCCTATTGGTTGCTGTAAACATTATATTTACACTCGTCTTCTAATGATTTTGAGCAGAAACAACGAAAGAATTTGTGTCGAAACTTGACCTGAAGCCTGGACAGAAAGTTCTAGATGTGGGTTGTGGCATAGGTGGAGGCAACTTTTACATGGCAGAGAAGTACAATGTTGAGGTTGTGGGAATTGATCTATCCATCAATATGATCTCCATTGCTCTCGAGCGTGCTGTTGGGCTCAATCATGCTGTCGAATTTGCAGTCGCTGACTGTACTACCATCACTTATCCAGATAACTTTTTCGATGTGATCTACAGCCGTGATACCATCCTCCACATTCAGGTGATTTAAGCTAGGCTATAGCCCGGATCATTTGATTAAAACCCCTATTAATATTGAGTTACGTAACATAGAAAAATGATTACCGATTATGCCTAGATAACCCGGATCATCATACACGCAGAGATGACTGTTCGGCCCATCCTGTACTAGCTACCTGGATTCGCCATTGACGGCTGGTTTACGTTTTGTTTTCGCAGGATAAACCTGCATTATTCAGATCATTTTACAAATGGTTGAAACCAGGAGGCAAAGTTCTAATTAGTGATTACTGCAGAAGTGCTGGTACACCCTCCCCTGAATTTGCAGCTTATATTAAGCAGAGGGGATATGATCTTCATGATGTACAGGCATATGGCCAGGCAAGTGTTAACCAAATTCATATTGTTTTTTGTTTTCAAATATTTCAAAATTCGTGTTCGTTATTTCGATAAAGACAAAAATTTATAGTTCTTAGTTTTCAGATTATAATGCAGTACATTAAAATGACTCACTAATTATTTGGTTCCTATCACGGGTCAATCTAAAACAACCTCTTTGTGATCACTAACAAGGTAAGGACGTAATGTTGCATACATCCGACCCTCAAACCTGGCAAGGTGGGAGCCACTTAATGCCTACTTACTATATACCTAATGCCTATTTACCGTATCCTTAATGCCTACTTACAATATCCTTAATGCCTACTTATAGTGTCCTTATATGCCTATGTACAATATCCTTAATGCCTACTTACGTCATCCTTAATGCCTACTTATAATATCTTAAATGCCTACTTAAAATATTCTAAATCCCCACCGAGTAAGCGTGCAATACTTGCAATATCTTAAATGTCTACTTACAGTATCTTAATGTCTACTTACAGATGCTAAGAGATGCCGGATTTGATGAAGTTATTGCTGAAGATAGGACTGATCAGGTTTCATATAGTCACACTTTTCTCCTATTCATTCACTCTTAAATTGTTTTATAGATTCCTTCTTAAGGTTTTATGTTTATCTGTTTAGTTCCTTAAAGTTCTCGAAAAGGAACTCGATGCAGTCGAGAAAGAAAAGGAAAGATTCATTGCAGACTTCTCGGAGGTTAGAGCTTAGTTTGTTCATTCCCGCAACTCGTATATTCGATCCTTTTAAATGTTTAAGTTCTGATGTCTTAACCGAGCTTGCGCTAATCCTGTTCGTGATGGTGCAGGAGGACTACAATGACATAGTTGGTGGTTGGAAGTCGAAGTTGGTGAGAAGTTCATCGGGTGAGCAGCGATGGGGCTTGTTCATAGCCGAGAAAGCGATGAATAACTGATGCATCATAGAATGTATGTTCAGTTATGGCACTTATCAGTCAGCTTGATAGAGATTGAAGGCTGTTGAATTCATTCTGCATTTTAGTTTTTCTTTCTCATATGAATCAATAAAGTGGAAAATTTTCAAAGAAACTAAAATCTCTCTTGTAGAATGATTGCCTATGTAACTCAAATGTATGCTCTATGTCTACTCAATAAAAAAATTGAAGGTTACAACTAGACCGGTGAAATGCACCCGACAAGGGTCATGCTCAATTTAAAAACAGATTACCATTTCGACTCGGCCCAACCCACTTATAAATAGTTATAATTTTTAAGATTCAAGCCCAAAAAAGTTCCCTCGATATGCTTTTTAGGTTTGAAAAAACCCGCATGGATCAATCTGAATTGTTTAAAATAATTTGCAATGAGAAAGAAATAACATATGATTCTTCAATTTTTTAAAAAAGATAATACTTTATAAAAATCTTTAATATTACTTGAACAAATTCCCTTTAATACGCGCTAATGGTATTCCAAACAGACTCGACATTGTGTCGAACTACGTTTTGATTCGACTTTAAAAATGGTTACAATTATGTGAAACCGATCCAAAACAGCCGACTTGAAATCAAATAAACACATCTAATCTAAATGTACATAAAGTTAAGCTCTTCATCATCATCAACATTACCCGGTGTATCTCGCTCATAGACAAACTATGATCGGGGTCTAAAGAGGGAAAATAGACAACATCTCATACCCATATAGAAAAGTGCGGTCAGAGAGTCCCTCGGCTCTAAAGAGTCTTCAAAGAGAGCGGTTCCTGCAACTATTCGAAAGCTTGCAACTTTCACCCACGTTAGTCATGCATAGAAATCAAAAAGTTTAGCTCCAACATAGTAAAGTTGCAGAATAGTATCTGTCTGCACAGTTATTGGGTGACACATACAACTCTATAACTCAGTAAAATCATTCAGTCAATGAAAAACACCAAACAAACAGACTAAAAGACTGGTAAATTAAGTTGGCCAACTGCTTATAACACAATAAGATCCAACTACTCCAATCACAAAGCTTTACCTTTGCACACTCAAAACCCATAATCAGATTCTTCCTGATCAATGGCACCATTTTTCTAGATTTGAAAACATTTACCTAATTAGTGAAAACTTAAAGAAATGGGCATAATTATATGCTTGGTAAGAAACTACCCCCCAAACACTATATTATAAACATGCTATAAAAACCCCAATTGTCACATATTAACTAAAAACATAAACAACATAAATGGAGTTGTCTTATAGAATGATTTTAGCTCTCTTTTTAGCTTTACGCTTAGTCGAGATGGCGGTTTTGGCCACGACAACAAACGAGAACGAGTTAGTAACGTTCGTGTTTGGTGATTCTTTGACTGAAGTTGGCAATAACAACTACTTACAGTATTCACTTGCCAAGTCTAATTATCCTTGGTATGGTATTGATTTTCTGGGTGGGAAATCAACCGGAAGGTTTACTAATGGAAGAACTATTGGCGATATAATATGTAATTTTTCCTTTTTTTCGAGTTTTTTTCGTTATTTTTCTTTGTATTTGGTTGATTTAATTGCGGGATTTTGCTGATTAACAGCTGCGAAACTTGGGATTCAGTCGCCTCCACCGTATCTGTCTTTGTCTCCAAATGATGATAAGTTGCTCAAAGGTGTAAATTATGCATCAGGAGGTGCTGGGATTCTTAATGATACCGGACTTTATTTCGTAAGTTTGGTTAAGTTTGATTGAGATTTTAGTTGCACTCGATAATGATTGTTAATAACGCTATGTTCTTAACGTTTTGTTTAGTTACAACGACTGTCGTTTGACGATCAAATTAATAGTTTTGGGAACACTACACTAGCTATTAAGGCAAAGATTGGGGAAGAAGCTGCGAATGAGCTTCTAAATAAAGCTGTTTACTTTGTTGGCATAGGTATGTTATGTACTATGTACACTACAATTACTGCTACATACATTTTCATTCGTTTGAAATGAGCATTTGAACCAAAATTGACTATATATAGTTGTATATTTGTATATGTTGCAGGAAGTAACGATTATGTCAACAATTACTTGCAACCCTTTATGGTAGCAGGACAGGAGTACTCACACGATGAGTTCGTCGACGTTTTAATGGTCACGTTAGAGCAACAACTTGTGGTACTCGACTACTCGCTCAATTGCTCAACTACACTCGAAAATTTGAATCATTTAAGTAAAAAAATATAAAAAAATTCTTAAGATAGACATGGGATAAACTTAATTTCTAATACAAGCACAAATTTCCCAGAGTTAAGATTTGGGGTTTACTGTTACTGACAGCGAACAGAAAAGACTGGTTAGATCAAGTCTCACAAACAAAAAATTTTACTTTTCTAAATTAACCTTCTTTATTTGCTATAAGCCTATAACCCCAAACCTCCTCTGGGAAATTCGTGCTTGTTTGGGAAGGTAAGTTTATCTTTATCTCATACATATGTTAAGAACTTCATATCTTTTTGCTTAAATGATTCAAATTTTCACCAGGGCCGGCCCTAAGCAAGGGCAAGGCGTGCCTACGCCCAGGGCCAGGGCCCCTCATACATTTTAGTTTTCAATTAGTGCTAAGGTTCGAACTTTTCTATGTATATAATAGTTTAAGGCTCCATAAATAATCTTTCGCCCCGAGCGCCTAAAAACCTAGGGCCGGCCCTAATTTGCACTTTACTCTTCGTCTCTAATTACTACTAACGTTTATAGCATTGGATTTCGATCAGAAACTCCATCAATTAGGTGCACGCAAGGTGATCTTCCATGGTCTTGGTCCTCTAGGTTGCATACCATCGCAAAGAGTGAAATCAAAGAAAGGGATGTGTTTAACCCAAGTAAACAAATGGGCACAACAATTCAACTTTAAAGTCCAAAAATTGGTCGTCAATTTAAACAATCGCCTCACTGATGCAAATTTCGTATTTGCTGATACCTACCAAGATGTTCTCGATCTCATCACTAACCCACAAGCATTCGGTAAGCATTGCCAACTCTTTTCGTTTTAATCCGTCTCATTTTATTTGTCCACTTCATTCGCAACAAAATCGAATGTTATTTCAGGGTTCAAAGTATCCAACACATCGTGCTGTAACGTCGATACATCAATAGGAGGACTATGCTTGCCAAATGCAAAAGTGTGTAAAAACAGGAAGGATTATGTTTTCTGGGATGCTTTTCATCCATCAGATGCTGCTAATGCTGTATTAGCCGAAAAGCTCTTCACCAGTCTATTTCCTAATGCTACTACGAACACAAAAAAGCATTCTAACAGGAAGGCACTCCGACATCCATGATCCCCTATCATGATTGATTCAGCAGATCAACTATATCATACATAGCATTAGTTATTAGTATTGGGGTAATGTAACATTGCAAACAATCAAATGACATACCAATTTTACAGAGACGTGACATTTATTAATCTCATTTGAAGTAAAATCTTTCATCCATCAGTATGAATTCACCCTTGTTATAGACCAAACAAAAATTCTTATGTCATAAATAGAAACCTCGGCATTAATATTCACGCTTTTCATTTGATGATTGAATTTTTTTTTCAAACCTCATCAAATCACAAATCAATAAATATGAAAACATTTAATGTTTTGATTTTAACTTTTGATGTATGTTTGGAGTTCTTATAGAAGAATAGATTTTCTTTCGATGAAATCCAAAAGCAAAAATCAATAGGAGTAAAAAGTATTTAGAAGTAGATTAACATTGCTCTCAGACTAAGGCCAAAGTTTTTCCACAGATAGCATTTCATCGAAGAACAACAACCAACTAAACTTTAAGACGAAGAAATTAACATAAATTTGCTTTCCTCTATGCTCTAACACTGCAAAAGACTTCAAGAATCTCTTACAAATTTTAGAGAAAAGAATCATAAAGCAATATTTATGTGATTTCTAGGGCTCAAATTATCCAGATCGGTTATCATCCATCAAATACTTTGCATACTTCGGTGTGGTTAAAGCAAAAATCAATCATCATCGAGCAAAAGATCAATAAAAAACCAAGAATCAAACTGAAAACAGAGAATTGATTAAAGAAAATGTTGAACCTACGAGAAAGTGCAAAAATAAACCCATGGAAATACAAAGGGAATAGCACGTCCAGAGGTACAAAAACAAAATTAATGTAGCATCTCTTTGTAATTACTCTGTCAATCGAAATAGAAAACAGAGAAATTCATAGTCGGATGCGATTTAAGTTGAATGTTTCGATTGAAGAAAACAAAATTACAGATCTAAATATGTGGTTTGTGAGTTGTGACTATGGAAGAATGAAGAGGCGCATGATGGAGAAAGTGGGGATGAAATCTGGAATTTATAAGAGAAACCCTAAACCGTTTGGTTGGGTCGCGGAAGGGGGATCCATTCCTCTTATCGCCAATAGGCGGTTAGGCCCATCAACAAAATTTACAAAAACGGGCGATCTTGGTAGAGACCGTCTTAAAATGAGACGGCTTAATATTCCAGTCATTGCGCTCCAATGCTTTCTCTCTTTTTTTTTTTTTTTTCATTTTTAGGGTATTTTTCAATTTTAATCTTAAAAGTATCAATTTTGACCTTAATGATATCAATTTCTACTATCAATTTCAGTTTAAGTAGAAATTGATTAGTTTAATACCACATTTGATTACTTATATGTTCAAATTGAAATTTTTAATTTAATTGATATGTTTAAGTACTACTTTACGTTGAAATTGATATCTCTACAGTCAAAATTGATATCTTTGAGGTCCAAATTGAAAAATGCCCAGAAAATGAATAAAAAAAACAAAAAAAATTGAATTCTGGAGGCAAATAGGCACACGCGTATAGAACATGCACCTGCAATGGGCCGATCCAATTGTCGTCTTAGAATAAGACGGTCTTACGCAAGTTTTTGTGGTACAAAAATACAAGTATTATTTCTCTTTGTTACACGTCGCGTATTGGGCCGGCCAAATTGACGGTCTCATTAATAAAATCGTCTCGTCCAAGCTTTTGTGTTTTTGTTAGCAACTTCTATAAGAAATCGTTTTCTTGTGAGACGATTTTACAATATGAAGTTCATATGCTTATAATTGTACTTAATTGGTGTTGTATTATTCAATATATGTCTGGAGAGTCTTTCATTGGTAAGATCATCTTTTAGAAGAATTTATATTTCTTTTTTGTCATGTCTCAGTAATACAACATCAAATACAAAGAGCTTGTAAGAGTGTCTTATGGTGAACCTTGCAATAATTTGTATTTTTTTTTCAATTTTTAAAAATTACTTAGTAGACTGAAAATGTAATAACTGAGTTTAAAAAAATAAATGTATGAGATCGAATGAGAAAATGTATTTATATATGAGATTAAAGATTATTATAGTAACGATTAGCATGAGAGAATTAGGTGCAAAGTATATACGACGATCCTAATTAAAAAATTGAATGCAAATATATTCAACATTATGCTTTCATTTTAGTAAATTATATTAAATATATTAAATTATTTTTTCATTTGAAATTAATTCTTTATTACTTGCACTGTTTCCTCTTTTGTTATATCCTTTTCCCTTAGTTTGTTTCATTAGAAGAAGAGTCGATATTTACTAATGTCAAAATTTTTATGTTAAAATGAGTAGGATTTGGTAGGAAAAAAATTAGATTAAAAGATAAAAATAAATAAATAAATAAATGATATAAATAAAAGATTAAAATGAAAACAGAATATAAGTTTTTTTAGTAGATTAGGATTTGTTTTCCAAAAAGATTAGGACTTATGTTAAGATTAAGAAATGAACCAATTTATCTACCTAGAGTAGGAAAGAACCAAACACAAATCGGTTCTAGTTTATCGAAAAGATATACGGATGTTTAACGTCTACATTAGCAACCTCTCGAGTTTTTAACAAAACCGTATCGTATGGTCCTATGGCGTTAGCGCTTTGAATTGGTATCGGATATAAGGATGTTTAATGTCTCCATCTTGATCTCGTTATGTACCCTTTGTTTTCCGCTTTTTACCACCAGCAAATGCACGGGCAATCAATAACAAAACACCCAAGAACGAAACAACCCCGAGTAGCACCACCAAAATCACGAAGAAGTTGAGTTCGTCTGATTGAAGAGAATATTGTAGTTCTGAAGAGCCACTGCTTTCGTTAGCATTATATTCGTTTCTATGTATCGTTTCTTTGTTTCCTACCTGATCCAGTGTGACCAATATGTTGGGATCGGGACAGTTTCTTCGTTTATGATGCAGATAAAGAGCTTCGTTCAAAGTTCTTGCGCACTCTATGCTAAGTAAATCCCTATTGTATGCGTCCTCATCGGTTCTATCAAGAGTTATAGGATCGGGAGGGTCAGGAAACTTAGCCCAACAAGTGTTTACCAAGTCAGTATTCTTCCAATTACCCTTGTCGAATCTCCAGTTTCCGACCTTAAAGTCTAGACCATAGTGGAAAACCCTGTAATTTATGCCGAGTTGAGGACCATATCCCGGATACATCATTAAAGAGCCATCTATTCTATGCCGTAAATTTAACTGCAAAAAAGACAGGACAAGCGCAAAGGGATCAGGCACCAGCATAGTTTTCAAATACATTTGCCAACACAACAACATTCTATTACCCCAATGTCATTAATTCGCTCCCACCTAAGCGGGGTTTGGAGGAGTCAGATGTATTACCCATTTACCCTTGTTAGTGATAGCAAAGAGGTTGTTTCCGATTGACGTTTAGTGGCGAACATCACCCGCAATTACATAAAGAAATAGTGCACATAATTTAATGAACCCTTTTTAATACGATCCATTATAATCCGAAACCAAAAAAAATTATATAGTCGATATAGAATCATGAAAAAGAAAACAGAAATCGGATAACCAGGAGGAAGGAACGTATGAGGAGAGTTTTGGGATTGAGAAAGCATATATTTGCATGCAACAATCAGTAAATACTACAGGTTTGACACAATACCAACTCTTAATGTGCTCAAAAAAAGGCAGGTCCGGCCTAATGAGTCGAGACTCGAGTCTACAAAAATAATGTTGCCAAAAAGAGAGATTAATACCTCTGCTGCCCCAAAACTGTAGCCGTACATCTCACTGATCCATCCAGATTGATATATGTCTCCAGTGATTTCGGTAGCATAATGTTCGGTATCAGCTCTTACCTCCTGGGTTTTAAGAAGCCAATAGAGAGACATCTTCCGAAGATCATCTATATGCATGATTATAACACCTCCAACCTTGTCACAAGCTTCGGGATTACGCGTATGGAGCTTTGCAAGTATATTGTCACAGCCAATCAAGTAACTGCAGAACCCAAATCGGAAATCATCTCATTTGCTTACACGAAATAATTTATACCGAAACGTAAAGAACGAAGCTTTAATCTCTTACTTATACGGCGCTGCAACAGGGCGGCCATGGGCAGCTTTGAATTCCCATGGCGTAACTGTGCCCCTCATGATCATATCGGCATCCAAAATTACAATATATTCGGCATCTATATGTGCATGATGAATCCAATGTACTATTCCGGCCGGTTTGTTGATTGCAGGGTACCTAGAGGGTATAAATAGGGTCGATTAAAGACCAACATCTTTGTAAAGAATGAACTAGACATAGCCAATAGTATATCTATTGTAAGAGACTATAAGCATTACAAAAAGCCGTGTTTACCTATCACCCGTCAAAGGATGTATGCTCATTGAAGGAACATAATGGGTTGGAGCTAAATCATGCCCCTTGTAATGCTTTAGATCTTCGTCGGTACAACTGAGAAGCCGAGTGATATTGCCAGGCTGACCACTTAGACGAAAGCTATGCATAAGGCCGACAGTTTGCCAATCAAAATAAGAGTTGCATTCAGCGGAGAAGACGGTGTGGATTTTTGGGTATGGTTTGCTAATTTCACCAACTATTTCTTGCTCGTTATATACGTCTTTACTTAGCCAGTTAATGTGACCTGGAACTTTTGGTTGAGTTAGCTCTTTAAATGTCTTGCTCTTCAGGAAACTTATATATCTCGAAAGTTTTGGTTTAGGGCACCCTCTTGCAGCATGATGAAGAACCAAAGCTTCGTTTAGCATGTTCATGCACTCTATGCTCAGCATTAGACCTCTTCTAATGCCTGGATGAGTTTCCAATATCATCACCTGCGGCGAATTATGCAGAGTGTAGATAAAGTGAAAATAATTCTTGTTTTACTTATCATCAACATTAGAAGGGAAGAAACTTCAATGATGATAAAGGGCCTGGCAAGATATCTTTAATAAAACAAAAGAATCCATAATACCTCTTCTGGATAAGGCGGCTCGGGAAAGAGGCGTCCACAGTCATAAACAATCCCATCTTCACGGTGATTAAATTTGGTGAAAGACCAATTCCCAACTGTGAACGGCAAGCCATAATGCAAAAGAATGGGCTCAACACCCTCTCTAGGAACATAGCCCGGATAAATCATCAAGTCATCAGAAATTTTATGACGAAGTCCAACCTGAAACAGAAAATTGTCGTATCATGACCACAGGCCACAGCATAACGTAACCAGAAAAAATTTCAAGCGTTAAAAGAACACATAGAAATATTTACGACTTACTTCTGCAGCACCAAATGAATAACCATACATTTCACTGATCCATCCCTTTCCATATACATCACCAGTTATGTTTGTATCCCAGTGAGCCCTATCTTCACGCACTTCTTCAGTTTTCGAGAGCCAAAAAGGAGCCATGGCTCTGAGATCATCTATATGATAAACCAACAATCCCCCAACCTTGTCGCATAGCTCGGGGTGCTTTGTATGCAATTTCGCCAGGATGTTGTCACATCCAATCAAATAACTAATGGAATATATATCAGAATATCAGAGAAGTATTAAATATTAATGAATTAGCAGAAGCAAAAAAGCCTAGTTACAGAACAAAACAAATAAAACTAGGAATATAGTGAGACGAGTTGCACAAGAAAAGGTCACATTTAAAATGGACGAAACAGATTAAAATGCATCAGTTCTTGAAGAATGTTAAGACTGGTTCCATGGAAGCTACCACTCTATTTGATTGTGCTTGGAGTAAAACCTCTTTTAGTTGCCAAGTACATTCTCATCCTCAAGTCACTATCCTGGTAAAAAAAATTGATGTATTTATGACACAAACTGTAAATGTGTTGGAAAATAACCCACATGTTATCCCACATCGGAAAATTAGAGAGAGGTTAGCTACCATATATACTTCATGGGCTATTACTCCTGATACTAACTGGTTTTTTTGGATGGAAACTCATCGGGTCTATGTGCAATCAATTATCCTCTTGTGTACAAGCCCAAATTTATCGAATGTCTTACATCAATGGAAGTAGAGGTGTTCAATGAAAAAGTGGTAAAAAAATTCCGCAACCATTTCCTATAATTATCCGACCCGGCCGGCCCTACCCTTTACACTAGGCATGTTAATGGCCCGATCCGCAAATGACCCATCAAATGTGACCCTGCCCTTGATTCATTGGGTTGAACCGCCGCGTTAAACACCTCTAAGTGGAAGTAACTATCCTCATAAACCACTATGCCTCTATCCTAACTACACTGTTAACAACAAAAATTGACAAGGCATATAACCAAGATCAAACACTCAACATTAGCAGCACATTTTTTATATCAAGCCACAAACTCCATCAAACATGAATGCACGGATTGTGTTTCAAAATAGAAGCATCCTTATACAAGTAGTTTGAAAATAATGATTGTCCATACTCGTAATATTGAGCAACAGGCCTGCCTTTCTCAGCACCTAATTCCCAAGGAATTATTGGACCTCGGATGATCATATCAGCATCTAAAATCACAACCCAGTCAACATTCTTGGCATCCTCGCTATGCTTGAGCCAATGTACAATTCCAGCAGGCTTGTTAATTGCAGGGTACCTAAACGAAGCGAATTATATATACTCTCAGTTTAATCAGCATGATTCCAATAAGTAACATAAAAACAACAAGAAATATTGACGGAACACAGGATATAGACAACAACGGAAAATATTGATTGCATAGACAAGCTTACATGTGCTTCATAATAAGCTCGTTAAATAAAACATTGAAAGGAAGATTATGATGGCAAGCAATCAGTTTAAGACGAATAAGGGGAAGTAGTAACAAGCGTTCTTGTAACGTTAACACTTTCATGGTAATTCTTTGCATTAGCCATTAAACCATTTATTTCCATTCCTGGCCTATGATTTTGCAGACTATGATTAGTATTGATCATAATTCATACCCAAATAACCAATGCCAACATCCACACCAAAGCTCTCTACCCTCATCTTGATAGAAACCTTAGCCTTCAAGACAATATAACGAAAAATCAAAATTCAACAATAATCAGTGACAACCCTAATCAAGCAGGACCGAGTCAAGCGGTAAAGAAAAGTTTTATATCAAGTATCTTCCATCCTTTCTCGAGAATCATTCTCTATAGCTAATTAGAGAGCCAATAAAACTATCAACACAACGATTATGGCACTTTCATATAAACATAGCATTTGATAAATTTGTTATCGAGCTTGTACACCACAAACCCAGATAAGAAGAGAGTTGACTACACACATATCCGATGAGGTTCTATCTTAAAACCAATTGGTATTAGAGGAGTAGCCCCATCAAGTATATATGTTGGTCAATCTCTAATTTTCCAATGTAGGATCAAATGTGGGTATTTTCCAACAGAATCAACCAAATTAACAACAAATAATGAAAACATGAAAGTCAATGATGATTAGTGACAAGAGCTGAGCGTGTATATTTACCAGTCACCAGTTCTTGGGTGCCTGCTCATTGAAGGAACCTCCATAGTGGGAGCCAAGTCAAACCCTTTATAATGTTTCTTCTCTTCTTCTGTGCAGCTTAGAAGTCGGGTAATAGGCCCGGAATGGTTCGATTTCCGGTAACTATGCATAATCCCAACAGTTTGCCAATCAAAGTAATTGTTGCATTCTGTTGAGAACAATGTGTGGATTCTCCATGGAGCTTCCCTAACATTATACCCTTCTGCAAACACAAATGCTGAAATTACACCCAAATATACAACCAAGATCACAATTTTCTCCATTATAGACCTAAAACAGGTCCTCCCAAATGTATATGATCTCTGTTTATCATGGTCTTCATTTGAAATAGTCAAATTCAATAGACATGCAAGTTAGTTGAGTTTTTTTTTACAAAATTATTTGCTGGATTATTAATTTTAATTATTGGGTTTTCTGTAACAAGATTTGAACTTGGATATGAATTATAAAAAAAAATAATTAAGGGTTGAACAAGAGAGAATCTTTTTGTATATTCTTATTTTTATTTTAATTAATCTCTCAATAATTAGAAAAGAATCATAATATTAATTCATAAAGCAAATGATTCCTAGGCTGAAAAATTCAATATCAGTTATACCCAACAAATATTATGCATCATTCAGTGAGATTGAAGCAAGAAATAATCATCATAAAGCAAGAATTGTTCTAATTTCTAAATATACTTGCATATATTGAAATTAAGTGCAAAAAATAACCCATGGAAATTACTTCATAAAACAAAAGAAGGGACCTGAAGAGAAGATAAATGGGGCATCTCTTTGTAGAGTATTTGCTTCAGTAAACTGAGAAAACTCGGAAAAGAAGAGGATAGAAGCATGATTTGTTAATCAGTGATTAACTTTTAGTAATTTAAGGGTTTTATTCAAGAAAATAATGCTAATGGAAAATGGAGTGGGGTGGTTGCACAAATGAGCAAGTGAATCAGTGAAATGAAAAGAGACATGTGATGTTGTGTTTCAATATTTGATCCAAATGACAACTATTCCAATATCAAGTCATATTCAATGTACCGAATATTCGTAAATCAATTTTTAATTAATCATCGTGATTTATGAAATAGAACACTATAAAAAGGCTACTAATAAAGTAGACCAAAAAATGAGAAAAAATAAATTAAAATTTTAAAGTATAATTCTGTTAAATTTTTCCACGCAATGGTGATTTGATAAATATTACAAATCACAACTATTTATTTAGATTGATGCAAATAGTTGTGACTTGTGAGTAAAGATGTTGATTTGATTAGTTAAAACTTTAAAAACTTATAACTATTATATATTAATTTGTTAGTGCTAAATTTGTTGTATAGGCCTAATGATTTGGAAATATGTGGAATATATTAGTAATTTTCAAATTTTCAAATGAGACGATCTTATGGTGAAAACAATTTATTAAAATGACTTGTAACTTTAAAGGGAATAAGTGATTATTTGTAACTTTAAAGTGATCAATTATAATTTATAACCTTAATTAAAAAATATATGAATACATGATAGTGAGAAGCGCCAATTAATTTTCATTTTTATTTTAATTTCTTATAAAGAACTCATTTCTAAATTTGCTATTGTATTTTTTATTTCTCATCTATCAATTCGGAATTTTAAGGTTTGTTCTTCTTTAGATTTTTCTCGTAAAATTATTATTAACCAAAAAAATTTCTATAATAAAAAAGCATTTTAAAACGGATAAATTTTTTGAAAATGCATGTTATAGAAAGGTGAACAAAAGAAGAATAAATAGAATTTTTAAAATCGCATTTATACTTTTAATTATAAAAAAAGTCAAAACTCAAACCAAATCGAAACATAAGTCAAAGCTAACATGCTGACCACAACAAAAATCAAAAGTATCTTAAAATATATGTGTATAAAATATAAAATTTTTAAAAGATAACTCAAATATGAGAATTTTTAAACAACTTAAATGTGAGATTTTCACTTCAATTATTTCTTAAAACTTTTGTATTATTTATTCATGAATAGCTAAAGTATTGCCTTTTGTGTTTATGTTCTTATAATTCCTTAATTCTCATCTAACTTATTAGCATTGCTATTCCATTAATAACCAATGCTTAAAAATTATTTTATCCCCACGAGAATAGGTGGAAATGCATTGGTGGAATTTGTTTAATCTGCGCTCCAGGTCATAGAATGTATTTATCTGCATCATAAGAGGTAGTTAAACATATTTAAAGACGTTATTGTTTTTTTTGGCAAAGTAAGTTTTATAAAAGACGTTATTGTTGCTCGAAAGATAACACTAATATAAAACCCCTACTTTTTTTCTTTTGGACAGAGAAATTACTTCTTTTTTTTTTCTTAAAAAAGAGGGAATATTTCATATAAATAATTATTCAAAAAGTAAAAATAAAAAATAATACAATAATAAAATAAATTAAGTAGGAGGTCCAAAAATACGTAAATGATCCAACTACTAGTACCTCACACGGGTCACGGGTCCCTCAATAGTCAAATTCCTCTTCTTTCGCTCTCTCATCCATCCATCTATCTATCGGTTTATCCCAATTCTCAAACCCTAGATCCCCTTTCTTCTCTCCTTAGCCGCCGCCAACACCTCTTCCACCGTCGTTCCTCTTTATCTGAATCAGTTTTTCGATTGATAATTCATTCTTTCTTTTCCGATCTATAATTTTTTCTTATTCCTTTCGATTTTCCAAAGACTAATTTTCGTATTTTTTAATTTCTTCGCGCGCTACCGATCTGGTTGCGGTATGTGTTTTTTCCCCTTCTTCGTGTTCTTTTGTTTTGATCTTCGATCTATTCGGTTCGATTTCGTTTTAATCTCATGAATTTTATGTTTGATTTGATTCGATGTTGATTTTGACTGAGATCTTGATTTTTACTGTTCCGATTTGTAACCCTAGGTTTTAGATCTGATTTCCCCCAATATGATTTCGATTTCATTTGTTTGAAATTTTCGATCTTTGTGATTCTTTGTGATTTTTCGATTGATTGTTTGATTGAAAGTCTTGCGTTTCGATCTGACGTCACATCACATACCCTTCATTAATTTTATTTATTTTTTATTTTATTTTATAATTATTTTTTAATCATTTATATGAGAAAGCATGTCTTTTTATAAAAATAATATGGAAACTTTAAACTTGCGCATTTCTGTCACACTTAATTTATCGAGCCCCACTCAGCATAATTGTTTTAGGTAGAAGATTCTCCGTGTTGCATTTGAGTTATGTGGTCTCTGGATATGTATGGTACTTCACTTTATGAACTAATACTGTTTAGAATCAAATATAGACTGACAGCAGTAACATTAATGAAATTGTTGTCGAATATAGATGTTGAAGTCTATTACTCTTTTAGGATCAGACATCATAGTCACACCAATGCATGTTTGCCTGTGTTCGAATGGGGCGCCAAAATGAGCATTTGTCGGGTAGGCGGGGCTAGAGAGGAGGTAGCGTTTTTGTAATTCCATTGGGTGGTATGCATATGAAATGGTAAATAATTATGTGCAGTGCAAAGTAATTATTGTTTATTGACTTATATTTTATGCTGTAATTCGTTTTCAGTTGAGTTTCATGATCCTGTGTTTGATTGATGAGTTGATCGTTGAATTTAAGTGCTCAAAGCAATGCAGTTCCTGTGACATTTTTGATGCATTTGTAAAAGAACCTTAGTGACCGACCCTCTTGACCCTTGTCACAAGATTGTTTGGAGAGAAAGTTTTGATTGAGAAGCTTAGCTGATTGCAATTTCAAGTGTCATACGTGTTATGAAAAATTAAGATAGAATAAGGTTTTTGCATAAGAGGTGGAGGATATTTTTCTTTGCTTTCATATGCCATCTATGCTTTAAGCCTTGCCTTGTATGATGAATATGCATTGCTCTTTTCAGATATAGATAGTGTCCAACCTTTTTTCTCTAAAATGATGTTGTTTTAGGACCTTGGTTAAGGATAGATGGGAAAACAACATTTTTTTCTTTGGAATTTTTCATAATTTGGCATTTTGTACGAGCTAGCATATAATCATAGCTGAACCAGATAGCTGAGTTTCTCTACATATAATTGTGCAATCTTTTATGAATTTTTCATTTACTATGCTACCATCTTAACTGTATCAATCTGATTATTTTCATGCGTTGGCTGAGTTATTTCATTTTTTTTCTAGCTGATCATGGCCTATAAACGACCCTTTGATGATGAAGTGGTTGATGATGGCTCCTCCAAGCATCAGAGACAGGATGGACCCATTGATGAAATTAATTTATGTAATGATAGTTTCTCTAGGCAAGGTGCCTTTGGGAAATCTTCTGATATAGGTAGGTGAATAATTGATTAGCTTTTCGCTTTGCAGTGGCAGGGAGGTACATTTAAGTGGTGTTGAGTCTTTCCATTAAATCATCTTTACCTATTTATTCTCTCTTTCTAGTGTGGATATTGTGAGAAATATGTTAGGAATTCACCTGTGGCACTGTCTGTTTGGTGCTCTGTAATCTGTATATATTCTATGTAAAACTCTTACAATAAACAATCCTGGTTGATTATTATATTTATATTGAGGTCAGTTGCCTAGTTGGTGCTAGTATGAAGGAATAAATAGGCGATTCTAATTTGAAAGGTTTTTTGGCATGTCCCACATTTAGACAATTGTTCCTTATGTAACCCGCCTTTGTAGTTTTTAAGCAGGCTTGTGTTGTCATTCTTTGCTTGGCTTATACATTATTTGCATCAGGTGAGTCTAGCATTGGAAAAGATGAACTGGACTCTCGTTTGGATCCTGAAAATAGCAGTTGTCCTGTACTACCAAGAGATATGGTAGAAGATGTTGAAATTGGTGTTCCTAGATCTGCTTCTGTATCTCATTGGGCCACCAGTAGTACAAGTGATGAAGATGAACTGCCTGAAGAAGTGCGTCAGTTGCCGTATTACCCTGGGTATATCAGTTTTGACCATCTTATGAGACCTGGAATAAATATTGATGATGTATATAACTTGTTGGATTATCCTCCCCGGAAGCGTGTTCCTGTTGGGCCTGATCACCAAGCGGAAATTCCTAGTTGGGGAACCGAGGTAAATGGAACGACTTTAGATGGCTTGGGATCAACGGAACTGGGTGGTTACTGTATCATGTCTATTTCAAAGACGGAGCCTCTGCCGTACAATGGCGAGAAGTTTGGTGATGGCAGGACCAACTGTGATTGTCTAGATCAGGGGTCTGTGAGATGTGTCCGGCAGCACATTGCAGAAGCTAGAGATAAGCTCAGAAGGACCCTTGGCGAGGATATTTTCATGCAGCTGGGCTTTAATGACATGGGAGAAGTGGTGGCAGATAAGTGGAGTGAGGAGGAACAGCAGTTATTCCATGAGGCGATTTACGCCAATCCAGTTTCATCTGGTACAAATTTCTGGAATGTTCTTTCAGCCGTATTCCCTTCTCGAACCAAGATGGAGATTGTCAGTTACTACTTCAATGTGTTCATGCTCAGAAAGCGAGCTAGACAGAATAGATGTGACTCGATGGACATAGATAGTGACAATGATGAATGGCAAGGAAGTGATGTTGATGGGGGTGATGGAGGGGTGTCAGATGATGATGAAGATTCAGGTATTGAGTCCCCTATATGCCACGATGGTCCTCTCTTTCGTCAAAATGGTTTGCATCTGCATGAAGATGAACATCAACCAGAGGATGATGCAGAACTTTCAGATGACACCCGAGAATATGATGACAACAATGATGATGGAATTGTGCGAAAACCTGATCCTAATTCTGCCTTTGAGCTCCCTAGCAAGAAATCTGATGATGATGTCGAAAATGATGTCCAAGATGGATCATGCACGTCATCAGATTCAGGAGCTAACGTAGAAGCATCACGGTTGAAAACCGATGGTTGTCAAGAATGGGGTCACTACATTGATTCCTCCGATGCTAAAGCCTGGGATGGGTATAATAGCGTGAGCTGCTCTAAACATGTAGATTTCTTGCCAACGTGCATGATTGAAGAGGTCTTTAGAGATGATCATTTCGACTCGGAGGGTAAGAAATGGCGAGGACCGAGGAACCTCTAATCATGATGATGTTTTATAAGTCCAGCTTTTTTATCCGGGCATTTTCTAGATTCAAGCACCCAGAGTAATCGTGTGCCTACCGCTTATCTGCAAAAGACAAACACGAGTCTTACTTTGTTTGTAGAGCTCTAGAGGATCCAATTTTCCTGATGTAAATTCCCATTTGAGTGGAAGATGAAAGATCCAGCATAAAAGTGTAAAAATAGTAACTTTTACTTAATTTTATAGCGCACCTACATAAGCCGTGCGCATCTTCTTTGTAGCTTCTCTTTTCTTTTACAGCTTGTAAAAGCTTCTGGGTCTTACATCTTAATTTTGACCCCAGTTTTTTTTTTTATATGAAATAAACTTGTTCTAGTATAATTTCCAAGTATTTTCTGTCCTTCCGGTATCTTTGCCGTGTATTGTCTTATTTTCAGTATTCGTACCCAATAAACATTAATAGCAATGTTTCTATTAAATAAACATTAATAGAATATATTTTTTAAATGCTGACCCTAGATTTGTCACACTCTGCACTATGTTGGGAAGGGGATGGGAGGGAAGGGAAAGAAAGGGAAGAGAAATAAAAAGAAAATAATTTTATTTGTACAGAGGGAATGAAGGATAGAATTTTCCATAAAAATCTTTTCAAATTTAGAGAAATTAAACCTTAACGAAGAGTAATAATCACAAAATCCCTTTTCTTTTATTTTGCTATCTAAACAACGGATTTTCATTTATTCAAATACCTCCTTTTCCTTTCTCTTTTTCTATATTTCCTCCCATCCAAGCACACCATTTCTGAGTTTAAATCTAAATATTCTAGATCCTTTAGATTTGAATATGGGTCCAATTAGAAATTAGAGTTTGAATCTAAATCTAATTGAACCCGATTCAAATCTGACACATGCCCATCCTTAGTTCTAGCTAGTTTATGAGCTACATTGTTACATTATCAAAAGCAATGTGTAATTTGCTGCTGCAAATGGTAGTGCACACAACCTCAACCTCCTGTCATAGACACACTGATGTACTGTGCAACTATTATGTTGAAAACTTCTAAGAAATCAAAACAAATTGCATACTAAAGATTGATTCTTAAACAACAAAAAGTTCATTATGACAAATAAAATAGAAGGAAATGCTAGAACTAAATCTTAAGAGCATCAAGCACCCTCTTTCCCTGAGGATAGGTCTCAAAAAATAGCTGTTTGTAAGTTTTCATGTTCACTTTCTTATACAATTGGGGTTGGTTAGTACTAATCATTTCTTTAATTGGCCCCACTTCTTTTTCAGGTTCAGCATTACAGAATGCAGCTACTGAGAATCTCTCCCTTTCTGCATTTGTTACCACCCTGTGTACTACACTCTTGAATACACCATTGCTCATTACCTGCAACATCACATATATATAAAGAATACCAAAAATCAAACAAGGTTATTTGTAAATTATTCAGTAAAACATTTAGACGTGTTTTGAGTGTAGAGATTGTTGGAAATACTTCACATGTGAGAAAGATTCTACATCGCTAAAAAATTAGGTTGTAGACTTCACTTAGCATTTTTCATGCAAGAGCCTATCTTTTAAGCATTTTTGGAGCCGTAGGACTCTTTGGCCGGATCCTCCTTCAGGGGTATAGGTTGCCGCCTTCCGTCCTTCCTAGACCCTGATCATAATTTTCTACGAGCGGGGTACACTAGATATGATGATGATGGCGACTTGCATATGATGCTTGGTGAGTAATCCTCCTAATTTCATATGGTTTTGGAAAATAGTGAACCTCGTCAAGTGTGTATGCAAGTCCACACTTATTACTCGTGGGTCTGTGAGCCTAAGCCTACGCATGGGTGTGTCCAAACGAGTGGGCGGATGGAGTGATTATGTGACAAATTGTTACGGCCTACCAGAGTTATACAATCTTATCCTTATAATAACAAAAGGGTAGCATTCGATTGACCTTTGAAATCGAACGTCATCTGCATTTAAAAGTACATGAGATTCGTTTGGAGTTTCTTTTTCACCGAGGGACTTACGAGTCACAACCTCTTTACCTGATAAGGGTATAGTCCATCGTCTTTCAGCCTCCCTAAACCCTAATCTAATTGTCAATATATTTACACACCCAACCCGAGATATCATGCCCAAAACTCACCCGAACACCCTAATGTACACTTCGATCTGTAACTGGCTGAAGGTTCACAATTCAACCAAGATTTCCTCAAAACATATCAATGACTAACTTACCTCTGCATAATCACCAGCATTAATGAAGAGAGCTCCAGGAATGACAGGAACCTTGAACCATTGATCATCTTTCAGAATATGTAAGCCTTCTGGAACATTTTTATCTGGTAAAAGTATTGTAATAGTTGATCTATCTGAATGTGGATGAACTCCATAAACTTGATCAGGCCGTGCACAGCGTGGATAGATTCCGAATCTTGTGTCTATGGATCCTCGTTCACCATGCTCCTTTATGAAGCTATCATCCTTTAAATCCAGACACCGCGCCATGGCTTTCAGCATAACTTCTAAGATCACTGTCAAGTTCATTGAGAACTCATCTAGAACTTCTCTGTAAGCACACAATAACAATGCATATGAAAAAAATCACAACAAACCCATCAAAAATCAGTGCTGGTCAGCTCATATCAATTGAAATTTGTAATCAACTGATAGATAGATGCATATGTTAGGCCGTGATAATTCGTCACATAATCACCCGTGAGCCCACTCGTGTGGACACACCCATTGGCTCAGACCCACAAACCAAAGGGTCATGAGCGTTGACTTGCTTACAACACATGATGAGTTTCACTCTTTTCTAAAACCATATGGTATTAAGAGGATTACACACCAAGCATTATATACAATCTACAACCCACTATTATTAGTGATGTGGGATCTTCCTCACATGTGAAGTAATTTCAATTGTATACTTTCAAATTTAATTACCCTGATGCCAGGCTTCACTTTGGCTTCCGCCTGCGAGGGGTAGGCTAGGGTTTTGGGTAGAATGTACGCAACCTTACACTTTTTGATAACAACAGGTTGTTTAGCAAATATAGTGTGAAATTTGACATTACTAAACATTGCATATGATTTGATGTGTCATTTTGCTCATTATGACTCAAAGTAAAGAAATAATTGAACATTGGCCTACTAATAATAAACATAATGAAATATGAATATGAGTATGAGGGTAACACTAGAAATCGACAAAGATCGATTTAAACAATAGAATCAACAACAACAAAACCAAAGCCTAAATCCCAAAAGATTGGGGTCAGCTACATAAACGCCAATATGAGATTTTGATTTAACTAAATTTTACTGAGCTGGTTATCACTAACTTACCGCTTACCCACCTCTTTTATTTGGGTGGGACCAAGGGGTGGAGTTAGTTCAAACAATAGAAAAAAAAATCAGAATTCTAAAGGGTTGATAATTGATAATGTACCTAAACTTTTGGGGCTTTTGAGGCCAAAGTTGGAGCTTTCTTTGATCTTCAGGATAAACAGTAAGAAAGAGTCTGTCATTCCAATTCAGAGACTTATTCCCTGCAATAGTTGCAGCATTCCCATATCCATTAAAGAAATCTTCAGCTATTGAGCATTTTAGTCTCTCCTCTAATGGAAGCTCAAAAAATTGTCTAGTAACCTCCATCAAATCATCCAGAAATGAACTTTTCATCCCATGATTTACAATCTATCAATAATAAAACAAACTACTTAAAAATTTGTTTGATCATAAGTGTAATCAACTTGTTAGAGTATATAAATATCGTAAGGCCTTAAAAATCAACTTTAAGTTTGGTTTATTGAAATAATATCAGGAGTCAGCGTGATAAAAAGTCAGATTCGAATCAACCCTCTCATATTTTTTTAAGATAAGAAAATATAAAACGTTAAGTATGAGGAGGACATGTGTTGTATCCACACTTCTATCTCAAAGGGGTCTCGTGTGAGGGGCTGATTTCTTGAAATAATATTAGAAGCCAAGAGGACATGGATCTGGACAACCCAAATAAGGAGGAAGAAGGTTCACCACTAAAATCAATGAGTTACTCCTTGAGTTTATAGAGTGATGCATACTCTTTTCTTTCTCCGATATGAAACAACTCACATGTGGGTAGCACATATGCACTTCACCGGGACCTGTGTAAACACAGGTCTAGCTGTGAGACTTTATAACAAAATAAATAAACAATGAAAGAAAAATAAAAATAAAAACCTGGAAGCAACCCCAATGTTTTAAAGCAAAGTGAAGTTTGGTGAGTTGATTTTGAGCAGCAGAAGAAGAAGGATCATAAATAGAAAGAACAGAAAAATCAATGATTAAAGATTGATTCCACAAAGTTGGGGAAGCTTCAATGGCAGGAAGTATAACTTCATTTTTAAGAATGTATTTTTCTGGGATTTCTTCTCCTTTTTGGGCTATTTCTTGTACTAATCTTGATGCTATTTCTTCTTTCCTTGATTCATCCATTTCTACACTTACAGGGTTCTGACTTTCACTTGCTTAATCTTTTAGGTTTCTGTAGATCAAAGCTCTGATCTTATGGTTATGATTTATGAAATACTATTATATGGTCAAATAATTGTTCCATTTATTAAGCAATATATAAATTAATTATCTATATACTTCAAGGGGCACAACTTGGTCAAAAGAAAAAAAAAAAGGCCAATCAGTGCCCTGTTTTAATCAATTTGTTTGTAATGTTTTTTAGTAATACATAATTTATTAATAAATAGTCATACGACATCTACATCAGAGAAAAAAAATTAGCAAGTACATAACTTTAATCAGAGATAGTTTAAAATTAGCAAAACTACAATTGTTTGTATATGAAATCTGATAATTCTGAACATCCTCTTTCACATCCCTGTTTGACACAGCCTTCTACGAGGGGTCTTTCAATCTGTTGTGGTCTTGAGATAGAATTGAATTTGATGTAGTTGATGGTAATTGCAATTTTGGTGTCTGCTACATTGTCGCATTAATATCTACCACAAATCAATTACAAACTTAACTTCATAACTCCAAAGTCTCACGAAAAGAGAGATCAAAATCCAATATATGGGTAGATCAACTCTCTTGTAAGAAGAAGATAAATATCTATTCTAATCATATTTTAAACGCTTAAAACGGATAAATTTAGATGCTTACCATCAACCAAAAGGTTTGATAATAGCCCCAAACCAACTATGGAGGTTAAGATTTTTTAGAAAGGGAAGGGAGAGAGAGAGAGAATTTGTTTGTAATGTTTATTATATTAAAATATGGATCTACATTCTACAATCACCAACTTGAAAAAACGAAATTGAAAAATATAGCTAATTAGTGTCCAAAAGTTGTATTCTTCACATTTCTTTCTGTCCGGGTTTTTTGATTAACTTTTTTTTTTCTTATCTCAACTCATTTTATAATTTTTCCTATAAAATGTTAATTTATTTATTTTTTAGTATTTGAATACTACCAAATATATATAGTGCAAATTTGACAAAAGTAATACACACTTACTAGTGCACTCAAACTCTAAATAATTCTACCAGATTCATTTAAGCTCAACTCGTAGTTATTTCTATATACAATCAAGAAAAATATTAAATAAAAAATGTATATAATAAATAAAAATCTAAAATTAAACTACAACACATAACATAATTAAGGGAAGACAAGTTGAGACAATAGACAAAGTTGTTGAACAAACAAATATAAACCTTCATTATACTATGTTTATTACAATTTACAAAGTAAATTACAACCTAAACTATGATTACAAAGATAATACTAAGATTATTAGAAGATACTACATATACATAAGCAAAGAGAAAAACTCGCATTTCACTCTTCCAATACATATTTTTTTGACTAGCTGACCAAAATATATTAAAACTAAGGTGCTGATATTATTATTATTATTATTATTATTATTATTATTATTATTATTATTATTATTATTGATATGACTATTATACAAAGGAAGGAAACAAAGATGATAATGAAGCTAGATTTTGAGAGCATCAATGACCCTTTTGCCTGAAGGATAAATTTCAAAGAAGAGTTTTTTGTAGGTTTGGGTGGGCAAACTTTTATATAACTGTGGATGATGGGTGCCAATAAGATCATTGATGGGTCCCACTTGGGTATCAGGGTGTGGTATATAAAATGCTGCCACTGTAAATCTTTCCTTGTTTGAATTGGGAACCACCCTGTGTGTTACACTCTTGAATATCCCATTACTCATCAACTGCATTTAATTAATCAATTATGAAATTATATTGAATCTTAAACTAATGTTTACTAATTAGTTATATAATAATTCGCAAAATCTCACAACGTCAATGAGGCCGGTATAAATTAATGGGTTTGTCCAAACTTAAAAATTAAAAAGAAAAAATTGTTTTAATTTTAAAGGTATCATTCTGACTTTAATGGGTTTGATCAAACTTGAAAATTAATTAATGGGTTGATTACTCAGGCTTTTAACCTTGATGTAAGCCTCGGCTTCTTTTTTTCTGGCATTTTATAAAATTTACAAAAAAAGAAAAAAAATTGTTTTAATCTTAAAGGTATCATTCTGAATTTAAATAATTAAAATAAAAAATTTAATTTTGATCTTAAAGTGATCAGTTATGATATTAAAATGATCAAATTTTACTTACAAGCTTCTAACCATAAATGGATAAATTATGATATTTTTAAAGTCTTCAATTTTGACATTAAAGTGATCAAATGAGACCCTAAAGTGATCATTTATAAATGATCGGTTAAAATTTTTTAAAAGATATTAAATTTATTATTAAATGTATTAATTATGACCTTAAATTGATCAATTATTAATCAATCAAATACTTTAAAAAATAATATGGTGATTTGTGCTAGATCATATAACATATCTTGGAACCTCAACCATCAGCTTAAGCTTTTGGTTTAGATGATTCCTTAACATGGTATCATAGCTAGTGTAACAAAATATCACATGTTTGAATCTCAGCCACCTTTCATTCAAAGTGAAATATTCACCTTAAATTGATCAATTACTAACCGTGTAAAGTAAAAAATTACAATTGGATCAATTAAGTTATTGATCTCACGGTAAGAGTAAGACGGTCTCTTGCAAGACGAACGGTATATAATTACCTCACCAAAATCACCAACATTAATGAAGAGAGCACCAGGGACGACAGGAACCTTGAACCATTGATCATGTTTAAGAATATGTAAGCCTTCTGGAACATTCTTATCAGGTAAAAGTGCAGTAATAGTAGATCCATCAGAATGTGGATGAATGCCGTAAACACGATCAGGACATGAACAACGAGGATACATCGCAAATCTTGTTGCGATAACTCCTCCATCCATTTGATTTAAGAAGCTATTTTCATCTAATTTTAAAGATTTCGCCATCGCTTTTAGGAGAACATCAAACATCGTTTTTAGCCTCAAACTGTATTCCTCTAGCAATTCTCTGCATTGTTATATTGATCACATTACATTAGTATAAATTTTGGAATTGATTTTCAAATTTATTGTTTGATAAATTTAAAAAAATTTAAAATTTAGATTTGGATTAACTTTCACAAATTGAGAATTTGAGAATGACTTTCAAAACTTTGTCATTCTCAAATTTTTTATTTATTATTTCATAATTAAAATCCATAATTTAAAATGAATTTATATTTGTTCTCAAACACTATATTAATAAATTTGAGGAGTGTATAGTGGTTATCACGTCTGTTAGAGTATAAATATATTTTGGGGCCTTAACCATCAGCTTTAGTTTTTAGTTGAGTTGGTTCCTTAACATGGTATCAGAAGCCAGTGTGACAAGAGGTCACGAGTTCGAATATCAACCACCCCTCATTCAAAGTGAAATATTTAGCACTAGGTATGAGAAGATTCTGCCATCAGCTTAACATGGTATTTTAATCTTATACTATTAGTTGTGGTCCTTATATATAGTTTTCACTAATTTAAAATTACTTTAAATTTTTTTAAATGTATATTATTCACTTTTTTCTCAATTAAATTTGTTATTGATTAATAAAATAATAATATAATACATTCATAATCGCAAATATTCTATTTTTTAAAAATCTTGTGAACAACTTTAAAGAACATAAGAAGTAAATAAAGTAATATACTTTGTTATATTTTTTTATCTTTACGTAAGAGTAATCAATTCGAATAAAAATAGACCTATCATTTAATATTTAATCGAACCACACTTTACAAGACAAACATATAATATCAAAGCATATGACAATACAAAAATAAAGACTCCAAAGGCTTATAAAATCTACACACGACCAATAATTTATTAATGTAGAACAAACCATTTCAACAATTATTACTGTTGGAAATACTTCATGTTAACACTCCTCCTCATCCACAGCATATGCAGTGCACCAGCACCATACAAGATCCTAACTCTCATAACAAACTTGGTGCAAGTTGAAGAGTCTCTTAACAGAATTCTGTTATAATAAGTGCCAGCTCATCCATTCTGTTTTAGTCTTCTTTGATGTGTATATATATAGGCCTTGTACATGATGTATAGCATTCATTCAGAAATTCTTTCTCTCCTTCTGTAAAATGTAATATCCTAATTCATGAGTAATAAAATCATTCTTATTTAGCTGCTGTGTTCTTGATTGAGTCTTGCTGGTATGGAGCTGGTTTTATCATGGTATCAGAGCAGGAATTGACTCTACATCTGCTCCATTAATCCTTCTCAAAATTTCAGACGATCTTGAGTAATTTCTTTCCTAAACTTTTGTTCGTTCTTTCTTCTGTTCTTGAATATCAGTTTTCTGTTTCTTTTTGCTTGATTCTTGTTTTTTTTTTTCTTCTTGTCTGATTCAATGGCTACAACTCAAAATGATTCTGAACAACTTGACAAAACACAAAATCCTGGTAGTGTTTACTACCTCCATCCATCCGATCATTCCACAATGAAACTCGTTACTACTCCTTTTAATGGAGTAGGTTTTGCTGACTGGAAACGCTCCATAATCATAGGATTAATTGCTAAAAACAAAATGGCTTTTATTGATGGCACCCTAACTAAACCAGCAGCAAGTTCACCAGATTTCAAAGCATGGGAAAGATGCAACAATATGCTTATAGGTTGGATCATGACATCTCTTGAGAGACCTGTGGCAAGGAGTGTAATGTACTATACCTCAGCAAGAGATATTTGGCTGAATCTTGAGGAGCGTTTTGGTCAATCATCTGCTGCACAGTTGTATCATGTACAACAAGATCTTGCTGATCTTATACAAGGAGAAACTACTGTTGCTGAATACTATACCAAAGCTAAGGCACTTTGGGATGAGTTGGATAACATCAATCCTTTTGCTATTTGTACTTGCAATGGTTGTTCCTGTGATACAACCAAAAGAAATCTGAAACAACTCCATGACCAGAGGCTTATCAATTTTCTGATGCGTCTTGAAGAACGTTTTTCACAAGCACGAACTAATATACTCATGATGGAGTCTTTACCTTCTCATTCTCAGGTTTATCGCATCCTAACACAAGAAGAGCGTCACAAAGAGATCAATCAGATGGCTCACCAAACCACTAATTCCATGGCGTTTAATGCAGACAAAAGGAAGTATAATGCTTCTAATTCACACAAATCATCTTTTTCAGGCAAAAGAAACAACTACTACTGTGAACATTGCAAGATTTCAGGCCATTCACTTGAAAGATGTTTCAAGATTCATGGATATCCTCCATCTAACAAGACTCCTTACAACAAACGCTCAGCTGCACATGTTTCCATTGCTCAAACTGCTGAACCTGAGACCTCTATACAAACTGATCACTCAGGTTTTACTCCAGCACAATACCAGACACTCCTTAAACTCCTTGGCAAAACAGAAGGCACAGCAGCTTCATCTGAAATTCCTAAAGCTGATGAACCTTACTTAGCAGGTACTTCCTTACTTGCATCTCATCTCAGCAATACTCGTTGGATATTTGATAGTGGTGCAAGTGATCATATGTGCAACACTATCAAATTGTTCACTAATATTTGAGATATTGCTAGCAAACAGCACAAAATTATCATTCCAGATGGTACTACCTTGAATGTGTTGAAAGTTGGTGATATACATTTGACTAAGGATCTCTTCCTTAAGAATGTTCTTTTTGTTCCTGAGATTCAATTCAATCTCATATCTGTGAGTAAACTTACTCTTGACAACAATATCTCTTTGATTTTTTCACACAATGCATGTTCTGTTCAGGACCATTTGATGAGAAAGCCACTGCCTCTTGGTAAACTTTACAATGGCCTCTATTATACTTTGGGTAAAGACCAGCATATGTTTCTTGAAGACCGAGCTACTTTAAATAATGAGCATACTGCTATCATTGCTTCCTGTAGTGACAAGACAAATTATGTAAAATTACTTCATCTTAGATTAGGTCATATCCCCTTTTCTAGGTTGAAAGTGATGTATCCTGACCTTGATACTAAAAGTGTACAAGATTCTGTAATTTGTTCAATTTGTCCTGCAGCTCGCCAAACTAGACTTACTTTTTCTCCTAGTTATATCAAAACTTCTTCTGTTTTTGAACTATTACATGTAGATGTTTGGGGCCCTTATCATACTAAGACACATTCTGGTCATAGCATGTTTCTTACTGTGGTTGATGATTTTTCCAGATGTACTTGGCTCTATCTTTTGAAATATAAATCCCAATGTGTTACTATGCTACAGCATCTCATCAATTACATTGAGACACAATTTCATACTTGTGTAAAGACTATTAGAACAGACAATGCTAAGGAGCTATGTGAAGGGGCTATGTTGCAATTTTATCTTCAAAAAGGCATTGTCCATCAAAAGAGTTGTCCCCACACCCCACAACAAAACGGTGTGGTTGAAAGAAAGCACCGTCACCTTCTTGAAACTGCTCGAGCACTTCATTTTCAGTCCAACTTACCTACTGTTTTTTGGGGAGAAATTGTTCTATGTGCTGCATACCTCATTAACAGAATGCCCCTTGCTTCTATTGGTAATCTTTCACCATATGAAAGACTGTTTGGTTCTCCTCCTGATAATGGTCACCTTCGAACTTTTGGCTGTTTGTGCTTTACTTCCACTCCCAAACCAGGACGCTCCAAGTTTGACCCACGTGCTGAACCTTGCATCTTTGTTGGTTATCCCCATGGTCAAAAGGCCTACAAACTGTACAACACCACTACTCACAAATTCCTCATCTCTAGGGATGTTCATTTTTATGAACATCATTTTCCTCATCATTACAAAAATACTTCCACCAATCCTTTTTCCCAATTTTATTTACCACTGTCCACCCCATTGCCTTCTTATGATCCTACCCCTCCTCCTCCTAATACTTCACCTAATAATCCACCTGTTACACCTATTCCTCCAACCCTTTCTGATTCTCCTGCCCCTAATCCTACTCCCCCTCCTCCTCTCCGTCGATCTACTAGACCTCATCATAAACCCTCTTACCTCCAGGAGTATTTTTGCAATCTTGTTAGTCACCTTGATTTACCTTCCTCACATCACTCTCTTGTTGCCTCTCATTCACAATGGGCAGAACCTACATCTTATAAAATTGCTTGCAAAGACCCTGCCTGGGTTCAGGCCATGACAGCTGAATTACAAGCCTTGGATGCTAATAATACGTGGTCTCTTGTTCCTCTTCCTCCAGGCAAACGAGCTATAGGTTCCAAGTGGGTTTTCAAGGTTAAACTTCGAGCTGATGGTACTCTTGAGCGCTATAAAGCTCGCTTGGTTGCCAAAGGTTATACACAGGAGTATGGCATAGACTATCAAGAAACGTTTTCTCCGGTTGTGAAAATGACAACCGTTCGTTGTCTCATTGCTACAGCTGCTCACAAGCATTGGCCCCTATTTCAACTCGACATTAATAATGCCTTCCTTCATGGTGATCTCCATGAGGAAGTGTACATGGTTCCTCCTGAGGGTCTTCTCCACCCACCTAACACTGTTTGCAAGCTTAAAAAGTCACTCTATGGTCTAAAACAGGCTTCACGCCAATGGTTCGCTAAGTTGACTCATGAACTCGTTCACCAAGGCTTTACTCAGAGCAAAAACGATTACTCCTTGTTTGTCAAACGCACTGCTGGCTCTATTACTATTGCAGCCATTTATGTGGATGATATCATCCTCACTGGTAATAATTCCTCTATTATCCAACAGCTGAAGGCTCATCTTCATCATATTTTTAGCATCAAAGACTTGGGTTATTTGAGTTTTTTCCTTGGAATTGAAGTGTCTTATGTTCCTGAAGGCATCATTATGTCCCAAAAGAAGTTTACATCAGAACTTCTTCGAGATTCTGGTATTTTGGTCAATAAACGAGCTGTGACTCCTCTTCCAGTGCATCTTAAGCTCCATCAATCAGATTCCCCTCCATTTTCTGATCCTACACTCTATCGAAGTTTGGTGGGCAAATTGAATTTCCTCACCCATACCCGTCCAGATTTGTCATATCCCGTGCAAACCCTTAGTCAATACATGCAATCACCTACTGATCTTCATTTTCAGGCACTTACCCATACCCTCAGTTATGTAGCCAATACAGCTGGCCAAGGCATTTTGTTGAATGGTTCAGATCAGCTCCATCTCCAAGCATTTTCTGACTCTGACTGGGCTGCCTGTTTGGACACTCGAAGGTCCGTTACTGGTTACATTCTTCTTCTTGGGAATTCTCCTATTAGCTGGAAGTCCAAAAAGCAATCTACTGTCTCTAAGTCCTCAGCTGAGGCCGAATATCGTGCTCTCTCTTCCGCTGCCTCTGAAATTACGTGGCTTGTTCGATTGCTTGAAGATATTAATGTCACCAATCTGAAACCTGTTACACTTTTTTGCGATAATCAGTCTTCCATTCACCTTGCTCACAACCCCATCCAACATGAACGCACTAAACATATTGCCATTGATGTTCACTTTACTCGTGAAAAGGTTCTCGAAGGCTTACTCCACCTCACATATTTACCCACTAAACAGCAACTTGCTGATGTTCTTACCAAAGCTTTGCCTTCCACCCTTCTTATACCGTTACTAACCAAACTTGGTATGGTTGACACCACCCCAAGTTTGCGGGGGGATGTTAACACTCCTCCTCATCCACAGCATATGCAGTGCACCAGCACCATACAAGATCCTAACTCTCATAACAAACTTGGTGCAAGTTGAAGAGTCTCTTAACAGAATTCTGTTATAATAAGTGCCAGCTCATCCATTCTGTTTTAGTCTTCTTTGATGTGTATATATATAGGCCTTGTACATGATGTATAGCATTCATTCAGAAATTCTTTCTCTCCTTCTGTAAAATGTAATATCCTAATTCATGAGTAATAAAATCATTCTTATTTAGCTGCTGTGTTCTTGATTGAGTCTTGCTGGTATGGAGCTGGTTTTATCACTTCACATGTGAGACAAGATCCCACATCGATAAAGTAGCGGGCTGTTGACTTGCATATATAGTGGGTGAACTAATCTTCCCATTGCCATATAGTTTTGGGAAACAATGAACCTCACCGAGTGTATGTGCAAGTCAACGCTCTTGACTCGTGGGTTTGTGGGCCCGAGCCCACGGGTGTCCCGTGACCCCACGAGTGGGCCACGGTGAGATTATGTGACGAATTGTCACGGCCTAATAATTACACACTAATTAAGAAAGTTATGTTAAATGTTAAGTGATATATATACCTGAAGTTGTGTGGTTTTTGAGGCCAAAATTGGAGTTTACGAAATTTGGGAGGATGAGCAATGAGAAATAATCTATCATTCCAGTTCAAAGATTTCTGATCTCCTGCAATAAGGGAGGAATTTGCATACCCATTAAAGTATTTGGTAGTGTCCTTCGAGGGAACTGGGCAATATTTTAATTTCTCATCTAAAGGAAGCCCAAAAAATTGCTTCGAAGCATTTAGCAATTCGTCCAACAATGAACTCGTCATCCCATGATTTATCACCTAATCAATAATTACAAAAACAGTTAATTCCTCATCGGTTTTTTATTATTAATTACTCCTGCCTATTCTACCCATTAGTCCCATTGATTTTTTTTCACTATACACTTATCACTCTTAATTTGTATTTTATTCTTAATCTATAAGTTAAAACATAGTCATGTGTGATTAATTGATCATGTTTGATTCGTCTCAATACAAAGATTATTAATATCTACTTTTTATAATTTTTAATTAAAAACAATTAGAGATACTAATGGTTAAAATCTTATCTCGATAAGTGTGAAAAATTAAATGAAACTAATAGGTTGAATAAGAGGTAGTATTATTTAAGATAATGTTTTAATCCATATATGATCTTTTTTTTGGCTTTTTCGTTCCTTTTTCAATACAGGATAAACAGAATTTCTACGGGTAATTAGGAGACGAGGGACTAATTGATCTTTTTGTAGTGTTGAAGTGTCTATTCACTACCAAAAAAATTTCTCTACACTACTCAAAATGTCGGAATATATATATATATATATATATATATATATATATATATATATATATATATATATATATATATATATATGTATGTATGTATGTAGGTATGTATGTATGTATGGTATGTATGTATGTATGTATGTATGTATGTATGTATGTATGTATGTATATATATATATATATATATATATATATATATATATATATATATATATATATATATATATATATATATATATATATATATATAAATATATATATATATATATATATATATATATATATATATATATATATATATATATATATATATATATATATATATATATATATATATATATATATATAATTTTTATTTTAGTAGAAAATTAGTCTAGAATTTCCGACTATTATTAATTGTAATAGTATAGTATAATATTTGTCATATTAGTATAGTATTAGTGTAATAGAAGTAGTTATTTTTAGTCATATTATTATAGTGTTAGTCGCATTAAGTTTATCAAATCAAACTCATTAAAATGAAATAATAAAAGTCATTTAAATGAATTTTTTTTATCAGAATTCAGTCAAAAATTAGTCAGATTACAATAAAAATAATTTTTTGAACAAATTGTAATCAAAAATTAGTATGAACATAGTCAAAAAGGCGGGTAATTTCCCTCCATTTCTCATTTTGAATTTGTCATAATTTTTGACTATGAGGCGAAAAAGTACGAGTTATTAATTGTTTATTAGAAAAACAGTCGGAATTTCCGACTAACCTGAAAGCAACCCCAATGGTTGAGAGCATAGTGAAGCTTGTCAAGTTCATTTTGAGAGTTAAGAAAAGAAAGATCAATTAACAGAGTCTCATCCCAAAGCTTAGAAGAAGCTTCAATGGCAGGAGAAATGGTTTCATTTTTGATAAGGTATCTTTCTGGGATTTCCTTTCCATTCTGGGAAATCTCTTGTACCAATCTAGATGTTATTTTTTGTTTATATTGAGCTTCATCCATTTCATAAAACTGATATATATATGTATTCTTAAGCTTTCTGGTATAATTGATAGCATATATATAGAAATTATGTCCTCTCCGTGAAGGGTATGAGTTGCCGTCGTCCTTTCCTCCCCAGACTCTGCTCATAGTATGCTATGAGCGGAATATACTGGGTAGGATGATGATGATGATATATATAGAAATTATGATGTTATTGCATTAACTATTGTACTCATACACTTGATTGTTGTTTAGCTAAATGCCTAAATGCCTAAATGCATGCATATCTTATCATTTGATTAGATCAAAATAAATGATGAATGATCTAGACCCATTGGAGCAGGGATTTTTTTGCATATATGCTTCCTCCGTTACATAATACTCGCTGCATTTTCTATTTTTGGGAAATTTCATATTATTTGCTGCATTTTCTTTTTTAGTAAAAGAACCCAATCATTTAAAGTTATACCTTCTTCTATTTTTATCTTACTCTATATCTAATTACCCCTACTTTTCTTTTTCATTTTTCAACAAATAATATTAAAAAATTAAAAAAAAAAACAATTTTCCACCTATTGCTCATCATTGCACAGTAATTTCTCAATCTTTGTGTCCATGCTATGGTAGCAAATAAATCAGAACAGAGGAAGTATATATCCAAAAATTGTTGGAAAAATAATCTATATGTAATTCATATTGAAAAACTAGAGAGAAATTGACTAACTATAAGTTTGATAGTCTATAACTTCTATTATCAATTGTTTTTAGCTTAGACTGAAACCTTTTTCGATTTGTATGCAGTTAACTCTCCTCTTATACGAGTCTTAAGTCTTGTTGTAACAAATTTATTATTAATATCTTATTATAAGATCAAAGTAAGATTAATTTGTGAATTACAATTTTAAAGTTTAACATTTTTTGTGAATTATAGTGTTAATATTTATTTTTTGCGAATTACGGCCACTAAAGTATTAAAATTTACAGGTTCAGACCAAAACAGATAATTCCGACCATTTTGGTGGTCGAAATTTGAGATTAAGTGGTAAGAGTTTCTATGTTTTGGCAAAGAATGTGTAAACTTTGATACTTTGATAGTTATGATTCGTATGACTATAATTCGCAAAAATAGTGCATTTTTAGGCTTTTAATCACAGATTAGAGTCCGAGACTCATCCTTTCCTTGATCAACATCATCTCAATTATGATCATTGTCTTTACACATTGAATTTTGATTTTATAATTTGATCATACGCAAGTTTTGTATTTTGCCTATGATGATGATTATTATCCGACTATACCTTTTGATTTCCACGTGAAAAAGATGGCTTTCAAAGATTTCGTGCATGCCTTTCACGTGGACGACTCACGAGTGTGATGTGATCATCCCTTTTCTTTATCCTTTGATATGATACTCTATGATGCGTCTTTTACTGCCTGTTTGGTAGGTGATGATAAATAGTGGTAATAAGAATGAAAAATTAATATAATTTTGATTTAAAACTTCTCTTGGTTATACCTTTATGACTATACTTGTCCAACTTTAATCATATCATTTTCTTAAAAAAAATTATTCTAATGCATTACAATTGGAAGAAGTAGTATTAGGTAGTAATAGAAATTTGTAAATAATTTTTTTTGTGATCAAAGTTTCATTACCATAGTAATATTATGTAATTTTCAATAAAATTTTGCACTATAAATTATTTTCATGATCACCATTTAATACCACTAATCAATCAGGAGTTTTCACTTAATTCCAAAAGTTTTCAAATAAAATGATCAAAAAGAACAAGTCTAAAAGGACGAAAGTAATACTTTATGATATTAGTTTTTTTTTTTAATAAACTTTAAGATATTAATTATTATTTCGCTACTCGACAATAAATTTGCAAGGCACAAATTTGTCCTTTGCTACATAAAATTTATGAGATCATTTATACTTTTTTTTTATTTCATTATTCTTGTTATATTTCACTTTTCACATAATCTAGCAACTAGCGTGTTATTTTAATTGTGTATAAATTAAATTATCTATATTTTTATGTTTTGTTTTATAAGCATTATAAATTTACTTTTCACGTAATCCTGTGTATAATCTTTATCATTTATATATTAAATTATGTAAATCTAAATATTATAAAATGTTAATATTATTAAAATATGAAATTATATGATTCAAACAAGATCTCTCTTGATAATATTATTTCTTACACATTATCCGTACTAGATAAAATAAAATTTTATCCGTAATATATAAAATAAAGTTGCACGATAAATAGTGTCATTTATGATGTAGCAAATATTTCAAAATTGAAAAATCGTGTATTTCATCAACATTCAAGAGTGATTTAGTGAATTAGTGATTTCCAAAAAAAAAAAGAGTGATTAAGAGGATTAACAACTTCAACTCTTGAATAATCTTGACAATAAACTCTAGCTAATTGGGAATAATAATGATCTAAATTAAAATGATCCAGTTTTGTAAATTAGGGGGATATGCAAAAGCTTACTATAGGCCTTATTTATAATGATTATATACCCTTTTTATTTAAGGTGTTTTAAATATTATTTTGTAAAACTAGTTTTTATGTGAATATATTGAATTACTTTCATTTGATTTCCTACTTTATTTTAGTTGATAGGACATCTATGATCTAACACAAATAAACTTGTGTAGTGTGATTTTCTCCATTAATTAAGTAAAACTAGTTTTCTTTTTTTTTTTTGAAAGGAAGTAAAACTAGTTTTTGAAACACTTATTCAATGTTAAAATGATAGTTATACTCACAAATTAAAGTAAAAAATTGTAGTGATAAATGATAGGAATAAAATTTAGTTTAAACTCTTATTTAAGTATGTTTCTATTTTCTTACTTTAAAATGATATACATATTAAATATTAATTAGACCTATAAAGACTAATATATGTAGCTAGGGTTTTCAAGAATTCGCTATATTGTTTGCAACTGTCGACTCAAATCTATAATGTCACAAATAAATATAAATTAAGAAAAATAAAATCTTTTAGATAATATATGTATGTGTATTATATTGTTAAATAATAAATTTAATAGAGGAAAAAATAAAACCATAAATATTAAAATAAGTTAGTGAAAAAAAATTTAAAAACCACAACTATTAAATAATATTATAAGAAAATTACTGAAAAACATATGAAAACTATAAGCAATAATAAATATTAAAATAAATCGAATGGAAAATATGTGAAAACCATAAGCATTATTAAAATATTAAAATAAAAATGAATAAGATTATGTTCAAAACTTGTAATAAAAATAGAACACAAATTCTTGTGAGAGACCATTTTTAATTGGATCGGCGCATTAGATATTTTACAAGATATTGTAAGTAGACATTAAGAATGATGTAGTAAACATTTAAGATATTAAAAATAGGCACAGTAGGTAAGCATTAAGGATAATACAAGTAGGCATTAAGATTACGGTAAGCAAGCATTAATCTTTGATGGGTTGGGCTTAAGGTCTTTCAAAAGACGAAAATTTGAAATAGATAAGAGCCTAAATAAAAAAAAGCATGTAATAAGATCCAAATCAAATTTATTCCAAATATAAGAGTCTGATACCGTAGAGCACAGGTTCAGGTCTGTTCGCATTTACTAAGTGCGAACAGTAATAAACTGCTCAAAAAAAATCAAGTATCTCTTCGCACTTAGTAACTGCGAACAGGTCAAACAGGGTTAAAATACTGATTTTAAGACTAGAGTTGTTCCCACTTACTAAGTTGGAACAGACTGAAAAGCACAAACAATTTGTTCGCTGTTACTAACAGCGAACAGACTGTTTGCGTTTTTCAATCTGTTCGCACTTAGTAAGTGCGAACAGCCCGAACCTAAGGTTTGCGGCTTACACGCTTAGTTTTTGAATAAGTTTCATTTTGATCTTATTGTATACTTTTTTTGATAAATAATCTTATTTATTTCAAATTTTCCTCAAAAGACTAGCTATAAATAGAAATATCACAAATAAAACAATGCAAAATAACAAATGAACATAAGGGAGTATAAAAATAACACTATTAACTATTTAAGTATTAACTTTTGCAGTTTATCTACATATTTACACTAAAAAATTTAATATTTCACAATCTATTACAGATTATCAAAAGGGCCATTGAAGACTCTAGAATCTATGAAAACTTGCCATTTTCCTTTGTAACCTAAAAACAAGAGAACTAGAAAAGCCATTAATAACTCAATAAACCGACAGAATAGCCATTGACACAAGAAAAAAATGGGAATTGCATTATACTATATTATAACAAATAATACAAAACTATACAGTAGATCACTATATGTTTCACTTTGATTCAAAAAGAATCAGATGTTCAAATAAATAGGCGAATTCAGCATCTTTTTGCAATGTGCATACATACAATTGAGTTAGAATTTGAATTGAATTCAAAATTTTCCCCTTCACAGGGTCGTCAGTTAGGATTTTATCTGGTGATATAAATTGTATGCTCGACCTGTAAAGAATGACAAAATGAATTCTTTGAATCAAATCATAACTTGATATGGAATTAAGCTAGTTTCTTTGCACGGCCGCTGGAAGGTCCTGCGGCATCTTTTTTGGATACGGCATCCTCAGGTTTCCGAGCCCACGCTGGAGCTCGATCAGGCTCATAACGGTAGTCGTAGAACAGTTCTTCCCCACCATTTATTCGTTCCTTTGCAAATATGCCCACCCGATGATCCCCAGCAACCATAATAACCTGCCAACACACGGAACTATCAATTAATTTTGGCATACCAGTGAATACAAAATGAAGACTAGATACAAAACAAAGGTGGAATGCATGAGTAACAGTGGCGAAGCCAAAACTTTTAGTAAGGGTGGGAAAAAGGACTAAACTATAGTTGTTCGAGGGGCCAAAATTCTGAAAGTTCCTAATAGCTATTATCATAAAAGGGAAAATTCAAAATATGAGGGGGTCTGTGGACGACCCCCGCACCCCGCCTATGAATGCGGTAATTAGACTGAGAGATAACCCCACAAGTCAAAATTACAAATACAATCACCCTATTTATTGTCCATCCCACAACCATATGGAGCAAGCATTTCTCTGCACAATAAGCAATTCATATATTGATCTTTCTCTCCTCTAGTCAAAAATACACACTTCCATGTAGGAAAGGCAAAACTGACGACATGTTTGACATTAAATTAAGGACAGGCCTTAAACTTTAGTGGATGATTTTGTACTGAACATAGTGAACAGATCATCCCACTAGGCTGATGAGCAACATAAAACTTCCATTTATCTGATTGATGTCATGTAGATAGGCTAGAACTTGTAAAGAAATAAGCATTCATCCAGCCATACATTGAAGACTAAGCACTTTAAGCCATTACCTTCCTGAGAAATTGCAATTCACAATTAGCATTCTTCATATACAAAAAAAAAAGCAGGAGATACCTTTGCATAACAATTTGGATCAGGGGAGTGGTTGGCAAATTTCAACTTGTCCCCTTTTCGGTAAGCATCAAGAACAAACTGCACAGTTAGTAAATAAATGTTAGAACTCATTAAGACAGAATATGCAAAATGAAGTTTCATCTAGAACTAAGAAACTAAATATATGATAAAATCATTTCCACGACAAACCTGGTCATTTAAATTGAAGAGAAATGAAGAATTTTCACGATCATATATCTTGCCACGTTTGTCAGCTTCCCGATGTGAGATTAACTCCCCAGTGTATTCTCCGAGGTATTCATGTTTTGCAACACCATTCTGGAAAAACAAGTATAAAACTTATATGTGCCATTCAAAAGAAAATGAATTCAAGTTGACTGTAAAATATAGTCACCTTAAGAAAAGCTCCCCAACCAGAAACATCAGACCTACCAAGTAGAACCTGTACAATACAGAAAACATAGTGTCACAGCTGGCATAAGAAAAATATAAAGGCTGCAGTGTACCGCAAAAGAGCAATATCTCTAGATAATAGCTTGAAAGTTATTTCTCATTCAAATAGGTGAAGATAGGCATCAAACAAATAAGGCAGCGTAAGAAACATTGCAGAGAAAGGTAACTGATGAAAGGAAAATACCCTGCTGGTAAGTGCTAACTAAATAACAGCGAAAAACTACATGAAACTTCAACAGGTAACAGCTTAGCAATCAAACAGTTATAATGCAAATGACCAGATGCTATCTATAACAGCCGCTGCAAACCCTGGTAATGGGAAAAGAAACATGCTTAAAAGTTATAAACAGGCAGAAATCATGGATATCCAGTATCCACATATAATTATGAAGACGCTTTCCTTCCCCAATTGTTGCCCACCTGCATTTAGTAATCCTAACTTAATTTCTTACGTTCATGTTAAAGAATCTTGTTCACTATTTCTCTCACCAACCAGACATTCTTACTTTACAATCACAAAACATCTCTTGCTTCTCTCATCCACAATTCTTAACCTCTGACAAATGCAGACTATTAGACAAGGTAACTTCTCCAAGCTCAAGCTACCAGAAGTTAAAAGCTAGTTCTACAACACGACTTCTGATAATTTAGTTTATAATTTACCATCACTTTAAGATCACAGGGCATATACATATAATATCATACAATTAAAATTAAGGAACAATACAAATACATTGTGCAACTTAATATCCTTTTGCTTCAAATTTTCCATATCTAATCTGGCATCTTTCAATATTTCAACCATTCACTTGCTTCTAAATTTACATATTATTTTCTGTTTACAGCTCTTTTTCAATAATTTCACCCATCAAAAACCCTATCCTCAGTCTAGGCCTTAGTAAGTTAATTCAAAAACTTATTAGAACTTAATGTAGATGTAAATCGAGTAAAGAACAAGCCTTAATAAAGAGTAGGAAGTGAAGTTTCATATACCCGCTGCTGCTGCTTGAGCAAAAGCTTCATATTTCTACAACCATAATTGTCACCTCTTTGATTCGGGATACCAAGTGTACCATCACCACAACTGCAATTGAAAGTGAAAATGACAGTAAATGTTAGCATGGACTCGAGTAATGCATCCTAGGCCCTGGCACCAGGGTGCCTTTTGGTCTAGGCTGCTGTTAATGTGTATATACATTTCGCCAATTTCTTTAGTCAATAACACTTGCAGAATTTCTTTTCCACCACAACAATTAGAGTAACTCACTTTAACTTACAGGACATGTGAAACATAAAATTGATTCTATAATCATACAGCAATTCCAAGATATATATATATTAGAGTAACATTTCATAATAATCTAAGATATGTTCTTTTTAAGAAAATGGAGTATTTTGAGAAGATAATTTAACCTTCAGAGTTCCAGATTATTATGACAATATTATCCAAATAGTATAGAATACTTTTACTTAATCAATACTAGAAATTGAGTCATAAGATTATTTTTAACAACTTTTCCTAGATCAAACACTTTTGTTTATAAGAGGATTAATCATGAGCATGTAGCAGCATTTCCCCTCACTATACAAGCATACAACAGCATTACACAGCCCCAATGCGACTACAATGGCTCCTCACTAGACAAAGTAAGAGGGATTGAATGTACATGGCCTTAATTCTAGTATTCCTCTGTCCCAAGTTTGCTGCATTTCTTCCCATTTAATCTTTAAATATTGTCTCATTTGGATAGAGGGAGTGAGGGACCATGGTTAGGACTTAGCAGATAGAAAAAAGAGGAGAATAAGTAAACCATGTAAGGGATGAAAGATGAGAGAGAAAGCGGTTTGGGCCATATACAGTGGCTCAAAACCAGATAAGAAAATATGGAAAATTAAGCGGGATGACCAAATATGAAATTGTGGCAAACCTAGCAGGACAGAGAGAAGCATAACAAAGATTGTTTCAGTTGACCCTTAACATCATATATGCTTCGCACATAAAAAAAATGCTAGCCTTTAAATATACAGCGAACCAAAATCCATAAAATAAATTCATTAGAACACCCAAAAAAACCTAAAAGAGAAATAAAGAAGAAAAAAGAGAGAAAATAATGTGGTGGATGCATGCATCAAATGGCATCCAAGTCAAAGACAAAAGGGCAACCAGCTTCTTAGCACATAGCTAAACATCTATGGAAAAATCATACAAAGTCATCAATTACCAAAAGTTGCTTCACCATCTATTCACAAGTATTTGCAAGACATGTAAGAATCGCATAAAAAAGTGAGAAACAACAAGCCAAACTATTCTTTAAAATTTTTCAGTGAAGTATCAAGCAGTTGTGACTTGAGAAAGAAAGCAAAATTATTTTGCTGAGATAATTCTATGACAAACCACAGATTTTGCGCATGATACTCCAATATTGTTCCTACTCATCACAATAAATCCTATGCAACTTTATCAGCAGGGACCTGTACATTTAATTTATTATGCTTACCTAACCCAACAATTACGACAGACATCTGGATCACATTCCCTATCGGCAGCAAAGCAAGGACATTGACGACTTCTGCACTGACTTTTAGCACAGTGGCAACCCCGGAATCTGTTTTTGCAGCTCTTAGGACACCTATACGAAAGGAGCAAAGTAACAGTTGATGAAAAAACCATCAATAAGATAAGTCAAGTTTGGGAAGTAGTTCCATTTATTAAACAAATGTTTAGAATTATAAGTCTGTTGCACATAAATAAGTGTTAATCTCGTCAAGATTGCGGTAACGGTCACAAATCAAGATGTCGCCAAAGGGGCACGTCGTGGTGTCACGACTTTTTCGCGAACAATGCACCGTGACTTATTAATTTTAAAAGAATTCTTCTATAATAGTAAAACAAGTTTTCTAGAAAATATATTAATATTAAAGCTTAAAATAAAACTTTAAGAACCTAATACACTTAAAAAAACATAGTAATGGCCATTAGCCCATGATTTTAACTGATCGGTTACACAACAAGGTTTTGTGGTTCGGTAAGCTAAAAATCCATTATAAAGCAGCTGTTATGTAATGTAACGGCCTCACTTTTATTCCATGGTCTGCTGTCAAATTTGGCATGTATATGAACATAAAACAAACTTTTATCAGATGTGGTGAGAGCCATAATGGCAAACATGATAGGCAGGATTCAATCCCCAAGTCATCGGTACCAACCCCACATGATGTTACCAACTAAACTATTCAGCACCCACTCTCCACATGAAGTATAAAACAATTTTTTAAACTTCAGTAATTTGTAACTCTATATAGTATCCTTAGGCAGAAAGAAAGAACAGTTTTCTATACCAGATCAACTTCAAACTTCTATGAACTCAAAAAAAAGAAATATGAAGCACGCTGAAAACCAACCCGCAGTATTTTTCACAGCATGTGCCATTTAAGAGGCATGGACACTGCTTTCCACAAGCAGTTCCACACCCACAAGGATTATATTGACGACAAGGCTGATCTTTCCTCTCTGAAATCCGTTTTCTAATTGAATGATAGCCAGTAGACTTCCAAGTGTACTTCAAACGACGAACTCTACCTCTCCTCCGAACATATCTTGATCTTCCCCTGTCTTCATCGCCCTGAAATTTGTAGTATGCACCAAAATAAGGATACAATATATACAAGAAAGTCTTCCAACTGTAACAAGACCAGAAAACATCAACTAACCATAGCTTCAGAGCAGTCAAGATTAGTTCCATCTTCACCAATTTGACCGGATAGCTTAGTATTCAAAAGAGTCATGTACTGGTAGACCTCTGAACATGTCTTCAATCCATTTAAAAGGTTTCTAGAGATCAAACAACTGCACGAGGGAAGAAGCGAGATAAGCATTGAAGATCAATGATTTCATAACGGTAATCTTCCCATTGCAGTCTCAATTGAAGATCAACCAGACAACCAATAACTAGCAATCTTTTGAATTTAAAACCTACCAGCTGAAACTCAAAATAAGACTAAGCTACCTCTCTTCTGTTACAGCAGGCTTTTAACCAGTAAATTTAGACCTTTCCAGCTTCATTATGGCAACAAAAGAATATATTTTATACTTTTAAAAATTCAAGAGTATCTAGTAGTAAATTAAAGCCAAGTTCATTCAGTCCTAGTATCTGCATTAGCTTCCATTAGTGGACTATAAACATGCATTAATATCTCTACAAAAAGAACTCATTTTTCCTACACAGATTAAAAGTTTACGTTCAGATGTTCGAAAAACATGATCATTCACTCAATGGCTTTTCTATTTAAGCCCAAATAAATTAGTTCTGAAAATGAAAAGCCTGAAACGGATTTTAGGTGAACTCAATGAACACATAATTAGTTAATACTTAAGAACCCAAAAATAGAAATATACAAAACAGAAGAAATGAATTACCTGTTCTTGCCAAAGATCTCCAAACCCTTTTCATAGAGCGATTTTTCAAGAGCCTTCCAAGATTTATCATTATTTAGTTCTCGTTTCCCTGGGCTTTCATCTACAAGTTCCTCCTTCCTTGACACATAATCCAAAATACCAGTAGACTGACTGTTTGATGCCATAATTAGAGGATCACTAGAGCCCCCACAATTTATGGATTTGGAATTACACAAGGCAAGGGAACCTTTCTTTGACCTTTCATTAGTACTCAAATTCCCTTTCTTATGTGGAGATGAACTTGCAAATTCATCTTCTTTCCGTGTCCGGGAACGAAGTTTAATATCTCTGGACACAGTAGGTCCAGGGCTAGCTGAATCAGCATCTTGAACCAGTATTTTCTTATGCCTCTTCTGAATAGCAACAAGTATTTTTTCAGCAGCACGCTTGTTCCTACTTTTCCGAGCACCAGATTTCCCGCCAGACTTGCTCTTATTCTGGCCAATACTGGTGTTATCTTGAGCAAGTTTCTCATCCGAATCACTACTATCGGATGCATTTCTAGCATTTGACGAGGCACTTTCACTTTGAGTAGATTTCCCCTTTCGCTTGTTTGAGGATCCAGTAGACTTCTTCCTTGGTGAGACCTCAAACGAAGCATCATTTAAAGGGCCAAGATTTGCTTCAGAGCCAACACATTTTTTAGAGTTGGCTGCAGAACTCTCTTCACATTTGGAGACCTGCATGAAAAAATTGTTGTCAAGTACTCAGTATCAGAAACCTATCTTTTCAAATAAGAACAATTTTCCCTACCCAAATAGAATACATACCAATCGATAGCAGTGTGGCCCACATGGTACATTTGCCTCCTCTGAAGAACTCCATGGGTGCAGTTTCTCAGTCTATCATTTAAGAGTAAAGAAAAGACCTGCATAAGCCCATAGGAAAATGAAAAATACATTAAACATCTAACCATACACTAAGATCTTACAGGAAATATGAGATCCTGCGAGCATCCATGCAATCTACAATCAAAAACCTGCAAATACAGATGACAACAAAAGGTTAGGTTAAGGTAAGCAGCCTTCACTAGTCTAAAAAATAGAAGGTTAAAGACAGTAATTACATAACACCGGCGACAGAACAAATTGTCAAAAGAATCCAGAGCTCCTTCCAAATCTTTCTCAATATACGGGTTTAAATTTTCTAAAGTCTCGACAGTATCCCCATCCATTAGACCTGCCTTGGCCTTCTCTTCCTCACAAAGAACTTCATATCTTGCCTGTATAAGATGTTCGATGGTGTTTCATTTCTCTGTAAAGCAAGCACAAAAAGAATGGGAAACAGCTGGACTGAAGTTCACACTCTGACCAGTTTATCAGATGGCATGTAACAGTAACAGCCACAATCATGAATAGCAACTACTTGAAAAGGGCTCCTCAATCTCATTCATACCTTGATATCACTAGGTTTTCTGGAAAAGCACTGCCCGAGCAAATCCAAAACTGCATCTGATAAACCAACTTGCTGCACTGTCATGCTAGCAACAGGCAAACAACAGTGAGACCGGATGATACAGATAGCTGGAGAGATCTAATCAGCACAATTCTTATAAGATGTTAACCAAGAAGAAATGGGAATCCGCCAATATATAAATCATTATGCAAGGCCTTTTAGATATAACATCATGAGAAGTGTATCCAGCATAAATATAGATCTTTTATTATACACTATGTTGTCATGTAACCAAATGCCTTAAATTGAAAAATATATACCATATGAAAGTAACAGAAGACAGGTCAGTTTGACTTGGAAAATTTTATGGGAAGCGTACGGACAGGAATAGACAACACTGGCAAAGATGCAGGGCAGTAAACAAATGAAACCTCATAAGTTGATACCAATAATCCTTTGAACATTCTCAAATATGCAGATGTAGGAAATTTTTATCAAAAGAACACATTTTTCAAACTTTGAAATATATGAGTTTTAGTAGTAAATTCTAGAAAAGTTCAACGATTCTTATCTACATCAGTTTCCATTTAATTGACAAAAAAATGCATTCAATTATATTTATATACAAAAAGGACTCATCATTTTGCCTGATGAAGCACACTGTAAACTCATTAAGAGATGTGCTAAGTGCTAACAACGTAACTATGGTCCATAATGCCCACATCAAATAAAAAAATTTAAAAAAAAAACCCATTGAATTACAGGCATAAATGAAAAAGATTGTTTGTACCTACCGCAGAATGTAATCTTCTGATCGAACAAATTCCTTCTTGTCTTCCTCTTCTTCAATCACTTCTTCCTCACTGTCACTGCAAATCAAAGCTTCCCCGCCAGTTGGATCATAATAAATTCTCCTTCGACCTACTACAGATTGGTCTTCTGTCATCCTTTGGTTTCTGCAAGATAAAAAAGCACAATAAAAAATCCTCAAAGTGGACAATGTTATAGAAAGAAAAGCAACCACAGAGGAATTAGAGCACTCTAGTAGGATTTAGTACCCATAATTTATCAACTTTGTTTAGCTATTTGAATAAATTAATTTATTACATACATTACAGGGCATTTGGACTGTGGAAAAATTCATGATTGCGGACGGTCTCGGTTTTGCGAAAACAGCTATAAAGACTTAAAGAGTAAGAACGCCGGAAGTGTGAATTTGAAAAAACCAAAATCACATAAGAGTTGGGGTTTTTATATGGTTTTTGGGCCTAAAAAGAATTTCACTTTGTGGTGCAAACTATTAAGAAAAATTTATAAAACTAAGACAGACGATTAAGCCCTATATTAAGAGTTTGAATGCCTTTCAAGGTCCTTGAGAGTTATGTATAACTAAATCTGAAGAGATCTTTCAAATCATAGTTTAACATACTACTCCCTCCTATTCACCCTATTAGTCTTATTTCCTTTTTGGCTAAGTCGCCTTCATACCAATTCCAGCTTGGGTTAGGTACTTTTACTTATTTACCCTATAACTTATCATTTTATTTGGTGCCAAATCACCATAAATGTCTCATTTCTCTCTCCTACTCAAGTGGTCTCAACCACTTAATAGCTAGTAGGGCGAATTGGAGGTCTTTTATGTATTTAATAATTCCATTTCAGATCAACGCTACCTAACTGTAGCAACATGACAGCATTGTGAGGTTAAAAATCTACTAAATAGCTTCCCACACTAAACAAAACATATTGCACTACTGAGCACATGAAAAACATGCAAGATTTTTCTCTCCTATGTTCATAACTTCCTTTAAATGTAATCATTCAGTTCAGTTTTGATTCTACTTTCTGTGTCTACTACAAACTACTCCAGTGAAATTTTAATCCTTTTAACAATTGATCTAACTGAACTAGGCAAAAAGTCCAAACCCCTGCACACTTCTATTCACACATAAAAAGAGAACATGAACAATTCACAACCAATTGAGGTATTCTAAACTAACAAATTGTATAACGGTTAAACTAAACAATAAGGTATAAAGTTCCAGTTCATCTTCCACAAGAAAAAATAAAGTGATTACTAAGCTATTACATGTGACATGAATTGTTCTTTTGGCTTAAGATATGCTTGAGAATAAGGAATTAAATAGGGAATAAGGCAATTAAAAAGATGTGAACTCAATCAATAAAAAATTGTAAAAGGTTTATTAAAGACTGAAGTATAGTGAACCTAAGAGATTACAAACAATCCAATAGTAAAATCAAATGTTTTTGCTATGTAGTTCAAGCATTATTCATTCAAGTCTTCTATACAACAATAAATATAATATTTTTAGGGTACTTGAACAAAATTTGTAATCAAAACCAATCAGTAACAGCTAATGTAATCAGCAATAAGCAAGTAATCTAACTTGCATTCAGGCTTTTAGTGTACTACATCACACAAGAGGAAACACTAAGAAAATGTTTACTTCTAGTAATTAAAAAAAAAAAGAAATTACAAGGGTCAGAGTGAAGACCAGCTAGTGAAGATTTAGGCTAAGAATTTAAAGATAGAACTCTAAAATAAAAACTTAAAAACATATTAAAGCCCAAATGAAAAATTAGGAAGTACTTAACTCATAGACTTCACAACTAAGACTAAGGCTTCCAGCCTAACAATTCTTTACATAAGCTTTGGAATACATTTAACATGGCTACCATTTGGTCAATTTGGTTAGAACGAACCCGTCATATTTTTAGAGACTAGTAGAAATTATGTGCGAGAAAATTAAATTCTAGCATCTTTGGATGAAAGCTTTTGGATTTTTGAAATGATGTTTCGTTGGGGATATTTATCGAAAAGACTAGGAGTTATTCTGTATGTGCTTTCATGGACAGAACATCTTGTCCCTTAGGTGTACTTTCTATTTCCATTAATGTATATTCTTTGTCAAAAAAACAAACTAAGACCGAGGCTAAGATATTGAGCAGTGGCATCCACTTATATCCTAATAGAAGATAACAAGTCTCCTTTCTCCACTGCTTTTCAAAACACTCCTAATGTAAGCTTCCATATATTTTGCATCATCATTTATAAGCAACATCATGAAATCTTTGAATCTTTGTTACGTGGACTTGGGAACTCATAACGGTAGGTGTCTGGGTGTCCAACTCAGCTAAATTATGGTTTATAACAATATTTATGGTCCAAAATAAAGTGCCCAAGTCTTGTACACATGTCCGAGTGTAGAGGATCCCACAGGGGTACTCAAGCGAAATAAAGAATCCGGGTAAAATAGCTTTGAATAGCTAACCTAATCAAAACAGCTAACAAAACCAAAATGTACATAACGCAACTTGATGTTAATGTAAAGTAACATCCATATTATAAGCCAATGAACACACCTGTCCAAAAATATCCATGTTGTATAAGGCGGAAGTCTCTTGACTTCAGGAAGTTTAATAGCTCGAACCGTATTCTTCACAGGGACAGAAGCCCCTAAAAGAACAGCTGAATCTTCATGTGAACCATTGCTATCATCATCATCATCTTTGTTACCAACTCCAAGACCATTGTGCATTTTAATGGCACCGTTTTGCCGTTTAAGTAATAAATTTGCATTCTTTTCCAAGTCAAAAGGTACAACGTTTCTTCGTTCCTTCGCTAAAGTCACTCTAGACAACTTCTGCCTATTATCTTCGATTGAATTCTAAAAATAAAACATAAAGCTATGAGCACATATATCATTCAAAGTATGCCGGGTAAAAAGAAAATGCCTCTAATCAACCAAAATACTTTTCTCAAAAGTTTCACATTTAAGTAATTGTTTTACACGAGCGTATACATTCATACATTCATCATGTAATACTTTCCATAAGTGTCAAATGATACAAACAAACAAGGTTATTGATAAAACTTCTCCAGAATTTCACATCGAATTTCGTTCAAAATGCACAAAAAAATATAATTTTTCTAATTGCATTCAAAATGCACCTTGATATAAATTTGACGTTGAGCTTCGACTTGTTGCTTCAACGAATCTATAACCTTGATAATCTCTTTCGGCATGACACTAACCGTCGCAGGGTCCGATATCTGAAAATCAACAGAAAAAACAGGAAAAAAAAAACAGCAAGTTCATCTAAACTAAATTCCAGCAAAAATTGATGATAAATCTAAGAAAAAGAAGAACGAAAGAAAATTACCAGTGCATCCTTGACTGGTTCCGATCTGCTAAAAGAAGCAGAATTCGAGCGCGAAGGTTTTGAAGACATCGCCGATGATTACGGATTACTAGGAATTGGCCTAACCGGCGATGGACTTAGAATGCAGATGAGATTCATGCAAATGCGAGTATAACAAATAGAAGGTTGAGATAATGGCGGATCTGGTGCGAGATTTCGAAACCCTAATTTGAAAAGAAAGAGAGTCTTGTAAAAAAATTCCGTGAGGGTTTTTTTTGGAGGTTCTGGCGAATGAGAGAGAAAATTTAGGCGGAAAGAAGAAAAGTGTCCTTAGCGTTTTGAATTGGTTTTAACATTTGGGGTTTGTGACTAAAAATGTTGGTATTACCTTATTAGGATGGAGAGGTAATAAAAACACTATAAAAAGGAGTGAAAATGGTTTTTATTTGATCTTCTAAAAGTTAAAAATGACAACTTAAGATTTAAAAGAATAAATTTTGAGTCCCTACTAATAGCTCGTCTTGTATGAGACTGTCTTACCATGAGAAGAATCTATATAGTAGTCTGTTTTTTCAATTGTTTACTTTAAAATCATTAGTAATCGTTTTAAGATTATGAGTAATCACTCTAAGACTATAAAAAGTGATTATATTAAAATTATAAGTGATCGCTTAATGTTATAAGTGCTCATACTAAGGGGCTGTTTGGTTGGGTTATTTTTGGTAAAAGGTAACGGATTCAGATAAGGATTCTGTTACTTGGTGTTTGTTTTGAAAAATAGGGTAACACTTCCCCTTACTTGGAGGTAATGGAAGCCGTTACATGTTACCGGTCCCAATCTTAGAGAAACAGTTATCCTCCTCCCTCAAACCTATTCTCTCACCCAATCTTTCCCTCACCATGAGCACTTTCCAACCAACAAACACCACCATTAGCAGTGGTCAATTGCATCTCCGCTATCACCGTTGTTGATCGCATCTCCACCAGTCAATGTCGATCACATCTAACACCACCACCAGTCGTCGGCTTCATCTCACCACCGTCGTCGCCAGCCAGTAACCACAACAGAGTCGTTGGCAACGCCACCTTCACCAATCGCCACCACACCCTTACCACCTCACTTTTTCCAACAATTGCACCACCATGCTAGTTACTACCACTTTGCCGATTTGCTTCTCTTAAAGCCTTTGAGAAAGTTAATCCAGTAATTTCCTATCTAGAATACAATGGAGAAAAGTAGAGAAAGAAAGAATGGAAAGGTTATTGATGGATTTTTTTAAAAGACAAGAGAGAGAAAAAAAGGACTCAATTCAGTAAATAAAGCCCCTAATTTATCATTTCGTTTTATACTTTATTAAGTGTTTCCCTTACCTGTAATTATACCAAACAACTATTAACAATAACACTTAACAATACCCTTACCTCTTTTATACTATTCCCTTTCCATTACATTTTCACTTCTTATACCAAACACCCCCTAAGACAAAATGTATATTGAGTCAGTCTTATAGAGATAGTCTCACCATGAGACCGTCTCATTTAAGAATTGGTGCACAACTAATATTTTAAGTGTTATCATTTAAAAATGAGATTTTTGTTCAGTAATAGTATATTGCTTAATAGGACTTACTTGTAAGTTGATTCCATATGTTATTCAACACGAGCTTGACATGTTTTTGAGTCGTGATTTGTAACTTAACATAAATGCAACTATTGTTTCACGTTTAAGATTAACTTGGAATGTGGTTAATCAAACTCCACTTGCATGTTCTACATGTTGTACATTCCTACATGGAAACTCTTAGGGGGTGTTTGGTATGAATTTTTTAATATCAAGTAATAGATTCAATTACCATTACTCCACATTTTTTGTTTGGTATGATGTTAGGTTAATCCAATCACTTTCTTGAGGGTAATGGATACCCTTACCTTGTTACCACTTATTTATGTCAAGTAACAAATTCCCCTTCCATGATCAAGTAATTGTTCCCCCTACATTTTCATACCAAACAACATATAACTACTACCCATACTCTTACCCTTACTCCTCTTTATCATTTCCCTTTCCATTACATTTTATATTCTCATACCAAACATCCCTTAAACTAGTGGATATTTGACATAATCTTACGCGATTAGCTTGACTAGGTATCAAATTGCCCCACAATCAATTCACCTTAATATAGCCAGCAAGTGAACCAACTATTGTCGACATGGCTTGTAATTGTCTCAATTATTATCAAACAAATTAAAATTAAATTATCTCCTGGAAACCCAAGTTCACAGTAGGGAAACCAGTTATAATTCAGTTTGTTACAAAAGGGCAAAAGAATTTTGCAGTATTTACAACAAAGGATCGAGCAGAACATTCAACTTTCTTAAAAAAAAAAAAAAAGAAACCTAAATGCTTCACTATAATTGTACAATTAAATTTTGATGTCAATACATTTGGGACGAAGCGTTTTACAAGCTGGCTAACCCCCAGCCAGATGTTTTGGGAATTTATCGCCTGTCGGAAAAACTGTATGATCCAGAAGCAGTTGATATCATCTGGAACTGGAAGGCGCTAACAAATATGTTCGTCAATGATAAAAGCATGGAACATAATTATTGGCCGTGCCTTGTAAGTTCAATTAAACCTGCAACCAGCACAAGCACTTGTATAATGTTAAAAGAAAGCTAAAGCTTAAAAATCGAGCAAAAACAGAGTATAGCGGTGTGCAACTAAAAGCCAAGCCATAGACGTAAAAAACATTTCTGGAGATTAGATATGAAGCGTATGCTGAATTCTGAAAGTTTACCTTGGATAGAAAGAGCCAGAGACCTGTACATAAAGTTGTTGTCAAAGTAATTTGTTATCTGAGTTTAAAAGACCCATTTGTTCTGTAAGCTGATCCATTCTTTGATGTTTGTCCCACCCATTCTCTAAGGGCTGCACTGCTGTTTGCTCTGTTGGATTTTCTATGTTAGGCATATCTGACTCGTTATCATCACAGGGAATTACATTACGGTTCAAAAACTGTTCCCAGGAGTCATCATCAAGCAAAACATCAATATCCGGAGGTGACAACTTTTCAATGTCAATCGGGCTCGTCCCTTCAAAAGGCGCGGATGACAAATCCATGAATCCATCATCTCCGGTCTCATCTAAAATATAGTTTCCCCTTGGAATATCAACAGAGTTCTGGTCAAGGTCAGGCAAAGCTGGAATCTCTGGTATGATATCAGTTGTCTGAGGAAGAGAAATAGAAGGTAAGGTTTCTGGAATTACCAATCCACGTATGTCAGGGAGCTCTGGAATGGACAGATTTTCAGAACTAGTAATCACAGAAGACATTTCTATCTTAGATCCAAAAGCATCATGACCAACAGCTGCAATATTTGTAGTTGAGGTTGGATAAGCTGGAACCGAAGTTGGAGGGACCTCTTGCAAAGTAACTCCGGATACCCGGTTTGCTGGTATTTCACCCTCCATTACACTGGTCGATGAGGAATCCCCAAAGTAGAATTTATTTGAGCTGCTATTGAAATTATCATCTAATTTCCGTAGCTGACGGAGCATTGCATGAGCAGGATCATTCCCTGAGGGTTGGTACTTCACAATTTGTCCATCAGAAGGAGTCGAGTTTTCACCCTCAGAAACACCATCCTGCTTGAGCCTTCGTTTCTTGTTTGCTTCAGACATGCGCCTATTGCTCTCACTTTGCTGATGTACAAATTGAGCCAAGAATCCAGGTCTTCGAACGACTTTTGCTAAAAATGACATCATTTGCTGCTGACGCTGCTCCATTTCCTGCAGGCGCTGTACCATAGTCTGCAACTGATTATCAGTTGTCTGCTGCTGCTGTCTCAATCTAACAAGTTCTTGCATAAGCACATTCTTGTCCCTTTTAAGCCTCTCCACCTCTTCCTCCAGACCAAATTTACCCACCTCAACACAAGCTCCAACAGATGAAGTCTGTGATTGTGCTTGGTGTTGATGCTGGTGGCCATGTCCATGAGCAGGCTTTCGTCGAGTAATGCTCTTAAGCAAGTGTTTCTGACCCCTCAAGAATCCCTCATTTGCAAATTCCCAACGGTCTGGATCCACCTTTCTAAATCCCTGAAAACCATAGGAAAAAGCAAAAAGATTAATCTCTTTTTTTTTGTAAAAAGATTAATCTCTTTTGAGGTACTCCAAAATAAGAAATTAAGAATCAAGGAAAAAATTTGATTTCGTTGGTACAACGAACACCAGTGAAAGTTTTATTTGGTCAACAATCAATGCTTATGTTTAAACACTACAAAACTGCTACCCCAAACAAACAACTTGTAAAACAGCCTCAGCTCATACTTCACATTTAGAAAAAAGTCTAATTATATGGCAAATCAGCAATACCAACAAAAACCTGAACATCTCCTAATATTGATGAAAGTAGATGTGAGTCACAAAGATTCAAAAAATAAGCCAAAAACCTAGATGAAGGCCATTCAGATGAATCTCACCTTCATTACGTTCACATATGGTCAAGATACTTAGATTGACACTTGTCTGCATAACTACTCACTTCCCAAAAAAATTATTCTTGGATCTTCGGAACAGAACTTTGATTGTTTTTTAGCTATTCCCCCAAGCAATGCCAATATAGGGTTGACTTTATGAAGAAATCCAGAGACTAAGAAAGAAGCTAGAGTAGATATAGAAAAGGTTGAGTCCCAAGGAGGGCAAAGGTAGAAAGTCAGCAAGCAGTAAAAGTATAAAGCTAAATTTAAGCCGGGACATGAAAAGATTCAAGTTATCAACAAGTAATAAATGTGGAAATCAGTTAAGGCATCAATAAAAAGAGGACAACTTCTCTCTTATCACCAGGGCAGAAAGTGAAGTCTCCTCAAAAAAGATCTTAACCACAAATGTGTTAAAAATCATCCAATTGCCTGTTATCCGAATGTGTAATAATTTAAAGTATGGGAATGATCATGTATTGGTCATACAATTAAGAGAGCACTCTAGCTAATCACTAAGGCAATACCAAAACTCAAAGTTTGCTCCATCTGCAACCAAGTGTGTTCAATGAACCAGAAAAACTCTTTCTTTCAGTTCTTACAGTTGGTGATGCAAAACCAAATGGCATTTTCTAAAGTTACAGCGGTACTCCAAGTTTGTAAAAACTCAAAAAAAAAAAAGGGTATCCACAGAACCATTTAAGGATATTTTTTTGATGTTGCATTGGTAAGTTTAGCTGCTTATGAGGTTATGCATTGACTACAACTTCTACCAAAACGCATTGGCTTAAAAATAAAAATGTTCCAATATTACATTCAGAGTCATTTTATGTCCTAAATCCACCCATACAAAATGTAAAGCAGTTTTTTTAAAGTCACCAGGGGCATGTAACTACAATATTACCAAGACAGAATGATAAAGGTCCCCAAGAACCAGCACATTACAAGTCAGCGTATCAATTACATACTAGCATTTCCACACTTCATAAACATCAGGAGAACAAGGTCAGTAGTTATATTTGTCATCCCATACATGAGATTGATAAATTCAAATAAATGCTCAAGCAAATTGGCGGTCACATGCATAATGAAACAGAAAAAACTGAGCTTCTTGTTCAATCCATGAAATCCTCTCTAAATTATACCAGAAAATCATTGTGGTGGGATAAACTCCATGGCTGACATGGAAGTTCAAATAGATTTCCGAATGACAAAATCTAGCGAGTAGATAATTAGATTATACAAGAATGATTCAACAAATCCCCCTTCACATTGAGTACTTTTGCATAATGAATACATCTTCATTTAGGGTTTGGCATCCAACATGAGGACTAAATTTCAATGGCATGGCAGAAAGCAACACACTCAATACGCGCAGTAGAAACGCTTTCTTAGTATGGATGTAAATTAACAATTTGAACACTATGTATAAGACAACTCACATTCCTGGTCAACCAATCTGAAGTGGAAATAGGAGTTGAACTTGAAAGCTCAATTTCGGGCCAAATCTTCACAACTTATTACTTATCATAAAATGACAAGTTGACTCACAGACACACCTGCATTTCATGCTAATTCTAGTAGCACAGTAAAATAAAAAGAAACAGCAGGCAAAGAGTTCAGACAAGTAATACAATATCTCTCCGATCCAGCAACAATGTTAACAAACAAAGAATAACCTCTTTAGCTGATATCTACCAGCATCTTCATTCTCCAAATCTATAGGAAAAGGTAAACATTGCAAAAATTAACACACTTCAATGACAAAGATGTTTAACTTCATCTATGGCTACTTCAATTGCCGGTCGCTGATGTTAAATATACATAATAACTGAAGATAAAAACATGCATCATTGCTTATTTTACTCACAGCGTCACATCACTTCATTCTTTTTACATTCACCCTTTAATAAGTAGCTTATGAATAAGATCATCAAATACATAAGTCGCTTCCATGATCAATCAATATATATACACCACAACAAGGTTAAAAACCTAGTCTACAGATATGCCAAACACATCTACATAGCTTATTAGCCATCCCCAACTATGTCTCTTCTTCGCCCAAGATTCAAAGGAATAAAAAGGAGCATAGAGGGCAATTCAGCCTCAAAGCTTCACTCTTAACTGTAATAATCAAGTCACTTCAAGCCTTTGATATTGCAGTAGACACATAACCTAACAATAAAAATAACTTCTTTATCTTAACACCCAAACAAAGAGAACACAAGGAATCCCTCAGACTGAAGGGTGGTCACTAAACAAGCTCACAGGAGTAACATATGACTTACAGTGCATACAAACTAGAAGTTCTCAAACTAAAGATCAACGAACACTTCCCCTTTGCCAAGAATCAAAATTTAAAGCACTCTATATTCACCAAAGCAGAAAAAATAGCGCGCTTCAAGAAGCTTCTTTATTTATCCCATTTCATTTCCTCATCATTTTAAAGTCCATACTACATTAACCAGTACAACTAAAAGGATTACAATATCAAGAGTTCCTAATACTATAACAATAATTGCTGCTGCACAATCATACAATTTTTGGGAACTGATGTTCAATCGTACTTAAACTGCCGTGTAACCTGACACTTACCAACATCATTCAATACACTTTATTCTTTAATAACTTATTCTTTATACAAGTAATAAACTCCCCTCTTACACTCTAATCTCCTTTGCGATCCCTTACCAACATCATTCATTACACTATACAAATCCGAAACAGAGGAACATTATCACCCAGAAGCCATTCAAAAATAACCAAAACAATCAAATAAATAGAAAAATTGATAGAAGAATAAAACATACATAGGTATTAAGCTGACGAACAAAGCTGGAGAAGTTATTATGCTTAAAATACTTGGGCAAAAGATCACGAGCAAACTCCGGAGGATTCCAAACGACGAAGCTATTATTAGTAGAACTCCATGAAACAACGGAATCAGTAGCAGGATCATCCACCATATCGTATGTTTTGCATAAAAATGGGGGCGGTCCATTCACATTTGACATCGGAGTTGGCGCATTTCCACCGCCATTGCTTGTTTCTCCAGTGGTTGGAGAAGACTCCATCGATTAGAAGTTGGAAATTGGGAGGGGAAATTAGGGTTCTTGATGGAAAATGGACATTGAGGAAAGGTGTGGAAATTGGAACCCTAGGAAAATGTAGAGAGAGAAAGAGAAAGTAGTTTGATGTTTAGGGCCAGGGCGTATAGGGAGCCGAAATTGGAAATCAAAGGTTTTAATTGGGGCCGGGAGGAATACAGCAGGTATTTAAAACTTTAATTTTAGTTTCACAAATTCTTACTTGAGACTGTCTTTTGTAAAGACGGTTTTCAAAAGTCCAGTTCAATTTTAAATATAAATTGTTACAACTCTAAATATAGATTTGGGCTGGACTTTTGAAAGTCGTCTTTACAAAAGACGGTCTCTCAAAAGAGCACATGTTTTAGTTTTGAAAATTTAAAATGAATAAGATTAATTATCATTTATTTTTATTTATAAGCGTCTGATTTCCTAAAGCTAGGTTCGGATTAGTTTGCACTTACTTACTGCGGACAAAGAGTAAATATTGGATTTCTAAATTTAATTAAATTCTTCACCTTCCACTCTAATTCTTCATCAAAATCTTCTTACATTAGTCCAACGTCAACATTTTCATTTTCGATTTAAGAATAGGAGTGTATATATTGGATTTTTAATGGAGGACGAATATTTCACACTTGAAAATATTTACAAGTATATATTAGAAGAGTTGAAAACTTCAAAAAACGTTTTAAAATCTGGTATAAAATGAATATGATGAATTGTAGTATGAGAAGCTAAAAAAAGGTGGAACTACATACCCTATCTTTAATCCTATTGTTGATTTGTTGGAAAGATCAAATTGAAAGATGGTTTGAAGTTTCTCTCAATTGAAATATTAAGAGTCACTATTTAACATCATGTTATTGAAAACTACTATGACTATTACTATCGACACAATGTTACATATATTGCGTAGAGATGGATGATAAGTGCCTTTGGAGTAAGAAGAGATGTGTGAGAACTGAGAAGTATGTGTGATTGCGAAATAAGTTCTATATTCATACTAGTCAATTGAGAGGAGAAGAAATAATGCAAATCAAGACATGTACCCTAACTAGAGCATCAATATTGAAACTATCATTATACAAGAAAGTTAACATTAAAAATAATCGTTATTAGATACTTGGATGTATAGAGGAAGTATCCAGACAGGAATTTGATTAACGATATGCAAATTAGGGTTAAGGAGGACTATAACATACTTGTTTCATACAAAATTGCTGGTATGATAAGGTAAGACCGTAAGAGCAAAACTCATATTGTATGGTGATAAATTTGAATAGTATAAAACAGTTTAAAATGCTAAAACATGTAAGGGCTATGTAGTTAGGATAGCTAGTAATGCCCTCTTTGAAGCTGACTACAAGGAAGATACATATTCATCCTCATCTAATACTAATCAAACACAAACATATTATATTCCAATGATATCTCTCTCACATACATACAACTTTTGAAAAACTACAACGTTGTTACAATGCAACTCAATGACATCAAAATTCATATTGTATCAAATTTATTCCTAAAAATGTTTTATAATTGTTAAAACGTTAATTTAAATTACATTTAGTAAGGTAAGTTTGATAAATGAGTTTTTCATTAGCTTTTTAAACTTTAAACTTTTCTTTTTTAGTTGATCTAACAAAAAAATGTTTAAATTATATTAAAAAAAATGTTTAAATTACTTTTGAAGTTAGCTAAAAAAAACTATTGGGATATTCCACGTGGTAACCCTGAGGTTTTGGGTTTTCCACGTGGTAACCAAAACTTTTAAAAAATCCACATGGTAACCCTGAAGTTTACCAAATTGTTCCATCATGACCTTTTTGCACATAAAATGTTAGCAAAACGTTAACAAACATTAATTTCGAAGCTTTAAGGTTGTTGTACGCCTAAATATGCGACTCACCATTTTAAATGCCATTAGACTCAACCATTTTCCCCAAAATATAAACCCAAACTCTACCATATTTGGATTCGGGAAAAAAAAAATGATTTGGATGAAAAATGGTAGATTTGAGGGTTATATTTTGGAGAAAAAGGTTCGAACTGATGACATTTCGAATGGTGAGTCGCATAAATATGCATACAACAGCCATAAAGCTTCAAAATTAACGTTTGCTAACGTTTTTATGTGCAAAAAGGTCATGATGGAACATTTACGTAAACCTCAGGGTTACCGCATGGATTTTTTAAAAGTTTTGGTTACCACGTGGAAAACCCAAAACCTCAGGGTTACCACGTGGAATTTCCCAAAACTATTTTTATTAGGAAAATAAGCTATAAGTAGTGACTTTTTAATATTTTTTGTCTCTATATTATTCAATATTTTCTAATAAATAATCAACATATAAAATTATTTTTTAGTAGATAAACTCAATAAACATTTAACATAGTAAATAATTGACTTTTTTTCAACTACACTGATCGATTAAACCAGCCAATCATCATCATCATGCTCAGTGTATTCCGCTCATAAATAAATTATGATCAAAATTTAAACAGACTAAAACAACAACTCATATCCATAAAAAAGATTGCGATCAAATCAGCCAATGGTCAACACCAAGAAACTCCATTATATACTACTTTGTATCTCCTCTTGCTTCCAATTTCGGACACTCCTAGTAATCCGCTTTCCGCTTTTTTATGTATAAATAGTAATTCAGACTCCCTCTCCCTTTTCTCTCTCTAAATCGTTGAAGTGGCGGTCGTCACTCTACTGGATCGGTTCGCTCTATTTGTTTGCCCGCCCGGAAAAGGTACCACATCCATTACTTATCTTCTCTATTATGAAATTAATTTTACTATTGTGGTGAAACCCTAGCTTTATTTTCCTTTGTAATTAGTTTATTGTCATTTGATTGATGCCGAATCTGTTTGCTTTACAATTAGTTTGATCATTGGATTTCGGAATCTGTAGTTAATTTCATATGAAGGATTTTCTTTTATTGATCTAGTTAGCTTATGTATTGTGTTGATGATTCTATCCATTTGTAATTTGTTAGATGCCATAAATTTTCTCCTTGATTGACAATTTGATGAATTAAGCAGCTCTTTTGGTTGTTGCGGTAATTTATTGGTGAAATGAAAAGGTTTTGATTTGAATTGCTGCAAAATTACGGAGTTGAATAAGCGTTAGATGTTGTGGTTGATTATCTAGTAATTTTGAGGGTACCTTTACTGTTTAAAACAATATTTTGGGAGATTCATGATTTTGGGATCAATTGGGGTGGGGGAGGAGCTATTTTAGATAGGGAGGTAGATCCTTCAAGTTCCTTATGGTTAAGATCTATATTTGATGATCTGATTTATACGATGGTGAATTTAGAGGTAGGTACGGTGTTTGGTTTTACTTACCTTAGCTACTTATAAGGGTTATAATCTGAAGATGGGAATTAGAGAAGAAGAATTAGGTAGGATCTTGTGTAGTCGGTCCGAGTGTTGAGGGTATGGTTAAGATTGGATGTAGCCAACCACCTTACTTTGCCTAGCCAAGAGCCACTTTAATGGATTGAGATGATATAATGTTCTAACCAAGCATAGGGTTGAGATAAGATTTGTCATGCCTACAAGGATTCCCTAGTCTACCCTAAATAATACTCCCTTCTATTCACCACAAGTGTCTAAAAAGCTTTCGTTCTATTGTTTATGATAAAGAATTCGGCATCATTTTAACTTTTAGATTAATAATAAAATACAAATCAGGAGTAAGAGATAAACATTCCAAAAAGCAAATGGGACACTTGTGAAGAATAGGAGGAAATAAAATATTAAAACACCAAAAAAACACTAGAATCTAAAAACTTTCGATCTATTGTATATGATAAAGAATTGTCATGTAAGCTACTATTGATGTGGCAAATACGAGAGGATGGCTCTAAGCGATGATAGCTGTTGTTGAGATAAGATCAGGGAATGGTTTTGGCTATATAGAATTTTGGGGTGTTGTCACTAGATTGGGTCTAATCCATGAAATGGGTGTCGATGCTATTATTCTTGATGAAGACTCTTGATGAAGACTTTATAATTTGTGAATGAGTTGAAGTATAATAATTTTGCTTGTTTGCTTCTTTTTTATGTGAACCTACATACATGTTAAAGACCTCTGTCATGTAGTTTTTTCCCCTCATTGTCTACGATTAGGAAGAAGCATATCCTCTGGTGTAACTGGACTATGACCATAATGGTGTGAAACACAAAATCTAATCGTTGCATCGAAGTAGAGTCCCTGGAATTTTTATTTTTATGAATGCCCATGACTTAAAAGTTAAAACACCCCATATTGATGTCAAAGGTTGCTCAAACTTGGACTAAGAGTATACACCTTTGTTTTATCAGTGCTTTGTCTTCTTTCTGTAATCCAACATCTGACTGAACATTTACCATGTTATGGATCAGCATTTATCAGGCTGAGAAAAGGGCATTTGTACTATAATCATGGGTCTTGATAATGCCTTATCCTCGCCTCATAGACGATCACAAGGTCAGAATGCTTTTGCTTCCTCTTCATCGCGCAGAAAGTTAGCTCAGAATGACATGAGCTGCTCTGCTCTCCTCCAGCGGCACCGCTTCCTTCTAACAGCTCTCGTTCTTCTGGTTGTTCTGTGCACTGTATACCTTTACTTTGCGGTTACACTGGGATCAGAAACATGTTATGGCTTACTAGGAACAGAAAGAGAAGTGTGCCTCGCTAAGCATGGGAAGGAGAGTTTCGGCAAAGGAAAATTGAAACTGATCTGATACATGAATTGGTAGTGTGTGTGTTAATTGCCAATTATTTTTGTTAGTGTTATTATTTATGCTAGTGAGCCTTTGGTTTGTGCTATTTAATTACAAAAATTACATTGTATACATGAATTGCGGATGAATATTCACTTCTAATTAATTGTAACTGTAATCATTCATATTACCAAGAAGAGTGAGCTTATAAGCTTTTATTCTTTGTATTGACAAATTCTTAGTAAACGGCATCGACATTCCTTCGTAATTGTTAGGTATTGTAGGTTGATGAACCCGTTTGATAAGTGGTAATAAACGGTGGTAATGAGAATGCAAATCTAGTGTAAATTCGGTTGAAAATCTATCGGCTACCTTGATGGACAATCTTGTTCAACTTTAATCATTTCATTTTCTTCATAAAATTGATTCCAATGCATTACCATTGGGAGGTGGTAATGAAAATTTATAAAATAAAAGCTTTTTTGTGATCAAAGTTTCATTAACATGGGAATGATATAAAACTTCTGATAAAATTATGTACTATAAACATTTCTATTTCCAAAAAAAAAACATTTCTATTACCACCATTTAGTACCACTAACCAAATAGGCCATAAGTATTTAAAATAAGCTAAGTATTCTAAATTTCCCAACTATTTCTTAATTTTTGTGTCATTATTTGTTGTTGCAAATTCAATGAGAAGGAGAGTTCATATACATTATTATTGAAAGTTTTCACCAAGATGTTGAAAATGTTATCATATCTATGTAATACCCCCACCGTTCCTTTGAAAATGCTTCACTATTTCATTTGGTCTGTACCATTTAATTTTCACTGTATATTTGGAAATGACTCCATCTTTGTTTTAATCCAATTGATAAACTTATTCTATTTTTTCTCTACATCTTAACAACTCTTTTCTACCATTTATTAATAAGTTATTTTATTCACCAACTACAAATTAATTTTTACACAATAATTATATTGGTTACTTTCTAAAGATTATGTAGAGTAATGGATGATTGAATTTTATAGTCAACAATTCTGATCAAAAATGATCCCTAGCTGCCAATCTTACTAAACCTAAAAACCATAATAGGAAGTTTTTTGATTTATTGCCTTGTGCTTCCTTGACGATGTGTTAAGTTTGTTTGCTGAGGTGAAACACATTTGCTTTGCATTCGCATAGAGTAGAATTAGTGTTCTTCAAGATGAGCAACTTTATGAAAATTTGAAGTAAATAAGTAAAATGGTATAAAAAAATTTTAAAACAATTATCGGAGAAACTTATTGTTCGAAATAAGCACTTTTAGCCTAATTCAATGTTAAGGTTTGGTATTTGTTTGCGCTTATAAACAGTGGCTAATCACTAAGTTATGTCAAAGGAATTCAACTCAACAATTGGCCGCTATTAGTAAGAGCGGCCTATCGCTAAGCCGACTTCTTTGTACTAACAACGGTCCATTACTAAACTGAGTCAAAGAAAGTCAGGTCAACAATGGGCCGCTCATACTAACAACGATCGATTGCTGCGCTAAATTCCTTTCACTCAACTTAGTATTGGTCCGCTGTTTGTATTAACGAACAAATACCAAACCTCAGCATTGGACTAAAAATACTTATTTTGGGAAATAAGTTAATCATTTTGAAATCTTTTAATATTATTTAACTTATTTACTTCAAAATTTGGAACTTTATTGCCTTGCTGTTGTAAGGCTATATACATATCTCAACAAGTTACAATGAGAAAAGTAATCTTGAAAAATTTTACTCATTTCATACAATTCGGTTATTCTACGGAAATCGATCATTGCATTTATAAAACATCAAGCGTAAAATATATGTGTTATGGTAATATTTATGTTATATTTATTTATTTATTGTAAATTACTTTATTCGAAACAATATGTTTATTATAGTTTTAAATGCAGTCATATTTCGTCCTGATATCAATAGTAAAACTCAGATATCAACTTAAATCTATCAGGAATATATTTCATTTATTTAGGAGAAAATATTCCAAAAAAGAAAATGATCAAATAGGTTCCAAAAAAATTTTGGATCCATTTAAGAACCGGGAAGTTGAACCCGACGTGAATCGAACACGCAACCTTCTGATCTGGAGTCAGACGCGCTACCATTGCGCCACGGATCCTGTTGGTATATAATTTTGTAATAGATTATCTTATTCCGACATAATGACACATGAAACGTAGCTTCTGGTGGTTCCTGGGCAGCTTCTTATGGATGTCTAAGTGTACTAACTATATCGGCGGGCTAGCCAATTTTATTCATCCATATTAATATATTAGTCAATGTTTTTAATTAGTCAGATCAATTAATAATGTCGGCCAATAATTTCAACTAATATTTAATATAAAATGCGTAAAAGTAGACTAAGGTGGTATGGACTATGAACATGTAAAGAGAAAAACTTTTGACGCCCCTATGAGGAGAGTCGAAACTCGAAAGCATTATAGTAGAGGGTAAGAGGAGTCGTGGAAGACCTAAGAGAACTTGGGACGAGCAAATAAAGGCGGACTTACATGAGTCAAACCTCTCTGAAGACCTAACTAGGGATAGAGGTAGTTGGAGGCGTCATATCCAGGTCTCAGACCATGGTTTTTCTTCTTAGATTCGTTATTGGTGTTCTTGCGTTCTTGTTTGACCTCGTCTTTTGTTTTTTTTAATATATTTTCCATTTCTTTTGTTTGTATGTTTTAATTTTTTTTTTCCTGCTTATCTAGTGGATATTTTATGCTTTGTTTTTATCTCTCACGTGGCTAGTACATTATCTTTATCTTCCTCGAGTCGGGAGACTCAATTTGGTCGCGCTCTCTTGAATGGATATGAGTTGTCGCAGTCTTCCCTCTCAAACCCTGCCCATAAATTTCTATGAGCAAGATATACTGGGTAGGATGATAATGATGATTACTATAATTAAGCAAACAAGATCATAGACTTGTACTTCTTATATAGTCTTATTAGATTCGTTGTCGTTAGTTTCGTTCAGCCAATAAGACTACTTCGCAGCCAAACAGGAATAATCTCATTCCTTTTGCCCCAAGTTTATAAAAAGACCCAAAAAGAGAAGAAAATTAGTTGACACAATATTCTACCCATGAAGAAAAAAATGCAATAGAAGTCAAACAGGGAGGCCGCCTTTTGAATTCATCATGATCGTAATCGTTTTTCGTGGTCATAGAAATTATAATTAGGATCCGAAGAGGAATTAAAGACAACAATTTATATATTCATAAAGGAGAATGAAATTATAAGATCCTTTGACTTGAAAAAGACCCTTAAAAAGAGAGATTCCTACAATAAAAAAGACTGGGTATCTAAATTTAAAGGTGATAAGATACTTTGCATTTTATAAATGTTCCTAAAATAAATTGTACATTTTTTTAATTACATTTAATTTTTTTTTTGAATTGTACAAATAAATTGTACATTTATTATAAAGACAATTTTATTTTTAATGGCTAAAGAGTTATACTTTTACTTATTTGGTTTTAAAAAAATAAGAACTAAAAATATAGTAAAATGTATTTTTTTACAAAAGATAAATATAGAAGTTAATGAGAAACATGACTGGGGAAGAAGGTCTAGGTATAGACGACACTCTCAATAGTCCATTCTAATGGAAATTTCAGTTGTTTTTTTGGAAAGTGTAAAAATAGACTGGACCATTACACCCGTCTATGCTATAGACGGTCTATAGCAAGATGTCTTGCAGAAGATAGGTCATCACCCCAGCCCCTTAAATTATGAATTTTCCTTATCACTACGTATTTTTGCCCCTCTAACAACTATAGTTGATATGACGTTTTGATCTTTCTTAAAGTTTATTTTCACACTGATCAGAAATATCCTCTATAAAAAGGGCTTAAACTCTACTGTTTAAACCTTGTATTCTTCTCATACAACCCTAAAACTCCCCCAAAAATGAGTTCAAAAACAGTTCACCACATCTCAGAATGCTTCATCAAGCCAAAGTATGAAGTAAAAGAAGCCAAACAACCTTATTACTTATCTTTAACAGATCTAGCCATGCTTTCTGGGCATTACATTCAAAAGGGTCTTCTATTCACCAAACCATTATACTTGAACAATCAAGATTTTTCCATTGACAAACTCCTCCAAACTTTAAAACACTCCCTTTCAATCACCCTAGTGCACTTCTACCCACTAGCAGGTCAACTCGTCACTCGGGTAGATCAAACCCGGCATGAATCTCTCATCTTTGTCGACTGCAACAAAGGCCCTGGTGCGCGGTTCATCCATGCTGCACTACCCATGACAGTATCCGACATACTTTCACCCCTCGATGTTCCTGTGGTAGTCCAATCGTTGTTTGATCACGACAGAGCTGTGAACCATGACGGTCACTCCAGGCCTTTGCTGACAGTTCAAGTAACAGAACTCCTCGATGGAGTTTTCATCGGATGCTCAATGAACCATTCCATAGGAGATGGAACCTCGTACTGGGAGTTCTGGAACATGTGGTCGGAAATCCATAGAGCAAAACACGAGGAATTAGTCCCTTTGTCGCGTATGCCAAATCATAATCGATGGTTCCCTAACGAACACCCACCACCTATTCTTCTCCCATTCACTTCCCCAGATGAATTTGTTAGCCGGTTTGACACCCCAACACTCCGAGAAAGGATATTTCATTTCACTTCTGAGTCTATAGCAAGACTAAAAGCACAAGCAAACAAAGAAAGCAAAACTACCCATAAAATCTCGTCGTTTCAGGCCTTATCAGCACTCTGTTGGCGAGCCATAATCCGTGCACTCTGCATACCAACGAATCAGGTCACAAAATGCAGATTAGCAGTCAATAATAGGCACAGATTAGATCCACCTTTGCCTAGAGAATACTTTGGGAATTGTGTAAGTACATCAGAAACACGTACGACTGTTGGGGAACTACTCGAACACGACTTAGGATGGTCTGCGACATTGTTGCACCAGTCTGTTATAAATCAAAACGACAAATTACTGCGCAGACTCGTTAAATTGTGGATAGAGCACCCTTTCGTTTCCACACTCGAGCAGCTGTCTGAGTCGAACAGTGTGCTGATGGGAAGCTCACCGAGATTTGATATGTATGGGAACGAATTTGGACTAGGGAAAGCAGTAGCTGTACGAAGCGGGTATGCAAATAAGTTTGTAGGGAAGGTGACTTCATATCCTGGGTATGAGGGGAATGGAAGTATAGACTTGGAAATATGTTTAAGTCCTGAGGCAATGACAAGTCTTGAATCAGATGAGGAGTTTATGAATGCTGTTTCATCACCGATGATTCATGATTGCGTCACAACAACAATGGCAGAGCTTTAATCCCAAAAGATTAGGGTCGGCTACTCGGCTATATGAACCTATTATTATGAGCTATAAAAGGTTAAATTATGAGGGGTTTAATTAAAAATAACTACAATACTTTTTGTAACATACTTTCTTCGCTTCATAATAATTCTCTTAGGTAGGGGTTTTCTGTTTGGGGTAAAATCGACCGTCTCCTCTAGTTCTCCTTGTGAAGAGAGTACGAGTATTGATTGTCCGTCACCTTTCCTCACCCAGACCCTGATGATGATTTGACATTTTAGACACACTTTTGCACATAGTATATTCAATTATGAATTATTAGTCTTAATGTTTATCTTGCATTGCTTTATCGTGTTTTTTTCTTGTCTTGTCTTGCTTTGCTTTCTTTATAGGTCTTTCTAGAGTTGAGAGGCTTTCTAATCTACAAAATCTCGTATTTAGTGGTGTAGAAACCAAAGATAAATTGGGAAAATCCTATGCTACTCATAAACTATATTTTATCTCGAGTATTCTTACCGAATCCTTAATATCCGCATGAGGGTAGGACATTTAGACACTTCAAGCTGTACTAAAGTATGGAACATTTACATCATAAATCTAATATTCAAACACATATACGTAACTCATCGTCATATGGGATGTAAGTTTTAACATCCAAGTAATTCTATTACTTAAATAAGAAGGTAATGTATTCGGCACCCATTGTAATTCTATTACTTAAAATATTATTTAGTGGCTTCCACTTGACTAAGATTTAAATGGATAAGTTGTGTGCTATTTTACTTTTGTTATTGATGATAAAAAAGTTGTTTCCAACTAGAGGTGTTCAATGTGATGGATCTGGTCGGATGGATCAAAAGTCCATTTGATCCGCCCAACTAGCTTTACATCAATGACAAGTTCAAACATGCCCTATAATTTCCAAATTTAATTATGAATCAATGGAGGTTCTCACAACAAAATTACAAACCACTCGACTTAAAATGAAATAAACGAGAATAGAAAACAAACTGTAGAAAATAATAGCTTTAACCCTTCAAAAACCCACGCTAACATGTTAAACATTCATTTATAAAACAACCCTTTTAAAACCCGTTCTTTTCGAAAAACAAGAGTCAAGCCCGACCGGGTGACGGACTTTTAAAGGGGCCCGCCCCAATGAACACCACTCTTTCCAACGCACATAAAAATTTGTAACGAGTAATATCTCCATGTCTATTCGACTATTCCCATGCCTTCAACTTGCATCTTCATGTCTTTCACATACATTTGCTGACAATTGACATTTTCATCCAACAATATGTCTTAAATAATACATTATTCAATTCTAGTTTGCTCCATAAAACTATTTCAACTAATAAAATGTCTATTCATTAATGATGGCTTTTGCAAATTGTGACTGAAAATAATATTTCAAAGGCGTGCTAGCTTTGCTAATTTCTACCCATGAAGGCTTAAACTCAACTATAAAACATGAAAAACTCATCAGCCATTAGAGACACCGAAAACATCCGAAACATTTAAAGATCAAATGGGTTCGATCGTTGAAGTCGAAGTCGTATCGGAATGCTTTATCAAGCCAAAGTATGAGGTGCAGGAAGCCAAGCAACCATACTACTTGGGTCCGATAGACCTAGCCATGCTCTACGCGCATTACATCCAGCACGGTCTTATCTTCAAAAAACCTTCAAATGATTTTGCCATTCTAAACCTCCTTCAGAGTCTCAAGGAGTCTCTTTCTCTCGCCCTAGTCCATTTCTACCCATTAGCAGGACAACTCGCCACACGGGTAGACGAAAGTGGGGAAAAATGTGTGATCTTTGTCGATTGTAACAAGGGTCCCGGAGCGAAGTTTATTCATGCGATGTTAGATATGAGTATTTCCGACATACTTTCACCCACTGATGTTGCTGACGTTGTCCAATCGTTTTTTGACCATAACACGGCTGTTAACCATGATGGCCATCACATCCCTTTGTTACGCGTTCAAGTCACTGAGCTCATAGATGGAGTTTTCATTGGTTGTTCAATGAATCATACAGTTGGAGATGGAACCTCGTACTGGCATTTCTGGAACATGTGGTCGGAAATCCACAGATCAGGTAGCGAGGATTTAGTTACTTTATCGCTTATGCCAATCCATAAACGCTGGTTTCCTGACGGTTATGGTCCGGCTATTTCCCTCCCGTTTAGCCAAACGGAAACAAATCATAGCAAGTATAAAGAATCCGATCAATTCAGAGTGAGGATCTTTCATTTCTCGTCTGAGTCAATAGCAAGTTTAAAATCCAAAGCAAACGCGGAAAACAGTAATAATAATAATACGACCAGTAAAATCTCTTCGTTTCAGGCCTTGTCAGCACTGTATTGGCGAGCGATCATTAGAGCACTCCGTCTACCTAACAATCAAGTCACTAACTGCAGGTTAACCAGCAATGATAGAAACCGATTACAACCACCTTTGCCAGCAGAGTATTTCGGTAACTGTATAAGCCCACTGAAAACAACTACATCAGTCGGTGAACTACTTGAACACGACTTAGGGTGGGTAGCCTCGTTATTACACCAATCAGTCGTAAATCACAACGACAAAGTAGTGCGCAGTTTTGTCACCCGGTGGCTGCAGTCTCCCATTGCCTTTAATATCGAAAAGTTGACAGATTCTTTTAGCGTGATGATGGGAAGCTCTCCGAGATTTGACATATACGGAAACGAGTTCAGAATACTAGGAAAACCGGTAGGTATACGTAGGGCTTACGCAGCCAAATTTGTCGGAAAGGTGACTGCCTACCCGGGATATGAAGGGGGAGGAAGCGTGGATTTGGAAATATGTTTGACACCTGAATCTATGAGAGCTCTTGAAACAGATGAAGAGTTCATGGATGCCGTTTCAGTACCAAATCAATTGTAGGAAAGGTTACAGAATTGATCTTTTCATGAGAAAGTTGTGTTTTTTGTGCATTTATTTTAGTGATCTTTTTTTCCTTCTTTTTATTTCATTGTTTTTGTATGTTAAACTTCAATTTTCATGTGATTCAATAATCAAATTTTGGATCCTTTTTGTATTCCCAAGCATCTAAGCTAGCACCGATTTATTCGAAAATTTAGAATATTAGGAAAGTTCTTAATGACCAAAGGCGAAAAGTGATGGATAGAGTCGTGTTCGACCAAGTACGAGGGCTCTAATGAACCGAGCAAGAACTCATACCACATTGTAGATAAAATTTATAAGGCGGTAAAAAATAGTGTTTCCGATGGCGTAATGGTGGTGTTGTGATAAATAATGGATAGGGCGGATATAAGGTGGTCAAACAATAAGCAGTATAACAATTTGCTGATAATGAATAATAGACACGATACGGGTCCTAACAAATTATGCACAGCACTTATGAAGAATTCTAAATTGAAATCCTCAAAAGATAGTATTCATCATGATTCATACCATAACATATAACACTGATGATATCATCTACCTTTCACATATTCGAAGAAATGTGAAGTTTAACAAGATGGGGTCGGTTACATAAACCAAATCATAAAAGGCGAGAGTTCGCCGATAACAAGACTATATTTTTTTTACCTATATTTTATTAATCCATAACTTTAAGAATCGATTCCAATAATCATCCACGAATGGACTTTGTATGAATAATGCCTCCTGAGATATTATGTTCCAACTGCTTCCTTATGAGTTGTATCCTTAAAGTAGAGATGATGCGAATTGAATCTAACAAAATCTCGCTCAAAAAGTCTCTTGGAGAGAGCAGCATATCGAAAACACTCATCAAGATTGAATTGCTTCTCTATCAAAAGGAGAAAATCTGAGTCTGACCTGATTTCGAGACATTTGCAGACGGATACTCGACAAGAAAATCACTTGTTATCTGTCTCCATAATCCATTCTCCTATCCTACGGTATGTTGCTTACAGCCATTGGGACTGTAATGTAACTTACTACGTCGCACGACCTGTCGGCAGAGGTAGCAGTAATGGGTTTGGCATGCCCAGCAGAACATGTGATTATTGTTTCCAACCTGTTAAAAAAACGTCGTAAGCATTCAAGTTTTCTAAAACTATTCCATATTTCTATCTTTAATTTCGCTCCTCCACTCTTTTGGAACGGAGGGCTTTTTTCTCTAAGTGGAGCAAACTCAAAGAATTAGTCAATAGATGGAGTAATAACTAGAATTTTGACAAGAATCGTGTATTGTCTCAGTTGGAGAGAAAAGAATAAAGTCGTGGCAAAGAACATTACTGATAATGGTGTTGGTAGTGATGAAAAAAATGTCATTATGTATCAACTAGAAACTCAAAAAAGTTCAATTCGGTTCTCTATATTATTTTTTTAATTGAAGGAAAAAGGAGACGGTGAGAACCTACATGAGTATGTTTTTAAATAGTAACATATAATTGTAAGAAATCACACTTTAAAAGTCTAATATGAACGTAATGACTATGAGGATATGCAAAATGGTCAAGAAACCATATCAACCAAACAATTAAACTTTAAGCAAATGATGATGGAGACTCCAAGAGATACTCTATACATTATTACACTCCTTCATACGAGATCTATTTGGATTAGAAGTGTAGATGAAGCACAAACCCTCCTCATATCCGACACTATGTATGTCGCTTGAAATAAGTGATAAATGAAAATTGAACCTATGACCTTCTGTCTCATTGGCTTCTCATGCTATGTCAAGACGCAAGAAACAAGCTCAACCTTTATGTTTTTGGTTGATGCCCCAAGATTTATCATACACTATGTCAAGAACACATTATTGATGAAAAAGAAATTCATATAGTAAGCCAAGCTCTACTTCAATGAGTTCATTCTTGTTGGGTAATACTCCCTTCGTCCCTCTCATTAACATCATTTTCCATATGTATCTCTCATTTTGCATCATCTCTATTTATGGACAATGACCCAACACTTTTTTAATCCCATCCAAACATTCTAAATCTCTTTTAGTTTCATCACACAATTCATTCTCTCTCTTCATTCATTACCAAATATCTACATTTTCCTTTAACCAACTCACTTTCTCTTTGCTACTATCCTAGAGGGATTGAGGAGTGTACGTTTGATATCATTGATTTCTACAAGTTTGTTGAAGTAAAACACGTGCATTATTTATCAAACCCAAACATCTGCATTGTTCATCAAACTCGAGTAAACAAATGACTCACCTTAGCATTCATCTGCCTACAGTTGGGACAAGGCCGCGCGTTTCCAGCAAAGACTAGAGCAAGATTCTGACCCAACACTCGAGGATCAATTATTTGTGCTTCCCATTGAATAATGGCTTCTTCCGGAAAGAGTTGACAGGCTCCATCTCCTCTAAAATGTTCATATCCACTAATAGCTTTGCCGCAAAGATAGCAGAAGTACTGCCCACACTGGCCGCACACCATCTTGTTGCAACCTTCAGTTCTAGAAATAGCCATTTTACAAGATGGGCACTGCTTCGAGTTACTAAGTATTTCCTTCACACTACGAATTTCATTTATCATATCAAGCTCCTTTTGTCTTTGTTTACCCCTGAGCAGGGATGAATTTTGCCGCTCCTGCATCAAAAAATTTTGTGATATCAAACATCCATTGTGAATAACTGAGTGCCACATTTCATGAACTAAAATATGTTTCCTACAAACTAAAAATAATAGAGTACAAACTACAACGACGTACATAAGAATTGTTCAGGTAATATGACAATATAAAATCTAAATAAAAATTTTGTAACGGTTCTTATGAAGATATACACAACCTATTGCATACTACCTACGCTTCTATGTACTCCCGATGCTATACTTTTTGGGCAATGTTTGACCATTTAATTCTCTCCTTTTCCAATTTATACGTTTTTTAGATGAAATGGTTGAGCAATTGACCATTAAATTATCAGCAGCGTTTTAAAGAATTTAAAAAACCAAACCAATATTTCTTGCATTGTATAGCCGTACAAAAATGTGTTTTGGCTCATTCCGAGGGATATCTCATTATCTCATACTTTTGGCTTATATCATCACTTCTGTTACCACAAGACCACGTAAGTTACCACGATCATGATTTCATGACCATTACCACATGATTGCGCCACAGTAAGAAACTGTTGACCTGAAAGCAAATTATCACCCAACATTGGTGGTTATCATCACTGGTCGGTTTTTGCCCCCGAGGTTTAACACAAGTGGAGATTAGCACACAAAACGCAGGACACGCAGAGAGCAAAAGAGTGGGAGAAATTTCAAAGAAAGATTGCGAGAGAGTTGTATGCTATGGAGAACTAAGGCCTCTATTTACTTACTGCAGAAAAAAGGGCATTATCCCAGACAAATAACTACTCTTACTGTGTCAACCGTTTACTGGGTATAGCGTTAGCAACTGTTTACTTTGTCTAGGTTTACTGTGTCAAAAGCGTTACACTTAACCTGGACCCAGTGTAAAAAATAAGCTCAACTTAGTTCTACACACCAAGCCCAAGGTCGATCCAAGCGGGTAGCTGTGACGTCACGCACATGATCTAAGCACATACTTAAGCATCTCCATAAAATTCCTCATAACACCAACCCAAACATGGCATTTCACCTTCCTCATAAGCAATGTGAGACAACAAAGAAAAAACTTTTGGAGTCGTAACTCTTTAACTTTCAACGATTTTTCGTTCATTAAGACTTCAATTTATAAAGCATGTAAATATAACAGTATATACCTCCAAAAATTTTAATTTCAGTTCTGGTGTCATGCATGCTACACCCACATGGCGTCGTTCCCTGCAAAAAGTGCAGAAGCTAAAAAAGCACTTAGTGCATATGGCATGTTGATCTTCATCTTCCAAACAAGCTGTTTCACATCTAGGACAATAAGCGATATCAGCCATCGATTCAAGGGTTTTTTGTAACATCAATGATTCCCAACGTTCAAATTCTTCTTCGCCTAGCAGTCGTTTCAATAAACCAGGCGGGAACATGCCACCACATTTAGTAGTGGGACATTGCAGCTTGTTGACTGTGCCTTCTGTCACATGCATATCAGCATAGGTCTTCATGCACTTCACACAAAAGAAGTGATGACATGGCAATGTCAAAAACTCCGTTCCTGGTAAAAAAGAATAAAATGATTAGTTAGCAAGAACTATAAAAGCCTAGAAATGTTATCAATTATAATGCACAAGATTAAAGATTTAGGAAACGGAAACATTTTGGAATTCTGAACAAGCCTCCTCCCTCACTTATTCTATGTCAAAAAAACAACAAAAGGCCATTAGAAATGTTCTCAGTTCTCACAACGACCTGAACAGAAGTGCCAAAATCCTCAACACTCAAAGAGCACAATAAACCGTGCTTGAATTCCCCCCATAGACCACTGTCACATGACTCACAAATCTCCTTGCAAATTGCGATCCAAAAAGCTAATTATGGTCGGTTTTGGGCTAATTTAGAGTCATTTTGAGCGAATCGCAAATTTTAAAAGAGAATTAACCAACAAACATGTAACACGAAACAGACCGTCAGAACATGATCTAATGATCATGAGACAGAAGGTGTGAACAAATGTTAACAAACTAAAAGAAATTTTCTTGAGAACACAATCAACTAGGCCTATTTTACCAAACATTTACATATTCAAATCACTAAAATTTTAAATAGCGTACCTGCATACTCGTTGAAACAAATGCAACATTCATGAGAATTGCAGACGAAGTGCTCACGTTGTGTCGCTTCATTGTAACTCTTCATAGAAGGTATATCAACGTCCGGAGAAACACTTCCGGAGAGAGCACGTCTATCTAAAGAACTTTTCACATCGTACGGTCCAAGCATAAGTTTTTCACCAAAACCAAGGTGAGAAAGGGACGAATTGTGTAACCAATCTACCCACTGAAACAAGATTTCTTGTCCTGGTTGCTCATTCCACATTGAGTCTAGAGCAGCACAAAGCTCGGAAATTTTGGATTTATGCAACCACTGAGCTGAAATTGTGAAAGAAGGTGCACTATGACTTGGATATGATCTAGGCAACAAACAGCTCAAAATAATAGGGGACAGATACTGGACGTTGAAAGTATATAAGAAATCATCTGAATTTTCCGATTTGAAGTCAGAATTAGATTGTCCATCTAATTTTGCTGATACGGGATATTCACCAGGAAGTTCAATGTGTATGTAAATCTGCAACAGAACAAAAAGACATCAGCTTGAATTCAGCTATTAGGGCATAATCTTAGGGGGTGTTTGGCAAAATAGCTTCTCAAAGCTTGCTTATTATGATACATATGGAGGGTTGGGTGGTCAAACCATCTATGCTAGTGTTTGGTAAATTAGCAGGTAGAAACAACTTATTGATATGAATAAGTTGTTTTTGAACAAGTTGCTCATAGCAGGGTTCAAAACCAACTGGTCAAATTAGTCAATAAAATCAGCAACTACCAACTACTAGCAGTTTGCCAAACACCCCCTTAACCTTTTTGAAGAAACCTAACCTGAAACGATCGCATGCCTCGTTGTTTCTCGAGGTAATAGACATTATCCTCATATATGGACTCCATAGCAAGCAACTGATAGAAATTAAAAAACAGTATGTAAGAAACTATCCAACAAAGGAATAGATAAGACATGAATTTCCTAGCAATTGTGAAATTGAGTACAACTTTGTACAAATTTCTGTATACTCTATGCAGGCATTTGTGAAATACAACATTGCAAAATCCTAGGGCCAAGGGAGGTTCCAGCATGTTCAATATGTTCGACAGGGACTCAAAACATTGGGGCCTTAATATTAAATTACGCAGTATATCTTAAGCGTTTAAAGATACAAAGTTGTTAGAAAAACATAATCTTTGAAATTACACAGGCCTTCAAAGAATTTGTCAATTTTACTCCGCCTCTGCCTAAGTCTTAATGTTTGTAAAGCATGTCAAAGCTAAAACAGAAACATTACAGTAAACAAAATTATTTCTTTCTAAGAGTATATAATGGACAATGGCTCGTCAAATTATGTACAATTCTTATTTATGTGAAGTTGTGATGACGATTACTAGCAAGAATCAACTGAAAACAACTTCAAGATATAAAAACGGTAAGATTGCGTATATATGACCCCAAAACACACCCTAAGTTGCCTAAAGACAATCTACTTGATATGCCTAAAAAACTTAGTTCTCATTCTTGCAAACATGAATTCATCATACTACACCCAAAATTCCTCCTATCTGCATACAATTCACATCATTCTCCAAACAAAATTCCTCCTACTTGCATTGCATACTAGATTTCTAAAATCTAAACAAACAAGAATTATACCACTTCATCCCACCACCTAAATTAAGCTTACAAAATTTTACAAAAACAATTCCACAACCAAATAAATATACCACCAATAATCATAATAAAATAAATAAATTAAGACATAAGTACAACTCAAATGAATCAAACATACCTCATCCTCTTGACACTGATCATTGATCTCAATCTGTTCTTTAGACAATTCAACCTCATTTACCCCAAAATGCAATTCTTCCAATCTTCTAATAACATCATCAACACTACCAGCACCTTCACCTTCAATCTTCTTCCCACCCACAACCAATTTCGCCTCATCTCCACAACTTCTCTCTCCTCTTTCACTTTCTCTCTCATTCACTTCATACCCACCTTCTTTTTCACCATAACTTGACACATCCATCTCAATTTTCACACCAAGATCAGATTCTTCCACATGGGTACTTCGATTTTTAGACACCCATTTCAAATTTCCTTCATTTAAGGTCTTCAAACTTGAAATCGAAGATGTTGGATTATGTTCAATACCATTTTCATGATTACCAATTTGAGGTAATTGTCTTCCATGGCTTTCTTCATTCAGAGGTTTTACCATATAATTTCCCTCTTCTTGGCGGCGTTGAGCAAACTTCTGCTTGTTTTGCCTGCTCCTCCTCATTGAAAAACTTGGAATTTCACGAATAAAACAGTAGAGAAGCGAAGAACAATCTTGAAATATGTGAATTTGTATATAATCGGTGATTGTAATTAAACTTGTACTCTAATTTTCTCGTTATTGGCGGCGTTAGTTAATTCCTTGATCATAGAAAGAATTGATATTGTGGATATATACGGCATTAATGTGGTTATTAATTTTGTTGAATCTTTAAAAAGTGGGTGAAAGTGTGAATAGTTGATTATTCTGATTTTGGGAGACCAACTTTTATTAAAAGTTGATTATTTTTTGGGCTCAGACAAATTGTTAGGGTTTTTGGCATTAAGGATTTGACGAAGTATTGAGAATTGTCTTAACAGTAAATTTTAGTTTTTATTTGTTTAAAAGGAATGGAGATAGAAAATTGGACTAAAATGGGAGAAAACTCCGAAGAAAAATGTCTTGGGAGAGGGAAAATATTTGAGTTAAGACTTTTATTTTATCTCTTTTTTTTAAGTTCGTACCATGATAAATAACGGATGAAACTTTTTTTATCTACAAACTCTTAAATTAAAAGTCTCATATTAAAGTCTCACAAGTCTCATTCTCTTGTACCAAACATCCCTTAATGAAACACATGTGGAAAAATCATCTCTTAATGAAATACATGCCGAAAATATCTCATTTTATTTATGAATTACTATGTAAACTTGTTTTATATAGGAGTAATATGATGAACAAATAGATTCCCTATAGTCATGAGATCACACTACCTACCTAATTCAAGTGCAATAATAACAACAATTTTATAATTATACAAGGAGAGAAAAAACAATAAATGTTAGTTATTGTTATAATAATTATTTTTTTAATTTTAAAAGTTATGATATTGTTTTTCGTTTTTCGTAATAAATAACAGTGAAAACATTCATAATAAACTTTTGACTTTTAACATTTTCTTCTCTTATTTCCTATTACTAATAGTGAACAAGCCTTGACTTTAGGCTCAAACACTAAAATATTTATTTTCAAAAATTAAAATTTTTAAAATTTTATTTTAGTATAAGCAAGACCACGAGTTATTAATCACTCCAACTTAATTAAGGTAAATGATATGATATTCTTGTTGACTTATTTTAGATGCTTTATAAAAATTGATTCAACCCAATCCAATAAGGCAAATAACTAATACAGTAGATGAGTAATGACTAATGAGTTATGACTACTTATGCATTCCTAAAGTTGTGTGAGGTTGAAATGTGCATATCAATATTACTATATTAGTAAGGTCGATAATATATACATCTTATAATTATTAAAAAGATACTTATTTGTCCTAATGAAATCGCAGCATTACGCATCTTAATGTGAAAGCTTTTGAAAAGATATATTGCAATCTCAATGAGACACATTGTCAAGTTAAGTGCAATAGCAATAAGGGTTTAATTAGAGATATGATTTTATGGACCCTCAACAAAATTGAAAAATAAAATCCTAAATCAAAAACGTAATATATTAAGCACAATAAAGCAAACTAAAAACATTACATCACAGAAGAACTACGACGGTCTACAGAAAATCTGACCCAGCTAGTATGTAAATTAGTTGAAATCAATACAGCTGAGCACAAACATGAGCTAAGCACCATCTGGCTGGACGAAAGGGTTCGCGATCTCGTCAGTGCCGTCAGTTGGGGAAACAAGCATCACCGCTGTTCCTCTACAAACCTGCAATAGACGGTGCAAATTTTCCGATCAATCCATGATTCGACTACAGTTTGAGTTGATATACACCTTCAAGGTTAGGGTTAAGGGCAATGCATTATGTAAGTTAGTTGTAGTCATGACTCATGAGACAAGAAGTGGTTAAATGAATCAATGGAATAAATGTGGATAGAAAATGAAACGAGTAACGAAAGAAAGATACAACGAAAACAAGCAGGGCAATGATCTTAAGATGCTGTTGCTGAAGCAAGTTAGTTATTCTACTAAATAACCATTTGAGACAATCATTTATTTTCTTCATTTTAACCAACTTCGAAAACCAAGGGAAATCTGTTTCAGCCTTCAAACGGAACTCCGGTGACAGGTCTGTAAATCCTTTGTGCCATTTAATTCCTCAGTTTTCCAAAAAATATTAGATTTGTTTCCAGAGCCAGAGAAAGAAGTCTCGAAATGAAAGTATAAAATTCAAAATTTGACACTAGGAAGCAAAAGTTGGATAAGAAACATACAATCAAGCCAAGGCGTCTGGTCTGGTCCGTCGTCTTCAAAGGATCATCAGTATCTGCAGTCACAATATTATCCAAGTTATATACATTTACATCCTCATAAAGCTAACGAAAGCAAACATAAAAGACAATTGAGTATAGCATATTAACATTTATTTGCTGCCACTGCCAACCAAATAACAGTGTCTCAAGATCAAAGGTAAGCAGCCCAAAGTCTAGGAAGATTAAAACCTTCAAGCTTCAATTAATCTAATAACTCCAAAACCCACACTTAATCTCTAAACAAAGGCCCTTTTGTCTACGCTTTAATAATCACCGCTACTTTACAGTTCACTGCAAATCTATTTTTCCAATGTGGCAATATCAACTATGAGAATTCTATATAGCATTACAGGAAAACTGGCACGGATACACATGTCCACTTGGCAAAGAATTAGTCATCACAAGTAGATAAACACCAGTCCGCCACCCATACTAATCTTACCTTGAGCAAGGTTTGGAAAAATTTGCAGCAAATTCCAGTGCTAATTTTGAGACGGTCAAAGATGACGGTACTCATCAACTAAACTGTAAATAAAATAACTAGTAGAATCCTATCTAGCATTTAGGAGGCTTGAATCTTTCTCATAAGACCGGAAATAAACCAACTAGCCAAGTAATCAACAATTTGTCTCTCTAGCATTCCTTTCTCTGCCTACTCCATTGCGCAAAATCTTGGATGTTCCGTTGCAATTGCACTGTTGCAGTTAAGATGACAGTCGCAAAAACAAATTGGTGGTCAATGAAGAACATTCAGCTGTTATCTTGGCCTATATTGTGGTCACAACGTAAAGAATCTCTACAATCCGGCCGCGATGCGGTTGTGTAGTTCTCTTGCATTAGGGCAACTCTCCTCTTTTTAACCACTTTTTTGTTCCCTGTTCTTTTTTCCCCTCATATTGGATTCCACAAAGCTGCTTCTAAGTAGCTTCCAACAGAATTATAATGCACTATTCAAAATACCACTCCCACAAGCGACTAGAACGATTCACATCAAAGTTCATATGTTTGCAACAGTAGAGGCTCAGGTCTAGTTTATATTAGCCAAGTCAAATATGAATATAGATATATAACAATAGTCAAAATAACATCTATTTGAAACTAAGAAAGCAATAATTATCTACCTGCATTCAAGAACTACTCGCAAAAAACAACATTCAAAGCATTTTAGCAAGTCCACTACCAACAACGATCTGACTATCAGCAAATGCTTTACAACAAGACAAAAAATTCTAAAAATTCAGCAGCAAAGTCTATACCTCTCAGAAATTCAACTGCTTCATCCAGCACAAGGTTCAGCAACTGGTCATATCCCTTCAGCGTTCCACTCACTATAAAAGGACACATTCAAATTGAAAGAAATTAACGGCCAATAGTCAGGCCAGGTGTACATAATAAAACGAATGACCCCAGACCTGTTCTTGTCAACTTGAAAATGTTTAGGCAAAAATAGTTAACTAAAACCAAGTTCAGCAAAATTAGCTAAGTTCAACGGAATGAAGCTGAGTTCAACAGAGGAAGTTGTGAAAATCAACTTCAACAAAAATAATTAAATTACCTCCCCTCAAAATTTCAAACTTGTCTCAGTGCACACACATGTACAGCCCATCTTCGGCAAACGTAACTGATTACAAATCTGGACCTTACTTAGTTACTCGTGATAATGATGTTGGACCATATATAAGTCAAAATCATTCATAAGATTACACCAATAATGTTGATAGGAATCAACCATCAATAGTAGATGCACAAATAAGTCAAGTCTTTAAAGAGATGGTGCAATCGGGAAAGAAAGGAGGAAGCATATATAATGAGTACACACAAAGCACACGAAGCAGTCAATTTTCTCTTTTTACTTTTTCTTATGTTAAGACTTTTTGCTGGAGATTTCAAGTTACTGGATAAATCGTTATAAGTTTATAAGCTTAAATTACATATTCAAATTCCATATTTTTTTTTATCAAAATTGTAGATTCATCTCCTTCGAGTCATTGATCAGTAACATGATAGTTATAGCACAATGGTACGTGAACAAGTAAATAAATTATATCTTACTAGACACGGCAACAATATAGATAAGATAAAACAGCAAGAACAAAATTTTAACAATTGGATGTTTGAAGAAATATAATTAGGATAGACCACCAAGACATGCATACGAAAATAAAGGAGGGAAAGAAAACCTTGTCTTCCACCGGTAAGCTTGACTTGGACGCCCTTGTCAACAAACTTGGCAAGATCTAAAACTGTTTCTTTTCTACTAGACTGCAATGAAGAGCAACATACTCGTGTCATCCAAAATAATCAAAGGTACTAAAAGATAACACATATACACGAAACTAAAGCAAGCTGTCCGCCAGCAATGAGAAAAGCCTAACTAATAGGGGAAGCAGTAGTATAATGACAAAAGAATCATCCAATGAAACCTTACCATTATTGTTCTCCTTGATTTTTTGTTTCCTAGCGAAAATCCAGAGGTGCTTATGAAGGTCAAGTCAGACCTGAGTCCTGAAACTGTAAGGTTTTGAATCAGCTATATGCAACAAAAAGAATTTTGATGCATGTTGTCCCTTCCCCTTGATCTGGAAAAGGGTCTTTTGCTAATAACAGAAATTTAGTGAAAATCGAATTACACATTAGATGTTCCAACGTACTGTGCAACAGAGCTTCAAAATTATACAAAGGCAAATAGGAAATATCCATGGCAGGTACAATCATTGCTCAGACACGTGAATATGCCATATTGCCATACACATCACTGATCATAAAATGGATATCTTTCATATGTACAAAGGGAGGGAGGGGGGGAATTGGAAAATATCACATATTCAAAGTGAAATGCAAAGACGTAAAATCCTCAAAATTTGTATGAATGGCCAAAAACATCGAAAGTACAACTCCCAACTTCCTAGAAATCTCTAGATCTCACAAAATGATGGAAGTTGCTAAAATAAGAGCCCCTCACTAACCAAAAAATTCATCCTCTCGGAATATTTTAAATTCACGGGAAGTTAAATTTCACATGTGCAACCAAATGATCACCAAACATTTGGCATATTAGGCAAAATTGGGCTTAGAAAGGCTTAACTATAGGTGATCAAAAGAGTGTATAGGTTTTGAAAAAGAAAGAACACTAAATTTCTTTTTCATGTAAGCGAAAGGTAAGCAAAAGCCAAAAGGGTTTGCATTTGGTTCAACTTTTAACCTATGATAGTAATCTCATGAGCTCAATTGTGTGCTCTTATTTCATAAACACAAAACTAAACATTTCAATTGTTCCACCTAGTTGGTCAAGATTAGATTGAATGTTCTTACGGGCTGTTTGGTAGGCGGTAATAAACGGTGATAATAAAAATGAAACAAGTGTAATTTTAGTTGAAAAATCTCTTGGCTAACCATGCTTGTCCAACTTCAATCATCTTATTTTCATTATAAAACTCATTCTTATTCATTACTATTGGGAGAGGTGATATTAGGTGATAACGAAAATTTGTAAAAAAAAAATTGCGATCAAAGTTTCATCACCATGGGAATAACATGGAACTTTTGAATAAATTTTACGTTATAAATCACTTTTATTACCACCCTTTAATACCATTAACCAAACGGACCGTTAGTATAAGCAGCCTCTTGCAAATGTAGGGTATGGTTTGCCTCCATTATAACTGGGACCCTTTCACGCTTTATGCACCGAGCTTTTTTTTTTTGAGTTTTTCAACGAGAATGTATCTTTCCCCCACGCAAACTAATCAATTAATTATAGCAACAGAAAACAAAGAAAATTTTGTGTTTTGAAACAAACACAAAGGGTGCTCAAAAATTAGAATCTAAAAGAGTACTTAAAATATTTGCTTAAAAACTCTATGCTTTATAATGCTTATGCTTTGGCAGTTTGGCCTAGTTGCTGTATAATTTTCCTAGCATTTGCATGGTATCTGTGTGACTATGGCTAAATTCCAACTTCAAACCTGAAAATGTTTGCAAAATACATTTTTTGATCCAAATTTTCCATTCTAATGATCTTGTCGAACTATAAAAACTAAAAATGTAAAAACAGTTTCCCATTAAAATGTCATCCCCAAATCAAACGCCGATTACGATCACTACTAATTGGCTAATTTCATTCAATTTTTCAGTATACATAGTCCAAAGAAACGAAGTCCATCAAAAAATCACCAAGAACAGCAAAAAAGAAGGCCAAAGACAATCAAAGGGACAAATAAAATAGTAATTCAAAATTGAATTGAAGGATGAATAATTGATCTAAAGCAGAAACAAGTACAACTAGTGAAAATGTCTACTATCAAATTTCAAAAAGTTATATAAAAAACTTACATGAAATATACGGGCAGCGAACTGTTGTTTATTTAAGAAGTAAAAGAGACGAATAGAGAGAGACACTAACCCTAGAATTATTGATTCGCCGATTCCGCCGTCGTCGCCGCCTTGCAAATATTTGTCGGTCGACGAGGAGTTAAAAGGTTAAAACGTTTTTAATAAAAATTTGTGGGAAGTTGCAGGATTCATCGAAACGGGCCACATATTGAAGCTGCGTATTTTTGGGTTTAAGCCCAATATTCGGGCTGATATTTTTTTATCAAAAACCCAATCAAGTCCATCATCTGGATTTTGGGGCGGTTTTTTTTAGTCATATGAGACAGTCTTATCGTGACACAGATTTATATAAAAAGATAATTGAATTTCCACTTATATAGAAAGAGTTTCTTTTAAAAAAATAGTTTGCACCCACCCAATTAAAGTCGTCTTACCGTAGGACAGCCAATAGAGAATCAGACAATCAGTATCTTTTTGAGCTAGTTTTGTATGTGAATTGAGATCGTCTCATCATGAGACGAGTCTATACAATCAATTTATTTATCTAATTGATCACTTAAAAATTAAAAATGTTATAACTTTCTTTTTGAAATATAAAAAATGTTATAACTTGAGACTTTAAAAGTGATCACTCTATAAGATTATAAGTGATGTTGATCACTTTAAGGTTATTAATGATCACTTTAAGATTATAAAGTTAAAAATGAATCAAATTTTCTCATTTATACATTAACTCATCATTTATCTCATTCACATATTTCTCCTACAACCCTTCATAATTTATTTTCATTTCTTTTTTCTTAATTTTCTCACCAAATTTTTTTCTAAAAATGAATCTAACCGGAAATTATCTAATTAATGAAAAATTAATTGGAATGTTGGATCGAGTATAATCAATATTTCAAATTGTATCAAACATTTATCATATCTACTACTAGATGTAGGTGATACCCTTGTTCACCTAGGTTGAATGTACAATATATAAATACATTTTTATTAGAGTATATAATATTTTATAAGCTATGTGTTCCAGCCACATGATATGTTATATTTACTATATTTTAATTTTTTTGGAACTAGTACTATTAGTAGGCCTGTCAAACAGATCAGGTTGGGTCAGGTTCGGCTTCGGGTCATATATAAACAGGTCAGAAAATCCTTGACCCAAACCCAACCCAACCCATTTAGTTATTAATTGGGTCAAAAATCACAACCTTGACTCGACCTGCTATAGGTCCGGTTGACCCAATTTTGACCCACTTAACCCGTTTATAATTTTTTTGTTTTTGTTTTAAGGTTTTTAATGTTAGTTAGCAGGCCGGGTCAACTTTTGTCAGCCCTAACTATTAGTCTTTAGTTACACTCAAAAATATTTTTTATATAGTCTAGCCAATAAATTTTTCGAATTAATTATATTTAGAAATATACACAAAACAAAATATTACATAACTAGAAGTATATATTTTTTCTCTTCATCTAAAAATCATCATCATCATACCCAGTGTTCCCGCACATAGATACTCTATGGCCAGGGTCTGGGGAAGGAAGGTCGACGGCGTCTCATACCCATAAGGAGAGGGCGGTCATAAGAGTCCTTCGGCTCTAGAGGAGTCTTCAAGGATAGGACCTGCAAAAATCCGAAAACCTGCATCTTACACCCACGTTAGCCAAGCATAGGGATTAAAAAAAAAAAAAAAAAAAGCGATGACAAAAGCGATGACAAAAGTAATTATTTTTGTAAATTATTTTTGAGTTGACTAGAAAGAAGAATCATCCTTTAATTTGGAAGGAATAGAATTTTATGTTTGTAAATGCATCAATCATGTGGCAATGGCCAAATTAAAAGTAGAAGTGGTTGGACTAATGAATGATGATCAAGAATTTTTATTTATTATAATTAATGGTAATTTGATAGTGACTTGGTACTTGTTATTTTTCTTGCATTTCAAGCTTTAAAATAAATTTGCCCTCTCCTTTAAGATAGTACCTTTGTATGATTTTTTTAGCTGTAAGGAGTACTAATTTTAGTTGTAAGAAGTATAAAATTATGTATCAAAAATAGCCGACGGATGATAAGATGAATAAAAAGAATATATTTGCGAATTAGATTAAAAGAAAAAGAGCGAGATTATTAATAAATTTGATGCAAAATAAGTGAAATAAATTTAAATATATACAGATAAATTTAATTTAATAAAGACATTATTTAATTTATAAGAAGGTATATGCACCAATTACAATTAGGTTAATTTCCCTCATTTTCATCTTATAAATATAAACAACGGTTGGAAATTAGTGTTGGTACCTAGTGACCTTTTCGTCTCTTTGTTGGCCGTAAGAGACAATTCTTATTAACAAAGTAGGAGTGCAACACCATCAGTTTGTCCTTTTAATAATTATGTTTAGAGAATTTTCAATAACTTTTTATTTTGTTTTAATAATAAAGTCTGATAATAGTTAATGTATGCGTCATTATCTGAGCATTCAGTCTTTTTCATTAGAAAACCTTTTAAAATTTTATAAAGGACATATATAATGCATGAGTCATATTGTGACTGTACAGTACAGTTACAATGTCATGCACACTTTGGTAAAAAGACAAAAGAATTATTGTGATTGATAAATTAACTAGTTTTCTCGTGTTTGGAAAAAAAATTCTTATATTTGATACCCTAATTTACTTATGATGGAAGAACATGTCAGAAAAGGTTAACTTTTAATGTATGAGCTAAGAGAAAAGGTGAGGAATGATTGTTCGAAATAACAATTCTCACCAAGATCAAGATGAATTTTTCTAGTGTTACAATTTCCATCATACTAGACGACAAGCTGCTAAATATACATAGACAACTACATTAACAAATTAGTATCATACGTTTTATACCTTTATCTCTTAATTAGAATACGACTATTTACTCTCAATCATCATTTAAAGATATTTAGCATTTACTTCTGCTTGTAATTACTCACATAAGATCCACACTATATCAATATTAACCATTTTTAAACACGTTGAATTTTTAAAAGTTCGCTATATTTTATGACTCTAGTTGGGATTTGAAATCATACCCTATTTGAGTAAAACATGTACACCATCCACGATGAAGGGTGAAGTTGTGAATATTGAGCATTAGCAAAAGAAGTGATGATTGCTATTGTGATTATGGTGGTAGATAAGTGGGCCTCTTTATGAGTTTACGAAATTAGATTTGTTGATTTTTTAAATAATGTACCCAAACTCCAATTAATTAATTATTTAGTTTTTGATCCAATTGTCTGACAAATAATTTAACCAATAAGGATTAAACACCCCAAGTATATCTTCTTGGAAATGTTCCCATAAATACTTAATTGTACCTTATGACTTATTGAAAAAAAAAATTGTAAATCGAATGATTTAAAATCTATACCGATTAATTAGCTGTTCACTTCGAATACCAAAAAAAAAAAATCAACTCAATTTATAAATGTAAGTTCCCTAGAAAATAAAAGACGATAACATAGAGATAGGAGTTGTTTGTCGCCAAACTTGGGGACAAGATGGCGACTGAATCCTGTCACTAAATTTGACGACAGACTCTCCTGTCTTCATCTTATCACCAACCTTAGCGATAGTTTGTCTTTATATGAGTTCGTTGTTGTAGTGATAGTATAGTTAATTTTTCTGACTCTCTAAATTTACATTATATAACTCAAATATATAAAAAAAATTTATGTATTACAATTCAAACTCAAAAAGACAGAAATTGATAATGGAAAAATTAACGTTAATAATATTAAAATACTCCCTCCATTTCAGTTGACTCGTCCCATTTGACTTTTCACGGATTTTAAGGGCTGAGTGGGGTCCATTAAAAATATGGTAGTTGGGTATTTTAATTGATTAAATTAATTGTAAATAAAGGTGGTAGTGAAATATTGGGAATTGAAAAGGTGGGGATATTTAGGTAAAAAAAGGGATAGCCAAAAAAGAAAATGGGACAAGTAGTATGAATTTGCCAAATAAGAAAATGAGACAAGTAAACTGAAATGAAGGGAGTATATAAACATTGAATTACGTGGAAAAAAATGTAGCAAGTATTAGGTAACGGAGAAAGTATAACATTATGATAATTTTAGGTCTATGTTGTATGTGAAGTATAATTTTAGGTTTTTATCTTGTATGTCATCATGCATGTAATTTTATACTTTTAGTAATTAATTGTGGGGTTTATTGACTGCGCGCATTTCTCTTTAGCTTTAGCCCCTCTTTAGGGGTACGGGTATGATTTGTCCGTATCCTTCAAGAAAAAATAAAAAAAACCCCCAAATCGAACCCGGCCTTGTGCGGAATACCGGAAAGGTTCTTTCTTTGTCAACATATGCATGTAATTTTATACTTTTAGTAATTAAGGAATGTACATGTGGTTGATTTTATATCGCTCTTTGCAAGTATTTCTTCATTTGGTGCCTAAAAAAACTAACTACTCTACCCTCTAGTAAGTAATACACTAATACTCCTAGTCCTAGAAGCTGCATGTGAAAAGTATATAAAGTTTAACTTTCAAACATAAATATGGCACATGCAAAAAGTTGAAGGGTCGATTATCAAATGTAGTACAATTACGTTGATTTAGAAGATGTAACTCAAAATAAACTTATTTATTATTTATTTTTAAATAAATTTATTTATTAGTTATAATTGACGGCCATAGAAATAAATTGGTTAGGAAGTATTTATTTTTGATTGTTTGATTTATGAGGATGCTTGAGCAAACAATAAGGAATAAGAAATTACAACGGAGCATCTGATTAGGAAAGAGGGGTTAGGGAGAAAATTAAATAAATACAAATAATGTGTATTTTTCTTCAAATATTACCTTCTTTGATTTTTTTATAAGAATGAACCAATGAGAGTAATAATAAGGAATAAGATTAGAATAATAGTAATTATTGATTAAAATAAGTAATAAATAGATAAATATAAAATGTGACAGACAAATTGTATTTGATAGATATAAAAAATAAAGAATAAATAATAATATATGAAGGGTATTACTCCCTCCGTTCTTTTTTGTTCTTCCCATTTACTTTTTGCACAGTTTTCAAAGCAACTTTCGAGCCTAAATATTTCTAAATACGCATTATAAAAAATTATAAAAAATATATGATAAAAAAGTATACATTAAGACGAATCTAAGGAGATCTCATATGGATATATTTTGTCATCTATAAATGTCTTAAAAATCTTAATCAAATTTCTCTATCCAAAATGGAATATTCTAAACGGGAAGAACAAAAAAGAACGGAGGGAGTAGTTTTTAAGGGTTGTGTTAGGGGTAGGGGTAGTCTAAATAAAAGTACTAATATAAACACTTAAGGAATATATATTTCATTAATTAATGGGAAGGAAGGAGGATAGATGCTATAATTAATATTGATACTAGCTTTATTCAAAAAAAAAATATAGATACCAGTTAATATAGTGATAGATAATTAGATCATGTGTAATGATGGGGAATTGGGATGTAGTGAGATTATTACTTACTCGATGAATAAACTACTCATTATTAATAGATATTTTTAATTAATAAATTTAATTTATTAATAATAAATATATTTTATTTGTCTATTAATTATAGATAAACTATCCATAAAATAAGGTTTTTTTCCGATTATTTTACTTATGATTGAAGGAAACATATTCATGATGTTGATATATCTATGGTGCTGTAAAGTTAATTAAAGTGTGGCTTGGGCTGACTAATTACTATTAATAATTAATAATTAATAATTAAGTCTAATAAGTTTCAAATATTATTTTATGCTTTGAAAATTACTTTTATATTATAAATTATTTTATTGGTAGGCTAAACTAAGTCCCCAAAAGCCAACTGAGATTAATAATCAAGAGGGTATTTACTAGTAGCCGGTATGACTACGAGGACTTCATCTATACTCATATTATACTATCTTAGGGTCAGTATTTTGGAATACCAATAAAATAATAAATCTAGTCTGAATTAGATATATATATATATATATCAATTTAATACATTAACAATAAACGTAAATTAATTAATGATAATATCATCAAGGAGAAGTACAATAACAATTATGAATGATGATAACACTAATTATAAAGACGTGATATTGACCCGATACAGTATAAATTTGAATAAAGAATAATGAAAATTTTATGTAATAAATCGAATTTCAGTAAAAAGAATTTAACAAGTCCAAATTCAAATATTATGTTTATTGAGACAAAGTTTAAACTTAAGAAAATCCAACGACCTTTACAGATAACTGTACGTATATTAGTATATAATTTAAATATCTTCTTCTCTCTGACAGTGACAGCTTGGATAGTTTCCAACCACTTCTACATCAAACCTCTTTCTTTTGTACTTTATTATTAAGAAACAATTGAAAAAAAATCACTCTATTAAATGTTGATCTTTATCAACATAAACCTTGAGCATATTTCTATGATCATCTCCATAAATTTATTTTATGACTTTGGAGTCTTCGAACCTGCTTGCAAAAGCAAGGGGTAAAACCGTAAAATAAAGACACTATGTTAATAAAGATAAGATCTAATAACAATTACTACTTAAATTACTGTCGTTATATATGACGTAAAATCAGTCCACAACAAGTTAAATTTAAATCTAATTAACTAAAGTGACATTTTCCTATCCAAATTTTATGAGGAATCATCAATTCATCATGTGATTTTTTCATTTTACTCTCTTCCTATAAAAAATTACTATATAACTTATAAATGTAAGAACTTTTTAAATTAAATAACACAAATTCTTGTTAGAGACAGTCTCTTTGAGGGACCATCTCTTATTGGATTGGCCAATAAAAAAATATGAAGTAAGAGTAGAAAATAAGTTTTGATGGATTAGGTCTGAGAGACGCCTCTCAGAGAGACGGTCTCTCGAGAGACTAGCTGAACAAATAATAATTTTTGATTCACAAATAGGGGTATAAAAAATCTTGTTAAAAAAGAGTTTGTAAGCAGCTTTTTGGTAAAATCCAATACATTAAGCACATGAATGCTCCGATACATTACATATGAAGTGAGGACAAGCTTTGTTTTTTACGTACAAACGCAAGCAACAATAGACAATCTACATACTTTATTAATATTTTATTAATATCTTCTCTTCTCTAAGATTTCAAGTTAACCATTGTTTAAGATTAGATTATTATCATGAAATGATGTAATCAACTTTGGGTATGGGGTTTAACTTTTTAACTAAGCAGCTACTTTTGTGAGAGATCGCCTTTCAAAGAGACGACCTCAAAACAAGAAGCTCGCATTTTTATTTTCTCTTTAATTTTTATTAAATGGGCTATTTAGCCCATATATTTAATACGTCTCTCGGAAAGACCGTCTCTCACAACTATTCACAGGTATTAGTATTAATTATTTGACTAGATGCACTTATTTTGGTAAATTCATTTGGTTTTCTATTTGGAAATGTTCTATGTTTACCATCTTAATATCATATATATTTAAAAAAGATGTTTTGGCTATTAGTTTATGGAGAATTTCAATGATTTTGACTTAATAATGATTGGTGAAAGATGGAAATATTCATATATATATATATATATATATATATATATATATATATATATATATATATATATATATATATATATATATATATATATATATATATATATATATATATATATATATATATATATATATATATATATATATATATATATATATATATATATATATATATATATATATATATATATATATATATATATATATATATATATATATATATATATATATATACACACTTTTTCCCTACACTCATTTTATATTAAAGAGAAATAGAGTGTTATTTAATAAAAAAATTTTAGTATATTGGTAATAAATAAAGAGGAAAATAAATTGTGTGAGTGAAATTTAAATAAAGTTAAAATATATGTATGAGATTTAAAAAGTTTCGGATCATTGTTTAAAAAAAAATAATATAAAATAAGTGAAATGAATCAAAATAGGAGGAGAGTAAATTTTTACTATGAACTAATCGAATGCCTCATGTCCACTATTATCTTTTTCCTAACATGGAAAATCAAATTTTGGTATGAAAAAGTACTTTACAATACTAGAAATATTAATAATAAATAAGAAATATTGATAATTAAAAGTGTGCATTAATATGTACTTAAAATAAAATAAAATGAAATAGCTTATTATGTTAACTTTTCTTAGTCGTTTAGCTTACTTTTTCTCCTGTAAATATAGAAAAACTAGTAATTTTTTATCAAATACATTTAATTTTGGACTAAGAATTCTTCTAGCAACCAACATCCAATTAAATTGCTAAAACGCTTTGAGAGTGTTTGATAGTCGGCTTTTGTGTTGGTGTAAAGTAATATTTAGTAAATTACTTTAACGTTAGCTAAAAAACTATTTTGGCTCTTTTCATTAGTTTTCACCAGTTGATCCACTTTTCTTCTAATAAATAGCCAACAATCAACAATTAATTTTACCAAATGAATCCCTAAACACATGAATTATCCAACTAGCTTAAAAATCAACAAAAGCAGACAACCAAATAAAAAAGCATTTTTTCATAAATTCTTATATGAGATGGTCTCATCCTGAGACATGCCTCATGAATTGGATTAAATAATTCAATAATATAAACTTTTTTTTTTTGAAGTTTTCAATAATATAAACTTTCTACCATAATAGACCTTTTGTATGGATTCGTCTCATAGTGAGTCGTGAGATACAAGAGGCGTTGTTAACAAAAAAAAGAACGTGAGAATTTAGATGGAGGAATAATACTAACGGCCCGTTTGGTTAATTGTACTAAATGCCGGTAATGGGAATGATTTATAGTATAAAATGTCATTAAAAGTTCCTTATTATTCCCATGGTAGTGAAACTTTGATCATAAAAAAGTTTTTTAATTTACAAATTTTCATTACCTTCTAATACCATCTCTTCCAATGGTAATGTATTGGAATGAATTTTATGAAAAAAATAAGATAATTAAAGTTGTACAAGCATGACCATCAAAGTAACCAAAAGAATTTCAACCAAAACTACACTTGTTTTTCATTTCCATTACAACGTTTATTACCACCTACCAAACGGGCCGTAAAAGTAATAAAAATTAACATGATGAAAACTCCTTAATTAACCTCAAAACAAAAAACAAAACAAAGTTAACCATGGTTAAACAGTACTAGATTAGTGCAGGGGAGGTAGGGAACTGTCCTAACCCAGTCTCACTCACTCACACTCACACCACCCAACCTTTTAGAGAATCAAATACTTTGGCAACAAATAGGGAATCCCAATGATTTTCTGTCTTTCAAATCTTTAAATTTAATGGATACCCTTTAAAAACCAACCATTATTCAAACAATCTTCCCATTTACTTTATACTACTTGTCTTAAACTCTTAACATTAAATCAATTTTAACTATTTCTTTTTAAACACAATCTATAAAAGTGGAAGGAATCTCAAATTTTCATCTAAGGTTAATCACATTTTTTGCTTTTTTTTTTTTGTTTTTGAGATACTATTTTCAATTTATGATCCAAGTCCTTTAATGGGTTTTTTAGAGTTTCTGTTGCATTTGTTGCCTTTTTTATGCCACTTCTTTTGCACCCACTAATCCACCTGTCTGTCACTCACTTGTCATTTCTTGCTCACACTTACTTCATTTCTTTCATATTGTACTATAATTTTGATAAAGTTTTGATCTTTTTATTCCTGGGTTTATTTTGCAGTTCTTGTTTGTTTCTCCTCCTGTTTTTCTGGGGAAAAAGTTCATGATTCATCAAGTTTTTTGAAGAAAAGGTGGGATTTTGCATTGCTTTGTGATTTCTACTTTTGCTGGTGAATTTAAGAAAGGTATTTTTAAGTTTTTATTGCTTATGGGTTTGATTTTTCTATGAACTTCTTGGTTAGAAACTTAGAATATGCATATTTCAATTGCCAGCCCCTTCTAAGCTTTTTTTTTTTTGGTGTAAAAATTGAATAAATGGAGTTTTTTATTGGGTTTTGTTTTTTTTTGTGATTCCCTATTTGCTTGGATTTCATGTGTGATACATATTCTACTCTTTTTTTAGTGCTGTAGTAGATTTTTGATTTATTTTTCATGTCCCCAAACCGGGTTCTTCCCCTTTTTCGGATGAGCTACTCTTGCGAGAGACTGTCTCTCGGTAAGACCGTTTCACATATATATCTCATGTATGAGATACATCTCACCGTAAGACCGTTTCATATTAGAATTTGTTTTCTGATGTGGGAAATAAGAATGAAGTTGTGCTGGTTGATGGTTGAGCATGGGCTGTATTGTGTTTATGTGTCATAAATAAGGGAGAAATCATTTTTTAAGGGTTAGTACTTGGTAGAAGTGAAGTTGGAGTAGTTAATTTAGAATTTCAAAGCAACTTTTTCCTTTGGTCATAACTTTTTTTAAAGGTTGTTATCAAGCATTTGAAATTGTTTGTTCTGGGTTTAATAAAAGAGAATTGAAACAACCTTGTTTTTACTTTTTAAGTGTGGTAGCTTCATAGGATAATTAAACATCAGGAATATTATGAATTTATTGCTGGATTATAAATTTATGTTAGGGTGCAATATTTATTGAATTGCAGAATAACATTAAGAATGAAATGTTTTGGTATCATTATTGGCTTATTGCCTCTTTCCAGTATAAGCTCCAAAGTGAATTTGATGGGTTTCCCCCCTTTTTTTGGGTTATGATTTTGCTTTCTCTTGCGCACTGTCATGTGATTCACTAATTTCCTTGCAAATCGCAAATCAAAATAAGCAAATTTTGGTCAGTTTTGGGCTATTGGGTCATTTCGAGCGAATAGCGATTTTAAAAGCGAATTGACTAGCGAATTATGTTACACTGTTCTTGCATCATGATTGTAATTTTAATTGGGAGTTTTGCAGTGTTTGGGTGAAAACAATATTATGCCATTGTAAGGAAGTAGAAGCTAACTTAAATGATTTTTCCAGATTAAAACTGTCTATCATGGTATCAAGATCTTATTCAAACTTACTAGATCTGGCTTCTGGTCAGTTTCCAACTTTTTGCCGTGGAGATAAGAGGTTTCCTAGGGTAAAAACTGTAGCTGGCGTATTGTCTGAGCTTGATGATGAAACTAGCAATAGTGTAAGTTCGGATGCTCCTTCTTCGGCTGTCCAAGAGCGAGTGATTATAGTGGGAAACCAGCTTCCACTTAGAGTACACCATAAATCTGATAATGAAAATGGAGGGCGGTATTTTAGTTGGGATGAAGATTCCCTTCTTTTGCAGCTTAAAGACGGTCTTGCGGAGGACGTTGAAGTTGTCTATATAGGTTGCCTTAGAGAACAAATTGACCCGAGTGAGCAGGACAGCGTTGCACATACTTTATTCGAGACCTTCAAATGTATTCCGACCTTTCTTCCTCCTGAACTCTTCTCCAAGTTCTATCATGGCTTCTGCAAGCAGCATTTATGGCCTTTGTTTCATTACATGCTGCCTTTATCTCCCGATCTTGGTGGTCGCTTTGATCGGTCTCTTTGGCAGGCATACGTCTCGGTTAACAAGATTTTTGCTGATAAGGTTATGGAAGTAATCAGCCCTGATGATGATTATGTGTGGGTCCATGACTATCATTTGATGGTACTTCCAACGTTTTTGAGGAAACGTTGTAATCGAGTGAAACTTGGTTTTTTTCTCCATAGCCCTTTCCCTTCTTCCGAGATTTATAGGACTCTTCCTGTAAGAGATGAAATTCTGAGAGCACTACTGAATTCCGATCTTGTTGGTTTTCATACTTTCGATTATGCTAGACATTTCCTCTCATGTTGCAGTAGAATGCTAGGACTTTCTTACCAATCTAAGCGAGGTTACATCGGTTTGGAATATTACGGTCGTACAGTAAGCATTAAAATTCTTCCTGTTGGAATTCACATGGGGCAGTTATCGTCTGTGATGAATCTTCCCGAGACAGAAGTTCGAGTTGCAGAACTAAGAGAACAGTTTAAAGGTCAAACAGTCATGCTTGGGGTTGACGACATGGACATTTTTAAAGGCATCAGCTTGAAGCTTCTTGCTATGGAACAATTACTCATTCAACATCCTGATAAGAGGGGTAAAGTCGTTTTGGTCCAAATCGCGAACCCAGCTAGAGGACGTGGTAAAGACGTGCAGGAAGTTCAATGTGAAACCAATGCGACGGTTAAGAGAATTAACGAAACATTTGGTAAAGTGGGTTACAAACCCGTAATACTGATTGATACCCCACTTCAATTCTATGAACGTATCGCTTATTATGTAATTGCTGAATGTTGCTTGGTCACAGCAGTTAGGGACGGAATGAATCTTATACCGTATGAGTATGTAATAAGTAGACAAGGTAATGAAAAGCTAGACCGAGCGTTGGGATTGGCGCCAACATCACCAAAAAGGAGCATGCTTGTTGTTTCTGAATTTATCGGTTGTTCACCTTCACTTAGTGGGGCTGTAAGGGTTAACCCTTGGAATATTGATTCCGTATCTGAAGCAATGGAATCTGCCTTATCTATTCCTGATTCCGAGAAGCAATTGCGACATGAGAAGCACCATAGATTTGTGAGCACACACGACGTTGCATTTTGGGCTAGGAGTTTTTTGCAGGATCTTGAAAGAGCATGCAGGGAACATGTTAGAAGGAGGTGTTGGGGTATTGGGTTTGGATTAGGCTTTCGAGTCGTTGCTCTAGATCCGAGTTTCAGGAAGCTTTCTACTGAGCACATTGTTTCAGCTTTCAAGAGGACAAAGAACCGGGCTATTCTTTTGGATTGTGATGGTACAATGATGATGCAGAGTTCGGTGAGTACAAATCCTGATTCGGAGGCTGTTAAAATCTTGAACAGCCTGTGCCGAGATCCCAAAAATGTGGTTTTCTTGGCTAGTGGAAAGGACCGAAGAAAGCTGACTGAATGGTTTTCTTCTTGTGAAAACCTTGGAATTGCAGCGGAGCATGGATACTTCGTTAGGTAAATTAGCCTTTTGCTATATGTTTTTTCAATCGTTTGATCTCTCAATCACAACACCAATGTTGTCGAATTCTTTTAAAGCGACTGTTATCTAGGTAGGTAAAGAAGGAATTCATACAAGCCGTCATGAAGGTAAAGGACATATGCTAACCATCATAGTCTTGTTACAATATCCAAGGTTTTTTCCTTTTGAACCTACAATGATAATATTCAATGTTTTGAACTAAAAACTTGTTGGCAATATTTATCTGATTAGACTCCGTTTACAACAAAAAGACAAAACTTTGCGGTTGGGTTAAATCAATTATGTTGATGAGTGTATAAAATGAAAAAGATTTTGTTGTGTTACTACCGGCTAGCTTGGTGTGGTAATACCTGATGAAACAGTTATACTAACGGAGTTGTTCAAACTAGACCTGACGACCTGATATTTACCCCACCTTGTAACCAAACCCGAGTTGACCCGACTTCAAAATGAATTTAAAAGTAATGTAAAAATTAATATGGGCACAAAACACGTGACCTGAAACGGGTCAGATTACCCAAATGAATACTTCTATATACTAACACATGAAATTGTGGAAGTAATTCTACTTTGCATTTTTTTAATGTCGCAGATATAACAATGATACCGAGTGGGAAATTAGCAAACCTCTATCGAATTTTGACTGGAAACATGTGGCAGAGCCAGTGATGCAGCTATATGCCGAGACAACCGATGGTTCCTTCATTGAGACAAAAGAGAGTGCACTTGTCTGGAACTACCGACATGCTGATCGGGATTTTGGGTCATGCCAGGCGAAGGAGCTACTAGATCATCTCGAAAGTGTGCTTGCTAATGAGCCTGTTTCTGTCAAGAGTGGCCAGTACATTGTTGAGGTTAAACCACAGGTTTGTGATCCTATGCTTTATTATCTCCAATTAATGAACCTTCTGTCTAGAGCTATGTTAAGACCTAATTAGGGCCAAAACATATACAATTTTACGATTTCTGCTTTTAATGAATTCCCGAGCTGTTTTTGGATAAATTGCTTGTATAAATGATACTTCAAACGTGTAACCTTGCGCACCCACAACCATATGCCGTCAGTACCTATACTATGTGCGTAAAGTCATCTAGTTCTAGTTGATGGCACTTGGTACGCTTGGCTATCATTTCACCCGCAAATGCCACTGGTAATCCGTATGAGACTTGAACGGAAAAAACCCGTTCTGTTGACGGTCTTAACTTCTTCGATATCTTTGATCTATCTAGTAATGATTATTGTATATCCATTGAAGAGTCCATTTGATATGTCACAAAACTGGAATCTCCTACACTGTATAGAGTGGTAGCCACTTTAAGGAAACATTAGTATAAAGTTGATATGTCCCCTATCAAACTTTTTACATCAGAAATGGCTTTTTGCACATTTTCCTACTGCAAAAATAAAAAGCACCATCAATTCATAGAATAAGATAGTGCCATTTTGTTCCATAAAAGCATGAAAAAGATGCCCAAAATCGATTTGTGACCCCCGAGTTTCCAAAATCACTGCACTTCCACTCGGACCGAGCCCGCCATATGGTATAAGACAAAATGACTCTTGTGCTTTTCTTCTAGCTTTAGATTTCATTTTTGCTTCTCTAAATATATGACGAATTTCCGGTTTTTAGCTGGAGAAATAGTATGTACATATGCAGAAATCACTTGAAAGGTAAATAATCAATTATTTAAAGAATAATTTGCGAATTACAACTTTAAAGTTTAGCAATTTTGCGAATTATAGCCTCAATGTTTATTTTTTTGCGAATCTTAATCACCTAAGTATCAAAGTTTACAGGTTCAGGCCAAAAACAAAGAATTTTAACCACTTAACCTAAAATTTCGACCACCAAAATGGTCAGATTCTGTGTTTTCGCCTGAACCTGCAAAATTTGATATTTCTGTGTCTGTAATTCGAAAAAATAAACATTGAGGCTATAACTTGCAAAAGTGCTAAGCTTTAAGGGCTGTAATTCGCAAATTAATCTTATTTAAAACTCAGTTTCCATCAACACCTCCACAATTTTTCTTTCAAAAGATTGGTGTTGACTACTTGAACTAACATATCATTTTCAGTACTTGTTTTCATGAATGATTTTTGGTTTATGATAATGGGACTTGACTAGGTTTTACTAAGCTGGTTGTCATAAACTGACAACTCCTTCATCCGGGCTTGACCAACAATAAGCGACAAGCACTCACCGAGTCACAGGTGTAGTTTGAATGAGCATAACTATACTAGTTCCTTGATCTACTACTTTATCTCTTAACAGGGCATAAACAAGGGTCTAGTAGCCGAACGTCTCTTAGCAACAATGCAGCAGAAAGGAATGCTCCCTGACTTCGTACTTTGCATCGGGGATGATAGATCAGACGAAGACATGTTCGAGGTGATTGCAAGTGCAAGAACAACTCCTTCACTCTCGCCGGTTGCTGAAATATTTGCCTGCACAGTTGGGCAGAAGCCGAGCAAAGCTAAGTACTATGTCGAAGATACAGGCGAGATACTAAGGATGTTGGAAGGGCTTGCTGAAGCCTCAGAGATGGCGGTTCGGAATGATTACCAGGCTACTAAACAAGACATTATTGATTATGATAACTGATTTATTATGGATCTATTCTGTTTGTACAGTGCTGCATCATTTTCCCAGTCTTAGGTCTAGTTCAGGAACATATTTTATCAGGTTATGAAGTATTTCATAGTAGTACACATAATTTGAGGGGTGATTTTGAGTTCCTAATATTATTTAGAAAATGGGTATGATTATATTGTTAGTAGATTGATTTACAATATGGTATTTAATTAGATCATAATTTGTGAGTTTTATTATTATTATTATTATAAAGGGTTAATTTAGGTTCTAAGTTTTACAAATAAAATAATCTTTTAAGATGTAAAAGAAAACCAGTAATTTGGTAATCACAAATTAATGTATGAGATTGTCTCACCTTAAATTTGGGGAGAACGTGTACATATATCACTTCTACTTATTAATAGAATCAGATTTTGTCTTACCACTTTTCAAGAAAGATCTCGAGTTCGATTTCTAGCTAACTCTTTTCCTTCTCTCGACCTATCATTTGATCCAAAAAAAAAGTATTGGTCGGTAAGACTTCCTTTGGAATATTGTTTTATTAAATATCTTTTAAATGTAAAAATGTTACAGACATCTTGAATATCTACGTTAACTCCAATTAAACCTATTTTGAATATTTTAGAAGCGTTAAGTAAAATTAAAATATAAGACTAAGAAAAATATTTTATGTTTTGGCTTGAATCTTTAAACTTTGATTCTTTGATGGCTGTAATTTGCAAAAATAAACATTAAGAGTATTCGCAAAAATAATAAACATTAAAACTGCAATTTACAAATTTTTCACGTCTAGAAAATAATTATAATCTTCTCAAAATTGAGGACATTAGCCATTGCTCATAACTCATAGTAATTCATAATGCTAAATGTGAAAGGGCTAATTTGATATAATTATCTCATTTTTGATATAGAAAAGCTCGTCTTGTATAGTTGTATTATTGTATAAGACCATCTCACCATAAGATGAGCATATATTTGATATAATTATCTCATTTTTTGTATGATCACTTTAATGTATAAGTGATTACTTTAAGGAAAAATAGGCGAACAAGTACTTATTTTGACCGGATTTTCAAAAGAGTTATCCCTTAAGGATAATCATGGCGTCCATTTTTTTGAAAAAAATCGTTACTATGGGTAAAAATGACATTAAATATCTTTTATTTTTAGTTAGTTAATTTATGTCTCTTAATTTTAAATTATTTAAAAATACGAGAACTAATGAGATACTGCCGCATAGACAACTTAACCTCGCAAATCGGTCAAACCCTCAAATTTAACGGTCAACTGACATTTTCCATTAAGTGGTAGTCATTTGCAAGAAATATATTAGATTATGTAGTTTTTTACAAAAAAAATTACATAAGGTAGTTTTTTGCAAATAAACCTATAAATTAGATAGTTTCTTATAATTTTTCCTTACTTTAATATATGAAACGAATATAGGTCAGCCTAATAGTGATATTTCACTAGAAGACCGTCTGAATTAAGAGTTTGTGTAATAATTATCATAATAATTGATAGATATTTTTAGGTAAATGATTGGAGGTTAAATATCGTTGAGTAACATATGGACCAATAAGGGTCGGGTCTGGCCCACCATGATACAGATTTCTGAGGACTATTGGGCGGGAGTTGAGTAATAAATGTATAGGCCCAATAACATTATTTCAAGTCCTTTCTCGTCTACTTAGCAATTTGTATTTAACAACAATTAGTTTACAACTACCAGTCTACCATGGCTGCTTAGTTAGTTACTAACTTAAAAAGTTATCACAAATTCTTGTGAGAGACGGTCTCTTTAGAGATCATCTCTAATTAGGTAGGCATTAAAAATACGGTAAGGATAATGTAAGTTAGCATAGATGATGCCATCGTCTTTTAATTGAATTGTATTTATTCAAAATATATTGTGAATTACAACCTTAAAGTTTAGGCATTTTGCTAATTACAACATTAATATATTTTTTTTGAATTATACTACTGAAGCATCAAATTCTACATCATTCGAGCTAATTTAGCAGAATTTTCGACCACTCAACATAAAAATTTGATAACGAAAGCTAGTGATCAGTATCACCTGAACTAGCCTTAAACGTTGTAAACAATGATACATTGATGATCGTAATTCGTAAAAATAAACATTAAGATTGTAATTTACAGAATGCCAAATTATTCATTTATTTATTATTTATAGATATAAATTAGGAAAAATTACCTAGAATAATTCAAACTATTTATGATTTTCTTACAATAATCCCATCTATTGATTAACCATGAATAATCCCAACTTTGAGGGGTATTTTCCTAGAGTAAATTTGGGCAACCCGATAACCTGCTATAGTAGGTAATTCACCAAAAAAATAAATTGAATATTAATTTTAAATCAGAAAATATTTTTAAAAATTTACATAAAAAATTCTAAATAATAAAAAAATCATAAATTTTTTATGAACATTTTTTAAACATTTTTTTCGCCATTTAATTTTAATTTATCTTTTTTTTTAAAAAAATAAAACTTATTATAGCAAGTCTTCCGGTCACCGGGTTTACTCTAGGAAAATGCTCCTTGAAGTTGGGATTATTCATGGTTAATCAATAGGTGGGATTATTGTAGGAAAATCATGAATAGTTTAGATTATTCTAGGTAATTTTTCCTATAAATTATAGATATTGGTTGGAATATGGCTTCAGCCTGCTTAGTTAGTTATAATACTTATAAGTTATAATAGTGGTTGGAATATACTTTCAGCCTTCAGCCTTCAGAACTCAGTCATAAGACATAACGTACATCCTCTCTTGTCCATTCTTTAATGGTTTAATTTGGCGATAGATAGTTAGATACCCTACTTTCCCTATTTAGAACTCCATCTATCCCAAAAAAATTAGTTTCATTTTTATATAGTTATGTCCCATATAGTTTGAAACAGAGAGAAAATTATTGGGTTTTAAGAAAAAGGTAAATAATGGTAAAAGAGTGTTAAAATATATGGATGAGATTAAAAGAAAGTGATGGGCAATAGTCCAAAAATAAAAATTAGGCAAATGAAACGTATCAAAATAGAAAATATTGCAAATTAAATTAATGATACAGAGGAAGTATTGTGTTTTATTAAGTTTGTCTAGTTTTTATTAATAAAATAATATTATATATACATGGTAAATATCTGATTTTTATTATTTAGCTTATATTTTTATCTCATTATATATTTTTCACTTTTCATAAAATATACTCCTATTATACTTTTATGTTTTTCAAACACTTTTTCACCTCATTTGTACTTAAATGTATTTTTTTTAAGATAAGAGATACTACTATAGTACTATTTTCTTAATGTTTCATATTATATGACTTAAATTTTCAGCAAATTGGGATTATTAAGAAATTAAATACTTTGGTGATAAAGAAACCAATTCAAAGATGGCTGGATCAACGAGAAAGGGGTTTAAACCGATTCGACCTGACTCTTCAGTTCAAATATCAAAAGGTAAAGGGTCAAAGATTAGACCGATATATTTAAGTAAAAACACTATATTTAAATAACAATTTAAAAGAGAAAAGAAATAAAGGAAAAGAAAGGGGAGAACAGAAAGGAAGGGACGAGAAATGAAAATAAAATTACTCTTATAAGTTTAGGAGGAAAGGAAAAGAAAAGAAAGGGAATGAGAGTCTCACCCAATCAAGACCCGAATAACCATATGCGGACCTATGTTGTAGCATTGGGTAGCATAGACTACCCATGCCTTTTTTTAAAAAAAATTAATATTATATTCTAAAACCAACCACGAATCGCCAAAAAACTGTCTTAGAACCAAAACATGTTGGTGAATCATGAATGATGCTACCCATGCTTTTGAATCCTGGATCTGCCTATGCGAATAACCTGATCTATTTAAAATCTGCATATTTATGTTAGAGTATATAACATATTATGCGTCTTCAACCATCAGCTTAGCTTTTGGTTGAGTTGGTTCCTTAACGATTTAATTCCAATTCAATAGTAGTAGGTTTAGAATAACATGCGATAATCTAGGGGGAGAAATTTGGCGATAGTGAAAAGTAGTCAGTTAGAGTTAATTGGTTTGATGGACAAATTACCATAAAAAAGTGACCTATGTAGCTCATTTGGCCACGAAACATAAGTGTCAACCTTTTTAGCAATTGTCTCAAAAAAGTATGACGAACAAAACTAAGGAGAAAGATGAAGGGATTGTTTCTTGTAAGTGACCAAATACATATCTATAAATCCACATCTATCCATGGATGCACATCAAAGCATTCATGCTTGAAAAAGACATGATAGTCACTAATATGAGAAACTTGCCCATTTGCTTTAATTCAAGACATGGGCATGTCCATGTTGTCCTAGCTTGGACCTAACTAGTTGTTACCAAGCTCATTTATTAATGGGGCCTTTTACTGTGAAAGACGGTCTTTTTGAGAGATTAGCTCAGTGGGCATTAAGTATATTGTAAGTAGATATTAAAAATATTGTAAGTATGCAGTGAAGATATAGTAAGTAGGCTAGTAGGTTAACTTTCTCGGTAGGCGTTAAAAATATTAATGTAAGTAGGCATTTTAAGTATTTTTTTCGGTGACCATTATTGTAAGTAGAGGTGTTTAATGGGGCGGGTCGACCCAATGGGTCAAGGGTCGGGTCATATTTTAACAGGTCATTAGCGGGTCGGGTCAATAATGGGGCGGGTCATTAACGAGCCTTGATGTAAAGGGTCGGGCCGGGCCGGGTTGGATATTAATTATAAGAATTAATTGCGGAAAAAAATTTACCACTTTTTTTTTATATTTCTAAATGATATTATTATATACATAAGTGGGTCGATCCATCGGGCCATAAAGTACAATAAAAAAATATTTTATGAACTTTTAAAAAAAGGGTCAAATTGGGTCGGATTTAAATGGGCTTGACCCGCCCTGGCCCGTTTAACATTTGACATGACCCGCCCCGCCCGGCCCATTAAAATTTTGACCCACCTTGTCCCGACCCGGCCCGTTGAACACCTCTAATTGTAAGTAAGCATTAAGGATAATGTAAGTGAACATTAAAAATACAATAAGTAAACATTAAGATTTTATTGGTCTGGGTCTGAAAGACGTATAATTGCGCACTTATCTGATTGCATGTGAAAATAAAGTAGCATTTTTTTTCATGAAATCAGCAATTTTCTTTTCAAATAAATAGCAAGAAAATGAGAGCTGTATGTATGTATTTCGTCTATTTATTTTGAATTTGATATCGACACTAATATGTCGTCATCTCACACAGCTTATGTAAATATTATACTCCCTCCTATTCAATTAAAGTGTCCACTTTGGGTTTGGATCGGATTTTAAGAAAAAATGGTAGTGGAGTATTTTAAGTGATTATAATAATTGAAAAGGTGGTAGTGGGGTATTTTAAGTGAATATAATAATTGAAAAGGTGGTAGTGGGGTATTTTAAGTGATTATAATAATTGAAAAGGTGGTAGGTGGGGTATTATTAAATAATATAAGTTGGGATAGTTGGGGGTATTTAGGTAAAAAGTTTTGCCAAAAATAGAAAGTGGACAAGTAAAGAGACTTTACCAAATAAAGAAAGTGAACATTTATTTTGAATAGGAGGGAGTATTTCTTTTTTTAAATATTATATTTCTGAAAATATCTTACATATAAACGAAGTGAAATATTATAAACATATGCGTGGAATTAATTATTAACTAAGAATGGAAATTTGAAACAATAATGCATTTTAATGTGAATTAATGTGATCATGAGAGCGATACAACTAATTGAGCCATCATATTCCATATAGTACACAACCACAACTATAAACTGTATGATAAGATAGGTTATTGGTTTATTAATTATAATCCTAATTAATGTATTAATTATACTCCATTGTCAATCTATCATTGCTATTCACGTCCTAGATTACTAGACTTGTTTGTTACTGTTCTGTGTCTTTCGTCATTGCTATTCACTATCGTTTATACATTTTTAAATGATCCCTATGCTTGGCTAACGTAGGTGTAAGATGCAGGTTTCAGATATTTGCAAGTCCTATCCTTGAAGACTATTCTTATGACCGCCCTCTCCTTCTGGGTATGAGACGCTGTCGACCTTCCTTCCCCGAACCCTGACCATAGAGTATCTATGTGCGGGAACACTGGGTATGATGATGATGATGAAATATGACTAACGTATGTTTACAAAGCCATGAACTCTCGGCAAGCTCAACTTCAGTCTTCATAGATGACATCATATAAAAAACCAATGAAATTTCAAGTTTTCAAATAACCGTCATCTTAAACTCGGTTTTTTTTTTTTTGAAAAATCATCTTAAACTCGTTTGATATTTAAAAAAAATTCCTAATATGTGAAGTATGTAATATGTAATGTATTGTATAGACAAACAACACTTTAAAATAAAAAACTTACTCTATATTCAATTTATTTTAGACTCACTAATATTAAGATTTCTGTAGGTCTATTAATTGTGAATGATACTTTTCTCTTGAGGTAAAAATAGACCATTTTTCTTTAGTCTTACCTTAAAAGAAGTGCAGGTATGAATTGTTTGTCACCTTTATCTCACTTTAAATCAGTCTTTTGAACGAAATATTGGGTATGATGATGATGTCATATTAGACCGAGTCGGCAAGTCCATCCAAAATTTTTAGACGACCCAATTTTAAAAAGATAGCATACTAATTCGAAGTTGAATTAGATATTTGCTTGTTAACTCTTTCTTATTTTCCCAATGAGAAATTTAAAAATTACAATCAATAACGTGGTTTTAGTAACCTTATTTTATCAGAATTTAATCATTTATTGCAAAGTAATGTTATATTTATTGAGTATAACTTTTCGATAGACATCCAGGTATATATATATATATATACATATATATATATATATATATATATATATATATGTATGTATGTATGTATGTATGTATGTATGTATGTATGTATGTATGTATTTATATTATATTATTAGTATATATACTATATAGATAAATCACGGAGAATATGAATATTATGATATTATTTTTCCGGTAGACACCCAGGTATATGAGTTACATGCCCATCCATTGCTAATTAATATGATCTTTGTCCTTTTCTTCGGTTACATATCCTACTTTAATTGCTTATATCGATTTCTCGTTATTATTACTCTAATACGTCTCGATATCTCAAGTAGTAAAATTCTTATAATACTTATATATTTACCACGTTCTTTCATATGAGAACCTTTAAGCTAAATATGTTGATGCAACGTAATATATAAAAACTCAACTTAACTAAAAGTTTAACCTCAAAATCCAGACATATTATACTCCAACTTTTTCATGATTTTCTTAAATTTATAGGAAAAATATCTATTTCAACTTTTTTATAATTTTCTTACAATAATCCCACTTATTAATTAAGTATGAATAATCATAACTTTTGAGGTAATTTTCCTATAGTAATGACTTGCTATAGCAAATGTATTTAAAAAAATAAATTAAATTAAAATGTCGAAAAAAGGTAAAAAAAAAAAAAAACTTGTGATTTTTTTTAATTATTCAGAATTTTTAACGTAAATTTTCATAAATTTTCACTAACTTTACATTAATTTTCAATTTACATTTTTGTTGAATTACTTACTATAGCTTAGTAGGTTATCGAGTTATCCAAGCTTACTAGAAACATATCGCCTAAAATTAAAATTATTCACAATTAATAATAAATAAAATTATTATAAATAATTCATTAAAATATTAAATTACTCTAAATAATTTTTTGAAATTTATATTACTCCATCTAACACCATCCAACCATATTGTGAAATCAGAAATGATCAGCTTGTGTAGTACTATAATTGTGGTCAGGTTCAAGCCACTTTATTGTCCTTTTATCCACACTTTAAATATCCTTTTTATCTTTTTAGTTGCTTAATTAGTTTATTTTCCTGACAAATGGATATCATACTCTTCAAACATAATTATAAACTTCTTCTAAATAAACCAAACTAGTATTAGTTCAATATATGTGATAAAGATTATTTTAATGTATCATTATATAAAGAATATCTTGTTTAATACTCCCTCCGTTCTTTTTTGTTCTTCCCGTTTAGAATATTTCATTTTTGTAGAGAGAAATTTGATTAAGATTTTTAAGACATTTTTAGATGATAAAATATATCCATATGAGATCTCCTTAGATTCGTCTTAATGTATACTTTTTTATCATATATGTTTTATAATTTTTTATAATGCGTATTTAGAGATATTTTGGCTCGAAAATTACTTTGAAAACTGTGCAAAAAGTAAATGGGAAGAACAAAAAAGAACGGAGGGAGTAATATTAATGGAAGTAATTTATTGATTTGTTGAATATTTAACTTTTTACTTTAAGATTTTTTATGGGAAAAAATATAATTACAATACATATCATTAATATTAACAATTTTAGTAATTTTCAAAAAAAAAAAAAAAAAACCATTTTAGTATATATAATACTTCCTCCGTATTCAATTATTTGCAACTTTGGGGTCCTTCACGGACTCATAGGCAAAACTTTTAGTAGTGTATTAAAATAGATTAATGAGGTTAATGGGGTGGGATTATAGTATTATAATATTAAAAAGTAAGAGAGAGTATTAAAAAATATGAGAGAGAGTATTAAAAAGTATGAGAGAGAGTATAAAAAAGTAAGAGAGAGATAATAAAAAAGTAATAAAAAACTTTCTATAAATGGAAAAAAAAAGAAAGTTGCAAATAATAGAATACGCCATTTTTAGTAAAAGTTGCAAATAACCAAATACGGAGGAAGTATAAGTATAGAAAACTAGATAGATTTTGAGAGCTCGAATGTTTAAATTATGATTTGTTTTGTCTATTATTTTTCATTCAATTTGATTTAATTCAGTTTAGCACATCACATTAACTCTTATTATATTTTTATTATTCTTTCGATCTATGTTATTTCAATGGATCATTTTAAAAAAGATATAGTTATTAATATGTACTCGATAAAATAAGTGTAATAGAGTATTAGATAGATGAATTAAAAGTGAGAATAACTTGTAAACTAGATGCATGGTGAAAGGCAAAAACCCACTTCTAAAAGGCGAAAAGCTAAGAGGGAATTGAGCACAAAGTAGCTAGGTGAGACAAGCCCTTAATTAAATATAAATTTTAAAACACACCTTTTGTATTTTGCTCAACTAAATTGTATTTTTGTATTAATATTGCCCAAACACGGCCTCTGTATTTTGCTATATCACATTTTTCCCTCTACTACCTTGTTTAAAATTTACAACTTTTCCTATTTTAAATCTATATCCCTCCAAAACTCACCATGACCCAAAGAACATTTCTATAAAACATTGGATAAGCATTGATCCACAATAAGCTACAATAAAATCGACGCGTCTAATATATATCAGATATAATCTTATAAATATATATATATATATATATATATATATATGATATATATATAATATTATCTATATCATATTATATATAATATATATAATATATATATATTATATATATATATATATATATATATATATATATATATATATATATATATATATATTTATCTTGTAAAAAACCAGACCGTCTTATTTATTTTTGCTTTCCCTAAAAAAAATAAGTTATAATGAATAATATAATAGCCCTTTTGTGTTTTTATTGTTAACATTTGATCTACTTTATAAAAAAAAATAAATTATAGTATTAATTTAAAAACATGTAAATTATATATAAATTTAATTTAATTCAAGTTAATATTAATGTTTTATGGGTATGAGTTGTCGCCTTCTTTCATTCTTCAGACCCTGAACATAGTTTTTTATGAACAATATATACTGGGTATGAATATATATGATGATGATAATGATCAATCTTTTACATGAAAATAAATATTTTGATCCCTTAAAACTTTAGGGTTCCATTTTGCCCTTACTAATCGACGAACAATTTTGCACACCCATTAAAAACCCATAAAAAATACTCTATTATATTTATATTTATTTTTAAAAAACACATTAAATGAGTACAACTACAAGTGTACAAGTCCAAAACCAATCCTTATAAGAGAATAGAATTTAAGAAAAAGTATAACTAATATGAAGTAGAAAGTATATAGTTCAGAAGAAAATCATAATCAACATATCATAAATTAAACCCACCACATGAAGACATTATAGTCAGCCATGCAGCTGTATTCTCTTCTACACTTAATGCCTTCTTTTCTCTCAACTACTACTTACCTTCTTTTTAACCTCCTCCTCACTTATCTTCCTACTTAAACTCTCCTTTTTTTTTTTTCTAATTATATATTTCTCTCATTCTATTTTCTCTCTAATTAATTATTATAGATTTCCCATATTTATTTTTTAATTTCGGTTGTAAAAATCGTGCTTAGTACGGGAATCTATCTTGGAGATTGATTAAAACATGAGTATTCAATTACAAGAAACAAGACATGGGAATGGGAGGGATAGTAACATGGAGGAAGATCATGAGAGAAGGAAAATGAAAGAAGAAGAGAAAAATAAATCAAAGAATAAAAGTGTACCATTTTTTAAATTGTTTTCTTTTGCTGATCCTTTGGATTATTTTCTTATGTTTGCTGGTAGTATTGGTGCCATTGCTCATGGAGCTTCTGTTCCTGTTTTTTTCATTTTCTTTGGTAAATTAATTAATCTCATTGGTGTTGCCTATCTCTTTCCTAGAGAAACTTCTCATGATGTTGCTAAGGTAATTTTTTATTTTTAATTTTGTCAGAAAAATTACCTAGAATAATCAAATCTATTCGTGATTTTCTTACAATAATGAACCATGAATAATTCAATCTATTTGAGTATAGTGATAATTAGTTATATGATTGCTAGTCGTCTTGCGAATTGCAAATAAAAAAGTGGGTTAAAGGTTGTTTTTAGGCTATTTCTGAGCCATTTTGAGTGAATCGTGAATTCAAAAGACGAACTAATTAATTAGCGCCTAATTATATTTATGAAAAGTAATTTTTATTTTTCTTTATTATTTTTGTAGGAGTTTTTTTTATTGTGTAATGGAATATTAGAAAAAATAAATTAAATTATTATTAGAAAGAATCATGATAAACTTCACCATTTAGGATATGTGAGAATTGAATGCCCCATCTCAATAATGTGAATACACTTGATATTCGTGACACCTTTATGTAACCACCTAGGAGTAAAGATTTTGCCCTTATTTTTCCCACTAGTGATTCATATTCTTGGATTCTTATGGAGTTTTTGGGAAAAATAATTTATTTCAAAATAAAAATTACAATTATACTTTTAACAAATTAAAGTTCATCTAATACTATGAGAATGATTTATTTTAAAAAAAATACTATGAGAATGATTTATTTAAAAAAAAAATACTATGAGAATGATGGTATATAAATACGAATTCGTTAATACTATGTTTGAGAATGATGATTTAACTTAGAAATTTAGAATTAATAATTTAGTGTTTGACAAATCAAAAGAATTAAAATTTGAATTTGAGTTAATTTCACAATTATTTAAAAAGTAGTTAGAATTAAGAATTTGCAGGATGAATTTTCAAATATTATCCTTCTCAAATTCTTAATTTAAAATTTAAATTTTCAATTTAAAATAAAATATTTATTCACAAACAGAATCTAAAGTTATCAATCACCCGTTAATATTAGGACTTTAGGAGTATCTTATAAAATCCTTTGTATGATTTTTATTAAATTAATATTTTTGATAATTTTGATTAATTAGTGAATAATCTTGCTTATGTAATGCTCATTAATTTTGCAGTATTCGATGGACTTTGTTTACCTGAGTATCGTTATATTATTCTCCTCATGGGTTGGTAAGTTATTATTATGAAATCACAAATTCTTACTTGATCAGAACGTCTTTTGTAAAGACGGCTCTCAAAAGCCCAGTTTAATTCTAAATATATATTGTTACATCTCTAAATATAGATGTGGGCTGGAGTTTTGAGATTCGTCTTTATAAAAGACGGTCTTTCAAGAGAGCATCTGATGAATAATTAATAATGAAATAAATTGTGATGTTACATGTAACTAAAAAAAGAGGTGGCATGTTGGATGCAAACCGGAGAGAGACAGGCAGCTAAAATGAGGATGGCATATTTGAGGTCGATGTTGAATCAAGATATAACTCTTTTTGACACTGAAGCTTCTACTGGAGAAGTTATTAATGCCATTACTAGTGATATATTAGTTGTTCAACATGCTATTTCTGAAAAGGTAATTTTTTTTATTTTTATATTACCGTCTAAAAATTACATATTTTCATCTTTAATTAGGCCGGCTTATATTTTATAAAATATTGTAAATAGGCATTAAGAATGATGTAAATAGACATTTTAAGATATTGAAAACAGGTATTAGGATACAATAAGTAAGCATTAAGGATACAGTAAATAAATATTAAGGATACAATAAGTAAGCATTAAATATACAGTAAATAGACATTAATCTTTAACGGGCTGAACTTTTAAATTGAGATACATTTCTTAAAGAGACGATTTTTTGTTCTGTTATTTGAGATTGCTAGTAAAAGTTACATAAATTGAGAATACCACTAAATTAAAGAAACATAGCTATGAGTAGGATGTAGGTAATACATGCTCATATTAAATTATTTGACTATCATTACATAGACTGAATTATTTGACTATCATCATATTTTTACTATATGAAGTATTCCATTATAGAAATTTAAAGGGGAAAGTTATAAATATTTACCACACAAGTATGTGATAAATAATTTATGATAATAATTTCATAGTACTATATGTTTCATTCAAAAATATTGTATTGAATCAAAGGTTATTGATGTTTTAGGTAAAAAAGTCTGAGTTAATACATTTTGTGTTTTTTAGTAGAAAATGTGATATGGTTGCTCATAAAATTGTTAGTCGAGTGTCTTTTAGTGCTTTTAATGAGGTAACTAATTTAGATGATAAAATTAGCCGAGTTGTATATGTTTTTTTAATACTAATTTTGAATAATAATTTTTATAAAGTTAGTTTCACTTTAAAAAAATATTGTGTTAATTTACTTTATAAACAAAGCATGTACCTCTTATTTACAATTGGAGCCTTGGAGGGAAAAAATGTTTTATAGCTTATGTTACTTTATTGAGAATTTTCACCCACTATGTTTTATAAGTTGTTTATTAAGACATATTTTTACCGGTTCAAATTAATTTTATTAAATAAAATAAATTTTCATTAATTATAATCACATGTAAATTTAAAAGAAAATCACGTAAAATTAGAGAACATATTATGTCTATTAGCCCATATTATGTTAATTAACGAACCTTAAATTTAATTATATAATAATCAACAATTTCTTATTTGCATTTGCTTCTAAATTCTAATTAAATAGAAAGGAAACAATTTTCTTTTTTTTTTTAATTGGCAACTAATTAAATGATCAGCTATAAAACCTATAGTACCGTATATTAGTACAATTCAACTGTATTTTTAGAGCTTGTGTACCTAAATCAATTAAATTAGCATTTAATGAATTATGTATTTGTTGGTTAGTAGTTGATATAATAGGAGTTAATGTAATTTTTTGCATTAATAATACTCCCTCTCTCTGTTTCCAAATGTTCTTCCCATACTTTTTGCACAGTTTTCAAAGTAAATTTTGAGTCTAAATATTTCTAAATACGCATCATAAAAAATTATAAAAAATATATAGTAAAAAAATATATATTAAGACGAATCTAACGAGATCTCACATGGATATATTTTGTCTTCTATACATGTCTTAAAAATCTTAATCAAAATTCTCTTTTTAAAATAAAATATTTTAATGAGAAGAACATTAAGATAAATTTTTTTGGTTTGGATTAATATTAAAAAATTATTCAATGTATAACCAATTATTCCAACTACAAACAATATATGACATAGACTGAAATAAATTGGTAAGTTCTTGTTGGCATGAATTCTTAGCTTGAATTTAATGCTTGAAGGTGGGTGGGACCTTGACAAGTAAGATAAGTATGGTTTTGGCTCAATTAATTTAATTTCATGGCCCAACCAATTGAAATTCAATTATTATGGATTGTAATTCTATTCAATAGTATATATCTTTTGAATTAAGTCCATTTCTTCAACTAAAATATTGATATTGGTATATATCTTTTGAATTAAGTCCATTTTTCAACTAAAATATTGATGATAAATAAATTGGTATTTTTATTCAAATTGTTTTTGGATTTACATTTCTATTTGATTAGATATTTAAGTAAGTTATACTTACTTTTTTTGTTAATTAATAGTGATTTAACTAGTTTAATTTCTCATTTAAAATAATCAATTTGAACAATTTATTTTTTCTTTTTGTTATTTTTGAATTAAGAATAATACATAAAAAGTTAAATTGGTATTTGTGAAAATTATACAAATTATGAGTCCGATTGACTTGTTTAAGTGATTTATTCTTATTCAAATGTCAAAGGTCTAATTTGGATACTCGAAATACCATGAAAAGTATAATAACAAAAGTTAAGTATTTATATATAATAGAAGTACTTGTAAAACTCTTTATTATAAGGCAATGTAATATACTTCCTCCGTTTTTTAGTTGCACCATTTCTACTTTTGCACTATTCATTATTTGATATTGTTTTGCATAATGCGACTATTAAACGAGAAAAATATGTAGGATCTTGTTTTATTCGTCTCGTCGAATACTTTTATTATATCAAATATTAATAATTTTTAGTTGAGTATAAATCTAAATATAAGTAACCCGACAAACTTATTAAACTGCGTAAAAAGATGTTTGGTCTAACGTAAAAAAAATTGACTTTTAATCGAAAATCTCGAGCGGTCACTCGGTTTGAGAACATTTCTAAGTTTACGGCCACTTCTAACAGTCTAATCAGTATAATTGGACAATGCAAAAAACCTTGTCGAAATTCATCACAATCGATCTTATGAACATAATTCTGATTTTTATGGCTAATAAAACTTGTGGAATCGAGGTGATGAAGAATGAGTTTATAACTGCAGGTTGGGAAGATATTGCACTATATTAGTAGATTTATAGCAGGATTTGCAATTGGGTTCGCAAGAGTATGGCAAATCAGTCTGGTTACACTTTCGATTGTCCCTGCTATTGCTTTCGCCGGTGGATTCTATGCTTATGTTGCCACTGGTCTCATTGCCAGGATTCGCAAATCTTATGTTAAAGCTGGTGAAATTGCTGAAGAGGTTTCGCCCATTTCTCTTTCTTCCATTCTGTTTTGCATGTTTTCTTGTTGAATTTTGATACTTTTCAAATTGTAGTTATTGTAGATGTAGAGTTATAGTGTGTTATATTGTAAATCGTGATGATTATGTGGGTATTTGGGTATCTGGTTATCTCTTGGTGTCAATGGAAGTGGCAATGGATATTGACTATTAGGGTTTTGAAATTTGGGATATTGACAATTAGGGTTTTGAAATTTGGGATACTGACAATTAGGGTTTTGAAATTTGGGATATTGACAATTAGGGTTTTGAAATTTGGGATACTGACAATTAGGGTTTTGAAATGTTTAATTGTTCTGGTAGGGGTATGGAAAATCTCTTTCCTATAATATGATATGTTGGTGATACTTGATTGGGTGTTTTTTGGGAAGTTGCAATGGAAATGGAAATTGTGACAACTTTGAGTAGGCATGTAAAAGTTTGCAATGGTGGATGAGCCTGGTTTAGGATACTCTTTCTATGGACTGCATTTTGTATAGGGAAGCAATAGATAATCGGCAGATTTTATCAGTTTGTCATTATTTGACTTTACTATATGTCTTTTAAGAGTATTTTCTTTGTGTTTCTCTGCGCTAATCACATTTTTTTGATGTCCGTTAGGTGATTGCGAACGTTAGGACCGTCCAAGCATTTGTTGGGGAGGAAAAAGCAGTGAATACCTACCGAGAGGCACTTTTAGGGGTTTACAAATATGGGAAGAAAGGAGGAGTGGCCAAGGGGCTCGGTATGGGTTCGTTACACAGTGTTCTGTTTCTTTCTTGGGCTTTACTTGTCTGGTATACTAGCGTTGTTGTTCACAAGGGTACAGCTAATGGAGGAGAGTCTTTCACCACTATGCTCAATGTTGTTATTGCTGGCCTGTAAGTCACTGCATTACTTTTCCAACCTTACCTTGTAATAAAAAACATGTTTTCTATAGATCCTTGATAGCAAGCATTATCCACAACTTCACATAAATAAAAACTGTATATGATTTGATGAGCTATTTTGCTATAGTACATTATAATCCAAATCAACGTACTATGAATCTTTAACCCCCTCGAGGATGGACATAGTAATGTTGTAATTTTGAACTTTTATTTGAAGCATCATTGTACATTGTATATAATTTTTTAAGTTGTCAATTTATATTTACTCTATGTATTAGATCACTCGGGCAAGCTGCACCAGATATCTCTGCTTTCCTTCGTGCAAGAGTTTCTGCATATCCAATATTTGAGATGATAGAGAGAGCCAAAGTTAGCAAAGTAGGCTCAAAAGGTGGTAGGAAATTGAAAAGTGTGGATGGCCATATTGAATTTAAGGATGTATATTTTAGCTACCCTTCTCGTCCTGAAGCAAAAATCTTTGATAAATTCTGCCTGGATATTCCAGCTGGAAAAATTGTTGCCCTTGTGGGTGGAAGTGGATCCGGCAAGAGCACTGTGATATCTTTGATTGAGCGTTTCTATGAGCCACTTGCAGGACAGGTACTTTTGGATGGAAATGATATCAGGGAACTGGATCTGAAATGGCTTAGACAGCAAATTGGACTTGTCAATCAAGAACCTGCACTTTTTGCGACAAGTATCCGAGAGAACATTCTATATGGAAAAGATGATGCTACTCTGGATGAGATCACTCGTGCTGCTAAACTTTCAGAGGCCATTACTTTCATTAACAACTTGCCAGAGAGATATGACACTCAGGTATTTCATTTCTTTAAAAGGTATGGATTTGAATATGTGAGATAAAGATAGCTAAAATTATTTTCCCATCTGCACACTGGTACTACCTAACCATTATTGAGTCCTGATAGATATAATGGAAGGTTTGAGAGAAACTATATTGGTAACTCTTGATTTGTGAAAGTGCACGTAAAGTTTTCATGTGATGCCAAAAGACATAAATTGGAAGCTTTTCACTGGTATACTGGTACTAAATGTATGATTGCAGGTAGGTGAAAGAGGAATTCAGCTGTCTGGGGGTCAAAAGCAAAGGATTGCAATAGCCCGTGCATTAGTGAAGAACCCATCAGTACTACTACTTGATGAAGCCACCAGTGCACTTGATGCAGAGTCTGAAAAAAGTGTACAGGAGGCACTTGACCGTGTTATGGTAGGGCGAACAACTGTGGTTGTGGCACATCGACTTTCCACAGTAAGAAATGCGGACGTCATAGCCGTAGTCCAAGGTGGTAAAATAGTGGAAACTGGAAGCCATGAGGAGCTAGTTTCTAATCGAGAGAGTGTTTATTCATCACTTATTCAACTCCAAGAGTCAGCCTCCACAGCGCGTCTTCTATCCCGAGGGGCAACCATGGATCGACCTTCAAGGTATTCGTTTAGTATTTGTGCTGTATTTTGACTTAAGAATCTTCCCATATTTACCTTCTGTTAAATTTACAGCACAAAATATTCCCGAGAACTATCTTATAGTACAAGTATTGGTGCTAGTTTCCGCTCTGATAAGAGTTCAATTCGAGAGGATGTAGTAGAGCCTGTCAAAGTATCAAAGGTTACATGGGGACGACTCCTTTCCTTGATACGGCCAGACTGGTTGTATGGCTTCTTTGGTACTATATTTTGTTTAATGGCTGGAGCCGAAATGCCTCTTTTTGCTCTTGGAGTTACACAGGCTTTGGTGTCCTATTATGAAGCATGGGACGTTACAAAGACTGAAGTCAGGAAGATTGCTCTATTATTTTGCGGGGGTGCTGTGGTTTCTATTTTCAATCATGGTTTTGCCCACACCTTCTTTGGAATAATGGGGGAGCGACTTACTCTTCGTGTGCGACAAAAGATGTTCTCTGGTAAAAACTTGTGGCTTTTCATCTCGTATACCTACTATTTTTTCCAATATTTTAATATGAACTCCCTTAGTTCTGTCTGTTATTGCATTGTTATTAGTAAATGCAATTGCTCCTTTTTCCTTCACAGTGGTTTTTGGGGTTTGGTAATCTAGAGATGGGGTTCGAAAAAAATGATTTTGGTTGGAGTTCTGTTGCAAGCTCCACTTGCTTGTATAATGTTTAACCTAAAGACAAAAAATTAAACAATTGTCGACCGTCAAGAGTTGATACTGATCTTGGCCGGTGTTTGAAGGGGAAAATTCTATGAGACAACTGAAACTATTAGTACGACAACTCATTTAATATGTAACTGATGTCTCTATTTCCAAATTTACACATTTCTTTTACTTGATAGATTTTCTTTTGCCTTTACAGCTATATTGAGTAATGAGATTGGATGGTTTGATGAGGCAAGGAACTCAAGTTCAAATCTTTCATCACGTCTAGAGAGTGATGCAACTTTGTTGAGAAGCATTGTCGTTGATCGAACAACAATTTTGATTCTCAACTGTGGATTTATAGTCACTTCCTTTATTATTGCCTTCATGTTGAATTGGAGGCTGACTCTTGTAGTTCTATCAATGTATCCATTGATTATTAGTGGCCATTTCAGTGAGGTAAAGCTCTGATCTTTAGGCTCTGCATGTTAGAAAAAAAGATGCTGGTTTTATACTTTGTTAGCCGCTTATGGATTCTTTGGTTCCTGTAGAAACTCTTCATGCAAGGATATGGTGGTAACTTGAGTAAAGCATATTTTGGTGCTAACATGCTTGCTGGTGAAGCTGTGAGCAACATCCGAACTGTTGCTGCATTCTGTGCCGAAGAAAAGGTTCTTGACCTGTATTCTCGTGAGCTTGTTGAGCCATCAAAACGATCATTTTCACGTGGTCAGATCGCAGGAATCTTCTATGGCGTCTCCCAATTCTTCATCTTTTCTTCTTATGCCCTTGCTTTGTGGTAAAGGCCTCTATCCCTAATTATACGCCTTTTGTCTATTTTGTGTTTTTTTTCAAAACGTTTAGAAGTTCTTTGTATTGAGTTAAAGTTTGAAGTTCCCTTTCTTACCATATCCGTTTAAGAATGCCCATCTTTATGCCTGGTTGAGATGTTCAAGTAAAGATCGTATCTTCAAGTGATGAAGTATAGTAGTTTTGAGCCTTAGTGCACCTCACAGTAATCAAAAGTCAAAACTAAGTTTTGAACTTTATATTTTAAAACATTAGCTGTTAATTTGGTCTGTTATATTGCATCGGAGGGAATTCCTTCCGAGACCATAGATATCTGGTCCGAGTCCTGATATTCTGATCTTGTTTCACTTTTGCAATTCCAGGTATGGTTCTGTTTTGATGGGAAAAGGCATATCTGGATTCAAATCCGTCATGAAATCATTTATGGTTCTCATTGTAACGGCATTAGCCATGGGTGAAACTTTGGCAATGGCTCCAGATCTACTGAAAGGCAACCAGATGCTTCAATCAGTATTTGAGGTGATCGACCGAAGGGCTGAGGTGAAAGGGGACTCGGGGGAAGAGGTAACCAAGGTTGAAGGGTCTATCGAGCTACGGGGAGTGGAATTTAGCTACCCGTCTAGGCCTGATGTAATAATCTTCCAGGACTTCAACTTAAAAGTTCGCGCAGGAAAGAGCATGGCACTGGTCGGACAGAGTGGCTCAGGAAAAAGCTCAGTCATTTCTCTTATACTTCGGTTTTATGATCCAACAGCTGGGAAAGTGATGGTTGATGGTTAGTCATTTTACCGTCTTCTTAATATTTGTCCTATTCGCTTTGCATTTCCACACCATTTCCATTCCGTTCCTTATATGTTGCGTATATATTCCACTACTATTATCGTTATACTCTGCTCTGGTAGAAGCCAGAATCAATCAGAAACAAACTCTTCGTTATATTTAGTTTAGCACTTCTGTGAATTTGTCGTCAAACTGGTTCTTTGTTAGTGCTACTCATGTCAACTAATTAACGACAAATTTGTTGTATGAATATGTAATTGAGTAATTCACTCAAAATAGCATAAAATTTGCAATTTGCAAGGAAATTAGTGAATCAGGTTACGTTTATTGCGAGTAATGCTAGGGTTTCACTGTAATGATTTTGCCATATTTCTTTTCGTGTATTTATATTATTGACTTCATTTTGTTATTTTCTTAGGCAAGGACATTAGGAGGCTAAAGCTAAAATCTCTGAGAAAGCACATAGGATTAGTCCAACAAGAACCCGCTTTATTTGCAACATCTATATACGAGAACATTCTCTATGGGAAAGACGGTGCAACCGAGTCCGAAGTGACCGAAGCAGCAAAGCTCGCCAATGCACATAGTTTCATAAGCGGCCTTCCCGAGGGATACAACACCAAGGTAGGCGAAAGAGGGGTGCAACTCTCCGGAGGACAAAAACAAAGAGTGGCCATAGCAAGGGCGGTGCTAAAAAATCCCGCTATATTGTTACTAGATGAAGCCACGAGTGCGCTTGATGTGGAGTCTGAGCGTGTGGTGCAGCAAGCTCTCGACAGGCTGATGAAGAAGCGAACGACAGTTGTGGTGGCTCATAGATTATCGACCATAAAAAATGCCGACCAAATATCGGTGATACAAGATGGTAAGATCGTAGAACAAGGAACTCATGCTAGTCTTGTAGAGATTAGAAATGGAGCTTACTGTAAGCTAATTAGTTTACAGCAGCAACAGTCATCACAGCAGTAATCAGGAGGATATACTTGTATGATATAAACTGAGATGTTTATCAAGGGTTTAGCTTAAAGGGTAAATCTTTTTTCTTTTTTTTTTTTTTCCCTTTTTTTAATGGGGGATATTATTATTATTATTGTGTCTTGATCATAGAGGTGTATAGATTTACATCTAAAATTACATAATGAAGCCAATTTATTCCTAATAACAAGATAATAATTGCAAATTATTTTTGACTTCCTCGCTCATGAATTTTTTACACCACGAACAAGTAAGGATCAAATCCAAGACCATAAGATTAAGGTTCGGATCTCTGAATAGGTTGTTCTTGCTAGATTAGGCACCCAAATTCCCTTTCTTTTCTACAGTCATCATCTCAATATTCTGCATAGGTCAAAGTCCGGAGAGAGGTAGGTTGCGGAATTGCGGATTGACCAATCTGTACCTTCTCCAATGAAAAAGGGCAAAGAGAACTGCAAACACTCAAATAATCCCCCAAAAGAATGAGTTTGCAAAAAAAAATAACAGCGGCATACATCTCGCCTACAAATTTAATACAACGTCTTCAATAACTACCATCTCTGGTCAGATCTTCAAAGAGGTGGTGCATCTTTCACAAGTCAATTTTAATTTTCTTTTCTCACGTTTTCTTGGATCTATCTCGACTTGTCTTATTCTTCACTACAAAGTTTTCTCCATTCATACTAGTGTAAATTCCTTTCATTACTAATAACGTATATTACAATTAAGCTTACGCCATACTACACCATGAACTCCATGCAACGTTAACGTAATTACCATCCAATGTCAAATCTTAATTAAGAATTAAAAGAATTAATTACATACATGAACGTAACCTTAATAGCTGGCTCAATAAAATCACTACTTTTAATTCATGAATTAATTTGGACTTCATAATTGATTTAGAATGACGAAACAAGATTTGATTTGGTAAAAGTAACAATTAAAATTTTATTAATTAATTCATTAATTATTATAAATTTTTTTATCCAAATTTTGAACCATCATAAAATAAATCCAAATGCAAAATGCCAAATACTTCCCAACAAATTGTAGTAGCTTGTTCGAAATTTCTAATACGAGTAGCATACGATGAATTATTGTGAGTACACACTACTTTTGATATAAACCAAGTTTGATAAGTAATTAACTTTATAATTAATTTATATAAATCTGACTTAGAAAGGTATAATTTTTGTATTTATTTTATAATTATTGCTAATATTATGTTGGTGGTTGTTTGCTTTTGCTCCCCTAATTGAATTCAACAACGTAACATTGGCTACTTAAATAGAATAACCTTCGTTTCACACTATTAGCTAAATTGTTTCATATTATGACATCGACTTTAAGACGCATGTGCAGTGTGAGTAGTCGTTTAGAGCTTTAATTTTACGGAGTTCGACTACATATAGATAATCAAGATGTCTCTACACAATAGACAAGAATATGACACGGGTAACTACAAACGAAAATCTGATCATTTGTATAGTTCATGTTTAAACTTGTAAAATTTGCTGATCATATCAGTTTTGAATTGAGTTATTGATAAAATTGAATCATTTACTTCTGCCAGGTATTTGAGTTTGCAACATATTATATATAAACTAAAAAAACTCTCACATATTTAAATCAATATATTGTTAACTTAGAAGAACCGAGAAACGATTAGTGTAGAACGTCGGGTTGATATTAACTATAGACACTAGGTTAAAGTCAATATTAGATCAATTAATTTTATACTTTATTATTAGTTTTTTTTGAAGATACTTTATTATTAGTTAAGACGAGGTTACTAGGTTAGACAATATCGGCAACTTAGTCATTAGTCATCAGTCAATATACAAGTATTTTACAATTCAGGTTATAATTACCGTTATTAACATGAAATTATGCTAAAACATCAAAGAAATTTCTTAGAAACAACGGATCTAATAATATAACTAGTCAGAATTTATAATAAAAATTAAAAAATTGTATGTTTTTAATTTAGTACTTTCTATGTACGTGGGCTAATAAAGTTTGAAATTATACTATTTGCAAATTGCAATTGCATGAACAAATTAAATTCAAGTTATTATTTATTAAAATCATTATGGAAAATCTAGTAAGAGAAAAACACAAGTATCATATATTCCTCCAAAACTTTTGTTTTATTAATTATAAATATCTAGTAAGAGAAAAACTCATCCAATTTGCATCATACATTAGAGTATATAATATATCTTAGGGCTTCAACCATCAGCATATGTTTTTGGTAGAGTTAATTCCTTGACATGGTATCAGAGGCCAACGTGACAAAAGATCATGAATTCGAATCTCAACCACCCCTCATTTAAAAATAAGAACTTTTAGATAAAATATTACACATATAGAGGCCGAGGTGATACTAGGTCTAAAGTGTTTAACCTAGGGTTTTTGATCTTTTGGTATATAATTTGCACATTATTGAATTTTATTTAATCGTTTATCAAAAAGAAAAAATTAATAGGAGTATAAGATAATATATCCTCTGAAAAAGAAAATATTTTACTTCTCTATGGCAGATCTTACATTTGGCCTTAGGGGTCTTGGCCCTCCCTAAAATTTTTGAATTATTTTATAAAAACAAAATATGATTTATTTAGTGTAATTAATATTCGTTCGAGCAAATAACCTTTTAAAACTTTTCTCCATCAACTATTAATTTTTTGGCTTCACATACATGCTTCTTATACCATCTTGTATAATATTTCCACAACAAATCATCAACTATAAAAATCACGTGTTCGACCGTACAGGGCCCAAAAAATTAAGGGCCTCAATATTAAATTACTTAGTATATGTTAAATGTTGAAAGATACAAAGTTGTTAGAAAATTATTATAATTTTTAAAATCGCATAAGGCCTTCATATAATTTGTCAATTTTTACTCCGCCCCAATCAAACTGATCATCACTCAATCGGCAAGGGACCATTATCCAACATGCATATATTCATGTAATTTTTAATGCTACTTTACCTACTAGGAAGAATTTATCAGCATAATTTTATTTATAATTTATAGACTAACAAGTTTGAAACAGTTGAGAGATTTTATAAAATAAATTAAAACTACAAAACCCTAGAAAATTTGACATGTGTCGATTTATGATCAGACAGGTAAACTATAAATCTAGAATGTCTAGCTTAATTAACCATACTATTAATTAGTAATTACTAACTAAATTCATTGATGCATAATGTCAATTGCATAAGCATGATATTAGATTATATTATAGGAGTTCTCCTTTTTTTCAATTCCTTTAAGTTTGCACTATATGCGTTTATTAGATTTATCTGGTTGATATGGTTTTAAATTTATTTTGAAGTTGAGTTTGATTATAAGGTCAGGTAAATGTCGAATTGTCGAATATGTTTTGAACATTTACGACACGTAATTTGGTAGATGGTAATAAATGGAGATAATGGGAATGAAAAACTAATGTAATTTTGGTTGATAAATATCTACCTTGATGGACATGCTTGTCCAACGTTAATCATCTCATTTTTTTAATAAAATTCATTCCAATGCGTTACCATTGGGAGATGTGGTATTAGGTGGTAATGAAAATTTGTAATAAAAAAACTTTTTTTGTGATCAAAGTTTCATTACCATGGGAATGATATAGAACTTTTGATAAATTTTTACACTATAAATCATTCCTATTATCATCATTTAGTACCACTAACCAAACAGACCGTTATAATTTGCATCATTTAAATCAAAAATAAAAATTTATTTGAGTCATATAATACTAACTCAAAAGGAAAGAGGGAGTAGTATTAGTATTATTTAAGAGAATATTTTAAAAGTAAAAAAATTATATGTTCATGTTATGGTGGGAGGAGTTAGAAATGCAATATAAAAACTTGTCATGTATGGTCAAATTGTTATCCAGACGCAACCTATTGACATTTTATGTTGCGTTAATTCTTTAATTGTAGTCAAATTTCTAGAGACTAAATAGCAAATTGAATAAAAAAAATACTATTTAATATTTTAATTAGATATTTAATCAACTCGAATCATATCTAGCTTAATAAAGTCTGAGCAAATATTCCTCAAGATATAGTAGTATATTAAATTTATTACGGTCAATTTTCGATAAATATTCACCTCATCTTATATTAATATCTTGTATTATACATCAATTAATGATTAATTGTCGATATAAATACATTATAAAATATAATTTAATATTCTTAGTAGGATTGGAGCACAAATTTATTCACTCAAATTTTAAATTATTTTATTAATTAACATAAAAAAATTAAAATTTTTACATTAATGAACGAGTACAGTATTTTAGTAAAAAGATATATTTCTCCATCAAGATAATGGAAAATGTCAAAATGATTATTATAAAAGAACTTTACATATAAAATGTAGTTTATTGGTGATTAATCAAAGATTTTTTTTAATTTCCATAAAAAACAAATCTACATTGAATAAATCTTTAATTTTATTACAATTTTACCAAATCTAATAAATCTTTAATTTTATTACAATTTTACCAAATCTTTGACATTTTTTAACCTTGTATTATCTTAATAAAAATTAATTCAACTATGTCGATAAATTTTAAAAAATAAAAACATTAAAGGCTTAAAGGTGATTGATGAGGTAAGATAGATGGAAAATGAAGCAGCAAAATTTAACTCCTCCATTGACAAAATGTAAAAAATGATGTCACATTATATTCATAGATATAATGTTGGTTATTAAGAGCAAGAAACCTTGACACAATTTTGTATACACAAAAGGTCAAAAGTACTATGTTAAGGTCAAAACTAACTTTGTTGCTTATAATATTTATAAAGCTTCCTTCTTCCTACTAAATATTGATATGCCAAAGATTTTAGCCTCATACACAAAATCTTAATCTATACACTTGTGACTTATGCCAATAATACCAACAAAAGTGTCACATCTTGTGGCTCAATACCTTTTTTCTATAATCAACCTTGTGGAAGTACCCTATTCCACATACTGCCTCCTGTTTCAAAATACTTGCAACGTTTGTTTTATCATGCAGTTCAACATACTAATTCAATCATTACTATTTCTAGTTATGTATAATAAAAAATCATAAAGATTTGGTATGTATTAGTAATCTTTGCATTGAGATAAAGCAAACAAGATATCATTTGACTATGTTTTAACTTTTTGATTAAGAATTAGTTACAAATTAAGAGTGATGAGTGAATAGTGCAATATTTTTTGCGAGTAATTTGAAAAAAGAGAAGACAATGATTTTTGTTTTATAAAGTTTAGCGTTAAACTGTTAATGGTGAATCTTTTAATCACTACAATGTAAGTTGCTCTAGTATATGTGGGGTTTTAAGAGGCTAAATGTAAGCTATTTTTATTCTTGTACTAGGGATTATACTATATTGATTGGTCTTTATCATTACAACTCTATATAAATAAGAAAAATAAATAATTAAATGTGGTTTTTTAAGCTAAAACCACACATTATAAATTATAATCAAAAAGTAAAAAATTTATAGGCTTTTGGCTCTATAGAGAATGAATATGATATACATATATACTTATGTACATTGTATAGAGTATAGATAGATTAAGTGTCGGATATACAACTTGATTCTCATTTGACAAGTCACAAAATTGATAACTTGAGACTATATATTTTTCTTATTCTTCATCATCATCATCATCCAACCCAGTGTATCCCGCTCATAGAAAACTAATATTTTTCTTATTCTTATTGACCGATTTTCGAATTCAAATTATATATTAAGATTGTTTTCTATTCTTCAGGTTAGAACTGAATTTCTATATTTTTATTATTAGAATTTTGAATTTTTGTACTATTTTTTCAATATAAACTCATCCTATAGTCTATGTTTTTTTATCTTTATGAAAAGAGAACATTTATGAAGACCCATTTTTAAGAGTTTATGGTAGATCAAAATACTCTTTTACATCTTGTAGTTGTTCCACATATAATAGTGAATTATATATCGATGGATAGACGTAACTATCACATTAATAGTGATTATATTTGATTTTTTTTTTTCAATTACATTATTAATTACTTTTCAATTAATTATCTCTTGTTTTGTAATCAGGTCACACTTCACACAATATTAAGGATGCAATAATCCCTTTTTTTCCTTTTGATCTCTTAGGTTCATTATTATTTTCCTTATTTCTTCTCTTTTTCTAGTTGTTTCAAATGACGTTATTGCTGAACAATGCTATAATTGTTAATAACTTAAAATTTTCCAAATTCAAATTCTATTCGTTTAAACACAATATATGTATTTTTTTATACATATAATATAGTAAATTAGTAAGTTGATTCCAGGATATTCTGTAATTTTTGTGTCAAAAAAAATTGTTCCTTACAATTACACGCAATGGAATAAAGATTCAAGTGTAAAATATCATAGCCAATGAGATAAAAATTTAGAGTACAAACATGAACAAAATTCCAAATTTATGGTGATCGTTGATATTAACATGCCAACTTCTCTCTTGATCGGAGGACTAAACTGCGTTTATGTAATTGCTTAACAGTTAATTAACACACTATTTTATATTAATTTGTTATTATTATTATTATAAATATTCAAATGAGGAAATGTATCAACACAATCTAGTACCTTTATTACGTAATTAGGCTACGTAGATTAAGTTGATACATTTTATAAGAGTCTTTCGTACGTGTTGCATTTTAATATTATTTTTAAAATGTTTTGAAGAAATGTAATCAATTATTTTGTAATTGGAAAAAAAATTATCCCTTTCACATTGATCTCATAATTAAGTAAAACGAGCAATTTCAAATGTTTCACCACTTTATACTTCTAATCTCATTCGTGCATTTTAACTATCTTTTAATTTCATCCACACAATTTATTCTCTTTCTTCATTTATTACCACGTTCTTAAATATCCACGGTAGAAAATAATATATTTAGGAAATTATTTGCAGAATATTTGATTTTATTCTAGAATAATATTTTAAGTAGTGTTTAGGAAGTTATGATATTTGTAATATTTTGTTTCTTTATTTTTAGTCTTAATCTCATGTATAAATAGGGGTAGTACCTCTCATTGTTATTTGATACAAACCATTATTCACCAGACTAAACCCAAACAAAATTCCGCATTATGATTTTCTACATCCACCACTTTATCTTTGATGCATCTCTATTAGGACAGATGAGTATATCACATCTCTTGGCACAAATTTAACTTTGGTGACCTCAGCATTATATTAATATATATGATTTTCACATTTTCTTACGTACTATAATTTCCTCTAATTTTTTAAAGTATTTATTAAGCTATAAATGAATTCAACTACCATCTTAAGTTTTTGGTTGAGTTGATTTCTTAATATGTTATTACTAGAGTCAATGTAACAAGAGGTCATATGTTCAAATTTCGTTAGCCTCTCATGTGTCTACCAACTTAGCACGTGTCTGTTCCACCCACACTTTTATCACAAAAATGGCTCTCATGTGAAGGGGCTTGTTAGGATATAAAATATAACTTAAAATTTAACAATTAATTATTTAAATTTTTGGTTTAGTGGGTAATTCGACATTTCACAGTTGATATCATTAATCAGGGAAATCATTTATTCTTTCTTCTCGGAAATGTATTTAATTTGTCCTGGAAGTATGTGTGTGAACCCTTGCTTCACTGCTTGCATCATCATCATCCTATCCAATGTTTCCCGTCCACAGAAAACTATAGACAGGGTCTGGGGAGGGAAGAACGGCGGCAACTCATACCCATAAAGGAGAGCACGACCAAAAAGAGTCCCCCGCATAAATCTCACCAATTGATTGTCAAAGGCATTAGGTCATTTTTGTGGAGCCACAGATGTAGGAGATTCATTAAGATACATGTTGACATTCTTAATAATTATTGCAAAGAGAGTAGTTTTTGGTGAAGGAAGATGTACCATGCAAACCAAATTAGTTGAAGGCTGCCCTAATTTTAATATTTCTTAATTCATACTAGCTATTATTAACTAATAATTTGAGAATTGTTGGTAATTAGCCTCAAGTTTTTGAGTGGTTTTCCTTTCATTCTTGTGACATGATTAACTGTGATTCTCGTTACCTATAACAATGATCAATTCCCTATAGCTAGTCTATCCCGAATTGAAAAAAGTTAAATAATAATTATTATATACTTCTACATTTAACAAAAATAATGTACTATATACCATCGTATCAAATAGTCTAATATACATACATTCAATAAATTTACATTTTATAATTTTTACTTATGTTTAATGTAAGACATAGGTAAAAAGATGAATATTGGTATGCGTGTTACATAAAGCGTATCTATTAAACAAAAAAAACTGAGGATAGAATTACATAAAAATTAGAAATAAATAAATAATTTTAATAAAAAAATAAAAATTGAGCTTTGGAGAAATTTAATTTCAAAAATGAGCGCCTTTATGTCCAAGCATAACGTCATTTATATATGTTCGCTGTTACTAACAACGAACAAATTAGTTGGTAAAAAAAAGTCAAAAATATTAATTCACTGCTACTAATATAACAACAAAAAAAATGAGACAATATCATAATGTTGACAAAAAAAATAAAACATATTTCTTCGCTGTGAAGCTTATTTTTTGATTCTCGCTTATTTATTTTTAATTTTCGTATTAGATACTTCCTAGATAGGGCTAACATGAGACGACTAAGATTTTCGGCAGATCATAAGTGAGAGACAAAAGGACATGCAAGATGACTTGTTGGATGATGATAATTATATTAAGGATAATAATTAATAACAAGAATTAATTAGATTCGAGGAATTGTAATCCAAGGATAGAATAATAATCGGTCAAAATATGACATTAGGTCAAGACAGAATGATTAAATTAATTATTACTCTCTCTGTCCCACTAATTATATTGTCCACTTTGATGTACGCACGCAAAATAAGAACGGGGTGCGGTAGTGGGGTATTTTAAGTGATTATAATGATTGAAAAGGTGGTAGGTGGGGTATTTTAAATAATACTCCATAAGTTGGGGTAGTTGGGGGTATTTAGGTAAAAAATCTTTGCCAAAAACAGAAAGTAGACAATTAAAGTGAGATGACCCAAAAAGAAAATGTGGATAATAAAAGTGGGACGGAAGGACTAAGGAGTGTTATATATACCATTCATTTACTCGTATCTACGTACCGTGGAAGCTTCTTAATGCTAATGACGATTAATGAAACTATAAAACAAAAAAATTAATTATTTAATAAATTTTACTTACTGTTTTCCTGGGTCGTAAATATTTCTCAACATCCACTTGGGAAATTTTTAAGTGATTTATTATTACTATTGCACATGCAAATAAAATCAACAATTTGATTGTGTAAAAGATTTTTTTATTTAATACTCCCTCCGTTCTCTTTTGTTCACTACTAGAAATTAAGTCTATAGCAACACTTCATTTGCAACACTTATTCTACATGTTGCATTTGACTCTAAAATTATAAATTTGATAACAATTTAAATTAAGTGTTGCATTTGACGCTAAAATTATAATTTTAAAATAAGTGTTGCATTTTATTAATAATAATGCAACAATTTAAAATAAATGTTGCATATTTATTAATTAAAAAAATTTAAGTAATTTTAAAAAAATTAGAGAAGCGGGAATTAGAAATACTTGTGAAACAAAATCTTAAATCAAATTTCCCAAATTAATGCCTCGATTGCCTCCATTACATTAACTGCAATTGCATAGAAATTCATGTATACCAATTCATTCATTTGGAATTTACCATTCCTAAATACTTCTCCATCCTTGCATCCCAAAACAACTTCTCTTCCTCCGCCTAAACATAATCACGAATCGGCTGCACCACCTCTAACGGCCGCACCACCTTTGATTGGCAGCAGATCTCTGACCGGTGCACCACCTGCGACGACTACACCACAATTGCCTCCAATTAGGTTAATTTTAATCTTTTACTATTATCTTTTTTTCATAATCTCATCTACCTTTTCTAATTTTATGAAATTGGGCTTTAGGTTGTGTAACTGTTAGTCATAATATCATCTTTCTTTTATAATCTCTTTTGTTTAGGTTGTTTAATTGCTATTTAGGCTGTTTAACTATAACTTTATTTTTCAGTGCTCCAATAACAACTGATTTTTCGGTAATCTGATTGTAATTGCTACTCTAACCGTCGACTGCACACCTCCACAGTCTGCCGCACCGCCTTTTTTGGTACTTTAAATCTTATTATATTATATTTTTCTATAATCTCATCCATCTTTTGTAATTTTATGAAATTGGAATTTGGGTTGTGTAATTGTGTAATTATTATGACTTGTTTGAGTTTTTTCTATGAAGATTTAGAAATCAATCCTGTCATTTTTTGATATAAGGAAAACAATTTTTATGGGTTCTATATTGTTAATTGGAATGTACTTTGATGAGATTATTATAATTACTATTATTTTTTTTATCTCATTTTGGGCGTGTTGTTAATGGTGAGATTTCTAGCTGTGGATGTTTGAGAAGAGATTGTAATTATTTTGGTTCTTGTTCTGAAGCAATGAGATACAAATTGTAAGATTTGTGATTCTTTAAAATAAAACATGTACTTTTAAATTTCTAATAATCCATTTAAAAAAACTATGCTTTTAATCATCAATTGATTCTTTGTCACTTTGCTCTTAGTTTGTTAAGGAACCAACTCAACCAAAAGCTAAATGAGAGGTGGTTGAGATTCGAACCCGTGACCTTTTGTCACGTTGGCTTCTGATACCATGTTAAGGAACCAACTCAACAAAAAGTTTAAGCTGATGATTGAGGCCCCATAATATGTTATATACTCTAACATGGTTTCTTATTCGAATAGTGTGTATGTGAATTGGACTATTGGAGTCTTAGACTCTTAGTATACCTATATTATTTTATTATATTATAAGAAGTTTTAGAGCTAAATTGATAGTTGTTTCCTACCACTATTTGTGTACTTGACGATCATTATTTTTTGCCTTTTTATGGGATGATTGTAGCTCTTCCTTCTAGGTTCAAATTCCTTACAATTTAATTTTGTGTTATTATTACAGGTTAATGTTGATCGTCGTTCTGGGACTTGATCTTATCGTGACATCAAATGATATATTCACCAAGTTTAATAATGTAGGCATTGTATTATTTTATAGATAGCACATTTATATTACTTCTAGTTATATGTATTTAAACATCTTCAAACCTTTATATGATGTTGTATATAGTTTTTGTTGAAAACTTTATTGCGATTATGCTGTTGACGCAATATGACGGCCTTATGAAGATTATATATTTATATGATTTTGACATCATTGTATTTTGAAATCGTAGTGTTGGATTTGTTGTTTTATTGTGGTTGCTAGTCTTAAAACTATTGCAAATTGTTGCTTTATTATGGTGGTAAAACAGAAAAATATTGCAATTGTAAAGAAAAGTGTTGCATACGTTTTGGTGAAAAAAAAAAGACAAATATTGCCATTATTGGTAAAAGTGTTGCATATATTTGGTGTAAAAAAAGAAAAAGTGTTGCAGTAATAATTATAAGTGTTGCGTATATTTTGGGTGGGAAAAAAATAAGTGTTGCAATTGATAGTGAAAGTGTTGTGTATATTTTGTTGGAAAATAAAAAAAGTGTTGCAATTGTTACTAAAAAGTGTTGCTTTTATTTAATATCAACAAAGAAAAAATGTTGCATTTTTTGATTTAAAGTGTTGCATTTGATTTTGAAAAAAATGTTGCATTTATTAAATATGTGCAACACTTTAATAAGTGTTGCAAAAACATAAAATAATGTTGCATTTAGCTAATGCAACGCGACTTAAGGCAACATTTCAAAAAATGTTGCATAAGCTTTATTGCAACATTTAAGGGTCTTAATACAACATTTTTGAAGTGTTGCTATAGATGTAATTTGTAGTAGTGGTTCTTCCCTTTTAGAATATTTCATTTTGGAGAGAAATTTGATTAAGATTTTTAGGACATTTATAGATGATAAAATATATCTATATGAGATCTCCTAGATTCGTCTTGATGTATACTTTTTTATCATATATTTTTTATAATTTTTTATAATGCGTATTTAGAGATATTTAGGCTCGAAAGTTGCTTTAAAAACTGTGCAAAAAGTAAATGGAAAGAAAAAAAAACGGAGTGAGTAGTAAATGATTATGGATTATGTAGTAGCTCAAAGTGCTAATGGATATATAAGAAAAAATAAATTAATGTACCATAGTTTAATATAATGTTGCACGCATGAACTTGCTTCTAATAGTAATTGGATCAATAGAGAATCTAATCTGATCTATTTTTGAAAACGATTTTAAATTTTGCACATTTTAATTTTCTCCGAATAAAAGTAATTATAGGACCGAGTAGTAATTGGGTAGATATATAATTGTATATTTGTATATATATTTATATGAATCTATCTGTAGTTTGTATAAATTTTACTAGATCAGCATATTAAATGGAGAAAATATTTTTATTGTGAAGCGACAAGCATGCGTTAATTAGAATGCTTCATTTCTTGTAAAATCTTAATATATGATAGGCGGAATCTATTTGATGTTGAGATGGTAACATATTCTATACGTAATTAAAAAAATAGAGCCACAAAATTCACTCACTTAGGGAATAATCAAAAATACTTAAAAAAAAAAAAAAAAAACTTAAAAAAATGTCTTGTAATTATTACTTTAATTAGTCCTGTCAAACAAATCAAGTTGGGTCGGGTTCAGGTTCGGGTCATATATAAACAGATTAGAAAACCCTTGACCCAAACCCAACCCATTTTAGTTAATTTGGTGAAAAATCACGACGTTGACCCGACTTGCAACAGATCATGTTGACCTGATTTCGACCCACTTAACCCATTTATAATATTTTTGTTTTAGTTTTAAGGTTTTTAGGATGATTTAATCTAATTTTTAGGCGTTAATTTTAACTTTTGTTTTTTTGTTGCTTAGTTTGTATTCACAATGAAAAATAAGAAAATGTTAAATGAACTAAGTTTAGCTTATACTTATTGATTTAACTCGGAATTAACACATCTAATTAAATGGATTTCATGTTTAAAATTTTGACCTGAACCTAACCCATTTAATAAACAGATCAAGCCGGGTCAATCCATTTAATTAATTGGGTCAAAAGTCTCAACCCAAACCCACTTATTTCGGGTTACATTCAGGTCGAGTTAGCAGGTTGGGTCAACTTTTATCAACCCTAGTTTAGATCATTATAATTCTATTTTTATTAATGTAAAATATTAAATTATTTAAACTAATATTAAAAATATAAGTTTAGATTTCTTATAATAATGGGTCAGAAAGAGGTTCTAAGTTTGAAAAATGACTCAAAACCTATAATTAACGGAAAAATAATTAATAGTACGGTATAATTAAAAATATTGGCTTATTTTTCAAAATTTAAACGTAATTTTTTTTATAAATGATTCGGATTGGTTTTGATCAGATGAGAGCAGATTAGTGAGATTTTTTAAGATTAATTAATTATAAGATGTTTGCATAAATGTAGCTAGCATTTAGTTAATGAGGTGTCAAAACAAGAATGATAATCATACAAAGTTATAATCACCTTTTCAAAAATGATGACAGTGCAAATACCTAATCCTTGATTAAGCTGCCATTCTAGTGGTCATTTTAGCTTCCATCCTTGAAACAAATACAACAAACAGAGCTTAGCTACACCTACACATCGAGCAGTTTATCCACATAAGATGATAATTAGCGATTAATTGATAAATAATTACACAATATTTGATAGATAGCTGGTGAATAATAAATGCATAATACGTATTATTTTTAGGAAAAATTGTTGAGAATAATAATCCGATCCTTGTAGCCTGTCAAATTTTCAAAGAGGGTGATGTGAGAAAATACAGTACTGAAAAGTTCGGATTATTCATGAATAATCAAAAGTAAGATTTATTCATAGGAAAACGTAAAAATCGGAATTATTCTCAATAATTTTTCTTTATTTTTATAATTAATACTAATATTACCACTACACCTTCACTAATTCTTAAATGAGACAGTCTCATTATGAAGCCACTATTATTGAACTAATTATCACTTATAATTTTAAATTAATCAATTGCGAAATTGGACTAATTATATAGGCCCTTCTCAAGATAAGACGGTCTCATGCATTATATGGATAATTTACCCGGTAAATAAACAAAAATTTCTCCCTATCCAACAACCTAGCTAGGTGAATTTCTATCCCTATATAGTTGCCTTCTTTGAGGAAGCCCTTTCTTCCATGCATTATATTATATAGTATTAATATCATTAATTAATTAATATAATCTAAACCTAATTTGAAAATGACTTTAATTTTGTTAACTCTTTCCCTTCAAGGCCTATATATAATACCTAAAGTCCCACCAAGAATATCAACCAATTGATCACACTATCTCCTACTCCATTTTTCTCTCTTTCTCTTTAATTTTCCCTTAATTCATCTTTAAACAATTAAATTAAAAAAATTAACTAAAAGGATTAATATTTTATAAGATGGGTAGGTCTCCTTGTTGTGATGATAATATTGAATTGAAGAAAGGTCCATGGACACAAGAAGAAGATGAAAAACTTGTTTCTTACATCAAAAAACATGGCCTTGGAAGTTGGCGGGCTCTTCCCAAGGCGGCCGGGCTTAATAGGTGTGGAAAGAGTTGTAGATTAAGATGGACTAATTACTTACGGCCTGATATTAAGCGTGGCCACTTCAATGAACAAGAAGAGGACATGATTATCAAGCTTCATTCTGTTCTTGGTAACAAGTAAGTATTTTTTAAATCATTACATGTTTTTCAAGCAGTAGAGTATATAATATATATATTATTTGTCTCAATTATCATATTAAACTAATTTTTTGATTGAATTGGTCGTTTGTTATGGTATCAAAAGTCTGAAATCAAACATATTTTTATGTTTTACTTATCATCGATTTAAATTTTATGGTATATGATGAATTTTCGTATAGGTAATTGAAAACTACTAATATGTCAATAATGACATTTGCATTCATAGACTTTTATACCTACTCTTTATTAAATTGCTCAAACAAAAAAAAATGAAAATAAAATCAACCTATAATAATGTTTTTTAGCTAATAGAAGTATATATGTCCTTTAAATTCTTTTTTTCTTTCTCAAATTGTTCTCTTTCTTTCTTGAATTGTTTGCCATTTCGAAATATATATTACAAATAAAAAGAAACGAAAAAAATATTAATACTTATATAGTTATATGTGGTAATAAATAACTAATAAGTGACTAACTAATTATTTTTCTTTTATTGTGTAATAGGTGGTCAAGAATTGCAGCTCATCTTCCCGGAAGAACAGATAATGAAATAAAAAATTATTGGAACACCCATCTAAGAAAAAAACTTCTCCAAATGGGTATCGATCCTGTTACACACAAACCAAGAACGGACCTTAATTTCCTAGCAAATCTATCCCAAATCCTTACAAACCCACCAAATTTAGGTCCTTTAATGAACTCTTGGGACATCAATAATGCCCTTAGGTTACAACCCAATATGGCCGCTGAGGTTGCTAAGCTTCATGTCCTAAAAAACATCTTCCAAATCCTAAGTACAAACAATTCATCATCATCATTACCAACTAATATGCCATTAAATATGGAATTAAATCCTAATCTAAATGGATTAAGTAACCTTAATTCAACTAATTATAATATTGATAATAATGGCATGATTAGTAGCTCATCACAAGGGTTTTGCCAAGTTCCAAATTATACCCATGAATTATATCAAAGTTTGGATAATAATAATAATAATATTAATAATAATAATAATAATATTAATAATATTAATAATAATAATTATTATAATAATTGTGATAAAAGCTTGAGCAATATTAGTAATGAAACCCTAGATGAAAATAGGCTTCCTTCATTGGTTACAATATCTCCAGAAGCTTCTACTGTTAATCAAGTTGAGAGCAACACAAACTCCATGAGTGGTGGTTCCTCTACTATGTTTAATCCAACCATTGATGATTTCTTTGATGAATTGGAAATGTTAGTTGATGATGGCACTAGTCATGACTTATGGAAACAATTCTTAAAGTAAGTATTACTTATTAATTAATATTAATTGTTGATATATATTATATTCTATATTTACTGATTGAAACATATAATATCTTTAATTGTGCATAATTAAACCTAAATAAAATACTTGATTGATTAATAATGTCAAAAATAAAATAAAATCTTACAATTACTATGATTGAAAGGATTGGAGTATTACCCGGTGTAGGCCCGGGTCTGCCTTGATCATCTGACTTGAGTTGGTTGGGGCCGGTTTTACCTATTAGCTTAAACTTTTGGTTGAATTTGTTTCTTGACATGATATTAATATTAAATTGTGTAACACATAAAGTAAAATGACAGTCAGATTTTTTTTCTACACAAGTAGATAGAGATAAGAATTCAGACCACTTTACGTAGTATTCTTAATTAACCTTTGTAAAAAATGATATAATTAATTAGATAAAAATATTGGAACTTATAATATGATTAAAGTAAACCTTATTGATATATAATGGCACGCAATATTTTATTTTAACTTTTATATATTTATCATTTAATTTTGTTGGAGGAAAAAACTAAAGTGTTTTAATACTATATTGTCCTGCAGTTAACGGGTATGCTTGGTGGTAGCAGCAAGGAGTTCTTGTACATGATACGTACAATGCATGCATGGCGTACGTTGTTTTGTGATATTTGAATTAAAAAATTAAAATCATATATATGTTAATTTTTATATTCTTTTTTTTTTCGGTATATTGAGGGGGTGATTGAACATATATAAAGCTTTACATACTTGTATAAAACCCTACGTACACTATCGAATTTTTCATTATTTGGATATTATTGTAGAGAGATTTTTATGATATATATTGTGAGTTTTTTCATAAATATTAGTTTATTGTATACAAATATATAATTAAGTATATAAAATACAAATATTGTATTTATTTACCCGGCCACTTCAATATATAATAATATTTTTTTCTTTATTAAATTTTTAGTTTTCATGGTTTATAAATTGTGCTGCATGCTTTATTTCCAAAAAAATAAAATTATGCTGCATAAATTTAGACATTCTTGAGAGTATTAAATGAAAGAGTATATTGTGTATATATATATATAACATATCCTGGGTTTATAACCATCAGTTTAAGTTTATAATTGAGTTAAGTATTAGATCAGACTTCTAATGTGGCCATTGTCACGGGTTTAAATTTCGTGATTGATCATTATTTGAAGTGAAATATTTAGCGTTAGTATATAAAATGGATTAATGTATACATGAGACTATTTGCTTAAGTTTTTAATTGAATTAGTCTGTTTAGATGGACTTATACCTATATACATTAGGGTGGGAGTAGACATAGTAGCTAGTACTAATTTTTTTGAACGGAAGTCTTAAACATATGTCATGTTTCTTAATTATTTTACTTTAATTCGTTATTTTCTACTTAATTCAAACACTTTTTTAGTCTCTAGAAGAGAATAAATCAATTAAATAATATAATACTATGATTAGTATTCAAATTAATTACTCAATCTTACGGTCTAAATACTCACTTACTCATAAGAAAGCGTAAAGAACATCAATTTCTCTAGAGATAACCTCTAACTACTTTTTATAAAAGATGATAAGGTTAGCTGAATTTGAACTTATTTTAATGCAATATTTCTTGGACTTAATTAATTTGTTCTAGAACAAGAGAAAAAATATTTTTAATTATTATAGGTCTCAACCGCTAAATTAAGTTTTTGGTTGAGTATAGTTAGTTACTTAACATGGTATTAAAAGTCAGCGTGACAAGAGATATAAGGAGGCTTTGTGCTGCATCCACACTTCTAGCCAAAATAAAGAGGGCCTCGTGTGATGGAACGTATTAGAATTTTTAACGTATCATTACCCAAAATATTTTATATATTCTATATTATACGAAAATCGAATTCAGAACTTTTTCTGTTAAGTTTAGTTTAGCACCCCTCAAAGAAGCAAATTTTACTTAGATTAAGATAGCTTTCCAACAATTTCTTCGTCCTCTAGTGATCTAGGGGGGATAAGGGTTGACTAAGTTTTCATACGTTTCCTAATAATAGTTGACTTTTTAAGGTTTTTGTAAAATTGATTAATCTTGTACTTGTTATAAATTAATGCTTACAAACTAGAAATTTTCAACGATATGATTATATATGATTACTTTTTGCATTTTTTTGTGATTATAATTTTTTTACTTCTAAGAAATTACCTATAGAAAATATGTAAAAAACGACTTTGATATTAATACGCTGATTTTTTCGCCAAAAAAAATTTTCATTAAGTTGTCTTGGTTTGAAAGAAACTTCTATTTGATATTTTTTGATAAAAAAAATATATTAACATAGTTTTTTTTGTGCAATTTTCCTTTATATAAACCTAATTTGACTAATTTATATTAATAGCAATTTAAATTTAATGCCCATTGTGATCAATATATGACTTGACTTTTTATCTACTGCGCCGTGCCATACTACTCAATATTGTGGAACTTTTTTTTTTTTTTTTGAGAAACAATATTGTGGAACTTTAAAATTTTGTAGCTATTTTAGAAAGTAATTTTGTGAAAATGTCATTTGTGATAGAGTTTATAATACGAGCTATAATAGCCATAGTTGGATCTATAAAATTTATTTTTTTTGAGAGTATTGATTGTTTTTTTAATTTATTATAATATTAAAAATAAACGTAATGAACAATAGTCAGTAGATTATCTAGCTTATAAGTTATAAGGTTTGGAATTTAGATTATTATTTTGCACTTTTAATTTAAATGGCTTTCGTGCTCCAATAATCCTAATGAGATACTTTTTCTATTCAAATAAATCAACAAATGCAACATGTTATTATCCTAATGCTAAGTGTTTTTCGCTGGCTACTCAAAGGAAAATTTAAAAGAAGTGCATACATGCAATTATTCGTGTAATAACTAATAGTTTTTTTCAATTGAGACGTGATTTTATAGTTATTTTTCAAACTTCACAGAATAAAAAAGTCCAAACATTTTTCACGCTCTATTTTGTGAGAAAAAGATGGCATGAACAAAAGTAATATATCTAAACCAAAAAAACACGCTCAACCTGAATATATAGCAAATGATAATAGACATATATATGATGCAAGATGTTCGATCGTAATTCGTATATATTTTTAAAAATAAAATTAAAGTCCTATAATATACAAATAATAGAACATGATGCAAAAATTTGTTGTATGCACGTTTACTTTGTTGTATAATATATTGTGCGCAATTGATTTTTTTTTGGCTTTTTAGTTGATTTTTAACTTTTAACTTGTTGGTCAAACAACTAAAGTATTTAGTAAATTGCTTCAAGCGGAAACCAAAGGCTACTTAAGCGGCTTTTTTCATTGACTTTCGGTTATTAATCAACTTTTTAATAAACAATCAACAACCAACAAGTAATTACTATCAAATACTCCCTCCGAATCAGTTTAGTATTCTCATTTCCTTATTTGGCAAAACCATATCAATGCAATTGTCCTATTTCCTTTTTTTCTATCCTTTTTTTTTTACCTAAATATCTCCACTTTTTCAATTCCCAATACTCAACTACCACCTTTACAATTAATTTAATCACTTAAAAATACCCAGCTATCACCTTTTTAATGGACCCCACTCCACTCTTAAAATACGTGAAAAGTCAAATGGGACAAGTAAACTGATTCGGAGGGAGTATCATTATGATAGTTGATTTATCGATCATTATCCTCAGCTGGTAAAATCAGCCAACAATTTTAGCTAACGATCATTTGCTAAACAGAATCATTGATTTAATTAAGTAAATGTACTAACATATAGTTGGCGAATTTATAATTTCTTAAGACAGTTGTTTATCACTTAAGGTCATATTGTTGGTTGCGTGGTTACAAATTAGGTAAAATGAAATCCTTTTAATACAAGCAACTGAAATTGAACCTAGCCATGTATGCATTAATTAATAATTAATAATTTTAAGGGAGAAATTAAGTGATGACTGAAGTTGAAAACATAAGTACAAACATGAGATAGGGATAGTCCATGAATTAACGACCTATAAAATCCCCAACATCTTCCTTCCAAGAAGCAATCTTATTTAATTATTTATTAATTATTAATTATTAGTTAATTAATTGCTTTTATTATTGTCTCATTACTATGTCTAATTATGTTTGTCTTGGTATTAAGAGTCTTGATCTATCTTTATCAAGCTAGTTGAAAACCAAAACCTTTGGAATAAGCAATTAATTTAAGTCAAAAATTCATCTAGGGTAATTGATTAGTATTAACTAATTTTTAAGATGCATGTATGTAATTTATTTTAAAATTAAACAGGTTTGATATTTGAGTTCAGTTAACTGGTACATGTAAAATATCATTACCCTGCCACCCTCGCCCCTATTCACCCCCTCGTTTGTCGCCGCATACACGATAACGAAATTTTTTTTAGTTTTGCATGATGAGTTCTAAATTAAACTAGATTGAAATGAATGCATTGTAAATAATGTTAAACCACATACTGAACATGATTATTTTTATTGAACTCATATGAACGTATTGTACATTTTTTGATTTTAGATTAGGCTGATGGATATTTGCTCCTATTGAGAAAAAATCGGTAAAAATAAAAATTTTTTATCACTGTGATCTCAATAAAAATTAATTGTCAAAAATTAAGAAAGAAAAAAAGGCTTTATATCAATTGAAGTCTCATTCCTTGATGAAGAAGTCAAATCACATGAAAGCATATAAACTCGTTAGAAATTGACTATTTAGGATGATTTACAATTCCTATTGAAAAAAAGAGGTAATAAAATAGAGAGAAGGTAGTTCACTCGAGCCCCTCAAGTAAATCATATTTCGTGTAAAACAAGAATAAGGATTAGAACATGACTAATTAATACAAGTATATTTCATTTCATACTCTTAGTTACATACAAGTTTATATATTATTACAATGTTATTGAAAAAATATTAGAGACAATTTTTTTTTTTGAAAGAATTAACAAATTTTTTTTTAAAATAATAGAAATATTACTGAAAATTAAAATATTGCTTAGTAAAAAAGAGGAACGAGAAATAGAAATATTTGCAAACTGAAAAAACTTGCTAAAGAGCAATTCTTGTGAGAGAGAATCTCCTCCGGTAAGATGATTTTAAAATAAGGAGTCTATTTATTCAATTCATGTATCAAGAACATCTCTTGATAAAATCGTCTCATATAATAATTTGTAGTCTTGTGGTATGTGGATACTAAATTGTCAAGAGAACTTGTAATTAAAGTTAGGGAATGAATTGAAGCACGCAATGATAAGGATAACTAACCTGCTTCAACTTCAAGCTTCTTTTAATAGTAAATAGTAATTCCCTCAGTTCCATTATACTTGTTACATCTCACTTTTTACGCATTACTGCAATGTGGTATTTTGTTTATTTATATGTTGAATTATACAAATCTAAAAATTATAAAAAGTTAATATTATGAAAGTATGTGATTAGACGATTCAAACAAGATCTCGCTTGACTATATTTTTAATTACACATTAATCGCAATATATAAAATAATTTTAAATGATAAACAGTGCACATAATCGAAATATAGCGAGTATTTCACAACAGAGGAAGTAGTTGCTTCATGCCTTTATTACCTTATGATGCTCCTTATTGTACGCACTTTTCCTGCCTTTCTTAAACCTTATACTTTTCTACTAACAACTTGTGTTGCATTTTACCATTATTAAGTCATAGCACAACCGTCCAAGAACACTAAAATCAAAACCCCAACATTAAAAATTCAGAGGGGGAATTATATCAAAATCTTTGAATGAGTCTAATAGCATAAATTACCTTACTAATATAAAATTTTTATTTTTCAAAAGAATTTACAATTATTAAAAGTTATATAATGATGATAAAATTAAAGATTGAACTTTTATTTTTACTTGACATGTACTCTTACAGATTTTATTTAAGTTTTTACGACATAGCTTTATTTGGTCTTTAATGGCATATGTAATTATCAATATAGTCTATAGTGACATTTGTGAAAAATGTCACTAGATCCTATGTCGTAGAAAGCTTTAATGTGACTTTTATTAATGCTTCTAAAGGATCTAAAGTCTACCTAAGCTAGAGTCCATGGCCAAATAGAACTTGCTTAGCAACTATCGAATTTCCTAACTTCTATTTTCTTTATCAACAACCTTTTGACTTTATTAATGTTGTTACACTACTAAAAATTGGTTTATTTTTCTTTAATAATATAAATAAATGGTAAATTGTTTTCATGAACTGAAAAGCGGCCAAATTTTCAATTTTCAATTTTGTATTCACCGTTGAAAAAGCCCATGAAAATTATTTTTCCATTATGAAGAAAATATAACTTTTTTGCGTTTTAACCATAGTAGCACGTAAGCATTTTATACATAGCAAACACGAGTTCTGGCCAATACAATTATTGTTTTTTACATGGGCGGTTCTGGGATGTACGAGGGAGGTTCTGGGATGTACGAGGTGCGTAATCGTACAGGACTCCCAAATTTAAAGAGGATCATATATAGAAAGCATACCATAATAAGTTAATTACATAGTATATTGACGTAGAGTAGTTGGTTAGAGTTGTACTTAATATTTGAGGTCATAGGTTCAAATTCTATTGATTATGTTTTTTTCTCTTCTTTTTGAACACTTTTCAAAAAACTCTTTAACTTCCTAATATTATCTCTTACATCATTTAATTTTTATTCATTCTTTAAAGATCAATTATCACCAACTTAATTTATAAAAATAATCAACATCTTATTTATAATTTTTTAATCCTTTCAACTTTTAATCTTTTTATTACAAGCAAATAAGCCATATCTATTGCTATTTTTATCTTCCTTTTAAAATTAGAGATAAAAATTTGATATTTACAACTTAATTTAAGTTATTTTATAAAATCAATATTAATAAAATAAAAATTAAGTTGAGTTTTAATATTATTAAGAAATTTTTTCTTTTAAATATAAAAGGTCCCACTTTTCAAAACTTATGAAAATTAAATAGGACCTCGAAATTTTTTGCTCCGCCCCTGATTTTTTATGATAAATTATTTTTCCATATCACATGGTTGTTAATAAATTATTTTTTCATTAAATACTTTTTTATGATAAAAGTCATGAAAAACTTTTATAAATTATAATCTCTTAATTAACTGTAGTCTTATTTTTCATTCCACTTTCACTTTAAGTTTTGGCCAATACAATTATAGTGCATGTGTGTTTTCCAAGCCCTTCATATTTTCTTTACGTAGGCTAAATCTTATACACAAGAATAAAAGAGAAAACCCTTAATTACCGTACTAACTCATGATTCTCGAGTCTTTGTTAATTTGTAGTATTATTTTGATTACCTTCGTAATGTTTACTTCAATAGGTGTTGTTAGACTCAAGGTACACATTTAGTTTTGAGCTCCATAATAAAAGATAATGCTTTTAAGTTTTATCGTTGATATTTAAACTATTTTATTAAATAAAACGCAATAACTCATATTACATAGCAAAAAAATTTTAAACTATATATAAATTTATTTAAATTAATATACCTTATAAATAACAATAATTTTTTTAAACCCTAAATTTTAGAGTCATGGACAGTAACCCAATTTGCCCTTTCTGATCGACGGTCGGTCATGTTAGAGGAATTTAGTGACAACAATGGAAATTGTAGATATCATTAGGTTGGGAGCTTGTAATCATTGAACAATATAACATGGCTGAAGCGCAAGGATCACATGGGCAATCAGAGTGCCTTACAGATACTAAGCAGGAATCAGGACAAAAGCATTGCTTCAACGCACAGCAACAAAGGAAAATGGATATACACAATCAAATACTCCATAGTAAGAATTATCGCATTTTCTTTTTTAGTTTGTCCCATTAAATATGTTTCATTTTTACATTTGAACATGACTCACATTTTTATAGTTCGGAATTGTATGGAACACCAACAATACCAAAGTCATAACAACAAAAGATTGAGAGACGTAAAATCACTATAACACAATATTAATCAGGCCCAAATTAGTGGCTATACTATATTCACTTCCAACTGAATTCCTACAACAGCCTGTCTCTTGAGAGACGTTTATCACGCCCAATCCATTAAAGCTTAATGCCAACTTTTATTCTACATTTTTCTTTATGGGCTGACTCAATCAGAGATGGTCACTCAAAGAGACTGTCTCTAACAAAAATTTGTGTTCCTGTAAACACCGGAAGCGGAAATATGATGGGTCAAGAGTTCAGACCTTCATGATAACTAGTAGTCCTCTTTGAACTTAAGCAGCCCTTCAACGGAACAAAGCCCATAATGTCCAATTCTCTAGCTCCTAGCTCCCATGAACAATGCAACCTGCCCACAAACCACACAACTTTCAACCACTTAACCAAAACATCAGTAGCAGAACACTACACCAAACACTTGTTTTCATGTAACATTATTCAGACATCAGACTCATCCTCCATGTTACTGAATTTGCTACCATTTTCTCTTTGAAATGTTAGGCGACGAGGGGTGCTAACCCAGCCACCTAATCCAGAGGTCAGGAGAGGGACAGCCAAAGGTTCAAATCCTACTAATTATTATAACTAGCAAATGCAACCATATTCTATCTCTTAATCTCATCCATATGTTCATCTTCTATCTTAATCTAATTAACATGTTCATCTTCTCTCTATACATCCAAATGTAATAATTATTTTATCAAGCGGATCTGATAATGTAGCAAAACTGATGTATAGCAAACAAATTTTCAGCTCTCCCAGCAAATTGCAGCAGCTGCATCAACACTAAAAACTAAAAAGGCGCCTCATAACAATATGAATGAGCATAATAAGAGTAGACATTAGAAGAAAAAGAACAGTATATGCTCTTTGTTGGGTGAACCACACTCATATTGATCATATGAACAAGAAAGAAAAAGTTAACGACTTACATTTACGCAGAATTGCAGATAGCCTCCAGCCAAGAGAGAGTACGCTTGTTGTCATACCCAAGAGTAGCGCAACTGAAAGTAGCTTCCAAACAGATACGATTTATATGGATCAAACTAACTTCAAGTTTCAACACCAAACTGTTATGTGCATACTTCCTTAAGTACCTAACCATATAAAAAACATCCCACCATGTAGCCAGATTGATGTTCTTCTCAAAAAAAAAACAAGAAATTGTTTGAGAAAGCAACTTCCAGATAAATACAATGGGAAAATAACTCAACACTCAACAGCACAGGATGAATTATCAGCATTATGACAACTGTTGATCATCAGCTCTTAAGATCATTCTTCAATTCAAGCACAAAAGACAACAATAACATTCAACTAAAGCAACTCACATAGCAACATTTTTTTCATTTTTCTCACATTACAAAGCACGTTTGAAAAAGTTTCTTATTTTGACTACTTACACACTCTTAGGCTCTTAAATTAGATGCAACTCCATATCCATCTACTTAGTACTACTTCCATGTTAACAAAGGGAAATCAATTCCCAAGGAAATGCTCTTACACCACATCAGAAGAGTTACCCATTCTGCCATATAATGATATAAGGTTCAAATCAAACCAACAAAAAAACTTAAAAATTAGACTAACTATTTCCAGAAAATCAATCCCACAAAAGAATATGGTAGATGATTGCAAATAAAACTTTCTGATAACAGAAAGCCACAAACCTAACTACTCGCAACATGGATACGTAACTTTGGGGTAAGGTCTCTTCTTGAAACCCCTTTCAAAACGTAAAATCAAAAGAAAATAACACAAATGCACACATAGGTCACAGGCATCTCCAACAGGATATAAAAAGACCGATCAAAAGTACTGAATCTCCACCAGCATCAAAGAAAGAGAGCTCAGTTTATATCCTTGTTTCGTCAAAATGGTTAGATCCACATTCAGATTTGACTTAAACATCCTCTTCAATTTGTAAAAGATTAAAACTATATAGAAAAAGCAACAAAAGTTTCCTAGAGATTTTATAAACAAATCACCAAAATTGCATGACACTCTGACATACAAGAACCTACACACGTGCATAGTCTTGGATTTAACCTTTTTAAAAACTTTTTCGGCAAAAATTTCCATATTATTCTTTTTTAATCTCCATCATCTAACCTTGTATTCCTCTTTAGCCTCCTTTACCTTTAATCTTGCTTGAAGCTGCTCATTGAACATAAGGAATTTGTATTGGATGGTTTACATTCTCCACCATGATAGCCTTACAATTTAGGCAACTACTTTTATCATATTTGAAAAAAAAAAAGGATATTGGACGTTATGAACCTCCAAACATACCTCTCAGACCAAAAAGATATCCTAATCACACAGACAATGAGATTAAACACCCCTAAGCATACCATTCGAACCAAACACAATGTCCCAATCCCAAGACAAAGGTATAAATAGAAAATCCTTCAAAGCGAATGGTGGCTTCTACAAAAGCTAATTTGTAAGATTTACAGCTCCTTAAAACATCAAACACGTACAAAAAAATTAAGTAATAGAAGTAATTTATTAAGTATCTGCCATCGTGGAGACATTATCAGCAGCTTGGAGCAAGTTAACATACCTACAATCTTACTGATTGCTGTTTGCAACAACTGCAACAGAACTACTTTTCTAACCTACCACCCAATGTCAAATTTATCCAAATGTCAAATTTTCATCATGGGATTTGTATTGAGAATACAAATACGCATTCAAGCATCACTTTTTCTCATTTGACAAAAACACATTAGAGCAAAAGGAATCTAAAAACTCCCAAATCCGGAATTGGCAAAATGCGCCACATCTAAAAAATATTGAAGATTGTAAACTCCAGACAAAAAGCGTGAACAAGTTGATTTGACCAATATCATCATTGCATAATACAACAATACCACCGGAGAAAATTAAGATGTTAAACAAGGTGCATCATAGCCCAAATGATCAAATGTAGATACAAAGCTACATAATACGTTTAGGTCATCACAATTTGATCATCATCACAGTTTATTACCTTAAACCAATTTCAACACATGCCTTAGCTACCTAACAAAGTGTCATTGCAGCATAGGTGATAGGACAAAGCACGAAACCAGAATGGCATTATCTACTCATAAATTTATGGAGAAATCTACCACAAACAGAAACTACTCACTTCACCGAAGTCTAGATTAAACATTGAGCATTAAAGAGTAAACAAAAAAGTAGATAATGAAACCTAATATCCAAGTAACAGAAGATTACTGTCACACGGAGCATTGAAGGTTTACTATATAAAAAAAAAAGACCCCCCCCCCCCAATCGTACTAGTCACTCACTAATCACAGCCCAAATTGTCACCTAAAAAACAAATTTCTGGACGATGCAGCACTAAATACAAAGTTCGGATTTAGTCTTTTCAGCCACATAGGAACTGTTAAGAGAAAAATTCATGGACAACACTGAGTCAACATAAAACAGAACCAAAAGGAAATGATAACATATGGCTCAAACTGTGAAACTGATATATCAACAATTACCTCATACTTTCAAATACTTGCACACGATCAATTATTTAGAGGCAATATTCCACCAAAACAACATCAGATATAAACCCCTGCCTTCCAACTCTGAAACATCCCAAATTCAAACCAACAAAAACCATTGAAACCAAAGCTTCATGCACAAACACCATTGACGAGAGTCACCACTCTACTAGAAAGATACTAGTGAATATAGAAGAACAAGATATTACAAATATATTGCATAAAGCATTGCAGGCTTGCAGCATTGCAGGCTCAAAGAATCATGGAAAAGAAGAGCATACAAACATAAACGATCTTCAGAATGTCAAAGCATGTCCAATACTTGAATGTGTTTTGAGATTTTTCATCCCCAAGAACAATTAAGTTTTTGAGTTTTCATCCCCAAGAACAATAAAAGTTGCAGTACATTAGGAACAAAGACTATAAACTATAAAGAGAAGATAGTGCAAAAATGAGGTAATGGTCATGGTTGCGATAACAGACACGGTGATGCGGTAATGGGAATGATGCAACAACCCCACTGCTAAATATCAATCTAAACCATGAAACATTGCTCAGAACAACCTAAATCGCGATTTTTTGCACCTTTACGATACAAGTAATACCGCTTTCGTAAATTTGAAAATCTTTACGATATAGCCGATACAATAAGATGCGGTGTTGATTTTGCACTATGATAGACTATTGACACAATTCAATCCATTCCCAAGCAAAAAAAGTCAAGGGAATTTTATGAATTAAAACGTCAATACATCACCATTATGACACTAGATTAATCAGTATTCACCAAAGAAACACCCAGGTGAATAAGTAAAGTAGAAGTCTTATATAGACTTGGCCCACACTATTTTATTGTGAATCAACCTAATAATAGCAAGTATTTTTCATTGGTTGTGCTTGATTGTACTTATCAAGTAAAAATACTTACTATTTTAATACAAGATTAGTGCACAGTGCACATTAAAATAATATGAACAAAGTCTATTCAAGACTTTCTCACAAGTTAATCAGTCATAGTGACAAATTATCCTTTGCAAAGGTTAAACGAAAATCTACACATAAGTGACCTTTTCCTAAAATCTGCAATCATAAACATGGAAAGGCTTCCGGCTAACACAACTTCACACAAGACCAATTGATTTAGTACTCATGTTAATCATAGAACAAAAATCTCCACAGATTTTGGCATCAGTCATCACCCTCAATAGACTTAACATACCAAGATTCATTGGAGTGAGTAATGAAGAAAGATAGCAACCTTAATCAGTTCCTAAAACTAAATAATCCAAAAAGAATTTGAAATCACCAAAATCTTAGTTTAAGTTGTGCTATTAGAAATACCAAGCAACAATCATGCAGTGTAGCTCTAGATCAACTCAAAGTGTTCTATTATCGCAGAGTAAGAAAGATAAGGTGTTAAATCTGAAGAGAACAACAGTGGTTTGGGCAGAGAATGAAAATAGTGAACCAAAAAGACATTGATTGATCTAAAGTACCAGAAAAGGCACAAATTTGAACATTTCCTTAGGAAAGATGATTACAAAACTTGTCAAGAAAAAAAAAAACTAAATCCTTACTAATAAAACCATAAAAGCAACCCCCTTTTTCCCTCTACAACCATTACAAAATTATTTGCCATACCCCTAAAAACCAAGATGGAATTTACATTGACTTCCAGCACCCACCTAGTGATAATCTCTCTAATTTCCAAAAATAAAATTTTAAGAAAGAACATCATCAGCAACAAAAAAATTAAAGAACCTAAAAAGTTTTCACCTCTATGATAAATTGTTAAAACCTCAGCTTCTATTCTTTTTTCAGGGTAAAGGGAAAAAAGAGAAGAAATTGTCACCTACAGTAACAGATGTATCCTGCATTTATCATCAAACAACTTCGAAGTCATCGTTATCCCCCAATAATTTACTCTCATCTTCAAGCTTTTCCTCATTTTCAACTTCTCTTCTTTCGTTCTTCGAAACAACATTCCAGAAGAAATCAGTCATCACCCTTTCATACGAAGGCATTTTTGCATACCCAGGAAAATAATTTATGTCGATCACCAGATACCTATTTCCCAGCCTTGTATCTCTAATCACATCGAAATTAAATAGATTTAATTTCAGAACTTTTCTTAATCCTCTACCAATCTCAGTTATAAACTCTTTTGGTGGCATCTCACAATCATCCAAATGCATCATCTTATAATACTTCTCATCTGTTTTCTCATTGCTAGCCAAATTTGATACCTGTGAAAAAGTCACCAATCCCCCTAAACTCTCCAATTTCTCTTCTGAAACATCTGGTAATGACTTCCTCTTCACGCATTTCACGTATTCTCCAACCACGTAAACCTTAAAAATTACACCGCCATGGTTAACAAACTCCTGCAAAACAATCGGAGGTTTCAAATTACTCAACCCTCCATGATTGTAAACCAAAGACATTTTATGAGATTTTGCACTTCCATCTGCAACCAAGGGTTTCGCAATCATAGGAAACTTCAATCCTTCCCAAGATCGATCATCACGAAGCGTTTCTGCATCATAAATCACGATTTGCTTCGGGATTCCAAAAGTATTCCCGTCACTTTTCACAATTTTTAACTCAGAAACAACTTGTAGCATAGAAATCCGGTTATGAAGACGTTCAATTGCCTCCGGAGAGTCAAGAATTACGACATTAGGGTTTTTCGCTTTGTAATTGCCGAGTTGTTGTTTCCAATCGTCGCCGTACAATTTGTGAAGGATACAATCGAACGGTCCTTGATCGATCAACGGTGTTTGGGTATCGATTTTGATCAAATCGATAAGACGTTCACGAGCGATGTTAATTAGTGATTCTTGAATAAAACTATGCTGCTTCTTCGGCGCTAAGGCGTAGCCGATCGAAAATCGTCGAGGTTCTGCCATTAGTGATTTTTTTGAAGTGATTCGAATCGATATGATTGATTGACTACAACTATCATAACAATGCTGGGATGGACCGTAGCAAAACTGAGTCAAAAACTAGGGTTTTATGAATAAAAGGAGGAGTTCGAAAGAGGGAAATCGTGAATGGAGGAAAGAGAAGGAAACCAAGAAATGAAAGATGGGAGAAGGATGGATATAAATAGCTTAGATTAAACTAGGGTTAAACTAGGCGAGATAGAAGAAAGTGGAGAAGATTTTGGGTTAGTAGATAATGGACTTTTGGAATTTGTTTCTTCGTCGGTCTTTTTGAAAGATTATTTTTTATTCCGTCAATTTATTATATATATTTTAAAATATTATAGTTAGGCCTTAAAAATAATGTAGGTAGGCATTCAAAATATTTTGAATATGTATTTAATATATATTTTTTTTTTTGAAAGGAATATGTATTTAATATATTTTGAGTATGCATTAAGAATACAAGAAGTAAACATTAAGAGACCAAATACATTTACATTTAAATGATCAAAATCGCATAGAACAAAAGAATATGATAGAAAAAATGAATAATGAAAATTTAATACTCTCTTTATTCCTTTTTATTTGTTCAATTTACATTTTGCACATAATTTTTAGCAAATTTTAAGCCTTATTATCTCTATATACGCATCATAAAAAATTATAAAAATTATATATCAAAAAACTTTACATCAAGACAAATCTAACAATATCTCACATGAATATATTTTATCTTCAATATATACTTCAAAAATTTAATTTAAAATTCTCTTTCTTAAAATGGATAAACAAAAAGTAACGAATGCAGTAATTAAAAAACATTAAAATAAAATTTGATGATTTATTGTTGGTAAATAAAATTTGTGAGTGCTTTCATGTTTGCTAAATGGATTGTCGGTTGACTTTTCAAAATTTGACTTATTGGCTAGTTAAAAAGCCAAATAGCAAGTGGCTTTAAAGCAATTGAAATATCAAGTTTTAAGACAAAACAAATCCAAGTTGATAAGACTAATGTTTTTGTTGGTTTGTGGTTTGTTGTTGTAGGGCAATAATATTATGGATTAGGTATGATTAAGAGATAAGCAAGGGTCAATTTAAAGTTATGGTTAAGTTAGGGGTGGTTTAAGTTTAGTAAGTATTTAAGGGTTTTAACCATTCACTCTTACTGTCGAGATAAGGTCTCCATTGTATTTTTTTTCAAAATATTTGAAATGTATAGCCGACAAAATATGTGTGGTACATTTTTAATGATGAATGTTCTTAATCAAATGTTTGTAAGTAAAAAATAATACTTCTTCCGTTTCATTTTACTTGCGACACTTACTATTTTTGAAAGTTTCATATTATTTGCAACATTACTATTTTTGGCAAAAATAATCTACTTACTTTATCCTCACTTTATTCCTATCACATATCACCATCAATCATACATCATCCCATTAATTATTTAATATACCCACAAGTCACAACCACTATCTATTTATAATATTTTTTTTATTTCTACCCCACATATCACCATCAATTATACATCATCCCTACTTTTACCATACTGATTTAACAACCCTTAAATATTATGCCAAAATCCAATAGTGCAACTAAAATTGAGCGGAGATAGTATATGATGTTTAGGAATTAGGAGTTTTAACCATTAGCCCATAGTATGTTATATGTTATCATAACCTCATACGCAAGTGTGTGGCTATAATTGTGCATACATCACAAATTTCTATCTTGTGGTATACTTTATATTCCATATACAATAGAAAAATATGAAATCCGAACTCGTGACCTAAGTATGTAATATCATATATATCAATTAACGGATGTTCTTATATCATGATGCAAAATGCCAATACAAGGTCTTCATCAACTTAATTTTTAATATGTTTGTGTTTGTGTCTAGATCAGGATCATAAAAGCGGTGTCCAAATCTTGTATCATTAATTGGGAAAAACCTTCCTAAAGTCTTTCATATGACAAAGCATCAAAAGAAGAGTTGCAAAGGAAAGTGCTGCTATAGTACCTCATCCACTCTAAATGATACGACTGATAAGTATTTTATAGCTGATAAGGCATAAAATTTTCCCCAACAAGGGTAAAGTTCTTCTTTGTATATACATAATACTCTTATAACAATGTGAAGCTACCACGTATAGAGTTGTAGATGTCTCTTCACAAAAAAGATAAGGAAAATTAAATCACATAGAAAATGATAACGATTAAACTCAAAAGTCAAATAAGATATTCCTTAGTTCTATTGGGATATTTGAATTTTAAGTCAATTATGAAGTATAAATACCCTTCATTCATCACCTTAAAAAAATAAACTTTCATTCTAGAGAATTATCTATTTTTCATTAGATATTACGTTAATTTATTGTTTTGAATAATTGACATTGAGTGACTTTATTTGTTCTTGTGAGACTAGAAGCATCCATTAAGGTCTCGCACCATAAAATAAATTCTTGTTAAGTTCCTTCAATTAGCTCCACAATGCACTTGAGATTGGGCTTGCTAGATCTACAACTCATACTTTCACTGACTTGAACGTCGGAGCAGGTACTCAAATAACACATCCAAGGCCTCCTAACACCTTGTTACTTGTGTAGATACGATCATTAAATTGGTTTTATTGCAAGAATGGCTAGATAACATAGACAAATTAAATCTATTAAATTGTTCAAGACCCGTCATTGACCCTATTTAATAACCAACTATTTTATTTAATCTGCTCTTATTTTAACTAATAATTTTAAGGTAAGTAAGAAGTATAAAAGTTATACTTTTTCGTCTCACTCAATTTGTTCTATTCTCTATTCTAATTGATCCTAATAAATTCATCTTTTTTTACCTCCTATATTTTTACTCTTTATATTTATTCTTTAATTTCGAATATCCTACTTTTTTTTTACTATCTTTGATTATAATAAAGTAATATAAAATTATTTAATCGCCTCAAAAATGACAATCCAAACCCGAAAATGATAATGCTAATGCTTTATAAAGAGACTTTCCCATTTGTGTTTCATGTTGTACAACTTGTTACATCTTTAAGACTTAAAAATAAGACAAAATAAAAGTAAAATCCAACATCATCTTGTGAAAGCAAAAGAATGCGAGTAGAAAGGCCATTAAAATTTATAAGCTAGTGCCTAGTGGCGAATGGTTGGTTTTTGATGTTCTATCAATCACTAAATCATTGATCTTGTGTTCACATGTTTAATTCCTTAAAAATATTGACTATTTAATTTTATATTTCCACGTGGGAAATATTCCAACATGATTGTCAATTTGTCTAGATAATGGTGATTATGAACGGATTTGAACAATTGCGGATTAGAGTCACCTTTAAAAATGTAATAGTAAGTCGAATATTTAAAAGTATATGTTCACATTTGGGCTTATTATTTTTCGTTTGTGTTCTTTTCTTAACCTGCGGGTACAGACTTATTAATAGAGTTTAAAATTTTGTTCTAAAATAAAGGTTCTTTTAATGTAACTATGTAAGCATATGACACAACTCTTTCAAGTTCGTGTTTAAACTTTTTACTCTGTGTTTGGATGGAAGGAAATGGAAGGATAGAAAAGGGATGGATTTGGAGGGAAGAAGAATCATTTATTTGGATAGCAAAATGAGAGGAAAGAGATTTGAAATAAGGGAAATTAGAAGGACTTAATGGATATTTTTAGTTAAGGTTCTAGTTAAGTTGGAAAGATTTGAAGATATAACCTCCATCTCTCTTCCATTCCCCGTTATACAAACTAGAGTTATTTTTCTTTCATTTCTTCTCTTTCTTTACCTTCCAATTCCCCTATTTCTTTCCTTTTCAAAATTGTTATCCATATATAGTAAAAGTCTTATACAGGGGATGGTACACAATATTGCTACATTAACCTCACCAAACAAATCTGTTAAGGAACCAATTCAGTACCAAAAGCTTAAGCTGATGGTTAAGGCCCCAAAATATGTTATATATTCTAACACGCCCCCTCACACGAGAGCCCTTTGAACTAGAAGTGTGGATGCAACACAGGCCCTCCTCATACCTGGTGCTAAATATTCCACTTTTAAATGAGGGGTGGTTGAGATTCGAACCTGTGACCTCTTGTCACACTGGCTTCTGATACCATGTTAAGGAATCAACTCAACCAAAAGATTAAGCTGATGATTGAGACCTCAAAATATGTTATATATTCTAACAAAGTCGACCAGTGACGATAATCACTTACATTTGGGAATATTTAAGTTTGCTTTCAGATGAGCGGTCTCCTACATACAATGACACAGTAAGTATTGTGTCCTTAAAGCCATTACTATTTACTACCAATCTATTTTAAAAATAATGATTGTATGCATGACTTATTTTAAAATTTTCCAATTCACGAGCAAATAGTAGCGATTCAGAAAAACAAGTGATGTCAATAATTTAAAATAAAAAATTATAATTACTTTTGGATAAATTATAGAAGTATAAGTTAATTACATTTATTAGAATTTACTTAACATAAAAATAGACCGATTTATTTAATTCAAAATGTATTCTGGATTTTTATTTATTAATAATTTCAATTTCAAAGGGTTACTAATTAAATAAGTATTTTTTATAAAAAAAATTTAAGTATTTTTATTAAATATTTTTATGGGATAAAAAATTAATGATTTAATTCCATATATACTAAGGTAGTGTTTGGTAACATGAAATTCATTTGAAAATAGGAAATTGAATTTTGATATTCAAATTCAATAATTGTAAATGACACCAATATACTAATTCACATAATGTTTTACTATGAAAATATTAAAAGGTAATCCGACCATTTTCAGTGAAGCACATCATATATATATATATATATATATATATATATATATATATATATATATATATATATATATATATATATATATATATATATATATATATATATATATATATATATATAAATAATATATAAAAAACTCTTGTGAGAGATGATTTCTTTGATAGACCAATTCTAATTTGGTGGCCCATCAAAAAAAATATAGAATAAAAGTAAAAATTAAACTCTAATAAATTGGGTCTGAGAGGCGTCTCTCAAAAAGACGATCTCTCAGGAGACTTGGTGATAATATATTAATACAAGAATAAATTTGCACCATTATATATAAAATCTCAGTTTTATTTCATATATTTTTAAGAAGTTTCTTAAGATTTGATATAATCAAGAAACCTTACATAATTAGCCAACAATAGGAATCTTGACAACTTTTCCCTTACAATCGACACGAATCCAAACACGATAACAATTATAGTCCATAGTCACGAACCTAAACTGCGGAATTATTTTGACCCATAATACCGCTGGATTCTCCCTCTTTATGATTATCTTAGCAGCTTCACCATCCATCCCAACAAGTTCTGGCCAAACAAGCTTTCCTGCATAATCAGGGCCGTCGATTAGGGAGGGCAAAGGGGGCTACCACCCAGAGCCTCAAATTTTTTAGGGCCCACAAAACTTATTTTAATGTATATAAGTGATAATAATTTGAATAATATTTATATATAACTAACATTTTTTCTAAGTAATGTGAGTTCTTATTAGTGTTTTTTATATAAAGTAGTTTAAATATTAATAATAAAAAACAAAAAATGTATTATATTAATGGTTACGTCTTAAGTTTTTAGGGCCCCTTTGTATCTTTTGCCCTGAGGCCCAAAAATAAACGAGACGGCCCTGTGCATAATTAATATATAATAATAATAATAATAATAATAATAATAATAATAATAATAATAATAATAATAAATAATTCAAAAAAAAAAAAAATAATAATAATAATAATAATAATAATAATAATTTAATATTCCATACTCGAAAAAAGGATAGAATATGTATAATATATCTTGAAACTTCAATCAGACTCATCTTTAATTATTTTGAGGCTGGAGGCTCTAAGCAGGGCCGCCCCTAAGAGTGAGCAAGATGGGTCGTTGCCCAAAGCCCTATGTTTAAAACGTAAAATTAATGATCGTAGAAGGTCTTATAAATTGTTGTAAAAATTACAAAAATGGGCCCTGGCTCAAAGTATTCGAAATTGTTATTTTAAAAGTGTGGTTATAAAAGAATTAATACGTTGTCTAATAATAATATATAAAAATTACAAAAATGATTTTATAAGAAAAGAAGCTAACATATGATGTGGAATATTGAGCGAAGTATTACTTAATGACAAATACCGAAACTAGTCTAATTATATTAAAGGATATATAAAAATTCGTTAATTTAACTATTTATATCAGAGTAGAGTATTTTTTAATAACAAATTATTTTTTTATTACAAAAATTGTTGTGAGAGACGATCTCTCATACTCATAGAGACGCAGGTCTCTCATAAGAGTAGCTCTTTTTATTAGCGTATATGTTTATATATCTCAAAACTAGAGTTTGAGGCCCAAAAACTTGATGGCTCCAAGAGCCCTTGTAAAGGAACCGCACCTGACTTCAACCATCTATTCGAAAATTAAACATAAAATTTTATGGCCAGAAAGTGTGGATAACTGAATATAACACACGACTTCACATAAATGGTGCTAAAATTTCCGCTCATATTTTTTAGACAACTATATATGTTAAAATGTCCATAGATATGATGATTACACAAATATGAATATACCGAAAATGATGATAATTAAAATGTGTATTTTTTTATAAACATTTCTACTTAAAGTCAAAAAAAAAAGTACTATTGAAAATATCAAACGAAGAAGTACAAAATTGATTGAAGATGGAAAATAAGAAGAGTTTAATTACCTGGACAACGTTCTGCTGGTGCTGAATATGCCATCTTTGATTTTATAAGAAAACTGAAAATATTTGAGATGTGTACTCTACATTGATAAAAGGATTGATATTTATAGGGGAATTAGTGAAACTGAAATCTTATCTATACATTAATTTATTATAATCAAATCAATTGTTTTAAGAAATAAATATGAATTACTATAATTTTCTTCCTTAATTGTCCCATTATTTGTTGTAATTATACTCACAAGGAAACAAATATGAATCACCATGATATTCTTCCTTTTTTGTGCCATTATTATTTGTTATAAACAAATCAACAAGATTACATTTACAAGGACAATAATACAGATTATCATATTTTTCCTTTTCTGTGTCATTTATATATATATATATATATATATTAATTAATATATTTAATGGTTATAAAACACATGAGAACACTTTCTTTTTATTGAGGTTGTCTTACTATATAAGACAACTTCAATTGATTTGGTCCAAAGTATTTTTAAAAATAACCACATATAGAGGTGGGAATTTAATTTTCAATGTTTTTTTATATTCTTTTTTATATCAATGGGCATTTTTGAGTCTGATGATGAGACGGTCTCATATAGACGGGTTGAACTCAAAGCTTAAAATTATTTTATTTTACTATTTGAATTAATTACTCTTCCGAAGGGCCAATTAATTAAATTAACTACGTACGGGCTCGATTATCTCTTTGCATCTTTGATCCTGTCTAGTATAACATCTCATAGTAGGACAACCTTAAAACAAAAAGCTCATAAACCAAAAAAGTTGATATAATTAGACTTTTAAACCAAGCATAAGACATATCTCAGACGATAGTTGGTTAGTTTTTTTTACTTTTTATCTTGAGACAATAGTAAAACTAATTAACTTTTATAAATTATAATAAAAGGATAAAATAAAATGAGTGAATAAAATTACAATGCATTAAAACAAAGATTCAAACTTTTGATATCTTTCTTATAACTTTATCATTAGTTTAATTATTACTTATATTTTGTGCATATTTAAGATAATCACTATATATACACTTCAGAAAAAAATATAGTATGTTATTATATATGAATTATATTGAAAAAAAATTAGAATCAAATACCTCTCGCTTGTCTCAACTTACATCGTTATATATAAAAAAATAAAAATCCAAAAATAAAATACTTCCTCCGTTCTCGCTATATTTCGATTACGTGCACTATTCATTGTTCAAGCTTATTTTATATATTGCGACTAATGTGTAAGTAAAAATATAGCCATGTGGGATCTTGTTTGAATCGTCTAATCACATATTTTTATAATATTAATTTTTTATAATTTTTAGATTGGTATAATTCATCATTTAAATAAACAAAAAGTGAAATGTAGGAAGTATAATTAAACGGAGGAATTACAAACGCAAAATAAAGGTTTTACTACATTAAGAGTGTATGTATGATATCACATGTGCTTTAATTATTAATAGAAGTATTTTGCGTAAAATGGACTTGAACCCTCACTATTTATGGACCTATATTGACTTATTGAGTAATATTGTGAGGTAAGATCCCTACCTAGTAGGATAATTAAAATTGCTAAGAAGCTTTTGATTAGCATTTTGATTCATAGATTAATTTATTAATAGCTTATAATTAAAAAAACTTTAAAAATTCTTTTATTATTTTAATAAAAGTTTGTTCATACCATATACTAACAATTAGATATTACATTGTGGTACACTTAACCTTCACTAAATATTACATTACATGATAGACTTATGATAGATCCATTGATCGTCCGGTCCTAAGGGTGGTGGGCAAGAGGGGCCGTCGCTCAGGACCCATGTCAAAAAAAGTAAAATTACTGGTTGTAGAAAATAGAAAAGAGCCAAAATATATATGTTATTTCGCCCAGGATCTCAAAATATCTAGAGTCGACCCTGTCTACACTATATAGTTAATACATATAATTAGAACTATGTGAAAACTTAGAAAACATATTATTTTGATAATAATTATGATGAGCAATACATTTAATATTTTTATTCTTAATAGACCCAGGAGCAACTTGCATAAACAAATAATTCCCAGAAAAAAGATCACCAAAATGTGATTGACTTTCCTTCAATCTTTTCAAAACTTTTCCACATGAAAATGATGATCTTGATTTTGATTTTCTTGATACTTTAACTGATCTTCTTATCCTGAAAAACTTCTTAAACCCACTTATTTTTATTCTGAATTTTCTTCTTTTTAGCTTACTAAACCAGCTAATTCTTGATCTGATCTTAATAGCTTGATTATCATGATCAGATGATCTTTTTTCTTTGATTTTATTGTGATGATCATCATCTTCAGATATTACTTCTTGCTTTAGTCTCTGGTATGATACTTTGCTTGCCATTATTTTTTGGGTAGAAATAGAAAATATAATATGGAAATTGTAAGGTAGAGTGAAGATAAATAAAGCTCTCATATGTTAGACATACATATATCTCCTTGTCCCACTCAATTTAATGAACCACTGATAGCAAATAGCTGATTATAATGACTAATTTGACCAACTAATTTTATTAATTAATTTAAAAAAACAATTTATTTATAACAATAAGTTGTTTCAACAGGCTAATTTACCAAACATTAGCATTAGCTAGCTTAAGCACTTAACTTATAACCCTCTATTTATATCAAAGTAAGGTAAAATTGCTCAATAAGCTATTTTGCCAAATACCCTCTTAGTCTATCATAAAAAATTTATCTTATTTTATTTTTTAATATAACCTCATTATTTTACATTTTATATTCTTTTGAATATCTTAACATTTTAACTGATTATATTTATTTTTTTTAATTTTTATATCAATAATAAATGAGGCTAAATAACTGGAAGAGAATAGGACACATAAAGCTTAATTTTGGTGTGAGTCATAGTACACTAGCCAAAAAAAGTGGATTGGAAGACACAGGATGGAGAGACAGCTGGTGGAAGTTAGGTTGAAAATAAATGAGTTAGTTTGTTGGAAAAGTTTTATAATTATTACTCCTATTATAAATTTATTTTATGGAATTTGTATGGGATTTAATATAAAAATTGATATTCATATCTTCAAGGCCATGTATGATGATATAAAACAGAAAATATAATATATGATTAAAATCATACTATGTAGTCATGTTGGTTAGACACTTTTCTATGTATGAATTAATTGGATTTATATGGAATAAAAATACTTCTATAAAAGCAATGTCAAGTAATATTTAAAGCACTTAATATAATTAAATTCAAAAGTTTTATGAACAATTGGACATCTTACACATGCTTAAAATCACCCTTATTATAAAATATCAAGCATTCAACTTAAATTTAAAAATAATTGGAGCACAAAAATACTATTACTTGAATATGAATTGAAATTTCCACCTCTACATTTGATACATTAACTATGAAATGATGATGAGGGTAAGGGTTTTTTTTAGAATTTTCTACAAATTAGAAACTTATCAATCTTACGAGTTATTATGGGCTTTAAAGTCAATTGTGTAATGATTATACTTACGTTTAAATAATGATATAAAAGATGAACGTTTTAGAATAAGCCAAATCTGACCCTTATTCAGACCCTAACTTTAATGCGTATAATGATACTTTCGTTTTAATAATGTTACCATGCATGGAGTACCATTATATGCATTGAATTCATGAAAATGAAGTGTATATAGAGACCTAAACATATGAATGTCTCTAAGGTAAGGAATATGTGTAATTTAGTTACATAAAAGCGTATCATATCTATACCACTTGATACGTCGGTATATAATCTTATAGCCTATAGGTATGGTATAATAATTTAATACTCCCTCCTATTCATCTTAAGTGTCCTATTTTTTTATTGGGTCAAGTCATCCTAAATGTCTCATTTCTATTTTGGGTATATGTTAACTTTATTACCAATTTATTCCTACTAAACTTAACTTTTTTACATCTTTATACCTACTAACCCCACTTTACACCTATAAGAATTCAAAAACTCTACATTTTTCTCTTACACATGTGGTCCAATTTGACTCTCCTTAAAATCCGTGAAAAGTCAAATGGGACTCCTATGGTGAATAGGAGGGAGTATGTGATAAAAATTATTCCTTCCGTTTTAAAATGTTAATTCTATTTATTTTTTGCATAATTTTCAAAATAAATTTTGAGTCTTAAAATATCATAAAAAAATATATAATAGAAAAGTATACATTAAGACGAATCTAACAAGATCTTACATGGATATATATATTTTATCATTTATATATGTCTTAAAAATCTTAATCAAATTTCTTTTGCCAATATAAAATATTCTAAATGGGAAGAACATTAGGAAATAGAGAAAGTATCGTCCATTTGTATTTTATCATCAATAAATTCAGATAAATATTGTTATTGAGTTTATATAGTATGTGAGAACTGATTTTTATGTTAATTATAACAATTTTAATAGGACAATATTGACTTAAATAAAACAATCAAATAGAATTGGTTAACTAGCAAACCAATAAAACAAAATTAGTTTTACTTTTTTCCAAAAAAAAAACTTGATTTTAATCAATAATTGTGGTATCTAAATACAACATACAGGGCCGGCCCTAAGGGTCGGCAAAAGGGGTCGTCGCCCAGGGCCCATGTCAAAAAAGCAAAATTAATAATTGTAAAAAATCTATATAAGTTATAAATTATAAAGGAAAAGGGTCTCAATATGCTATTTTGCCCAGGGCCCCCAAATACCTAAGACCGGCCCTGACAACATATAATCAACTTGAACATCATGGTAAGAGTTTCTAATAAAACAATCAAATAGAACATTTTTTTAATTATATTACAAGGTATACCGACGGAATAGATAAGCTTCAATTATGAGAATTAAAGCTAAAATGTTTATTAAATATTTATATTCATTAATCTCCAATTAAAATAAAACTCGACTCTTAATACAATAAATACACTTGTGAATAATACTAAAACAATTACTTCTACATAAAACCCAAAATAAGTACATGATAAAATTATCACCAATTAATAATTGGAAAAATTGATTTTAATAATAATCTAACTTTTTATCCATTCGCTATAAATAATCCCTCATTTAGATTATTTATTAATAATCCAACATTTGCTCCTAGTTTGCTAGTAGCATAACTTTTTATTTTATAATAATTCAACCTTTGCCTCTAGTTTTCTATCAGCATATCCTAATGGTATGTTGCATACCCTAATGGTATGCTGATAGCGCGCAAACTAAAGTGCAACTAAAGATGAAATTATATTCATGGCGGATGAGTGAAAAGCGGATGAGTGAAAAGTTGGATTATTAATATCAATTTTTCTGTTAATAATAACCAACCTTTCCTAAAGCATAATTATTAAAACCAACCTTATTATGATTAAAACTATAATTATAATTATGATTAGCAACCAAATTAGTATTCTTCTTAATAGAACCAGGAGTAACTTGCATAAACAAGTAATTTCCAGCAAAAAGATCCCCAAAATGTGACTGACTTTCCTTAAACCTCATCAAAACTTTAGCCCATGTAATTGAAGATTTAGCAAATTTAATTGATCTTCTAATTCTGAAAAACCTTCTAAAACCTGCAATTTTAACCCTAAATTTCCTCTTAATCTTAATCTTTCTAACCCAATTTGATCTTCTGCTTAATCTTACAGATGATGTTCTTTTAATAAGATCATACAATCTTTCTGTATTAGTTTTGATCTTCTCAAGCTGATGATCTTCATCTTCAAATATGACTTCTTGTTTGAGTTTTTGGTATGAGAATTTGGAAATTAATGCTGCCATTTTTTGATAAAAAAGGAAGAAAAAAAAAGATTTTATGTGGGTTTAAATGTTGGGAATTAAAATGTATTTTGATGGGTTTTTTATTTTTATTTTTTTTGTTGTTTCATTTTGGGTGGGTTATTGGGTGCTTGGTAATGGTGAGATTTCTGGTTGTGGGTGTTTAAGAAGAGAGATAGAAAGGAGAGACAGCTGGAAAAGGATACTGTTGGAGACTTGGAAGTTAGGTTGGTAATAAGTGATGGTTCATAAACTGTTGTGTGCATTTATTGCATGAAAATGAGATCCTTCACCTAGGAGGATTAGGATGAGGATGAGGATGAGCTTGAGGGATTGTAATATGTCATGAGGTGGCTATTTTCAGGGGCGGAGCAAAAAGTATACGGGTTCTATTTACTTTTTGATGTAACTACTTTTTCCGTTCTTTAAAAAAGTTCTCATTTGTAATTTTGGAGTGTTCTATTTGTTATTCTTATAAGAAGTCTTTCTATTTAATCACAAATTTTGGACAATGGGGGTGTTTGGCAATTGCCTTTTGGTTTATCTTTTTGGTTGGCTTTTGGCTTTTGGCTTTTGGCTTGTTGTTTGGTCAAACAGCCAAAAAAAGTGTTTGGTAAACGACTTTTAAAGCAGCTGAAAAGCTGGCTTTTAAGCCAAAGTGAAAAAAACTGCTCCAGCTAACTTTTTGGGTTGACTTTTGGCTTGTTGGCCCACTTTTTCTCTAATAACCAGCCAACAACAATATTAAATTTACCAAACATCTCCACAAATAGCTAGCTTAAAAACTAATAAAAACAGTCAACATTTCCTGCTGGTCAAACAAGCCAACCACCAACAGCCAACAGCCAACAGCCAATTGCAACCCCAATATTTTTATAATGCTTATGGACCCATGTATCTTCCACTAACTTCATTTTAATATTTTTATATTCTTTATGGTTTCCATATGTTTTTACAACTTTGTAAAATATTTATTTTAGGTCCTTAAATTTTTTCCCACTAACTTTCTTTTATTGTTTTTTAAATGCTTATAGCTCATACTTTGCTCCCACAAATTTGATATTCAATTAAATAATTTATCTATTATCTAAAATATTTTATTTTTCTTAATTTAAGTGAATATTTCTTGTGGGAACTTTATTAATAACTGAGGGGGTAAAATTAAGATTTTTTATCAACCATTAATGATAAAATAGAGAGAAAATTTGAAATAGATAAATTCTTAATAAAAAAAAAGCCTGCAATAAGATTCAAATTAAACTTATTCCAAATATAAGCGTGGGTTTGTTCGCACTTAGTAAGTGCGAACAGTAATAAACTGGTCAAAAAAATCAAGTGTCTGTTCGCACTTAGTAACTGCGAACAGGTCAAACAGGGTCAACATGTTGATTTTAAGACAAGAAGCTGTTCGCACTTAGTAAGTGCGAACAACTTGAAAAACTGAAACAAGCTGTTAGCACTTAGTAAGTGCTAACAGCCTGTTCCAGTTTTTCAGTCTGTTCACACTTACTAAATGCGAACAGCCCGAACCTAAGGTTTGCGGATTACACGCTTAGTTTTAGAATAAGTTTGATTCTGATCTTATTGTATGCTTTTTTTTGATAAATAATCTTATTTATTTCAATTTTTCAAATAGAGACTAATTTTCACAAAAATTTAACATTTGAAGGTATTGAACCCTTAATTAAACAACAATTCACAAGAGGCCTATTTATTTAGGGTCCTAAACAATCAAACATTTTTAATGGGCCTAGAACCGCCCATTTATTATTGTGTGAAATGGGCTATTACTACTCCATTATATTAATCCTTTGAATTTACTACTCTAAGCGAGAGTTTTTTTGCTATTGTAATTCAATCATATATTTTCAATATGCAAGTACATAGATACATTACAATTTACAAATTACAATCCTGTACCTTTTGCTTTTTTTTGTTTTCTTTTTAAAAAGGTTAGAAAATTGACGTTTTGTAGTTTATCACATAAAATTATGGGTGTATATTGCAACTTTTTTTCCTTAGATTTTGGTGTTTTTTTTTTTAACTTTTGGTATTAATGAGTAAGATAAATAATTTTAAAGTTATTTAAATAGCTGATTTTAAATTAAAAATTATAAAGTTGCTCTATATGTTTTTTCATTGATTTTTAGTTTTTAAACCATTATTTAAATTTTTTATATTGTAAACAACTAACATGATCCAGTAAGACGCTCTGTATACATGGACTGAATAACCCAATCAATACAATTATTAGTTTATATAATCCTTTTTATTTTAAGATTGTCTCAAAAAAACACGTTTTCTCATAAGAATAAGAGTAAGTATATATTCATATTTGCTACTATGATATTTTCGGATTTTCCCACACAATATATTATAGTCGGGTGCGAATATTTCAGAATGGAGAAAGTATATATTCATATTATAATCACTTGGAGTCTAGAGAGTAGAGACATAGAGCATACTATGAAGTATGAACATAGTTTGTCGTAACAAGGCAAATCAAACCCTGTACTCATGTACTGCAATAGGCTCCAACTCGACAAAGAAAATACGGGCTTCATTCCGAGAAAGCCCATGTTTAGTAATGGACTTAATGCAAATCGATCAGAAACAGGAATCCTCTAACCCATGCAAAATTTACTATGGCCCAACATGTTGGATATTAAGGAAATTTAGTATTTCTTTTAGAATATTACAATTAGCACTTTGAATATCAAGATTATTAGTTTTTAAACTTGGATTCCTTATATAAACATATCTGATCGTGAGAGAGTCTCGTACAAAAGTTACTCGAAATTATTGGCTTAGTTAGACTTAATTGAAAATTTAGAGTATAAATCTGAGTCTAATAGAAAACCTTAAAAGTTTAAGTTTAAAACATTGTTATAATACACGTAAAAAATATTTTTATGTTTGGTTCTAGACTCGACCTAAACTTAAGGGCTCAAGTCAAATTTTTTACACCCTTTAGATTAGGGATAGGAACTGGAACTAACATTAAAATTAGAATTCAGTTAAAGTTTAAGTCCAAACTCGACCTGGTCTCTAAAATGTCCATTCTTAATAAATAAGATTTTTCATATTATACATAATGAATTATGTGTAATTCTTTGTATTAACAAAAAAAAAACAAATGTATAGTTATTTTTTATTGGGTGGATGGACTTGGATTTCTATAGTATCAATACAAAGATTTAATAATTGTATTCAATACAGATAAGAATTAAGATGAAATCAGAAATCTATAAAAAAAAAAAGATGAAATCAGAAAATTTAACGTATATACTAAGAATTTCATACTTCAAGTAAAGATCTTCAAACACGTAATAATATGGACAACCTTTCTAAATTGGAGTATAATAAAATGCACAAATTTTCGTTTAAAAAAGTTATGTACATACACATTACCATTTATATTATGAAGTAGTATGAATTAAGATGATGAGCAGGCCAGTTGCTCAATTGTAAATTTTTAATAAAAGACTAGCAAAATAAAATTAGCTGAAATAAATATCATTTTTCTCGATAAAGTGCAAAATTTAATACTTCTTCCTATTCACACAAAATGAGACATTTTTATTTTGGGCTAATTCACATAAAATGTCTCATTTCTATTTTTACTCTCACCTTTACAATTAATTTAATCAATTAAAATACCCAACTACCCCTACTTTTTCTACTCCCAATACCCAACTATCACCTTTACAATTAATTTAATCAATTAAAATACCCTACCATTCTACTCTTAAAAATCGTGTCCAACACAAATGTCCCATTTTATGTGAATAGGAGGGAGTAATTGTCAACTCTTAGTCATTATTTTAAAAACTAAAAATAGAAACGTCATACATAGTTCCCACGGATTATGATTCAAACACAAGCAATGAACAATTTGGTAGATGATAGTGATGTGGAGGTAGAATTGAAATTGTGATGTGAATTTCCCTGCACATTAAATAAATTTCATACTCTTTTAGCTACTTTTTTATAACTGATAATTATGACAGCTAGCTATTAGCATTAATACTCTTATTCTTCTTCATCATCATACTTAATATCTCGCTCTGAGCAGGGTCTGGATGAGGTAAGTTGACAAACAATCTATATTCGTAATTTCAAATTAAAAAGAATATAAATATATATAAATTTTTAAAAATTATAAAAATGTTGAATATCTTAATTAAGTAAAATGTGTTAGGATTTATTTTTTGAGTGTTTTTGTCTAATTTAATTATTGTAGGAGTAATTATTTTTTGAGAACCTTAAATAATTAAAATTTTGAATACGTGCCACTAATTACTACCACAAGTCCGCAAATTTTTTCTATTATTATTCACTAATCGGGTGCCTCTATGTGGTAAAATAATGATGTAAAATATAAATAATAATTAAGATGTGATTAGCGTAATTTTAATAGACATTTACCAATAAAATATACCAATCACAATTCACAATCTTAATGCTTAGTTGCAATTGGAGATTCTTAAAACATTAAATGTCCTCCGTTTAATTTTTGGTCAACAGACAACAAGTACTATTCGGACCACTATGATTTCATACACAAGGTTTTTGTCATAGTATAATGTATTGTAAAATTACGTTGATTATACAACTTTTCGTTAATTTTTCGATATATATCAATATTGATTAACTATAAACAATACTCCCTCCTATTCAGCACAATTGTCCCATTTGACTTTTGGCATTATTCATTCATTACTCTTAATTTGTATTTTACTCTTAATCTATAAGTTAAAACATAGTCATGTGGGATCTTGTTTGATTCGTCTCAATACAACGATTATTAATATCAAATTTTTATAATTTTTAATTAACAATAATTGGAGATATTAAGAGTTAAAATGTTGCCTCGGCATGTGTGAAAAGTCAAATGGGACAATTGTGCTAAATAGGAGGGAGTATTAATTTAGAGGTTTTTTCTTAGAATAATACAAACTTTAACTAATTTATTATTTTTTTGTTATATAATCTCTTATAGTTTGATTTTTAATTACGTTAGATATATTATAGAGAAACACCCCTTAAAATTTATATGTAATTTTCCTTTGATATGTATGAGTGATTCTTAAGGGGTTTGGCATTAAAAAATATATTTTATGGAACAGTGAGAGAATTATAAAAATGAGATGAAAAAAAAGTAAAATAAAATAGAGTATTGAAAATGATGAAAGCATGAGTTGTAGGAAGGAGGAAGAGCACATGAAAGAGTTGGCAACAAAGCAGGAAGCTAGCAGAAGACCCCACGACTAGCGCATATGCATACGCCACTGGAACCGCTCTTTCCTTTGTTTTCTCCGTCGCAGTTTTTAACTTTCACGTGCTCCTCACCCTCTTGCTGTTGTCCCTATTATACTTCATCCGTCCTGAAATACTCGCTATATTTGACTTATGGGTAGTGGGTACTATTCATTGTTCGAGCTTATTTAATACTTTATCCGAATCTTTTTAGTTGTCCTATTTCCTTATTTGGCTAATTCATATTAATTGTCACATTTCCTTTTTTGTTTATCTTTTTTTACCTAAATACCCCCTACTTTTACTACTCTCAATACCCAACTACCACCTTTATAATTAATTTAATCAATTAAAATACCCAACTACCACATTTTTAATGAATCCTATACCACCCTTAATAACCGTGAAAACCTAAATGGGACATCGGATTTGGATCGTGTGAAAACCAATTAAAATGGTGAAAACTGAAAACAGGGATACATAATAGCTCAAATGAAGTACATATTTGGGTGACAGTTTTGTAAATAATTATACATTTGCTAAAAAGGGTACATAACTGCTTAAAAGGGATACATATTCTGATGGTATTTTTGTAAATTATATGAATTTTTTTTCTTCACAAAAAATATGTACACTCTATAAGATGATATATCTCTTTTGCTTTAATATGTATACCTCTGTCTGGTTTTCAGTTTTCACCACTTTAAGTGTTTTCACTTGATCCGGCCCCATGGGACATCTAAAATGATTCGGAGGGAGTATATAACGACTAATATGTAAGAAGAAATATACTCAAGTGAGATCTTGTTTGAATCATCTAATTGCATACTTTCATACTATTTAATTTTTATAATTTTTAACTAAGTGTAACTTAAGATATTAATGATCAAAATTGTACATTAAATTGATAAAAAAAGTGAAATATAGCAATTGTCGTGGAACAGAAAATATGTTTTTAACAAGGAAACTTACGCTGTTTTTAACTAGTTTATTTAGAGTATATACTAGGTGGTAGGTGTTGAAATTTCATATTTATCCTCTACATACTTTATTTTAAAGTCAACTAAATATGTTTAGGTCTTTAACAATTAAATGAAAACATAATAGGATGTTGATTCCTTGTTAGAATACCATTGATTCAGAAGTTATTTGGTGGAAAATTGAAACAAAAGCAAGCACCTAGCGTCAATAAATACGTTTACTTTTAATAGCATGTTAAAAAATTAACTTAATTAAAAATTTTGATTGAGAATAAAAACTTTTAATGTGTCATATGCAAATATATAGTCCATCACCTAGTACGTGTTTGAAAACTGCCAAATCGACTATAAATCAAGACGCATGTTCGGTTATCATCAATGTCTACTTAGTGACGATAATCCAATGTTTTTAACTTTTTATTTTCAATTTGGTATATTCTATTGTTTCGTAGCTTTGATTTTAAATAAACTTTTCTTTTTTGTAATGGCATATTAGTGTTAATAAATAAACATCGTGTTATTATGCTTATCTTAATTTTATAGTTAGCGTCTTAACGTTAAATTTCCTTTTAATCATTCATTTCACCTTATATAAACAAATTCATTTTATTTTTAGCAAATTATCAAACTTTATTTATATGTTTTTTTTCCAAAAGAGTAGACCAAATCTATTATTTATAAGGATATTTTCCTATTGAAAATCTCTCAAATAATTAAATATTACGAGGATAGCCATACAAATTTTATGAACCTAATGAATCCATGTTCTTTGTTATGATGTTTAGCCACAAAACATAAAAGACAAAAAACAAGCAACCACTAGTGGGACCACAACATGATTTAAAGTTTATTCAAATATAAAAATCACCATTAAATAAAAATAAATTAAGAGACGGTAGTATCTTTAAAAGATCATCTCTAATTAGATCGGCCCATAAAAAATAGAGTAAAAATAGATATTAATCTATAATAAACTGGGCTGAAAGACGTCTCTCATAAAAACGATCTTTCGGGAGAATAACTTAAAATACATAGTAGCATTAAACATTCAAACTACATCGTCAATTATAAATTATTAGTCCTATAATCAAAACCCTAAAATCAAAATCATCATTTATTTTAAGAATATTTCCTTCGTTTTACCAAAGAATATTCTTTAAAATTCAAAATTATTAAGCTAAAACGTAGAAGACAGAAACAACAGAGAAGTGTGAAAAAAGCAAACCCAATCCAAGCCAAAAAGGGAGATTGAAGAATATTTCAGAAAAATTCTTCCAAATTTCCCATCTTTTTTTCTCCTTAATTTTGGAATCATTATTTCATCTGGGTATTATTGTTCAATCCCAAAAAACCCCAAAACCCCATATAAATTTGATACAAAAATTTGACCTTTTTTTTTGGGTCATAATCTTCTGGGGTTAAGGGTTTGTTTGGAGAGAAAAAAAGAAGAAAATGGAAAGATCAGAAGAAAGATTAGTGTGTAATAATGATGAGAAATCAAGTTCAAAGTTTCCATTAACAATGTGGGAAGTTTCTGCAGCTTCAATGGTTGTAATTGCATATGGATTAGGGCTTTTGGGTGTTTATCTTACCATGCCCCCTTCTGATTATAGCTTCCTTAAATTGCCTCGTACCCTTGAAGACTTGCAAATTCTTAGGTACCCACTAAAGATTTAATCTTTTTCTTTTTTCTTTCCATTAGATTTGAGTACATTACAATTATTTTTGCTTGAAGTTTTTTTCTTTTTTATTTTAATGTTCTATTTCCATTCTAAAATTCTTTTATTAGATCTGAAAAAATTGGGTTTTTTGTTCTTTAATGTCAAAAGGGAAGGAAGATTGAAATCTTGGCAGTTTTGCATTTATGGGTTTTTTTATTTTTCATATATTTTTATTTTTTTTTGTATGTTTGTGTGTTTGATTGCAGCCCATGTTATGTTAGGCGCCACAAATATTTTATTTTATTTTATTCATTCTATTATTAGTTTGATAATACCTTGTTTCACCTGTTTTATGGTTAGAGTATGAAAATATTTAATGTGATATTAGTTTGATTGTTCAATTCATAATACTTTCATTCATCTGCTTTTTTTCCCAATCTGTATTGTAGTTCTAATTAGTATTAATGAGTTTTCTTAGATAGTTATGTAGGTGATCCATTTTAGCTTTTTCATAGCTTGCATTTAAGTTTTTGGTGTATGCAAGAGACGAGTGATGGTGTTTTTGGTTTAAAATACCTGTATCCTATGTTAGTTGGATTCTTCATTTTGCTTCACGTACCCAAGTCGGATACTCCGATCCTTGATGCTCTGACATTGATAAGGCGCTTAGACAAATTGAGTATTTAGACGTATCTGACACTAGGACACGTACCACTATCGACATCAGTACCCGAGTCCAAGTAACATAGCCCGTATCTTGTTAAAATCTACCTGAAATCAAGCTGCTTTGTTTGTAATAAAAGGAAATAGGATAAAGTTTGTTGCTTTCGACAATTGTATAGTAGTTAGTTCACTATTCTTCCCTTGTTTGGCTAAAAACTAGCTTTTGATTATTGGGTTTTAATGAATTTTCTAGTAATGCTTAAGTACATGTTTAAGGCCTCTATAATCTAAGTCCGTAGTTATCTGCAATTTCATGATCTTAAAAACATTTGGGACAGCTATTTTGGGACAATTGTACTTGTTTTTGGTTTATAGTCTTGACCGGTTTAACTTCTAACGTAATTTTTTGCATCATGGTTGTTTTGCTGCATAATATAGTGGCTTCATCCTTCCCTGGTCTGTTGAGGCCATATATCTACGGCTAATAGTATTTGAACGATAAACAGTGAATATTTCGACCTTAAAACGTGCCCCTAGATTTGTCAGAGAAGTAAACAATTGAATGTAATGCAAGATTTCGCTATACTGTTTGAGTGTTTGAGATGATCTGGGCCTCTCTTCCTATTATTAGATTTAATTTCTTCGAAGAGTGACTCCCTAAATGAGTGAAAATGTGTTGATTCTCTTTTCTTAATTATTGGGGGTATTTGGCAATTGACTGTTAGGCTTTTTTAGCTTGTTTGACCAGCTGGAAATATTTGCTGTTTTTGTTGTCTTTTAAGCTATCTGAAAAGCCAGGTGTTTATGTTGCTTAAGAGATAACAATATATAGTAGGCATATGCATGTTTAAAACTGCAATTTATATTCTGTATGTGTTATTGTACATCTTTTCTTGTCCTTTTTTATTCTTCTGAAAACGCACTCCTACTCTTTAATCATCCATATAATCCCAAAATTATGATTTCGTTTAGCAAATGCTTTTTTTGCGTCCTTGATTTCCTTTTAAAAATAACTAATCTAAAACGCCTACCGCAGCAGCAACCTTAGGAAAGAATGTGAATATTTTTTTTTTTTTTTTTAATTTTGATTACTTTTTTGTAGAGATCATCTCGAGAGCTACACAAGTGACTATACACTACAAGTATTGGTTGGATACTCAGTGGTCTACATATTCATGCAGACGTTCATGATTCCCGGAACTGTGTTTATGTCCTTGTTAGCTGGAGCCCTTTTTGGTGTATTTAGAGGTTTGGCGTTGGTGCTCTTTACTGCTACTACTGGGGCTTCGTCTTGCTATTTCTTGTCAAAACTCATCGGCCGTCCTATTGTTTTTTCTTTGTGGCCTGACAAGTTGACTTTCTTCCAAGAACAGGTGACAATTTTTGTCGAGAAACAACTGGTTGTATTGAATATGGCCCATAATCCTCTAGCTGATCTTAGTTTCTTCCGTTACTTTCAGGTGGCGAAAAGACGCCAGAACCTGCTAAATTACATGCTGTTCCTAAGAGTTACACCTACACTGCCAAATACATTCATCAACATGGCTTCACCGATAGTCGATGTCCCATACCACATCTTCGTCTTCGCAACTTTCATCGGACTGATTCCTGCCGCTTATATCACTGTCAGAGTATGTCTTTTTATCTGTTATCTCACGTTCGTTTTTCAAGGGATGCTTTTGAGCCATGAACATGAATAATTATGCATATTGTAATCGTTTTCTATCACTAACAGGCGGGAATAGCTCTAGGAGAGCTGCGGTCAGTAGGTGATCTCTATGATTTCAACTCAATAGCAACACTTTTCTTGATTGGTATTGTCTCGGTCACCCCTACCTTGATGAACAAGAACAAGACATAACCGATTCAGATATCACTGCACGGTTGCACCTCCTACTCGCTGACGATTCTTGTACAGATCCTACAGCCCAATACGCTGCTCGCTGTCTCTCCTACCTCCGCATAGACAATGAGTTCGTGGGTTATGTAAGGACAGCCGCTTAGGGCATGATGTCTAACCTCGGAGAACTCTCGAGATTATATACTGGTTGATTCTACCACACAGAAATTTCTTTCTAAAAATGCTTGTGCTGATAACTTAGTATGTAATTGTGGAGCATAGTAATGGCAGATTTGCTGGTTGGTTGGTTTCACATTAGTATGTTTGTATGTAACATAAAGTATGTGACAATTCAGATTGTTTTCATATTCAGTATTGATCTGGCCTTCTGGACAGCTTTTGAAGTCGCATTCTTGAATATACATTGGTTTTTCAGTTAGAAAATCTAAGTTAATCACGGTTATTTGTAAATTACCTTAAAAAGACAAAAAAATATATAATCAAAAAAAATAAAATTGTTAAAATAATAAATCAATAATTACTTGTTTACCTAGTAAACCTCTTTAGAATGTAAATTGAAGTGAGAGCTTTTTAGACGTGAAGTTACAAATTCAAAGGGATGGAGGAACCTCAACAACAGTATATTCATTAGGGTCATCGAGTTAACTTCAGATCATGTGCTACGGATCAATTTAGTATCAAGTCTCATATCCACATTAATTTTTACATAATTTTAAATTCATTTTTGAAGTCGGTTTAAGTCAAATTCAACCACAAAGTAGAGTAAATATCAAATTGTTGAATCTGTTTTGAACACCTTCTACCTTGGATTACCAAAGATCAAACAGAAGGGCAAACTAAACCATAACATACCAATTGCAATAATAGTAGTACACTATAAAATTCAGTATTGAGTATTGACTGCTAAATCATACTAAAAGTCTATTTTTTTGAAGGAAACTATAACAAATACTCAAAGATCAGGCCCCATTCACTTGGATTTCTTGAACTTTTTATTGTTTGTGGAACTCTGAGGAGTTCTAACATTCATCTTCCTTTTGTTTCCTGCATGTTTGGGCGCACCACCACTCTGCATTTTTGCTTTAGCCTTTCTGGCTGCTACCGCTGGCCTTTTCTCCGTCCTCTCTTTAATTTTGTTTCCGCTCCTCTTCGTTCCAGAAGACTTCGGAGTCGAAGCAGCAGGAGTACCTGTTCGTCTTTGAGGAGTTTTCTTTTTCTCGCCAGATTTACTTGCACGTATACCTTGATACGAGGTATCCCCTCCGGCGCTTACCTTGTAGCGGCTGCGGCTTTCTGGAGTCGAAGGTTTCTTTGCAGGAGAGCTTTCGGAGTCACCTTGGGACGGGGTACTTTTTCTCTTGGATGGTGTTGTGGATTGAGTGCTTGACTTGGCATGACAAATCCTAAGTTCACGGTCTCGGAGTTTAATGTTGTGTTTCCTGCAAAGAAGGTTTGCAGCTTCCTGTAAAGGAAAGATAACCACCATTAAGACTTTGTCACTACTCATCACCAATACAAGCAATAACAGAAACCACGTCAAGCACCAACATGACTGTAACTATCTCAATTCTATATGCTAAACCTAAATCAACGCACGATGAGGCCGAAAATTATAAAACCAGATACAAGAAAATTGTAAGCGCCAATCAAGAGTCTACACCTTTTCCCACTCAAAAGAGGGGGACCGGTAGGGGTGAACACGGTCTAATTTGGTATGGTCTGATACAAAAATCAAACCAGACCAAATACTAAAATTAGGGTTTGGTCCGATTTTGTTTACGATTTTGATTAGACTTTGTTCAACCCTAGGGGGAAGGGTGAATCGGGTCTTATCTCAGTTGGAGCAATACCAGTTTCCTCAAGGAAGGTCCTGGGTTTACGTTGACCATAGGTCCAAGGTGAAACTTTTCTTCAACTAATAAAATAAAGGAAAATTAAGTAGTACAACATCACAAATGCAAAAACACATAATTTCTTTGTAGACGCACACAGTTTTTAGCAATATTTATACCTCGGATTATGCAGTGAAATAATTTCCGTCACATATATTATCTTCTAGCATCATTAAAAATTCCTCAAGCAATTATAAACAAAACATAGAGACCAGCACAAAGCATACCCTTGTTTTGAACAAGACATAAGCAATCCCCTTTCCAAGACCTGATTGTTGATCCCTGATAACTCGAACAGCTTCAACGCTAGATTCTAGCTGCTTCATACTGCAGAACAACTGGTAAAGTTCTTCATCCTGTTGAGAAAATGGCCAATCATCCACATTAGTATTCAACGCAACATAGAAGACTCAAAAGGGAGACATTAGGAGTATAATAAAAGAAGCATATATACCTTAACATCAAAAGGCAAATTACCCACAAAAACAGTCCTCTTGTTACTATAAAGAGAAGCTGAAGCTTCATCTCCTTTCAATTTCTTCCGTGGTGGACAAGCCCTGTCGACACGGATATGGTTTCCTCCAACCTGAAATAACAAGAGGAATGGGTCAATAAAAACATATACAGCTCGATACACATTGAAGTATAGGCTATAAAAGAACAAATCAATAGCAACATACTAGCAAACCAACCAAATCATACCATAGACATATTATGTACCAAGGAGGCTTCAGCACCTTGCTCTGTTTTGAAAACAATGTAGGCATTGACACTGCAAAATAGTATTCATTAGAAAATATGATAAAAAGAAACCTTCAATATACGATAACAACAACATTCCATTATCAAATACTATTAAGTGGCACCCACCTAGGGTGTAATTGGAGGGGTCAGATGTATGCATCCTTATCCATTGACTCATGGTAGCAAACATCATGTGCAACTAAACATAAATAAGTAGTGTACACAATTTAATGACTCGTTGTACTACAATCCTTTTCAATGTGAGGAAATCAGACACAATCCATATAATTACTCCCAACCAGTGACTAAGTGAGGCAATCAAGCCTATTTTATCAGGAATAAAAGAGTGGTAATAACCACATAAAGAATAGAATCTATGTTCCTCATTGACAATTTCGTATGTGATCGTAAAACAGAGGGCAACGAAATCCCAGAGATGGGACTTGGAGCAGGAAGAAACGGGAAGCTATAAGTATATTCAATGCCATGTAGCAAGTTGCTATTGCACCAATTCTCATGGGTGCATGAAACAGGGGTGACAGAGAAGAATTTAGTCAGTTTCTACAATGTATGTATTTTCTGTGAGGAAGACAGGAGTTTGCATGAAAGGGAAATTGATTATGCGTACGTGAGTTATGCAAGACCAAGCATACGTTAAGATGGTCATGCAAAGAACAAACATGCATACAACATAAATCAATTTGCAATGAAAGATACATTTCTCGTTTAGCATTGATTTTTTCGATTAAAACCCAACACATCATATCCCTTTCCATGCAATTTTTGAAAGAATACACATTTGATTGTCTCCCATTAAAGTGAAATTGTGAAGATTAAAAAAGGCAAGAATAATCTAATATACCACCTACTCATCCAGCATCTAGCCATCAGAAGCTCAACATAACATATCACCAACCATGACACTACCAAATTTCTTCAACTTATGTCCTTAACTCTTCCAAATAATCAAATTCCTTTCCATTTCACAATCAAACAAGACACTAAATTATCATAAACATTAATAAGTTCTTCTACTTATAACATTCTGATCTTCAATAAAAATAATCAGATTCATCTTAAATTAATATTTGACTATAGCATATATTCCACAATCAAGGAATAAGTTCAAAATTTTTAATGCTCTCCGAGAAACAAAAACGCAAAGCAATCAACAAAATCAATGAGCATCTACAATTACAATTAACACATAAAACAACTACACCAAATCCTTTCCTCATCAAAATTAGTCAATCTTCAGATATCAATGTAACAATGTAAGAATTAAGAAACATACCTATCAAGTGCCTCATTAATTTTCCCACTAAATATCTGAACCTTCTTTGGCTTCTTTCCCTGTTAAAAAAACAAAAATCAATTCAATACCAAAAGAACTAAATCAAATCAAACCCAAAAAAAATACTAACAAAAATCCCACAAAACTCACATCCAAAGTAGGAACGGATCGAATTCGAACAGATTCAATATCCCCAAATTTACTAAACTCCTTTGTTAGAGCCTTCCTCTTGATCTTCAAAGGCAAATTACCAACAAAAATAGTCCTTAAAAGTTTACTTTCATCATCATAACCTTCTTGAGAAACCTCCATTTCTGCAGGATTATCAATTGTTTTTCTCTTTCTCCCATCACCCTTTTCCTTTCGCTTCTCTTCTTCTTCCACTTCTGGTAAAGTTCCATACTTTTTTGCCTCATATTCTTTCTCCAGCTCATCCCTCTTCCTCTTCTTCTTCTTCTTTTTCTCAAGTTTTTCATTCAATTCCAAATCAAAGTTTTTCTCCAAATTCTCAATCTTCAACGTATTACCCTTTTTCAAAAGACTATCATCTTGACCTTCATTTCTCTTCTTTGTTTTAAGGTCGGCATGATTAGGGTTTTCAAGAATTGGGGGTTTTTGTGATATATCGGTGGGTTTTCTGCGGAATGGATTATCGGTAGAAAATAAAGCACAAGTGGGTTCAACATTAGGGGTTTCTCCAAATAGTTTGTTGAAAATGTTGGTAGATATTTCAGGGTTTTCTTCAGAATTTGTTGATGAAGCTTTAATAGTATCGTTTGATTTCTTGATTGCCATTTCTGCAAAATGTTAAGTTTGCATTCAAAGAAAGGAAGGGAGGGGAAATGGAGGATGAACCGAGAGTTGAGAGGTTGAAGACGGCGGTTTAACAGCCCGTTTTCCCCTTTTTTTCAATTTGGGTTTGTTTAAAATAAATATAATTTCCTTTTTCTTTTGAGTGGATTGTTTTTTTTTTTTTTTTTTTTTTTTTTTTTTTTTTTTTTTTTTTTTTTTTGGGAAATTGGATTGATTTCTTGAATTGAGATGGGCAAGGCCGCAAGGGTCCAACATGTTCCTACCTAAATGCTATGCTGTTGGACTCTAGCCTAGGATACAAGTTCAATTTTTTCAACAAGTCTCGTATGATACCGTCTCATCGTGAGATAAGTCCATACAATACAAATAATTCAAAATTAATTTTACATAGCAGTTAACTAAATAAAAGCAGTTTTTTCATTAAATCTAAGAAATTAAAATTGGGCCAGTCTATATTAAGTCGTCTCATGGTGAAATGATCTTAATTAAGAATTAATTTATTTTTTTTTAAACCCTAAGGGTTTCGGATTAGGATTCCGGTTAGAGTGTGGATCCATGGAAAACTTAAAGATTTAGGTTTGAATTCTGAATTTAAATATTTAAGAGTGCCAAGATTTATAATAGGTCTGCATTTTAGCTCCTTAAAATTCACATTTGAAAGTATTTTTAGGGGTTTTGGTTCGAGTTTGAATATAATTTTCAAAGACCCTTAAAATCATGATCCAATTCTAGATTTGATTTTAAATTTAGGGTCCGAGTAAGAATTGGGTCAAAACTTTACGGACTAGGCCGACAAACGAGTAATATGGGCATAACCAGGCTTGGGGTAGGACGCAAACTTGCATTTTGATCAAACAAATAATGAGGCACTAATTTTCGTACTTGGGTGTGCCATGTATATTATATTTTTAAAAAATAGCCTATCTAGTACAAGGCAAGTAGGCCTTTTTTTGTTACAAAAGAAAAATAGTTAATCGACTTAATGTCATAGAACGACCTGATACGCTAGCTATAAATTTGTACCATGTCATTAGTCTTATTTTGACTTGATAAAGATACAACACGACATCACTTAACCGATAGCACGAACACATCTCGACTTATACACATGTGATTCCAACAATAAATTTCAACACAATTTAAATAAAATTTTGAAACATATATCCGTCATCTCATCCATAACTACGAATGTCAAATATGACTTGGAATTTTTTGATCTTCTATATTTAACAGAAAAAATATTAATATCATTTTTCAAAAATGTCTATATATCACTTAATCATGAAATTTTTTCTTTTCAAAAATGTCTATATGTCACTTAATTATTTAGTATCATATTATCAAAGGCCAAAAAAAAAAACATTAGACATTAAATAATACACATTCATTTACACAAAAGTTTTATAATAAATTTTTAACTTAATAACATTTCATGTAACAACAAATTTATTTCAGACATTCGAGGCTAATTCTAAAAGTCTACTTATAAACCTTCTTACCTTCAATTCTTCACATATCCTACTTATAGATTAGTACTATCATCTAGGTAAGTAATCCACATAGTACCACCAAATTTAGAGAACTAACTTCATTTAAACACAATCCAAGCAAATTGTACTCCATAATGTGCATCAAAATGATTAACCTTTGATAACTTCCTCTAGCTCTTCAAACAAGAAATGTTCTAAGACATCGCAATGCAAATATGCAATCATATATCACGACACAATTTGGCATACGTAAAACCAAGAACGAACATCCAACATCCAACATCGAATATCGAACATCGTAAGAACCTACATAATCTAATATGTTAGCAGGAAAGGCACACAATCTTGCTCAATTATGCTAAGCATGTGATGAACTGCCTCAGCAATGCTATCTACAGAAGTGAGCTGACACCCTTCTTCTACCTGCAATAAGAATATTCATTTTCATTGAGCTTAAATTGTTTTACTTCCCAAATAAAATCATTTCTATTTTGGGATAAACCCAACAAAACTTGAAAAGTTGTTCTTTCACCCTATTGTCTTTACCTGTCTAGCCACTTGCTAGGCAGAACTTTCATCCTTTTATGCTAATAAATGAAGCTCAATATGTAGAATCGTCAATTATTTGTGTAAGGGTATGTGTGGTGTGTCGTCCCGGAGCACCATACTTCTTACTCAAGTTCGTAACCCGAAAAGAAAAGAGAAACATCTATTTAAGGGGTAGTGATTGACAAGGAATGAATGAAACACCATCAAGAGGGACTAGGTGATGTTTTTTTACTTTTACCTATATGATAGATTACCCACTACTAATAGATTATAAATTTTCGATGGGACCAATGCAATATAGTTCTTTTGATCCATAGTATAAAAGGACTATAGTAAAATTGTTCATCAAATCATGAGCATTTTTTGTTTGTTTGAAGCTTCAAATGATTTTAAATATCAAGGGTTTAATAGAAACTATATGTTAGAGCTTATAAAATATCCTTGAGCCTTAATCATCAGCTTAAGCTTTTGGTTGAATTGATTTCTTAACGTGGTATCTTAAGTCAGCGTGACAAGAGGTCATAGATTTGAATCGCAATAGGTCACATGCATCTGATACCCTAATCTTGCCTAAGTGAAAGTTTAAGTGGATATTGGGATATGAAATGTTGTGTCTATAGGAGAGGTTGTGCAGGTCATCTACCCCCAAGCCCCAGCTAGATGTGCTTATTTGGGTCATCGGGTCAATTTCAAGTCAGATGTTTCGGGTTGGGTCTTTTGTTCACATTGGTTTTTACATATTTTTACATTCACTTTAAAGTCAAGTTAAGTCGGGCTCGGTTGCAAGGTCGGGTAAATTTCGGATTTGCGTCTATTTTAAACACCTCTACCCCAGCGTATCTATCTCCCTTGCACAAGGAGACGGACAGGATTGTACATGAACTTTAGCAGTAATGTTTTTGGCATATCATATGCATAGACAATACAGAAATTAAAGGCTTTTTCCTAGCTTATACTTCTGTCCTAGGGTGATCTATTTTCTTGTCACAAAATAAATATAAATGCAAATAGAGAATAACGCAGTGAAATCTTACATACATACCTTCACACTGATGGAGTACTGGGCTAAAGGGTCCAAGGAAGTCACATTGAGGTGAAGAACAGTGAGACGAAGTGTGTGAAAACCAGCAACCAATTTCGATAATTGCCTTGGATTTTTCTTCGTAAGGATTCTGAGATTAGCATGGGTTTCAATCAAGGTGACCTCAACATCAGCTACTGGTGCTTTTAAGGTACACTTGTTACCAACTAACGAGAAAGTCTGTTCAGAATCCGAGGGAAATTCTGTGAATGATGGCGTTAACAGTGTGCTGCTGTGCGTGGTGGTAGGCGCTGTTTCACCTTGTTCTGAATTCACTCCAGTTTTCTGTAGAAAGTTCAGTTTCTGAATTTCAAGGGAATGTACAAGATGCTCAAGCTCCTTCACAAATTCTATGGCACCACCAACTACTGAGGCTTGATCACCCTGCACAAAGAATATTGAATGGCTCAATGCCGATGTAATTTCAACTAATCCTGTATCTTCACTAAGAGAACTTCTACGTGATAGAATCTTTGAGCCTACATATCGGTCTTGATTGATAAATGACTTTTTGATCGACTATTCAGTTGATTTTTGGCTTGTTTGTTGGTCAAAGAGCCAAAGAACTTGTTTAGTAAATAGTAAATGGCTTTTAAGCCCACCGAAATGTTGTCTTTTAAGCCGAACGTTTTGAGCTAGATTTTTCAATGACTTTAGGCTTGTTAGTCCATTTTTCACCCAATAAACAACCAACAACAAATAACTAATTTTACCACATTTTTCTATAAACAATTGAGTTATTAAGTCGACTTAAAGGTCAACTAGAACAGTTAACCCCTCCAGCTGGTCAAACATGTCAAGTGAGCCAATCAACGATATGCCTAACAATTTATCATTAGTTAGGCCCTAAATTAATTTGTGACATTGATGTTATGATGATGTCAACTTAATTTCAAAAACTGACCCTGAATTCAATAGTGATTTACTACATACTTTCAAATGGCAAAGCTAGTACAAGCAGTTAAAACCTTCTTTCCATGCAAATTTCTTCGCCCCCAAAAGAAGCTAGTCTATGCATTGTACAAAAAAAAAAATAACAAGACCACAAAAATGAACACTTTCCATTATCCCGGTGTTATAAAGTGATTTCCACTTAGATGAATCGAGTGTATGCAGCATAACAAAGACAACGTTTTTAATTGAAACTAGATAGCTAAATAGCTAAAAATTATGAATCAAAGATCAAGAAAGTTTGTAAATAGTAAACACTAACCCTTTGAGCATAAGATTCTGGCATGAGGGAACGTAAAACAGCAAGGTGTTCATTCATCTGCTTACGTCGATTTCTCTCAACAGTAATGTGTGTCAACCTCTGTGTCTCAGCTTCTTCTTTGTTCTTACAAACCTTAGGCCTTCTCCTCCTCTTTTTCCTTCCTTGCACTCCCAAGCTCACCTTCCGGCTGTCTGTTTTTCTACCCGGATTCTGACCCACCAAGCCCAAGTCACCGAGAGCTTGAGGTGTTTCCGACAAACAAACATCATCTGTAATTCCGATATTCCATCCATACAGAGGAGCATTTAGTGTGTCATAGACCATAAAGTTGAAGAAATCATTGTAGTTCGGTATTGATTCGATGGCAGCCATTTCCGACATACATGAAACAAAGGGAGAAGAGGCTTATGATACTAAACTCATTATGATGGAATGAAACCAAGAAAAGTTTATCTCTCTTATATATCTCTCAAACTCTACTATGAATGATCAACAATTCTTAGGTGAATGTAAGAGTTCTGAGTTGCTTTTGTTTTTGTACACCTTACCAAATTCAAAGGGAAGGTCCCCAAGAAAAGGCCATGGTTTCTCTGATAGAAAAGGTGAGAAGGGGGCCCAACCAAATTGCATGAAAATGAGGATACTTACAACATTACAAAGCTGTGCAGACTGCAGAGAGGCTACACTTTCATATACTCAAAGCTTTCATGTTATAGGGGTGTCCTAAAAGAGGTCTTTAAGTTGTCATTTAACCCAAAGATTAGTAGAATCCTAAATCTACCACTTTGTTAAAACAACCCTTCAAACCAAAAGCGACGCAACACAAGTACACAAGCGTTTTTCATATATAATGCTAAATATTCTACTTGAAAGAGCAGTAAAAATGAGGTGAATTAGACTCAAATTTATGACATGGGCGTCTAAGCTGATGATTCAAACTCAAAAATTGATTTTATAATGTGTGAGTCTTAATTACCTCTTATCAAGGTAATTGTTCACCAACTTTTAGCCATTATAAGATTAACTGTCTAATGTTCTTATCTTAAAAAGAAGATTAATTATTATTATTAGTGAATAGCCTTCAATAATGTTAGGATAGGTCACTTCAAAGAGTTTCCTCTAGTAGATAGTCCTATACAAAGACAAAAACATAATTATTCAGCATGTCCTTTAATAGCAAAGCGAGATTTAATTGATGAGATACAATGCAAATGCTTCAATTATATTTTACCAAACAAAACTGCTGGTATATGAATTAAATAGAAGTAATTTACCATAGTCAAGTTAAATTGGATTTCCTCCTTAAGCTTTGTTCGTAAACTCTAAAGCTTATGTTTTACTCTAGGACGAAATGCTAACTTAGCGTTAAGGATCAAAAGTTTTTTTTTTAAATATTTATTCCAAGTAAAAATGTTTATTCGGGTTATTGAGTCGATTTCGGGTTAGATGTTTTGGGTCGGTTTAAAATCGGGTTTTGTTTCTACATTGAATTTTACGTACTTTTATGAAGTTGGATTTGATTATAAGATTGGGTAAAAGTCAAGTTATTGGATGTGTTTTGAACATCTCTAATTCCAAGGTAAAACTATTAACTTACAAGCAAGAGGGTTGAGTCTTGACATCCACACTCCTACCCAATAGTTTTCTATAAGTCCTTAATAGCAACGTTTTCTTACAAAATGTCACTATCGAGAACAAACTCACAGGGACAGAAAGGAAGTACTTGGAAGAGGCGGAAGTATAACCTAGATGATGCGGATATAATTTTCCGAGTCTAAGCCATCAAATTTTCATTGACAACAACATAAACGATACTCGAGCATTATATGATGGGAAAACTATGGTACATGGTCCCCAATTAGCACCAGGAGAAATCAGCATTACTCATCTACAATAATCAAAAACCCTTCTCAGAGAGGAGTTTTTATTGATACGAAAAGGAGGGGAACTGTTTTCCTTATCAGGTGAAGAGGACAGATGGTGGACCTCGTTGGGCAAGACAATGGTCATGGTCCAAGCTGCCAGATTCAGAGATATCCATGTGAAATCTCTACCTTCAAAAAGGTACATTATAATCATTAAAAACTAGAATTTTTAAACAAATAAAGGCAATAATACAAAATGAAAAATAAATAAAAATAAATATATAAGATTCCAAAGTTTTCATGCTGTTTCATAGCATAATATAATACAGTGAATGCCAACATTATTGATACCTAAAATACAATCCCGATACTAATCTTCTGTATTGAACACTGCCCTTTCTGCCAGCTGAAAGAAGGTGCACCAGAAATCTCAGCTTTGCATGAGGAGAAACAAACATACAAAAAGACATTTACATTAAAAATGACCTGTAATATTGTAATCATGCAATTTTGATATATAGTAGAGACATATGTCCCAGGATCAACAATGAAGCATATACATGTGGCCTATACTGAAAGCGCCTCGGGAACAACAATGCTATGTAATTTGAACAGAATATATGATGTTTGTATTTATCTGTAAGCATAGGTATGGCACACAGATACAGTTTAGAGAAACTGGATTAGAAAGAAAAAAACATAGGAATACATCTTGGGAATGGATATGCTTCACGAAATTCATTTTCTACTCCAATGAATCGGTCTATACAGGTAAATAAGAAAAGCGCAATGCTAGAGATTGAATCACGAATAACAAAAGTCGTGATGATGATGCTGAATATTCCATCACTACCAAAACTTCAACCGAAAACCATAATAAAGGGTAACACTAGCGAATAAACACAATACAGATGTATATAGTACTAAAATAGCAAAAGCTTGAATTGAAGAGGCAGTAAGGGTATCCATAGATAAGTTTACCAGCCCCGTTAGCAAATTTGCCTGCATAGGAAACAAAATTAACCATGAATGCTCAGATCAAGAGAACTTTAAAGGTAAATACTTAAAGAGATTGAAAAGGTTATTCACCAAAAGAAAGGATGCCAATTGATTTTGGTTAAATGCTTCTTCGAGTACTGTGAAGTTATTTCCAGGAGTGAACTCAGAAAGCATAAAGATCGCCAGAACCTACAAATTTAAGTGTAATTTACAAGGATATTCAACAGATCTAAAGATAAACTCCATAGTTTACAGTCTACACATAAAAATAACCCATGATATAAAACACACAAATAAATCAAAAAGCTATTTCAGACACTGCACGTTGCCCCAAAACAGGATTATTTTATTCCATCCAGAAAGCCACAGAAGCAACCAGCCATTAACTTTTCCTATGCTTTAACACTCAAGTGTCCCCAGAATGGCACGTAACCTATTCAACATAAAGAGAAGGCCATAACAAAAAAAGGCACTCATACAAGGTCTGCGAGGAAAAAAGGTCCTCAAGCTCACGATTGCTATTCACCATTGATCACATAGATGACCAATTTACCATAACTTAGAATGCAATTGGACCTATGCCTCTACTAAGGCTCCCATCAACGTGTAATAAGGAGAGCACAAATATAAGCAAAAGTGCAGCCTCAAATGTACGACTGCAAAGAGGCACATTAACCCTTGCAATCTTGAGCAAGATGCTGACAAATGATCAATGATCAGTAAATAAGTACACATTCACTTATTAGATGTATTAGATATATCTAGATCAATAATATACCAACCATGTTAACATTACCTAATGTTTCTACCGAGTATATCCATTTCTTTATTACAAAAATATTGTCCCCAGACTCTCGAGACCAGACAAAAGAATGAGCAAGGTGAAATTTGAAAACAAAAAGTAAAAAGTATTACACATTGATACTTTTTAACAAAACAGTGAAAGCATTTCAGTAAACAAATACTTCTTTACTAACAAAAAAGCAAATTTCTTTATAAATCACATGACGCACAACATCCTGATGCTAATGTTCAAGTAGAGAAGATTTCTAGCAGCGACAAGCAATTAGCGATGAAGATCCCAAGTGATTTCTCTGCTGTAACAAGTGTAAACAACTATGTGATAAGGAGAAATTGGTATACCCTAGCTACTAGTTACATCTTGGAAGGTGGCCATCTAATTCTAATCACACATGTGTCAGCTACTTTCAAGGAATAAGAAGACAGAGGACTTTATACAAGGTCATCTACCTTGACTTAACCAAAGCAAAAGAATAAAACACATTTAATATCTAAAGGAATGTTATGACTAGGGCATACATCAAGATAAATTTAAGAGTGGTTCACTGTATGCGAAGGACTAGAGGCATTCTATAAATTTGCAACCAGGAATGCTGGCAGTAGGCAATAGTGCTAGAGAACAAGCTACTCATATGTGTGTCAACCAGAGACGGTCCTTCCATAAGTAAACAGAAGCGCCACCTTTATTATTAATTAAGCAGACACCAAAACCATCATCAAAGATTCAAAGGTGACAAGGTCATCAAGGCCAGATGCTGCAATATTAGCCAATTTAGAAACATTTTGACATTTACTGTTCAGGCATATCTTACAGCTGTTCAACAACAAAATATGCCGTATGCTGAAGACAGACAACTGTTTAGGCCATACACTACTACACTACTACTTCGATGGTACTTCCAGTTCCAGGCTAAAAATGAACATTGCTTACTATACATATTAGACATTTTCTTCCCATGGTCTAAATTAGAACTCAACGGGAAATCATGATAGATTGGTCAGCCAGTGATTCAAAGCACTAAACAAACCCCTCATTCCCAGCACATCTTTCTTCAGAACAAAATAAAAATTAAACTAGTTGGGTGAAAAATCCAAGAGAAGCAAGGAAAACGGAATACCTCAAAGTTTACAGCAAGCACAAGCATCACATAAGCCATGTTGCACTACGAAGAAAACATAGTAGAACTAATTTAGTTTTACATAACCAAACAGACTGTAATTGAGCATATTAGAATAGCAACTATATACCATTCTCCGTGAGACTTGTTCCACATACTGGTCTAAAACCAACGTCAGCAACCTATGTTGGTCAGAAAAATTTAATTCATGAGAAAGGCACCTAATGGGTACAAAAAAAATTCAGGGGAAAAGCATCCCAGAATTGCATACCACAGTAGAAGAGAAATGGCAAAGACTCCCTTTCTTGTCCGTAAATCTCTACGTGAAGCAGAATGGTTGTTCTTGAAAAAGAGTTGGTAGCCCATATGAACACTGAGCAGATACATACCAAAATATCCTACAAACAAAATACTATTAAAGTGCAAACAGAGAGGCAAATATACAAACCTCAATAAGAACAAAAGAATTACATAAAACAATTGGCTTAAACATAATCGACTTTGTAAGTGGCAAGGAGAAGGAATCTATAAACATATCCATACCAAAAATATCTTCTAATGGTACAAAACAAATAAATATGGATCTTTTTCCCCAGCGCTAAGCAGCAGAAGCTAGTTTTTATCATTCTGAGTAAATAAAGCTGCAGTAGCTAGTTCCTAGCCGTTCTTTAGTGATGTGAATAATGACTGGGTACCCTAATTATGCCGGTGGTCTCTAGTACATTTAAAAATGTTAAGGACTGTATGACCGAGAAAGTAATGGAGAGGGGATGGTGCGCTTTAGAATGATGAGCAATGCACATGAATTGTTCTATGTGGGTGCAGAGTAGGATTGATCTCAAATGATTATGTAAGTTTCATGCACAACAAAAAGACACAATGGACACTAATGTCAATGCTTAAAATACTGTTAATTTTTATAAACATGATTCTGCAAACCCAAAAATCATCAAAACTATAACTCCCTTATCCCTCGATTTCCTGATGAATATCATGTCCATGGACAAACTGTATAGCTGTATGTTAAATTGAGTAGTGCACCATAGTAAGAGGATCTGCCAGCCACTTTCACATTTCAATACAGCTTTCCCAACCTACGATGACTAGAGTTTATGCAAATATAATCGTTCTCCAACTTACGGGCGTTAGTCATTAGACTTCATTTGAACGCATCAGATGACTTCCTAATGAACAAACATCATCGTCAATTACAAGTTTTCAAGTTCAACTATCCAATTAATCATATGTAAAATAACCTATAAATCAGTCTTTGTTAACAAAATGTCTCTCCGGACTCGACTTCAGCACTAATACTTGTACAGAGAGAACAGAATCAAAACTGCACTAAGTCTAACATAGCTGATTCAGAAACAGTTTAAATGATTTATCAGATACTAAATATCTTTCAACAAGCTGTTAAGGAGATCTATATCAGTTCAGACAAAAACAATTGAGTATGATAGTAGGAGAAATTAAGTTCAGAACATCAGCTTTACATCAAGGAGCAAGCAGGAAAAAAAGAAGCTTATTTATGCCACTTTATTTTTTCACATTACAATATACTATATTGTAGTGCAATTCCTAATTCTGTTGAAACAAATAATCATTCTATTTGGAAGCCAAGTTCTAATACAATGACTGTCATCAAAGGATTCTATAAAATTAACGTGTGATCCCAACACTACCATAGAAAGGCAGCAAGAATAATAATTTAAAAGAAAAAAATGCAACAGTTCAATGGCGTTACCAAATATACTGTATATTCCCTCCTTGTTTTGGCTTATAATGTCCATTCCTCTTGCATCAGATAGCAGATATGTGTTTAACCCCTGCACCAATAAAATTTGGTACCCTGAAGAATTGGTTAGTCAATTGATATATATAACAAGGTACACTAATCGGATGTCAGTAAAAGCAAAACAGAAAGGAACATTTAAAACTCAATAACCCTGAGGTTGACAAGATTTATCTTACAGAAGCATGTAATTTCTGTTAAAATCACATCATTGTTCCAATTATAGCCTATGGTAGAAGTAGATATTCCCCAAGTATTTTAATTGTGACTGATAAATCCCTGGAGTTCTCTTAATAGCAGAGCCACTGTTTCCTTAGAACGAAATACACAACCGGCCCATTTGGTTAGTGATATTAAATGGTGGTAATAGGAATGATTTATAGTGTAAAAATTTCATCAAAAGTTCCATCTCATTGCCATGGACCATGGTAATGAAACTGATAAAAAAAAGTGATTTTGTTTATAAATTTTCATTATCACCTAATACCACCTCTTACGATAGTAACGCATTGGAATGAATTTTATGAAGAAAATGAGATGACTGAAGTTGGACAAGCATGACTATCAAGATAGCCAAGAGATTTTTCAACTAAAACTACACTAGTTTTCATTCCATTACCACTGTTTATTACCACCTACCAAACGGGCCGGACGGGACTTGGGATGGGAACCGGAATGCGGGACTAAACTTAAAAATGACTCCCGAATGATAGGTACTACAACCGATAATCTGTTTTTCTTTATATTTTATTAAACATGTTAGTTAGAACTGCTCTCACAAAATATAAAAGGATAAAAAAGAAATACTACTTCGGCCCACTCAATTTGCAACAATATTCTTTTTGGTTGCCAAACTGAATTTGAGACATTTCTGCCTATGGCCCTATAATTTTCTCTTATCTTCATCCACAAACCTTATCTATCTCTTCATGTAATCCATATTTTGTTTCATCTGCTTAACTTTTTGTCTTTTCTACTACAACCATCCAAATTTAAGTTTTGCTACAAAGCATTTTGTAGCAAAATTAGTGGCGTAAAGAAGTATAAAAAAAACTCTCGTTAAAGACTTGCAAGTTTCAATTCAGAGAGAGTGGAGACTTCAGGTTTTCAAAAAAGGAGCGGAAGGCTGACTGCTATCAAATGGTCATGCAGGAAATCTTCAGCAGCACAAAAACGTAGTTTAAGTTTATGGGCATAGTATAGCAGAGAGAGAGAGAGAGAAAAAAAAAAGAAAAAAAAAAAAGGATTTTGGAAGTCTGTCCATCTTCCTCCTCTGTCATCTCTCTCCCACCTCTCTATGCTCTCTCTCTCTCTCCTCTTCTCTAAGGCACCGGTGCAAAGTTTTCCATGTCCAGATAACATACTCTTTCTCTTTTTTGATCTCTATCCTTTTCCCAGTGATAAAAGAGAGATTACTAGATCTCATAAGGGACAATGACGTCGATGAACTGCTTTTATGACCCAAAAGAACCTGGAATGTGTCTTCTATGATACGGTATGAAAGTTCTAGGTTGAAGGTCGGTGGTCCATACTGCAATACGGGATGCAATAAGCGGAGCACAACACAGGAGAGCAATCTAAAAGCTATGTCTACAATGAGACATAGTCAAAGCTAACAAGAGTTACTCAGAAATCTGAATCAGAAAAAAAGTTACAGCGTTCAATAGGAGGTCTTCTACAGACTCAGAAAAATCATAATCAATTCATGAATTTTGATAAGTATTAAGGTACATGTTAAAAATTATTGAACTAACATGAAAAATCTTTTATAAGAGGAATGCTGCAAATTTTAACAAGCCTCAAAGCTATCATGTTTAATAACTATGGACCTAACATGAAAAATCTTTTATAAGGAATACATACCTATAAGAATGAAAAGACCAAGAATCCCACAATATTGTGGATGAATATTAATTGCTGATGACAGAAGAGAGACTGCAGCAAGAGTGAAAAAAAAATTCCAGTGCACACCATATTCTCCCACATGAACCTACATTGAGAAAATGGCTGGCATATGTTATATGAGTCACTTCAACAAGAAAAAAATACAGTATATTCTAAGGTTATATATTTTACGTGGTGGAAATCAAGATCAAGTCAAACTGTGCACAGCTATATAGACCTCAGCCTAAAAGATGTTAAGATATGTTGTTCGATAAAAATCTGCTGTCTAACAAAAAGTAAATCAACCTAAATATGATACAAAAGCGTATAAAATGTCACCTGATAATCTACTCCTGACGTTGAAAGTAGACGAAGAAAACCCAACACAATTAGTGGACAAGATGACTGAAGAGCAGCCTTCAATCCTCTGTGGACAAATAATCGACAAAAGTAAATGCTCGAGTATTAAAAAATCCTTTTCAGTTATGGCAATATATTAGCACACAAAAGAAGCATGGTAGAATAAAGAGAACATTTTCAAAAAAGCATTTTTTTTCCCCAAAGCCAAAAACAATTAAGCACATGGGAGTTGGGACAAATTTGATTGTAATAATTACAACACTACTCACATACTAAGAGGTCTTTGAATGAACTGAGGATTTCAAAACATTCATAATAGTTTCTGAAACTTTTTAAACTGCATCACTTCTCTTACTTGGGAGAAAAGAACAAAAGAAAATGGCTGGCTCCAATTCCAATTTATGCATATTTCAGACAAATGGCACCGCACATAAAGTCAAGGTGAGAGCACTTTGCAAATATGAGAAAGCAATGTAATGTTAATACTAAAAGAATTATTGCAACTATTCTGCAAGTGAGAGGCATGAATATAGACTTCAGATATGCCTAAAATTCAATCCCATCGACATTTCAATCTTTTTGATTCTAGAAATTATTCTTTCCCTTGCTATTATCAGTCATATAAAAGTCCTGTTCTGTAACAAAAAACAATATGCCCAAGTACTCTTAAATATTCAGCGGATTTCACATACGTCAACCTCAGCAACAAAACACAGACTAACCCTGAATATACATTACGCGCTTGTCGTGAAACCAATGCATTTGTTACCACAAATGATCCCACTCCCAGATCCATCTGATACAATCATAAAAATCAAATTAAAAAAGATGAGTTTAAGAGGATATTAGATTGTCATTTCTCGTTTAGATGAAGGAAATATGACTGCTTTACCAATAATCAAGAGCCAATCAAAAGATGTTTAGAAACAAGACAGCCAGAAACAGTAAGCAAAAGATTGTGGTACATTTTAATACATATCTAGAAGTTTATAGTTATCATACTAGAAAAAACAGTATTTTGCAAAATTTTAACTGGTTAAAGTTCAACATAAAAAAACATGGGTGTGTTATGTGTACATTTCTAGTTAAAAAATATAAGGAATAGATGCAAAGCTCTGTGTAGTTGTAAACTGAGTCCAATATTTTTGACTTTCAATAACCACATCAAACTTTTAACACATTCACATTATTGAAGGAGAAAGTGAGATTCTTTAAGAAGAAAAAAAGTAAAGGTCATGAAACAACAATCACAATTCAAAAAGGAGTTTCAAGAATTCTTGCATTTTCTACCGTGATTTTAAATGTAAAAAGCACAATCCAACACATTTCAGATTCCATAATCTCCATTGTATATGTATCATGAAATATGAATAATTCCATTTATAAGCCTAGAACAAGTATCTTGAAATAGATTTTATTGATCATTTCATTCTAGTTTTGAGCTTTAATAAGTAACTGGTCAAAAGAAGGTAGTAAATACACTTAAATGTACAGCATCCTTACCCAACTAGTTCCATAGGTCTCGGTCTTTGCAAACTTTCGAGGAAATATTTGGAAATCAACCGCAAGAATACAAACACATGCGGCAAACATCTGCAGCAATCATCCTTGTGAGATAAAACGGAACTAAAAAGAATGACATAAACATACAGAAATAGAACTACATTAGAAATGAAACATAATCAAAGCAAGACACATACCGTGCAAACTCTAAATGATGATATAGCTTTCCTTGCAGTGTCAAGCGGCTGGTGGCTCCCAGGAGTAGAAAAGGTGCTATATCTGTCCATATATGTAAACCGTACATCAGAAAGTTATATCATCACCAAATTATGCTGTTCCACAAATAAAAAGAGCAGTTTCATAGCATAACAAAGTGTTACCTTCTGACGAAGATATAGAAAAGAAGAAAGAAAGTTGACAATAATGCTAATTCATGTAGCCACTCTGACAAAACCTGGGATCCAAAGCAATCTTTTAGTCAAGTTGGCTAAATTTACGATCTCATCCAAAACTTCATATTATATTAAAAAAAAACTTTAAAATCTCAAGGCACGTAGTTACGTCAATCAATTCAAAATAGCACAACACAAATTCCCAACATTCAGTTCAACTGCAGCATGAAGCCACATAGACGGGAATTTTATGCATTCTACAATCTATTCCATTCTAAAGTACCATTTATAATACCTCATTACTCTAAAAGCTAATCACACAGCTTTTCATAATCAGAGGATGTTAAAAAACCCTACAGCTTAGTCTTCAGCAAAAAAACTTGAAGGGGCATTGAATTGTGCATGACTAACATGAAGATGATCTTTAACATGTCACTAATTCTTGCTCTGCAATGACAGTAAACACAACAAGTGAAATACATCAATTGCCCTTCATTCTATACAGCATCAAAGATGCCAACTTCGATTTTTACTTTCATTTACAAGGTACAGCTAAAATTCTCATGTTAACAATTCAAAGGGTTCATTTTCAGCTATGTTTACTTCTTTAACATGAAGCAGACACAGGCTTCTACAGTAGGAGCACTATGTTAAGCCGAACCAAAAAAATTCAACTGATTTCCAATAACTTTCCAAAGAGAAGTTCACAACAGATTTTCTATAATTATTGTGAACCTAATATAGGGCTCTAAGCAAACTCAAAAGATGGTGGTGCTATGCTCCACAATACAGTGAATAAACCGCAAGAGACAAGCTTTTCAAATGAAAAGTGAATACTCAACTACCAGTGGGATACTAGGATCTAAACTGGGAACCATTATTGTCTCGACAAATTAGCTAAAACAGTTCATCTCGTTACATATAGGTCAAACATTCTCATACAAGGGACTAGTATATTAAGGTGCAAGCCTGCAAGTCTCTTGAGATATAGTAGTTGCAAGAGAAAAAAAACTCATGAACCAACCCTTTTGAAGACTTTTATTAATGGGTTATCATTTAAAGGAAAGCACATATTCTAAAATTACTTATCCAACTCATACTCTGATGATGAACAAAAATATATATTTCCGAGCAAAGTCTCCTTCTCATAAACCACTAATGAATAAAAGTAGCAGCCAGGATGCTTGATCTTAACAATGAAATCATACCAAAAAGATATTGAAAAAAATCTTTTGAATGTATTGGACCAAGTCATAATTTAGAGGATTTCAAGGTATATAATATTGAAGAAGACAAATAAAATGTCTACATGTATCCTCATGTGTTTTCTAGTTATATAGAGCTCAAGTCTTCAACACTACATATACATCACTTACAGTGAAAATCAAAAGAGCAGGAATAATCATGAAGACAAAATCCACAGCTATTGACACCATGAAAGAACTCAAAGACTTTTCTGTGACTAGAACATCATCATCTTTCTTTGACGACCTCTGTGTAATGCTGTAACCTGAAGAAAGTAATTTGGTCTGCTGATTAGGTCTGTAAGAAAGAACAATATTTCATCCACACAGAATGGAAGGCATGAGAATGGACAAAAGACTAAACTAAATTTTCCTTCTTTGTTACTTTACTTACAAAAAGCAATACCACCAAAGAAACTGATTCATGTAAAAGTACCTTATGGGATAAAGAAACTCTAAAGTCAATATGTAACAAGAAAACAAAATTTTAGAAAAAATCAACTCAATGCTGCATAGTAGTTTCAAACTAAAATATCAATGATAAAGAGAGAACAGAAGCAGGAACTAACAAATACAACACAAAAAGATAAGAACATTTTAGTTACGCATCCCATGACTGACACTTTTGCTTTAAGTTTAGACTCTTCTGATGAATAACAAGGAGAATTGGATTTATAAGAATACTGCCTAAGGACATTGAAAGTACAATACAACCACAATGTTAGGACAAATATTCAAGCTAAATCTGACTCGGCGGAAGCAAATAATCAAAAAATCTAAATTAAAGAGCAAAAATGAATAGGAAGAGGATTGGAGTAGGATTTTATGAGAACATTCCACCCCGACTCTGTTTGTTCTGGATAAGAAGGGGTCAAACTTGAGTAGTAAAAGTAGGGATAACATAACAAAGTCTATATTTTAATTAGTTCTTATCGGATGATGCCATTGCCAACTTAAAGTGCTTTTTATTTGCCTACATTTGACTTATCACAAGCAACTATACTTAATCATGTAGTTGTAAATTGATATAGTTAACTTCTATTAGAATTTAGATTTTTTTTGCAACTTACAGTATAAATAATCTAAACTCAATGATTTTCCTTTTTTCAAAAATGGTATTGAAAAAAATAACGATAGATAATTTTCAATAGCCAAACTTTCGTTAGAGGACTAAAAAGAATGGATGGTGAGATGGGAGAAAATTAAATCCAATATTTATTCATAGCAAAAATGGAACAAGTATAATTAGATCCGAGTCAAACTAGTTGACCTCCCTACTGCAACGGTTAAAAGTATGTTCATATATAAAAGTTAGATTAGGGTGTAATTAAGAATTCTATACATAAAGAAGATTGTTTTCCAATTGTTTAGGTGGGATTTTATAGCCAAAGATCAAATTGATCATGGAATTTTCCCCACCTCCCCACTTGTTGTGTTCCTTCTCTTTGTTCTTGCATTTTAATTTTCATTTCTATTACTTTATTGTTGTTCTTCAATCCCTGTATTCGAGTTTTGCTCTAACAAAGTAGATTGTGTAAAAGAATTTCTTGCTATATTGGTGCAAGTATAGGGAGCTGGTACCTTTAGCATTAGAATGAAGCCTTTGGAAAAGGTTGAATGCAAATGCAATCAAGTGAAGAGGAAGAAAAAAGATATATAGCTTTTGCAACGAGCACTAGGTGCACTCAAATGAGCATCCTAGACTGTTGCAATCACTTGCAACCTCCAATTCTTTTTCATATTTTCTGCCTACTTTATCCTTTGTTGCCCCAAAGTGTTTCTTTGCCTATAAACACCCAACCTTTATATGCGTTGAACTTAAGCCTAAGTCTACTTTGAGCTTTCCTTACTTGTTTTCGTATTGTATCCCCCTCTCTCTATCCTCTCTTCCTTAAACTCTTTAGCTACTCTACCATTGTAATACCTTCATATTTGTGAGTTTATACTTTTTTCGTTAAGCACCTAAATCAATTACTAGCCTAAGTAGGACGTAGTCATAATTTAGTGAACCTTGTAAGTTTATTGTTGCTTGTTTAGCTAGTTTATTGCTCATTTCATCTTAATTACTTGCACAATGGTTTCGTTAAAGAATCAGCCATCTCATTCCTTAACATTCCTAAACTATTTTCTTTGCATCGACTTGATAGTATACCGATCATTTCAGCATCTCAGTATCAAACACAATATCAGGAATATCCTATGAGGTTGCATCCTCTCCACCTTTAAAAATAACCTTTCAAGACTAATAAAAACTTACTAAGACTAAAGTGGGGTGACAATTAAATCATAAGCTTCAGGGAAAAACAAAAAGATTAGGGAAGAAATGACATACTAGAAACGAAATTAAATCCAATTCCACGACGAAGAAGCACAATTGTCTGAAAATTAAGAATTAAATCAAACAAATTACTCTATATCAAATCAAAAACAGGGAAAATCAACATCAACAATTGGCAGAAATGTTGGAAAAAGAAACACTCACAGGAGTCACAAAGGCGATTAAAAATATCTCGAGCATAGAAGATCCTGTTAAGTTGCTTACAAACCTAAAATTAATACACAGAAACTTATAAGTCAATCAAATTGAATTGCAGTGATTTGAGATCAAAAGGGAAGTATAACAATTAAAAAGATAGTAACTGTTCTTTAAGATGCTTGTTGGTGTTGAAAGGCATTGTTGATGAAGAATCCTCCATTGATGGATGAAATTATGCTATTTTTTCTGATTCGCTAACCAAGTATCCCTCAAATCAAAACCTCCAGAAGAAATGCAAAGTGGAAAGCACCCGACAATCACAAAGTTGGATGCTAGTCCCAACTGATGGGAACAATAGAGGACTAGTTATGATAGCCAGAGATGAAGAAGGGACTGTCTTTCTGGAAGCTTCTAGATCTGATTGGGGGAGAGGAAGTGCGGAAGAAGCTGAAATTCGAGCCGTAAAAATGGCTGTTGATTTAGCACAACAGGGATGGAAGCGTCAAGCGTATCGTTTTTGAAGGAGATGCTATGTTCATATGTTTTTTTTCGTTAACTTTATTTGATTTCTCAATTCTCATATTGTATTTGTTCTGTTCATACCTTTAATTTTGAGTAGTATTTTTTTATGGATTTTTTTATGATTTTTTAATTTTGAATTTTTCAAGAATAATTCATTGTTAATAATACTGTAAAAATAGAAGAAAGAAATTATTTAAACTTATATAATGTATATCAATTTTTTAAATATAATAAATTTTTTTTATAAAAATATTTAGAATTAAATAGACATAAAACTAATAAAATATCATATTTAATAATAAATTAATAAATATATTCATAATAAATGATATTTATATTTATTATAATATTTAACAAAATATTAATAATAAAAAGTTGAGACGAAACATACAAGATCCTACTTGATTGATGTTTAAAAAATATAAAAAATTAAGAGTTAAATACAAATATTAAATGATTGACGAATAGCAACAAAAGACTAGGATAATTGAATTAAATTAGAGTAAATAGTTTATTAACCAAAAACAATTACAACGAAATATCAATATTAATGTGTGAAATATTTTTTTTGTCCATTATACTCCATACTTCCTCCTTCAATTAATTGTCCTTTTCAATTAGTATCTTGTTCTTTTTCGATTATTATCACATTTTATTGTATCATTTCTCTATGTTGAAATGAAACCTAGGTACAACCGTATTATATTCTCATTTACACATTTAAACTATCTTTAAGTATCATTAATCTACACAGATCAACCTATTTACGTTGAACAAATCACTTTCATAACACTAAAGGATAAAAAATAAAACATATCTTCCGTAAAGTAAAATAACTCTGATTATTGTGCATTTGGTTTTACATACTTGTCGATGCACTATATTAATCCTACATAACTCTAGCTAATTGTGCTTGATTAAAAACTAAAATATTAGCATTAATAAATTTACATTGAGGCAAATCAAACAAAATTTCATTTAACTAGCTACATTATAACGTATAAATTGATAATAAAATACAAATTAAAAATAAATTGTGAATTGTGGGAAAAAACAAATGCAACCTACATTTGATTTGAGTATAAAAGATTAAATTGTTACGATTTGTTATTTAACATCTATTTGTGTAGTACAAGTACAACTAGAAATTTCTCCAAAACCTTTATGAATATTGGTTGAATTGCTAGCAATTTCTCCAAATGTTGTAGCACTTAAAGTAACAATATGTCTACTTATAATAATTTCTTTGACATGATTCGGTAACCTTAATTTATATTTATCATCTTCTTGCGCAAATCTTTCTCGCAAAATTGAATGCCCGGTTGAATGTGACCTTGGAAATTTTTCGTTACATAATGATATATGATCTAGTCCATATTTATCGACCACGTCCTTATCGTCGTCTTTATTATCATCTTCAATTACAATGTTGATGTCATCATCATTGTCAACTGTCACATTATTTCTATCAACAACAATTTCAACCGTGTTACCGTTTGTTGCATCATCGTCAACATTAGAATTAGTTTCCGATAACTGCGTGGAGCCTGATACATCGAGATCCCTACGACAAACGGGACATGATTTATGTGATTGAAACCATAAATCTATACACTCTTGGTGGAAGACATGAGAACAAGTTGTTATGAGCCGAAGTAAGTCTTGATCATCGAAATCACACAAACATATAGCACATTCTAGGCCATATTTTTCACGCTGATATTGTTTAACATTCGAATACATAAAGGTGGGAAACGAACTTACGATTGTAAAATCGAGTCCATGTAGAGTTTTGGTCGAATCGATAGGTGCTTCATTGGGTGTTTGCCTATTATTTATGGAATGAATAACATTTTCTAATAAACATTTGCAAAAGTAAATGGAAAAAAAGCCTAAAAAGAAAATGACTAAAAGAAGAATGGTTAAAACAAGGGTAAAAGGTGGGTTAGGATCATGGGCATAATGTGGTTCTGGGGCAGGAGATTGTAACGTCATTGATAGAAAAAAGTGGAGAGCTGGTAATGCAAGTAGTATAAGAATGAAGAATTCTAAAAGGAATACCACAAATTGTGAGGGGAAAATGGAAATTAAATTTGGTGGTTTATAAAAATTCTCATAAAAGAGGAAAGTTTTTCACTTCACCAAGTTTTTATATTGCAAGTTATTACTATTTATAAAGACATACTATATTTGACGAGGATTTAATAAAATTTTGATCGATTTTAAATTTGATAAAAATGATTGAATAGTTATATAGTAAATAATATATATATATTATCTATAATATATATATTATCTATATCATAATATATCATGGATCTATCAATACACTTGATTTGATGTCATGCGTCAACTACTCCCTCCGTTTTCTAATGTTCTTCCCGTTTAGAATATTTTATTTTTGAGAGAGAAATTTAATTAAGATTTTAAGACATATATAAATAATAAAATATATCCATGTGAGATATTTGATCAAGTTTTAAGACATAAAAATCCGAAGAGAAAATGTATAATATATTATCTATCATAATAAAATATTTTGTTTTAGAGAGAGAAATTTGATTAAAATTTTAAGACATATATATATTTTAAAGAGAATATTTTATTTTAGAGAGAGAAATTTAATTAAGATTTTAGGAAGTATCTGTTAAAATCCACAAGTATATGAACACAACTTTACTAAATGGTATATCGCCCTTGATTCATTCGTGTAATAATTTGCCTATATTTAATTTTTAAATTTAATGAAAAAATAGAGTCTTTTGCCTCTAATTTTCTATGTCTACAATAATATAATTAATTTTAATATATCCAGCTCTAGGAAAAGATTTTTTTTTCTAATTTGATATTATAGATAATAAGATGTCAAATTTATTCGCTAAAGAATATAAGTTGATTAATTATGATCTTAATCCACTCGATGAGATTCAAATTCCAAGACCACATTCTTCAACTTTTTGTTGCTAATTCTCGTTTGAATCATTTCACCATCTTCTGTAAAACTATACAAAAACAAACAAAAGAATATGTTAAACTCGTGAAAAGACTTATGTGACCTAAATTAGATAATCGCAATGTTTTGAATATTAATTATATCTTGTTAGCGAGAGCATACCTATGAGGATGTAGTGCTGTGGTAGGCATCAAAATTTTAGCAAGCTTAAGTGCATTTTCTGGACGATCAATGACATGATTAAAACATAAGTAACGTCCATAAGTGGAAATATCTTCAAAGACACAAACATGAGCATCCACTAGGAAGTTCAAATCTACGGTCACTAGCACTCCATCTTCATACATCTCAGCCGCTCCTTTTAAGTATGGATGTCTAATAGTAAGATCTGGACCTACTAATAAACCAGCGTTGACTGTCACCATGTTAATCCCTCTATCCATAGCTAATGCCCATGCACTCTTTTCTGCTGATGTCTTCGATAATGCATGCCACAACTAATGTCACATAAACAAATTTCAATTAGTTATGTCTTTTTAGTACAAGCGTTTTACAATTTACTATATATTCTTACCTTAAATTTACGACAAAAGCTCACATCACTCCAATGTCTCTCATCTAATTCCGAAAATATAGTTTTACGATCCTCCCTCCAAAGAATGGTTGTTGCTGATGACGAGAAAATGACTTTGTCTATTGTGTCAAGTTGCGCACATGCTTCTAATACATTATGTGCCGCTCTAACTTCAATGTCTACTGAATATTCCTGTATCATATACAAACTTTCAGTTAATTAGATAATTAAAAATAAATAAATATAAAAGTATTAGTAGAATTTTGTTCGTCGTACTAAGACTTCTTTGTAGCATTGACCAATAATTTACATGATCAAACTATCTAATGACCAAGACCATCTTGTTTTTCCCCAACGTCAAATTGGTATCATTATCACCATAAATACATGGCACCATTCCTAAAAATTAAGAATGTGCGAATCTTGACCCACAATTTTGGCTGACAAATTTATGTTATCCACTTATCCTTCTCCTAACTTTCCACAATTTGGTGCATAATATACAATTAACAAATAATAAAATAACAATACCACTTATCTCAAAAAAAATAAAATAAATAAATAACAATACCACTTAATAATAATAATTATTATAATCTATTTTTAAATGACTTAGGTTGCAATAATTTTTTCCTACAAAAAATTCTATGGATAAAATACAAATATTCAACAAATCAGCATATATTTTCTTTCTATAAGTATTAAGCATATTAGTATTAGAAGGGTTAATTTTTAATGAGTTTAATGACATGTGTCGCATTCATATTTTTTTTCCCGCCAAAAATGCTATAGGTAATACAAATATTCTCTCGGGTGCATAAGAGTGAAGTAAAAGTGTGCTGAAAGAACTTTTGTTGGTTTGTGGATTAATCTACATTTTTAATGAATAGGTATTAAAAAATAAAATAATTGTTGAATTTGCAGGAAAGTTTAGCTAGTAATATTATCTGAATTTAGACAACATGAAGATCATCTTAATTAATAATAGTCCCAAGTCCTAAGTACTTGAACCTACGCTTAAGTGTCCACATTCTTAAGCTGTCTACTTCAATTGTTTTTGGACTACTATTAACTAATTAACTAATGACGTGCATAACAATTTGAACTTTATCAAAGTGCTTATTCCTAGCTTTGTGCTTGGATGGAAGAGGTCTATATCAATATGAGATAAATCCACAAATAAGCATCATCATTTATGTTAATAACATTTTCTTATAAAGATTCTAAGCATAACTATACTATATTCCAACTGCTTGGAAAAATAAAAATAAAAAACTATATAAATGTAACCAGGATCGGCCCTATATATTTGGAGCCCAAAGTAAAATAGCATATTGGGGCCCTTTTCTTTTATAATTTATAATTTATATGGACCTTTTAGAACCATTAATTTTGTTTTTTCACTACAAAAATATCTCATTTACCAACAAGCATTTACCTACAAGCTGTTTTTGACATGGAGCCTTAGGCGACGATTCCTCTTTCCCATCCTTTATTTATAAATTATCACTTTTAGTACCAACAACCAAACAGATCATCATAATTAGATCAAAATATAACAAATAAACTGAAACAGAGAGAAAACAACTTAAAATATAAGGTGGGTACCACAAAATTTTAGAAACTAAAATTAAGTAGCTTTAATGTGACCAATGAATTGAGAAAGTTGCAAAAAACATGGTATAGATTGTGATTGGTAGATCTTGTAAACATGATGCAAAGATGTGGGCAACCTTGAATGGTTGATCAAAATTTATTGGTCTTTAACCTACTATTTCAAATCAGCTGTATTTAGCTGGAATTAGTTGTTTTAAGGACATTTCAAATTCAGCAGCATTTATTACACTTTTCATGTGTGTGATTATTATTAACCTAAATAAACTTTATTTTCTTTTTCACTCAAATGGTGTTACTTGCAATCTTTATTTTTGTACACATACGTCATTATTTTGTCGTTCTCTTAAGACGATTCTGAATTACATAAATAATATTAATTGAATAATATTAATTTTGCGTTTAAATGGTAGACAAATGTAATTAAATTGAGAAAATTTAGTTAAATCATTCTGGCGTAGAAAAGAAGTCATTAATACTGATCTTATAATATTAATTGCAGATGTATATTATTATCGGTCTAAATTGAAAGCTCACCAAAAATGAATTGCCTAATAATAGAAAAAGTAGAAAAGCTTTGTAAACTCAAACTTGTTGCATGATTACTATATTTAGTATTAAATTTCTTTTTTATGTAAACTTTAAGAGTAGTTATGGTACTAATGATTCTCTCAAATAAGAATGAGTGGCGTGCACCCATGTAACACCCGAATTTACTTTCGTCCTTTACGATTTTGGTTTCGTTTAAGGGGTCTCTTTAATGTTTATCTAAATTCTTTTTCCTATTCTTTTTATGTAACACCCGAATTTCCTTTCGTCCTTTACGATTTTGGTTTCGTTTAAGGGGTCGGAAATTCTGAGGTGTTACAACCCATTTCTCTTACTCTTTTCTTGGAGGAGATATGAGTATTGTTTGTCTGCTACCTTTCTTCTCTCGAATCCTAATTTGTACGGAATATTGGGTTAACGACTATGACTATAGCTAATTAAGTTTTGGAATCGCGTAGAACTTTGTGCTAATTATTTAATTAAACAAATTAAATTAATAACCGGTAATTGTAATAAATAGTTAAATAAATGAGGATAACTTACGTCGTAGACAGGTTGATCATATGGAAGTTCAAAATTGTAGAACAAAGCAGAGCAACCTTTCAAAGCTTCAATAATACTATGATAATCAAAAAGATCACAATCAAATATCTTCAGCTTGTCTTTTCCATGATCATCTCTTAATCCCTTTAATCCTTTTACTTCACCTATTAAGGAAACAAAAATTTCTAATCAATAACCGTGATTTGTAACTCACTACAAAAAGACAAAAACAAATAATATTAAAATATACAAAATCAAAAAAGATAAACTAAAATAACAAAACTATCACCCTATCATATCCTACCACATAAGGGTGATTTATTAACTTCACAAATAACTGTTATTTACTAAGACATTCTCATTAATCAAATAACAATCAACCAACCAATTTAATCACCAATTGGAGTACTACTAAAAAATTGTTTGGCTTGACTAGAAACATATTTTTCCATAATATTTTTTTATATATTTGTCGTACTTTGGTTTGACATACTAAAAATCAAGGGATGTTCTAAGCATGTTCAACTGCATAGGGTTTCTAAAAATTAAAGGCCTTAATATTAAATATATGGTATATGTTTAACTTTTAATGATAGAAGATTATTTTTGGAATTCCACGAGACCATCATAAAATATCATAAAATTTGGCAATTTTAGCATATTTAAATATAAATATAAATATAGGGTTGGGTGGTCAAATCAGCCAATGCTAATGTTAATTAGCTAGTTGAAATTTGAAACACCTTATTGATAAAAATAAGCAGTTTTTGAATAAATTGCTTATATACTCGAGTTCAAAATTAAATGCCAAACCAGTTATAAAATCAGCTGGTCAAATCAGCCAGTATAATCAACTATCGCCTATCAATTACCAGATATCAGCCATTTGCCAAACACGCTGTATTACTTCATATCATAATTCATCTTGCCATATTTATTTTCTTAGCCTTTTTCACTAAAAATAAAATTTCGAATTTTTGTTAAAAAATATTTTGCAATCTTGTGATTAGTAATTAGCATACTTAATTAATCCAATGTTAATTAAAAGGACATAGTTATTGCTTACCATGGGGTTGAACCGCAGCATGAACAATGTAACCACGGTGAAGAAGACGTCTAACCAGGGTTGAACCAAGCAAACCAGAAGCATCCATAACACACACCGTGTTGGAAATGGGAATAAAAGATGCAGGCGCCATTAATCAATTAATTAATCAGATGATTACAAAGATAATCAAATAATTAAGAATTAATAATCACTTTTTTGTATATACTTCCTTCAAGTAGAGAAATTAAGTAATTAAGGAAATATGTGTTTATAAACTTAGGGCGGGGTTATAAGTTATATATATAATGATGAATATTTATAATAAAAAAATGAGGAAAGAGAAAGTTGGTTTAACATGAAAGATAGACAAGAATTGGTTTATATAAATATATGAAATAAAAGGGAGAAAATTGTGGAGGAGGAAGAAAGGAAGAGCTGGCATTCAAAGAGTGTGTGTATGAAGAAGAGTAGTAAGTTAATAATTAAGTAGGAGTCGCGTTGGAGGTAGTTGTTAGAAAGGGGAAGGGAAATAAATGAAAGGAAAGGAGTTGGGGTAGTCAAATCTTCTTATTAAGGAAGATAAGAGAAGTTTAGATTGACTTCTACACTCCTAGAAAGCCAATTAAGACTCCCTTTCATCATTATCAATCTAATATTCCGTTTGAAAACAGAGTCTGGATGAGGAAATGTGACAAACGTACAATCTATATCCGTACTTACTTAGGAGAGAATACTAGAGGAAAACGGTTAATTTTACCCCCAGAACGTGAGAGTCTGCATAGAGAGGATAAGGTTATCACTGTTGCTTTGAGGTTAAAATTACATGCAGAAGAATTATAATAGATAAAACAAAGATTGCGATGGCATGAAAGACCCGAAGGGTAAAAAAAAGAAAAGAGGTAGGAAAGATAATAGATAGGCTTCAGGGCAAGAAAGACAACTAAAGAGACTATAACTACTAACTAGTTTAAAATGTGAATCAGGCTTCTCCAATTAATACTCCCTTTATCCCTGTAAATAGTACCATTTGACTCAAAAAATTCTTCTATATATATTTAAGCGAAATGGTGCAATCTGAAATATTAAATTTTATAGGGAAAATGAAGTTTTAGATGAGGAGGATTTGGATATTTCGTGGGGTGTTTGGCGCAGCAATTTAAGTAGGTTGATGTTAATGGTTTATTAAAGCTTAGATACCATTTGGTTATAAATAGCAATTTAAGTAGACTTAAATGAAATAGGTAGTTGCTAAAGATTAATTTACTTGGAACATGTTAATATAATAAAAATGAATTTAGGTGGGGTAAAAATTGTGAAGATTTTAGAGTATTTACAAAAAAGTATTATGACATAATTATAATGTTAAAATAATTTGGGATATATAGTATTATGACATAATTATAATGTTAAAATAATTTGAGATCTACCATGTATGTGATTTAAAATGGTTACTTGTGTCAACATTGATTAACTTGTGAAAATTCTCCAAGACCAAATAAAAATGTTGATGTTTCATAAGTTATGATACTCTTGGAAACTCAACTACTCAAAGGATTTGACATGAATATGAATTGAATTATCGGTATAAATCAAGTAATCTAGATAGATAGTTTATCATTTTTTTTACCGAAATGAAATGAATAGTTTGCAGCATTATTTAAATTCCAAAAATTACGTTGAAAAATTAACCCTAAAATTAAATTAAAAATATCGATGCCGAAAGTATTTACAATTGTTGGATAAGGAAAGAAAGAGGATGAGAGTTAGGAGAGGGAAGCTAAGTAATTAAACAAATTGACATTAAATTAGTGTGAGCTATCAAGCAAAAAGAAGAGACAAGTTTGGTAAAATCGTGTGCTTATGACTAGAGCAAACCAAATCTTGTTGCCTTATGTAGGTAGGGAGAGTTAGTTGAGGGATGTATTGTATACATAAATAGCACGCCCAATATTTAGAGTAAATTGTTAAGTATACGTCCGATGTCTATAAAAAACTGATAATAGCGATGAATTTCAAACGATGAATATTTTTTAGCAAATTGAGATGAAATAGCATCAAATTAAACGATAGATTAAATATTTTCAATTTTGTTGCAAAAATTTCATATTTTGATATATTTTTTTTTATATTCTTATAAATATTTATCGTTAGTTCATCATTAAACATTTTCACCAATTGAAAAGTTAAGGAGTTGTATATGGGAGAAAATAAAAGGGGCTGATTGACCTTAATAAAAAATCTATTTTCACTTTACATACTTTCTCCGTTCTGAAATACTTGCTATATTTCGATTTTGAATACTCTTCATCGTTCAAGCTTATTTTATATATAACGGCTAATATATAAGTAAAAATATAGTCAAGTGGGATCTTGTTTGAATCGTCTAATCACATACTTTTATAATATTAACTTTTTATAATTTTTAGATATGTGAGTAATTCGACATATAAATGAATTAAACAACATTAGATCGCGTAAAAAGTTAAATGTAGCAAATATAATAGAACCGAGGAATTATATTTTTGTGACGGAACAAAATGATCGCCAAATTAGATTTACAAATAAAGTTATTAAGGCACTAAAACTAGCTGGTGGAACTTGTGGATGTGGGGCCAAAAACTCAGTTGGAGTTTGAAACTAGCTAGCTGTGTTTTGGTGTAGTGGTGGAAGGATGTGCTTGCATTGTGTAGAGTTGCCTTGTTTAAAGGTCAACATATTCTTTGAAATGTCAACTCATTGCTTTATCATCCACACTTGACACTTGACACTTGCACATTATTAGTAAAGATTCAAGTAGGATAGTGTAGGCATGGATTAAAATTATGAATACTTCCTCTGCTATTGAGTGTGACATGATAATTTGATAATTTTGTTCGCATTTCATATTTGAGGATAAAGTAAAATCTATATTTACCTCTAATAATATATCTAGAGAAGAATAAGGCATTGACTATGATGATTTCGATCATTATAGTCAACTTATTGAGTTATTATGTCTATATACTAATAGACCAATAGATAATGTCTCATTAGAAATAATTGTATTGGTTGGCCACGTATGAAAAATGTCTTAACACAAGATTGTCTCATAAAAGAGTTTGTGTAGAAGTATAATATTGTATTTGATAATAAATTATTCATTTTAAATTATAAAATAATGACTTAAGCATGATAAATTTAAGAATAATAAGGTTAGGGATATTTCTGTTAAATTTTCTATTTTACTAATAAAATGAAACTGTTTCATAGTGAGATTATTTTTATTGTGTTGACTTAATTTATATTTACATTATAAAAGTGATCACTTGAAATGGTAAAGTGATCACTTATGATTTAGTGCTCAATTTTTATAATCTTAAAATGATCATTCATAATCTTAAATTAATTATCTATAATCTTTAAGTAATTAATTACAAAAATAACTAATTATATGAATATGTCTCGAGTTAGACGGTCTCAGATAAGACAAACTGTTTTAACTTTAATGACTTTTAAAACAAGTCCAACCCATAGGAGAAGCAACTTGAGCAATAACTAAAGGCCCCAATTCTAGAAGGCCCAATAATTTGTTTTTTAAATCATATCAATCTTATTATTTTCCGTTGCATACTGAATGTTCTTAGCATGAATTAAAATGTCCAGAAAACATTTCAATAAACTAATGGAGCCATTAAACACCGCCATTTGGAGAATCAATTGAGCAAGATAAGTTCGAAATCTGAAACCGTACATTTCAAAGGTATATTGATTTAACCCAAAATCAGAATTTTTATGCGTTATCTTCTACTGATTGACAAGTTATGATGTAAATGGCGAGTTTGAGATAGTTACTACTTTGATGGTAATGATGAATTCGATTATAATTCTGATTTCTGAATTCTGATTATAGACTTCTCAAGTTTAATTCAATTTGTTCTAAATTAGGCAAATTAACATGCACTTAGTTTTATTTTGAGGACGATTACTTGCAAAAATCTTGTTTTAGGCATATTATAATTTGAAATTGTTGGTTCAAACTTACATTCCTTTATCCCTTGATGCTTTTGTGTAAATTCTGGGGTTATTAGAAGTATGTTTGTTATCGCTATTTAAACAGTTTGCAGTTATTATAGTACACTTCTGGCTGTGACACCAAATGCCTCATTTCTCTGGGGATTTCTGTATTTTGTTGGTAGCAAGATTAGCTGATAGTCTGATACAACTATTCTATGCAACTAAAATATAGTTGTTTCTGGGCGTTATGGCCGTTTTAGGACTTTCTCAATTGCGTTTCCTCTCTTACCCATCTTGAGATTTTGACACCTATTTAAGTATAAAAATATAATTCAATCATCCCTCTTTCTTTCTGTTACACTAAGTGATGGACTATCATTTATTTTTAAGGAAATGGAGAGATCCTTAACTGGGTTTGGTCATGTATAGAGTGAGGAGCTGAAAGCAAAATTGAAGAAATTGTGAAAGATATAACTCCAAAGAACTCCTGATCGATGAGCCCTAGCCCTTCTCATCTTACAAGAATCAACTTGGATTTGGTAAGTGATAATGATCTTCAGTTCTAGAATTCTTTCTGCGTGCACACATATGGCTTCTTACCCTGTCTGACTACTTTGATCTTATCTTTGCAGGTCTAAATGTTGTGGTCATACTATTTACTGGCTACCTTGTTGCTGTTGGATACATTGCCTTCAGATCATTGTTCAACTGTAACACCCAAATTTCCTCCCGTCCTTTACGGTTTTGGTTTCGTACAAAGGGACAGGAGAAAATTCGGGTGTTACATCAATAGCAAATCGTTCATGGTAATTATCGAAAATTGTACTATGAAACCGTGTTATAATACATAAATACAAGCTGCTGATAGCATTTGGCTGATGGAAATCTTTTCATCATTTGAACAATGGAAAGTGAGATCGTTTACTTCTTGAACGCCTTATTCTACAAAAAACATTGCGTCTACCCACGCTTAAAAATGTTATTGCCCATGCTTATATGTGAGGGTAAAGTATTTCCCCGCACTTAAATAAGTGTTGGGAAAAATTATGTGGGAAATTTTGCCCACGCTTCGGAAACTTTAAAGATCAAGAAAAACTAATAGTATCATTGACAGAAGGCCCTTTCCGATCCCTTCCAGGGTTTTTGTATGTTGATAAGAATTTATAAAGATCAATTGTCCATAAATTTTATGACAACCAGCAATGCCAGAAGAATCAGCTCAAACTTTCTTGTACATGAAAGTTCATTTATTTATTGTACGTCGAAACCATTATTGTCTTGTGAAATTTCAATTACAGCATTTAGTTTATTGCACTAAACAATGGCGATTGGAGCCATTAGACATTGTTGTAAAAGAATCAACTCAACTAAAATCTTAGCCTGATGGTCAAGATCTTAAAATATTGATATATTATATGTACTCAATAACACATCCCTTCACATATGAGTTATTTGGCTATGAATGTGGATGCAAGTGATCCTCATATATGGTACTAAAAGTTCTACTTGAATCAATGAGAGGTTATTGAGATGTAGACCCGTGACTTTTTATTACGTTGACTTCTGATATTATGTTCAAAAACCAACTTAATTAAAAGTGTAAAACGATTCTTAGAGTGTATAAGATATTTAGTACTCTTTTCATTAAAGTAATGGGACATTTTCATAAAAGGATTTAGTAATTTAAAGGGGTATGGAGGATTGTTGTTATTCATGCATCCGCCTGTATTGGGTCTTGACTCTTGAGAAACAAGAGTAGCCCATTAAGAGACATAATATCCATGAGGCCTGGCCTGGAAAGCCTTTTGTTTTACTATCTCCAATCCAACTTATAGGTGGTTATTCACTTATTCTTAAAATCAGTTTTAATGAGCACAGAATAGACGGGTGTAAATGGGTCAGCCCACAACTCAAAACAAGTATCTGAATAGTCCATTGGTTATGGGCTGGGCTGCTGAGAGTGCCGTCTATGCCATAGACGATATCCCAGGAGAAAAATTCTAAAAGTAATTATGTCTTTATCTTTATGGCAAATTAAATTTCAAAGGGCTAGTTAAAAATAACCTATAATTTACAAATTGTTATATAAGACATTCACACTATAAGATACGCCTCACATAGGTATCAAATAGCCCAACCCATTCAAATTATGAGACTACTTCTGATTTTGAACCCAAATTCTTACTTGAGACCGTCTTTTGTAAAGACGGCTCTCAAAAGCCCAGTCCAATTCTCAATATATATTGTTACAAGTTACCACTCTAAATATAGTTAGGCTTGACATTTGAGAGTCGTCTTTACAAAAGACGATCTCTCAAGAAAGCACCTATTACTTTTATTAGAAATTTTCACCCATCTATATTTAACGTCATCTTTATTTTTTTTCCTTATTATATGGTAATTCCATTTGTTATTATATGAGTGAACCTTTTTCTCCTGAAAATCTACCCTTTTTGCAATCATTTGAGAAATATGTTCTTATTTTTTTAAAAATTGTCCATTTATCATGATAAATTCCACCCAATAAAAAAATCCATAATAACTTTAACATGGACCCATTGCTTACTAAACTTAAGTATTGTTGTAGCCTCATCACTTTAGAGTCATTCATTACAATTTTATCCCCCAATTTACACCATCAATCCAATACATCACTATAAAAAATTTTCAAAAAAATCAAAGTTGATTGCATCTATAGGTTACAAATTGAAAGCTAAATAGATAAAAGTATAAAATTATAAACGATATTTTTAAAATAGTTACGGATCATAATACATTCATAGTAAACTCAATCTAGTAAACATATAAATTTAATAAAATCTAACTCAAATCAATAAATAAAACAAAGAACAAAAAAGAATTGGAGGCAAAAAAAAAGTTTTATAAAAACCTTTTCAATCTAAAAACCTATAATTACATCAAACAAAGCAATTGATATCAAAATATCATCATCACACCCAGTATATCCTACTCATAGCAAACTATGATTAGGGTCTGGAGAGGGAGGGATGGCATCATAACAGCAACCCATGCCCATAATAAAAGATGCAAACAAAGAGTCCCTCGACTCGAGAAAGATAGAGATATCAAAATATGCAAAATCATAATCCTTCCAATTCATGAAATGATGTTTTTTTTTTCACAATCTTGTTAAGTGGTGAAATATCATAGAGGAATCACTTCATTTCTTCCTCTACCATGCTTACATAACAAAAATCTTCCACTAGAAAATGATCTTTTCATTGAAACACTATTCATAACACAATGCAACAATTCATTTCTTCTTCTTCTACTACTACTATTACCAACACCATCTCCCTTGTTCAAAGATTCAATCTTCACACCACAATCTTCTCCATGATTGTACCTCAAAACATTAGGATTCAAAACCCTATGATCCATCGAAATCGATCTTCGAATCGATCCCCTTCTTCCACCATAGATTCTAGCACCAAGATCACTTAAAGCTCTAACTTGTGTATTACTACTTTTTGGTGTAGTCCCACTAGGTTCTTCTCCATAACCCAATTGTCTCCCTTCATTATTTGAGCTAATTTCTTCACTTTCACCATGGTTTTCTAACAAAATATTATGATCTTGCCCACCATTAATGATGCTATGAATAAGATCATTGTGATTATCAACCATTAATGATGGATTAGTATTAGTATTAGTATTAAAAAAGGTAGAAATTATATTAGCACGACAAAGTGGACAATTAGAGTGAGACCTAAGCCATGTATCAATACAAGTAACATGAAAAGCATGACTACATTTAGGCAAAAGTCTTAAAGTATCATCATCAAAAAACTCACCAAGACAAACCGAACAATCACTACTTCCAACTAACCCATCACCCTTTTTGTACTTAACTAGGGTTATGGTTTTGATCAAAGCTTCATCTAGGCCAGGAGTAGTGATTAACCATGGTTCATGTTGATTCGGGTCGTGTCGAAAACTACCATAAAAACCCTCCTCCATTGTGATTTCTTGGTTATTGATCTCTCTATTTTGTGTAGAATTGGATGAGTTTCCACAATATTTGGAGATTATGGCATAGTAACTTACTAAGAGAAAAGCACTTGCAAGAATCCCTATGATGGCTATTACAAGAGGGGAAAAAGTTGGGTTGTTTTGGGATTTGTCTATGGGGAAGGTTAAGGGAGGGGGTGGACCGTGCGACGGACTAATAAGTCCGTCGCACGGGCAAGATGGAGGACATAATCTAAGGTAACATTCTTTTTTGAGCATTTCATAAGGTGGAAGTGATGGTTTGGGTTTTGTTATATACTGCATAAGTTTAATTTTATTCTGTTTAGTTTTACGATTATTGAACGAGTTGAAGAAGGATAATTAACATAAAATATGGGAGAGTTGGAGAAGGAGAATGAAAATGGAGGAGCCAAAGATAGGAGAAGATGGGTATTTTATGAATGGTGAAGAGCTTTATGAATTATGAATATTATCACTTTTTGTTTTTTTTTTTTTTCAATTTTTTTATTTTTTGAAGGGGAACAATAAAAAAAATGAAGTGTTGGACTACCCTCTTCTTTAGCTTTTTGCTTTAGCATTTCTTTTGAGAAAAAGAGAAGGGTGGTAGTTTTGTTGACTAAGGTTTGTGATAGTTGAGAATTCATTGAAGTAATGAATGCATTTGTTTTCTAGTTTCCTAAATTTTGTACATTTCTTCAAATTTCTTTTGGGAATGAAGTGGAGAATGTAGCATGGACCATAAGAGGCAATCTTTATTAAGATAATTGGGTGCAATGGGCCATAGAGATATTGTGGAAGTGGAATTTACGTTTTTGTCCTTTGTAGCATGAAATTTTACCATGTTTATTCTTTAAATATTTTACACCACCACTTTCTCAATTACATGAAGTATTAACAAATAGTAACTTTCTTGAGAGACAACTTTCATAAGGTGTAATTCATAAAAATTGATTAATTAAAAAGTGCTAATTAATTGTCTATTATCTATAACTATAGTGGTGATTTAGGATATATTAAGTAGGGATTTGATATGCATGAAATAGAATTTGAGGTAAATAAAGTAGGAATTTGAGATATATCAGTAGATATTTGGAGTTGTTAAGTAAGAGTTTGAAGTATATCAGGTAGGGGTTTGAGATAATTATATATCAAGTAGGTATTTAGGGTATACCAAGTAAGTATCTAGGATTGTTACCTATGTGTTTGAGGTATACCAAGTAGGTATTTGGGTTAAGGTATACTAGTTGGTATTTTAGGTTTGTCACGTACAGATTTGAGATATATCATCAAGTATTTGGGGTTGTCAAGCAGGTGTTGAGGGCATATTAAATATGGGTTTGGTTATGTAAAGTAGATATTTGAGATATGTCAAGTATAGTTGTTTGAGGTATTCAAATAGGTGTTTTGAGATATACCAAGTAGGTATTTGAGATTTACAAGACGATAAAAAACACCTACTTGACAACTTTAGCGTGCTAAGAACATTTACTTAACATACTGTGAACTCCTACTTTACTTATCCTAAATGCCTATTTAAGATATCCTAAACCCTATCGAGTAAGCATGTACTACACTACATTTTCCTTAAAAGAATTTAATTTGCCTACTTTGGTATTGTTATTACCCTTGTTTAAGCCTACTAATTACTTACACAAACGATCAAATTTCAAATTAATTAAATAATAATTATATGCAAGAAAGTACATATGGTAGATGGGTTTAATTTTATGCCGAAAGTGTGGTGATTATCCCACTTACAAGAAGAATATATTCTTTCAAAACCTCTTATTTCCTACCTTGTTTGTTATAACCATGGAGCAATAAGAACATTAGCATGTCTTTTAAAGAATAATACTTTTGCATTAAAACATTACCTACTTCATAAAAGTCAGCTCTTTGATTTGATTTCTTGCTTTTTCCCTATAAATACACTTAATCAATTATTCTTTGACACTAAACACTATTTATGCTCTAATACAAAATTCTTGTCATTATTTACATGATTGACAAAATTAAAGGTAGTATATATATAACATATTTTAATTTCATTATATAATCATGCTTAGCAAAATTAGTTACTAAAATTGCTTCTTGTACTTTCTTGTACTAAAACCTATAGCCTCCTCCCCTCCAACAAACTATAGCTAGCAAAATTTAATTGGAGTAATTAACTTTGAATTATTCAGAGTTTTTTTTCATTACAGCTTAGATTGTTTCAATTAAAAATATTTCAACAAAATAAAATAAAGGGGACAGGTTGGTGAAAATTGAGCCTAATTAAGATGTTTTCTGTTAAATGGTATATTGCTCTTGAACTGAGACAAAATTCGACTCTCTTTAAAGCTAATTGATCATGTAAGGATTTTATTATTTATTCAACAAAATAAAATAATTTTTAGTTTTTAGTTTTTGGCTCATTCTTCTAGATTGTTTCAATTGTTCAGAAACTTTTATAGTAAAAATTTTTATGGGAAATTAATCCTTATTATACGTAGTGAGAATCGAACTTATGATTCTAGCTAATAAGAGCGTGCAATTTGTCACAAGGTGTAAAATAAACAATATCTTCAGTAGTTAATAAATTAAATTTTAGTTGTAAAAGCAATTGATTCCTTATAATCTTTAAACTCCACCATGCTTAAATTTCAACCTCTCTAAATGATTCAATTAGTCACATTAATTACTATTGGCTGATAATTAAACAAAGACTAACAATTAAAAATATTACAAATTAAACCCTAATAAAATCAAATCATGTAAGTGGGAATGTCAGCTGATCAGCTCAGTGTGTACAACATTCCACTCTTTTGGAAAAGTGTACCCACAATTAACCAATGAAATAAAATATCTACCTGAAAAGAATTTGTTATTTAACTAAATTTTGATTAATCTAATTAGCAGGTCTTAAAGAAGTTTCTGTTTGTCATTTTGAGATGGTTTAATTAATTGGCGTTTCCATAAAGAATTTTTTTTATTTATATTATAAATTTTGGACAAAAATAACCTTATTTGTCCTTATTTTAATACTTTTAATAATGCTTTTGGTCGCTACATATTTCTCACTAACTTTATTTTAATATTTTTATATATTTCATATGGTCTAAGTCTCACTAACTTTTATAAATACTTTTTTTAATTAGTTGTGGTCCTCATATTTTCCACTAATTTGTTTAAAATGTTTTTTTAATGTTAATAATCCCTATTTTTCTTCCATTATATTTATTATTCAATAAAATAATATATTCACTATTAAAATTTTTTATTTTTTTTAATTTTTTTGAATATTCCTTGGACGAGATATGAAAACCATCTCATTAACAAACGAAATATGTCATATAATCAAGGCATTGGATGCCCTTATATATAGCTATAGTAAGACCACGCAATGTAGAAATATTAAAAGCATGCATTATACAATTAATATAATTAATTTATATCTGATTTAATATTTTAATTAATATGTTCTTTCCTCAATTTATTTGTTACATTTAATCAAATAATTAATGATAGTTTTTATAATTATAGTGTGACAAATAAATTGAAACAAATAAAAATACAGTAAAAGACGATACATGTCTTTTTGTAAAATTTTTTAATTGTGAACAAAGACTAATAAGATTGGCATTTTTAGATTCAACTAGTTACTAATACATAAATAAAATTATTAATTCGTTTCTAAAAAAAAAAGTAAAATTATTAATTACTAGTAATTGTAAGATGTTATCTACGATCGTAGGATAATAGTACTCCCTCCGAATCATTTTAGATGTCCTATTTGGGTTTTTACGGTTATTAAGGGTGGTGTGGGGTCCATTAAAAAGGTGGTAGTTGGGTATTGAGAGTAGTAAAAGTAGGGGTATTTAGGTAAAAAAAAAGATAGACAAAAAAAGGAAATGAGACAATGGATATGATTTTGCCAAATAAAAAAATCGAACAATTAATTAAAATGATTCGGATGGAGTATTAGTTTGACACAGGTTTGCAAGATTTTTGAAGACTTGAAGTGTGTTGGGTAATACAGTTCTATGTTCCCCAAGCTAGATTATAAGGATCCTTTATGTTAATAGTTAGTACGCTCTCCGTTCTCTAATGTTCTTTCCGTTTAAAATATTCTATTTTGGAGAGAGAAATTTATTGACGATTTTTTAAGACATATAAATTATAAAATATATCCATGTGATGAGATCTCGTTAGATTAGTCTTGATGTATACTTTTTATTATATATTTTTTAATTTTTTATAAAGAGTATTTAGAGATATTAAAGTTCAAAATTTACTTTGAAAACTGTGAAAAAAAATAAATAGGAAGAATATTTAGAAACGATTAAACGAAGGGAGTACTTACTAATTACAGGTGTTCAAATTCAGCTATTGGATATTTAATTTATCTTGACTCAGATATTAGATATTTGATTTTATTTTTTATTTGTTACTTAAAATTAATCTTTATCATTATATTTACACGTTTGTGCATACATTTTAATATCTTAGGCTTAAATTAACAAAATTTTTCTTTAATCAAAATCATTTTTAATGGATTGAAAAACAAATATGACAATATGATTGGACGCTTAATAGATTAAATTTAATTAATACCCTCTCCGTTTTTTTTAATGTTTTTCCCATTTACTTTTTACACAGTTTTCAAAGTGAACTTTGAGTCTTAATATCTCTAATTACGAATCATAAAAAATTATAAATATATATTATAAAAATGTATACTTCAAGACGAATCTAACAAGATCTCACATGAATATATTTTATCATCTATATATAATATATGTCTTGAAAATCTTAATCAAAATTTTCTCTCCAAAATAAAATATTTTAAATGGGAAGAATATTAGTAAACGGAGAGAGTAGTAAGCAATAACCTTATAAAATTTACTTAAGTGTTTCTATTCTTTGAGATTTCTATTTTAAAATATAAAAATAAAAATTCCAACATAAATCAAAACCAAAGATTCGGATTCCTAAAAATTCTAATTCGTAAATTGAATATCTGATTTAAATCATTCAATTTTGTAAAATAGATCAATTAACATATTTTAGACAGATAACAATTGATTTCAGCTTGTTGGATTTTCAAGACGTGGCCTTTTATTTTCACAAGACTTAATTTGGTCAGTCTTTGTCAAGACTAGTCAATATTCCTTCTATTTTTTTTTAAAGTAAATTATAAATCTCAATATCTCTCAATATATATATATAAAAAATTATAAAAAGTACTTAATAAAAAAATATATATTAAAACGAATCTCACGCGATGAAAGTATATATAAATCAAATTTCTGGTGAAATATTTTAAATAAGAAGAATATTAGAAAACTGGGGGAGTGGTAGATTATTGCATGAAAGTTAGTTTTATCACATGGATCATGAATCATGATCCTCAATTCTACCCTCATCATCATCATACCCAGTGTATCCCATTCATAGACAATTTATGGTTAGGGTCTGTGGAGGGAAGATAAATGGCAACTCATACCCATATAGGAGAGTGTGGTTAACCCTCGGCTTAAAAAGGGTCTTCAAAGAGAGAAGCCTACAATTTTCCAAAAGCCTGCAACTTACATCCACGTTAGCCAAGCACAGTAATCAACTAGCTAAATTTACACAACAAATAGACTACTCTGGACTCTCTAAAAGATAATGACAGTTATAATAAAATAATTATAGATAGTACATTTTAAAAGAGAGGTGATAAATTTCATATACTCTTATTAATTTATTTTTTTTATCACAATACGTTTAATTTTATTTGATTTACTAGACTAGAAAATGGCCACAAATTATGAAATGAGAAATAAATTCTTCCTCTATGTGGTGAGAATAGATAATTAAAGAAAGATAAAAATGGAATATGTAAATGAGCTGGAAACCATAATTTGTGTGGATTGTGGGTATTAAAGCATATTGTATCAATCAAAATTCAGAACATTCTATCCATAGAGAGGAGTATAAACCTAGAATGTCCAATTTTCTCTAGGTGGCAAATTCCAATCCATCTTCCTTTTTATTTTTTAAAATGAAATTCTCCACTTCCCCTTTCTATATTTGTAAACATTTTACCCTATTATTCCCACATATGAAAATCATATACTCATATAAACCCTTCTCAATATTAAAATAAAACTTGTTATTCATTTTCAATATATTATATATGGTTAAATAATGCATGCATTAATTAAATATATATATAAAAATTTGAAAAAGACTTAATTCAAACTACTAAACTTATTAAAAATTCAACTCAATTATTTAAATATACATTTTAAGTTACATAAAAAGAAAAAAAACGTTGCTTGCAAGTTGCAAGCATCAAGTAAAAGGGAAATTTACTAAAAAAAAAAGTTTAGAACAAAATAATGAAGCATTATTAGAGAAATTTTGAGAGAAAGATAACTAAGTTAAACAACACGGTTCTAATTAGAGAGAATTGAGGTACTTTGAAGTTTCAAACATTTGAGTATTTGATACATTTACTTTTACAAAGTTTTTAATGAAATAAAATAGATAATTGTAAGATAATTTCAGATGACGATAGAAATATTGAATGACGTAGGTATATGTATATATATGAGGTACACAAATTGATGAACATGATGTATAAAGATTTGGCATGAATACTAATAATCCGTATGAAAGGTACTTACAACGGCACCGTTGATATCAAAGAATATGCACAAATTACACTAATAGAGTGTTCACCGGTCCAAACTCGGACCGGAGTCTCAAAAAATCTAAGACCGGAGACCGGATCGGTCCCTGGTCTAACCCAAAATTCTTCCGGTCCGGTCCGAATTTTGACCGGTTAGATCGGAAATATTTTTTGAGACAAAAAATAAATTGAAAAATAAAATATTTTAAAATAATTTAGCAAATTAATTATTATAAAATTAATATATTTGAATAAAAAAATTATTTTGTGTTGAAAAAAATATTTGAAGTCCTTTAAAATAAATATATACATAATAATTGTAAATATTACTGCTCTTCCAAATCACTTTTATGACATCCGGTCTCATCCGGTCCAACCTAGTTTTTTCCGGGTTTAGACCGGACCGGACCGGAAACCCGAAATTGGAAACAAGTAAGACCCGGAGACCGGACCGGATGCACCCGGTCCGATCTTATTTTGCACACCCCTACTAATAATACAAATTGTTATATAAGGCACTTAGCCACTGAGGCAGTTTTATTATGTGAAGTGATAATTGATATATGAATTAAATAATTCAACTAATATAAATTATTATGTGATTATAAATACTTGAAAATTTTCATGCGGTAATTCTAAATTTTGCAACTAATAGACAAATATTTTTTTAATCCACGTGGTGACATTAACCTTCTAAATTTTTCACGTGGTAGAAAAAAGAGAAATTTTTCTGTTCACATTACCCTATTTTTACCCAACTTAATGATTATTTTTTAAAAAAACAAACGTCGTACTCACCTTAATTGACCACATATTTCAAAATTCAGTCGAAATAATTACTTTATTTAGCCAAATAATAAATATTTTGTCTACCACATAAAAAAGTTAGAAACTCAAAATTATACCCAATTTAAAAAATATAATTAAAACCAAAAATTCAAAATCACCTTATAAAATTTCCCATTATTCTTTGTTTTAAAATTATCTTATTTAAAAACAAAAATATACTTATACTAATTAATGACTATTGACGAGAATTGAGGACTTTAGAGAGTTGAGAGTCGTATTCATGCAACATTGTCCCTACTCTCTTGATTCTTTTGATGAGACACCCAATTCTTAATGGTTTTTTTATTTATTAGTGCCTCCTTTCTTCTAAAATACTTATTATATTTTAATTATTGACATAATTTTTTTATTCAATTTTATTTTATATATTGCTATTAATGTGTAAGAAAAAATATAATTACATAAAATCTTGTTTGAATTTTTAAATATGCATAGTTCAATATATAAATGATCAAAATAACACATTGAATTAAAAAAAATCAAATGTGGGAAATATATATAGTGGAGCAGAAAAAGTATATAAAATCGAATAAAATTGTTACTCCCTCCTATTTATTGATTTAGGGACATTTTCTTATTGGGTCAATTTATTGATTATGTCTCATTTGTATTTAGTTGAAATATTATTGAATATTTTGTTAAAAATAAAAGGCCATAACTCTTCCTATTTTATTTTTTGTTTAATTAATAGTTGATTTTGAGGAATCTCTTTAGTTAAAATTCTGAATCCGTCATTTTTAAAAATTAAAGGGAAAAACTATAGAAGATAAAGATTGCGAGTGACGAGTACAATAGCCTTAAATTAAAATCATTTATGTAGATTGGTTGGTAAGTAGACAGTTGATAAAACAGGATAACAAGTATTTTCAATGCAACAACATCCCCAGAAAATAATACAAAAAATATGGTTGATTGGATTTAATATTATATACTCCCTCCTATTCAATTAAAGTGTCCACTTTGGGTTTGGATCGGATTTTAAGAAAAAATGGTAGTGGGGTATTTTAAGTGATTATAATAATTGAAAAGGTGGTAGTGGGGTATTTTAAGTGATTATAATAATTGAAAAGGTGGTAGTGGGGTATTTTAAATGAATATAATAATTGAAAAGGTGGTAGGTGGGGTATTATTAAATAATATAAGTTGGGATAGTTGGGGGTATTTAGGTAAAAAGTTTTGCCAAAAATAGAAAGTGGACAAGTAAAGAGACTTTACCAAATAAGGAAAGTGGACATTTATTTTGAATAGGAGGGAGTATTAGCTAAATCTGTCCATCAGCCATCCACGTCATCCATTCGATATATTCATGGACTAAAGCTATTCTGCATACTCAGGTTCGGCCTTAGATATTTCAGGATTCTGGGCAAAATAGCATATTGAATTCTTTTTCTTTGCAATTTATAACGTATATGGATCTTCTACAACCATTAATTTTACTTTTTTGACATGGGGCCCTGGACAACGGCCCCTCTTGCCCACTTTTAGGGCCGACCCTGTGGATACTTGTAATACACTTCTAAACTGTACAAGATCAATGCCAAGAATTGGTATCTGTTTGGGTGTTATCAGCATGGACACTAGTCCTTAAAAGGGCCATCATTATCGACTTTGCTTTTATTTGTCCGTAGTATCATTAAGAATAATTTGTGAATTACAACTTTTAAGTTTAGCATTTTTGCGAATTATAACTATTAAAGTCTACAATTTTCAAGCCAAATCACAGAATTTTGATTATTTTGATGGTCAGAAATTTAAGTTAAGTAGTAAGAATTATGTGATTTGACCTAAATACTTAAGACTTTGATATTTTTGTGACTTTAATTCACAAAAAATAAACATTAAAACTGTAATTAGCAAAAAGTCCAAAACTTTATGGTGATAATTCGCAAAATGGTATCAAAAATTCTAAACTAGGCATAGCATGATTTTCCTAGGATTTAAGTTTGCTTTTCCATAAGTTGTTTGTCATGTACTTTCTTTCATATTCTTATGGTTTTGAGATATTATCTCATTGGCTATTGGCTTATGAAGTGTGTACACCTGTTATTTTCCAATTATATGTTAATAAGTCTAACTAAACTTAAGAGAACAGACGCACAAATTTCCAACCATGCTTACTTCTTTTTTGAAAGTGCACTCTTGGGAGAACCTTTTGAAAAAAGGCCCTCAAGTCTTGTTTTTATTTTAAAAAAAAAATTCTATAACATACTGCTACTAATGCAAAAGAATAGGCAAGAATCACAAGTGCATTAAACAATATCGCAAAATCAAATTTATTTGTATTGTTTGTAAATAGCATTATTTAGTACTCCATTTAATTGTATAAAATGACGAAACTTTAAAAAATCGTATTTTTGTGGTTGGACATTGGACACATCAAAGATCGTAGCAATTTGCTATGAAACATATACCGTAACTTCATGTTAGATTATAAATTAAAAAGATAGATTCGATGAATATAATATTCATTTTAAAATTGTATTGACTTGAGTTTCAACGATTTCTAATCAATTTGAGTCCAATTTAATTGACTCATGACCGACACACATACCGAACAACTTGAACTCACTCACAACTAGAGGTGTTCAACGGGCCGGGTCGGGTCGGGTCAAAATTTAAATGGGCCAGGGCGGGTCAAGCCCATTTAAATTCGACCCACTTTGACCCTTTTTTAAAAAACTTCATAGAATATGTTTTTTTATTATACTTTATGGCCCGTTGGGTCGACCCACTTACGTATATAATAATATCACTAAAAAAAATTTTAAAAAGTGGTAATTTTTTTTCCGCAATAATTACTTATAATTATCCGACCCGGCCCGACCCTTTACACCAAGACCCGTTAATGACCCGCCCCATATTGACCCGCCCCACAGATAACCCGTTAAAATGTGACCCGACCCTTGACCCGTTGGATCGACCCGCCCCATTACACACCTCTGCTCACAACTCGAAAAAAAGGGTGAACTTCAGCTATACAAATTTGTTATTTAATCACATATAATAGAAGAAACCCGATAATCAGTCTTATATTTATATCTTGACTAACTAAGTTAATATTGGTATTTTAGACTAACTAATTTAAAAACTAATCAAAAATGGGTAATATTGGTTTCACGACTCTCATTCAAGTTAGACCTATTTTTAAGTAGGTTAAAATTAATAACATATCAATTAATTTTCAATTCAATTTCATGTCACTATAAAGAAACACAAAAACTTGCGTAAGACCGTTCTATTTTAAGATCATAATTGGGCCGGCCCATTGCAGGTGCGTGTGCTACACGCACCCTTTAGAATTCCATTTTTCTTTTGGTTTTTTTTTTATTTTATGGGCATTTTTCAATTTGAACCTTAAAGATATTAATTTTGACCTTAAAGGTATCAATTTCAACGTAAAGTGGTACTTAAACATATCAATTAAAGTAAATTAAATTTGAACCTATAAGTGATCAATCGTGGCATTAAAATGATCAATTTCTACATAAATTGAAATTGATTTATTTAAGGTCAAAATTGATACCTTTAAACGTAAAATTGAAAAATGCCCAAAAAAATGAAAAATAAGAGAGAAAGCGCGATACGCTGAAATATTGGGACGTCTTATTCTAAGATGGTCTCTCCCAAGACCGCCTGATAAAGAAATTAACATGTCTAATTGGACAATATTTGTACAACATAGTGACCCAACCACTCTATGCAAAATAAGAGTAAAATAAGCCCAAAGCCCAAAACCTTCTTCAATTAGTCAGAAACATAACCCTACACACACAAGCACCCTCTCCCCCACAAATGGGCTCCAATTTGCAAATCTCAATGACAATCAAATGATTCTCCTTCCTTTAATTCTTATAAAGAAAACAAAAGCACATTTCAAATTCAAAAAAGTACATCAATAACATCAAGATTCCTGCTCTAAATCAAGACTTTTTAGTCCCAAACCCAAACCCATTACACATTTTCATATACCCATAAGGCCATAACCATGCACTCCCCAAAATGAACCAAAAAAGCTGCAATTAAAGTTATAAACAACCCATTTTCCTTCATAACCTACCCTTAAAACCCAAGAACATACCCTTAAAATCAAACTTTTTCCAAATCTAGTTCCCTACACATTACAAAAAATGGCACTAAGCAACAATGTCATAAGAGCCATAAACTTCCTAGGCATACTATTAGCAATACCAATTATCGGTACCGGAATATGGCTAGCTAGTGATCCGGAGAATTCATGCATTAAGATCTTACAATGGCCGGTTATAATCATTGGTGCATTAACATTAATAGTTGCCCTAGCCGGGTTTGTGGGCGGGTTTTGGCGTAATGGGCCTTTGCTTATATTTTACCTTATTGGTATGCTTATTATGATTATTTTGTTAGTTTGTTTGGTTGTTTTTGTGTTTATGGTAACAAATAGAGGGTCGGGTCACCCGGCCCCTAGTCGGGGTTATTTGGAGTATAGGCTAGATAGTTTTTCGGGCTTTCTTCGACGGAGGGTTAATGGGCCGTTTAAATGGGCCTTGATAAAGAGTTGTTTGAGCTCTTCTAGCATTTGTCCTGAGTTGAATCAGACTTATTCTACAGCTCAAGATTTCTTCATTGCTCCTCTTTCACCTATACAGGTAACTCAATGCAATTTTATTTTATTTTTTTGATACTTTTATTATGAAAGAAATAATTATGCATAATCTCGAATTCAGGATTCTAGTATAGGTCAAGTCGAATTCACGTATGTATTTATATTGAAAATGAAATATCTTTTACATAGATGAAATGAAAAGTCATCAATCAGCTAAGACATTTGCTCTCAGGGGAGGTTTTGAGCATGTTCAGCTTGTTCCACCGCACATGGCCCTGAAAAATTTGAGGGTTTCAATATTAAATTCCGTAATAAATATGTAGTGTTTAATTAAAGATACAAAGTTGTTAAAAAATATCATAATTTTTGAAATTGCATAGGGCCTGTAAAATTTTTTTCAACTTTCCGCCCTTATTTGCTCTAACGTTAATAAATTAGAACTAAGAAAAACTAGATTAATGAGTTGGTTTAATTTAAATAATAGTAATGTTCTCTTGTCTGTTTAGTGCTTTAATGATTTCCTAATTTCCTAGATTTAAGGTAGAATCCCCTAAAACCTAGAGAGACATGAGATATGAACCCACTCAGGACAAGGATCTTGGAGTATGAGTACTATATAGTAAAATACCAACTCTAACCCCTAAAATTATACTTTTATGTTGGTCGGAGTTTGCAAGTATTTTTTTTTTTTCCCAAAGTGATCTAGTTGGTTTAGTTTTGAAGATAATAAGACAAAAAAAAATATATCATGATGCTGGTATGAAATCGGAGATAAAATGTGTAAATAACAATTAATTGAAGAAAAAAGTCCAGCGTTAAAAATTAAAAAAAAAAAAACTCAATATGTATAATGAACATTGTAGATAGCAAAATGTAGCAAGCACATAAGTATATTTTGATATATTTCCTTTGTCCATGTGAAAAAACACCATATAAAATAAAGATTGGAGAGTTTTTTGATTCACATATGATATAAATTTAAAGAATTTAAACAAATAGAGAGAGTATTAAAAATTTTTCAATACATAAATGTCAATATAATATTATAAGACTAATGCCACTACAACACATTTAGCTATTTGCGATATTGAATTTAGTGGCATGAAAAAATGGCACCGATTTATATTTTTAGTGTAATAATTATTGATTTTTATTTTTAGTTCCACCATATAATGATTTAGCGACATTTAATTTGGTCTTTAGTGGCATATATAATTGTCACTATAGTCTATAGTGGCATTTGTGAGAAATGTCACTAGATTCCATATCGCTAAAAGTTTTAGTGTGACTTTTTAATATGCTGCTAAAGGGTCTAATAAATGTCACTAAATCCTCTATATACACTATAAGAAATTAGAAATAGCGACATGGGCTAAATCCTCTATATACACTAAATCCTCTATCCCACTAAAAGCAAATTATGTTGTAGTGTGTTCAAGGGAAGTATTTTGAATCTTTTATGTCATAGAACTTTAAAATTAAAATGTAATAAATAAAACAAAATAAAATTGGAATAAAAAAAAATCACAAATTGTTGTGAGAGACGGTCTCTCCGAGAGACGTATTTTAGATACATGGGCTAAATAGCCCAATTTATACATAAAAGAAAAAATAAGAATGTGAGTTTCTTGTTTTAAGGTCGCCTTTTTATATATGCTTCTAATTAGATTTAGAATAGAAAAAAGTCAAAAATAGAAAGTTAAAGACTCGATCCTAAAATAAGTTGTAAAATCGACCTAGCTTGTTACTACTTGTATCCTAAGGATCTAGACCAAATTTCAAGCTGTTAATATAGGGTGTGCCGAACATTCATTTATGCATGTACGGAACAAATTCCCATTAAGAATTCATGCACATTATGTTTCTTCATTTGTACTTATAATTTATAAATGAATCTTAAACACATGAAATGATTCTTTTCTTGTTTTGGTGTTAAACTTTAAACAGTCAGGATGTTGCAAGCCGCCAACAGCATGTGGTTACACTTTTATAAACCCAACTTTTTGGATAAGCCCAATTGATACTGCTGCTGATATGGATTGCTTAGCTTGGAACAATGATCAATCCCAGCTTTGTTACTCTTGTGATTCTTGTAAAGCTGGTTTACTTGCTAGTCTCTCTAAGCAATGGAGGAAGGCTAATATTATCTTAATTATTACGCTAATCGCGCTTATTTGTGTTTATCTTATTGGTTGTTGTGCTTTTAGGAATGCTAAGACCGATGAGATTTTTAGAAAATATAAGCAAGGTTATACTTGATGGAAAAGACTGTCTGTCGGTGAAATGACCTTAAAATAAGAGGCTCATATGTTAATAGTTTGTAATATTAAGTTATGTGAAACCGCTTCATGCAAGAATTTGTGGTACTATCATTATTAGGACAACAATAGTACTAGTAGTGTAACCTTGCTTCATTTGTTTTTTTTTTTGGGTTATTTTAGTTTGTTGAATTTCTGAACATATGTTGAGTTTACTTAGCTTTTCTTTGTTATTTTTTAATTATTGTGTAATGCTAGCTCATTGAAGCTGACCCAATCTGTCTCCCCTGAGTCAGGCTTTATTTTGATTTCATAGTTCGTTTAGTAAGTGGTTATAAACGGTGGTAATGGAAATGAAAGTTAGTGTAATTTTGGTTGAAAATGACTTGACTGCTTTGATGGTCATGCTTGTCCAACTTTAATCATCTCATTTTCTTCATAAATTCATTCCAATGCATAGAACTTTTGATGAAAATTTTATACTATAAATTATTCTCATTACCATCATATAGTATCACTAACCCATCGAGCCATTAACGTTAGAAATCATGCCGTACTCTAATATGAAAAGTAAAATTGATAGGATTAAAAATTTTATTTTTAATTAATTTCAATGATAAAATGAAATCAAATTAGTACCTTAACTCTTTTCATTCTATAATGAACATTAGTGTTGAACTTTTAAGCAATGCCCTGATTTATGGGTATTAACATGGCCCGGCCTGGCCCGGCCCGGCATCTTTTTTTTTTTTTTTTTTTTTTACTATTATTTCCATTGATTTTGTTGGGAATGTGGGATCTTTGATTCGTTGGTGGGGTCTAATTGAAGACTTATTTTTTGAATGAATGATTAAAACGATCTTAGGTTAATTAAGTGTGATCATCTCTAGAGTCTAGAATGGGATCCCCCAGGCGCCTAAAGGTGAATATATGCTTTGACTATTATCAATTCTTTTAGAATAATACTATCTCTATTCCTTTGGAAAAGTAAATGAACAAGAGAATTGAAATAGAAAATACGACAAAAAAATAAATAGATGATAATAATAATTAGTTAAGATGAATCGAAAATAAATTTGTAGATATAATTGAAAAAAGTTTAACTATTGCTTAAAAAAGCAAAATGAGTAAGACAAATAAAAATTAATGTCGAGAATTTTTACACGGTGATCTAATTATGCTAATCCCATGTTTTGGTTTGCTTTGCTTTATTACTAGGTTTCGGTAGATCAATTTAAAGAGGGATAATACTTCTTTTTTTTTAATTTTATTGTTAATTATAATTTTTTCTCCTATATAGAGTATAACATGCACGACCATTTTTAAAATCTAAATCATTATTAATTTGTGTAATCAGAACAACCATTTGATAGATGTTTTCCCAATTCCCATATAAAAAAATTGAAAACTTATTGTTGTATAGCATTCATTAAAATAAGTACGATATCTTGATGATACCTAATTATTCTTCAACCATCATACTTTTAGCAACGTTTGAGATTATCTAACAAAAAAAATACGTCTCATATATCGGTTAAATAGCTCTAATTTCACACAAGAATCGCTCAACCAAAAATAAGATAGTAATGGGCCAACCATCATACTTGGTAGGATTTGAGCCTCAGTTTAAGGAGTTTGGTGAAACACTTCACCTAATCTGGCCTCATTCAGGCCCACACTTTCCAAATCCAAAATAACGTTAACAAAAGCTAGGAGTATCTTTCGGCTTGCAAATTACCATTTGAAACTACATTTTATCATGTCTAATTATTAACACCCAATGGGCTTGGCCCCTTGAAAAATTTGAAAACTTGAAATGAATAAGCCAAAAAATAAAAATAATTATAAACTTTTGGAAATAATTCCCTAAGCAGTTTTTTTTTTTAAAGCTGTGGTTTGGAGCTTTTTGTTGTTAGTAACAGCGAACAAAGACTAAAAGTCAAAAAATTCAAAAAGAGTTAGTATGCTGTTAGTAACAAGTAACAACATACAAACACTTGCACTATTTTTTACCTTCAGTATTTGTTCGTTGTTAGTAACAGCGAACAAACTCTGCCTTTTTTTGAAACCCTCAGCCTTTTGATCGTTGTTACTAACAGAGAACAGATCTAAACCACAGCTTTGAAAAAAAAACTGCTTATCTTGGAAATTATTTTTAAAAATTTAGCACTATTGGAACTTTTTTATTTTTTATGCTTATTCATTCCAAATTTTCGAATTTACACAAAAAAAAAACTGCTTTGGAAAAAAAAAAAAAAACTTGCTTATTCATTCCAAAAAAAAACTTAAAATTTACAGAATAAAAATACGTAGTTCAACAATTAGGACTATAATTTTTTGTTTAATTAAGATGTAGCGAGTTCCAAACTCAACCTATATAAAAGTTTATCACTTGGCAATAGTAAGGTGAACTATGACATTGGGTTGCTTATAACTTTAACGCAATATTAGACCAATAGTAAATGCTAACATAACTTGGGCTTGGGCTTGGCCCAGAGTGCTAGACGAGCACTTATTTTAGTGGCTCAAGACACGCCTTGTGCACCTTCTTACCTTATTCAAGATAATTCTGCCTCGTTCAAGATTGCCTTGAACAAGGTACCCTTAAAGAAGCTCTTTTTCAACAGCTAGTCTCCTGAGAGACCGTCTTTCTGAAAGACGACTTTAATTCAGGCCCAGCCCATTAAAGCATAGTATTTACTTTTACTCTATATTTTCTTTTATGGGCCAGTTCAATTAGAGATGGTCTTTCAAAAAAACCGTCTCTCACAAGAATTTGTGCTTTTTCAAACATCAAATGCTTTCACACCCCTCATCATCCTCCATAGTGGAATCATGGTGTGAGCAAATGAGCAATCAAACTGAGCTTCATTACCAAGTGACATGGTTCTAGGCCCAATTTAAAATAATGTCAGTTGAGAACTTATGATGATTCCAAGCACCAATTGATATTGTTCTTTCTCAAATATCTCTTATTTTAGCCTTATTTTGACTTCCTATAATTATATAAATAAAATTTGGGAGTATGAATATCACTTTTTACATTTTCGAATAATAAAACAAAATTAATATTTTTAAAACCTTTAATTAGAGTACCAACTGTTGTTCTCAAGTCAAATTACATGAATACATCATACCATGAAAAAAACATTTATTTTACAAAAAAAAAAAAAAACAGTTAACATGTTTAGTTGTCATTATAAAATTATTAGAAGAATGCTAGTTCGTGGAAAAATTACTTAACAAGTTTAGTAGTCATGTTTATTTTTTCTGGATGAATATGTGATAAAGATATTTAGAGTCTAAGACCATTTCTCTTAGGTTGGCCTGATGTACACTTATTTTCTTAATTTATTATTTATAACTTTAAAGTGATCACTTACGATTTTTAAGTGATTGGTTTTTATAGCTTAAAATCACTTAAAATTGTCAGTAAGAAAATAGACTAATTATAAGAGTTCGTCTTATGATGAGATGGTTTCAACTCTCAACTTCTTATAATAATAAATGGTGCGCCTAAAAATGACCACATAAAAAGTCAAAAGAGTTGACTTGATTATTTGACTCTTAGCTTGGTCTAAATCTAAGTTCTTCCACCTTTAATAATATAATATTGTCGTCAAGTTATGGTTATTGCAACTTAAATGGGCCAAGTCAACGCTAACCAATGACACACCCAAGTTGAAGAAGTACTATCACCTTAATGGCTTACTAGTAATAGTTTTCCTGCTGACATCCTAATTTATTTTCTACACCCACACAAATCAAAATATATGGATTTTTATAGCCAAAAAAGTCAATAGCATTTAATATTTTATAGTCATATTATAAATTTCGGTGAAGTTATACAATACTACTAATAAATAAATCTTTCAAAAAACTATTCAATATGAAAATTTAATTTTATTTCAATTGGAATTAGTATAAAATTCACTAAATAAGATTTTAGGTTCGATTCTCAATTTTCACCCTCCTATTTATCTACCCTATTTACCCAAAAACAAATTATTCAAATGCTTTTGAACTTGTAGATTACCTTAGATAAATAGTGACAACTCTTCTTAATTACAATGCAAAGTATTACGTTGGATTAATTTTAAAATGACAAACCGAAATATGGATTATGATTTATTTTTGCCTACTCTGTAAATTTTAATTAAAAGCTAATGAAATTAAAAAAATATATTATTATCAATAGTAATTTCAAAGTCAGGATAGAGTGGGATGAGGAAACCCTTCATAGAACGAAGATGGATTTATTTGCACATTGATGCAAATAAGGTAGCTACGTTGAGCATCCCTTGCCTTTATATTTATTGATTTTTTCTGGTGAATGAATTAGATTTTTATTGGCCAAAAAAAAGTTTCAAAGTCAGGAATGATAAATACTTAAAAAAAAAAATTAAGGATGACTAGTCGGTTAGTTGCAACAACCATAAAATGCCACATTATAGACCAATCTATCCAAGTTTATATAGGAGTCTATAGCACATGTATAGATATGTTAATAGATTCATTGCACCACTATCATTTTCTTTGTAAAGCTACATTATTATCATTTATAGATGAATGAATCTTCCCTCACCCTCTTTGTAAATTCACAATTGTAATACCTATATGACCACAATTGAAAGCAACGTTAGTTTTCATTATTTTTTATATTTTTAGTTCTATTTTATTTTATTTTTTGGATTTTAAGTGCTTTTTTAATTCTTAGAAGTTGTATTTGTAATGATAAAATTTAATTCAGTTAATTGATAAAGTTAACCTTGGGTAATTGATCATCACTAAAAGTCGTCATTATTTTTAATTTTTTGTGTCATCAACCTTTTAAAAAGCAAAAAACTAAACATATTTTTGCCACCAAACAACCCTTATGACATCCAAATATGGGTGTTCAATGGATTGGATACAAGCGGGCCGGGCTTAAGCAAATGTAAGTAGGATTGGATAATAATAACTAAATTGTAAAAACGTTAATAATTTTCATTAGCATTGGCATTTATAATAATTAAACCATCCATCAATTATGATATTTACAAAAGTCAATTTCCGACCGTTATTAAGCTCTTATATATCCACTCTATTTTAGTTGTAGTAGAGTTTATTTTTAGCCGTCCCATTTTCAATTACATCCTTACAAAACCTTCTAAAACTAATCATCATCATCATGATCCTACCCAGCGTTTTCCACTCATAGAAAACTATGTACAGAATCTGAAGAGGAAAGGATAACAACAACCCATACCCACAAAAACCTTCTAAAACTAAGCGAAACGAAAATTAAAAATAAAAGTCTGGCCCAGCCGGTTGAACACACCTACATCCAAACCCATTATAGGAAGTGTGTTAAGTTAATCTAACCTAACAAACAACAAAAGTAAACAAAACACTACATCCAAACCCATTAGCCGTCAGATATTTTCCTAAGAACGTACATCATTGATGATCTCAAAGTAAACAACACACTTTTAATTGATTGAAATATGTACTAAACTCCAAATTAATCAATTTTATAGAGGTGACAACTCGTTAATTTATCTACTATCATCAATTCTTCATCATCCTCTAGTATACCCTCAACTCTGAACTGTTTCCATCATAACCTAAATTGGATTTCTATCATCAATTATTTTCCTAATCTAACTTTTAAATTATTTATAGGATAATGTTGAATAATCAAAGATAAGAGAATATTTTTCGGTATTTATCTACTCTTAAATTAATAGAATTTTTAATTATGTCAAATATTTAGAGACATATTGTAGGCTATCCCAACCATTTATTCCTCTTAACAAAATTTTTTTATATTTTTGGGATAAAAGAAAAAAAAATCATATTTGTTATGGTCTATTTTTTAAATTATCGTTATAAATCAGATCGATTATGTTTTATTATCTTTTTTTTTGTGTCACATGTTGCATTATTATTCTTTAAACAGGTAATAAGCTAAAGTTGAAGTTTACATTTTTTTTCTATTTTTATAACAAAATTTTTATAAAAATGGATTAATATGACGATTTTAAGGATTTAACGAACAATTTTAAACTAAAATATAAAATTGACTAGAAATGCAGATATACAGTAGGAGTGTTACAAATTAAAAAATGTCAAATCAATTAAACATGTCAAAATATTCTTATTCAGATTACATTTAATCTAATATTTTTTTGGCCATGTCCTAAAATTTAGTTGTGACATACTCCCTCCTATTCATTAGTTTTGTCCACTTTCCTTATTTGGTAAAGTCACTTCACTTGTCCACTTTCTATTTTTGGCAAAACTTTTTACCTAAATACCCCCAACTATCCCAACTTATATTATTTAATAATACCCCACCTACCACCTTTTCAATTATTATAATCACTTAAAATACCCCACTATCACCTTTTCAATTATTATAATCACTTAAAATACCCCACTACCACCTTTTCAATTATTATAATCACTTAAAATACCCCACTATCATTTTTTCTTAAAATCCGATCCAAACCCAAAGTGGACAATACTAATGAATAGGAGGGAGTATTAATTTAGGGTTGTAATTTAGTTCTTAACAAAAATTCAGTTCCCGAATGTTTTTTTCAACGTACAGTACTAATAATAATTATTTCTTAAACTTATATATAAAATAATGTATGAGATGATGATAACAATAGTAATTTAAATTCACTTGACATCACTAATAACATAATATTGTTCCTTTCTTTAACACCTTAGTCATAACCCATGGAAATTAGAATCATCTAGCTAGCAACTTGTAATTTAAAAAAAGGAAAATAAAATAAATATGAAACATCAGCAAATATTCAGCATGGTGTAGGCATGAATTAAAGCTTCTTTTTCTTTAGGGACATATCACAATACACTTATACACATATTCACATATTATACAAAGTATTTTTCTTATTTTAATTAGAATATTAACAAAGAAAAAGACATAAACTAACCCATCTCACATCATGGCAAAGGCAAGTAACTTGATGAAATTGGCGACTTTATATTTTATTAATTATTAAAAAAGATAAAATAACCCATTTTTTAGTGGGTCCTTTTCTTTGATTTTATATGTGTATAAAGGTCCATATTGTTACACTATCAAATACAAGCATGATATGATCATTAATACACATTACGTAATTACAAGGAGTATTATTTAAATTTTTTATTTTTTTTTTATTTTTTAAAGAAATAATTGGGTAAATTTGAATTCGAAATGATTGACATTATTATAATTAATTTGGTAAAATTTATAATTATTAAATTTATTATATACACTTTTTCTTAAATAATTATTGAATTATGTTAAAAATTAAAATGGAGTAGTAATTTTGTAAAAATGTCATTATTTTTTAAAATAATTCATATGTATTTATTCATAATTTAATTAATAACAAATCAGCATCTCAGATATTTACATAATCTGAATTAAATAATTATTATTAAAATTGCATAATTATCATATTGACTTCTGATATACATCTATAGAATTACTCTTATTAATACCTCATATTTCTATAAATATAATTTTGCAAATAATTTCACTACCATATATTTTAATTTTTATGAGGTCCAATCAATCATGGAGCTTTTGTGAATGGATGATGCACATTGCAACTTTAAGGGGAAAAAGTCGAAATTATTTGAAGCTTTTTAGAATAAAAACACCAAAAAACCATTCCCAAATTAATTGCTTTTAAACAATGTTGATTTGTAAAGGCTTGAACAGCTCAATATCACAGCATGGTACTACTTTTAATCACTTAGGTATGTCACAGTTTTTGGACTATCCTCATTACAGCGTGTAATATCATTTAATAATTTTATCATGTACTACTAAATACTAATTATTAGGAAATTATAGTAATTGTCACTTAATAATTTTTATTTGTATTTATGTGGTTTGTTATTAGATTTTATATGCATTTTAGTTTATGTTTTCTTGCTTTTTGTCTCATTTATGACGTGTTTAATTAATGTTGTTTGAATTTATTTGCAGGTCTTTTTGAAGTCGACGATTTCTCTAACTACAACCTTTTTTATTCCTTTAATAAGAGTATAATGTGTTATTTTTATTATTTTTCATAATTTGATCATAACTTCTGTAAATATAATATACTGGATTAAAATGATGATTAAAAAGTAAGACAAAATAATAGAGTAGTAGGAAATTTTGTATAACGTATCTTCTTTATGTATTTATATTTTGTTGTGAATTTGATTCTTTGGGATGACGAGATTTGTCAATCTATCTCAATAGTGTTTGATATACTTTGAAACAAGGAATAATCTGAAATCTACGTGTATGTGCACTAATAGTTGTTGGCTAGATGGTAATCAACACATTTAGAGCATTTGTTAATGTGAATAATATTCATATACTTGTATAGTTTAAACTGTTTTGACATATAATTTGGTAATAAATTTATAATTAATGTTTTGAAATTAATGTTTTGACATATTCCAATTAACAAATATCTCTAAATTGTTTGTTGGTGAGATCCTATTTGTCAATAGAATGACATAGTAAATAAACAATCAAATAAAATAATGCGATACCCTAATAAATTTAGCTTGAAAGGGGATTAATAGACTACTTATATCAACAAGGTGCATATTCTTTTCATGAGAGCCCATTTGCTAAGAACTCCACAGTTAAGCGTGTTTAGCGGGGAGCAATCTTAGTTAGGGTGGGAGACCTCCTGAGAAGTTTTCTCGGGTGCGCACGAGTAAGGACAAAGTGCGCTAGAAAGACTTGTGTTGGTCTGTAGGGTCAATCTACAGTTTTCATGAGTAGTCGTCAGCAGTCCGAGAGACCGGGATGTTACAAATAATTTCTCTTTTAAAAATAAGTCAAAAAATTAACTATAATGTACATATATATCGATTATTTTAGCTGACGCTTGATATTTCAAAATATTCTATATACTCTACCACTTTACATGTACTTGATAATATAGACTTTAAAAATTTTACATTATTTTGCTTCTTAGAGTTTACCTTATGGGAAAAAAATAATAAAAATAGATTAATAATGGGAATATACTTTTACACATAAAAAAAAAGTGTTTTGAGGACAAAAATCTTAATATTCAAAGAAAGTGATAAAATACATGTAATGAAAAGTGACATGTGTAGATCAAAGATAGAGTTAACATTGGAATGACAACACCAGTGAATTAGTGAAGCATCTAGTCTACAAGATTTCTCAAACAAATTAAAGGAATGTTGTTCACTAACACTAAATATGCTATACAGAAGTACCACGTATACTCATCTTACAATGTGCATTCCCACATGGAACAATGTTGTTCACTACCTCTAAACTCATGCTTGTGATTTTATTTTAAAAAGTTCAATCAGGGTCGTTCCTCATCATAGGCAAAGTATGTATTTGTCTAGGGTCCAGAGTTGAAAGGGGCTTTAAAAATTAGAAAATGTTAGTTAATGGAAGTACACACTTAAAAAATTGTAATTTATAAATAATACATCTACATTTTTAATGCTAATTATAATATATAGGATCTATCTTTTTTTTATTTTTCCAAACACCCATTTAAATTCGGAATCAACCCTTCATAGAGGGGGCTCACTTCTTTCAGCTTGCCTAGGGCCAATACAATGCCAGGAACGGCACTGAGTTCAGTATCCAAAATATATTATCATCATCAGTAGACCCAATATATCTCACCCATAGAAAAACCATAAACAAGATCTTGGGAGAGAAGGTCGACAACAGTTCATACTCAAAAAGTAGAGGGTGGCCAGAGAGTTCATCAACTCGAGGGAAGTATTCAAAATAATACCTTTAAAATTAAACCAGAATGGAGATGAATCATCTAAGAAAAACTTTCTTTAACTATCCTTTTGTAAAAAAATTCAAATATAATAATCTAAGAGAGAATTAGATTATTCATTCAAAATGAACTTTTAATTAAGCCGATGTAAAGAAAACAGCCGAAATATCTAAAAAAAAAGCAAAATATAAATATAAATAAATATAAGAGAACAAGAACCTGAACATAACAGCAACAACAACACTAAACAACATTATGTTGCCTTGTAAAATTAAAATTTAAAATGAAAATTAAATTTAATACCAAGAAAATATTTAAAAAGGAAGAAAAACGTAGGGTAGAGAACCTAGCTTACGTGTCCTTTACCATCTTCTTCAATTATTCAATAATAATATCCAAATGACATCTATATAATAATAATAATAATAATTCTAATCCTAATATTCGACATTCAGTCTTTGCGTGTCACTTGGGCCAACCCACTATCAATTGGAATTGCAAATTGACAAAAAAAATTGTGCATTCACATTCAATTGAAAGCTACACTTAAAGATACTAGTATAATCTTTCGATGAGACAACCTCAAAATAAGAAACACTTATATTAATATTTTATTATATTAGATTATTCACTTTTATATAAAACACGTCTCATAATGAAATAATCTCATATTATAAGAATTTGCATTACACATACATTTCATTTGAGATTCTAGATCCATCGCATGCGACAGCTTTAAGACTAGAGGTGTTCAACGGGGCAGGTTTGACCTAATGGGTCAAGAATTGAATCACATTTTAATGGGTGATTAGCGGGTCTGGTCAATAATAGGTCGGGAGTCTCGGGACAATAACAGGGATTAGTATAAAGGGTTGGGTCGGGTAGGATAATTATAGGAATTGATTGTGAAAAATATTTTATCACTTTTTTTAATATTTATATGATATTGTTATATACATAGATGAATCAATCTAACGCGTCATTAAATAAAATAAAAATGTATAACCCGAAGCTAATTACACCCAACTCATATCAATACCAACTCAAATTCTTAGTTGTTTCAAGGTACCAACATTTGATTTAAGTTTTTTGTTGATGTAGATCAACAAATGTAAAGATTTCTTGTAGAAGTAATGTAATGTTACTTTCCAGGACGCGTGCCCCTAACAATAAGTTCCAAATTAGTATAGTGTACAGTGTAGACCTTATGTCTATATACTCCAAACTTATAGTGGGTCATGCATATTTGGGTTAGTGCCAAAAAAATATTATTGGCCATAAAATCATTATTAGAGTAGAAATATTGTTAATGAATTTTGAAAAGTCAACGTCAAATCGCTAAAAAAATTTTGTATTACAAATTTATTAAAAACAGATTGAATACATTTATTTACAAAACAACCAAACGCGAAGGTAAGATAGAGGGTGTTAACATGGTTGTTAAAATCGCGATTCTAATCTACGATTCTACGATTTTACGATCCAAAAATCAGCGAGCGATTTGAATCGCAGTTAGAATCTTAAAGTTGTAGAATCTTACGATTCTAGTTGGAATAAAATTTTTAGAGGTAGAATCATAACACGATTCTACGATTTTACGATTTAACGATCCGATTCTACTAATATAGTATGAATTATTTAAATTTTTCTTATTACCATATTTTTACTAATCTCATTCACATATTCACATAAATTTCGTATTTTCCATCATGAAAATTTTGTAAAAAACAAATTTCTTAATCGATATGAAGATTTAAACTAATTATTGATAAGTTTCTGTTATATTCTTAAAAATAAAGTCAAAAAAACTGTAGTTCATAAATTTAAACTTTTGAAATGGATAATAATGATGAGAAACTAGATATTTTTAATATTTTTAAGTTTATTTGTAGAATCGTACGATTTTACGATTCGATTCTACCGATTCGATTCTACCTCTCTTAACGATTCTAAGTAGAATCTCGATTTTAACAACTTTGGGTGTTAAGCAACTGCTTATATTTAATACTCCATATTGAAGTGTCGTATTTAACCAGCTGACTTTATCAACTAATTTAAATAGTTAATTTTAAACATACTAGTAATAGCAGTTTGTTGAAATTAGTTATTTCATAACAATTACAACCGATTAAATTAACAAAATTTAACATTTAAAAATTTAATCAACCAACCAACTATTTGTAAATAAATAAGTTAAAATTATCAAAAATGGGTTTTGTTCAACACCCTCATAAGCCACTTAGTTGAACTTATTCAGTGAGCTTATGTCCTTTTCGATTAAGCCATTTATTCTTCTAGGAGAGTTTTACCGTGTGGAAAACGTTTTAGTTTTTAGTATACACTTTCTTGTTTATGTCTTTAATAATTTATATGGTAATTTAATTGTTGTTTAATTGCAATCAGAAATTGTTGAAGAAACAACAAGATGTTTCTTTTGCCCCTTCCAGGCGATCGGAAAATAACGATGTGACCCTAATTAATTAGCTCTGGCTAATTATTTAGTTGGTTTTTTTTTATTAAATTTTTAAATTTAGAATCAAGTCTTATCTTAGTTGGAGTAAATATTGTTTTTACAAGTAAAGTTTATGGTTCGAGACTTCGAGTCCCACCTTTGAAATATTATTCCCTGTTGAATACTAGACTAACTTAAATTTATTCCAAAAATTAAAATTTTTAATTAGAATTGAATTAAGTGGTTATATGCATTAATATGAATTGACTATTTTAATCAAGATATCAGGGTAAAAGTAATGAATGATATATAAAAAATTAAGTTGAATTTTGCTCTTTGAATTAGTGGCAACGAGAAATTAAATATGCTTAATTATGTAATTTAATAATAAACGAAAAAACGGTGTACATTGCGTGAATGAAATTAAAGAGTTAAAATATATGAATAAAACTAAATAAATGATGGATCATTGTCAAAAATAAAAATAAAGCAAAAATAAATGAGACGGATCTTCGGTTATTTAGATTAGGGAGAGGCAAATTCTAAATTAACTTTTTTTAAAAAATAAAAAAAGATGGATCCTTATGAATATGACATGAATGAAATTTTGCCTTTTAGCTATTTTGGGCAAATAAAGTAAATATTTGCTAGCGAATTGGATAAAGCAGCTTTTCTTTCACCTTTAGTAAAGTGAATTTGTACTTACAAATAAAATATTTTTTTAATAAAACCATTTTCTATCTCTTCCTAAATTATTTATCAATGTATGTTTTGACACTATTTTAACCGCAAAAAATTAATCTCATTAAACAAAATTAAATTGAAAAAAGTTTCTTAGAGTATATAGGTTGATTTTCTAGTTAATCTGATCAATTAATTAAAACTTGAAATCAATTTTTCTAGTTAAGACCTTTTCTAAAACTTTTTTTGAGCCGAGGGACTCTTTGGTCGTATTTTCCTATATGGGTATGAGTTGCTGTCTATTTTCTCTCCTCTTATCCTGACCATAGTTTCTCTATGAGTAGAATACACTGAAGATAATGAACTTTTCTAGTTGATTTGATTAAAAAAATTAATTTACAAGTTTATGATTTGACACAAACTAATTATGGTGATCAACTAACCGAGTAAGGCTTGATTCATCTGTAGTTGCCAACTAACTCTAACCTCCCTGATGTGAGCTATAAATATCTTAGAATTTGTTTGCTTGGATAGGATTTAATTATGAGTTATCTTATAAAGTTTGACTTTGAAATTCAGCTTTAAGTCAATGGTGATCAACTAACCGAATAAGGCTTCATTTTACTACCATGCTATTAACACCCTGACAGCCGCCCAAGTACTTATTGCTCACTAAATTAAGCCAATGCACTTATAGTTAGGAAAACTAAAATAGTATAGAGAATATAAATTATACTTCGTACTTTTTAATAATGAACTGTCTAATAAAAATATATTATCATTATCAACTCAGTATTCCACATAGTTAGGTTAAAGGGCCTACCAATTTACCATTTCTTAATTAATCACATTATTATCTTATGTTCATTACTTTCCACTTTATTAACCTGTAATTTCTTTCTCATACTTCCCACGCGTTATATTGATACATTCTATTTTAAATACACTATATTTCCATTTCAAACAAGACTGAATTGTTCCATAATACTTGCTACTAATAGTGATATTTTCCCACACAGCGTGTCACACTCGACAGTATCTACTAAAAGTATATCAATAAGCATGTACTAGTAGAATCATATTTGTCTTAGTATAAAATATTAACCATGTCTTTGTCAAAGGTGAATTGCCAAAAAATGGAAAATAATTAGTAGTAACGAAATTAATCATATCATAAGAGAACAAAAAAGGAAGCAAAATGCAAGTTGCTAACATAAAAAAAGAAAAAAAGAAGGAATCCCACAATCCCACTAGCTAAAATAGAGGGATAAGTACGCTATCACATTCCCACGATAAAACACTTGAAGAAAAAGGGGGCCCGTTAAGGTGTGCGTGTGAAAAAAGGCCCATTTAACGGCCCTAAATTACTTACCACTTTTAATCCGTCCGATTAATTCTCTATCTAAGGCGGCTCACCTTACTTCCCGGATTCCACGAATCAAGACTTGCTTTCCCATTTACCAACCATTGTTTGACACGTGCACTTTCACATATTCCAACAAGTCGGCCGCCCTTGACCCACCATTATTATGAAGTATTTGATTAACTCTATAAATAAATTTCAATACAATCTAGATTACCATTAAAAGTCCGATTATGATATTTACAACTCTGAAAATAAAATTATAAATTCATTTTAATAGAAATGATTTATGTTTGTGAATTAAAATGACGCTTTAAAATTTTAAAGTGATCAATCGTAATAGATAACTTTACATTAAGAAAACTAACAGGTAACTTCTGAAACATATGGACAACACTATGCTATTTACCATAACCCCATACGGGCCCATTGGTATGCAAAAAGTTAATTACCTATAAGTAATTCTTCGAATTAAATAAAAAACTAATTATTTTACAAATAGTAAAAAAAAACGTTTTATTAGGAAAGAAGTATCTAATAAACTATAGATAGAAGATTTGATATTTACCATAACCCCATGTATATACAAGCCTTCATGTTACATTACATAAATGTAGGTAACTAATAAGTACATTTTCCCATCATTTAAAGAAGCCAAAGCAAACAAAAATATGTACATTTCTTCCTTTCTTCCACCAAAAGAACACAAAAAAGATATTAGAAAAAACATAATATTTGCAATACCTATAGTTTTAAGTACATTTTCCCAAACTTTTATTACCACTAACTTTTTCTTGCCAACACAAGTTTTTGACTTCTTTTTTTTTTTCTTATTTGCATTTCTAACCATATATTTTCAACTTTCTATTGCATCATTTCATACCTATATACATATGGAAGATGACATTAGATCACCTAACACTGGCTTTTATGTTTGGGGCCAAAAAGCACTAGAGTTAGGAATGTGGACGGCCATGACAAAACTAGTTTTATAATATAAAATAAAAAAAAGGTGTTTAGAGCAATTATCTTAGTGACTAAGGACTTCAATAGCTAATTTCAATATTGTATGACTCCACCAAAAGGGGCTCTATGTGGAGTGCCCTTTCTTCTCTTGGTTGGCCTATTATTAGTTGATGTTGGAGGGGGTGTTGATGGACTAAAACTTTGCATCTCCTTATCATTCCTTCCGTGGTGGTGATGGTGGTGGTGTTGGCTTGTTGTGGTGGTTGTGCTGGTTGAGCTATACGAGTCCTCAGAATCCGAACCATCCAAACCCCGCTTCATTTTCTTCTTTTTGCTAAAATTCTTTGATGTCCCAACAATCTGAAAGACAATACATTCCACAATCAAAACCCACATTTAAATTTAAATGCAATTACTCTTCTAGTCTTCCATAGCTCTTACATAGCTACAATAAACCTCAAACATTCTCACATTAATATATCTAATGACCGATCATAGTAAAAATATATATCTCGGTAAGATTACTAAAACATGCCCAATATAGCAATCTTAATAGAACAGAAAAAATACTACATTATAAATTATATATTATATTTTCATTTATTTTTAGAGAAGAAAATTCCAATGCAAAGAATGGAAATTTTCAAAAAATTGAATTGGTCCATTCTTTAATTATTACCCATTTCAAATCAGGTAGATATTCTACCAAGAAATCAATCAAATCCACAATGACACACTACTAATAACAAAAATTAATTGCACATGACACCAATTATTTGATCAATTAACCAATGTGATTAAATCAATCAAGATACTATGATCATATCACATCCAAAAAATTATCAAAAAAAAATTAAATGAACCCACATTGAATTAATTATCACCCATATGATCACATTATTTATATATTTAAATCATACGATGCAAATTAAAATCGAAAAATTAAGATAGGTAGTATATGATTGATTACCTTACAACCAAGAGAGCAAAAACGGAAGGAATCAAGAAGGCTGCGTTCACAAACTTCACAAGTGTTGGTGACACCTTTACCGGGCCTGGGCTGAGGCCTTTCATTAAGGAAAACAACCCTAGCACTATTGATTATATAGGTCTGTACTCCACTTATATCAAGCACTTTCTGAATTTCAGATACCCTTATCACATCATGGTATGATGATCTACGAATCTGTCAAAAAAAAAATAAAAAAAATTATTAATGGAAGAGAAAATGTAGGAGAAATTTTAGTCATTTGGGTTTTTTTTTTTTTACTATAAGTCAACAATGTTTGTTGAGCAAAACAAGTAAATTATGGTTTTTAATGGAATTAATGTTTGTTGAGAAGAAAAAGAATGGTTTTTTGAAATTAAACACTAAATTTGAATTTATAAACCAAAACCAATAAAAAAGATATCTTTTTGGAAAAGATTATTGAATTAGAAGTATGTAATTAATGTTGTTCTTAGAATGTTGAAAATAGATACAAATAGTGGTAGATTACTTAACAAAAGATAGGTTGATTTGGGGAAATGGAATGAAAATACTTAATTAGCACAGGAATTAACAGAACCCCATTAAAGTATATTGAAAACCACAAATACCCATTAATTTAAAACAAGAAAAATCAAAACTTTTGGATTCTTCCATTAATGTAAATAAAAACCCACAATGTAAAAATAAAAATACAGAGTATTAAATTACCCAAATTGAAAATCTTGAAGTTTTTTCAATGTAAATTATACCTGAATAGCCCGATGTTCTTGGTGATGAGCAAGACAAAGAGAGCAAAGAGCACCATTCATACAGTCCAAACAGTACATATTACATTCACTTTTATGAGAATCGGCATGAATTTCACATTGAACAAAGAATTTCTCACGAAGCAAAGGTTTCAACCATGGCGGCCAGCGAGTAAAGTCTTCATCATCAGGTCCACCAGCACCCTAATAAATAAAAACACAAAATAAGAAAATAAACCCACATTTATAATGGGAAATCAAAAAATAAGAAAATTAAACAAATGGGTAATTGAAAAAATGAAAGAAATTATACCATGATTCGACGATTATTGGGTTTGATTTTACGAATGGAGGATTCTTGATTAACAATAGCCATGAAAAAAGAGGGAAAAACAGAGTAAAACAGAGTAGAACAGAGAGTGGAGGCGGTTTGTTTGGGAGAGAATAGAGAAGAAGAAGGAAGAGAAGAGAGGGTTTTAATTATAATGAGAGAAGGAGAAGGTGGTAGATGGCGTAGGATTAAGTTTTTATATAATAAAAATAAAATAAATAAATAAATAAAGGAAAGGAAGAGTCGTGCTTATCCTTTCTTTTCGACTAAAACCCTAAGCTTCGGATCCAAACCTATTATTTTTATTTAAGTTTCCAAAAATTTATAAAAGATAATTAAGGGTGTATATTTGAGATTTTTTTAATAAGGGAATAAATTGTTTTAAGGAAATAAAAAAAAAGATACGTTTTGTGCAAGGAAGTCATGAAGTAAACCAAGTTTTCTATTATCTTTGTCTTGACTCTATTTATGAATGAGTTATCACTATTCATTCATTCTCTTGTTTGATGGTTTGTTTTATATTGAAAATCTAAATATTTTATGAATAATTGACATTGATCATTTAAGTCTTTACTGATCTGATGTGAATAATTTTACTTTTGGATTATTTTTTAATAATTCAACTTTTGTGATAAATTTGTCAGCAACATACCATATTACTAATAATAGGTAGTAATAAAAATTTATAGCAAACTAAGGGCATATGTTGGATTATTTGAAAATTATTTAAAAGAGGGATTATTCACAGTAGATTAGCAAATGATGGATTATTAATGCCGATTTTTCAATAGTTTATTATCTATGTAAAAGTATTTTTTTATAAATATATAATTAGAATTTTTTATGTTTTAGCTCTTAACTAACAAATCAAATTGGCTACTTGAAAACTTATTTTAGAGGCTATGATGATATGATTATATGATGAAAATATCTTTAAAAATATCAAATTTTAATCTAATAAGTGTCACTATCTATAGCTCGTAATATATTTAAAATTACATTTAATACAAATTATAAGATTTTAAATCCTTATATTTTAGGGTACCATTTTAGAGCAAGAATATCTATTGAATTAAATTTTGGATGAAATTTATTCTAAAACATTTCCATGTTACATTGTACTTCCAATTTTGAACACTTAAAGTTTTGAAATTCGCATTTCCAATTTTGAAATTCACATTTGTTCGATTTTTAAAGTTTTGTCACTCATAATAATAATCTGAGATAGGAGAACGCAAAATAATACAAACTAATGCATATTTAATAAGAATTATGTAACTAATACTCCTATTATTATTTTTTTGTTATAGTGAGAATTTTTTTGAATTTATTAGTGTGTTTATAGGCAAGAAGACAACTAAAATGAGGAAATGAGGCCCACAATTTTGTCTAATTGATTATGTTTCTAGGAGAGATTAGTAAACATACAAAAGTACTCAATAAGTGTATTAGGCTTTGTATTTCCTTGCTGGTTTGTTGTGTGATGTTCTTGATAATTAATAATATTGCATTTGATTTATTTAATTTTATAAATTAAATAATATACATTTTTATGTTATTACTATAATTGAGTCTAATTATTGAGTCAATAGTTATGAACCATTCATTTAGGTAGAGTTAGGTTTTCATAATGGAATCTTTCATTATATATTTATTTATTAATGATAATGAGTTACTTTCACTTGATTTTGTGGATATGGCCTTTGATGTATTCTACTTATATCATTCAATATTGGAATCAGAATTTAATCCTTCATCTTCAAGAAACAAAAAGTCTTTATTATTTCAATTTATTATATATTTATTCTTAATTATTGATGGTACTTGCTTGTATAATCTATGGTCTATCAATACATTATTTCTTATTTACCAAACTATAGTAATAAAGTCAACCATACCAATTTTTAGGAGAGCGCACATATTTGATCTTTTTCAACTAATTAAGTAAATATTTGTGTTTATTTTAATCAGAAATAGGAGTAAATTAATTCTATTTATAGGCGGTAAAAATTAAAACTTTTTATCATAAAAGTAAAAGAGAGAATCTTTAAGCTTTAAACAAAGGCAAGATTCTCAAATTTTTGCTAAATTAAGTTACACATTAGATTAACTTATGCTTTTGTAAAATAATGTCATTTTGTAAAATGTGTATAACTTTCCACCAAATACAATATACTTCTACTATCCAAAACTAGACCAACATAAATTTGACAAAAATTAAGTTAGCCACTTAATTACGGTCCCTAGCTTGGAAAATATTGGTTAAATGTGTGCTAAAACATTTTTCAATGCGCTTCAATTTTAAAGGACAATCACTTAATTTTTTTATTATATTATACACTAAAAGAGGGTAAGGTTTAGTTGGTGTAAAAGTATTCAATTAAATAATGGTTCATAACCAGCGATTTTGAGCTGTTATCGAAAAATGACTCAACCCAAAAAAATCGAAAAATTCGGGAAAAAATTTTAAAGTCGACAAACCCTGATTTGACCTGAACTATTCTCAAACCCGACATGAGTTGACCCAATATTGATCCAATCGAATATAATTCGACTCGTAACCTGTTTGACCAACCATTTTAACAGGTCTAACTGTTCTGTAATGAGTTTACTAGTTATATATTTGCATGAATAAGTATAAATGATACTTCCTCCGTTCTTATTTAGTTGCTACCGTTGCATGGGCACAAATATTAAGGAGTAACTATGCAATGATGAGCAATAGGTGAAAAGTTGCTTTTTGGAATTTTTTAATATTATTTGTTGAAAAATGAAAAAGAAAAATAGAAGTAATTAGATATAGAGTAGGATAAAAGTAGGAGTAGGTATAACTTTAAATGATTGGTTTGTTACCAAATAAGGAAATGTAGCAAGTAATAAGAAATTTCCCAAAATGGAATATGTAGCAAGTATTATGGTACGGAGGAAGTATATAACACTAATTAGATTGCGCTGGTCGCGTGTGCAAAGCCATTGCATTCAAAATTTGTTCTTCAGATAAGTATACTTTAAAGTCTAGAATTTAAAGCATTCAAAAATTAACGACACATATCGTTTACGATTACAAAAATATATTGTTCAATATTAAAAAAACTATCACTTTTTCTGATGATAGCACAATTTATTTATTTATTTTGAAGAAGTGATAGCACAATTTATAAGACATGAAGAAAACTGGCAAGCTTTTTCTGAGCCTTGTTTTGTTTTCTTTTAGTTTATGATGTAATTGTTCTTTTTCTAAATGCCAAAAAACTAATCGAATGAAAATAAGCTTAAAAATGTTTCATGTACCTCAACTTGTTTGTTTAAACTATGTTATACGAAAATGTACGTTTCATGTACCTCAACATGTTTGTTTAAACTATGTTATACATCAAGTTTAACTTTCTACATAATTCATTTAAATTAATTTGTTGGCCATTTGCCAAATACTTTATATAGGTGATGTTTGGATAAATAACAATAAATCGGGTTTAATTTCTCACATATATTTATTTGGTTTGAACTTATGTGCAAGTCATTCACTGAGAAAGATATATATGTTGAATTTGACGCTAAACTTTTCAGGTACATAATGGATTTTAGAAAGACATAACGTCCATAATTAATTGTACAAGCAGGTACATATTCCTACACTCCCTCGAACAAAAATTTAGTAGTACCATTTGCTTGGGCACACTTGTCGAGGTAATATTTTGACTCATAATATCTCTAGTTATGCTTAAATAAAAATTATGAAAAGTTGATAAGAATAATCCTTGCATTGAGACGAATCAAACTAGATCTCACATGACTATGTTTTAACTTATAGATTAAGAATAAAATAAAAATTAAACAGAATTGATGAATAGTATAAAAAACCAAATGAGACAACTAAATTGATTCGAAAAGAGTAGTATATATAATACATTCTTCCTACTCTTGTCAGACACCATGATATATTAATCTCATTAAGACGGTTTTTAAAATAAAAAATTAACATCCTCATAATTTGTATTTAGTTGAGTTTATGTTCATCTAATTTTCAAAAATTGCATTTACAAGTGAAAATAAACCCACTTTTAACAAGACACAATAATTTCTCAATAATGTTATGTTACATTCAAAACTTGCAAACTTTAAAAAAAAATACGTATGTTGAAAGATAATAATATTCTCTCTACCGGAATAAGTTGTCTTCATTACTTAATAACACAATTCAAGGGTTGACCAATAAAAAAACAATTACTTATAATATTTTACTTGAATAATTTAAGCATACGACACCTGAAAAATTAGGTTGAAACATCATAAGAATGGTCTAATCCAACTAAGAGAGATACCAAATCCAACAATATGTCCAAACCAATCCATTTCTTATAGATATTAAAAAATATACAAGTGCCAAAACTAGCCTCTATTTGCTATAAGTAGTAGGATTTTCTAAGCTCTAAGCATGTTTATTGCTTTAATTTTTGTTTATTTGCCTTTATTTTGTAATTTTGGTAATGTTTACTCTCCCTATCCTTGGAGAAAAAATGGATATAATAAATTTACATATTCTTGTATGAGACAGTCTCGTCGTGAGACGTGGATCTCATAAATAAGTTAAATAGTTCAATAATATAAATTATTAGTATATGAAATTCTAGCTTTGAGTTCATATTACCGAAAGACGGTCTCTCACCAGAATATCTCTTGTAAATAAGGTTGTAATCTTGATTGATTAATGACAATTTTACATTTAGTTTTCATATATTTGTTTTAGTTTATTGGCTAAAGCTAACGGACACCCTAGAGTCTTCGTTAACGAATCATGTGTGATCGAGCACTTACATTAAACTACTAAATTCTAAAAACTAACGTCTTTTTTATTAAAGGGTTCTGTATAATCGAGCACTTAAAATATAATTCTTAAATCAACTACAAGACTAGTAGTGAAGTTAAATTAATATGAAAGATGGGCAAACTATTTGTTTTAAAGCATTAAGGAGGTTGCTAGGGTCATTGATTCTACAAACACTAATACAATTCCAAAAGCAGAAAATTAAACGAAATTGCGAGGTAGTGGAAATTAAATTTACTAGTTGTGAAGTTAAATTACCTTGAAAGAATGGACATACTTTTTGAATTGACTATGCAACTTGATAAATGTCACGTGCAAAACATGGTAATTTTTTTCAGTTAATTTGCTAATGATATATGCCTAATATTTTTTTTATAGTGTGACATTATTGTTAGCATGTCACAAAGATGGAAAAAGTACTCAACTTGAACTTGCCATGGAATTTCTAGAGCAGTGACACAAAATCCCAATTCCGGATTTTATATATTTGCAGGTCCCTATCTTTAAAGACCCCTCTTGAGCCGAAGGACTCTTTTGACCGCCCTCTCCTTAAATTATGGGTATGAGATGCCGTCGACCTTCCTTCCCCAGACCCTGAACACAGATTTATCTATGTGCGGGAACAATGAGTATGATGATGATGATGATGATGATGTGTGACACAAAATAACAATAAAAGTTTAAAGAAAGAGTGTCAATTATGACAAAAAAAAAGTACGACAAATTTGATGGGAAAAATTAAAATGAAAAGTAGGCAAATTTTGTGGATATAAAGGGTATATATAAATAAAATAACCAAAATAAAATAAAATAAAATTATAGGACAGACTAAAACTAAAAATATGGCGGGTTTATTGATCTCTAGGATAAGACATAGTGGGAGAATAATCATATTTTGGCACTCCATAAAAATCCATATTTTCATCCTTTTGTAAAAGATGATTTATGACAAGATGGGAGCCCATTTTAAGGACGTGGTGCTTGGAAATTGCACGAAATTTATACTCGAAAGAAGAATTAAATCATGTAATAGGTATGGGTATATATAAATTAAACATAAGTGTGTTTTAACTATTAACTACTTTTAATAATTAATGTTAGTTTAATTAGTCTCCATATATATAATTCCTACCTTAAGATTAACATGTCACAAATTCAAATTTTATCATAAGATCTAATTAATCAAAAATTGAAAAAATGTTCTTTATCTCATTCATATAAATTATCTTTATTAATGTTATAAATTGAATTTGTAAAGTTAAATGGAATCTAGAACGTATATAATTTTTAAATAGACTTCACCATTTCATTAATAAAAAGTACTTTCTTATAGTAATACATGCACTAATACAACGTCTAATAATGTAGTTATAATTAGGTCGATGTTAAAATTAAAAATCCAAACCATTTAGGTAATGAATTAGATTAATTATTTGATTAAAAGTCCTATTCATATTAAATTAATTAACACACTTTTATGACACAAGAATAATAATCGAATTAATTAAATGCGTATTCGACCGATCCAACATTATCATCATGTGACTCGAATTGCCGTGGGTGTATGTTGATGTCATTATGGAAAATTGACGTACGGATCGTAGTGCGAATGGGCTAATTGTGATCTCATCCTCATAATCTTTCCATTCTTAATCCTTTTGCCTCCATCTCCAATTCCATTCCAAAATATTTTTTTTTGAAAGACTCCAATTCCAAAGTATATACCTAATGAAAATAATATTCATACAGTCATTAATTCTGTATAAAAGTTTTTAATTAAATAATTTGCACTCTTTAACATATTTTTAATATATAAAGTTTAATTTTAAATTATTTTAAAAATTATATTGTGTAACACTAATTTTTTATTATTGAGACAATTTTATAGTCATCATCATCATCATACTCACAATTGCAAGTAAGTAAAAGAAACTTTTCTTGTTTTCCTCGAGTTGGAGGACTCTTTGACCGCGCAGGGCCGGCCCTAAGGGTGGGCAAGAGGAGCCATCGCCCAGGGCCTCATGTCAAAAACGCAAAATTAATGGTTGTAAAAGGTCTATGTAAGCTATAAATTGCAAAGGAAAAAGGCCCTAATATACTATTTCGCCCAGGGCTCCCAAATATCTAGGGTCGGCCCTGTGGCCGCGCTCTGCTTTCTGGGTATGAGTTATTGCCGTTCTTTCTTCTAATAATGTAAACATTAAATTGTACCTTTCCACATTAATATGATCAATCATGGAGATGGATCTAAGATATAATAGATGTATAATATTGATATAAATTTGATGTGTGAGGCTACATTTTAGTGACAAGTTTCTCTAAGGCAATAATCTCTATTGCTTGAATGTGAATCACAAGAGTAGTTTATCTGTTAGTGGCGAAAAGAAGTCTTCAAGTTGCGCATAAAGTCATACGATTATGTTTCCTTTCACAATGACACAAATTTGGGTCACACATAGGAGTAACCACTACTCCTACTACTCTTGGTAATACTTCTCGTTCTATATTTCATTTGTTTTTCGCACTTATTTTTTTCGCAAATTTCAATGAAAATTAAACTTAAAAAAATCAAATAATTTTAAAAATGAAATAATTTAAAAATATGACAAGATCATACATTAATATATTTTTGATATATATCGATGAGAAATCATAGTTAAAATTTGAAACTAAAATTCGAAATTCTTATTTGAAAATATATATAAAAAAGAGGGAGTATGATATTGTATACTAACTCTCTTCTAGTCAATTGCATTAATTTTTATTTAAAATTGTTTTATTTATTTTGCATTATTTTAGTATTTAAAAATAGATTCAATCACCTATTTAATTGAGTGTGTTCTGAACTCTGGGTCTATTATTTTCATTTGCAGCTCTTTGATCTCTAACCGTGAATTTCATTGGCTAAAATCTACTTTTGTTTTATGATAAATATATGGTCTGTTGTCTTCTATCTGCCTCAAACTTTAATCAAAGACTTTCAAATAGCGGATTATATTGGATAGGATAATGATGTACAATTCTAAATAATTCAGCAAATGTAGAGTCTTGCCACGGAGTTTTGTGCTGCTCATATTTAAATCTCAAATGGATGAAGTTGTACAGCAGCTACATATTCAAGTCCGTTTGCTATATTCAAATAGAAGTTTTACATTTCTAATGAATTACTTGCCAAATAAAATGTTCTAAACCAAACACTTTAAGCCAATATTAATTAGTATAACAAATTGTATTAAATTTAATTATAAAAGGATCAATAATTTCATATCAAAGGGCTATTAATTGCCATATTGAAGGTGTCATAAAATGTTAACTTAGTTAAACAAATGGCTATTTAGTACCAATTTGTATTGAATGAAAATGTACGTCATAAATATCGGTTTATTCTTTCATATTTATATATGAGGTTTGATTCTCATTATCTATAGGAAAAAACAATTTTTTTCTCTAATATGTATGATTTCTATAGCCTACCACAAGTAAAAAAAAATCATGTCACATATACATGTTAAGTACTCCCTCCAATTCAATTTAGTTGTCCCATTTGGCGTGAATAAAAATATTAAGAAAATGAAGGGAACATCTAAAACAGTAGACACATGTGTAATAATGAATGTTTTTAATATTAAGAATTGAAGAGGACCACTCGAAATAGTAGACTCATGTACAATATAATATTGAGTTTTTTTAATTTTAAGAATATTAAGGAACCACCTATAAATGTAGGTCTTAAAATAGAAATGGGACAAGTAAAATGAACCTATCCAATAAAAATATGGGATAACTAAAAAAATTAGAGGGAATACTTCCTCCGTTACGTTCCATAATACTTGCTACTGAGTGTGACATGTTGTGTGGGAAAATATTACTATTAATAGCAAGTATTATGGAATGGAGTAAGTATTAATTTAAAAAGTGTATGCTGATAATGATATTGCTGGAGAGAATATGAATATGCCTTGTTTTGATTTGACCGGATATGGTATATGTTCTCCGAAAGAAATAAAGAATATGTCAGTCTTAGCTTACTTGGTAAACTGTAATATAACCGGAGTCTTGTGATTGCGATTTGAGCCTATTAATTTTGGTATATCAATAACAATTAACAGACATTCAAATATTCTTCAATGGGAATTAGGGATACTACCATACATATAGCGAGTTCTAAGCTAGTTATGGCACCCCCATGGTGTCAATGTCATCTTGTTTTTTATGTTTTCTCGGGCCAGAAATAATTTAAATTCGCGTCTTCTTAAATTATAGTTTGAGTTATTCATTGAATTGAGTAATTTAAATTAGTAGAATGAATGTTCGGCCTTCTTATGTTAAAACTATGCATTATTCATCCTTGTGTTTTCGTGTCAATATGTTTCATATTAAAGCATTTAACATGACTAATTTACCTTTATAGGTTGTACAAAAAATTTTAAATTAGAGTCTAAACTACTCTAGACACATCAAAAGTCTATATTATCAATCAGTTACTTGTAATTATATGTTGAAATTGATCATATTATTAATATAATATCTATCACTAAATGTAGATGATAAAGAAATTAAAGTATTATGCTTGAATATGAACTGAATTATGCTTTATTAATTATTATGCTTTATACTATTTCCACCAATTTATTTCAACATTTTATAATTTTCAAACGTCTCCTCACTTTACTTTAATATTTTCCAATTACATGTGGTCTCCTTAATTTTTCCACTAAGATTATTATTATTATCATCACCAAATGCTTTTAATGATCCCATATTTTTCTATTTATTTATATATTATAATTTTTGTTAACTTATTAATGCATGTGGATATTTTTTTTTTACAGAATATCAATAAAGAACAAAATGGATATTATTTTTATTATATTTCCTCTATCACATTGAAATTACTTTATTTGAGCTTAGAATTATCTTATAATTAAAATACGCAATATTGCAATTTCAATTTCAGGCAAAATATTTTATTATAGTAAATAAAAATAAAAAACAAAACATAAGTTGTAGATAAGTCAGCTGGATTCTAGGACATGATTGTCTTTTTCTATCACTATTCATTAGTCCCTACCTAAATTTCCATCCCTCATATTCTTCAATATTTCATGAGTCATGACTTTGTGTTCTTATAATAGCACATTCTAGATATTTTCCCCATTCTGTTTTTACCCTCTTAAAAAATATGGTCAGTTTCTTAAAATTGATGCACAATATATATAATATATTTGTGATGGTCCAATCTTATGATGACCACGAGTGCATTCTGCATAAGGCATCAACTTATTTAAAGCAACCAATGGAAAACTCCAACCAACTTTTAATAAACTATCATAATTAACCAAATTAATTAATCTAAAGTTATTGACTAAAGATAGAGCTTACTTCACTAATTTTGGACTAATTATACATTCCACTCATTATAATTGCCCATTAAACATCAAATAATCAAGCATTATATGCTTTGGAATCCTCCCGATTTTTCACCTAATTCTCATTAATTAGTTTTTAATTGAGTACTAATCGTAACTTTCATCATATATTATTCATAAATTTAAAAAAAACGGTCTTATGGTGAGACTATCTCTATTGATGAATTAAATTAGTGTACATTTATAATTTTAAAATGATCATTTATAATTTTAAAGTGATTAATTAAAAAATTAAATTGATTTTATAAACTCATCTCTTAATAATACTGTTTCATACAAGACGAGCTGATTACTGTATCTCAATGCTTTTTAAGGAAAGCATTGGTGAAGTACTCTTTGTGCCTTATGGTGTCCTAGGGGCTAGGAGGTATCACTTTGTATTAGTAGTAGATGAATGTGCTAGCACTTACGAAAAATTAATTAATGTTAAGAGTGTAAGATTTGCTTAACATGAAAAGTTTTTTTAAGATACAGAAAATTATAACGTATTTGTATGCTAAAGTAAATATATTAATTTGGTGAGTAAATTGGTGTACTTTTATAATTATATATAGCAAATTACAAAAGATGAATAATACCATTCCACATGTACAAACTAGTGTTACACTTTCTAAATTGGTGCACTTTTATAATTGTTTCTTCTTACGTTGATAAAATTAGGAGCTCTACATGCAAACTTTGAGAATGGTCATAGTAAAGATATTAATTTAGTGAGTATAACTTTAGTCATTTATAACATTAGCTTAGACTTGAATGTGTTTTAACAAAGATGTGGTAAAATTTAAATATGTGGGATCTTAGGTAAATTTATGCAAAATATTGTAATTACTTTTCGATGGAAACAACAAAGTGAGATCTTATGTAAACTTAAGTAAAATATTTTAATTATTTTTTGATGTATACATGTAATGTGGTCTAAACCTACAAAATACGCACGCCTGATTAATTATGATGAGGTTTCTCTCACAAAGCTCTTATGATGTTCATAATGAGCTAAGAGAGGAGTTGGATGCTTTGATATTGTTTAACTTAGGACAAGACGTTTCTTTTATAAAATAAATGTACTTATTAGCTGTTTTTAGTCAGTGCATTCTCAATAGTAACGATGAACTTTGTCTATAGCATGAGCTTATTTTATAATTTTACAGCAGAGCATTAAAATGTGATCAACATTACTAAAAAAAATTAATTAAACAAAACTAATCAAAACTAGACTAAAACCATGTTATATATCTTTCACTCTATAATGGGTGGTAGTACTAGAAGAGAGTTAATTAATGACTACCAAATGAGCATCAAAGATCAAAGTCAAACAAAAGAAACTTAGCCCACTTTTACCTACTTTTTCCTCGTGTTTTCTATTTTCTTTTTCACTTTATTTTTCCCATAATTTTGGGTTCTTTCTTTGAAGATGCATGAGTCAATTTTTTATTTTGTCTTTTTTTTTTAAAAAAAAAAAAAAACTTGAAACATACGGTCACGGCACTCCAATTTCGACCCAAGAACAACGAAAGAAAGTGTAAAGAGTGGACGGGTTGACTAACTTATAGCCCAATGGGCCCACCAATTTTTAACCTGCCCATATGATTTATTCGTGTGTAACCAGTGTGGGCTCCATTATAATCACTTCTAAATTTTAGCTTCGGATCTTAGCTTCGGTGCTACAAATTCAGGTATTTGTTTGTCGTTATGCTTCTATATTTGGATATACTCCGTCTATTTCATTAGGGACGTTTCATTTACACTTATCGATCTAATAATTCAATACTTAATACTCCCTTCGAATCATTTTAGATGTCCCATTTGAGTATTCACGGTTATTAAGGGTGTTGTGAGGTCCATTTAAAAGGTAATAATTGGTTATTTTAATTGATTAAATTAATTATAAAGGTGGTAGTTGGGTATTGAGAATTGGAAAAGTGGGGGTATTTAGGCAGAAAGAAGATAGACAAAAAAGGAAATGGGACAATTGATATGATTTAGCCAAATATGAAAAAAGGACATCTAAAATGATTCGGATGGAGTAGCTATAATTGTGTATTATTAAAAATTATAAAACTATATATTACGAATCAAATAATATTTCATTTAATTATTTTTTAATGCATGAATTAAGAATAAAGTACAAATTAAAAGTGGTTAATAAATAGTAAATCAAAAGCAAGTACGACATTTAAAAGAAAAACATGAGTACTTATTTTCCAATGTCTATTAGTGATGAAGCCAGAATATAAAGTAAAACAGGTTGAAAGATCATAGAAGTAATATAGTTATTCAATAATTCTTAGTTTATAAAAAAATCATTATAACTATTACATAGACACAAATTCTTGTGAGAGACGGTCTCTTTGAGACAATCCCTGATTGAGCCAGTCCATTATATATTTTTTAAAAATATTTAAGAATGACGTAAGTTGACATTTAAAATATTATAAGTAGGCCTTTAAAGATAATGTAAGTAGGCATTAAAAGTATGATAAGAATGCATTAATCTTTATAAGATTAGGCTTGAGATCATACTCTCTCAAAGTAACGGTTTTTCAACAGACGAACTGTTACATAAAAAGGAAATTTTAGAAATTGAGGTGGAGCCGTGAGCCCGTGACCGATACCAAAACCCTTTACCTCTTGTAATATTTAAATCGAAGTTCTCTTGAGAGACCGTCGTCATAGCCCGGCCCAATGGCTGACATGACTATTCAGTTACTCATTTAACAAATAGGTTGACCCATATTTACCCCTCTATGCTATTGACGGTCTATAGTAAGAATTTGTGATATTTAAAATTTCACTTTAGAAAAGATCTAATTGTTGTATTGTCTACCAAAATGTACATGTATGTTCTAACTTCTAATCTTATGTTTCTCCAAATTTGTCACCAATTACTTTGCTCATAAATGTAATTTTTAATATGTTACAATAAAAGGCCAGATAAAAAAGCAAATTGTGTAAATAATATTAAAAAAAATAATTGATAAAAGTTAGTAAAAGTGATGAGAATGTTATCATAAAGGAAAATGTATTTAAATTCAACAAATATATACACATGTTTTATTTAAAAAAATGTACATATTTAGTTTAAAGTTATTAGTTACTTATATAGTAAAATAACAACAAGTGGTCACGCATAGTGTATGTGTACAACAAAAAGAAAAAAACTCCATTTTCGTACTTGTAAGAAAGTGTAATAAGAACTTTAATTTATAGTTGGTTAGTAATTATCCATAACCATTTCATTTTCATTGAAAACGACAATTTTAATTGGCGTCTCTAAATAATATCATAAATTAATTTAAATATAGAAGATAGTCGAATATAATCATCTATTATTAGATTGATATTTCCTCACTTTGAAATTATTACTGATAATATCATTGAAGTTATCAATAGTATTATAAAATTAGTAAAAGAGTACATTAATATTTATATTCGTAAATTCAGTGAACCTAAAAGTGGATATATGGGTTTTCAACAACTTTTGAGATGTTGCACAAAGCATATCTATCGTATTCAATTGGAAAAATCTGAATCATGTCATTCATTTTGTTGGGATGATTTATTTTATATCGATGAATTATAAAGACAACAACCAATACTCAACTTAATAAGGGAGGAAACGTCAAAATGGTGATTTAAATGAAAAATGATAAAAAAATTAAGGAAAAATATTACGGCAGTTAGATAAGGCATAAACTAAAAACTAGCATGTTAAAAAATCTTATAAAAGTAAAAATTTAATGCTACCATGTAAAATTTCTCTATTTTTATTTTTTAACATTTATGAATAATAGATAATTTATCAAATAAAATTTATTCTCAATAATTTAGCTGAAAGTTCCCAAAAATCATATTCTTTGGTCCCCAAAAATCTGTACAAATAATTGGTGACTAGTTGATTATTCCCTTAGCAGCTTGTGCATTGTCAAGGCTGATCGCAGAAAACAAGGCTGCAAAACCTAACCACTTTTTCTTTTGATTACATCGAAATGTGAGCTTCTGAAATTATACACTCAAGACTTAAGAAACAAGATATACAAACCACCACCAAACATTATTACTAACATTTTGCCCTATTTTTATAAAAATTTGGCATAAAAAGATTTTTAAAATTGGGCCCAAATGGGTTTAAGTGAAATCGCTGGGCCCAACAGCGATTTACATGCTGGCTTGTGAACTGCTGTGCTGGCCCAACCTGGCAGTTTTTGGGCTGACCTGGAAATCGCTGCAGCCAACAGCGATTTTGCCTGTTAAATTTTTTATTTTTTTTTTGGTTTTTTCTCTACAATATTATATACATACCTTCACTTGCCTAAAATAAAATCAATGTATCAATTTTCATCACACTTTCCATTCAAGCAACGACAAACGTAAACCAATTATATAACGCGATCCATATATATACAATTGTTGCGTACCGTAATGTTATATAATACATATTACATATACACATATATTTACAAATCTATACAATATCATACATAGTCTAAGAATCCGCAGTGGGTGTATCGCCCTCATAAATAGTGTCTAGACTAGGATAAACCAAAGGTGTACCCTCACTATCCGATTCTTGATAAAGCCTAACGTTAGTGGGATGAACCGGCGATACATAAGAACACTCGCCCTGGGACGTTCCGGGAGCTGTCGGACGTACACTGAGTGTATATGGCGATTGATGATCATTTGACGTCCCCTGAGCATTTGCTTGGGTAGAAGAACAAGGAGCATCGTCCTGCGGTAATGGTTGAAGCAAATGCTCATATCCAAGGCCTACCATTACACTATCGCACCTCCTGACTACCTCGTTTGACTGTTCGTGGCATACATGTCGCTGTGACTAACAAGGAAGGATCTATTGGACCAGGATTCTCCATCCTGTTTGTTCAAAGTGTTTACTTTTCATTATGATAATTCAATTCAACATCTACCATTCAATCATTTACTAAATTCATTCAACATCAAGTATGTATCTCGAATAAGCAACGTCAACATTTATTAATTCAACATATATCCCAAGTATTTAACAAAAACAACAATCCATTCATTCAATTAAACATCAATATATATATTTAACAAAAACAACAATCCATTCAATCATTCTATGTTCAATTCAACAACAACAATATATATACTTATATCCTAAGTATCTATGTTCAATTAAACAACAATAATTCAACAAAAACAATACTTCAATTCAACTCATTTACCAAAACAACAATCCATTCATTCAATCTATGTTCAATTCAACAACAATATTTAACAAAAACAACAATCCATTCAATCATTTACCATTCATTCCCAATAATCAACATAAAACGTTCAATTCAACATACTTCAATAATAATAATAATAATATTAATAATAATAATAATAATAATAATAATAATAATAACAACAACAACAATAATAATAACATTAATAAAAAAAATATCCATGTTCATGACCAAAAACCCAAATTAATGAACAATAATAAATTAATAACAATAAAATTCTATAAACTAACCTCAAATAAGCCAAATGAATAAGTAAATCAAGTTCTGCATAATAAAAACACCCACATTATTAAAGAGGATATAAAACCCTAATCATGAACATAATCAAAAAATTAGGAAGGATGAACAAATTTTAATAATTTACATACCTTGAGATTCGAAATTGAGTAACAATGGAGAAGGAAGACTAAAAAAAGACTACAATAAAACAAATTGAAGGTTTCAATGGGGAGGAATACAAGGAGATTAGAGGGAGAGGAAGAAGGAGATTCGAAATTAGGGTTTAATTGAAATGGGGAAATGGGGAAATGAGGAAGATGTAGCCGTGTTTGAAAATCGCTGCAGGCTACAGCGATTTCTCTTGCCAGATCTGGGGCCAGCACAGCAGTCCACATGCCAGCCTGTCTTCATTTGAAAATCGCTGGGCTTGTCAGCGATTTCATTTAACCCATTTGGGCCCAAAATCGCTGCCTTTGACAGCGATTTCATTCCAATCCTAACAAACGCTTACTTTTGGATATAGTTTGATTTAGGTTTTATTTTATTATTTTTTTTAATTCATAATCTTATATACTTCAAATTTTCGAGTCTAGACCTATTGTTTTGGTAGATGCTTGGAAGAGAAAACTGCCCATAACTCCAAGGCCATAACTATGCATCAACAATTTTTTTTTTTCCAAAGAAAACTACAATGACAACCAATTTATTTTCTCTACTCTATTTTTTTAAAAGAAAATGTAGATGGAGTATAGTAAATGAAAAGAATGTAAATTGTATGGATAAAGGTGAAAAATATAAGATTTATAAAAAACAAAAAAAGATTAACAGAAAATAATATGAGTTATTGTCAGAAAATCCATAATTTTAAAAATTGGACAAATAAAATAATATATAATTTCAAATGAATGGCACAAAAGGAGTATCTTTTATGGTTATCAAATAATAATGATAATAAATAATAATTGTTGGCTTACATTGAGAAAAGATTATAGTGTATATACTCACTTGAAATTCTAAGAGCATTGTACAAAAAAAATAATGGACTATATCAGTAATGTGATATCCAACACATTTTTACTCACTTGAAATAGACTTACCTGTAAAAGGCGTTACAGACAAAAACAAATTGGTTTATTGTGTTTCTATTGCCAAGTTCAAATATATCAAAGCCCCCAGGAGTTCGAAATAAACCCTTAAAAATATACTACCTCTAAATCTTTTTAGCTGACTTATTTTTTTATTTGACAAATTCATATTAATTGTCTTATTTTCTTTTTTGTCTATTTTTTTACCTAAATACTCCCACTTTTCCAATTCTCAATACCCAACTATCACTTTTACAATTAATTTAATCAATTAAAATACCCAACTACTACCTTTTTAATGGATGCCACACCACCATTAATAACCGTGAAAACCCAAATGAGACATCTAAAATGATTCGAAGGGAGTATGAAATATACTAATAATAAATATTATTACTTCATCCGTTTTTTTAATGTTCTTTATTTGATTAGTGCTTTTGACACATACTTCCTCCGTTCCAAAATACTCGCTACATTTTGATTCTGTGCACTATAAATATATAGCAAATTACAAAAGATGAATAATACCATTCCACATGTACAAACTAGTGTTACACTTTCTAAATTGGTGTACTTTTATAATTGTTTCTTCTTACGTTGATAAAATTAGGAGCTCTACATGCAAACTTTGAGAATGGTCATAGTAATTAAAGATATTAATTTAGTGAGTAACTTTAGTCATGTATAACATTAGCTTGGACTTGCATGTAGGGATGGCAACGGGTCGGATCTGGGTCGGGTCTAGGTGGACCCGGATCCAGATCCGTTTTCATACACTGGGTCCAGATCCGGATCTGGACCCGCGGGTCTAGTTTTACAGGATCCAGATCCGGGTCCGTGGATACTGCGGATCCAGTACCGGATCCGGGTCCAAAACGGGTCCTTCTTGTTTTTGCCCTTTTTGGTGTATTTTCGAATCGTTTTGAGATTGCGATAATGCTATTCATAGACTAATGATAATAAATACTTAATTACAAAATTACATTGCATTTGCACAATTCCCTACGTCCAAATCAAACCGTTGAAATTTGTAATGCACTAGCAAGGTTGAAGAAACAAAACAACAAAATTCATGCTAATAACTTATCCCATAGACTAAAGTACTAAAATTTACAACACCTTTACTTAAAAAGCCAATAGATGGAGAATCATTCATCTCAACAATAATAATACTTGCTATTTATACTTTTAATTATACTACCATATACTATATTATATAAAAAAAAAACAAAAATAACATAATAATTAATTAAGTTCCTAATTAAAAGCTATAATTAGGCTTAAATAATCTATCCCTTAAAGAAGCAAACCTTGATTTCTTGTTATCATCAGTATTATTATCATCAGAAACATCTAATTCTTTATCATTTCCTTCATTATCTTCATCATCTTGAAAAGCAGGATGACTGAAAATACAGTTTAAAAGCTGAGTTCCTCTTAAAGCATTTGTTAATGGTAAATGTCCTTCTGGTGTGGGTATTTGGGAGGGAGGGAGAGGGACTTTTGAGTTTTGAAATTATTTGGGAGGGTGAGTATTAGTGAGATGAGAGGGAAAGTGAAAATGTTAGAGGGAATCAGGGAAAGTGGGAAAATGTGACAACTTTATTTTGGGAAGTGGGAAGTGGGAAATTAACATATAAGAAGTATTGATTTATATTTAAAAAAAAAACGGGTCCTAAGATCCGCGGATCCGGGTCTGGGTATTTTACTCAGATCCGGATCCGGATCCGTGACTTTGCTACTAGACCCGGACCCGACCCGGATCCGACGGGTCTATTTTTTTTGGCCCCAGATCCGTGAAAACGGGTACGGGTCCGCGGATCCGGGTCGGGTCCAATACCCATTGCCATCCCTACTTGCATGTGTTTTAACAAAGATGTGGTAAAATTCAAAGATGTGGGATCTTGGGTAAATTTATGCAAAATATTCTAATTACTTTTCGATGGAAATAATAAAGTGATATCTTATGTAAAATTAAGTAAAATATTTTAATTCTCTTTTGACGTATACATATAATGTGGTCTAAACCTACAAAATACACACACCTGATTAATTATGATGAGGTTTCTCTCACAAAGCTCTTATGATGCACATAATGAGCTAAGAGAGGAGTTGGATGCTTTGATATTGTTTAACTTAGGACAAGACGTTTCTTTAATAAAATAAATGTACTTATTAGCTGTTTTTAGTCAGCGCATTCTCAATAATGACAATGAACTTTGTCTATAGCATGAGCTTATTTTGTAATTTTACGGCAGAGCATCAAAATCTGATCAACATTACTAAATTAAACTAATTAAACAAAACTAATCAAAACTAGATTAAGAACATGTTATATATCTTTCACTCTATAATGGGTGGTAGTACTAGAAGAGAGTATTAATTATTAATGTTTACCAAATGAGCATCAAAGATCAAAGTCAAACAAAAGAAACTTAGCCCACTTTTACCTACTTTTTCCTCGTGTTTTCTATTTTCTTTTTCACTTTATTTTTCCCATAATTTTGGGTTCTTTCTTTGAAGATGCATGAGTCAATTTTTTATTTTGTCTTTTTTTTTCAAAAAAAAAAAAACTTGAAACATACGGTCACGGCACTCCAATTTCGACCCAAGAACAACGAAAGAAAGTGTAAAGAGTGGACGGGTTGACTAACTTATAGCCCAATGGGCCCACCAATTTTTAACCTGCCCATATGATTTATTCGTGTGTAACCAGTGTGGGCTCCATTATAATCACTTCTAAATTTTAGCTTCGGATCTTAGCTTCGGTGCTACAAATTCAGGTATTTGTTTGTCGTTATGCTTCTATATTTGGATATACTCCGTCTATTTCATTACGGATGTTTCATTTACACATTTATGAATGTAATAATTCAATACTTAATAGTAATAATTGTGTATAATTAAAAATTATAAAGTTATATATTATGAATCAAATAAGATTTTATTTAACTATTTTTTAATATGCATGAATTAAAAATAAAGTATAAATTAGGAGTGATTAATAAATGATAGAATTTAGAAAATGGGCCTGGGCAACCCAAAGAAGGAGGAGAAAAAGTAAACCACTCATAAACCATGATAGAATTTAGAAAATGGGCCTGGGCAACCCAAATAAGGAGAAGAAGAAATAGACCACTCATAAACCCAAAGAAGGTTCACTACTAAAACCAATTGGTAATAGTAGGAGTTACTACTTGAGTATACAAAGTAATGCATACTCTTCTCTTTCTCCAATGTGAGACAACTCACATGTGGGTAATAATGGGCATTTCAACAATGAATAGTAAACTAAAAGCAAATACGACATTTAAAAAAAAAGAGTACTTAATTATTTTCCAATGTCTATTAGTGATGAAGCCAGAATATAAAGTAAAACAGGGTTGAAAGATCATAGAAGAAATATAGTTATTCAATAATTCTAAGTTTATAAAAAAATCATTATAACTATTACATAAACACAAATTCTTGTGAGGGACGGTCTTTTTGTGAGACAATCTCTGATTGGGTCAGCCCATTATATATTTTTTGAAAATATTTTAAGTAGAAATTAAGAATGACGTAGTTGACATTTAAAATATTATAAGTAGTCATTAAGAATATGATAAGTATACATTAATCTTTATTGGATTAGGCTTGAGATATTCTAGAGACGGTCTTTCAACAAAATAATTGTAACATAAAAAGGAAATTTTAGAAATTGAGGCGTGGAGCCGTGACCGATACCAAAACCCTTTACCTCTTGTAATATTTAAAATTTCATTTTAGAAAAGATTTGATTGTTGTATTGTCTACCAAAATGTACATGTATGTTCTAACTTCTAATCTTATGTTTCTCCAAATTTGTCACCAATTACTTTGCTCATAAATTTAATTTTTAATATGTTACAATAAAAGGCCTGATAAAAAAAACAAATTGCGTAAATAATATTAAAAAAAATAATTGATAAAAAGTTAATAAAAGTGATGAGAATGTTATCATAATTAAGGAAAATGTAGTTAAATTCAACAAATATATACACATGTTTTATTTAAAAATGTACATATTTAGTTTAAAGTTATTAGTTACTTATATAGTAAAATAACAACAAGTGGTCACGCATAGTGTATGTGTACAACAAAAAGAAAAAAACTCCATTTTCGTACTTGTAAGAAAGTGTAATAAGAACTTTAATTTATAGTTGGTTAGTAATTATCCATAACAATTTCATTTTCATTGAAAACGACAATTTTAATTGGTGTCTCTGAATAACATTATTATAAATTAATTAATATAGAAGATAGTCGAATATAATCATCTATTATTAGATTGATATTTCTTCCCTTTGAAATTATTACTTATAAAAAGAGTACATTAATATTTGCATTCGTAAATTTCAGTGAACCTAAAAGTGGATATATGGATTTTCAACTACTTTTGAGATGTTGCACAAAGCATATCTATCGTATTCAATTGGAAAAATCTAAATCATGTCATTCATTTTATTGAGATGATTTATTTTATATCGATGAATTATAAACGTTAAATTGGTGATTTAAATGGAATTAATTAAAAAATTAACGAAATATGTTACGGCAATTAGATAAGACATAAAATGAAACCTACCATGTTAAAAAATCTAAGTAAAAATTTGATGTTACTGTGTGAAATTTCTCAATTTTTTATCATTTATGAATAATAGATAATTTATCAAATAAAATTTATTCTCAATAATTTAGCTGAAAGTTCCCAAAAATCATATTCTTTGGTCCCCAAAAATCTGTACAAATAATTGGTGACTAGTTGATTATAGGGATGGCAACGGGTCGGATCTGGGCCGGGTCTAGGTGGACCCGGATCCAGATCCGTTTTCATACACTGGGTCCAGATCCGGATCCGGACCCGCGGGTCTAGTTTTACAGGACCCAGATCCGGGTCCGTGGATACTGCGGATCCAGTACCGGATCCGGGTCCAAAACGGGTCCTGCTTGTTTTTGCCCTTTTTGGTGTATTTTCGAATCGTTTTGAGATTGCGATGATGCTATTCATAGACTAATGATAATAAATACTTAATTACATAATTACATTGCATTTGCACAATTCCCTATGTCCAAATCAAACCGTTGTAATTTGTAATGCACTAGCAAGGTTGAAGAAACAAAACAACAAAATTCATGCTAATAACTTATCCCATAGACTAAAGTACTAAAATTTACAACACCTTTACTTAAAAAGCCAATAGATGGAGAATCATTCATCTCAACAATAATAGTACTTGCTATTTATACTTTTAATTATACTACCATATATACTATATTATATATAAAAAAAAAACAAATATAACATAATAATTAATTAAGTTCCTAATTAAAAGTTATATTTAGGCTTAAATAATCTATCCCTTAAAGAAGCAAACCTTGATTTTTTGTTATCATCAGTATTATTATCATCAGAAACATCTAATTCTTTATCATTTCCTTCTTATTATCTTCATCATCTTGAAATGAATGATTCTCTTAAAGCTGAGTTCCTCTTAAAGCATTTGTCAATGGTAAATGTCCTTCTGGTGTGGGTATTTGGGAGGGAGGGAGAGGGACTTTTGAGTTTTGAAATTATTTGGGAGGGTGGGTATTAGTGAGATGAGAGGGAAAGTGAAAATGTAAGAGGGAATAAGGGAAAGTGGGAAAATGTGACAGACTTTATTTTGGGAAGTGGGAAGTGGGAAATTAACATATAATATTGATTTATATTTTTAAAAAAAACGGGTCCTAAGATCCGCGGGTCCGGGTCTGGGTATTTTACTCAGACCCGGATCCGGATCCGTGACTTTGCTACTAGACCCGGACCCGACCCGGACCCGACGGGTCTATTTTTTTTGGCCCCAGATCCGTGAAAACGGGTACGGGTCCGCGGATCCGGGTCGGGTCCAATACCCATTGCCATCCCTAGTTGATTATTCCCTTAGCAGCTTGTGCATTGTCAAGGCTGATCGCAGAAAACAAGGCTGCAAAACCTAACCACTTTTTCTTTTGATTACATCGAAATGTGAGCTTCTGAAATTATACACTCAAGACTTAAGAAACAAGATATACAAACCACCACCAAACATTATTACTAACATTTTGCCCTATTTTTATAAAAATTTGGCATAAAAAGATTTTTAAAATTGGGAGATCATTAAAGTAAGTTTTTTTAGAATATCAGAAATCAACGTGATAAAATGGTCACAAATTTAAATCTCATTGATCCTCTTGTCTTTTCTAGTAAACTACTTCGATTCCTCCTTTTCATTTTAGTTGCACCATTGGATTTGACACAATATTTAAGGGTTGTCAAATCAATATGGTATAAATAAGAATAATGTATGATTGATGGTGAAATTGGTGATATGTGGGATAAAAATAAAAAAATTATTATTAGTAGATTGTGGGGTGGATTTGACACAATATTAAAGGTAATTAGGAAAGATATTTTGATTAGTTAGACTTGATGGGTACCAAAATGACACTACTTTCATTTAATTAGTCAACACATTACACATTAGTGTCATTGGTTTTGGTATCTTAATTAACAACAAAGAGATACTTTATGAATTATTGTATTACTATGGTCTAGTATGTCTTCATATTATTATTTGCCTTTCCCTTTATATACTTTCATATTTCTTTATTTCTTTCTTTTTGGTGGGGTGGATAATAAGATGCATCAACTCATCAAGTAGTAAGGACATGTTATGGGTTAAAGTGAGCAAGAATGATTAACATATTATAGCCAAAATTTCATCTTACATGTGAACAAGGTAGTAATCCCATACTTGCATAGAGATCACCAAATATATTATATTTTTCTCCACAATTTATCATTTCAGACAATTTAATTATAAGACAGTTTTAAATTTGATTAATTAATCCAGCTAAATTACTTAAAACAATGACTTTGAGTAAAATACTCAGTTAATGAGTTTAGATTTGAATCTATTTCATAATGAGACGATCTCATAAAAGAGTTTCTCCATTTATTAGAAGAATCTAGAGTTTGGGACGAGTAAAGTCAAGCTTCAATTTAACTCAATTGTATTTTAAGATGAGTTACCTACCATAAATAACATCTTGTATGGACTTAATTCACGTTATTTTAGTGCGTACTAAAATGGACTTAATTCAGGTTCTTAGAAAGTTTTGTACATGTTGTAAATCTCTTATGGGTATAAATCATTCAAGTTAGAAGTGATGGAAAACTTGTAAGCGAAAGTAAGAATATGATGATTAATTATTTAATTAGTCAATATAAATACTTATCATGCATGCCATTAAGTATTCGATTAAGTTATGTCGGTCTAAATCATGACCGTTGATCTAAATTAATCCAACACTATGTCTAATATTAGAAAGCCATCATTAGTATTCTTGATGGGAAATGAGTTTTCGTGCAACATGTGATTTTATTAGAAGTACTCATTAACTACTTTTAATCATATTTTAGTCCACTTGTATAAATTAATTAAATTTCTATATTAAAAAGATTATCATCGTTCTCGTATTTTAAATTGGATGTGTTGGAAATAATAAAAATATTTAGAGAATAATTAGTAAAATTTAAACAATATTTAGAGAATAATTAGTAGAATTCTTTGATTAATTTTATTCTAGAATAATATTTTAAGTATTTAGAAAATTAAGATATTGGTAATATTTAGTTTCCTTATTTTATGGCATATCTTTTGTACTTAAAGAGGCATTTACTCTGATTGAAGACCAAGAATGAAAACGGAATGATTGATTCTTAAACCTAAACCAAATTATTATACTTTGTTATTAATTTTATCAGGACGATGTCAGCGTGACAACTGACAATTGATATACTCCCTTTGTCTCACACAATTGCAACAATTTCATTTCAATGCATCTCATAATTAATTTAATAAAATTTTATTTTTTTTATGATTTATAATTTTTTTCTTTAATACTTGTTGGATGAAAACATCAATAACAACGATCCTTCAATAAGGGTTAAAAAAACAAGAGAAAATAATTCTGAGTAGGACGAGAAAAAGCACTAAAACATCAATATATATCTCGATTTAAATTGAGATATAGTGAAATGAGGCAACATTAGGGCCGTTCCTGACCATAGGCAAAGTAGGCATTTGCCTAGGGCCCAGAGTTGGAAGGGGCCTTAAAAATTAGAAAATGTTAGTTAATGGAAGTACACACTTCAAAATTTGTAATTTATGAGTAGTTCTTTTATCATTTAAAAATTATATAATACATCTATATTTTTAATGCTAATTATAATATATAGGATCTATCTTTATTATTTTTCCAAATACCCATTTAAATTCAGAATCGATCCTTCAAAGAGGGCCCACTTCTTTCAGCTTGCCTAGGGCCCATACAATGCCAGGAACGGCACTGTGCAACAACTTACAAGTGAGTGAACTTAATAGTGTTTGGTTGAGAATATTAGCATATTCTGGGACATCAATCATTAACTTAAACTTTTAGTTGAGTTAGTTTCTTAACATGGTATCAAAAGCTAACGCGACAAGAAGTCACGGGTTCGAATCTCAACCACCCCTTAATATTTAAAGTGGAATATTCAGCATCAATGTACATCCACGCTTTTAGCCTAACGGACTCTCATATGAGAGGGCATGTTAGAATATTAATATATCCTGGAGTTGCAACCATCAGTATAAAATTATGGTTGACTTTACAAAACTCAATGTTCTTCAATCTAGTGCACCTAACGCTATATTGAAGTTCTCTAGAAAAAGTTTGAGTTTTCATAGTAGTGGGCCGAACCTTCATACTTACTTAAATAGTCCAACAAGTGTTTCTCACTAACACTGCTATTATACAAAATCTTGTATGCAACGGTTGCATGGGTGCAATCACTTATAAATGAGCCAAATATCCATGGCCCAATTTTATTTTTAATATTTTTACACAAAATTCAAGACTTAAAAATCACATTTAAAACTTACACGGCCAACGGGCCAAATCTAAAACCTAAATACCAATTTTAAGACTTAGGTTCATTTTGTTTTAATTCTTAAATTTGTTATATAATTTTTACAAAAATTTTTGATTCCAAAACTTAAAAAACCAATTTCAATGTTATCTTGTATATGTCTTTCAAGTCTCGAATTTGGATTAACAAAATTATATATAAAAAAGGAATTTTTAAAAATATTGGCTGGCCTATGTTAAGTTGAATGTATGAAATTGGACATTTAAGTACTGAAATTGGTATTTTAAGTTTTGAAATAGCCATTTTAATTTCAAAGCTTGACCTTGGTTGATTTAACAAAACTTATTGGGCTGGGCAATTGAGATAGGTTGTATATGTGCGGCGGTTGCACAGGAGATTTACTGTTTAGAAAATAAACCTCAACAAAATAGATAAGGCTTTGGATGTCATGCCCAAAATATTACTTCAAATAACATTAGTTACCTCATGGCTGAAAGATATTTTCTTGCGACAAAAACATGCGAAACGATTTTTTTTTTTTTTTTTTTTGTTAAAAATAACAAATTTTTAATATTTTAGTATGAATTAAGTTGAACCAATTAAAATCGCCCCTAGTTTAGACAGAGTTCTCAGATTCTTAAAAAAAAAAATTTGGCGACGGGTTTTTCTGGATCGTATGGATTCGGGGTGTTGGTAGTAAATTGAGGCTAATTTATTTGTGAGTCATAATTGAGAACACTTTCTAGAAGTTTAAGAACCCAACTTTCCTGGAGGCCCAGTAGACCACTACAACGGACTACTCATCACTAAAATTCGATCATAAATTTTTGTGAGAGACGATCTCTTTGAGAGACCATGTTTAATTGGGTTGACCTGTTAGGAAAAATGTAAAGTAAATGTAGGAAATGTAAAGTAAATTTTATCAATTATTATTTAATATAAAAATCCATTAAATTGAACAATTAAAAGAGGACTAATTTTCTATTAAGACCGTCTCATCGTGAGACGGCTTAATATAGGTTGGCCCAAATACTAAAAGTTTTGGTTATTGTTTCAATTTCATTAATTTTGTCTCTAAAATTACAACAGTTTAATGTTTTGGGTTGTTTATTGGGCCCATCTCACAGTGAGACGATCTTATAAAAGAGACGGTTACCGTTATTTTGCTATGTTTCTAATTTGTTGTCGTCCTACAATCAATTATTCAATTACTAATTTCATTTATAAACTCGCTCTCTATTTTTGTCAAATTAAAAAAAATTCAATTGATTTGTTATTTTATTCATTCACTACTTATTAATGAAATAAACTTTTTAGAATTTACAATTTGTTTTATGAGACGATCTCTTCAAGAGACACACATCATTTATGGGTTAAATTGTCCATCATATACATATTATGAGAATATAAACTCATTGTTTTGAGATCGACTTATTGAGAGACGATCCCTAACAAGAGTAGCTCATCATCATCATCATCATACCCAATATCCCGCTCTGGACAAGGTCTGGGTGAGGTAAGGTAACAAACAATTGATATCAAAATAATTATGAATCAAAAAATAAAATTTTTAGGTACAAAAGTGTATTTCTATTTAATTTAATTAGACTGTAGTCTAATTTTATAAACTATGAATTGAAAATGCCTATTAAATTACGCGAAGACAAATAGACAATCCATATCCTTATATAGCCCATTAAAACAACAAACTTTTGTGTACTAATATAGAGGATAAGCCTAGAAAGTAGTACATTCATAAAGCCCATTAATGTAGAGTCTACTCTAGACCTATTGTTTTGGTAGATGCTTGGAAGAGAAAACTGCCCATAACTCCATAAGGCCATAACTATGCATCAACAATTTTTTTTTCCAAAGAAAACTACAATGACAACCAATATTATTTTCTCTACTCTAAAAAAAATATTTTTTTAAAAGAAAATGTAGATGGGGTATTTAGTAGTAAATGAAAAGAATGTAAATTGTATGGATAAAGGTGAAAAATATAAAATTTATAAAACATAAAAAAGATTAACAGAAGATAATATGAGTTATTGTCAGAAAATCCATAATTTTAAAAAATATAAAATTATATATAATTTCAAATGAATGGCATAAAAGGAGTATCTTTTACGGTTATCAAATGATAATGATAATAAATAATAATTGTTGGCTTACATTGAGAAAAGATTATAGTGTATATTTGAGCCACCAAAATCCTACAATATATTTGAATACTTTAGGTTTATTAATTTGATATATTTACTTACAAAAAGTTTTTAAGTTGAGGTTAAATTTAATCTCTCATCTTATTTCATCCATTTCAATGATTTTAAGTTATTCATATAAATCAAACAACAAATAAAAATAAAAATTCATGCAAAAAATTCTAAGAACATTGTACAAAAAGAAAGATAATGGACTAATTCAGTAGTATCTAATATATTTTTTTACTCACTTATATATACATAAGTATATAATCTGACTGATACAAATTATGGAAATATAAATTTTTATTTAACAATTGTGTTACTAGAAGATAATCTCTTAAACAATTTTTTTTTTTTTGAAAAATCTCTTAAACAATTAGGTTCATTGCGTTTCTATTGCAAAGTTCAAACATATCAAAGCCCCCACGAGTGCCAAATAAATCCTTAAAAAAAAATCAAAAACAATTTTTTTTCACAAGACAACCTCAATGTATAATATACTTCATACATAGATGAAATATACTAACAATACACATTATTACTTCCTCCGTTTTTTAATATTCTTATCATTTGAAACATTATCAAAATAAGAAAGAAATTTGATTAATATTTTTGACACATTTTAAAAGTATAAATATGTCTGTTAAATTTGACTTAATATATAAGAAGTACTTTTTATCATGTATTTTTTATAACTTTTCTTTATGTGTATTCAGAAAGATTAAAACTTAAAATTTATATTTTAAAAAATGTACAAAAATATACGAAAGAAAAAAAAAAGAGTAAAAGTGGTATATAGATTTAATATTGTAATGTCCTAAAGAGTAGCTTTAAATAAAAAGGAAAAAAAACTTCCGGTTCCCCCTTCCCAATAACGCCGCCGTTTCATCTTACTTAACTCAACATCCTTAACTATAGTCAACCCTCCCTATATATACCCCTTCTTTCACCCATCTCACACTTTATTATTACTAACACCAAAATCACTCGCCAAAAAAGCTCAATCTCATTATCTCCATAAACAAAAATGGCATTTTACGCAGATGAAGATGAAATATGGAAATGTACACAACATCCTTCTAAACGTCGTCGTACGGGAGTTTGTCCTCTTTGTCTAAAACAACGCTTATCTGAACTCTGTCCAGAATGTGCTAACGTACGCCCTTGCTCATGTTACGCAACAACTTCTTCATCTTCTTCAGCATCTTCCTCATTCTCTTTTCATTTCTCCGATATTAATCGGATCTCAAATCTAATCGAAAACGAACCTGCTTTCCAACGGTCTAGATCTTCCGCTTTTCCTTTCTTTCGTTCCGCTAGATTCTCCAACGCTGATGATAAACATTCGTCGGGAAAACTCACCGGAAAATCCTCATTCTGGTCGGTTTTCTTGTGGCAGAAAAAACAACCTCGAACAGAGAATATTGAAGCGGAAATGAAAAGGTCGAGATCTGTGTCGGTCGTTGTCACCGGAAATGAAGTCAGATCCTCAAAAAGTGGCAAAGGATGGTATTTTCCGAGTCCGATGAAGGTTTTCCGGCAATCGAATAGAACTCCGAAATTTGTTCATGAGCGATCTCCTTTGCATCGAGGTTGAATTTTGAATTTTTTTTACTGTTTTTTTTTTTGGTTTTGGAATTGAAGTTTATTTTGACAATCGTGTAAAGTTGTCTTTTCATTTCTCGGTAAGGATTAAGGAGGAGAATATTTTAGAAGTGATAGGTAAAAAAAAAAAAGTTTATTTTGAATGTAAAATGTTAATATTGGAAATACTCCACTTTTCTATGAAAATGGAATGAATAATAGTAAGATTAAAAATTTGTGTTTCTTACTGCATAAGTTGAATTTATTTTTATTGATTTTCTATTCCATTTACTTAAAAAGAATTATTGATTTTTCCTAATTTAAATTTCGTAATTAATTGATATAAATGAGATGCATAAATGTAGAAAGTGTTGCAATTCAATGGAGAAATGAATATGTTAATTAATTAGTGACAATTGGTGGTTGCGGTTGAGAATCTAACTTTAAGAAGTTTAAGAGATGGGGTTGATGAAATTTAAATTCATGAAGTTATAATTGGAATACTACAAGTCTACAAGTATGGTCCATCTATAAAGTAGATCAATTTTTAATTTAGTTTGAGGTCTAAGAATTTATTAATTCATACTCTCTCTAATTCATTTTAAATGTTTATTTTTCTTATTTAGTAAAGTCAATTTAATTGTCCTATTTTTATTTTTGGCAAAGATTTTTTACCTAAATATCCTCAACTATCCCAATTTATATTATTTAAAATACCTCATCTACTACCTTTCCAATTATTATAAATTTATAATCACTAAAATACTCCATCTACCACCTTTTTAATTATGTAATCACTTAAAATACCCCACTACCATTTTCCTTAATTTGCGTGTCAAACCCAAAGTGAACATTTAAAATGAATTGGAGCATAATAATTATTATGCGGTTAATATTTTAGCTTTATCTTTAATAAAAATGTTTTTTATGTTTAAAATTATTAAAATTTATATTAAAACGAAACTAATAATATTTATTTTGTTTTATTTTAAAAATAAGGTCATAATATTTTCAAAAAAAAAAAATAAGGTCATAATAAAGACTATAGAAGTAGATGATTAGTGAAAAAAATAGGACGTTTTTGAGGAGATGGTATATTTTAGATTAATCTAGATATTCTACTTTGGATGGAGAATGCCTCTTCATTGTTTTAGGTTGGGACCAGCCTTTTTATTTTCAATTACTCTGACAATGTAACTAATGTAATAAGTATGTTTTACTTTTCTATATTTATAATTACTCTGAACATTTGAACAATCAATTGTTAGTTGCCTGCTGAGGGTACAATCCCTGTAAATTTGGGTAGAGTTAGCATGGTTTAACTAGAAAAATCAAAATTTAAAAGTTTGGCATTAGATTAAGACATTGTTAGGAATTTTTTTAAAAATTTTTTCTTTATTTTTTTTTAAAGACATGGTTAGGAATGATTGCTACCTAACAAAGTAGCCCAAGTTACTCTTGTTGTTGAGCTACTTGTTTTGGATATTTTTAAATTGGTCAATGTTTTTACTTAAAACAAAACTTATTAAATTAATTCTCGAATATTTTTTTAAAAATAAAAAAATTAATAAAGTTATTTTCTTTTGTCATGCTTGCCATATTGTTTTTAAAATTTATGATGTTTAGTTTGTGAATTTTTAATTAGCTTTTTGGTTGGATTTTGACTTTTAACTTGTTAATTGATCAAGCTGTCGAAATACTGATTGGGTTATAGCCTTAAATCAGTTGAAAACTTGGCTTTTAAGCCAAAATAAAAGAGCTGCTCCAAATAGTTTTTTGATTGGTTTTTGGCTTGTTCGTCCACTTTTTTTTTTTCTAATAAACAGTCAATACTCAAATATACCAAATCTCTCCACAAACATCTGGCTTCTTCAGCTGAATAGTATTGTAGTAATATTGCAAGTAAATAATAACGAATGTATGAAGTATAATCTTATTTCTTTTCTTATAACATTGCATATTATTGATGTTCAATCATTCAAATGTTATTAAAAAAAATCATTCAAATATTATGAAGTTACTACATTCAATGGTCATAAAGTTTATATGTATCCTTAATTAATTGTGCTATAATTCTTACAAAGGAGTAATGTGCAATAATTAAGAAAACATTTAGCACAAATATGTGGACCATAGTATGGCTCATCTACAACTAAACTTGTCATTATTCCTTAGAAGTAATTAAACAAAGAAGTTTAACATGTTCAATTGTGCATAATCCATGTGCTATTGTTGACTAATAGTGAAGACATTCCTAAGACACTAACCTTATTATAAATCTTAGTTAAATAACAAAATGAAGTTGACAATTAAGGATGTTACAATTTGGTGGATCTAAATTAATAAAAAAAAATAAGTGGTTTTTGGATCCAAAATAAGCGCAACTTTTTAACAATGATTGAAATGCATAATTTAGGGAATGGAAATAATTGAGGAAAACATATCTCTAAATTTAAGCCTCATATCTTTAAAAGTAAGATTAATTAAGAGATAGTTGGATTTGACACAACTAATTACTTGCCTATAACAAAAAAAATAAAAAATCATATTATAGTGCAAATTAATTAAATACAAGTCTTTAGTATGAGTTAACTTTTTGGTTGTCTTTTATAATTAAAAAAAGCTCAAACTCATTAACATAATCATTTATGATATAAATAGCCTCTTTTCAAAACTGCAGTAGAAGTGTTTAAAAAAGATTAGATAATTTAATATTGATCACTTGTCTTTGTAACGAAATTCAATTTGACACACTATAAAAATAGACTAATAATAATGTAAAAATCAACATAAACTGACCCAAAACATCTAACGCAAAATCGATTCGATAATCCGAATAAACACCTCTCGCTAACACCAGACCATATAGACATTGTAATTTACAAGATTTATTTTGTAATTTTTTATTAGTAATTATTTTATTTACTTTTTGTGTTGGAAGACACTTATGTGACTCTTATTGGCATCTTCATATCATTCAACTTTCCATGTTACAAATTTTAAGACTTTCTCATATAAAACCAAAAACTAAAAATTATATCTAGTTTATATATAAGGATTATATCTCTATATATTTCTAAAATTACATCACAATAATATAACAATGTTAAATTCTTAATACCAAAAAGGTAAATCGCGTGACTTACTAGTATATATCGATCATTCAAATATAATATTTTTACTAGTGTATTTGCTATTTTAACCCCTACTTCAAAATTATAGGGAAAAATTAATAATTACTTATAGCAATTTATCAACAATAATTCAAGAATGCGTGGAGGATTGTTGTCCTTATTCCATGATTTTATGACATAGTCAATAAGAGGTTTTGAGCATGTTCAACATGTTTTATCGCATAGTGCCCCGAAAAGAAGAACCTTAATATTAAATTACTAAGTTTATATTAGGTATTTAAAGATACAAAATTACTAGAAAAATATCGTAATTTTTTTAATCGCACAAAGCCTACATAAAATTTGTCAAATTTCACTTCGTCTAGACATATGGGTTTGTATGGATTATTGTTGGTCTAATATCATTATGTTTGTGAGTTTACACATCAACGGTCAAGTGTAACCCCTACTTTTATTACGTAATGTCATCTACAGTATATTGATAATGATAATTATGTGTTGGGAACTTCCGAATACCATTTGGTTTCTTGAGACAAACTTATGAATTTAGGGTCCACTACTAATAGACGATATCCGTTTGAGTTTATTTGTAATTTTGTATGATACTCCTATAATTAAATATTTTTATGAAGTTTTTATTCGTCATCATCATATTCAATGTATTCAACTTATAAAATTTCAATTTAACATTATTAAAAAATAAATTATATGTAATTTCACAATAAAGGAATAAAGAGAGAATTATATTATTAATTTTAAGGTGAAATATTATCGAATTTTTATATATTTAAATTAGCTCTTAACCCTATAGAAAAACAATAACTTTTTTTTAAAAAATTGGAGAGATGATTTTATTTACTAAATACCTAAATATTTTTAAATTTTAAATTATGAAATGTTCTATAATAGTCTTTTTTATAATATTTAATTAGTTGGCCAACATAAAAGATCAGTCGTTGTTTTTATACTTACTTAAAATTTATTTCTTAGTTGAAACGAGTACTAGTTAACAGAGCCGTCTTGGAAAATTTGGGGGCCCCTATACTAAATTTTTTGTGTGTCTTATTTATAGTAAATATAATTTATTTTATCAATAAATTTAACATATTTTTTTTTTATTAACCTTTTCATATACGGGAGAAAGAGGGGCCCTGTGCGGTCGATCACCTCGCACACCCTCAAAGACCCCTCAGTAGTTAAGCAAGATAATAGGTTCTATTTTGGTTAGCTCTGCAATTTCCTCATCCTACCCTACCTTTTTAATTAAAAAATTAAAAATAATAAACACAAAGATTAAGAGTGATTAGTGATCCTCTAATGAAGGGAACATTCTTCTTGGAGAAACAAACCCGTGAAGCTGAATTTGATGATTTGTTATGGTTGAAACCAACTTCTTAAATCGAAGCTCTTTTGCACGTTAATTCATTTCTTTCAATTTTATTGAAAACCAAAGATAATTTTAAAAATTTGGTAAGTATAGTATTTAAAAAATGCTTACTACTCTCTCGATAATCTACCTTTTTCTCAATTAAAATATTTTATAAAATAAAAGATAAATTTACCTAAAATTTTTAGTGATATATAGAAGATAAATATATTCATATTTATAGATCTTATTAAAATTATTATATTATATGCTTTTATATTATACTATATGGTATTATATTTTATAAATATATTTAGATATAGTAAAACTTAAATATTATCTTAATATTGTGAATAATAAAATGAAAAAATATACACCTTAATTTCCATTTAGAATTTCCAACTTTAATGAGAGAAAAATTTGATTAAGATTTTGAGATATATATAGAAGTTAATAAATATATATTTATGTGAGATCAAATTTGTTTTAATATATCTATTTTAATACTTCCCCTATTTATAGAGAATGAGACAATTGTTTTTTGACACTATTCACTTATTACTCTTAATTAATATTTTATTCGTAATCTATAAATTAGAACATAGTCAAATGAGATCTTGTTTGATTCGTCTTAATGCAAAGATTATTAATATTCACTTTTTATAATATTTCGTTATGTATAATAAGAGATATTAAGCATTGAATAGTGTGAAAAAACAAATGTCTCATTCTCTATAAATAGGAGAGAGAATATAATTTTTTAATATTTTATAATGTACTTATAAATTTAGAATTTATTTTAAAAAATTGTGAAAATAAACGAAAATAAAAATAACATAGGGAGTACAATTAAAGGGGTATTAATTAGCCTGCCAAACAAATGAAACAACAATTTGGTTGGCAAATTTAATTAAACTCTGACAAAGCACAAAGTTTTGTACCAAAAAAAGTGCCACAAAGGCTGTTGTCTTCTTCTTCTTCAGTCGTTTTCTGAGTTGTAAACTTGCCTTATAAGTCAATACTATTATTGTCACTAAATTTCTTGCAAGTTTTGAACACTTTGCTAAGAATTTGATATATTTATTTTTTTTGAATACTAAAAAAGAAATTGATAATTATAAATGACAGAAAAATTAAGAAATAAAGTGGCGTAGACATTAAATTGTGCGTGAAAAAAACGATGGAGACATCTAAAATTAAATAAAAATATTACAAATAAAAAGGACATATCAATATCTAAATGTTGAAAAGCTCGTAAGGATAGTTGGATAATATACTCCTATAAGACTAAAAGACAAAAGAGTTTGTGATATATAATTAATCTACAATTTCCTTTCACCCTTTTAACATGTTTTTGATTTTCATTAATTAATTACGTATAAAAATAATTAATTTTATTTTCTATCTTTTCTGTATGGTTTTTAACATTGTACTCATTCGCCGTGAATAATTTCAACTTTAGATTATTTTTAACTAAATTAATTTTTGTCCTTTTGCTGTTAGCAATTAGGATACTAATGAGGTATTCTAATAGCAAGCTAAATGCAAATGTTCAATTATTTTTAAAAAAATTTTTTATGTTGATAGTAAACTAACAAAAAATTAAATTACTAAAAAATATAAAATTATTCATAACGTATGAATAAAAGATTAAATTATTAATATTTAATTTTTTTCAAAATAATTAGAAAAGTTTGCAACTTAAGGGCTCGTGGGTAGTGCATTGCAAGTAAGTGTAGACGACTGCTTTTGTATGTTTTGTGAGATGGTTAATTTCAATAGCAGAGTAAAGATTTTAGTGATCTTATTTATTTTTATAATATTTTTTAAAATGTGGTCCTTTATTAGTTAAAGATAAATTTTTTTATACTTTAAGAAAAACAATTTATGACAAAATGTATTATAACATTATATATTACTTTAAAAAAATTTACAAACAAATCACTTAAAAAGTGTTTTTCAAAACTGAATCCGAATAACATCATTTAACATTTGAGGCTCCTAATTTTTAGGGGCTCTAGATGATCGGCTATCCAAAATAAAAAAAAAAAAGAAAAAAAAAACCGGCCATGGTCAATTTATATTGTACATAATAATTAAATAGATTTAGGTCGGTCGAATTAGGATTTTAATCATTCATATATCTTATTGTAGTTTGAAGAGTCGGATCCCAGCCGACTGATAAAAAGATCCGCCATTAAGTGATGGAGTTGGCAGTTAGTCGATCGTTTCTCGACACATACCGACTCGGTATGGCCGGGTTTGTTGAGACATGCAAGCCCATTTTGTTTTTTTTAGATTAATATTTGTAAATTTAAGACGTGATAAATAATATAATAATTTGTTTTTTTCTTATGGATTACTAATAATAATTCATACTATTAAATTACTTAGAAAAAGTTAAAATTATATTAAAATTTAGAAAAAAGTATTCAGAATAATTCAACCTTTTACCGATTTTTTATAATAATTTTAAATTTGATTAAATATGAATAATTTAAACTATAAGTAGCTAAAAATATACTAAGTTAACTTCTTACCTATATAACAACTCAATTTGCATAAAAAAGTAAATGTAAAATATAATGACAAAAAATTGAAATATTTAAAAAGTTAAAAAGAAAAATCAAGTAATTTTATTTTTTGATTTTGATTGTTAACTTTAAATATTTTTTATTTTTTTTTTTCATATTTGTAGCAATTAACCTATATAAATTGCTGACCATTTAGGTAATAATGTTAGGTAATAATAGTTAATCAAAAGTTAAGATTATTGTAGAAAAATCAATAAAAAAAATTAAATTATTCTACATAATTTCCTTAAATTTTAATTCAAGTTAATATCGACCCTTCTATATGAAATTAAATTAATTTTATAAACCCTAAAAAATTGGGGCTCCATCGCTATATTTAAATATTTTTTTGTAGTGAATCATTATCAAAACTAATATGATACATGTATAATACTCCCATCATTCTTTTTTGATTATCCTATTTGAAGATTTCACACAAATTAAGAAAGATGGAATCTTTATAGATAGTGGGTATTATTTTATTAGAATAGTGGTGTGAATTAATGATTGTATCGGTTTTATGGGAGAGAAATGAGTGTTAAATGAGAGATAAAGAGAGTATATGGAAGATAAAACTTTCCAAAAATACTTAAAAAAGTATTCTATAAAAGACAAACTTTTAAAACTGTCCATTATAGTAATGTGGGTAAACTTAAAAAAACAGAAGATGTATATATCATACAAATAAGAAAATGTCTTGGCATGGAATCAAAGAGTTTCTTGCCCATTTAGAACACAGGTTTGTTTCTTTTCAAGATTACAGGGGTCTACCTTTTATTCTACGTGTTGTAGAGAAACGTGAAAATTTGTTATAGCTCTAATGTATATCGTTAGTCAATTTTACTAAGATTTTGGAGAAATTTATTATAAATGCTAAAAGAAAAGGACTATGTGTAAATGAGAAACAAACTCAGTATTATATGTGACAAAATAATACTTATTTTAACTGAGATAATTTTAAATTCATATTGACATTTTATTTTCTATCCTTTTATTTGGTTAATTAATTAATTTTGTCTCTTTGCTTGCATCAATTAGTTAATCTCTAAATTAGTCTAACTACTTTGATAATGATGTCAAACGTTATACTTGTTACTCAAGATTAAAAGATGAGGACTTTGTGTTGATTGGTAATAATTAGCTCGGCAAAAATTATTTTTTTTTTCTGTTTCTTCAATAATTTAACTTTTTAGTAGAATTTGAACCCATATGAATAGTGTAACTATAACAAATTTAACTTTTCCAAGACATAAGATTTAGGGTCGATTTAAAATATGTCGTTGATTTATATTTTTAGTGTAAAAATTATTGATTTTTATTTTAAGTTTCACTATAACGTGATTTAGTGACATTTTTATTTGGCCTTTAATGACTTATGTAATTGCTATTATAGTTTATAGTAGCATTTATGAGAAATATCACAAGGTTTTATGTCGCGAAAAGTTTTAGTATGATTGTTTATTATGCTATTAAAGGATTTAATAAATGTCATTAAATCCATTATATATATACTATTATAAATTTAAAGTAATGACATTTAAAATAAATATCACATTGTCACTATATATATTTCACTAAAAACAGATTATGCTGTAGTATGTGCCTTTGCCACAAGAAAAATAACTTTGAGCCAAATTTTGAAGTATATGTTGATAACATATAAATTTGTGCACACTGACGCGTACTCTAATAGCTCGTTCAAGCAAATTATTTTTATTTCAAAATTTTCGGTTGTGATATTTGCATAATCCTTTCAATTAAATTAGTATAATTAATTTATATTAAAATTCCACAAAATTATGTACTTTAGATTTAATTTTAAATTTCTTTTTTCTACACTCCCTAAAGAAAATCATAGTTTGGAGTAATAGAGAGAAACAATCTGAGTAAAGATAGCGTAGGATTATCAGATGATCTGTAGAAATGTGATCCAACCACATAATATAAAGAATTAGTTGTCGGAAATATTTAATAAGTGTAGAATATTAATATAATCAAGATTTATACTCTCTTCATTATATTGTTTGTACTCTTTACTTTTTACAACTCATTTTCAAAGCAAATTTTAAATCTCAATATTTCTATTTATATTTATGATAATTATTAAAATTGTATGGAGTATAAAATTTTATATTAAGACAAATCTATTAAAATCTCACATAAAAATAATCCATCCATTTCTTAAAGAAGTTTTCATTCGTCATTTTGGGGAGTTTCATTTGTTGTCTCATAGAGAATTTTTCCATTTATGTCATAAATTTTAAAGAAATACTCCATAACCTTATTTATACTCGATCACTTTAATATTTTTATAATGCTTATGTACCCCATATATCCTCCACTAACTTCAAGTAAACATTTTAAGATTCTTTATGATCCTCACATGTTTCTCACTAACTTTATAAAACTAATTTTTTTATTAGTAGCAGTCCCCATATTTTTTCCACTAACTTTCTTTTAATATTTTTTAAATGCTTATGGTCGTTACTTTTCTCCAATCAAATTTATTATTCAATTAAATAATATATTCACTATCTAAAATATTCTATTTTTTCTTATTTCCTGTGAAAACATTTCTTTTGGGAACTTTATTAGGAAAGTATATATTTTATCTCTCAAAAATCTTATTCAAATTTCCATTTCTTAAAATAATGTACTAATAATATTTTAATATGCATGGAATAAAAAAAAAGAACAAATAGATTAGACAAAATAATTGAGAATAATAAAACAAATAGTATCCCTAAACCAGATTCTTAAGACATAGTAAGGAGTTGTCTTTGAAATAAAAAAGAATTATGAAGTAAAAGAAAAATGGTGTGGTTGAGAGATTAATGTTAATAATGTAATGTCATGTTCAAGCTTTTTGTGGGCATGTGCAAAGATAGGATTTCATATTATAGCTCTAAACTGAAAAGATGTTGATTTTTATTTGATTAAATAAAATATGAATACCCCACTATCATTTTGGCAATATTTATTTGTCTTAAACCCTAGTTTTATTTTTTTTAATTTTATTTTTTTGATGAAAAAGAAAGTTCATCACCCTAGCTAACTTGTTGAGCTTGTGTCCACTTAAATCAAATCTTACTATGATCTTTATTATTCTTGATCTGAATTCTCATACTCCCTTCGAATGAGTTTAGATGTTCTATTTTCTTAATTGACAAAATCATATCAATTGTTCCATTTCCTTTTTGGTCTACCTTATTTTACCTAAATATCCTCATTTTTCCAATTTCCAATACCCAACTACCACCTTTACAATTAATTTAATCAATTAAAATACCCAACTACCACCTTTTTAATGGACCCCACACAACCCTTAAAATCCGTGAAATCCCAAATGGGACATCTAAACTGATTCGGAAGTTTTACTTCCTCCAAATTTTATTAATTGTTACAGTTCCTGTAGTAACTACTGTTTATCAATCAATCTTATCATAGTTAAATGAGATCTTGTGCGGGATACACTGGGTATGACGATGATGATGATGTAGTCAAGTGAGATCTTGTTTGATTCGTTTTAATGCGTATTTTGATAATATTAACTTGGTTGGGAATGTTGATTTCATTTGAAAATTTGGAATTAGATTAAGTTTATTGTTTGAGAAATCAAAAATTTTCAAATTTGAATTTGTGGATCTAATTTCCCCATTGTTTTTAAGGTGGTTAAAGTTGAGAATTTGAGAATGACTACCCAAACCTGTCATTCTCAAATTCTTCATTTACCCTAATTTGAAATGAAATGCTTGTTCCCAAACAGTACCTTATAGATTTTTCAATCATATGAAATTAAATATATTAAAGATTTAAATCGTGCATTGAATAGCGTAAATAACAGAAGTGTAACAACTATAAAATTCAGAGGAAGTATATTATACTCTCTGTTCTTTATTATAATTGCATTATTCAATTTTTGAATATTATTTATCAGTCATTCAATTTTAGATTATGCTTTATTTTTTAATTTTACAATAACGCATAATCATGTGAAATATTATTCAGTTCGTTTCAATGTAAAGTTAATAAACTTACCTGATTTCGGTGAGAGAATTGAGGATTTTCATTGACTCCACTAAAGATTAATTTCAAAATTAAATCACGATTTTAATAATTTGAAAATTTTTGAATTTTTAACATATTTTAAATTTTATTTGAGTTTAAATTAAATTATTAGGTTTTAATTTGATGTTTAAGTGATTTTGATAAAAATTTCTTTAATGCCTAGATCTTCCTGAACTCAAGTAACAATCTACACTCCAAATTTATCAATTCAATGCCATTCACATCCATGAGAGGACTAGTTTTTTCTTTAAACATTTTTTGATTAGAGAGAGAGAAAGCTTGATTTTATTAAAAGATTTTTTGTCATATTAAAAATGAATATTACAAATATAAAAGTTTGATGAAATATTCCAAAGATCATCACTTAAGCATCCCAAAAAAAAAAAAAAAATAAAATCAAAAGCAATTATATTTAAATCATTAATTCAAGATCCATGCTTTATATTTGTAATCGCATGACTCATCCATTAATTGGAGAGCAAGGTAACATGTATATTTTATGATTAAATATTAATTGGAGTTTTACGGGCCGGGTCATTGGAGGTTGACTTTTTTATTGGATTTGATTGACTTTTAGAAGTGTTGATTTTTATAACACAAAATCTCACAAGAGACGGTCTATAGGATAGACCACAAAATTGGGCCAGCCCATTTCCCTTAACTGATTTTTTTTATTATAATATCAATTATATTATGTTATAATCCTAAATGTAAGGTATTATAATCTCGAATATATTATTCTATAACCCCAAATATAAGTTATTATAACCCAAATAATTTATTATAACTCCAAATATACTATGTTATATTTTGGGCTGGTTTTCATGGATTTCGTCTATAGAATAGACCGTCTCCCATAAGACTTACTGTTTTTATAATTGTCTTTCAAGCTAGCTGAATAAGCCAATAATTTCAAAAATGTTGATAAGTTAATTAGGTATTGAGTATTGATTATTTATAGAGAAAAAAAAAACCAAATAGTCAAAAGTTGATAGAAAAGCCAATCAAATTATAACTTTTTCATCTGGCTTAAGAACAACATCTTCATACGACTGAAAATCCATTTATAAACATTTTTTTTGATTTTTTAAATAAATCAAAAAATCAAAAACTAAAAACCAACCAAAATACCTCAACTCTTATACCGCTATTTTAATTCTTATGTCCTTATAAGATATCCAAGAGCCGAAGGTAGCAAATTGAGTTTTCATTATAATTAAATTTTGTTTTTAACGACAATTTTCAGTATAATAGTTATTGGTGAATTATCAAATCACACCATATATTTCCAATATTTGCACTATTTTTGCAGTGCAATTGATATTTTTTGTTGCCTTCTGTTGACGATACATTTGGATTGACAAGATAGCAGTTACTTTTAAAGTAGATCTACTTGGAATATTACTCCTATGTTGACTCACACGATAAAATAAATTAATTAAATTTCATGGATTTTTACAATTATACTCCTAATTGTTCTATTTAGCTAGTTAGTATTGACTATTTTTCTTAGCCGTCAAACTTGTTTAAAATCGAAATATTAATGAAAATATTTGATAAAAACAACTTTTAAAAATTTGATTTGTTTACAGAATGAAAGTCAACAAGTCAAGAGTCAATGCTAAAAGTTGCTCATTTTATATTAGTTGTTGTAAATGCTACTAACAATATACACCCTTTAATTCATTATAATTGTCTCATTTCCGTATTTGACCAGTTCGCTTCAATTGTCTCATTTCACTTTAAAGTCAAACATTTTATTTACCAAATTGTCCTCATGAATTATTCATAATTACAAAAATGTCATAAATAATAGGTATAATAGATTGAAATTTAAAGAGTATATTAGGTTAATTAAAATACCAGATGCGAGTATCACTTTATATATATATGGTCCCTTCATTTTTTAATCTTGTGCACAATCTAACGGGGACAATTATGGTTAAATGAAGGAATTATATTTTTTTTGGCCTATTTGACTAACTATTAAAATTAAACTAAAATCATCTGCATCGATGTATAAATCTATATTCATTGGGGGAAACTTAATAATGATAATAAAATTTTGCCCTCATCATATTTCAACCAAGTTTCAGTCTATATTAGAATTTGTCAAAATTAATGAGAGGAATTTTCTAAGTTGATACTTGAAAGTCTTGAAACTTGATACTTGACACTTGACAGTCAGTAGATAGAAAGCAAAAAGGAATTGTACAAGGTGATCAAAAAGCTACTTTTTGGTCACTTCAAACTTCAAAGTAAACCATGGTTAAAAATAGAACTATTAGAGTGTTTTTAGAAATGAAAAATTATCTAAAATAATTTAATTTTTCTTTATGATTCTATTATAAAAATTTCATCTATTAATTAATCATAAATAATTTCAATTTTAGAAGGTATTTTTTTTGAATAAATCTGAAAATATGATAACTTGTTATAGTAGCTTTTATTTTTATAAAAATGATAATTGAAATTAAAATGTTGAAAAAATATTTAAAGATGTTAAAAAATTCATTCATTACTTATTGTAATTTAAAATTTATAAAGTAAATGCGGGTGTTGACAAATTTTAATAGGAAGTTAAGTCATGTATCAAATTCGTTAATTAAATTATATTCCCTTCAATTCTGATTAAATGTGTTACTTTAATTTGATTTTTCATGTTAGTTCACCTCAATTATTATTCCATTTCTATTTTAAGTGAATTAAGTTATGGTTTTTGACATATGCAAACATTTTTTGTTGCAGTCACCTCTTTAATTTGTACATGTGGACACTTTTTTGTAATGGTTTCCTTTTTAATTTGTAAATATGAAAACTTTTGTATGTAGTCTCCTTTTAATTTATAGATGTAGATTGTAGACACTTTCTATTGCGATCCTCTTTTTACTTAATATTCACGCAAATCCCAAATAAAATAATTACTCTAAATCGAAGGAAGTAGAAGAAAACAGTATTATCATGTTATAGTATAGTTAGGGTTGCCCACGATGGGGTCGAGTTCGAGGTTCGAGGTAGAGGAAGAAGAAGCGAGAGTTTAAAAGATGGTGGGGATGGATGGGTGAACCCAAGTGTGCACGTGACGATGTCGTTTACAACTTTTATGTAGCAAAGTTTAAAGCCACACGAAGAAAAAGATGAGACCTTTTATACAAAGACCATACCCATTAACGTAGATTTGGAAAAGTGTCTATATTCAGTGGATAATGTACAAATGAATGGGGGTGTACCGTGTGCGACAAACATATAAAGCCCATGTTGCCCACACGAATGTTCATTCTTGATCTTGTATGTTTTAGTATGTTTGTTTGTGATTTGTGAATAAGTTAGCTACCTATTTGGATGGATAATAGTCCTTGTAGCTTTACTTTTATTGCTTGCTAGTGGGTTTTGCGTGGTAGGGTTTTTATTCATTGTTCTCTATTGTTTTAGTAGACATAAGTTGATCTAACAAAGGGATGAATGGATGATTAATCAATCTAATAAAAAAAGGCATGAAATTACGGATCAGTAAAAAAGTCATCGTCATCATCATCATACCCAGTGTATCTCGCTCATAGACAAACTATGGTCAGGGTCTGGGGAGGGAAGATAGACGACGACAACTCCTACCCATACAGGAGAGTGTGGTCAGAGAGTTCCCCGTTTCTAAAGGGTCTTCAAAGATAGCAGTTCCTGCAACCATCCAATAGCCACGACCAGTTCAGTAAAAAAGTCAAAACGATAAATAGATAGAATAAGTGACATTAAACAACAAATTGGCAAAAGAAAACGTAGGACGAACCCCAATAAGTAAAAAAAGATTTTAATTGAGAATTATGAGTTAGTCTAGTGGTTGAAGACTTTTTCTTTTACCATTATAAAACTGATTTGATTATCGGCCAAAACAAACTAAAAATGTTAAAATTTAGTATAATCCAAAATAAATACCATCTTACCAATATACCACAAAACAAGTTTTTAACTATTGAATTTGCATCATATAAAATAAAGCACAAGAACAAGTATAAAACATGACAAAAGAATTAGGGTGAACTTTTTGTTTGTCAATCGAGAACAATGTTGATCTATTGTTGGTTTGGACACTAACCAAAATTTTGATGCTTGTAATCTTGCCACGTGGACATACCCACATGTTTTGGAATTTGGGTTAAGATAGGGGATCTGAACCTTAATCAAAAGATTAAGATGATAACAATATTTAAGACTTGGGATTAAGGGATTAATGAGTTGTTTGATAGAAAAGTGATAGTATTATGGTCTAATTTCAAAGAATCCAGTATTGTGGAATATCCCTCTTTTTGTTTTTCTAAAATAAATGGGTGCAATGATTAGTTCTTTTAACAAATTTATGATTTTCTAATCTATTGTTTTTTGGAGGTTCTTAATGAATGTTTTCTAGTTAATTGCATTTGCATACCCACAGAAAGCCAAATACATTGTGACCTATTTTGGTGATTGCCTACATTGGAAAAGTTAAAAGTTGGAGTATTTGGTATCATTATGATCACAATTCGGGCTGATTGTTAGATAGTTGTTTAGAGTGACTGAATTGATTAGCTGAGTTTAAATTCATTGTTGAAAGAAGTTTTTTTAAAAATTATTATATTTTTTAATTCTATATAATTTCAACTATAAAAGATGTATTCATAGAAGTCTGGAACATTACTTGATAGAATCATAAAACTAATCTATATTATATGTAGGGTTGATCGTTGTGAGTAGGGGTGTTCAATGGGTCGGATAAGGGCCGGGCCGGGCTTAAGTAAATGCGGGCCGGGCTGGACAAGGGCCCTTTAAAATTAATATGGGCTTTAAATGGGTCGGGCTTTGAAAGCCCGGTCCGGCCCAATCCGGCCCATTTTTACTACTAAAAATATTTTTAATTCCCATTTTTCAATTTATAACAATTAAATTATCATTTATAATAAAAAAATTAATAAAATATTAATAATTTCATTGACATTGTCATTTATAATATTTAAATTATACATTAATTATGTTATTTACAAAGGCCCGTTTTCGGCCCTTATTGAGCCCTTTTATAGCCCGCTTCATTTTACATAAGTAAAGCCCGTTTCCAGCCCGGCCCATTTTCGGCCCAGCCCTTACAAAGCCCTTTTGAAAACAGGCCGGATAAGGGCTCAAAATGGGGTTCGGCCCATTGAACACCCCTAGTTGTGAGGTTTGTAAAAATTGAAAAAACTATTATCTCTCTTATTTCAAAAGGAAATTTTATTTTATTTTATTTAATTGAGGGTCCATTGATGAAACTATTCAAAAATAAATCGGACCTTAATAATCTTTGTGATGCTCCTGAACCTATTTGGAGCAAAACTATAACACACTAGATGCTAAGAGCCCAAACGATCGAACATCAACTTACCATAGACATTAGACACACATTGCAGTTAAAGAGATTGCAGTTGGATGAAGAGAATTATTTCTATCTTTTTAAAATTGTCAAATTGTAGAAATCAAAATAAAAAGTTTTTGTATATTGTGTAGCAAAATTAAAGAGACGTAAAAAAAATTGTATCACAAATTAGTAGAATCTTGTCACATTCTTAACAGAAATCATTTCCCAATTAGCTACCTACTAACTACTAATTAGTATATTATAATTACCTTTGAACAAATGAGACATGACCAATTAATACAGTGAACTGATTGCTAAATCCAGGCATTTATCTCTAATTTTGGCCGTTTCTTCATTCCTCATTCTGTTAAGCCAATATGACAAATTAAGCATCTTGCTTGAAATTCTTCTATAAGATATAGTAGTTTGTTTTATGATTTGGTTGATTTAATTAGGTCTTTAAATCAAGAATCTATTGCTAACTTTTAGAAATTGACCTGGGCAACGATCCAAGTGAGAAAGAGAAAAGATAAGTCACTTATAAAGTTAAAAATGTTCACTGATAAAATTAAAGTAAGACTTCTCCTCAAATTTATAAATAATATACGTAATAACATCTATTCATCCGAAGTGGGACTACTTATGGCCCAACACGACTGTCATGGCCTTATCGGCCTGTTGTCGTTAGTCACTATTGTATTTAAATTGTAAATAAAAAAAATCTATTTTTAAGATTGCTAGAAATTTGAAATCTGAAATAATAAATTAATAGATAAATTAAATAATTTGATAGACTGCAAACTCATAGACTTTAATTGGAATTTCAAAGTGTTTGATTTCTTAGATCGAACTAAATTAAAATTTTTCAAATAGAAAATTTATTTAGTAAGGCCAGTTGGGAATTAGCCCTTCATTGAGAAGGTTTGGGCTGAACTAAATTGATCTAGTCCATTTAAGCTTGCAAAGTCTAAATCCTGCTGGGCTCGTTTTTGCTTAAATTTGAATTAATATTTTTTTCGTTACATGTAATTTCGGATTAATATTTGTTTCGTTGTTTAAGTTGCATATTTATTTTTCAGTCACAACTACTCTGGTGAGTTGTAAAAGACTGTTAGATAACTTTAAAATAAAAAGTTTATATGTTAAATACTTGTAAAGTAGTAGTCACATTCTCACATAAATAAACTTAAAGGACATGTTGGTGTTCATAATCGGATAGCCAATTAATTGGGCACTTATGTTGCCGGGTAATATAACATATTTTAAGACTTTAACTTTTAGTTTAATTCATACTCTAAATTATTTTATGAACTGGTCAAATCTCTAAAATGATGACATTTCAATCCCAATCAAAGGTAATTTATAAAAGTTTTGATATGATGTCCAAAGTCATATATTACTTTATGATTGGTTTGATTATTGAGATGGCAATTTAATTTGAATATTAATTGTCACTTTATCATTTTCATATTAGATTATGAAATAATAAACTTTTTTCTTATTATATACTCGATCCCTTTGTTTCATTTTGTTAGAAATATTATATTTTTTCATGAATATATACAAGTTAAAATATATTTATGTGAGATTTTATTGTAATCATCTTGATACATAAAAAATCTAAATTATTAATTTTTATAAAATTTATCATAAATTGTATACAAAAATATTAAAACTCAAATTATACTTGAAAACTGTATAAAAAGTCAAATTTAACAAATAAAATGAAACCAAGACAATATTATCCTTAGTGATTCCAACCAAATCAAATCATTGATGTTTTTATCATAGTTTTATTGCTTGATTTGTTTCTTAATTGTGATTAATGATTTGATTGCTTATATCATTTAAATGTCATTATATCCTATTCCTATATGATTCTCCTTCAAATCCAATCTTTCCTTTTTTTTGAGTAAATCCAATCTTTCCCTTTATGTTTTTGATAATTGAGACTATATATTTGAGCTATCATATTAGAGTTTAACACATAATCATTTATTCACAAAACATAAGTATTCATATTTTCATAATTGACACTATGTTATGTGTATAATTTTATTTTTATGAGTGCATGTAATTTCTCTTCCTTTTTTCTTAAACAAACAACAGTTATTTGTTTTTTAATTGGGAAATTCCACGTGGTAACTCTGAGGTTTTGGGTTTTCCACGTGGTAACCAAAACTTTTAAAAAATCCACGCGGTAACCCTGAGGTTTACGTAAATGTTCCATCATGACCTTTTTGCACATAAAAACGTTAGCAAACATTAATTTTGAAGCTTTATGGTTGTTGTATGCATATTTATGCGACTCACCATTCGAAATGTCATCAGTTTAAACTTTTTTCCCCAAAATATTACCCTCAAATCTACCTTTTTCATCCAAATCATATTTTTTTCCCCGAATCCAAATATGGTATAGTTTGGGTTTATATTTTGGGGAAAATGGTTGAGACTAAGGGCATTTAAAATGGTGAGTCGCATATATAGGCGTACAACAACCTTAAAGCTTCGAAATTAATGTTTCTTAACGTTTTGCTAACATTTTACGTGCAAAAAGGTCATGATGGAACAATTTGGTAAACCTCAGGGTTACCATGTGGATTTTTTTAAAAGTTTTGGTTACCACGTGGAATACCCAAAACCTCAGGGTTACCACGTGGAATATCCTTTTTAATTTCTCTTTTGTTCTTTTTCCCCTTCCTTTTTCTTTTTTATTTTTTTTCTCTTTAAAATTGTTATTCAAATATAATATAAGATTTCATTGTTGTTTCATCGGTTTGGTTTTTTTAGTGTTTAGAAGTGATATATTTAATCATTTGTAAGATACAACAATCAGGTACGTACTCACAATTCTAATTCTAAGTATGTATATTTTTAGTTCTAAATTCATAGTTTTTTCTATGGATTTTTTAAAATTTTTTTCTTTGAAAATTAAAACTTTTTTTTTATAGTTGAAGTAGACCTGTCAAAATTTGATTCGATTTGAAATAGACTTAAAACCCAATTGAAATTAGTGGATTATAAATTTATAACTTAATCCAACCCAACCATAAGCTAAAAACTTGACTGTTTTTAAACGCAAGGGAGGTTTTGAGCATGTTCAGCATGTTCCACCGTACAGGGCCCTAAAAAATTTGGGTGCCTCAATATTAACTTACGTAATACTCATACGGGTCATCGGTTTGATTTCGGGTCAGGTGTTTTGGGTCGGTTCAAAATCGGGTTTTGTGTTCACATTGATTTTTACATAATTGTAGATCCATGTTTAAGTCTGGTCAAATCGGATTTGGTTATAAAGTCGGGTGTCTATCGGGTCATCGGGTCTGTTTTGAACACCTCTACGTAATAGACTACTATATTTAGTGTTTAAAAATACAAAATTGATAAAAAAATATCATAATTTTCGAAATTGCTCAGGGCCTTAAAAATTTTTTTCAACTTTTGCTCCGTCCCTGTTTAAACGCTATCTTATTTATTTATTTTTTTTTTTACTTTTTTCAGTTGCACCTTGCACATCATATAAATTTATAGTTGGACCCAATAATATTTCTAGTCAGTTTTTAAAATATTTTTAGTCTATATTTATAAAAAAAATATTATTATTTCATTTTCTTTAAAAAACTGACGATAAAATAACTTTTTAAAAAATTGTTGACCCAACGGAAAGTTACCCCGGCCCATCTTATATCCCTCTATAGGTCTGCCAGTATGTCCACTCCCTTTTAAATAATGTTGTACCATGTTTTAGATATGGTGTTCGCATTATTGGCTCTAAACATAATTTCCAAGAGATTAGATGTGAATAATTTTTAGTCTGCCGCTTAGGAAAAAAAATGGCAATGCAATTAATATGTAAATTTATATCATTTACTTTGTTCATTTTAAAATATATAACATATTCTGATTAATTTCAACCATCACGTTAAATTAATGGCCAGACACAGTTGATTGTATTAGAACGAGCGAACGTTTTTTATGAAGGACTATTGTCCTGGATTTGCCTACTTATGGAAATTCGTCTGTGTCAAGGAACCATCTCAACCAAAAGCTTAAGCTGATGGTTGAGACCTTAGCATATGTTATATATTCTAACACGCCCCCTCACACGAGAGTCCATTGGACTAAAAGTGTGGATGCACATAAGTGTTAAATATTCCACTTTAAATAAGGGTGGCTGAGATTCGAACCCATGACCTCTTGTCACGTTGGCTTCTGATACCATATCAAGAAACCATCTCAACCAAAAGCTTAAGTTGATGGTTGAGGCCCCAACATATGTTATATACTCCAACGGTCTCAAAATTTGTCCTGGATTAGGATTATGCTCCATATTACTTGTGGTTTGATATAAACATAGAATATATAGTGACTTTTGTCAACAAATTTCTACTTCATCATACTTGCACAATCAGCAAATTTCAGCTAATTCAGCCGAAGATCTACAGTTACTTGGTCAGACAGTTCTGGCTTGAGACTTGAGAGACTACAAAGATAACCAAAGGTCCAAATGGTTGCATTATAAGAGAAAATGACAGATAATTCGGCTCATTGCACCGGTCTAATCATGATATAATAATGGGTCCGTTCACATGAATTGGGATAATCTTAGGTACAAAAAGTTCATAGCGTAAATGTGTTGATTTGGCTAGTATGATGGAGCAGAAATTTTAACAGGGTTAGTCACCATATTATCATATGTAATAAGCTTTATAAAGCAATCAAATAATTAATATGAGTAGAATATGTAGAGTTAATTTTGAGTGGAATAGCCATTTGTATCTCTAATCATCCGCAAAAACAACTTGTTAATTTATGATAGCAATTAGCATCAACAATTAGTTCTTCATAAATGATGTTTTGAGACAATTAAAGGAGTGTAGATGTTATTTACTATCAACTCAAAACCTGATTAACAAATGTAAGTAAGAAATAAATAGATTAATAAAGTGTTACCTACATTCACGAGATAGACATAACATATATTATTAAGGTGAGGTGATGGAGAAAACTAATTACGAATTAGAAGAATTGACGGGTTATCTATAATACCTAGATATAATGAAATTTCATGAAAAGCCTAAATTTAACTTGATTAGAGTTTAACTTATTCCAAGCCTCTCAATGGCTGTAAGGCGAAATTAAGATGATCTCACCATAAAACATACCTCATACTAAATTAAATAGCTTCATAATAAAAATTTTTAGCTTATGCACTTCTTATTAGCGGTCCTAATATATAAAGAGAAACAATCCTCATTGCTTGTGCTGTGCCACCCCTTTAAATGGAGTGGTCACCAAATTCTTACTACTTTTTACCAACTTGCAAGAAAATATGTGTCTTTCCTATTCAAGGAGATGGGATAAGTTAAGATTAGACAACAATTAAGAAAATAATTGGTAAAGTCGAGTCACAAGCTAATGCATTTCTTTCTATACGTAATTTAATATATTAAAATAATGAGTTTAAAAAACATAAATTAAAATTTCATATGACACTGAGTTAGAATAAGTGAACCAATATTAGAGATTAATAATGTTATTATTGAAATGTAGGGACTAGGTGTTTAAAACAGACCCAATAACTCGATGTCTATCCGACCTTGAAATCAAACTCGACTTAAACCGATATTAAAGTAAATTTATAATAGTGTGAAAATCAATTTGAACATATTACCCATTTTTAAATCAATCCAAAACACTTTATCCAAAATTAACACGATGATCTGAATCCAAAACACTAAATTGTAGGCGATGTATATAGATATAGATCGTTTGATTGGCAAGGTAAGACTATTGAAGCGGCTACTGCAAAGTAGAGTACTAAATTTGAGACCACGAATTCCAAACCACGCATATTCTCCTCACAAGATTCAGTCCTTTAAAAATGGCGGCCACGTCCGACGAAAAGAAAGCAACCTTGATCGACGGAAAAGCAATTGCTCAAACTATTCGATCCGAAATCGCCGATGAAGTTCGTGTTCTTTCTGAAAAATACGGAAAGGTACTTTCTTTTTTATTTTTACTTTATAAACTGGAGTTTTTATACAAAACCAATTAATTATTATGTGATCCCACCCATTAATACACTTTTGTTTATGCAGAATTGTTTGCTTATTGATTCTTTTTCCTGTTCATGTTTGTTGGTTTTGGTTCCCTAGTAATTTAGTGGGATACATTAGTTATATGCAAAACTTTATTAAATTGGAAAGTAGAATTTAAGGTAGAATCATGTGTACAAGTAATTACGATTTTCAAAGTTTGATTTATGGTGGGTTTGTTGAATTTGCTAATTTGGGTGTATAAGCGGGATCAATAGTTTGATTAGTTTCCAGATATTTTTGGGTAATTCATGAGAAAGAAAGTCGGGGAAATGTTATGAAATCATTAGATTGTTGGGTTGTTAGGGTTTGATTAACTTAATAACAAAGTTAAAAATGTTATAAGCTTAAAAGCTACTCTAGTAGATTATCAATGTAGGAAGTTGGAATTAGTAATTCGTCATGGCATGAAGAATCCTATGAGGGTGTGACACCGGGTACAAAATCAATGCCAAAGACATATAACTTGTTTGTAGGGGTGGAAATGAAGGGAAGGAAAATTAGAGCATCAAGTTTGCTTTATTTTGGATGACAATCTGGGAGGGGAAGGAAACGGAGGGGAGAGTATTGGAAGAATGAGATCCTTCACACTATGTAATAAAAAATGGTGTCTCTAACAATGGAGATATTTCGAAGGAAAATCAAATAGATTGTTAATGTCCAAAAAAGTTCACTGCAGGAACCAAAAATGTATATCCTGTGATCTCTATTACAAATTCTGTTTCTTCATTTGTGTAATTGTGCCTGTCCTGGGCTTCATTTGGTACACTGCCTTAGGGACTATAGGGAGTAAAGTGAAAGTTGCAAACTTACATCTTTTGGCTTAAGTAGTGACTCATGTAATGGGAAAACAGTTGTGATTTCATTGGCATATTGATTCCCCAAGTAGATTATCAATATAGCTTTCAACGACTCATCAAGCATCTAGATACCAGGTCACCAGGAAGAAGTTGAAATTACTTGAACGTTACCCTTATATGGCAGTAATATTATCATCAATAAAGCTAAGACATAGATAAATATGAGTATTTCCGGAATAATGATCTTACCAAGACACTCACGCCACTTATCTTTGCATTTTTATAACATTCCGATTTTTAAAGTCCCAAATGAATTTTCTCATCTAAAAACAAAAATATAGGATTTTTGTTTTTATAGTTTTATTTTGTTGGAGGATCGGTCATTCGACTACAACTGTTTTCCTAGTGTATCAACTATTTTTCCCTTCCTAGTCTAATTTTTGGCTTTGCCCGTCACTAAGAGTACATTTTCAATGAAGTTCACAATTTTATTTTTTGTGTGTCATTCTGCTATGCAAGATATGATGTATGAGATGCTTGATGCATATAGGTCCCTGGATTGGCTGTAGTCATTGTGGGCAATAGGAAGGATTCTCAAAGTTATGTGAATATGAAAAGAAAAGCGTGTGCTGAGGTGGGGATCAAGTCCATTGACGTAGACCTTCCTGAGCAAGTTTCGGAGCCTGAATTGATTGCCAAGGTTCATGAATTAAATGCAAATCCTGAAGTACATGGTTCGTCATTCTTGTGAGCAAACTTTATTGTACTTAAGTTTATGGTTTTGTGCTGTTTTTTGTTTGTTTATTGTTAGGGAATACAAAATTTTAGCATATTTGTAATAGAAAATTGAGCAACTATTTTACATTTGCAAAACTTGGGTTAAAAATTGAGGGAGTAGAAAAAGTTTGGGCATAAATTTGGGTTTAAAATAAGGGGAACAAAGATTTGAACTCTTGATATCTTAACTGTAAAAACATTGACTTTACCACTAAGCGAATGGTTATTATATGACTTTATGAGGTATCATTATAAGTATTGTGTTAGGAAAAATATGTTTGGCGGGCCAATGACTCCCTCCTTCCCTGGAGATGTTTAACCTCTAGCAACTAATTTCTACAAGGGCATTGTCATATAGGAGAACTGCTTCGTTTGGAAGTCTGTTTTGGACTTTGTCCTAAAGTGTACGCCTCTTCAGACTTGAAATCGGAGGCTCCATGTAACCTGTTGGACGAACCTATATTTGATTTTTTTTCATTCTAGTTTTTAAGTGTTGTTTTGCTTTTTAGTTTTGTTTCTTATAGCCTCATGTAACCTAGAGCTTGGCTCTCTCAGGGATACTTGTTCAGCTTCCATTGCCCAAACATATCAATGAAGAAAAAGTTTTGAGCGAAATTAGCCTTGAGAAAGATGTAGATGGTTTCCATCCTTTGAACATTGGAAAACTTGCAATGAAAGGAAGAGAACCACTCTTCGAGCCTTGCACCCCTAAGGTAAAACATTTTGTTCTTTATTGCTTCTTTAAATTTGGCTAGTTTTGTCTCCCTTTTCTTTTGCTCTTAGTCGTATTCACCTATCTATTCTAGGATGGCCATAATTTTCGCTTATAGAGATTCTTTTTAACAGGGTTGTCTTGAACTTCTGTCTCGAAGTGGAATCAGTATCAAAGGCAAGAAGGCTGTTGTTGTAGGTCGTAGTAATATTGTTGGTTTGCCAGTTTCACTTCTCCTTCTGAAAGCAGATGCCACTGTCAGTATTGTCCACTCTCGCACTACTGATCCTGAAAATATAATACGTGAAGCTGACATCGTCATTGCTGCAGCAGGACAAGCCATGATGGTATTCTAAGATCTCTTCATTGTGCTTATTTGAATTTATGACCTTTATGGTGGGCTTGGTTATTGGCTAAATGGGATATTAAGAATGAGTTTTAGTTTTAATTATCATAAAATATGTTATATTGTTTCCATGGTAATGGAGCTCTTGCCCTCAAACACGTGTGTTTTATCATAACTTTCCACTACTAAGTAATACCACATTCCCAAGTAGTAATCGATACTATATCACATAGAATTTTGATTATGACTCCCACCATTTAATACAAACAACCAAGCGGACCTTTTGTCTCATGTTCCCCACTTGTCATTGAGAAGAATTCCTAACAAACTTACGTGTAGAGTATCTCTTTACCACTGGCAAACTATTGTATCTTGCAAGTCAAATTAAAATAAGAGCTGTTAGTTTTGCATGCCTTTACCCTTTAAGAGCTTCGATTCTGCAATATTAAATGTGCTAATCTTCTCGAAGAAATGATTTAAGTTGTGGAGATTTCCCTCACTGCTGCACTTTTTTTCTTTATTAAACAATACAATCTCTCATATTTCAGATTAAAGGTGAATGGCTAAAGCCAGGTGCTGCTGTTATTGATGTGGGAACAAACGCGGTGGATGATCCAAGTAAGAAGTCTGGTTATCGGCTGGTGGGGGATGTTGACTTCCATGGAGCTAGTAAAGTAGCAGGGTGGATAACTCCAGTCCCTGGAGGTGTTGGTCCCATGACTGTAGCCATGTTGCTGAGGAACACCGTAGATGGTGCAAAGCGCGTGATTGAGCAATGATCATTTCCTCCTTTTTCAATAAGGCATGTTCTCATGCTATTTCTCCTTTTAAGGTTTATAGGAATTTCATTGAACGTTAATATGATACAAGTCTTTGCTTCTTTCGATTTTGCTCAATGTCACTATAATTATATGACTTACTCTTTATTGTGTTTTCTTGATAGTGAACCTCTGTTTGTTCGAATCAATTTCTTCATTCTTTTTAGCCTGTCTGATGAACATTTGGTCATTTGGGTATACATCGAGATATCTTAGATTTTTATAACTAAACTAAAGGGTATAGTGGAACAAAAACAGTTGGGACTTAGGACTAGACTTCTTATTGCCCACACACTGCATCATGATTGGGTTGTAAATATTTTTAGGTTACCCCAAAAGCGACAACTGCATGTGATTTTGCACTATATTCTAATCCCAAAAATCAAGTAGGATTCCTCCATATCAAAGGGAACGGGCAACCTATTCCAGTGCAGTTGGATGAAAAGTATCAGTATTGGTTATTAGTCGTTATATCTTTGGTTAGAACTCATTGCCAAAAGTGAAAAATCGATTTGGCTGGCCACACCGCCACACCCTGTTCTGTAGAGAGTAGATCTTCATAGCACAAATTGCCTATTGCATGTGGCTGTACCCAGCATCATCCTAGTCTAGTTTCTAGATTCTATATCTGTTGGTTGCTTCCCATAATGAAACTTTGGTTTCTTCATTGGTGCTTTTTCTGTAACCAATCACTCAAGACTGTATCACACTACTAGTTTACCTTTTCCTTAGCTTTCTAGAATGTGAGAGTGGGCATAACAGCAAAATTTTATCAGATGTTGAGCAGTGAGTACTAGTGTACTACTAAATGTTAATGGGGCACTTTGAGAAAGTACCAGGAAGATGTAGTCAATTTGGGTTGTACATTGTTATGATTGTGTGGGAAGTTAGAGAACTAGCCTTTTTATAACAACCTATCAAATTCAGTAACTCAAGTAATTAAACTAGAACTTAATGGAGTATTATGGGTTAGCCTTGTGGATTAGGGTTTTTCTTTCGCCCTTTGTGATAGGTATTAGATACTCATCACCTACACGTTGAATAAATTCTCTCTTCCTGTACCTGTAGAGATTTTCTAGCCTATTGTTGGATAAGAAAAGGCAAAAAAAATCAAAAGTATAATATACTTTTCATTTACACAACGTAGCGGAAATAATTTTCTAATTTCCAATTTGTGATTTAAATGAAAGCATGAAATCAAGCGATATTGAGATAAAAAATACAATTGTAGATTCAAGAATGCAATAAGACACAAAATTTATGGAGATCATTCAATTTGAGTATGTTCCCCTTTGGTGGTATGAGCTTCAATCAATGAATTTTAATGGTGTTCATGAATGCTTGAAGAAAGAAGATAGAGTGACAAATAAGGGTTTCTCTACCATGAAGGACAATGTTTCTTCCCAATTTCTTTCTCCTCATCAAATTTCTGTTGGTAAATGGTGGTTGTTGTGATGAGAACGAGATTATCCACCACGGAAAATGATGGTGGAACCGTGGAAAAAAAATCAACATCATCATCATCATACCCAGTGTTTTCCGCACATAAATAAATGTATGGTCAGGATCTGGGGAGGGATGATCGACGACGTCTCATACCTATAAAGAGAGGGCGCTTAAAACAGTCCCTCGACTCAAAAAGGTCTTCAAAGAGAGAAACTTGCAAATATCCGAAATCCTGCATCTATGAAAAAAATCAACGTTAAGTGCTAAAAATATTTTGAATTTCAGAAAGATTGAAGAAATTTGAGTAAAGGAATAGAGATTGATGTGGAGAAAGAATTGAGTACCATGAGGAAATGCATTTTGTTCTAGTTACAAATGAGGGGTATCAATAATCATAAAGAAATGAAATTGGTTACTTAAACTTCATTTCAAACCAAACATTTAATAAATGAATCACATAAATAAATCCTATTATGAAACCAAAAGTCCATACCAAACATGCTCTAAAACTTTCATTTAAGCTCTACTTTAACTAAAAAAATCAATTACAATTGTCCAATCCACAAGAGGAATAACAATATTGTGGATATCTATTTGCTAATTGTTGTGTTTTTAGATTTTGGAACAATTTTAACCTTATTTGGTGCTTTAAGATTTGGGTGTTGTAGTGGGCCTAAGTCTAAGATATAGCTTTGCCACAATCCCAGCCAAAAGAAGTGTAATTTGAGGACTGCACATAACTAAAACCTTGTGACCCATCACCCATCTTAGGCTTAGCTTATTGTTGCCTAAAACATTTTGTAGTTGATACTTGATACCATTACTCACCATGAAACAAGCTCCTCCACAAAATTTTTTACTCTTCTAACATGGCAAACAACAAATTATTAAAGTAATACTTTCTCTGTCCATTTTTCAGAATTGCCATTTTCCCCCCAAAAAATTATGATGGTTTTGATAAATTTGTTATTGGACTTCTACACAACAAGATTCGCATAAGAGGAGTGTTCGCTGCACACAAAATTGATGAGTTCCATCCTAAACTCAATTGGTATCAAAAGAAGTAGCGATCAAGTATATTTGTTACTCAAATTCTATTTTTTCGATGTGAGATCATATGTGAGTTATTTTCAATTGGTTTGCTAGGATAATTTTGGAGAAGAAGGATTGAGGGGAAAACGTTAATTTTTATTTTTTTAGTTGAAGTGATCGACAAAATCACGGAAACAACCTAATTATAATATGAACAAAATTCACATAGACTAAAGAAACTAAGTATTCCCTTTTTTTTTTAAGTCCCTTCCAAATTTCTCCACTCTAATATTGATCTCCATACAAAAGAATATCTTTCAAATCCTCTCCTTATTCTCTCAATTCAAACAAATTGTTAATATTGTTTGCATTTGTTTTCAGAGCATTCCATAATGTTATAAAACCTTTTTCTTTTACATTTTTTTCTACCCACTAAGTTGTATATATTGACTTCTTCCTTCACTTTTCTCACTCCCTCATCCTATTTGCATTATTGTGCTACACTTTAACTCAAAAATATTAAAAAATGATGGAAGTAAATATCACAGTACTGCCATCATTTGCCTAGTAACATAACATTTTTAGATATGTCTTACATAATATAGAAGAATAGTACATTTCCTTGTGGGTTAAAAGAAGAACATTGGTTGAGACTCATAGCACAAATTAAAGGTTGCATCACAATATCTCGACCATATTGTAAAGGTATTTGAGTTTGCCGCGACCAAAATATAAGCAGTGTTGACAACAAAAATCATTTGCATCAACCACGAATTCCGTTTTGCAACTGTTACCAAGACAGTGACTGAAATCGTATTTTTGCACTAAGATTTGAGACCAATGTTTGTGGAGTGGCAGCAGGGGCAGAGTAAAAATTGACAAACTCTATAAGGCCCAATTTTAAAATTATGATATTTTTCTAACAATTTTGTATCTTTAAACACCTGGTATATACCAAGTAATTTAATATTTTGGCTCCTAATTTTTCGGGCCCCTGTGCGGTGAAACATGCTCAGAACCTTCCATGAGTGGCAGTACTTTGTATGTTGGTGCAACCGATATTTTTGAATAGAGATAAGCTTCTAGCTGTCCTACCATCTTCTGCCTAATAACATAACAACCAAATAAGTGCATGTTTCTCTCAGATGATCCTTGTTTTATGTTCTTGTTCAATCTAAAAGTTTCCAATCTTAAGGGTTACAACAAGGATTGAGCAAAATGCATATAAAACTGTAATCTTGAAGAAAAATCTGATCTTGTAGATATTAAGGTGTGGTCATGGCTTTGCTGATTCTCCACTCTTAGTTGCCTATATGTAAAAAGCTTATGTTTAGTTAAAGAATGTAGGTAGTCCATTTAATGGCTGATGTTCCATGTGCATTAACTGAATAAAGTATAATTATATATTCATTATTGGGGAGCATTTGATCTTTTCAATCCCTTAATAACATGAAATTTGATAGGCTGCTGTCTGATCCACTCACTTAATGCTCTAAGTAGATGTTTCACTACATCAAACTATAAATTAGTGTCATATGCTGATGAAAGATCACGAGTTCAAATACATGTTTTGCTTATTTTAAGTGGAATATTTAGTGTCAAGTATGAGTAGCCTTGTGCTGCATACACGCTGAAGAAAGGAGGGCTATGTGAGACTCGATCTCAGAACCTTATCCGAGGAAGGCGTATTTACTCCAGACTGAGACAAGACTTAATTCTCGTAGTTAATTATATTCTAAACTTAAGAATTATAGACTTATGAATCTGTTGACAATGACAAAAACATTCTTCCATGTGACTAAAATAAAAATTAAAATGCTAATTTGTTGATTAAGAATAATTAAGTAGTGAGTGGAATATAATTTGATACCAAACATTCTCCATTAACTACATAAATTGAGAAGAAAGTTTATTAGTGGAGGAATTGAGAAAGAATTCTTCTTAAGTGGGTAATAAAGCCATTCTAGGCTATTCTGAGTGGTGTATATACCAGATATTATATTTCATGAAATAATTATATCTAGTAAGTTTAATATTCTTTATCTTATTGGTTGTGGGTCATTAGTATAATCATTTGACATGCATTCTGATTTTAATTTGAGGATGCAAATTGGACACTGAAATTAATGCAAATTTCTGACTTTAGAAATGAGAACACAAAAATGAAATTATTGCAATGCAAGAAAATTAAGGAATTATATATATGTTTTATCCAAACTAATGCCCTGTTTTTAGTCTTGTATTTCAAAAGTTAAATGCTACTCCCTAGTCCAAACTGTAGTTCCAGATAAGGCTGTATTGCATCGCATCTGATCGAAATGGACTAATATCTCTAATGTTATAAAGGTGCAAATAAACTGCATTTTGGGTAAAAAGGAACATCTCATGTTTTTGACTGATATATAATGTTATGAAAAGTGCCTCATTATCATATCACCATTTTCGTCATCACGGTCGATCTAGAAACTTAGTTACGGCCATTCAGTTATCCCAATGTCATTACGTGTGACTGATCGACCTATATATTGTTTGATCGAAGTGAAAACCTTGGTTGATTACCTAGTTAGAGATGTGAAAGCACCTTATTAGTTCTCAATTGCTTCTACAGCATGCCGAAGGAAAAGAGATGGAAGTAGGTCCCCCATCTTCAGCAATGGATTTGAAGGGAGTTTGTAGCATGTGATATCCCACTAAAGATATGCTAGTGTTGTATCATGTGTGTGTACGCTTGACTTATAATTCCTAGAGTTGGTACAGCTATTAGCTTTGCATTGTTGATGATAAGAGGATATGTAGTGCAAACTTGTTCGCTGTAGGACGTACCTAATACTGTTACTCGGACTTGAGTACTTGTGTTTAGTCATGTGCAAATTAATACGACTAAAAATTCACCAGACTGATAAGTAATAGCTAGGTTAGAACTTTGAAACACTTAACGGAGATAGTTAAGCTGAAATGATTTGGATAGCGAGTTACAAAATGACATCAAAAATTGAGATTTGAAGAAGTTTATGAATTTGTTGGTTGTAATCCATATTAATAATAGATATGATAAGATAAATGATAATTTTTATTGCAAAGATATCACTATTGATTTATGTTGGTTTATTTAGTCGATCCAATCATTCAACGTCACATGATTTGTTAATCTTCTTGCAAATTGCAAATCCAAAAAGCAAATTACTCGATGAAGTAAGTGACACCGAGTCGACCCCATGTGCTGGGATCACAGATTAGCTATTGTTGTTTGTTTGGAGTATTGCCTGAAGTCAACAATGGAGGGTGTTACTTTTTGGTTTGTTTGAATGGTGGGAGTCACTGTAGAGAGTGTACTAGCTTGCCCACTTGATAGTGTCGCAAGATAACGATTTCTGTTTCAAGTCCTTTGGTAAGTGGAAAGCCCCTAAACTTCTGGATTCACAACTTAAGTTATCGCATTGGTTCTGGAAGTCACCTGTTTCAGAGACGGTCTTTATGAGAGACCATCGCTAATTGAACTGGCCCATTAAGGAAAATGTAGGGTAAAAGTAGATATTAAGCTTTAATGGGTTGGGCCTGCAAGACGTCTTTCAAAAAGACGGTCTCTTAAGAGAGCACTTGTTCTTCTTATTGCTATTAGTTGGGCCTATATGTTAAAGCATATATACGAGATTATGTTACTTAAACTTAATTAAAGGGGCTTAATCACATTGATTAACGTATTAAAGGTATTGTTACTATCTTCGATTTCATTGATCTTGAATTTTTTGTATGTTAATCATGTCTACGAGTCGGTTGTGAGCTTTGATCATGTCTCATTTTATGTGTCAAATCATATCGAATTAAAATTGTTTAATATTATTGGTGATGGTGAAGATAAATTTATATAGTAAGTCTCATGGGAGACGGTCTATTCTATAGACGGAATCCATGAAGCCCAGCCCAAAATATAACATAGTATATTTGGGGTTATAATAAATTATTTGGGGTTATAATAACTTATATTGGGGTTATAGAATAGTATATTCGAGGTTATAATACCTTACATTTAGGATTATAACATAATATAATTGATATGATAATAAAAAAAATCAGTTAAGGGAAATGGGCTGGCCCAATTTTGTTGTCTATCCTATAGACCGTCTCTTGTGAGATTTTGTGAAATTTATAACATGTTAGAGTACTATATTGTGGGGCCTCAACTATCAGCTTAAGTGTTTGTTAAATTGGTTCTTAGACACGGTATCAGAGCCAGCATTCAACAGCCCCTCGTTCAAAATGATATATATTCAGGGTTTGTACTACATCCACTCTGATTCAAAGGGCTCTTGTGTGAAGGGATGTGTTAAGAGTAAATAGCATATCATGGGCGTCAACTATTAGCTTAAGCTTTTGTTTGAGTTGATTCTTTGATCTGATATCAAAGCGAAGTTAAGCTGATGGTTGAGGTCTCAAGATATCTTATATACTCTATCATAACATATGCCAATTAAGTATTCTTTAATCAATTTTTTAAGTATATATATACATCTTTTAAATTTGTTTAACAAAATTAGATAGCAAATTAGGTTTTTGTCTCCATTATGCATAATATTTTACCGCAAATTAGACAAAACACTTTTCCTAACACTTAATTTACATTGACTCATGTCTTTTTTTTATATATAACCTAAAGATATAGTTAGTAGAAGATTTTGTTGACGTTATAAAAAGAGGGAAATGAATAAATGAAATGTACAAAATGTTTGGTACGTGAGTTGAAAAAAGATTAAAACTATTACTTTCTCCGTTCTGAAATACACGTTAGGTTTCTATTATTGACACTATTCATTATTCATGCTTATTTTATATTTTGCGGCTAATGTGTAAGAAAAAATGTAGTCAAGTGGGATTTTGTTTGAATTGTCTAATCATATACTTACATAATATTAATTTTTTATAATTTTTAGATGTGTATAATTCAATATATAAATGATCAAAATAACTCATTGGTTTGTGTAAAAAGTCAAATATAACAAGTATAATAAAACAGAGGAAGTACTACATTATATTGCTTGGTTGGATAGCACCCAATTTACTTTAAATTATCACTAACTACTAGTAGACATAGTAGTAGTACTCCACTTTGGGACCGAGTTAGAGACCAAGGCGGCAGCACATTCTCCGCATGCTGACTTTGATAACACTCATTCTTGGCTTATATTTTCGCAAACCCGTTTGGTAATTGTTATTAAATTGCTATTATATAATGTAGTTTGGCTAGAGAAATTACTTGATAAGATTTAAAGTTATGTTTGTTTTTTTATATAGTTTATTATCTTTATATTAAATTTATTCTCATATTCATATATCACCATTTCCAAAAAATGTATTGATCCTTCGTCTTATTAATTTTAAAAAAAATCAAGTTTTGAATAGTTTTGTTATGTTGATAGTGAGATTAGTAAATATTGAGTACTGTAAATTATTTTCCATAGAGTTAATTCAATATGGTTAAATTAATACTCCATATATACTACATTTTATCTAATGTTTAAAGGTGGCTTGTGGTCGATCTTGGGCCGCTAATAGCTTAGCTTTTAGGTGTAGGTATCAAAAATTAGTCGGTCTCTTAAGAGAATGTCTCTCTAAAAAACGTTTCTCAGGTTCAACCTATTAAAATTTAATTAAACTAAAAGATGATAATGGGTTGACCAAATAATAGTTTCTCAAAGAGACTGTCTCTCACAATAATTTGATAAAAATTACCAATGAGATAACTTACTTTGATACCTAATACGTCTATAGTGGAAACTTTAGATTAAATATATAAGAAAGAATACGTTATATAAATATAATTTTTGTTTGAGCTGTGATTTCCTTGTTCTATCTATAATCGTTTTCTTATTATCACTGAAGGATGCCACTCTTGTAGCCAAATTTTGCAAAGTTCTTTATGACTTTTTATTTGGCATAATGTGATGTACTTTTCAATGATCATAATGCAACTTTACATAAGGTAGAGAGAAAAGATATCTCTGAAAGAAATTATAAAAAATACTACAAAATTTGTATCAATAGAAGAAACTTTAGAAAAAATACTGAACAAGCTACGTTATGTAGCTAGCTTGAACTTGTTTACGTGTTCACGTGTCTCAATAAAAAAATAGTACCTTTGAATGTTAAATCAGGCTATTATTTTGTGAAAAAAATCCTTTATTTCTCTCTAAAATAAAGTGTTAAAAATTGTTCGAATATACTATTATATCACTGATGATATCTTAAAAATTGGCGTAAATTATGCTTTGGAACCAAGAGCGTACACTACCGTAATATTAGCAAGAGCTTCTAAACTAGCTCACGGCAATAGTACTAGTTTTGCTTATAACATAGCTTTTATTCCTATCTAGCTTTTTAACATGAAGTACATATATAACTTGAATATATTTTTCCAATATTAAGTTTATTACTGAATAAAATTGGATTACTCTTATTCTATCCTTTAGTATTAATATTAACACAAATTCTTGTGAGAGACAGTCTCTTTGAGAGACCATCTCTAATTGGGTTGACCCATTAGGAAAAATGTAGAGTAAATATAGGCAATAAGCTTTAATGGATTGGATCTGAGAGACAGACTCTCAGAAAGACGGTCTCTCAAGATAATGGTTGTAATATTTATTATGATATGAAATACACTAATGAACCAATAAAATTTGGTTGTACTCTTAAAATGATGCATATCAATTCTAAGCTTTGGAACCCCCAATGAGTAAAAAGAAAACAAGGCATTAAGAATGAAAATGTGAAGCCAGCACAAATTACACTAAAACAACTACATACTCCTACTTAATGATATAAAATGGTCCAAACAGTAGGGACAATTAGTTGCTCTTTTTTCAATGTGTCCTAACCACTATAGGTGCAAGTGACACGCTTGGGACCCTCAACCAATCCCTATAAATACCCATCTTTCTTGTCATTTGGATAATCAAATTGTTGTGGGATTCAAAAACATTCCCATGGCTGCCTACAAAATCTCTTGTGTTGTTTTCTTCTTGATTCTTGGGTTGGGCCTTTCCTCAGCCGCTAGGTCTCTCCTCACTTATGACCTAGGAGGCTACGGTGGAGATGGATATGCTTCTGGTGGTGGTGGCGGTAGTGGTGGTGGTGGGGCAGGTGCTTATGGTGGACATGCTGGTGGATATGGTGGTGGAGGTGGTGAAGGAGGTGGTATAGCAACTGGTGGTGGGTATGCAGGTGGAGGTGGTGGCGGTAGTGGTGGTGGCGGTGCATACAGTGGTGGAGGACATGCTGGTGCTTATGGGGGTGGTGAAGGCGGTGGTCATGGTGGTGCTGGAACATATGGAGGTGGTTATGCAGGTGGCGGTGGCGGTGGAAGTGGAGGAGGTGGTGCGGGTGCGTATGGTGGGGTAGAACATGCAGGTGGCTATGGAGGCGGTGAAGGAGCCGGTGGAGGTCATGCAGGGGGAGGAGGTGCTTATGCTGGTGGAGGCGGTAGTGGATCTGGAGGTGGTGGCGCTGGTGTATATGGAGGAGTAGAACATGCCGGTGGCTATGGAGGTGGTGAAGGAGCCGGTGGAGGTCATGCAGGTGGTGGTGGTGCTTATGCTGGTGGAGGCGGTAGTGGTTCCGGCGGCGGTGGTGCTGGTGCATATGGAGGTGGAGGAGAGCACGCCGGAGGCTACGGAGGTGGTGAAGGTGGTGGCCATGGAGGAGCTTATGGTGGAGGTGGTGCTGGAGCATACGGTGGAGGAGGTGGATCTGGTGGAGGCGGTGCTGGTGCATATGGAGGCGCAGGTGGACATGCTGGAGGCTATGGAGGTGGTGAAGGTGGTGGTCATGGAGGAGCTTATGGCGGAGGTGGTGCTGGGGCATATGGTGGAGGTGGTGGATCAGGCGGAGGTGGTGCTGGTGCATATGGAGGTGCTGGAGGACATGCTGGAGGATATGGAGGTGGTGAAGGTGGTGGCCATGGAGGAGCATACGGTGGAGGTGGTGCAGGTGCATACGGCGGTGGAGGTGGAAGTGGTGGTGGTGGTGCCGGTGCTTATGGTGGTGGTGGTGAAGCTTTAGGTGGAGGATATGGTAGCGGAGGAGGATCTGGTGGTGCTGGTGCAGAAGGAGGACATGCATATGGAATTGGTGGTGGTGGTGGCTCAGGGGGTGGAGGTGCTTATGCAGGTGGTGCACATGCAGGTGGATACGGTGGTGGTGCTGGAGGTGGTGAAGGAGGTGCCCATGGAGGGTATATTCCTTGAATTCATTTCTTCATAGCAAACCTCACAAGCATGGGCATTTGCCCAAGAAGTAATAATGAGAAGTAAAATCTGAAAACTACATATAGTAGTAATGTAATTGATAATCCTAAAAGAAGCAACTATATGTAGTCATGCCATTTACCATTCCATAGTTTTCTTTATAGTATAATGTAATGAATGATTTGGTGTTTCCTTTTGATTCATATAAAGTTGTAATCATGTTACTTTCTTCCTTCTTCACTCCACAAAGGTACATGTAATATGCTAAATCATGAGCTCTCCCCATGCACCCACTTCATGATTTTTTATAAAAGTAAACCCCCTGATCTCATGTTTTCATAAACTTTCAATAGTGCCCAATTGTTTTTTTTACAATTTTACCTGTTTGGCTTTGTTTATAATGAGAAGTAATATGCACTAAAACAAATTAAACATCAGATCATCATCTAAAATATCATACGGTGGCCAAGCTTCACCGGGGGCGGCACGCCCTGTGGCTTATTCTTGTCGATTCGAGCGGGCCACGTTTTTTAGTTCGACTCTTACAGTTTTTTTGTTCATTAATATTGTTAGAAGAATAGTATGTCGTTGGTTTGATGCCATTGATGGTATATATAAATGAAACTTGAAACTTAATTATGTTCGATATATATCAAAAGAGACACTAAATAAGTTTATTTTCTGACTTAGCTTTATTCCTTTAAAATAATATTTTTCATCATAAATTTGTCTACTTTTATAATTTATACAGTTATAAGTTCATATATGAACTGAACCAGCAGATTAATTATTGAACGATTATTTAAAAATCTAAAATTCAACACAAACATATTTAAAGAGGTTATAATATTGCTGTGAATGGATATAGAAAAGCAAGCAATTTCTAGAATTCTGTCTTGCTCTTAAAAAGGCACAAGCTGAACTATATTAAGGTACTGTGAGTTATGTGTGATTTAATTTGAGGTATTTGGAGTACGTTTTGACACACTTTAGCAAGATTTCGGATTTTGTCTTAATCAGAGTAAATATCACTTTTTGGGTAAGATTATGAGTTCGATTCTGATCTAGCGTTTTCATTCACTTAGCCCACTTTAATCATATCAAAGAAAACAAAAAGAAAAAAAAAAACTTTTACTTCAGTTTTTCAATTATAACATGTATCACTTTAGGTCTTACGTTCGATTTTTATTGCTTCCTCCCCTTCTTTATGTTTATTAATGCTTAAAATAAACACAAATTCTTGTGAGAGACGGTCTTTATGAAAGTTCATCTCTATTTGAACTGACCCATAAAGAAAATGTAGAGTAAAAGTAGATATTAAGCTTTAATGGGTTGGACCTGAAAGGCGTCTTTCAAAAAGACGGCCCCTAGTTTATGGAAAAGGATCACTCGACTGCGAGGATATTAACTCAGAAAGTTTAACCTCTCCTGTAGATATTAACCTTTAACAAGATACAATAAGTGACAAACTGGTCTGGACTAACGTTATGGAACAAAACTAGCTAGGTTAAGAAAAGAAGTCTATATATCATTTAGTATATAATATATCAAAAAACTTTAATTATAATATTAAGCTTTTTTTAGCAATTAACCTGTAAAGATCGATCACCATTTGGGTAATAATGTTTTTGGGTAAGTGACTTTTAAATTGGATTGTTCACAGTTAATCAAAAATTAGAATGATTGTAAGAAACCTCTATAAAATTGAATTATTCTAGATAATTTCCATCTCTGAATCAAAATAAATACACCAAGTTAATGATAATTATGGCCGGATTAGCTTTTATTTTTGAAAAAAAATTAAACAAATGTGTTTCAAATAATATAATTCGAAATCGTTGTGTAAAATACTAATGGCTTCATCATTAAGTATAGCCATTATTTGAAATTACGACGACTTCACCAAAAGCGGGCCTAATGGAGTACTCAGGGCCGTTTCTGAGGGTAGTTTTGAGGTGCAATCGCATAGGGCCCAGCTCATGGAGGGGTCCAAATTGAGTTAATCCTTATTATTAAAAATTATATTTACATAAATAGCTTCTAGTGTGGATCAAATTTACAATATTGAGTTTCTTAATTAAGCGCATGATCATCAAATACATTAAAAAAAAACTGAAACTTTAACTATATAAGGTCCATTTTTCTATTTTCTGCTTAGGGCCCGAACATTATTAGGAACGGCTCTGGAGTACTGGGATCCATATACGCTAATGGCGTGATTTAAAAAGAAGTGTACCTAAAAGAAAATTAGGAGTCCAGAAGTATGATTAAACTTTATTTTTATGGATGAAAGAACATGATAAACTTAATTAATCAAAAATACTTAAGTTCGCTTCATTGGGGCGTGATGTGGAGAAAACTAACTAATTATATAGGAAATATTACCTTGAATAATGCAAATTTTTCATGATTATTCTACAATAATCCCACATATTCATTAACCTTTAATAATCTCAACTTTGAAGTAGATTTTCCGAGGGTAAACCCGGTAATCAGATGACTTGTTATATCAAGTTTTTTTTCAAAAAAAAAGATAAATTAAAATAAAATGTTGAAAAAATATTAAATTTTTATTTTAAAAAATCTAATGTTTTTAATTATTCATATTTTTTATGTAAATTATAAAATCTTTCTCTTATTTTATAATAATTTTTAGATTTTTTTTTTATGAATTACCTACTATAGCAGGTCATCGGGTTACCCATGCTTACTCTAGGCAAATATCCCATAAAGTTGGAATTATTCATGGTTAATAAATAGGTGAGATTATTGTACAAAAATCATGAAAACGTTGAATTATTTGAAGTAATTTTTATATTGCATTTTTAACTATATATATAATTCAAAAGAATAAATTGATGAATTGTTAATGTTATGATTAAAAGTACATCAATTAAAGTTCAAATGTTGGAGACAGTAGAGGTATAGTACACTATACAGTGTTTACTCTTAATCTTTATGATAGTTGTGAAGAATAATGAAGTATATACTATAATACTATACATGATGCAACTTGAAACATTGCGGCTTGTGCTTTGTATAGACTTTTTAGTAGAAGCAATGAGTGATCGTTTGCTTTTGCATATCAAATGCATGTAACGCGTTATTCATTATCCTAATTGGCTAAATCCATGCCTATAAATACCAACTTCTTAACATTAAAATCCATAACAAACATTATTTCTCAATATGGCTTATCATAAGATCACTTCTCTTGTTTTTTTCTTGGTGTTAGGCATAGGCATATGCACCGCCACCAGAGCCCTCCTTACTTATGAACTTGGAGAGCATGTTGGTGTTGGTGTTGGTGTTGGTGTTGGCGTAGGTGGATATGCAGGTGGTGGTGGTAGTGGTAGTGGTGGAGGTGGTGGGGCGGTTCATGGTGGAGGTAGTGAGCATGCTGGTGGATATGGTAGTGGGGGTGGTGAAGGAGGTGGAGCTGCTAGTGGTGGCGGTGCCTATGCTGGTGGTGGTGGTAGTGGAAGTGGTGGAGGCGGTGGGGCAGTTCATGGTGGAGGTAGTGAGCATGCTGGTGGATATGGTAGTGGTGGTGGTGAAGGAGGTGGTGCAGCTGGTGGTGGAGCTGCATCTGGTGGTGGTGCAGGTGGAGGAAGTGGTGGTGGTGCGGCTTATGGAGCCGGTGGTGAACATTCAGGCGCTTATGGTGGTGGTGAAGGTGGTGGCCATGGAGGTGGAGCAGCTAGTGGTGGTGCAGCCTATGGTGGTGGCGGCGGCGGTGGTAGTGGTGGTGGTGGGGCTTATGGTGCAGGAGGAGAGCACGCTGGAGGATACGGAGGTGGCGAAGGCGGAGGTCACGGAGGTGCTTATGGTGCTGGTGGTCATGTTAGTGGCGGTGGGGGAGGAAGTGGAAGTGGAGGTGGATCGGCTTACAGTGGTGGAGCTTCCGGAGGAGCATATGGTAGTGGCGGTGGAGCAGGAGGTGGATACGGAGGTGGTGCTAGTGAAGGAGGTCATACATCAGTATCTGGAGGAGGAGGTGGATCTGGTGGTGGAGGTGCTTATGCCGGTGGTAGTGGCACCCATGCTGGTGGATATGGTGCTGGTGGCGGTGAAGGAGGTGGTCATGCAGGAGGATACATGCCTTGAGAAACTAGTTATTACTTGGTCCATGCATGCCAAAACTAGTCATACTAAAACCTATGTCTTCTATTCCACTTTGTTTTTCTTAGTACTCCTTATGAAATAAGGTTGATCTTAATTGTTTACTTAGCATGAACTATAAGTACTGTAATCGTTTGTCTTTGTACGGTGCTTGCAAAATGTTACAGCAAATCACCAATTTATAATTTTAAATTTGTACTAATTTGTAATTAAGTGCTTGATCAGCAATATAAATGTTATTTTACTTGGTCAACAATCATTATACCAATTTATATGCCTTCGTAGTAAATTCACGTAAAATGGTTTTGCATGCATGATCAAGAAAAGAGCTAAGTGCACCTCTACACATCACATACACTAATCACAAAATTTCGACCACATAACCCAATAAAAGTTTTACATAAAACTTTATATTAAATCTTAAAATACTCATTTTTTAGATTTAAAATGACCATTTTAAGACTTAAAATTTCAACTTCAAGTTTCCTTCCTTCTTCAATTAAAGGTTTAACTTTATTTTCTACTTACTACTCCAACCGTATAAATCATAACCAACATAGTGTATATTAAATTATTAAATTCTTTTTTTAGTTTTGATTTTTCTCTTCAAGCACCAAGTAAACCTAATTCCTTTTTTACCATACTAATAATCATTTTGCACACGAATATCTACTTATGTCTTTTCAAATCATTACCTTCGCCCAGTTACAAAACAATTAAAAAATACACAAATTCTTGTGAGAGTCTATCTCTAATTGGACAACCTATTGTATATTTTTTAGGGAAATTCCACGTGGTAACCCTGAGGTTTTGGGTTTTCCACATGGTAACCAAAACTTTTAAAAAATCCGCATGGTAACCCCGAGGTTTACCAAATTGTTCCACCATGACCTTTTTGCACATGAAATGTTAGCAAAACGTTAGGAAACATTAATTTTGAAGCTTTAAAGCTCTTGTACGCTTATCTATGCGGCTCATCATTGCAAATATCATCATTTTTAACCTTTTCCCTCAATATATGAACACAAACGCCACAATCTTTGGATTTGGAGGAAAAAATATAATTTGGATGAAAGATGGTAGAGTTGAGGTTTATGTTTTGGGGAAAAGGTTGAAACTGATGGCAATTGAAATGGTGAGTCGCATAAATAGGCATACAATATCCATAATGCTTCAAAATTAACATTTACTAACGTTTTTATATGCAAAAAGGTCACGATGGAAAAATTACGTAAACCTCGGGGTTACCGCGTGGATTTTTAAAAAGTTTTGGTTACCACGTGGAAAACCCAAAACCTCAGGGTTACCACATGGAATTTCCCTATTTTTTAAAATATTATAAGACATTAAAGATATTGAAAGTAGACGTTAAGGATACATAATTAAGCATTTAAGATAATATAAGTAGGCATTAAGAATACGGTAAGTAGCCGTAATCTTTAGAGGGCTCACAGGCTGAACTTGATATATCATATATGTCTCTTAAAAAAGGTCTTTCAAGAGACTAGCTGAATAAATATTAAAATTAAAAAGTATGAGCATTGATAACGAAAAGAGAATTATCATGGTGCGGTCGCTAATTTCACCAAAATGTTGCTAGGGTGTTGCCTGGTTGTTGGTCGCTAACACACTAGTATTCCTGTTCTTTGAAACTTTTTTTTTTACACTATGGATAAGATTTTAGGAGGAAAAAAAAGGAAGAAAAGGAAAAAGGAAAATAAGGGAAAGAAAGGAAAGCAATTAATGATGAAAATTTACATTGTTTGGATAAGGAGGAAATTGAAGGGAAATGAAAGAAAAATAGAGTATATAAATTCTAAATAAATTAAATATTATCAATAATAGTACACACTAGCTAAAATATTAAAAAAAACTTTAAAAAAAGTTTTAAAATAAACAATTATATACTGTACAAATTGATTTTTCTTTCAAATCTTTTTCCTCTTTGAAGGATTAGTTGTTAACAAAATGATGAATATCAGTCTCTTCATTTTCCTTCCTTTCAAATCGCTTCTCTAAAATTATTATACTAACAAAGGAAATCATTCTCCTCCTAATCTCTAGTTTTTCTTTTCCTTCATTTTGCTCCCTCTAAGATAATGGTGAATTAAAATGAGGTCTACGCAAAAGGAGACCAGGAACATGATAAACTTAATTAATCAAAATCACTTGAATTTTTCTCATTGGGATGTGAGGTGGAGAAAATTAATTATATTCTATATATTTTAATTATTTACAAAATATAAATCGATCAATTATTATGATTAAAGTACATTAAAGTTCAAATGTGGAAAACAGTAGAGATACACTACTGTGTCAGTCTTACTCTTAGTCGTCATAAGGGAGGTAATAATAATAATAACAATAGGTACTTTTCCATTTCATTTATATTTTGCTTTATACTTCTATTAGAGTATAAATGTGTAATGTTAGAGTTTTTATTTTTTTAATTAATACTTGCTCTCATCTATTTCTTAAAATTGTTTAATTTGTTATTTTCAATTAGTCTATTGGTTGTTCTCTTAAATAATCGTTTTATATATATCACAAATTGTAAATATAGTTAACCTTTTTTTATGGTATTTACGCATATTTTATTAATATTATTTTAAAACATATTGATATATCACTTAAATAGTTATTTTAGTGATTTTATTTTAATATTTTTTAATGCATATAATTTTCACTTATTTCTATTAAATTTATTATTTGATAAAATAATATATATTTTTATTTTTCATAATTTTCATAAACATCTTTTTTTAAAAAAATAACTATTTAAGTGAGACACAACATCATACAGCTTTAAAAATTGCGGCTTATGCTTTGTATAGACTTTTAGTGGAAAACAATAAGTAATCCTTCACTTTTGGCAATTGGATGCATGTAACGCGCTATTTTAAATCCTAATCGACTAATCCCATGCCTATAAATACCATGTTCCTAAACATTTATATCCATAACAAACATTATTTCTCAATATGGCTTATCATAAGATCTCTACTCTAGTTTTTTTCTTGGTATTGGGCATAGGCCTATGCACCGCCACCAGAGCCCTCCTCACTTATGAACTTGGAGGACATGTTGGTGTCGGTGTTGGTGTAGGTGGATATGCCGGAGGTGGTGGTAGTGGAAGTGGTGGAGGTGGTGGTGCAGTTCATGGTGGAGGTAGTGAACATGCTGGCGGATATGGTAGTGGTGGTGGTGAAGGAGGTGGTGTAGCTGGTGGTGGAGCAGCATATGGTGGTGGTGCCGGTGGAGGAAGTGGTGGTGGTGCCGCTTATGGAGCCGGAGGTGAGCATGCTGGTGCTTACGGTGGCGGTGAAGGTGCAGGCCATGGAGGTGGATCAGCAGCTGGTGGGGCTGCCTATGGAGGTGGTGCGGGTGGAGGAAGTGGTGGTGGTGCGGCATATGGAGCCGGTGGTGAACATTCAGGCGCTTATGGTGGTGGTGAAGGTGGTGGCCATGGAGGCGGAGCAGCTAGCGGTGGTGCAGCCTATGGTGGTGGTGGTGGTGGTGGTAGTGGTGGTGGTGGCGCTTATGGTGCAGGAGGAGAGCACGCTGGAGGATACGGAGGTGGCGAAGGCGGAGGTCACGGAGGTGCTTATGGTGCTGGTGGTCATGTTAGTGGCGGTGGGGGAGGAAGTGGAAGTGGAGGTGGATCGGCTTATAGTGGTGGAGCTTCCGGAGGAGCATATGGTAGTGGCGGTGGAGCAGGTGGTGGATACGGAGGTGGTGCTAGTGAAGGAGGCCATACATCTGTATCTGGTGGAGGAGGTGGATCTGGTGGTGGAGGTGCTTATGCCGGTGGTAGTGGCGCCCATGCTGGTGGATATGGTGCTGGAGGCGGTGAAGGAGGTGGTCATGCAGGAGGATACATGCCTTGAGAAACAAGTTACTTTGAGTCCATGCATGCCATCAATTAACCATGCATATTGGAAACCTAACTATGTGTTCTTTAATTATTCAATACTGTTTTTCTTAGTATTTGCTTTCCTTTACAATAAGGCTTGTATAAATAGTTGTACTTTGCATGAATTGTAATTTGTAACTATATATGTCTATGTTTGGTGCTTACAATATAGTGCATCAATTTGTATTTGTAATTTGGAATTTGGAATTAAGTGTTTCTTCAATTAAAAAGTTATCTTGCTAATTTGTCAATAATCACTGTACAAATTATATGCTTTTGAAGTATAAGTACACACGTACAATAATTTTGCATGGGTGATCATCCCATTAGCTATCACTATGATTTTTAAAATACACCCAAACAATACAAGAATTAAGTGCACCTCTACTCATTAATCATCATATACACTAATATATTTTTTATAATTTTTGTTGCTATTTTTTATTTTTCTTTCTTGAAATTAGGTAACATTAACAGATTTTTTAAATATCCTCTTCCATATATATAAACTAATCGATAATCCACATGAAATGGATAATAATTGAAAATTACGGTTTATGCAGTTCAATATAATAAAGTACTAAACTAAATTGATATACCATTGCAAATTATAATTAAATTTACTTCAGCAAATGCTTAATTACTTCGATTATTAAATTACTTTATTGTTACTCACCTAATTGCAAAACACACGCGCGCACTCACACAATTACTTCACTAAACTTGGTATAATTTTAATGGGAAAACACTTGACAAGTTTAATAATTATTATGTTTATTTTAATTTATTTTTTTACAAAATTTATTCCAATGTAATGCTAAATCCTAAATAAAAAACTTTTTATGAAAAACTTTTCACTACCACAGTAATATTAACATGGTATATTTTAGAAAAATTTATATCAATAATTATTTGCATTACTATAATTTAATATCAATAACCAAAGGTACTGTAATTACGCTTTATCCCTCTCTTTTCTTCAATGTGGTAATACTATTTTAATCAAACTACAATTAAGTATTTTGAATTTATTCAAAATATGTTCATAAACTTCTGCTAATATATCATATCATAATAGAGCGATTTATGAAGATATATTACCTTCGATTCATAGCAATCTCACCATTTTGGCTTAGTACAAGTATTGAAAAAAATGATTGGTTGATAGCAAAATATTATCCTTAAATAATGATAAAATTGTAAGAGTAAATGATGTATGAAGTAGTCATGAAATAGGGGCAAATAACATAATTTGTAAGTTATTTTATGACATAGGTAGTAATGTAGCAATTATTGTGAAACAAATAAAAAATAAAAGTAAGTATAATGCTCTCCCTACTTTCATACTATGTTCTTCTCAAATAGAATTTACGAATTTTAGTGTTAAATTCTGACTATGATTTCTTATCGATTTATATGTAAAAACATGATACATGAGATTTTGATAGATCCGTCTTAATATATATCTTTTAAATATCAACTTTTAAAACTTGAGATATGCACGAAAAAAATAAAAGAACAAATGAAAATAGAGCGAGTAGTATAATAAAGTGAGATAAAGTAGTAGGTGAAGTGATAATATAAGTCAAAGTTGGAGACACTACTAATATGAGAAGAGAATGAAGGGCATCATAAACATAAAGTTGGAGCTTCTCTTTTCCATGTCATGTGCCTCAACCACTCCTTCTTCCTACTTCCTAGTGCAACTAACGCGCTTCAAAAATATAATTTGAGAAAATTACAAATAAATAATCAAAATCATATGATTATATATTTTTTTATCATGAATCATGAATAATTGACAATTTAAATTTACTTAAAAGTCTATAATATTCTAAATAAGAAGAATATATTCAAAATGATAAAATGAATTTCATATGAATTAAGTAGGAAAATATTTGATATGGTATTTGATAATACTCCATCTGTTCTTTTTTTTTGTCCACTTTATTTTTTTTTACATATTTTAATTTAAATTTTGAGCCTCGATATCTCATAATAATCATAATAAAAAATTGTAAAAATTATATATAAAAATCATTTGCATCAAAATGAATCTAGCAAGATCTCACGTGAATATATTTTGATTAAATATATACTTTAAAAGTCAAATTTAAATTTCTCTCTTATAAAATAGACAAAGTTAAAGTGAACAAATAAAAACCAACGGCCAGAGTAGTTCATTCAAATAATACATTCGTTGGAGAATTTTTGTTGTTATTAGTTTTTTCATTATGCACTAGCTAGGTGAGGTAGCTTCTTGTTTGATTTTGAAGGTTATGAACAACCCACAAAAAGCACTCCTTAGTCCTCAAGGTCGTATATAGTTACTTTAAATAACTTAGATATAGGTAAATAGTCACTTTAGTACTTATATAATATAATTAGGTAGTAATCACTAAATAAATTCTAATATGTAGAATGTATATAAAAAGGAATATGATTAGATATAGATTAACAAATAATTTGATTTAAAGTGAATAAAGATTGATTATTCAAAAACAATCATCAGAACAGATTTTTTTTTGATTGGAGAATGATGTGGAATGAATAATACCATCATTTGGTTAATTATATTCTCTATAAAAAAAAAATTCTTTTAATTAGTTACCAATGTGAGAAATTTTTTTTTGGAAAATCAACCCTTCTTGGGTTTACTTTGAAATTTAAGCCCGTCATTGCTATTTATGTTTGTTCATATCAAAATGTTCCTTTAACCTTACTATTAAAAGTGACATGTTTTTTAAAAAAAAATATATTTTTCAGTAGCAAACTCAAAAAAACATAATAATTGCTCACATGCATACATTAAACAACCGTTGCAGTGTTAATATTGTGGAGCACCCCTTAAGCCTTATCCTTCGAATCAAACCGAGTTTTTGCCAAGCTAGCTAAATAAGAATAACACACCTTAAGTATGAACAAGTATTTGAGCATTGGCTATGGGATGATTCAGTACTTAGAATAAATACATGTTCTCAAATGTAAAACTAGCATGCTTAAGCCATGGGATGCTCAACATTTCAAGGTTATTGGCTTATTGCAGAATGCAGACCTTTTGCCTTTCTAATGGCATGAACTTCGACACGTAATGCATATCCGACATTCTTCTGCTAACTGCTATAAGATCAATCCCATCCTTCCAAAATATAAGTATGCAGCAAAATCTACTTCAACATGCCCAGGAAAGAGGGCCATATACTGAAAGTTACTATATAAACAATCTTAGAGTATGCAGAATGTTAGCATATCAGCCCATGCTAAGAAGCAGTTTACCACAGCTAATCATGCACACCAAAACCCATCGCCTACTGCTCTAAACTGTCAACGGCTGCTGGACATGCTTTGGACTGATTTTAACGCGCTTCTTGGGAGACGATTTACTGTTGTAAAGTGAAGCTTGTTTTCTTTTTTTCTTGCAAGACGAACTCTGCGTATGAATAGCAGACATAAGGCAATGGCGCCTACCAATACCACATGCTGACTTCGTAAGATACTTGATAGCTTCCTTCCTTTTGTGATCCTGTTTACTGTTCTTGACTGACTTACCAGACGACGACTTAGGTTTCATTTTCAGATGATTTACTGGAATATCATACGCTGCTTCTGAAAGTTTATTTAAAGGTATGTACAGTTAGTTATCGCCAACGGGAATAGGAAACAAGGTTAAGGCTACTCATCAGGTTAAAACTTTCAAATAATATTTACCTGCAGGTTCCTCATCAGAGTATATATCTGGACTTAAAGATCTTACAGGAGTTGAAGGTGTGATTGTGCTTACGTCATTTTTGTGCTCAATATCAAAATTGTTCGGTACTTGTGAAGGAGTACACATTTCAACCCTAGTTTGCTCGGGATCACCAACTATTGTAGAGCAACCATAATCTTCCATCGATGGATATTCAAGCTCAGCTTTATCTTCCTTGACCATATTATCAGTAGACACACTCGAAAACGAAGCAGGTATTTGATTTGCTACTGAAAAATCCCAAGTACCATCATTAGCTTTGGTTAAAACAGAGTTTTCAATTAGCTCGGTTGCAGCCCCAATACAAGTATCCCCACCTTGTTTTGGACTACTTTCAGGGGCAGGTGCAGTCGAAGTATTACAAAAAGCATTGAAATTTATGCGTGGCTCAAAACCACAGTGACGTGTCCCAATAGGATATGAAGTAGATTGAACGTCCGTGTACAGAACAGATGTTGGAGAAGCGTTAAGAATCTTCTCACGAGAAACTTCTTTCCACTGCTCAATCATACTACTGAACCATGGTGTCCCTTTCATAGCATACAAAAGAATGTAGGCGTCTTCACGTAAAGCTTGTTCTCCATCAACCCTAGAGACCTAAAGAGCACATATTCAACGTCAATGACAGACCAGCTGTATATATGAACCACGGGAAAAGCAATCTGAAAACAAATTATGTGGTACATCCAAGAATACCTTTGCGTCATCAAACCGATACCATTCGTCAGGAGATGAACGGATGTAACTGTAGTAGTGCCCTGAATTGGATGAACATCCAACATGTACAACTACTGCAAATAATTCATACTTATATTCCTGCAGAGAAACAAAGAATATAGTCAATACAAACAGTTACGGTTGTACACAAACCTTCAATTTTGGGGGGCTGAGCTTGTGGGGGTGGGGGAATAGATACAGACATATCAACTTCAATGAGGATCGACTGCACTAGGAGCAATAAAGAACCTCAAGAACCATGAAAACCAGTTTTTTTTTCTTTTCTTCCCTCGATTCACTAACCAGAAGGCACGACCTCAACACCTTGTATCTTAAAAATCAAACAACCCAAGGAAGCAGAATACCCTGATACGTCGCATCAAGCACTTGTACGGAAAATCAAATTTCAGTCATTAAATTTGGCCACAAAGATTAAACAACACTTGAAACAAAAACTTCACTCCCCAAAATTGTTGTGTGAGCTCCTTCAAAATTGACAAGTTAAAGGTGGGAGGTAGATGCCAGGACTTACAAGACAAAAGAACAGGCAGTAGTGAAAGTTGAGAATTGATAGTTTAACAAGTTAGCATCAAACAAATAAGCCAACAAGTAACTCAATCACAAAAGATTTATCAATCAACTCAAAAGTCATTATCAAAAACAATTATTTCTGAATTCTCAGAAAAGGTCAAAGTACCAACTCAATATTGCAAATTTTTAAGTGCACATACAAAAACTTCATCCTATATTATTTCAACATTTCTCCCAAAAGTGTGAGCCTTTTCAAAGCGATGGTTAAGAGCATATAAATCTATCAAGCAGAAGTCAATGTTGAAAGAAAAGATGATCAAACATTCAATTTTAACCTTAAAAGCAAAAGATATAACATACATTTCCATCATTAGATCCCTTGGTGTAGGGGGCCAAGTCTAGCTCCAATGGATACTCAACCATCTTGTCAATTTTCTCAACATATGCACCATCACTCTTAAACCTTTTCAAATGAAGGGCAGCAACAGATGGAGCTTGATCCAGTAGCAGCTGCTTCTCAGCCTGAACTTGCTCCTTACAACTGGCACATGTATAAGTTTCAAGACATTCCACTTTTGTGAAGGATTCTAACGCACTTTCAAGACTATCCACATCCTCAATCTCCAAACTCAAGTCAATTAGAGGTTCTAAAGTGTCAGAATTATGACCACAATTACAGCAATGAACCTGAATTTAAAAAAAAAAATAATACTTTTACTGTTACTCATACACAAAGTTAGAAGACTATCAGAAACATTCAAAGGGCAAAGACTCAGCTACCTGGCTTACAAGACGACCACCAAAAATCTGCTTCACCAATGTATGATCAGAAAATGATGAATTATCAGAGGTTGAGGCATCAATTGCTCCTGCCTCATACTTCAACCAATTACTGTCAAGCTTATCCAATAAACACTGTAAAAATTCATGGGCATCTTCTTGCTCGTACCTCTGAAAAGAAGATGAAATATCTAGAAAATTGGTGTCAAAGATGTATCAATTGGATAAAAGTTTTTCATAACAAGGACATAGTATTAATGTGGAGCTGATTCTTTCCTCCAAACTAATTTTGTCAACAAATCCATATTTTTCCAAAGATCTTCCAACAAGAATCAAACATTAATCTAAAGTTTAAATTAATCACTAATGTAAAGGATACTGCTTAGGTTATCCACAAGGTAGGATGGTGAAAGTACTCGCCCTGAATTCAGAATCGCAAGCTCGATCTGGTCACGTACCGCACAAAGCACACAAAATTCACGAACACCTACAGCATATGCAAACAAATCATTACAGATAGAGCAAACATCACTATCATAGCATTACTAAAAACACCAACAAAACTTCTCATTCTTATTAATCCCATCAATTTTTTTTGTTATTCCCATTTACTTTTTGAAACATATCAATGAAACTTACAACACAAATTTGCGAAAAAACAACTACAATTGATTAAAATAAGACAAAATACCAATGTCCAATGCAACATAAATATGTTTTTCATATAGATTTGGTAGAATTGGTGAGTAAGACAATGAAAAGAGTATAAAACTAAGCCTTACCATGACTCGAAGCGTCATGTTTGAGTGACATGACTCCTTGGACTAAAACAACAGTATGTGTAAAACACTGCATAACAGCATTCAAAAAGCATGTATTCCCAAGGTTAAATAGACCTGCCCCCTGCCAAAACAAAACCACCATGATATGGCAAAGTACAAAATTAATTATCCATTAATCCTGTCTTAAACATAATCAATTTTGCTAAAGTTCAAGTAGAAAAATCATACCACCGAACATTTTTCAAGTTCACTGGAATAATCTCTTTTCCATGAATGCTTCCGAAAGTGATCCACTGAGATGTTTGTAATACAATCATCTTTCAAGTCGATTAAGGATAATTTACTCGCTGCTTTGGTAAATTGGGTATCCTCCAATTTTTGTGAATCGTCAATTTTTTCAGAATCTTGGAAATCCAGATTTTCATCAGAGAGATCAAAACAAGAATTTCCCATATCTGTGAGTTCGGAAACATCCAAAATATCCCCTTGTTCTTGAGATACTTCGACTAGGGTTTTATCATACACGGAATCTCTACAACACCCAATTAGGTTCTTTTCAGAATTGGGTGAATCTGAAGAAGGGCTTTCAGATTCCATCCAAAATACAGATGTGCTTACTCCAATTTCACTCAACTAAATGAAATCAGAACTGGAATTTTTCGATTTCAACCGCTAATGGATTTTCTTAAATCTATGTATCTTAACTCGAACAACGAAATAATTCAACAATTGGATGACAATCAACAGGGAACTCTCTAATTATAAGTTTCCAATGATGTGTTTTCTTCTTTGATTGAAATTTACGGGTTTTGATAAAATTAGGGTTTCGAGTTGAATTTTTCCAAAAAGAGATAGAGAATAATAGAAAGGGTTTGTAAATTGTAAACTAGATCTATAAAGAAACGGAGGGAAAGATGAAATACACTAATTTCGGGATTGAAAGTTGATATTTGTCCGAAAATTTTGGAGGGAAAACTGCGCAGAAAGAAACGAGGGTTTAGGCTATTTTAAGAATTTGAAATAGGAGGGAAATTCGGGGGTTTAGATTAATTGGATAGCCGCCATTAAAGGTCGAAATCAGGCATCCAGGTTTTGTGGCAAATAGAAATAGTACAACAAAGTTAAGATTTAAAGAAAAAAGAAAATTAATTTTGATGAGGAAAAGGAAAGCGAGATAATTTTCAGTTTTTCACCCTATCCTCCTTATTAACTACTTATAGAGTATAGTTATAGACTTATTTTTTTTTTTTGAAAATATAGTTATAGACTTATAGTATAGAGACACCATAGTAAAATAACGACTTTTACTCTTTTGAAATGATTTTTTTTTTTTTGGATTTTTGGTTTTGACAAATTCTTACTTGAGAGTCTCAAAAGCCCAGTCTAAATCTAAATACTTACAACTCTAAATATAGATTTGGCTGGACTTTTGAGAGTCGTCTTACAAAAGACGGTCTCTCAAGAGAGATCCTAATTTTGACAAATTCTTACTTGAGATCCTATTTAGTTTTTGGGTTTTGATTAGTTCAAAAGAACAAAAATGTTTGGTGAATATTTTTAAAATGATTTTTTTATTAGGTTTTGGCTTTTGATTTTTGATTATTCAATTAAATGTTTATTATATGTTTTTTTAACTAGCTAAAAAACTGACTTAAAACCTAAATAAAAAGTGTTAACGTTGTTAGTTTTTTCAATGATTTTTGTTTTTTGATTTTTTTTTTTTCTAATAAACAACCAACATTTTATACTTAATTTTACCCAATGTCTTTTAAGTATGTAACTTATACCGCCAGTTTAAAAGTCAACATAAGTAATCAATATTTTTAACTGGTCAAACAAATCAACTTTATACGCAAATAATTAACCATCAATTATAAATAATCTTATACCCAAAGGTAATGAATTGTCCGTCTCAAAAACTTAGAATATTGTTATGAATAACTCGTTTAAGTTTTGCTAGTTTTTGAGTCATTGAAAAAATAAAAGGTATTAATTCCAACATTTCGTTCTACTTTGGAAAAATATTGAGATAAAAACTTAAATTTAATTTTAGATTACCTTTAATTGTAAAACATTATTTTTCAATGTTTTGGGGTATTTTCTCTATTAATTTTACATATATTATTATGTTTTTCTTTATTTAGCTATTAAGAATGTTATTATTAGTTGAACCATTTATTATTAAATAATTTTTTTTATAGCAAAAAACAAAAAATTCCCTTTAACTAAAAAAATACATATTTGTGTACTGTTTAGTAAATAATCATTTGCTTTTTCAATGTTTTGGGGTATTTTCTCTATTTGAATTTGTGAAGTTTATATTTAATATTTTATCAAGTTTATGTAATTTATCGTTTTTCAACTATCTAATCTTGTGTATTGTGAAAGTAATAAAATAAACCTGACTACTTCCCTCAAACGCCAGAAAATCTTTGTACTTTGCCAAGCAAGCGATCAAACCATATTTATATAGGAATTAGAGCATAGCCTGACCAGTTCATGATCGAAAGCGATCGCCCGCCAACCGTCACAGTGGACTACAGGGTGGGTGAGGCACTACACTGTACGTGGGTTCTAGGTACAGCCCTCTTAACACAAACCACTATTTTAGAACACGTGCGCCACAACACAACCTGATATGTCCAGTCCGACAAGTTATATCCATGGCAAGACCCGCCACGAGCATATTCCACTCCGGCAGACCAGAATGACCCCAATGACACAAATTTCTTGTATATAACTAACTTAAAGAAGTGACAAAATAATTTGTAAAAATGAACACTTGGTTCCTCACTACACAATTACATTAAGCGAGAAAACACTTTAAAAAGTGCCAAAATCTGATTCGGTGTTCCAAAGAATTGCAAAAGAAAATAAAAACTCATTTTACATGCACTAAAGAAATTTCTGATTGTATTCGCCACAGTTTTTATATGATTACAGATATGTTTAAAGGATTCTATCCTGAAGATCAGTTATCAATGAAGATGCCAAGGTACCAAGCTTCTTCCCGGTTTCGCCTGCAATATTCTTCAAAGAAGATAGATCTTGTTGTGCCTGTTAAAGATTGCAACAAGGTTATAGCACTTCTCCAAAAAAAAGCTTTAAGATCTAATTGGGGTTTGTAGGGATCGCAAGTGATGAGATGTATTATGTACAATATACAATTATGAAAAAGGAAAAGAAGAAATTAATACAAAATTGAGATCAAAGTAAATATGCAACATGTTGAATATAAGTAGACAGTACCTGAAATGATAAGCGGTTGATAAGATCACTTGCAGAAATATCGAGATTAGCATCAGAATCATGTCCAAAAAGATCGGCACTAGAGATGGCACTTGATCCCTGAGAAGCAAAGTAGACACAATAACAAAGAGTGAATTTTAGTACAAGATGCCTACAGTATCTAAATCTGCCATTAGGGTAAAAAACAATAATGCTTATGGTAATTGCCATGGAAATGATCAGGTGAAAAACACAAGGTAAAATTATAAGAGCAACACGACTTTTAGTCAAATTTGGAGAATCCAACATTGGAAACAACACGGTGCTGATTTTCTCAAAGGATGCAGATAACCTAGAACATAATTGACAAATACTATTTCAAGATGATAAAAGAGAATCATGACATTGATGAATAGATATTTCACATTCATATTTTTGCGACCATTATCAGGAAAATATAGCAGTGTCGGAGAAAGGTCAACAGAACCATAAGGATTATGGGTGATTGTATTTTGTAACGAAGCAGTTCCCAAAAACCTTTTCATCCAATTATATGAATTGTCAGCATTGAGATTATAGGCGAATCAGCATTGATGGAACATTTTTCTCATGCTATTTTAGCATTTGAACACCAGATAGGATCCTTTACCAACCCCAACCCTCCCTCCCTTTCTTGTTTTCCTCTCTCTTACTCTCTATCTCTTTACCATGACGTTTGCATGTATATAAAGTAAAAGCAATGACTAAAGACCATCACACAGATATAATATGCACATTAATTCTCCCTCGAGTGTGTTCCCTGTTGGAGAATGTTTTAGAAAAGGAAACAAAGTAGAATCTGTTTCAACACATTTCCAGAAAAGGGAAATGATTTACAAGATAACAAATCAGGAAAATAGCAAGGCAATTTATCCCAGGTTAATGCAACAATTTTCTCTTTGGTTCCTCCACTCCACCATCATCTCCTCTATCATGCCACTGCAACTTCATCCTATGGTCTTACCTGCACAATCTCACGCTTCCATCCATCGCAAACCTCGCTGGCGACTTTATTTTAAATCTACTTCAGTGCTAGTGGAAGTAGCACTCTTTATTAACTCCAGTCTCCCTCACATTTACAGCCATCGAAAATACCAACTCGCAGCTGTTGCCTTTACAACTCTCAATGCCACTTCCCAATGAAAGATACAGCGACTAAGCTGATACCTACAAACACCTTTAAAGTAGATTGAGGTAATATACAACGCTGCCACTGAGTTTTCTTCACAAAAACAAACTTAGCTTGAAGTTTATGGGCTAACTGAAACAATGAATCAGAAAAAGAATTCTCTTTAACCGTTAAGGGGAAGATAAACGAATCAAACTTAAGAGCAACAAAGAAAAGCAATGAGGTTAATAATCATTTCCGTTTCCGAACGCAAGGAACCAAAAGACTCAACTTATGTCACTGACTTTCAAAATACTCAAAGAAATCACCGTAAGGCACAAAAACAACAAATAATACCAAATAATAATTTTAAGCACCAATACAACAGTCGCAGATTGCAACTGGTATTATGTAACATACAAATAAAGTAGTTATACCCATAAAATAAAGAAACCAAAATCCTTCCTGCTTAGAGAATTTTAAGAAAAGCACGCCAGCAGAAGTAAATACCACAATTGAGATGGTTTATAAAACTAAATATAGACAGAGTAACATCATACAGAAGCAAAGAATGAGGAAAGCCATATTATAACTTTATATAGCTGTCAAGCAATCACCCAACCAAAAATTCACCCAAAAAACTATGCACTTACAGAAAATTTTGACAAGGAAGCTCGGGCATCCATGTCACCAGCTCTACTCTGATCACCAAAGTATTGAGCAGAGGAAATTGATTTAGCATTTGAGAACTTTTTCCTGGCCTCATCAGTTTCTTCCACCTGTTATTATGCAAGCAAGTAGATAAAGGGTCAGCAATCTGCTAGCATATAAAATTCAAACTTACTTAACTTGATACAATAATGTGCCACAGAACAGATAAGTAATTGACTCATTGAGCACATGAATAAGAGCCAAAAGTCACAATCAAGAAGCAACTGCACCAATTAATATATGATTTATTCCACAAGAAGCTCCCTTAACTTTTGGATTGTTATGAAATAATAGGTGACTCACATTCTAAGTGGCTATTATGGAAGTTCTGACAGGAAGAGTGAGAGTTTAATGGTGTTTTTTGGTCCCCCGGAGGGCATGGTATGAAATCAAAAGTCGGGTATATTTACACAATTGCATATTATAATATATTCTTGTTTTTTAGGGACACATACTGCTAAGCAATTCCCTACTACTTGAGACATTGTGCTGCCAAAGCTTCAGGTATCCCCCTGACCCCTTAACAAGGGCGGAAATCAGTATAGTACACTATATGACAATGAAGTGGCCTCACGAGTTTTAAGATTGAAGGGGGAAGTAAGAGACCAGTGGATCAGAGAAGAGTCAGTCCTACTAATAGGCTAATAGCTAAGATGGAAAGGTCACCATTCATTTTACAAGCTCAAATTTTAGAGAGAGAAATTAACTACAGTGAAAAACAGCAAGAACAATGTCAGAGCCTTAACTCAAAAGATTGGGGTCGATTACATACTTACATGAACTAATATAACAGTTCTAATAGCCGTCCACATGGATTCTTCTTCATTCATTCCGATTTTCTACCATCTCAATGTAAGTCTAGGTCTATCAAATCCTTTTTCATTCATGTCCTCCAAGTAATATTCGGTCTTCCTCGCCCTCTTTTATGTCTCCCGAACTCCATCTTATTACCAGTTTGCTAATACCCCGTCTTTACACATACAACTACAGTGAGCAATGTTTTATTTTGAAAGAAGAGTAATAGCTCATTTGTCATCCTAATAGAAAACATTTCATTTCATCACTTCCCCATGAGTGCATGTTATTACTGACAAAAATATTGGGCTAGTATGTTTTGTCACTTTGTGCATAATAAGACATTATCAAACCTCATACATGAGAGCCCCCATAACTAGAAGCACACACAAGGAGTTTTGACATTATTAAGCACTAGGATGAAAATAGAGAATGTAATTTACTTCACTATAACATAAACTGTTTAAAGATCGAAAAATTAAGATATGAGATATAAATCCAGACTAAAGAACTTAAGCTTCCGTAATACCGAAATAAGATTTAACTGTCTTACCGGTGCTTTTGAAGAGTTTGAGCTTCCTTTCTTCTGGAAACCACCGTCCATACCAAAGTCCGCAAAGAAGTTTGATGCCTTGGGTGGTGCAACATGGCTAATTACATGAGAATCTTCGGAACTTTTAACTGATGCATTACTGTTTTCAACATATTCAAAGCGAGAAGGAAAAGATGCTCCAATCGGTAGAGAATTACTACTTGGGGCAGCAACAGGAGCAGGGGGCTCCTCCGGTTTCTGTTCATAAAGGTCTTCATTTGGCTGCCAAGAATTTGTCATGTTTGGGTCAGTACAAATCTATATGTTAATAACACATTAAGACAGATGCTGAACAAATATAACCGAGAAAACTATTAACCTTTTTTGTAAGCTTCCTAGCACCAAGTCCTCCACTCTTTCCAACTTTCTTTGCTCCAAGAGGTTTCTTGACAGTAGAAACAACAGAATGAGCTCTAGGAGAAGCTGGTAATTCAGGAGTTTCCTTCTTTTCTATTAAAGTTTCCTTGGGAACTTCATTAAGGATGGCATCAGAGAAACCATTAGATGTTTGTGCTGACTGTGAAGCCATCGGCGAAGAAGGTAAGCCAGAATCTTCTCCGGCACTTTTAGCAACTTCTTTTGCCAAAATCTGCTTGTATAAATCAGCAGCTCTTGATGTATATTTAGCTTCAATCTTGCCTCCATCAGTCCAGCCATGCTGCTTAAAAAAGGTATGAGCACGGTTGTTTCCACCAAAATACATCATCTTTAACTGTTCAGGTGACCATGAATCCAAGTTCGTAGACCTTTAAGAAAGAGAAAGTACCACATCAAATCTATGAGGAGTTTGAACTTTGAAGTCCGAGTCATGACTCCAAGTATCAGGAAGGTGCAAACCAGCCAGATCAAATTATTATATGTCAAAATGTAGAGATACAATATGTCAATACACCAAAAGTCCAAATTCTTGAAATCCTGATTCAGAACAATACATACTTGCATAGTATAGTCCAGACATAACAAAACAATCCTCTTAAAATCCCTACTGAAATGTCAAAGCCAAAAGTTCACAAACAAATAAAGATTGCAGTGAACATACCAAGCTCCATCCCCCCATTTTTTAATCCAATTTCAGTTTAAAATTACTGTAAGACAAGTATCAATATCAACTTAATCTTATATCATGTCACTAACCCATCAGAATGTAGCATAAGAAAGAAAGAGAACTTGCTTCATAAATGAGTTTACTTAAAAACCATCCTAGACTAGGAAACAAAACTAGCAACATTGATTGGCTTTACAAGTCATGATACATTTTGTCAAAAACAGGATATATAGACGAGAAAAATTGTGATATTAATAAATTCAGTAATAGATTGCCACGTAATTTGACACAATCTCGATTCCTAAATGCAAAAAATGTTTTACATATAAACTTTTGCTATCTGATTAGTATCTCTCTCCATATGCCCCTATGCATGATAAGCTCAGATTACCTTGGACACATAAATTTGCCACCTTCTATAAGCCACCCTTCTAACAAAATAGTGATACAATAATACAACTCCCACCAAAACTCCTTTTTGGTGAATTCCTCACACATTTATCAACCAAAAAATATCTTTCACAAGTGTACCAAAAAAATGTCTTTCACAAGTTTCCATAAAAAATATTTTACAAATTCACTTTTGCTATCTGATTAGTATTTGTCTCCATATACCTCTATGCATGATAGGCTAAGATTACCTTCTCTCTAACACATAAATTTTGCCACCTTCTTCAAGCCAGCCTTGTAAGTGAATAGAGATGTACTTATACACTAAAATTATCCCATATAGTGCAATTATAATGGCTACGGGCATATTATTATATAATAATAGTAATTCAATAGTACTTCAACAACAAAAATGCAATTATAAGTTCAAAACTGCCCTTATGTGATTTTTTTTTTCAAAAATTCACATATTGGCTGTGATTCGCGTTATTACTATGTCTAGTTTCCGTGACATCGCGATCGTTTTCGCATTCGCATCCAGGAATTTTCTTTTCGATTGCATCCCCCCTTTGCGGGCGCACTTTCAAATAAAATGTTAACCCCAGAATTGAAACAACATCCTCTCATCTCAACTAAATCTTCAAAACTTTCAAATTCGAGAGTTGAAAATTAAAATGAAAGAAGTATTTGGATCTTAAAAACTCTTTCAAGTATTAAATTACGACTTTTGTAAAACTTAAGGGACCCAAATAAAGAGTAAAAGTTTCTTAAATCATATTTGATCATTGAGAAAAAGTATTTGAAGTCAAACAATTAGTTCGAATAATGTAAGTAAAAATAGTCTTCAATTTTCAAAATGCTAATTAACAATTGTTGAAACTGTGCTCAAAAGCTGTCTAAAATGACCAAATAGTTTCATAGTTCAGGGGGAGCTTAACATTTTTGTTCATCATCATCAAAATGATCAAGAAATATACACCACATAGTTAACACTGACTCAGTAAACCATCACAACAATGTCTGACAAATGACTCTTCAAGGTGTATAAACAACTACCACGAGAGTCAAGGGCACTCCAACGGTAATATAGCAGCAGAACACGACAGGTTCTTATACAAGAATATAAAGATTATAAATAACCTACATCAGCCTTTGTGCTCTTCCCGAATAACTAATATATTGATTAAAAGCTCAAAGAGACAGGTTGTCATCAAAAAAACAGAATGATTTACTCCGTATGTCAATGACCCTTCAAAAAATGTTGATAGGAGACTCAATAATTCCTTTTTACCACCTTAAATAATCCAAAGCTATGCCCTTCCAGCGCTGACATTATCTCGTGTGAACTACTCTCCACTTTAAACATGCCTTTAGATGATTACACATGAATTGATTCGAACCTTCCCTTTGCTAATGTAATTTCCCTCACAAAGAATTCTTAGTACCGAGTATCATGAAACTGAAAATAAAATCACGGAATTCTACAAGACCTTAAGCTAACAGCCCAAAATCAAAGTACAGCAAAAATTCATCTAGCTTTGGGAGATTATCATAGCTATCCTGATCTACATTTACTAGTCCACAACTCAACTATGTTAACAGTAATAGAAGTATAGAACCATAGAACCCCTAGATCTCAGCAAATAGACTATGATCCATTACTTTGTAACCTAAATCCTCCATACATTAATAGAGAATCAATGACTTATTAAATCCACCTAAAAACTACACCATCCAGCTGCAGAATTCAATTTCCAGAAACTCCAACACACAGAAAACTTTTTCAACTCATATAATAACACCCCAATACCATCAAGTGAATCTTACGTGGGGTTCGAGTGTCGTACCTAAACAAATTTATCCTTTAGAAAACAAACTGATTGACCCTTAAAACTTTAAAGCAAACATACGTGCAGGCTGGCGTCACATGAGTAAGTAGTGCAAATGATTCAACAAGCCATTTCCTTAGCAAAATCAAAACAAAAAAATCAACAATAGGGTTGCTTGGTTTGATCCTCACTCTCACATTACCATCATACTTCAGTAAAAGGATACACATCTTAAATTCCAGTATACTACACTCCATCAGTCTTCTAGTTCGCGTCCAATTTTAGTAACAGTCTCACACCAAATAAACAGTCCACAAGTTCCAAATTCTGCCTTTAAAATAGTAATAAAACAGGATTTCACATACAAGTAACATTCGACCATTAAATCAACCAAATCATTCGAAATAACTAATGATCAGACTAAAAAACTTGTAACATAACCACGATCGAACAAAATAAGAAAGTTTACCTGACGAAACTGATATGAACACCAAGGCTACGGTGTGCCGCAGAGCAATCAATACAAAGAAAGATCCCGTACGTCACCGACGCCCAAGTAGGGTTCTTGGCATTGCAATCGAAGCACATCTAAAATCAAAAGTAAACAACATCTTATCAACTTCATTCAAAATCTCAGAACTGTCGAGGAAATAACCTCAAATCCGAACAAATTTCAAGCAATTGAAGTCCGATCTGAACAAGATCCTAGCTGTAACAGTTCAAATCAAGCAATAAAACAGAAAATTGAAGTGAATACGAACCTTATTCTCTGATTTAGCTTTGAGCTTTCGGAAAACGGCATTTTTGTCGGTGTAATTTTCGAATGCCATTTGAGACGGAAAATCTAGGGAATCAGCGAAAATCGAGAGAATTTTACCTTGAGGATTAGAGAGAACGTAGGAAAATTTCTCCTTCTCAGGGAATTTTGGGAGAAAGAATGATTTCTAAAGGGGATTTTACGATGACGCTTAAATATGGGGGAATCAATTTAAGAACGGGTGTTTTTGTTCAGGAATTTGAGAAGCTGACTTGGTGACTGATAATATTATGGGGTCTTAGTTAGTAAGACTACAAAAGCTTACCTAAGGTCAAAATTTAAACCTAAATTAAATCTGTATAACTCATTAAATTAAATGAGTTAATTTTGCGTTAAAATAATAACTATAATTTGAATTTATTTTATTTGATAATTATTTATTTTTTATAGTAAATAAAGATTAAACAACTTATAAATGAAAAGTTTAAAACTAGAGACTTAAAAATAAGATATTGTTGATGTTAAATACTCTAAAAGAAAAACAAAAATTTATAACGGTTGAAATTAGTTGAGATCAAATCTACCTGATTAATTGAACAGGTTAGATTTGCTTTAAGGGGTTTCTAATCTGCCATATGACCCAAATAACGCCCTTAATTCAAGAGATAAGCTATACAACCTATACTAGTACTCCCTCCGTTCCTTTTTGATGTTCCTATTTGGGTTTTTCACCAAGATTAAGAAAAGTGGAATCTTTGGTGGTAGTGGGTATTATTTTAATTATATAGTAGTAGGAAGTAATGATTTTATTGGAAGTATGGAGAGAAAAAATAATTAAATAATAGTGTAATGTAATGATTGTATGGGAAGTATGAGAGAGAAAATAATTAAATAGTAGTGTGAAGTAAGGAAAGTGGGGTTTTAAGGGGTAAAAGTATGATGAAAACTTTCCAAAAATGGAAAGTATTCTAAAGTGGAAAAACTTATGGAACTGCCCGTTTTAGTAAGGTGGAAAAACAAAAAGGAACGGAGGGAGTAGTATCTATCGTTCTTATTTCCATTTACCAAACTATTCCAAAATTTGCTTTTGAGAAGGAAGAGTAATGTTTAAAGGACCACCTAAAACTTTAACTATGACGAAAGAATCATCATATAAAGAATAATTATTGGAATTCTTTTGACCTCTACATTAGCGACCTCTAAATGTCACCAAATTCGGAACTCGAAATTATTGGGAATTAGAAAGAGGAAACTGGATAACATGGTCCAGCCCAAAAATAATATTAAGCATCAAAGCCCGCTCAAAAGAGCATAGTCAAAGCCCATTTTACAATGCTTCTTCCTTGGAATTAGTTGCTACTTACTTTTTGAGATTTTTGTAAAGAGACTTGCTCTCAAAATAAAAAATTCATATATTAGTAATTATATATAAATTATTTAATTTATATATAAAACGTCTCACATAAAAATGTGTGATTTTAAATTGTTTCAAATAGGTAGCGTGATACACAATGATGGTAGTTTTCTCTAAAATATTTGTGAAACTTTTAAAAGTATTATTATTAACATTGTATAAACTTTTAAGTACTTTTTTTTATTAAAGAATAATCCAATATATATAATTAGTAAAATAGTGAACTCATTCAGATCAGTAATCATTCAATATCTGAATGTATATTAACTACTATATAAAATATATGTGAAGACATCGTCGACTTGATATTGAGGGTTGCATCGGTTGCTATGAGCGAGCAACTCTAGTACCACCAACTCTAGGTTATACATTTTTCACAGTCAAGCCTTTGTATTCAAAAGGGTGTGAATACTCAACTTGTTGCTCGATTGCCTATTAACTTCTTGTAAATTTCTATGACATAAAATTATTATAATAAATAATAATAATAATAATAATAATTATAATAATAACCTCAAAAAAAAAAAAAAATAATAATAATAATAATAATAATAATAATAATAATAGAATCATCATGATATTTAAAAATGAAACATTTTCATGATAAAGTGACACCTACGAATTAAAAAAAATCACGTCTTTTGTTCTAGACTTACATTGCAGTTGTTTTTAAAGATATATATATATATAGTTGCAATGCTATTTTGTTTTTTCAAAAATTTTTTGCATTAAACATTAAAAATAAAACACAATCTAATATAATTTATTTGATTTTTTTTGCCAAATCATCATCATCATCATCATCCTACCCAGTATATCCCGCACATAGAAAATCTATGGACAGGGTCTGGGGAGGGAAGGACGGCGGCAACTCATACCCGTGAAGGAGAGCACGGCCAAAGAAAGGAGTCCCCCGACTCCGGAAAAGATAAGGAAGGTAGGGATTACATACCTGCCACGTGATGAGAGAAAAGGGCATATAAAAGATCCAAATGCATGTAACACAAAAAGACTTAAGACGAGGGAACTAAGCAAGACACATAAGCGACTATAGCAGACAAGAAGAGACACGAGCGCCTAAAAAGACTCTAATGAGATAAGCCTGAGTCTAAAACCTGGATATGACGCCTCCAACTACTCCTATCCCTAGTCAGGTCCTCCAAGAGTTTAACTCACGCAAGTCCACTCTTATACCAACAAAAAGGGAAATATACAAAAGCTTAGACTATTAAATGCTCAATTTACATGATTCTATTCTAATGCATTTACATATTTTTTTAATTAAATTATGGAGTAGTACTTATTTTAGTGCGTTTAATTAAATTGTTAAGTCCTCGATATCTGTATGTATTTCCTAATATTCCAAAAAAAAAATTCGGTAACCCTATATGGTGCTAGGAATATTAATTTCGAACAGATGGCACGGTATTTCTTTTTTTTTTTTAAAAAAAAAAGAATCATGCGTTTTTGATTGGTGACTTTTGATAGTATAATGTATTGTATAAATTATTAAAATTATTAAGAATTTTATTGTTTGTTAAAAGATAGTTCGATATAAGTTCAAGTGAATAATTAAGGCCGCTCTAATGTGTAGCTATTTTTATTTCTCTTTAAAAGCTATTAATGTGCTAGTTTAACATTAAATATCTTTGAAAATACATATTGAAAATACTTTAAAAATTGATGTAGTAAAAATATGCATTGAACAAATAATTAATATTAATATATATTAACTATATTTTTCTTTACACATTCGATAAAAAATAATAAATTATAAAACAAGATTGATTGATAATTATTGTGTTTACTATATATTCTAGTGTAGCTATTAATTTAAAAACAAAGGATTATATATTTATATGTTATTATCTATCACATTATTTCAAAAGTGTCAATATTTAAGTAAGAAGGGTGCATGGAACCCATGTTCTCTTAAACTTTAATCTTTATATGTTTTGCAATTTTATATGTATTAATTATTGAAATTTTATCTACAACTCTAACAGTATATAAAACATTGATATAAACTTGATACACTTGATAGCTGTACAAACAAAAAAGATAATTTATTTCACTTTTATTAGCAATATATTTCATACGTTCTGAAATACTCGCACTCAATTATATATATTACGGGGGAAAAAATTAATATTAATTACTAAAATTGAGTATGGGTAGTAATACTAGTTTTTTAATTCATAAAATTAATTATTTAATAAATAAATGTATTAAACTAAGCGGGGTGCGGGTATATCCGCGGGTATTTTTTTGGTGTCGCTATCCGCCCATTTATTTTGGCGGGCAAACTTTAATTTTTTTTTTGAAAAACGTTGTCCATGCCCGCCCGTTTTTCAAGCCGGATGGGTCGAGCCTGGCGGGTAGCCTGCCCATGAACAGCTATAGTTCAAGGCATCTCTTGTCTTGATCAAGACGCTTTATTTCCACTCTTATGATCACCTCATGGAATGATCCAAAACGCAATAACTCCTCATATCTCATTGCACATACATCATTCTTCTCCAAAGTACAAGCCGCCCATGACAAGGACCATGAAATGATCAAAGTCATCTCCTACACTAGGAGAACAGACACTTACTCTAACAATACAAAATCAAAACCGAACTTACTCAAAATTTCACTTTAAGTTCCACCACTCAGATTCACATTTAGCAATCTAACCAGTACCCAGCATAAGACAAGATCCTCCAAGGAGTTGTAAATTAACAAGGAGATAAATTTAACATCAAAGTGGAATATATTATTTAACCAAGGTCTACAAAGTTCCGTCCAATAAGATATAGTAGATTTAACCAATAGAACATGACAAAAGATAACTGACCACATAATTAAAATAAGCTAAGGTTGGGTCCTCCATAGTTATAGCCATAAATGAAAAATCATATAAGGAGTAATATGAATCGCAGAGGGCTAGCTGGTTTGTTGGCAGGGATGAGATGTCACTGCTATGACTATTTTAGCACAATTCATGTGGAACCAGTCTTTTTCACTATTTGTCCCCATTTCATTTCATTTAACACATCAAATAACAAATTAAATCTAGCTTCTTCTACGTACTCATCTTTTATTCAATTTTTTTTATTTATTTATTGGGCGGTTAACGTTAAACAACAAGTGCTTGCATGTGCTTCACTCTTTAAATGTATGTATTGAGTTGATTATGATTTATGATATGATTTTTATTTATTATTACTTCTTTTTAGGTTAGTTCTGATTCTCTCTGTGTGATCACTATAACAAATTTAACTTTTTGTGATATTAAATTTAGGTATATTAAAAAAAATATCATCGCAGATTCATATTTTTATTTTAATAATTATTGGTTTTTATTTTAAGTTTCAGTATAAAGTGATTTAGCTAGTGACACTTTATTTGGCTTTTAGTAACATATATAATTGTTACTATAGTCTTTAGTGACATTTCTCGAGTTATATTTGTGAGAAATGTCACTGAATCCTATGTCGCAAAAAGTTTTAGTGTGATTTTTTATTATATTGCTAAAGAGTATAATAAATGTCACAAAATGCTCCATATATACTATTAGAAATTTAAAATAGCGACATTTAAATTAAATATCGCTAAATACATCCCACTAAAAGAAAATTATGTTGTAGTGCGGATATACCGTGATAATAATAATAATATATTTATTAGGCGGTATATGGCATCGCGCTTTAGATGCTAAATGGTCTGGGCGACGACCTTAATTTGTCTTGTTGCTATATCTTAATTTATTTTAGTGTAGATTAACCTAATAATATAAGTATTTCCTAATATATAATTGGAAAAATTGTTGGGAATAATCCAACCTATTTCCCATTACCTATCAATAATCCCACCTTTTGATATTTTTGTTAATAATCCTACCTTTGCTATCAATTTGTTGCCAATGGACCCTTCAGATTATGACCTACTATATCAGGTCATTTTCATCTTTTGTACTCTTTACAATAATCCAACCTATTTCCCATTACCTACCAATAATCCCATCTTTTGAAATTTATATTAATAATCCAACCTTTGCTTTCAGTTTGCTGCCAATGGACCCTTCAAGAAGTAAATTGAAATTTCTATTATTTCCGAAGCATATGAACTTCATCATTGCATTAATAATAATTTTCTTTATATACGTATCTCATCAACATTGTGGATTATTAAATATCATCCGATAAGGATTAAGGCTACACGTGTTAGTTAACTAATTTGCTAAATACAAAATGATTAAATTAGTTAGGTAATTACAAAATGTCTTAGTTTAAGTTTGTCAATTACAAAATGGCTAACTAACTGATTAGTTAACTACACATTCTTTTGTACACTCGAGGTAGATGTTTGCGTTGAACAAATGACCATTTTTTGAGATGTTTGTGAAGACATTAACCTTGTCATGCTACCCTGCATGAATGAAGTTTAACATAATTAAGTTTATCAAACTTATCTAATCGTTTTGTAAGCCATTTTGTAATTGGCAAACTTAACTAAGGCATTTTGTAATTGGCTAACTAATCTAATCATTTTGTATTTAGCAAACTAGTCAACTAACATATGTAGCCTTAGTCCTTCTTGTATAAAATATATTGTAATCCACAATGTTGATGGGATATGCATATTAAAGAAAATTACTATTAATGCAATGATGAAACTCATAAGCTTCGGAAATAATAGAAATTTCAATTTACTTCTTGAAGGGTCCATTGACAGCAAACTGAAAGCAAAGGTCGGATTATTAATAAAAATTTCAAAAGATGGGATTATCGGTAGGTAATGGAAAATAGGTTGGATTATTGTAAAGAAGACAAAAGATGAGAATAACCTGATATAGCAGGTCATAATCTGAAGGGTCCATTGGCAACAAATTGATAGCAAAGATTGGATTATTAACAAAAATATCAAAAGATGAGATTATTGATAGGTAATGGAAAATAGGTTGGATTATTCCCAACAATTTTTCCTATATAATTGTAATTGATTGTACTTGTCAAGTAAAAATATATACTTACCACTTTAATATCTCGTAAAAACGATTCACACTGAAATAGTGTTGACCAAGTCCATATATAAAAAGTAATTACATTCAAATTTGTGTTTAGACTTTTATCAAAAGTGTATATTTTTACTTGAATCTAAGTAAAAAATCGATACTATTTGTATAATGATTTTAATATTTAATTACTAAGGCCTGCCAATTTTACCTCTTTCACTTTAATTTTATTTGTCAACGCTAATACTAATTACTTTATCAATTTTAAAACATTCATCTCTAATTGCTTATTAATTTTTTTATGCATATAAGTGGACCAAACCACATCTTATTTTTGTCGCCTAGCTAAGCGGAGTATAATTTATGCCAAAAAAATCTACATCAATTATAGAAATAATTGTTCTGTCAATTCAAAAATACAACCTTTTTTTTTTTTTGAGATAATTCAAAAATACAACCTTAATTGCCTCAGATATGGACTCTTATTCCATACATAACAAAAAAGCATAGCACTAAGTAAATATTATTTTCTAATAAAAAGCAAACTAGCTTAACTAAAGTATGTCCATTCAATTATAATCCCATTTATTTCCAAAAACAATTATCACGTATGACAATATTAAAATTAAGCAAAAATTTAAAAAATAAATCAATATTTGCTTAATCTGCTGAAAATAAACTCATTTATTATTTTTTTTTTTATAGAAAATTCACCTATTTGGTATAGTTGCTGAAAATCTTCTTATTTTAATATATTGTTTATTCCTACTTTCGTAGTTACTTGACTTACAAAAAACCTTTGGAGACGGTTAAATAATAAGTGGGTTTATTTTTAGCAAACATACTTAATAGGTGTATTTATTTAAAATAAATAATATTATTTTCAGCGAATCTAGCAAATGTCGATTTACTATTGATAATTTCCTCAAAAATTAATAGTAGAAGTAACTTTAGAATTTTATTAGGCAAAGAGAGGTTTAAATTTTTTTATATAGACATAAACCAGATTAGGAGTCAAAAATATCGAGGATCATAGAATAGTTTTAATAACTTTCGTTATGTTGAGACCCATAATTATTGTCATTAATTTTAAGGATTGATCGTAACCTACTTTTATTCATTAATAAAATAACTCTGACCCTGGGTGATAGAGACATTTAAAAGTAAAAGAACTACTTTACAACAAGATAATTTATAAAATGAACCATAAACTTTTAAAATGCCCTAATCTCTCAGATGAGATTAATTTAATTTAATTTCAACTTTATTGACTTTTGTGAGAAATATCACTGAATCTTATGTCGCAAAAAGTTTTAGTGTGATTTTTTATTATGTTGCTAAAGAGTATAATAAATGTCACTAAATGTTCCATATATATACTATTAGAAATTTAAAATAGCGACATTTATAATAAATATCGCTAAATATATCCCACTAAAAGCAAATTGTGTTGTAGTGGATATACTATGATAATAATATATTTATTGAGCGGTATATATGGCATCGCACTTTAGATGCTAAATGGTCTGGGCGACGACATTAATTTGTCGTGTCGCTATATATTAATTTATTTTGGTGTAGATTAACCTAATAATATTAAGTATTTCCTAATATATAATTGTAATTAATTGTACTTGTCAAATAAAAATATATACTTACCACTTTAATATCTTGTAAAAACGATTCACATCTCACGACCAATACAAAAAGTAATTACATTCAAATTTGTGTTTAGACTTTTATAAAAAAGTGTATATTTTTACTTGAATCTAAGTAAAAAATTGATACTATTTGTATAATGATTTTAATATTTAATTACTAAGGCTTGCCAATTTTACCTCTTTCACTTTAATTTTACTTGTCAACGATAATACTAATTAATTACTTTATCAATCTTAAAACATTCATTTCTAATTGCTTATTAATTTTTTTATGCATTAAGTGGACCAAACCATGCACATCTTATTTTTGTCACCTAGCTAAGCGGAGTATAATTTATGCCAAAAAAATCTACATCAATTATAGAAATAATTGTTCTGTCAATTCAAAAATACAACCTTAATTGCCTCAGATATGGACTTTTATTCCATACATAACAAAAAAGCATAGCATTAAGTAAATATTATTTTTATCTCAAAAAAAGTAAATATTATTTTTTAATAAAAAGCAAACTAGCTTAACTAAAGTATGTCCATTCAAATTATAATCCCATTTATTTCCAAAAACAATTATCACGTATTACAATATTAAAATAAGCAAAAATCGTAAAAAATAAATAAATATTTGCTCAATCTGCTGAAAATAAACTCATTTATTGTTTATTTTCAAATAAATTCACCTATTTGGTATAGTTGCTGAAAATTTTTATATATATATAAATATTGTTTATTCCTACTTTCCTAGTTACTTGACTTATAAAAAAACTTTGGAGATGCTTAAATAATAAGTAGGTTTATTTTTAGCAAATATACTTAATAGGTGTATTTATTTAAAATAAATAATATTATTTTCAGCGAATCTAGCAAATATCGATTTACTATTCCTCAAAAATTAATTGTAGAAGTAACTTTAGAATTTTATTAGGCAAAGAGAGGTTTAAATTTTTTATATAGACATAAACTAGATTAGGAGTCAAAAATATCGAGGATCATTGAATAGTTTTAATAACTTTCATTATGTTGAGACCCATATTATTGTCATTAATTTTAAGGATGGATATATCGTGACCTATTTTTATCCATTAATTAAATAACTCTGACCCTGAGTGATAGAGACATTTAAAGTAAAAGAACTACTTTACAACAAGATAACTTATAAAATGAACCATAAACTTTAAAAATGCCCTAATCTCTCAGATGAGATTAATTGTTAATTAATTAACCCAGGGTTAATTACCTCCCTAAACACCTAGTTTACTACATTATTAGGATCACCATACCCAAATTATGTATGAAACGTGACCAAACAATAAGAAAGTGGAAAATGGAATCACAATCATGGCTCATGATAATATAAAATATTATCATTTTTACAATACTCATCCAACAAAACGTGCCTTGTTTATTATTTTATTAATTAATTATATAAAGTCACGAAAGAATAATTTAATTTAATTTCAACTTTATTGACGTTATTTCAGAATCTTATAATAGAATATAATTTATCATAGATTGTAGAAGTATATTATTATTATTATATGATGATAATAATATTTTATTGGAGACAATATCTTGCTTAGGCCCATGACCATATCATAAAATTGTGATTATCTCTCTTAAAGACAACGCAAAACTTCCTACTCCATTTTCTTTTATGTTTTGACTTATCTTTTCCAATAATTAAATTTTACAAGTAATAAACATAACTATTAAATTTTAATTAGCATTTCAATAAAAAAAAATTTAATTAGTATTTTTGACTTTATTTTTAAGAACATAACGAAAACTTTTCAATAATTAGTTTAAATTTTCATACCGATTAAGAAATTTGTTTTTTAAAAATTTTTATAATAGGCAATTTGAAATCTATGTGTATATGTGAAAGAGATTAGTAAAATATGGTACTTAAGAAAAATAAAAAATAATTTATACTATATAAGTAGAATCAAATCGTTAAATCGTAGAATCGTGTTATGATTCTACGTACCTCTAAAAATTTTATTCCAACTAGAATCATAAGATTCTATAACTTTAAGATCTACCTGCGATTCAAATCACTCGCTTGTTTTTAGATCGTAAAATCGTAGATTAGAATCGCAATTTTTAACAACCATGATTGCTATTTTTTTTTTGCTACTTAGCCAACAATATAACTTATTTTTTAAGACAATGTTCAATAATAATTTTTTTTGTTTTAATTGTTGGTTGTTATTAGAGAATAAAAAGTTAAAAACTCAATGGCTCATGAAATTTATTCTTTAATTTTGAATTTAATCCAACTTTAATTTTGAGCTGCATTGAAAAGCATTCTACTATTGTGATCTCATATGTAAAAACGATAATCTATTATTTATTAAGATTCACTTTTTTTATTTATGTAAAGTTGATTTTTGTTGTTAAATTTAACTATTTTTAAAAATTATGATTTTATTATGAAAATACAACTATTCAATTTAATCCTTCGTATAACATCGTTCAGTCAAAGTACTCAATAAATTTACTTAATAAGTTGTCAAGATAAAATAACATTCAGCATTAATTTTCAAAGCGTTAAATTATCTTCATTTACTAGAAAAAAAAAAGAAGAGAATAATCAAAAATTTAAAATGCATAAATAAATTATACACCTATTTTCCAAATATCAAAAGAAATTTGACTATGCATTTTGAATGGTTTGATTCCACTAGATAATATATTATCCTTCTAATTTACATTTTTCCATTTATTTAAACAATTTATTCGGCAAATTCATATCAATTGTTCCATTTCTTTTTTTTGTCTATCTTTTTTTTTACCTAAATACCCCCACTTTTCCAATTCCCAATACCCAACTACCACCTTAAAATTAATTTAATCAATTAAATACCCAACTACCACATTTTTAATGGACCTCACACCACCCTTAATAACCGTGAAAACCCAAATGAAACATCTAAAATGATTCGGAGGGAGTAATAAAGTATAAGACTACTAACTATCAGCTACCAACCCAAGTGAACTAAGAAATTAAGAGTTACGAAAAATTGCAATTTGCATCAAACATTCTCAATAATAGTCTATAATATATTCCTACATCACAGGAAAAGGTGCAGATAGAGAATATGGTTTTGAGTATACATAACTCTTGAATTGTGAGAATCATATGCTAGCTTATCCATTTTATCTTTTCTTTTTTCCTTTAAAACTTTCTGCTGTAAATAATTACTTCCTCCGTTTTTTTTTACTTGCACCATTTCCACTTTTTACACTATTCATCATTTGATAGTGTTTTGCATAGTGCGACTATTAAACGATAAAAAAACCTAGTCATGTGGGATCTTGTTTTATTCGTCTCGTCGAATACTTTATTAATATCAAATTTTTATAATTTTTAGTTGAGTATAATTCTAGATATAAGCAACCCGACAAACGCATTGGACTGCGTAAAAGTATGTTGGGGTGCAAGTAAAAAAAAACAGAGGAAGTATTTAAAACAAGAAATGGACAAGAAGTATTTATTAGGATAAATGGAGATTAATAATCCCAACTTTGCGTGATCCGCTCAAAACAATCTCAACTTTCGATTATTTTCTAATATACCTAACTTTGCCACTTTGTTGCTCAGGACATACCCTTTAATATGGTAACCGGTTATAACAGAAAATATGCGAAAGTTGGGATTGTTTTGAGCGGATCACGCAAAGTTGGGATTATTAATCTCCATTATCCTTCTTATTTCCATGACAAAAAAGGTGATTTATCTGTTATAACCGGTTACATATTAAAGGGTATGTCCTGAGCAACAAAGTGGCAAAGTTAGGTATATTAGAAAATAATCGAAAGTTGGAATTGTTTTGAGCGGATCACGCAAAGTTGGGATTATTAATCTCCATTTATCCTATTTATTATTATATTATGAAAGAATATACTTCTATGTAATTTTTAATTATAACATGGAATTGTTACAAACTCACATTACATAGGGAACATAAAAACCAGTAGAAGTACTAGAACATACTATTACTCCTACTTTCCTAGTAGTATTTGAATACTTTGTTAATTTTTACTTTAATTGTTTGACATTTGTATGATACTTCAGATTTAGTTGGAAAAGAAATTGATAGACTACTCATATCAACAAGGTACATTTTTTTTTCATAGAAGCCCATATACTAAGAACTTCATGGTTAAGCATGCTCGGTGTGGAGCAATCTTAGGATGTGTGACCTCTTTGGAAGTTTTCCGAATGCGCACGAGTGAGGCCAAAGTGCCCTGGAAAGACTTTTGTTGGTCTATGGGGCCAGTCTACAGTTTCTATAAGTAGTCACCTGCGGTCTGAGGACTAAGATGTTACATTTTGTCTTCTATTAAAGGTACACAATTGTTAAAAAATATGATGAATACCACTATATTCTCTTCTATAAACTAAACATAATATCTAAGACTTTTATTTATAAAATAGGATACATATTATGTAAGTACGCCTTTTTATAAGAATAATTAGATTGATTGAGTACGTAAATAATAATAGAACAATATAATGTTATGATTATTATCCTACATTATATAATTTCCAACACATAATACTTCATATGACATCAAGTATAATACTTCAAATTCGCAAAAAGAATGTTCATAAAAATTAAGAGAAATAAAATATTTTAAATAGCGGATATATTATTTAATTGAATAGTACGTTTGATAGAAGAAAAATAGTGACCATAAACATTAAAAAAAATTTTAAAAATTAGTGAAAAAAATATAGAGACCACAACTAATTAAAAAATATTTTTATAAAATTAGTGAAAAACATGTGGAGACTATAAAGAATATTAAAATGTTAAAATAAAATTAGTGGAAGATATATAGGGACGGATCAAGTAATATATTAAAATGAGAATAACTTTATTTCCTTTATCTAAAATTTATAATATAAATAAATTAATTTTTTATAAGAACAACAAATTAAAGCACTCTAAGAAGTAAAATGACCAGAAATATTCAAGGAATGGTGGGAGTATAAACTAGGCTCACGCATAATACTCCCTCTGATTCAATTCACTTGTCCAATTTATTTTTTGGTTACTATTCACTAATTACTCTTAATTTGTATTTTTCTTTTAATCTATAAGGTAAAATATAGTCATGTGGGATCTTATTTTGTTCATCTCAATGCAAAGATTATTAATATCAAATTTTTATAATTTTAATTATACACAATTAAAGATATTAAAGGTTAAAATGTTGCCTCAGCATGTGTAAAAAAGGTAAACTGAACAAGTAAATTGAATCGGAGGGAGTATATAATATCTAAAATCATAAAAATATGAACCCTTTAGCCTTTAGGCTTTATCAATTATCCAAACCCAAATAATCATGAATTTATTTAAAAACAAAAGGATAAAAAAGAATTTGCAAGAAAAGATTCCTCACGTGATGATCGCGTGATGCTTACTCGATGGACCGTACCGTAGTCTACTCGTTTCCGAGTAAAAACCAGAAGAGAAGAGGATCCATAGCTTTTTATACTGATGTTTAATCACGGATGGCCCACTCGTCATCACCTTCTTTCTAACTTCACAAATTAGAGGCTACTACCTTTTCAGTCACTATACTCATTAAATTTGACTTTTTTTTATTGCGTTATTTTGATTATTTATGTATTTAATTATATATGTCAAAAAATTGTAAAAAAAATAGTATTATAAGTATGTAATCAAATGATTCAAACAAGTTCCTACTAGACTTTATTTTTTCTTACACATTTGCTATAATATATAAAACAAACTTAAATAATGAATAGTGTCAAACAATGTAATGTAGCGAGTAGGAGTGTTCACTAGTCCAAACCCGGACTGGACCGGTTCCATGCGGTCTGGCCCCGGTCTAAGCCAGATTCCTTCCGGTTCGGTTCGGGTTTGGACCGGTTAGACCGAAAATAATTTTTGATAGCATAAATAAATAAAAAAATGGAAGATTTTAAAATAATTTAGCAAATTAATTATTATAAAACTAAATTATTTGAATTGAAAATTATTTTGTGTTGGAAATAAAATATTTTAAGCCGCCCTTTAATTAAGGTTAAACATAATAATCGTAAATATTATTCCCCTTCAAAATCACTTTTATGCACATTCGGTCTCATTCGGTCAAACTCAAATTTTTTCGGGTTTAGACTGGACCGGACGGAAAACCCAAAATGGTGAATAAGTAAGACCCGGAGACTGGATGCAACCGGTTCGGTCCGTCTCAACCGGTTCCGGTTCAGACCAGCGACTCGGTCTCATTTTGCTCACCCCTAGTAGCGAGTATTTCAAAACCTAGGAAGTATTTATCATTCTTACTTCCTTTGTTTCCTAATATTCCTCCAATTTAGAATATTTTATTTTGGAGAGAGAAATTTGATTAAGATTTTTAAAATATATATAGATGATAAAATATATCCATGTGAGAGCTTATTAGATTGTCCTAAAGTATACTTTTTTATTATATATTTTTTATGATGCATATTTAGAAAATTTAAAACTCAAAGTTTACTTTAAAAATTGTGCAAAAAGTAAATGGTAAGAATATTAAGAAACGGACAGAGTAATTTGTAATTAGTTTTTTAATCTATACGTTAAAATATAATCATGTGACTTGTGAGTTCTTGATTTGTTTTTATGCAACGGTTATTAATATCAACTTTTTCTAATTTTTTATTATACATCATTAGAATTATTTAAATTGATGCTTTGAACTACGCGTAAAATCAAACATTTCAATTAATTTGGAATGGACGAAGTTTTTTGATATCATTTAAAAAAAAAATTTATATGGAGGTATAAATGTATAATTAATTGACAACTAAATTATACTTCCTTCATTTCTATTTAGTTGTCACATTTTCTTATTTGGCAAATTCATATCAATTGACACATTTTCTTTTTTATCAATTTTTTTTATCTAAATACCTCATGTTCACACAAGTAATATCCAAAATACCCTCATTTTTACTATTTACAATACCTCAATTACAACCTTTATAATTAATATAATCATTTAAAATACATCAACTATTTACTTTTTAATGAACTCCACACCATCCTTAATAACGGTGCCCAAGCAAATGAGACATCTAACGGCCCGTTTGGTAGGTGGTAATAAAACGCGGTAATAGGAATGAAAAATTAGTGTAATTTTGGTTGAAAAATCCCTTGGCTACTTTAATGGTCATGCTTGACAACCTTCAATCATCTCATTTTATTAATAAAATTCATTCCAATGCATTACCAATGGGAGAGGTGGTATTAGGTGGTAATGGAAATTTGTGAACAAAAAAATTTTTTTTGATCAAAGTTTCATTACCATGGGAATGACATAAAAGTTTTGATGAAATTTTACATTATAAATCATTTCCATTACCACCATTTAGTACCACTAACCAAACGGGCCGTAAATAGAATTGGAATTTAGACTTTTAATGTTGATTTTAGAGTGATTAGGGAAATAGAGAGGAAGTTAAAGGAGCATAGACCAAAAGTGTCTACTTTCAAACAATCAAAAAAGTGGGTCCCCATTTCCCAATGTAATAAGCCTACATATTTAGGACTAGGAGTATATAATAATCCCACGCCCTCCTCACTCTCATATTTCTACTCTCAAAATAAACCATTCCTACTTTCCTACCCACTTCCTCTCACCCCCCCCCCCCCTCCCTTTTTTCTTTCAAATCCATTTCCTCCTTTTCTCTTTCCTCTCATTTTATCTTCCCACGCATTTCACGCTGTTTTCTGTTTAATTCCTCCCAGCCGCCACTCTCACTTCACGTGTTTCATTCCTTTCTCAATACCCACCTGAAAAATACTCCATTAATTTATTTTCAAAATGATGAATTTTTGGTCTTCAAATGATATTAATGGATCATTATCATCTTCTTCTTCTCCTTTACTTATGGATTCTTTCCCTCCTAATTCTGCACAAGACACGCTTCATACCCGTCTTCAAGCTTTGATCGATAACCCCGTTACCTTCCGGGGTGAAACCTGGACTTACGCCATTTTTTGGCAGTATAGTGTTGATTATTCGGGTCAAGCTTTACTCGGGTGGGGCGATGGGTATTACAGAGGGGAGGAGAATAAAACCCGGAAAGATAGTAATAAACCTGCTGGTAATCGGATTTCCCATGATTTGGCTGAGCAGGAACATAGAAAACGTGTTCTTCGTGAGTTGAATTCACTCATTTCCGGTGCTCCGGCACCGGAAGATTCGGCTGTTGAGGAAGAAGTTACTGATACTGAATGGTTCTTCCTCATTTCTATGACTAATACTTTTGCTAGTGGCGAGGATCTTCCGGGTCAAGCCCATTTTAGTTCTACCCCTATCTGGGCTGCGGGTTTGGACCGGCTTTCTTCCTCTCCTTGTAATCGGGCCAAACAAGGGTCCTGTTTCGGGCTTCAAACTATGGTGTCGATACCCGTTTTGAATGGTGTTCTTGAATTGGGGTCTACAGAGGTGATTTTTCAGACCCCTGAATTGATGAATAAGGTTCGGATTTTATTCTGTTTCGGGTCTGGGTCCGGAGCTGGTGACCCGACTGCGTGGTCTGTACCCATACCGGTTCCTATCCAGACGCCGGTTCCTTCATCGGAAAGTGACCCGACCGCGATGTGGATCAACGACCCGAATCCGCCGGAAGTTGTGAAGGAAATAAGAAAAACTCCAACACCGCCGCCACCTCCGCAACCCAAACTGATTAATTTGGATACTCCAATAAAGAATAACAACCCGGGTGAGATTCAAAATACTCAACCGAAATCTGGGTTTTTTTCCAAAGAGTTGAATTTCTCAGAATATGCTGGGTTTACCGGAAATGGGTCTAAACCCAATGGAGGTGTAAAACCAGAATCCGGTGAGATTTTAAGTTTTGGTGGTAATGGAAGTGTAAAACCCGATTCGAAATTTGTTATGGAGGATACCACCTACAAGAAGAAACGATCCCCGAATTCGAGAGGAAGTAACGAAGAAGGAATGATGTCATTTACATCTGGGGTGATATTAGCATCATCAGCAGTAAAATCAAGCAACAATGGCGGAATTGATTCAGAGCATTCAGATTTAGAAGCGTCAATAAAAGAAGTTGACAGTTGTAGAGTAATTCCTGAACCCGAAAAACGTCCAAGAAAACGAGGTCGAAAACCAGCTAATGGAAGAGAAGAGCCATTAAATCATGTTGAAGCGGAAAGACAACGTCGTGAGAAGCTAAACCAGAGATTCTACGCTTTACGAGCTGTCGTTCCGAATGTGTCAAAAATGGATAAAGCGTCGCTTTTAGGCGACGCTATTTCCTACATTAATGAACTCAAATCAAAGCTTCAAAACTTCGAGTCGGAGAAAGAGGAGTTAGTGACGCAAATGGAAGCGTTAAAGAAGGAATTAGTGACACTTCCGCCATCGCCACCAAACATTGAGAAGGGACAGAATGTATTGGCCGGAAAACCGCTAGTGGATTTAGAGGTTGATGTGAAGATAATTGGATGGGAAGCCATGATTAGAGTTAATTGTAACAAGAAAAACCATCCTGCTGCAAGATTAATGGCTGCTTTAAAGGAATTAGATTTGGATGTTTCTCATGCTAGTGTTTCAGTTGTTAATGAATTGATGATCCAACAAGCTACCGTGAAAATGGGTAATAGGTATTACAGCCAAGATCAATTAAGAATTACTTTAGCTTCTAAATTATCTTAAGATCAAGTTTAATTTTGCCAATATTAGTGCATTCTCGTTTATGGGTATGTGTTGCTGTTTTCATTTTCTTTCTGTCCAAGCTCTGATCATAGTTTATATGAGCGGAATAATTGGATATGATGATCATGATGATGGGTATTGTATGAAGTAGTTTAGTATGATGAGAATTTAGTATTAAGATTCTATTTATGTAATTTAGAGGAAATAAGAGCTGGGTTTTGTATTTTATCATGAATAAATAATTATTGAATGCCCTAATTTATGTAAATGGGAATATGAACTTAGTTCCAATCTTTCATGTTTTGATTTTATTAGTTGTTTAGAATTTGATCTTATAGATCTTTGCAACTACTATGTATGTAAAATCTCTTTGTTTAAAGCATTGAATTGCAACCCTTTTTGGAGTGCATAAGTGCTCACAAAGCTACTATGGAGTAAAAGTGGTGGTTTTCATTTGTTTGTATCATAAATGATAGGGTTGTACGAACTAACATCTTATCTTTAATGTTAGATACGACTTTATTTTCTTCACTTATTAGTGATGACTAGGCACAAGTTTGCACCTCATATAAATCTATGGTGTTATTTGAGCTTCTTTACTAAGAAGTGATAAGGTTGTACAAGCTTACACCTTACATTTTTAATTCAGTTTGATTGCAGTCACTTACAAATGATAAGGTTTGCATGGATTTACTATTCATCTCTGGTTACATCTATGTCCAACTTATTTATTGTACAGTTACAGCTGTATTATTTATTAGTAATAAGGTTGCACAGACTTACATCTTATTTCTACCACAATTTCATATTCTTCTCGACTAGTGAAAAGGTTGAACAAATTTATAAATTATAAGTTATCTAGCATACTATATTATATACATTTTGTAAAATTATATTGGCTTTTAATTGTTGATATAACTTAAAAACTTATTAGTGATAAGGTTGCACAGACTTACACGTTATTTATTTTATATTCTTCTCAGCTGTATTATTTATCTAGCATACTATATTATCATTTTTAATAACAAATTCAAAATAATAAATAGAATCTTAAACACAATAGCAAATTTAAAACTAAAACCATGTATTAGGCAGCCTTTATTAATCTTGAATCATCAGTGTGCCAAAAGAAATATGTACTGTTGAATGTTGATTGGCTAATTTATAGAAAACGGGAACTACTTTATATTAGATGATTCAAAGTATCTTTCTTTCATTATCTCGTCATCTTTTACCTGTAACATTCACGTTTTATGTGATTGTGCTTCTTTACTTGTGTTGTAGCAACATGTTTGTGCATAATTAGTAAATAACACTAATATATATATATATATATATATATATATATATATATATATATATATATATATATATATATATATATATATATATATATATATATATATATATATATATATATATATATATATATATGATAATGATCAGGATAACTAGTTATTATTGTTTCATTTACTTAGGTAGTGTTTGGCATCATTGAATTCATTTGAAAATAAGAAATTTAATTTTGGTATTCTAATTCAAGAATTGTAGATGACACCTATATACTTGAAATTTGCAAATTTTGGTATTTGGCCAAATTTTACATTGTTATTACAATTCTATGAAATTAACTCAATTTCACATTTCCAAATTCAAGTTTTGCCAAACATATATTTGTTCAATTCAACATTTGAAAATGAATTTCAAGTTGTCAAACATACCATTAAAGAAATGTTACAAGTGGGATTTTTGAATTGACAAGTTTAAGACGAGAGAGAAAAAAAGGAGTAGGAAAAAGAGCAACTAGGTATACAGTTGATGAAGTAGAGTGAAATAGAATTTTATTTAAATCGTTTAATCGCATAGTTTTATAATATTTATTTTTTATAATATTTTTTAAGCATAATTCAATGTATAAATAATCAAAATAACAAATTTAATTAGTTTAAAAAAATAAATAAATAACAACTGCAATTATATAAAAGTCAAAGGTAATAATTTAATAAAACGGAGAAAGTATAACCGTTGCTTAAAAGTCCATCCACAAGATTATAAAAGTACGATTGTTGTATTTGCTACCAATAATTAAATACTACAGTTTAACGACGTAGCCTAGATTTTAAAGTCTTCCAAACTTAAATTGAATTCAAATTGGATTATTGGATTTGATTTAATTAAATGAAATTATGCATTCTAATTCCTGATATTAATATTACGCAACCTTTTTGAAAAAAAATTAATACTAACAAACAACAATAAATCATTTTCATTACTCACTCTGTCCTTTTTAATTTGCTCTTTTTTATTGTCTATTTGTTTCTTCTCTAATCCTCTAATCCAATTTTACTAAATTTCACTTATATGGGCCACAAATTACTCTTTTAATAAAAATTAAATAAATAAATAAATGAGTTGTATATTTGGTGTTAAAAATAAACAAATATTTGTAGTTTTGGTGATTATTGAGAATGGAGGTCGACTCAATTAGAGGATAAACACAACTTTTTTAAATAAGGTTTTAAATTCAATTCTCAGCTGTTTTTTTTTTCTACCAATCCTTAAAAAAAGCTCTAGTGATTATATTTCTTTTTCAATCATTGAATATTAAAATCAGCGTTACGTAATCATATAAATGAGTAGTATTATTAGGGTCTATATTTCTCTTTATTTGGCGTTTTAACCTTTTTTTAACAAATTTTAATCATTAATGTTAATCCTGAATTGTGATAATTAATATTATTATCCATTAATTTTACAAAAATGAAGTAATATTTTTAATGTTTTAATAAGCATTCAATTTATTGCATAAAATAAAATTATATTATGATTTGAAGACAATTTTTATTTTGAGATAATTTGAAGACAAATTACTCTAATAAGAATAAATTTGTTAATATTTATTTTTCACCAAATATTTTTACAATTAGCTTCTTATATATAGTCCTAAGGATTATGTTAATGTATGCTCATTACCCTTACGGCCCGTCTGGTAGGTGGTAATAAATGGTGGTAATGGAAATGAAAAACTAGTGTAATTTTGGTTGAAAAATCTCTTGGTTACCTTGATGGTCATGTTTGTCCACAGTTCAATTATCTCATTTTCTTTAAAAAATTCATTTCATACCATTGGAGAGGTTGTATTAAATGGTAATGAAAATTTGTAAACAAAAAAATATTTTTGTGATCAAAGTTTCATTACCATGGGAATGATATAAAACTTTTGACGAAATTTTACTCTATAAATCATTCCCATTACCACCATTTAGTACCACTAACCAAATGAGCCGTTAATTTAATTTAATATATATACTACATAATTTCCATTTTTAGATTTTTATATAAAAAAATTCTAAAGGTAAAAACTATAGGGTAAAGGGCACTCCTAGTATGTCGCACAAGGTAGGGTTCAGTAGGTGGGGGCCGGGTTATATTTTTTCTGAAAGATGCGGACAAATTATACCCATTCCCCCAAGGAGGTAGTAAAGATAGATGCGCGCAAGAAACTCCCAATTGATACTTGCGCCCAGAAGGAATCGAACCCCAACTTTCCACTCCACATGCAAATGCTATATTCATTCATTAAGCCATAAGCGCTTTTGATCCTAAAGGATAAAAACTACATTTTCTTAAATTATCAAATGATACAATCTCTTTCTTTGTCTTATTTAATTTTGATCGATTTATTATATGAGAACCTTTAGATATCAGCTTTGATAAATAAGATTCATTAACTCAAAAAAAAAAAAAAATAAGATTCATGATTTTGTTATATTATATATTAGTTCTAGATACAAGCATGTACTTCATTATTTCCCTCTCTTTGTGGATGTTAACATTTTCAACATGAATTTGGTTGTTTATATCACCATCATGCAACAATTTCTTTTTGTGTTATTAGTTAGATAGTACAAAAGGGTCATTTTATGGCCCCACACAATATGAATTATACTATAGCAAAAAAACAAACTACTTTATTCAATAGATATGTCTGTCTTAAAAACGTCTCATATTCTACAACCACATAAACTGAGGTACTAAAGTCGATATAGAATCTTTACAACAACCTATAATTAAGGGTTTAGAAAAAAAAATCTTTTTGTTGTATTAGTTTGCTACCACTACTTATTTTATTTTACATTACACACGTTTTTTATTGTTTTTCTATATTTTACCTCCAAAAATATTATTTGTAGCTATTAATTTTTTACGAGTCAAAAATCACTTGATTTCTTTTTAAGTGTCTTATTTATTTCTGCATGCTATTCAAAAGTTGATTAATTTATATAGTAAATATAAAATACAAACTAAGAGTAATTAATAAATAATAGAAAAAAAAAATGAGAAACTCCAAAAAAAAAAAAAAATAGAGAGAGTATAATTTAGAAACTATAGTCCATTGCATTCTAAAAAGCATTAAGAAAATACATATGAAACATTATAATCTTTATTTTATTAAAACGAAAGAAATGACAGAAATTATCTCAATGAAATAGAAGTATTTTTTTTTTTTTTGCATTTTGATGAAATTATCTTCAAATATTTTGTCCTTTCTCCATCCTACAAATAATACTTGTTAATAAGTAACATTTCACATGTCTATGCAATTCAATAACTATAAATTTAAACTCACTCCGAATCATTTTAGATGTTTCATTTTCTTATATATTTGGCAAATTCATATCAATTGTCCCATTTCCTTTATGTCTATCTTTTTTTTACCTAAATACCCCCACTTTTACTACTCCCAATACCCAACTATCATCTTTACCCCATTTTTTCAATTCCCAATGCCCCAACTACCACCTTTACAATTAATTTTATCAATTAAAATATCCAATTACAAACTTTTAAATGGACCTCACACCACCCTTAATAACCTTGAAAACCCAAATAGGACATCTAAAAATGATTCGTAGGGAGCAATATTCACTAATATACTAATATGCGAATATATGATTAGACGATTTAAATAAAATTTTTTTGACTATATTTTTCTTATACGTTATCCGCAATATATAAAGTTATAGCTTGAATCATAAACGGTAACATAATTGTTTTGTAGTAAATATTTCAGAACGAATTAAGATAATTTTTTTTATTACAAATTGGCTTTTAACATTTTTGTATTTTGTTGAAGTTGTCTTCTAAACCTACTAAATTATAAGAAAAGAAATTCCTCTCTAGAAAAAGCAATAGTGGTACATGTTGGGATTTTGTGACTTGAACTGAGTCTAAGATCGGGTTTTAAGGTAAATTAAGAGACGGGTCGAACTGCGTGGGGTGCGGAGTATTACGCGGGGCACGGAGTGTCTTCTCTATTTTGGTCATAATGCAACGCGCGCGGGGGCCTCGGAGTTCTACGCGTGGCGCGCTTCCGGGGGGCGCGTAGCACTGCGATTTTTGCGACAAGTTGGTTTTTTTCCACATTTTGGACGATTATTCTTTGTTTTTGACGCTTTCTTTTATTTTACTTAACCTAATTTCTTTTTATTTAGTGGTATACTATATAAAGGCCTCTTGTAATTAGAATTAGGGATGCAACACAAAGTGAGGAAAACTAAGAGATAAAAAGCTTAGAGAGCCATTGTTGTGGTTTCTTGTTCATTTTGCTATCTCCCGGTTTATAGCGAAAAGTTTCTTCTCAGTGCCGGTGGATGTAGCTATTTCACATTGATAGTGAACCACGTTAAATTTCTCAGTGTGATTTTCTTTATTGTTTGTTTAAATATTTATTGCTTTCATTATTCTCGGTGCCGATGGATGTAGCTATCACATCTGCATACTATAATCTATATAGTGATCCCATAATATATACTCCTATGAGGCATATCATTAATTAGGTTTCTAAGAAAACGGTGAAAATAAAGGTGCCCATTCTGTTCAAACGATTTGAGTCGGTTTTAAATGAGACTTTATATTTATTGAAATTCTATCAAAGTCGAATTCTATAATAAGATAGGTTAAATATTAAGCAATTTCTTATTTAGTTGCTGCATATAGAGTGTTTTGTCGATTGTCGTTTTCCATAATTATAAACGTATCATCTTCACCCATATTTGTGATGGAGAATTGAAGCACACTTTCTAATTTTACTCATCTCATTCTAATAAGAAGTTTGTGATCATAGAAGATTCAACGTGAATTTTGTTATCTCAATCCCTATCTTGCAACAATTTTTTGTGTTCATAGCTAGACGTACAAAGATTGTCATTTCATGGTCCAGCCGCACAGTGTGTAACTAATACCATGCCATAAGAAAAAAACAAACTACTTTACTCTGCCAGTCTGTAGATATGTCTGTCTCATAAACGTCTTATTTTGAATAGTGACATAACTTAATGAATTAAAGTCTATCATAAATGATATTATGTAGTATCATTTCAATAAAAGTTAAAAACTGAGTAAGCACAAGAATCTTTTTAAATTATTAGAAAGTTACCACTTTTACGTTATTAATGTTTTTCATTTTAGAAATTAAACCTAATTTTATTGTCTCCAAAAATATATATTATACTTATAATGTTATGTGTCTATACAAAAATTTTTTCTTTTAGAAAATTCAAAAATACAGTTTCTCTATTTATCATTTTTTATTATGTGTATTAAGATATTAAAAATTTAAAATGGATTAACAAAATTAAAATTATAATTATTTAGTAATTCCTAGTTAAATGATGTTTACAAAATAATAGTTTAATTATTTAGTAATTTCTCGCAACCCTTTTAATAAAACATAAAGTGTAATTAGTGTAATAATTCAAAAGGCAAATTTTTACACTTAGTTTTAGAAAGCTAAGTGAAAGTGATCAAACCATATTTTTGACATCTAATATTATATCAAGCACATTCATAAAGTATATTCCTTGAATGTGATGACGCAGACTTGAATAAATATGGCCCACAAGACTTTCACCTAGATTAGAGAGTGTCCCGCACCCAAAAAAGAAAAAAAAAATTAACATAAAAAATTCATACCTAATTCTAAGTCTAAAATGCTCATTTTAAGTACAATTATTGGTTAATATCTACTATTATTAGGTTGAGGAATACTAAAATAGAAACTTTTTTTTAAAGATACTAAAATTAAAACTTTTACTTCATGGTGTTGGTTTTTTGAGTTTTTTTGTTACATTTATTGAAAGCTTTTTATTTATTTTGTAACTTGTTGAGATGATGCTTAAAACAATTTCATTGATTAATTAATTTAAAAATTAAATGATGGACAATAAGAATGTTAGTGTACTAGTACCCCTTAAGTAAACTGTTACTTCCACCGTTTCGAAATACTCGCTACATTTCGATTTTGTGCAATGATCATCGTTCAAGCTTATTTTACATATTGCGACTAATGTGTAAGTAAAAATATAGTCAAGTGGGATCTTGTTTGAATTGTCTAATCGCATACTTTCATAATATTAAATTTTTATAATTTTTAGATAAGTGTAGTTTAAGATATTAATAATCAAAATTGTGCATTGGATTGCGTAAAAAAGTAAAATGTAGCAAGTATTATGGAACGAATAAAATATATATATATATATATATAGCAAAATCAAAATTAATAAACCTCATATGAGTCATATCAAAGTCAATATCTAATTTCTAATCATTATATTATACGTTTTCTCTGTTATATAATACTTGCTATCGAATGTGACATATTGATAAAAAATGTCACTATCAATAGCAAGTATTATGAAACGGAGAAAATATTTACAAAATACAATCATACAATATAATAAATAACTTGCTTCATAACAATTTTCATTTTTACAAAGCGTTATCAAGTGACGCAATGTTACAGGCTCTGAGGTGATTGTGTGGTATTCTCTTTTACATATAAAATTTGATAATCTGCACAATTATAATTAATCTTATTAGTTATTAGTTATTACCTTATTAAAGTTCTAATTTGAAATTTTAGCCCTCGTATGTGCAATTTAAGTAAAGTTTTTATGAAAATGATTAATTACATGAATACAAAATATTGTATTATAATTGATAAGTTTTAAAAAGTAATTATTACTCTAGTTGAAAAACTTTACATAAAAGAAGGTAATCATAATATTTCCTCCGTTCTATAATAATTTGCTACTGATATTGACGTTTTTCCACATAATATGTCGCACTCAGTAGCAAGTATTATACTTCTATGTAACAGGGAAAATTGTTTTTTGGATTAATCTCCCTCTGTTCTATAATAATTTGCTACTGATATTGACGTTTAAGCACCCGGTCCGGTCTCCGGGTCTTACTTTTTCCAATTCCGGGTTTCCGGTCCGGTCCGGTCTAGACCGGGAAAAATCTAGGTTGGACCGATGTATGTCATAAAAGTGATTTGGAAGAGGAGTAATTTTTGCAATTATTATGTATATATTTATTTTAAAGGACTTAAAATATTTTTTTTTCAACACAAAATAATTTTTTAATTCAAATATGTTAATTTTATAATAACTAATTTGCTAAATTATTTTAAAAATATTCTATTTTCCAATTTATTTTTTGTCTTAAAAAATAAAATATTTTCGGTCTAACCGGTCCAAATCCGGACCGGACCGGAAGAATTCCGGGTCCGGTCTGGTCTCCGGTCTTATATTTTTTGGTCTTCCGGTCCGGGTTTGGACCGGTGAACACTCCTACCTCTGTTTCTTTTTAATCTTCTTATTTACTTTTTGCATTGTTCAATCTAAATTTTAAACCTCAATATCCCTAAACACATACTATAATAGAAAATTATATAATTACATAATAAAAAAGTATACATTAAGACCAACTTAACGAGATCTCACATGGATATATTTTTATATTTTAAATATGTGTTAAATATATATTAATTAAATTTCTGTCTCCTAATGATAGAAATTGGAATATTCCAAATAGGAAAAACATTTGTAAAAATTTAATATTTTCCAATTAAATTCACACATACATGAAGTATAACCGTCTCATATTGAAACTGTATTACTCCAGCTTGTTTTTTTCACTGAAACAATCTTCACCCAATTTTGCGATTGTAGAATCAAATTAAATAGCACAATTCTATTAATTCATATCATTCTAATAAAAAAACTTGTGATCGTAGAGGATTCAACGTGATTTTGGTTGTTTCAATACCCATCCTGCTGCAAGTTGTTTGTATAGTGAATGTGAAGTATATAACAAAGGACAAGTATATACCGTATTTCTGAGAGACGTCTCTCAGATCCAATCCATTAAAGCTTATTACCTACATTTATTCTATATTTCCCCTAATGGCCAACTCAATTAGTGATGGTCTCTAAAAGAGAACCGTCTCTCACAAGAATTTGTAAATTTTTTTAAGTGTCACAACTCATATTATTTGCTAGCAGCCTTAAGATGAATTACGAATAAAAAATTAAATTTCAGTTGGGTTGAGACTATATTTAGGCTATTTTAGCGAATCACAAATTTATAATTAAGATAATTATTAATTAGTGAATTATGTTACACTGTTTTTGCGAGATTATGATTTGAGGGTACTGCATTAACATGTTGAAAGCTCCAAAAAATACTACAACTCTCATGTTCCAAAGTGATTGCTAATACACTTTTCTTTTAATCCCTTCGGCCTTCTCTTTTACTTTGTTATGATTTTCTTTGATAGAAATGTTCTCACCACTTTTTTATTCTCGTTCATACATGTCAATTCTCAATTAATGGAGCTACTATTAATAGGGATCGTCTCTCTATGAGAAGACATCAAACAATAAGCCTAAATTTACATAATAAATATTAAATGGACTATTTAACCTATGTATAAGATACATCACTGAGAATATTTCATACAATAAATTGTGTACCTTTTTAATCTGTACTTCCTCCGTTCTTATTTAGTTGCTACCGTTGCATGGGCACAAATATTAAGGAGTAACTGTGTAATAATGAGCAATAGGTGAAAAGTTGCTTTTTGGAATTTTTTAATATTATTTGTTGAAAAATGAAAAAGAAAAATAGGAGTAATTAGATATAGAGTAGGATAAAAGTAGGAGTAGATATAACTTTAAATGATTGGTTTGTTACCAAATAAGGAAATGTAGCAAGTAATAAGAAATTTCCCAAAATGAAATATGTAGCAAGTATTATGGAACGAAGGAAGTATGTAATAAGAGTATATATCTTTGAAATTTCAAATAAATAGAAATTAGGGGTGAACATAGTCCGGTTTAGTCGGTCTGACACTAAAACCAGAAGTTTCGATCTGAAAATTTTCAAGATCGAACCGGACCATTTAAATCATCGGACCGGATTAGACCAAACCGTTTTACAACGATACGGTCTAGTCTGGTCTACTATTTTTCTTTTTTATATTTTTATCCTAATTAATACATGTATTTATGCAAATATTTGACACCTATAATTAATAAATATAATTATTTGTAATTAGTTGATAACATTACCATCATTCAAGTATATATTGTTATAAAAAAAATAACTACATCTTAAAATATCTACGTAACAACTTAATTTTTAAAATACAAAATTATGATTTTCGACCATAATACATTTTGCGGCCAGTTTGATCTGAAATTAAAAAACCGAGACTAAACCGTAAACCATAATTTAATTTAAAAAGCCAGACTAGACCATAAACCGTAAACCATAATTTAATTTAAAAAAAACAGAGTAGACCATTTAAACCGTAGACCAGATCAAATACTAAAATTCCGATTTGATCCGGTTTGATTTACGATTTAGACTAAACTTTGTTCAACGCCAGTAGAAATGCACCTAATGGGTGTAACTTGAAAGGTACAAATTGGGGCGGATCATGTGTCGAGATTCAATGGCTCGGCCGTCAAGTCGGCTTTGTATTCTGGTCATTGTCCATGATTCAACCAAGAAATGATGAGTGGTTGAAAATTTTACTAACTTTTCCGTCATTTCCTCTTTTCCTTGAATGAATATAGACGCCTTCTATACTCTAATAGTAGAAATCATGATTGCACTTTTGCTTAGAATTCTTTTGGTGGATTAGACTAATGCCTTTATTTGACTAGCCGGAAAACAAAATTACATAAGTTGATTGGTAGTCGGTTATAATTAGGGTTTGTACGTATTGATTGAATATTTTTATTTTTAGGTTTGTTTATATTACTTAATTTGGATTGAATAACCGTTAAATTTGGCTTGTTACTTGTTAGTAATTGATTTAACTTGATCATTTTGTACTTGACTCGACATAAATTCAAAATTTAGACATTAATATAACTTTTCAGATCCTTTTATGTATAGAATTTTTTTTTTCTTTTTCCATTACTTAAACTCAATTTCAGTTCATTAATATCAGTATTTTAGAAATTGCACGAGTTCATATATAGCCATTCTACTCCAATATTGTAACAGTGTATGATGGTCCTCCCTCGGCATTTGGCATCTTGAAAAGTCTTAAACGGGCCGAATTAGGCTATAGATGGGCTGAGTTAGGCTCTAATGTATTTGTATAAATGAAGCGGATCAAAAATGAATTTTAATTGGTCCTTATACTCCCTTCATTTCATCATCATTGTTTTCAGAAAGTCTTGTATGAGACCGTCTCATCGTGAAACGGGCCTATACAAACAGTTCCAATCATTTACATTAAAAAATTTACCACAAATTCTTGTGAGAGACGATCTCTTTGAGAGAGCATCTTTAATTGGGTTGGCCTATTAGGAAAAATATAGAGTAAATGTAGGCAATAAGCTTTAATGAATTGGGCCTGAGAGACGTGTATTAGAAAGACAGTCTCTCAGAAGACTAGTTGAAAATTTACTACATGTAAACTATTTTTTTTTCTTCAATAAAATAGAATTAGACCAGCCCATACTAACCCGTCCCACGGTAACACGATCGATGAATTTTTGGTTTTCATGGTATGTAAGGAAAGTGAGCAGACTACATGATAAAGAGTTAATTAGTAGGATAGTGCCGGAATCGATCACATAACAGTAAGCCTCCTGCCAGGTGTATTGACATTTAACTCGAATGATAAAAAATACTTAATGTAGTGTTTGGAAAAAAATTATGAATTTTAATTATGAAATCATAAATAAAGAAAATGAGAATGACAAGATTTGGATAGTCATTCTTAAATTTTTAATTTTTACCACTTTAAAAAACAATGGTGGAATTTGATTCAAATCCAAATTTGAAAACTTTTAATTTTGCCGAACAATAAATTTGAGCCAATTCCAAATTTCCAAATAAAATTATCATTTCCAAACATGACATAAATGAAATGAGAAGTCGTTAGCTCAAACTAATAATGAAATAATAATCATGAGTTATTACAGAAATGAAGGGAGTTTTTTAAGTACAGGATAAGCTAAGGAGGGAGAAGAAAGTAGCGAGAATTGAACTAAAACTCGATTTTCAAAAACAAATACTAAGTGGAAAAGATAAAGTAGATAACAAGGATGGTGACATTTGATAATTGATTGTAATGCAGGCTGTAGATAAACAACTTTTGAGTTTTAATGGTCATTCAGGAAACCAATTGGATGCCCATTTCACCTCTCATTTGATTTCTCTATGTGTAAACACTAGCCACTAATTAGCTGTGATGCTTTCATGATCAAGACCTACTATTATCATATCCCACAAGATTCAGAAATGAGATAAATTTATTAAGACGAAAAAAATTAAAAAAAAGAAATTGTGTGGGATAGAAAAATATTCACTCAAAAAGATGTAAGGGGTATTTAACCCTAACGGCCTCTCTTGTATAAGACTGTCTCACGATGAGACGACATCGAAACAAGAAGCCTATAAGCTAGCAGTTATTATTATTGGGCTATTTAACCCCTGTATGAGACATTTTTTATGATAAGACCGTCTCATTCAAGAATTTATGTAACCCTAAATTAAAAAATAAGTAAAAATCAAATGAATGGAGGGAGTATAGTATAACTATACATATACTATTATCTTTGTATGTCTGTATTTTACTCTTTTGAAACAATTGTCTACAGTAATTATTGATAAATAATTTAGAATATTAATCATCCAAGCTATACATTGATAAACATAAGAAAAGTTGGTTACAATAAATTCAGAAAAGGTGTAGCCTCATTCACATCTATCAAGCCCAATGTAATACGCTCATGTTGGGCCATGAACTTAAATATGGACAATGGGATGCCCAAAACTTTTTCCAGCTATTCTCTTGAGAGACCGTCTTTTGTAAAGACGTCTTTTAAAAGTCTAACCCAAATCTATATTTAGAGTTATTTAGAATTAGACTGGGCTTTTGAGAGTCGTCTTTATAAAAGACGGTAGTAAAAAGTTGTGAACTTCTTCATCTACGTAAGAGAAACGGTCTAGAAACGAGGTACTCATGTTCTCATAAATGGTATTTATTGGGTTAATTAATCCATAAAGGACATCTTATAGTGATACAATCTCGTACAACAATTTATGAAACTATTGTGTGGTGATTGCAATCTATTGGCAGGTTCTTTCTCACATTGCCACTTAAAGCATTGCATAATGAACTTATGGGTGGTCCGCAAATGAGTATTAGCTGTTGGCTTTTATAGTTGATTTGTTTGAACAACTTAAAGCATTGTCTGTTTTTGTTGATTTTTAAGCTAGTTGGATAAGCCAATTGTTTAGAAAGATATTTTATAAAGTTAAATATTGGTTGTTGATTGTTTTATTAGAGAAAAGATGAGCCAAGAAGCCAAAAGTTGTTGAAAAAACCTATATCTTCCTTAGCTTTTTTATTTTGACATATAAGTCAGTTTTTCGGCTTATTGAAAATTCAATTACCAAACATATTTTTTGGCTTTTTGACCAACCAAAAAAAAAAAGCCAAAAGCCCAAAAAATCTACCAAAAACTGTTTGCCCAACACCCTCTTTATGTTTCATGCTTGCTTATCATAAGCACTAAAATTACATCAGGTAGGAGAAGTAGATCAAAAAAGCGACAGATAGAAGATGCTAGCACCAAGGCACAACCCATCAGATTTACGAGACTCTCCGTTGTGAGCAATAGCTCGACATATTGCCTTGATCCTATCGGAAAAAGTTGGTTCGGGTTGGTTTCAAGATGAGAAAAAATGATGGTTAACTGAGGCAACTAATATGCATACATTACTCTGCAAGGAGGTTGTAAAGTGAGCAGCTAATGAGATCTTCAATGTTTCGAATTTGCCAGATGACGAGTACAAGTCGTTCATGCGGGCCACTCAGAATGACACCAGTCTCTTAAACTTTTTATACCATAGGTCAAAAAAGTAAAATTGTGTCTCAATTCATCCTATTTCATCAGATCCAGGATGTGATAAGGTACGAAAGATGAACCGGATATGGACAGTTCCGCTAAGATTTCATTCTTGAACAAAAATTTATTAATTTACTTATTTCATCTATATTATGACCAAAACGGGGAGGAGGACATATATTCTAATCATCAAAACTTCTATATTCTTTCAGCACTCCGCCTAGTTGTAGAATATAGATAACTATATAGCTCTTTCAACGGTCTTCTATGGTTTCATACTTCAATACCGAATAAAAACTCCTTATCGCTCTTCTTCACCGTCAACCTCAAAAGATTCGGACACAAAATCCCTTCCAAGTTATCAGTAAACTTTACATATTCATCATACGTACAATCATCAGAAAACTGAATTAGTCTACATATAAACACCGGTACAAAAAGACATGTCACTAAATTAATTCTGCTAAATGTTTATACGTGTCTCCTACATATCAACAAGAGAACTTGTTTTTCATCAATGTAAACCTTTTCAGTTCAATTACAACAAGTATTTCCAATTAACCAATACTAACCTGATTTGCATTCCGATTCCAAGTAGACGATACCAAGTAGGTGGAAATATAGACTCACTGCTGACATAAATCTGTATATAACATCAAATGTGTGAAGAAAAATGGTACAAGGGATACGAAGGCAACAAGCAAAAAGTAAAGTCACAATTTGTAAGTGAGGTACCTATTTCTTGTTTCTAGCCTCTGCCTTCCAGTCTCTTCTCCCGCGTTTAATTCTAAACTTCTCACCTTCATTTAGGGAAACGCTACTTACAGATGAAGCTTCTCTTTTCCATGTTTGTTCAGCTTCCTGAGTTCCGGAAGGAACATGGGGCGTGTGATCTTCACTCGCCAACGACTGACCACTAGAAGGTTGCACATTGCATATGGGTGCATTGTTAGCATGTGCCCTCCTTGCATCCTTTTTCCAATCTCGTCTGCAATGGACGCGGGTTACAACTTGTTCCACAGTCACATTTGTTAGCAGTGGTATAATTTGCATATTGGATTCCTGGTTAGTGACATGAGCATGGGTGGAATCAACTTTTAAACGTTTACGTTCCCTGTATCTACGCTGTCGTTCTCTGTTTTTCAACCGACGATGCAGGACATCATCTAGAATTTTGCTACCATTACTTAGATCAGAAAGCTCCATTATGAACGCACCAGGACACTATTTGTGTATAACAAGGCGCTGTTGTCCGCGTCCCAGCTCGGTATCCCTAAATGTGAAATTTGAAGAGATTAATAACAAGTTAACTAATGATCAAACGCTCCGTTCGTGTCACTATTGTCTTAATTTTCATTAGGTTTGCCTGCCTGTAACAGCTTCTTTCCCGGTATGTAGCACTTGTCCAGACTGATTCCAAGATTAACCATTCAGTGACAACATCAGAATCCACTGATCTTTTTCATTTATCTACGATTTTTTATCACGCACTTAGGCCTTATTGCTTTCTCAACCATAAACTCTGCATAATGCAACCATCCTGTAACAGTTGCCAATGGTAAGAATGCATCAAATCTGCAAAGTGAACACTGGTAACTGTTCAAATGCAGAGAAGTCTACGTATTATAGACAAGATAAATTGTGGTTCTCGCTATGAAACATTCATAATAAACTGCCGGAGCTGGTCATGTGAAGTTGCAGAAAGAAAGGCACTAATGAAAATTTAGTGTACCCTAGATAGAGAAAAATCATTAGCACCATATTATAGGCTACGAAGAAGGATCAAAATGAACCAATCTCATTCCGAATTTCCATCAACATCCATAGCCACCAAGAAAAGCACGGAGAAACATCCTGCTTATAAAGCCTTAATCTTTCGTTTTTACACATCGAATTGGAATAACAAATTCAGCCTACACTAAATCACACAAATCACACAAAACAAGCATCTATTTGCAAAAATCACACAAACTTCCTTGCAATTTTAAACAAACGCCAAGCATGACACCGTCCTTTTGCTCAGATTTTTGGGCGTGATAATAGGATAAATGATTGATTTACAAGTAGAAAATTAATTCTATAAGTTAACCTTGCATCAAAAAAACATGTCACACCACACTGCCACAGCAGTACAGCATCAATTGAAGCAAAACCATTATCAGTTCAAACAATCACAAGTGGCTAAATCTACAAACTTGTGCTCCTTTCTTCTTGAGCATTCATACTTTTGGTAACTTGTAAAAATAACCTAAAATCTGTTACATATAATTTCATACCCAATTACCTCAAACAATCTAATTCTTATTAAATATCCGAAAATTGCTACATTGAATTGCATACCTCAAACAATCTAATGATTTTTCTTTGAATACCAATCATGTCCACACTCAAAACCAATTATCACAAGTCGACGACTCAAGTTTGATAAATCAACATCTAATAAAAGAACCCCAAAAATTTTAACCTAATCAACAATACCCATATTGCAGAACACTACAAAGACTTCTTTATTCACTCAAAATGCCTCCAATTTCCAAATACAAAATCTACAAGTGAAAATCTGATATGGGGGAACTGGAAGATCACTTGAAACATAAATCATATCATGAAATGACGAACAAATTTTGAAATAAACTTGGGTATCCTAGAATCAATTGGTTCTGGTTGAGCAGAATGGAAGGAAGCAAAAGTGTACTATTAAATAGTAATGGAAAATTATCATAAAAACAGGAATGGATTATAGCAAAGGAAACTAGTTAAAAAAAATAGTTTAAGGATAACAAATTACACTCACCAGTCGCAGATTTTTGGGTAGTTCTGAACTCCGACCACCACAATTACGCAATGAGAGATGAAACTTTGGTGAATGTTTCGTGAAATCATTATTATTTTGTGTAGGGTTCATTAACTTGTAGGAGTAAACCAAAAATAAAGTGTAAATAGATTACACAATTAGATTAAAAATTTTAATTTATCCAAATTTAAAGGTGGTCAAAACAGACCTGAAAATCTCATATTAACCTGACTCTTAAATCGAATTCGACTTGACCCGACTTTAAATGCATTAAAATAATATAATAATCAATACGGACGCAACATCCAATTTTTAACCGACTCAAAACACCCGATCTAAAAATTGTTGCATGACAGAAGTTTTAATTTTACCTAAAACCAAAAAAAATGAAAGATTTATTTTTGACTTTTTGGAATGTTTGGCAATCGGTTGTTGACTGTTGATTTTCTAAGTTAGCTTGTTTGACCAGTTGGAAATGTTGATTGTTTTTTTTTTGGCTTTTAAGTTAACTGAAAAAGTTAGTTGTTTATAGACATGTTTATTAAATTTGGGTATTGACTATTGACCGTTTTTTAGAAAAAAAAATGGGCCTATAACTCTATAAGTCAAAAGCCAACCAAAAACACTAGTTGGGTTAACTTTTTCACCTTGGCTTAAAAATCAGCTTTTCAACTGTTTTAAAAATTATTTAACAAACACTTATTTGACTATTGTCAAATCAACGAGCCAAAAACTAAAAGTCAACCAAAAACTAAGCATAAAGTCATGGAACAAACACCCCTTTGTAGCCAATTGTCTTTGATAGGAGCATTAGCCCAATTCAATGGTGACTACTCCTATTTTATTTCAAATGTCCCTTTATTTTTTTCACATTTGTCAACACACTAATTTAACATTAGATAGTGATAATTGTGTATACTCAAAACTATAAAAACTAAATATTTTACTCAAAAAAATAAATAAAAACTAGACATTGATAGACTTTATATTGAGATGAATTAAATACGATCTCCTTTTGACTATGTTGTAATGGATGAATTAAAAATAAAATACAAATTAAGAATGAATAATAACCTAAAAGCAAATGCAAATGAGACATTTAAAAAGAATTAATGGGATAATAATAATAATAATAATAATAATAATAATAATAATAAATTCCAATCATTTTCATTTCCTTATGATTGACTACTTTCCTTTCTTGCCTAAAAAATTCCTGTTTCTTAAGGGTTTTTGTCAGTATTCAAGCCCTTCAATTATTTCCATTCTCCAAGAGATTCCTACATCTCGTGTGAAAGCCATCATTTTGATTTTTGACGAAGAACAAGAAAACAAAATAAATTTCTAGGTATTTTCAATAAAGAGGACAAAACATCAATATTTTAGTCTTTCTTCTCCTCTTATACAAATAGCCCTTAACTTCCAATTTTCAGTTTCTGCCTTCTGGGTTGTTATTCTATCCTTCTTATTGTGCCAAAGTTCGTTACTTTTGTACTTTCCTATTCTTTCACAATCACCCATTTCAGCAATCCGGGTCAGAAGAGATCTGGTGCTGCAATTTCATGTGATTGTAGAAAAAGGGTATGATTTCTGGCTCTTCAAACCTTAATTTTACCTTATTTGTATTGCTTACCTGTTTAGAAATTTTGGTATTGAATACCCATTTTAGGAAATTTTGGAACAGTTGACTGTATGTAAACAGATAGTGTGAAATAGAAAAGTGGTTTGTATTGTATTTGGGAAATCTGGATTAAAGTATTATAGTTTTAGATGGATAATTCTAAAAATAGGCAGAATGATTATTTGGGTGTTAATAAAATTGGGAAAAACATAAGGAAAAGTCCATTGCACCAACCTAATTTTGTTAATAGTAATGTTAGTGTTAATGGTAATGTTAATAACATTAATCCTGCAAGGCAACAACCACAACCTCAGGTGTATAATATTAGCAAGAGTGATTTCAGGAGCATTGTTCAACAGTTGACAGGTTCGCCTTCGAGGCAAGATCCTTTGCCAAGACCACCCAATAATCCCCCTAAGCACCCTAGTATGCGTCTTCAACGTATTAGACCACCCCCGTTAACTCCTATTAATCGAGGTCCTATTCCTCCGGTGGTGGCTGCTTCGGTTCCTATGCCAATGCAGCCTCCACTACAGGGTGGCCCTGCTATGGGGCCACTGCAGGTTGGTTTTAATCATAGACCTCAACCTCCTTTTAATCAGCCTTCCCCTCGAGGGATGCAACCTTTTGCTCGTGGAGATGGGGGTTGGACGGTTCCTGCTTTGTCTCCTGTATCCGCCTATGTGCAGCAACTGCAAAGTTGTCTCGGTGATGGGAGTCCTAGACCTAGTCAGTTTTTACAGCAACCGCGTATGCCTGAACAGTTTCAAGCTCAGCCTCAGATGCACTCACAAGGTCCAAGGCATATGCAAGGTCAACCTCAGATGCAACCGCAGCCTCATTCTCAACCTCCTGTTCATATTCAAGCTCAAGGTCAACCTCCTATGTACCCGCCAGGTCCTGAACAAGCCCACACACAACCTCAAACACAGACACATCCACGACCGCCATATTCGGGCTTGCTTCCCAACCCAAATATGGCACCAGTACCTTCACCTGGAACAAATGGTTCCGCTCCTTTGCCATCACCAACTTCTCAGTTTTTTTTACCTTCGCCAACTGGTTTCTTTAACATGTTGTCTCCAATATCCAAGTCTCCGTATCCTCTTCTGTCACCGGGAAGTCAGTTTCCACCACCGTTGAGTCCAAATTTTGCATTTTCACCTTTTGGTCAATCTGGGATCTTGGGTCCTAGTCATCAGCCACCACTGTCCCCAGGATATGCATTTCCTTTATCACCTTCGGGCCTTTTCCCCATTTCAAGCCCAAGATGGAGGGATCCTAGCTTTTAGAAATTGCGAGTAACTGGTTAGTTGCCTAGTTGGTTGCAGCAGGAATGTCTAGGATGCAGTACATATCCTTCATTTTAGGATTCATTTGTATATTGTACGTTAAGATGTTCTGTACAGTCTGATCTTAGTTGTTCGGGGAAAATTATAGCTTTTTTATAGCTCGTTGTCCACACTGATTATTACGAACATGAGAGGATCGTTATCAACTGCAAGTTGGTGTTTCTTGGCTGGATTTCGCGCTCTGATATCACCAAAAAATATCAGCAAATATTGGCAGAGTTAGAATATGAAGTGCAACATCAAAGATTAGCTCCAAAACAAGCACACATTTCAGCAACTCATGATTATACTATGTAAGCAATTTAGTCAACAATTAGCATACCTTTAACATTGTTTCGTTTCGTTTAGGTCATGTAGAAAATAATCAAGCATAGGCATAATGGTGTCTCTGCTTCTGTAAATCTAATTTATGGCTTATAGAATCTAATATGATTCTTTGTGTTTGTTTTTTTGGGGAATCACATGATGTTCTTTATTTTCTTGCGTAATTGATGTTCGATACATTTCAGTTAGTACAACTGTGTTGTGCTCATGCCATTGAATACCGTCCTATTCATAGTGAACTTTTATGGCTATTGATTTTATAAAAAGATCCGTGATGATGGAGGAGAAAAGTTTCCATTCTAGCCCGGTTTTATGTGAAGTAAAGAAGCATCTAAGCCGTCTATGGTTGCTACTTGCTAGCTATATAAGCCATAAGGATGGAGTTTATTTCCACAAGACTTGACCCGTGTACTGATTTGTTATGTTTGTGAATGTGATGACATGTTTAGAGTATGTGTTTTTAACTTTCAGGGGTAGATTGATCATAGATAGATAGTATCACCGACATTGTGAGATCATCTTTTCAAAGCTTAGTGTCACGGACGATTTAGAATTCTTTGTGTTGGCGCTCGAATCCCCTAGGCTAGGATCTTAGGCAAGGCTACTCTATGTGTACAAGAAGCTCGAAAACGAGGAAAACTATGCACCAAGAAATACATGCATTAGTACAAGGCTACAAGCAAACGAACATGCGAGTTGTCTAAATAGGGTCTTGGTGTGATCCGGTTATCCAACATTCGCTACCTAGTTATCACGTGACATACTTCCACACCCAAAGCTGCAAATGCTCTTTTACGATGCTCTTGTCGATAATCTGTTCCTGTGTATCTTAGAATACTTTCCGAATGTATGCAAGCTGTTAGAACAAGTCTGTCAAGTCGTGCATTTCTTAGTACCACGACCTCCTTCCTCTGTCGTTGCCATTGTATTATCCTTCTGTGTGTCATCCCAAAATCATCACACGTTCGCCCAGCAGATTTCTGAGTCGCCACGAGTCTCAAGCAGCTACCAGTATATTCATCTCTTCAAGGAACACTCTAAGCTCGCCAGCATCATCAGGTGCTTCATATCGACACGCTTGGCCACTGGTTTTGTTGGCCCTTGACCATTTGTGGACTTGTGATGAAACCTTTGCACTTTGTTAATGCTTACTCACCATGTCCTTAAAGCCTACTTTTAATATCTTAAATTTCTACTTACATCATTTTTAATATCTACTTACAATATTTTAAAAAATATAAATAGATCTATCCAATTAGAGATGGTCTCTCACAAGAATTTGTGACGAGTAAATGACCGAGGAAAAAACAATCAGCATGTGACACTAATCTCTTATACTTGGGTTGTTTGATCTTACCTTGTGTTGATTTCAAAGAAAATCTTTGCTGAGAATATAGTTTTGGTTTGTTGAGGGATTCTTATCTTCAATATAATTATGTGAAGTTGTAGACAATATTTGCAAATAATAATTAGGAAAAATTGTTGGGAATAATCCCTACTTTTAACGTTTTCCTGTGAATAACCCCTACTTTTGATTATTCATGAATAATTTGAACTTTGCAATATTTTTTCTCACAACACCCCCTCCTCAAAGTGACCGAGTATAATAGGTAAAGGTCCGTTTTGTGACCTGTTTTCTACCTTATAGTTGTTGCCTTCATATTCTTCTTTGTTACCTCTATTTCTCCATTGTTAACCCAAACCATAGGAACATGAAGGGAACAACTATAAGGTAGAAAACAGGGCACAAAACGGACCTTTACCTGCTATACCCGGGTTACTTTGAGGAAGGGGTGCTGTGAGCAAAAATATTGCAAAGTTCGGATTATTCATGAATAGTTAAAAGTATGGATTATTCACAGGAAAACGTTAAAAATAGGGATTATTCCTGACAGTTTTTCCTTATAATTAAAGGTAAACAAAAACATATTGCTGTTATATTCAATCTCGCCAAATAATAATAATGACATCATATGTTATCTTGTTAAAGGAGTTTGATTCAACTTCTTTTGGTGCAAATAGTTCTCTCTTAAATTATATATTCTTCTTATTTATGTAAAATTAAAAATGATATTTACTTCAACTCTCATATTTTCCTTAATTCTTTGAGTTTACGTCATATAATTTGAATATATGAAGATTTTTTGATTCATATGATTTATAAATTTATAGGGTAGGAAGAAATATGTGGTTTAGAGAGCATATAGGAAAAAAATGCATTGTCCATTGAGTCGTAGTTATCAGTTGAAGTTGATTATCGCTGAGTGCAAGTTAGGTACTCATTGAGTCACTAGTCTTATCCCCTTTACTTAATACTTCCTTCGTTCCGAAATACTTGCTACATTTTAATTTTGTTCATTATTCATTGTTCAAACTTATTCTACATATTGCGGCTAATGTGTAAGTAAAAATATAATTTTCTTAAAAAATCTAACTTATCTACTCACCTTTTTATGTAATGTGTAGTGTTAACTACAAAACTATTATAACCTCATTAAAGTTTATGTTCGATGTCATTAATATATACTTTCTCCGTTCCATTATACTTGCTACATTTGATTTTTTACGCAATTCAACGTGTTATTTTGTTCATTTATGTATTAAACTATACACATCTAAAAATTTTCCTGTTTTTCGAGCGGATATTGGGTTGTTGTCTTGCTGATGATAATGACATCTAAAAATTTAAAAAAGTTAACATTATAAAAGTATGCGGTTAGACGATTCAAACAAGATCTCAGTTGACTATATATTTGCTTACACATTAGCCGCAATATGCAAAATAAACTTGAACAATAAGTAGTGCTTATATCCCAAATGTAGCAAGCATTTCAGAACGGAGGAAGTATCGTTCAAACCATCCACAACAACATATTCCCTAGAGTATAGGTAGCCATGTTCAATACGGGTTAGAATCCTCTTTATTATTTTTCTTAATTAAATCCTCTTTATTACTTAAAATATAGAAAGTATAGAGTTTATTACTTAAAATAAGTGAAACAATTTTAATTTATTTTTCATCTTAACCTAGGTGTTATAATCTTAACATAATTAATGGAGAAAAGGAAGTGGAGATGATCTTAATACATTGTGTACTACTCCGACTCCGTTTGTTTCACTATATTGATTACATTTAACTTTTTGTATAATTTTTAAGTATAATTCGAGTCCTAGTATTTATAAATTATGTAATATAAAATTTTTTAAAAATATCCCAAATGGACACATTATAGCTTATATATATAAATCTTCATGAGAATTCATTATTGTAACTTATATAAATATTCCAATCATACCCTTTCCTCCCAATTGCTGAAATAAACATTTTTTGTCAGAAGAAATTACGAGGTTTTTAATTGATAATATCTCAAGATTATCATGTAGAATTCAAAAACAATTTTAGTATAGTTAAACTTAAAGATAGTATTTCTTCCGTTTCATAATACTTGCTACTGAATGTGATATATTATGTGGAAAAATGTCGCTGTTAGTAGCAAATATTATGAAACGGAAGAAATAAATGTTAAAATGTACTTCAAATAAAATTTTCCAAATAGCACACGTAGTTTTCTTCATGCGGAAAATTTTGCATGTACTAGGAGTAATTGTTTTCAAAAAGACAGCTTGTACGCACTTGTTTGACTTGATAGTGGATAGCGTACAAATTTTTCTCACTAATTTTAATTTTGAATATTTAATTTTTTTTTTATACTTTTTAATTTTATTTTAGTTTAATTACTTTTTATATTTTAATATTCATAAAATGTAAATATATATTGCTTATTAATAATATTTATGCAATTTCATCCCTTGAACATTAGTAATAACTAATAAAAGTAAAAAAGTAACTATATTATAACTCGAATGATTTAGTCTTGTATGATTTTAGTCCATACTATATGCTTTAACATTGATAGTTTCATATTTTCTAATTAATTACTTGATTATACTTTTTAAATAGGAACTCAATAATTTAGTGTGGATGAAGTCTATAAATTATAAGTTTCATTTCTTTTTTTTTTTTTTTTGAGTCAAAGGTAGGTGGGGAAAGAAGAAGGCTAGGGAGGAGGAGCGAGAAAAAAGTAGTACATTTGTACATGCTCTAATTAAATTAAAATTCGATTTTTCTCTAATTATTTCAAATGGTTATAACATACTAGTATCGTTTTTTTATTATTTTTTTAGATCTTAAGGTTGGGAGAGGAAAGTTAAGATTAAGTAATAAAGTTTTGTATATCCTTGGTCTAAGACCAATTTAATAATATCAATTATTTTCTAAGTGTATTAGTCAAGTAACAATATTTACTTAAGGTTGTGTTTGGGAACATGTATTTCATTTCAAATTCTTAATTTCAATTATGGAATCATAAATGGAGAATTTGAAATGACAAGGATTGGGGTGTCATTTCAAATCCTCATTTTAATTAACTACTTTCATAACATTGGTGGATTTGACTCAAATCCAAATTTAAATTCTTGTTATTGCCAAACATCAACTTTAAGCCAAATCCATATTTGCAAATGAAATCTTCATTCCCAAACATACCATAAAGTATTTTAATGTCTTTTAAAGTTATAACAATATTTACTTAAAGTATTTTAATGTCTTTTAAAGTTAGTTTATATTAATATTAAAATAGCGTAGATTTAGTTCATATAAGTAATTATTGTGTCATTAGAATAAAATATTGGAGTATTATTACTAAGTACATATATGAAAGTATAATATTAATTAAGGACTTAAACTAGGGTTGATGGATTGTAGTAGCCTAGTAGGTAAGATTTTAGATATTTCTAGTTTGGTAGGTAAACAAATGAATTTAAATATTTTTATTGTCTATCACTCCTCAATTATATTCTTCACTTATTGCTCTTAACTCCATTAAAGCCTCACTTTCTAAGCCAATGATTTAACCATTAGAATTAGTGATGGTAAACTCAAGAAACTAATTATTGAATGCTATATGAAATTTCTAGCCCACTTTTCAAAATAAATTTGCAATTTATTCTAACTTGTTTTTTTTTAAAAAAAAGTTACTATTTTAAAGCTGAAAATGAACATTTTAGATCTTTTAATAACATTTTAAGTCTTAAAACCGACAACTTTAAACCCTTTGAATAGACATTTTAACTCTTAAAGTGGTCATTTTAACATTAATTTACTCCTAATAAAGAAAGGTGATGACTCTAGTAAGGACGTTAAGTTTTGGCGTAAGAAATTTAAGCATTATCAGGAAAATTTTAAGGTTGAAATAATTGGTTGAAAAAAATTAAAGCAAAGTAGGAGTTTTAAGCTTTAAGATTGGCATTTTAAGGCTTCAAATAGGTGTTTAAAGACTTAAATTTAGTTTTAAAAAAATTAAATAAATTAACAAGTAAGACAGATCTACTGTACTGCAATCAATGATACTGAAGAGTATAAGGCCCATTGTGTCAACTAAAATATTTTATATTTTGGCCCATAAACGACCTTCTCTCACTTGCTCATATTATGCGATGCGATTACCGTGTTTTATTTGATTTGCATTAAAGAGAAATTAAGTTATTTTTAAATTATAACAAATAAAGAGAGTAAATTTTTTGGATGAAATTAAAATAGAGTTAAAATATATAAATGAAATCAAAACAAGGTAATGGGTCATTGTCCAAAAATATAAATAATGCAAATTAGTTAGAACAGACCAAAATAGAAAATGCGAGATGGAGGGAGTATTTCGTACTTCCCGCTATGCCACTAACTCAGTCATTGAAAAAGAAACATTAATTTAGAGTAATTAAATCAATTATGGAAAGAAAGATCCTACTTTGTGGCAATGATTCTTCCATTAATAACTAACCATCAACCATGTCTTTTCTTAGCTTTCCCCATTAGGGTATACTATTACTTTTAGTATTTCACAATGCATACTTGTAGACCTTGTAGTAACTTGGTAAGTTTAAATTTTATTATTACTCCAATTTAAATATTAATTTGTTGGTTACATGTTGATTAAGACTGTGAGAATTTTGATGTCAAAGTGTATTATCAAAATTGAAATAGAGAATGTACAATTTTTTTTTGAATACACGGTAGGCTGAAGGGAGAAAAGTGTTATTGGATGAAGTTTTTTAGAATCTTGCTGAAAAAGTAATATTTACTTTAATTGAGACAAAATTAATTCCATTACGCCTTAACTCCATTAGTTAAAAGTTCAATTTTAAACATATGACCATTATGATTAAAAACCTATATAATATAGCTAGTTAACAGTTCAATAAATTTATATTATTGACTTATGATAAAACTTAGCATAAATTGTTTTCTTAAGTAAACTTTTATATACATAGACAAAGACCTAAACAAGCATATTACGAAATACTATATATACAAATAATCAATATGTTAGACCTAACTAAGATCCCAATGATCATAATTCATAGGTAACAAATGGAGTTAAAAATTTAGATATAAAGTACAAGTTAAAATATAAGAATCATAAATTAATTTAGTAATTGATGTTAAATTAAAGTTCATTTTTACAATTTACAATTTATAGATGATTAATTCAGTATTCACCTCGTAGAGGTGTTCAAAACAGACCCGATAAACACTCGACTTTATAACCGAACCCGATTTGACCGGACTTAAAAATAGATCTACAATTATGTAAAACCAATGTGAACATAAAACCCAATTTTACCCGAAACACCTGATCCGAAATCAACTTGATAACCCGAATGAACACCTCTATGACCTGGCATGTTGAGATTTTGGTAACCAATTAGAGATTGAAAAATGTCAAAAGACATCTTAAAACCGGCGCACGCAAGCAGCAAGCAAAAGCAAGAATTTGTAGGTAGTGTGTGGGTGTGGCATAAAAGAATGAATTGGAATGTACTAGTGTTTGTAGCTTTAACGTCCCTCTCAAATTAAGAGTCTCACGTATTCCTTTTCTCTTTATTGGAATGCCAAAAACAAACAACAAAAAATGAAAGCAAGTTGGCAAGTTGCAAGACTTGTTGGAACCAATCCAAAACATGGTTTCATCATCATAACTTATTATTCCATATATATCAATTATTATTTCGAAATTTAGGTGCTGTTTTCTTCGACTTGTCTGCCAAATATTAGGGCCTTTCACGTGCTATCTTAGCCTAACCGTCAATTTTTCTTACCAATCAATAAATTATAGGAGTATATATACTTCCTCAGTTCTGAAATACTCGCTACATTTTTATTATCGACAATAATGATCGTTCAAGCTTATTTTATATATTACGGCTAATGTGTAAGAATAAATATAGTCATGTGGGATCTTGTTTGAATCGTCTAATCCATTGTTATTAAAATTGCGATTCTAATCTACGATTCTACGATTTTACGATCTAAAAACAATCAAGCAATTTGAATCGCAGGTGGAATCATAAAGTTGTAGGAATAAAATTTTTTGAGGTAGAATCATATATAACACGATTTACGATTCTACGATTTAACGATCCGTTTCTACTAATTTAGTAAGATTTTTTTATTTTTTATTTTTCTTATGTACCTTCTTTTACTAATCTTTTCACATATACACAAAAATTTCAAATCTTCCATCATGAATACTTTTAGAAACAAATTTGTTAATCAGTATGAAAATTTAAACTAATTATTATAATGTTGTCATTATATTCTTAAAAATAAAGTCAAAGAAATTTTAATTCATAAATTTAAAGTTTTGAATTGGATAATAATGATAAGAAACTAGATATTTTTAATATATTTAAGTTTATTTGTAAAATCATACGATTATACGATTCGATTCTACCTAATCTCTAAACGATTCTAAGTAGAATCGCGAATTTAACAACTTTGTATATAAGGAATATGATCTAGTAAAAAGGGTGTTTAAAATAACAAAAATAAACGCATTATACGTTTATGATTTCAATAAGATAAAAATCTAAATCACCATAAAGCTAGAAAAATTTAATTATATATAGGTCACTAACTCACCATAATGTATAGAAACTAGAAAGGATACTATTTAATCACCATTATTTCAACATGGAATCTCATATATTGTGTTTAAATTTAAAAGTTTTTGATAACAAGTCATGAACAAAATAATTGCAAGGTAGGAGTTGATAATTTATGAATTTTACGCAAAAAGTTTTTAAATTGGGTAAGTTATTATTATATAGTAGTTAGAGAACTTAGTCCTCGAATGCTTTTCATTTCAGTCTTACAATAAGATTTTAATTCTCACTATCTACTCAAAGATTATAAATTTTCTTTATATAAATAATTTTTATATTTTTATATTTTTCATTAAACTTTACACAATTAATGTATTATTTATTACTAACAAATTAAAATAAATACTTCAAATAAATTTACAGACTCTTAATTTCATCGGAATTGATAAAACATTAACACCATTACTGTGTCTGATTTTTTTCTTCTATTTCCTTTTTTTTTGCTTAAAGATAGTACATTCAATGGAAAAAGTGTCTTATAGACTTAGTTCATATACTCCCTACTATTCATCTAAAATGTTTCATTTACTTTTGGAATACTATTTATCTACCAGACTATCACTCTTAAATTACATTTTATTATTAATCTATAAGTTGAAACATAGTCATGTGGGATCTTATTTGATTCGTTTTGATGTAAAGATTATTAATATCAACTTTTTATAATTTTTAATTATACATAACTCGATATATTAAGGGTCGAATAAGTGCATATTAGATAGAGTGCATAAAGTAAATGTGACATTTTAGATGAATAGGAGGTAATATTATTATTTTAACGTGCATAAATCTTAAATGGTATTTTTATTTGACAAGTACAATTCAGTATAATCATTAAAAAATACTCCCTCCACCCCCTTCTTATTGTCCACTTCTAATGGGCATGCAAATTAAGAAAAATTGTAGTGGGTATTTTAAGTGATTATAATAATTGTAAATGTGATAGTTGGAGTATTTAAGTGATTATAATAATTGAAAAGGTGGTAGGTGAGGTATTTTAAATAATATATAAGTTAGGGTAGTTGGGGGTATTTAGATAAAAAATCCTTGCCAAAAATATAAAGTGGACAATTAGAGTGAACTGACCAAATAAGAAAAATGGACAATAAAAAAGAAACAGAGAAAGTACTTGCTAATTATTTAGCTGGTATACTCTAAAATACTTCTAGTATACTTCCTCCGTTCCATATTAGTTACACCATTTGCTTTTTCACACTCTCCAATGTACGAATTAAATCATTAATATCTCTAATTATATATATCGAAAAATTATAAAAACTCAAAATTAATAAACTTTAAATCGAGACGATTCAAACAAAATCTCATCATATGACTATGTTTTAACTTTTAGATTACCGGCAATATAAAAGTCAATTTGCTTAATAAATAGTACCAAAGTCAACAATGTTGCAAGTAAAAAAGAACGGATGAAGTATATACCAATCACAAAGTCTATACAAACGAATCTTATTGTATTTAGTTTATGACGATTAGTGACAGTTTGAGGACATTAGTTATTGTGAATTAATATGTTAATTATTGTGAACTAGGATTATACCCGTGCTATGCACGGTTTATGTTCAAAAAATTTGTATTATTACTTACTATTAAGCAATATTTATTAATTGATAATTAAAACGCGCACACACGCACGCACACACACATATATAATGATAATTTGAAAGTTATGTATTAATTATAATCTTCAATATAATAATATCGTATTGTGAAGAGAAAAAGAAACAAAATTAATTATAATCTTCAATAATAAAATCTATTAAGAAAATGCAAGAATACATAGGGTTATCCATTAAGTAGTTGTTGGATTATTATTGTTTGATTAAATGGATGAGTATTAGAAAAGTCTCAATTTAATTTGGAAATGTAAAAATACATACATATTATGAAGTGACACTTGGAATAAATGCTTATACTAAGTGACAAATGACACAAATGCTTATGGTTTTGACACTTGGAACAAATGCTTCTATAGAGTGACAAATGGCACAAATGCTTATGAATTAGTATATTGTATGATGATTAATAAAACTAGGCCACCCATCCAAAAAAAAAGAGAGCAGTATCTTAGAGTGAAGTATTATTTAAATAATAAAAGGAGGCTTTTTGACAAGTTGGATAATGAATAATGAAGGATCTAATGCTTTGCCCCACTTTAGTGTAAATGACCCCATGGATGTTACATTAACACTGTCCTACTTCCTCAACGCTCAGACGCCAAAATCTGATCATCAATCATTTTTCTTAATTATTTTGAATAAAACATAATTAAAGTAAAATTAAGTGGTTGAGTATTTTAACTTTTCAATATTAGGGTTTGTAAAACATAATCATTTCTTTTGTTGAAATTGTTTTTTTTATTATATAGACTAATAGAAGTATATGAGTTTTTAAATATTCTAACATCTTTAATTGAAAATCAAAAGTTCGTTAATTTTAAGATTGAAAATTGCATAACCATAATGATTCAAATTAAATTGAAATACAATGTTATTAAAATAAAGTAATATCCATTATCACCATCATCATATCTAGAGGATTAAATGACGACAAATCAACTATATCCTTATCAAAAAGATAAAAAGATTGCAAACAATAATAAAGACCATTGCACTGTTTTGAATGACATACAAATGAAAACAAATGTTTCAGTATACTTCTTCCAGTTTTTAATATAGTTGGTGCATTTTATATTTTTAATATCTTTAATTTTATATGATATAAAATTTTAAAAGATAAATATATTATGAAAATATGTATCAAGATGAATTAAACAAAGTACTCGACTATGTTTTACAATATATAGAGGGAAAATATATGCTAAATAAAATCAACTAATACACAACAATAGTTACAGAAACTATAATAACTGTTAAAATGTTAAAATACAAAGAAAGTATGTTATTAGCAAGACAAGGCTATAACTAAAAGAAATATGCATTTTGAACTAAGTGTATAAAATTAACTGAAAATTAATGAAAGGGAACCCATCTTTATAATAAATAGACTTTTTGTAAAATCTTGACGTTCCATATAAAAGAGGAGACATATCGTACAAGATTATATTCTATGCCCAAGTAAGCTAGCTAGGAATCCACTTAGGAACATAAAACATACCGGCCACTTCTAAATTCTAACCAATACAATTAGTGCTTTAATATAGTGTGATTAAAATGTTGTTATATACTCCTCAGGCAACATTATATAAATGTATATGAGAATTTTTAAAAGTAAATGTCGCAATTTTAATGTGACAAAGGAAATAATTATAGAGTACTACTCTTCTCGTTCCTTTCATTTAACATTATTTTTCATTTTAAATTTCCACTTACGTTTTGCAATTTTTTTTGGACAATGATCCCCACCACTTTTTAATAATCATTCATGCATTTTAACTCTGTTTTAATTTTATCAACTTAATTAATTCTTTCAGTTAATTTTTTATTAAATATCTACTTTTCTTAAAAATAACTCGCTTTCTCTTTCTCTTGAGCCGAAGGACTCTTTTGACCATCCTCTCCTTATGGGTATGAAATGTCGTCGACCTTTCTTTCCCAGACCCTAATCATAGATTTGTCTATGTGCGGGAATACTGGGTATATATGATGATGATCAACTTTCACCACCGAATTTTAAAAAGGAATTGAAAAGATGGTGATCGTTCAACCATCATTCATCGTCAAGTTGCATGTCTCATCATCGGAGATTATTATTTGTGTTGCCATTTTATGTCCAAGACATATAATTTTATTAGTACAATAAAAATGCAACTTGAACATGGGCTAGCTGTCTTCGATAATAACTTCTAGTAATTGTCAATTGTCATGCCTTTTATAGACTTAGCTTCATTTCATATACCTAAACACTATTAAGTCTTGTTAAGAGTAAAAAAATAGCAAAAAAAAAAATATATGTCAACAAAATTAAAGATCTTAAATTCGTAAATTAAATATGCAAATTTATTTATTCAAACTGAAAAAATAGGCAATTAAGTACAAAATTAAAGACGTTTGGTAGTAGAGAAAGTCCTGTATAATCTTTGTTCATGTACAATTATTGAAAAATATGCAAATTTACTGTATATCAACCTTAAAAGATACTTCCTCCGTTCCATATTAGTTGCACCCTTTGTTTTTTCACACTCCCCAATGTACGAATTGCATCATTAATATCTCTAATTATACATATCGAAAAATTATAAAAACTGAAAATTAATAAACTTTGAATCGAGACGATTTAAACAAGATCTCATATAACTATGTTTTAACGTTTAGATTATCGACAATATAAAAGTCAATTTACTTAATGAATAATACCGAAGTCAACAATGTAGCAAGTAAAAACGAACGGAGGAAGTATTAGAATCCTAAGTATTTTTACTTGACAATCATTGAAAAATACTTGCTATCATTAGGTTGATATAGACTAAAATAATTTATTTTTTCAAATTCAAAATAAAACCCATAACATAGATTAATTGGCCTATTTAACTTATATATATAAAACACGTCTCATTCTGCAATTAGTGCAAATTTATGCATCTTGATTTTTTTTTTTTTTTTTTTTGAAAAGATAGATGCATCTTGACTTGTTCCAAGATAAATTCTTATACTATATACTTGACAAAGAAAAAGGAGATCCTTAATTAAAAAGAACATTAACATAAACATACACCCAACTTTTGACAAAATAAAGTCAATTGACAACTGTATAATTAAAATTAGACATATCCATTATTATAAAAATATTAATATAAAGTCATAACTACAAAGTATATTCTCTCTTCTCCCCTTAATAATAATGGAGAATTATAAATTCTAATAATAAGGTTAAGTATACGTGGCTCGTTGACGATCATATATAAATAAATATAAATAGTATATATATAATATATAAATTCATAAATTAAGAACTTTATCACAATAATTTACTACTTAATAATGGCATTATTTTCAATCAATACTTTATTCCTCATTCGGTAGTGACTAGTTTATTGTTTAGATTTGTACCTTAACTTTGGATTTATGTTTTATAGGTCATACAACTTGCAATATAATATTATAACTATATCATATTTAATCTTATATTTTTGGTTATTAAATAAAAGTATATTATACCCTATGACCTATAGTTATAGAGATTAATATTGTTTTTTATCAAAAAGAATACAAACAAAAAGAAAAAAGATTAGGGTTCAATCTTGTTGAAAGTTTCATTCTAGTAGCATGCTTACACAATTGGCTATATGGTATTATAATATTTTATTCCCCCTTTCCTCTCCACTATTATGATGAGTCATGCTTGAGTCATGAGTCATGATATTTTTTATAAATTATTTATTCGATGAGATCAGATTTTCTGGAGTGTTCTTAGTTAGAATTTCTCTAAAGTTTCAATAAACCAATTTTCATATCCACTCTAAAAAAACCCAATCACCAAATTCGGAGAGTGGGTACAAACTCAATATGACAGGCACCAGAGACAGAAAACCAAGTCAATTAATCCGATAAAATCTTATAATGAGCAACTATATGCATAAAATATTCAAAAAAGAATGCCTAATTCAAAATTATCGAAAAAACTGATCACAATTTTTCAAATATATTGTATTTTATATCAGGTTCGCCTAAATAGACTCGGTAAGGAAAGTGGGTGTACAAGAGTGGGATGATGATAATCATGTAAATGAGTATGATTATGTGATGAATCATGTATCATGCATTGGTGCAAAATCAATTTTTTTAAGATTGATACAAACAAATAGGGAAAGTGGGACACCAAGTTGCAAATACAAACCAACAGAATTGCTTGGATAGTGATAGAACTTCAACCAACAGTTCTAATTAAGTTCACTCAATTTTTGCTTTTCTTTACAACTCTACAAGTTTTGTAAAACAAGCCTTTTTCCTTTATTGCCTTTTTTCAGCTTAAAAGTTTGATCCAGAATTTATTAAATAGTCTAATAATAAAAACTTTTAACTTAGTTTTTGTATGAGACGGTCTTACAGATACCTCATATTTTAATTAAATAGTTTAATAATAAAAACTTTTAGCTTATGAGCTTCTTTTTTTGAGGTTGTCTCACCGGAGACAATCTCATACAAGACAGATTAATTTAATTTAACTTAATTTATTTTGAATGAACTTACTTATAAGATTTGAAAATTTTTGATTTATGAAGTTATATCTATTGTCGACGAGTTTAAGGTATACAATAAGGCTTGCATCAATTCAACAATTTTTAAGTCTAATAATCTAAAACAAAGGCCAAGCTTATTAAAAACATTTGATCAAACTAGCTTGTTAGAGTATACAACATATAACATCTAACTTACTCTTATACCATGTACTCTCTCTGTTTCATTTAATTTGCAGCATTTTTCATTTTGGTTCGTCACGCTTAATTTGTATTATTTCTATTTTTGGGTGATGGCTCACCACTTTCTTTTAATCTCATCCATATTTTTTTACTTTCTTTTAATTTCATCCATATAATTCATTATCTCTCTTCATTTATTACCGCATTCTTAAAAACTACCCTCTTTCTCTTTGATGCAAATCAAAAGGGAAGGAAGGAGTATAGAAACCAACTCAATTAAAAACTTAAACTTTTGGTTGAATTGGCTTATTAACAAGATGCATATATGTTATTTTTTGGAATTCTAGACCCCAATCAACAGACCCGATAGGATTTTATGTTAGGCAATTGAAATGATTAAGCATTTCAGATAACGTAATCAATATTTGTACGTACCGAATTTTAATCTATTATCTTGAACACTTATGAGAATCGATCATAAGTTGATTTAAGGTTTAAATGATTTTCCTTTCAACTTTATGAAAACCACTTACAATAAGGATTAATGCGTTACTTATGAGTTATCCCCCGAATCAAATAAAACATATTGAAGCATCTTGTAAACTTGTAAATAAGTGAATTACCTTGTTTATTTTATATATTTGAATTGACCAACCCATTTCTTAAATTTTATCGGCAATTGTTGTTAAGCAATCAACTGAAGTTAAGCATGTACTCTATATTCTTTACCTTCACTAACAGACATACCAATTGGTTTCCATATTTCGAATTAAAAAGAAGTTTAAGATTGCTAATTCAAGACAATGTGTTTCGTTATGAATGCAAGTTAAACATGTATTAGTCTCATTTCACCCCCAACCCAATTCTCTCTATCATGTTCTTCCTCAAACATGACCCTATCTATTAAATTTACAAAAAAATTTAATATGAATTTATTCTCTCTATATGTCTCTTTGAATATACTAAACATAATAATTAAAATGAGAGTATATTGTCAAATAAAAAAAAGCGAGAGCTTTGTATATTTATTGTAGCAATTTTAAAGATACTGAAAGATTAATAAGAAAAATAATCTATCATTTGAAATTTCACTTTTAACCCTTTATAGCCTATGATATTGACCTTGAGAATTAGTTTTTGCTGTCTTAGTTGAAGTATGTACTACTATTTATGTAAGTTTTTGAGTTTAATTCTCGCCGCCTTTCTCCCTTAACTCTTTCCTTTCCTCAGCCTACTCTACACTATAAAATCGTTATTGACTTTAAACTGAACTCTATCCTTTATTTCACGATCCCTACCCCAATCAATTTTTAGAATCTTATGACGATCAATAAATCTTTAGTCAAAACAAAAGTCATTATCAGAATTTGTCAACCAACCAACTCAACACAACATTTGCTCTATATTTTTTTTGCCTAATTCTTTTATGCTATTTAATACTGCCTTTACTAAAAACCACAGCTAATGTCACACAGTAGATACGATTTTTTCACTAGTGAAAATCGAATTTTACAATGTTTTACATTTATTTACAATCGACATACATTCAAGTTTAATAATAATGTAAATAAAGATAAAATAAGAATTTTACAATGTTTTACATTTATTTACAATGGACATACATTCAAGTTTAATAATAATGTAAATAAAGATAAAAATAAGAGGATTTTGATTTATAATTTGTTACCTTTAATAAAAAGTGATGAGTAAGTAAAAATTGATTGATACAAGTAAATAGCATGAAAGCTTGCCAACTAAAGTTGTCTTGTGATGAATAGAAAACATAAAATCCGTGAACATTATCTGTCTGGCTGGACTTATGGTATGCTTCTCTCGGTTGTTCCTTTCTAGTGTATTAGCCATAGCCACTTTTTAAAGTTAACCAACTACGTACACCTTTTTAATTTAAAGACTCTCCAACAAAGTAGTGTACATAGAGACAAAGCTATTAATTAAATTTAGACCATTGAAAAATATATAAAATATGCCTAAAAAGTTGTAGGTTTATCTCTTTTGAAAAGCTTTTTTTGAGCCGGGAAACTTTTTTACCACACTATCCTTTGACCTTTATGGGCAAGAGTTGTTGTCGTCCTTTCCTCCCAAAATCCTGTCCATAATTTTTTATGAACTGAATACACTAGGTATGATGATGTTGGTTCTTAAAAAGTGTAAATTATTAATATATTATTAGTATATAATAAAAAAAAATCTGCAAATTAAAGATAAAATTTTAGAAAAATTACCTAGAATAATCCAAAACTATTCATGATTTTCCTACAATAATTCCACCTATTGATTAACCATGAATAATCCCAACTTTGAGTGACATTTTCCTAGAGTAAACTCGGTGACCAGATTACTTGCTATAACAAGTTTTATTTTTTAAAAAAAAAGATAACTTAAAATAAAAAGTCGAAAAAAATGTTAAAAGAATATTCATAAAAAATTTATGATTTTTATTATTATTCAGAATTTTTTATGTAAATTTTCAAAAATATTTTTCTAATTTTAAATTAATATTTAAATTATTTTTTTGGTGACCTACTATAGCAGGTCATCGGGTTATGAGTTATCCAAGTTTACTCTAGGAAAATACCCTTTGAAGTTGGGATTATTCATGATTAATCAATAGATGAGATTATTGTAGGAAAATCATAAATAATTTGGATTATTCTAGATAATTTTTCGTAAAATTTTTATAAGTAACCAGAGTCGAACTCCTATCAGTCCTTTATTAGGTGCATGTGGCTTCACTCAAGAGTGTAAATGAGATTCAATTTTTAATCTTAAATAATATTCGAAAACCGTTATTGAATGCTAATAATTAACATCTATAATTAATACCTCGAAAAAATAGAAATATTACTCCCTCTAATTTTAATTAATTGTCACATTTTCTTATTTGGCGAATTCATATCAATTGTCACATTTTCTTTTTTGTCAATCTTTTTTTATCTAAATATCCCTTGTTCACACACGTAATGTCCAAAATACCTCTAATTTTACTACTTACAATACCCCACTACTGTTTTTTCAATTAATATAATCATATAAAATACCCCAACTACTCACTTTTTAATGAACCCCACACCACCCTTAATAATCGTGCCTTAGCAAATAGGACATCTAGATAGAATTGGAGGGAGTATAACTTATCCTCTCAATTTATAATGAATTAATGATATACTTTAAACTAGATAATGCATTTATATTTTCTTACTTAATTTCATCAATTAACTCGTTACCTCTTTATAATATCCACTTATATATTTTATTTTTATTAAATATAATTTTTGTAGGTTTTTTATAACTGTTTATTTATTAGGTTCTTATCCATTTAGCGCTCGTCAACATTAGCTTTATACTTGGACTTTCATTTGAAATATATGACAGACTCACACTCTTCTCCAACATCTTTCTATCTAATTTTCTTACGCCTTAATTAAACTTCACCTCCCTGTTGACATTTTTGCCGACATTCAATATTGTATTATTATATTTGTATTTCAACATTTCATAATTAATTTCCCACCACCCCCAATTATATATAAACCATAATTTTTTATTATATATAGAATGCACTCCATTCATTAGTCATTAATAAATCATACTCACAATGTTCTTAATAGTCTACCACTTAGGGTGAAGTTTAAGGGTCGAATTTAAAAATATTAACGAAAATAAGAAAACAGTTCTATTAAATTAACAAGCAAAAGGAGAAAGGGATTAACTATGCGGATTTTCAAGATTGGAGCTATTAACCATTCAGTCATTTCTCCAACACAAGTCAATTTCTATTTTATTCTTATTCCCCCGAATAGAACATGGTTAGATGATATATTAGTACATTGTGAAAAAGTAAAATATATTAAAATCTTAGAAATAGAGGGAGTAATAATAAATTATATCATAAGACAAAATTATACTTTAATAAATATTATTAATTTTAATATTTTAATTTTAGCTTTATGTATATAATCATTATATTATAAATTATTTTTTAAAAATTAGAAGGTACTATAATGTGGAAGAATTATCAAAACTTATACATATTCCATAAGGAAGTCAACAAGCTAAGCAACCCTTCTATAAATTGTTAAACTAATTAATGTCAAATGAGGTATGAAAAGGACTAACAATTTCTTGATTCAATACATTGTTTTATTTTAGTGGCTTGAAAATAATTCTTTTTTAGATGTAGAGTAGAAAGTAATACTTACTTATACTCAATTGACTATTTTCAAAGATTGAAGCCATCATAAAGAATGAATTTAGCCTTAAGTAATGCTTAATCCTATAATGTGAAATTATTTAATATTGACCTATAATGCTACAAATGATAAGAAATTAATCATTCACAAATGTTTTTACATTGCAATCAAGACTTTGACCACCTTGCTCCAACAAACGCAACCCTCGTTTGTTCGAGCAAGGGCTTTCAAAAACGTTACAACCTCTATTATGTGTTGCTCGAATGAGCGCACCATTTGCTCGTTTGAGCAGCCCCTTGGCCCTCTTTGGTTCTTTGTTCCATCATATTATATGCTTATCATCCCCTTACATCCTCATCATCTTACTTAATTAATTAAAGCTAATTTAATGGATTCTCATGTGATTAATGTCACCTCCTTGTGTGGGTGATTTGACCAAGGATGTGATTTTGGACTTGCATCAATAGAATTTGATTTATGGCATATTTTAAATGGGTGTTTGGCAATTTATTGTTAATTTTTTAGTTGATTTGTATGACTAGTTGAATATGTTGATTGTTTGTGTCAATTTTAAACTAATTGAAAAAGCTAACTGCTTGTGGAAATATAAAGTTGAGTAGTGGTTATTGACTGTTTATTGGAAAAAAGTGGGCCAATAAGCCAAAGCCAACCGAAAAAGCTAGCTAGAGCGGCTTTTCTTTTTGGCTTGAAAACCAGCCTTTCAATTGCTTTAAAAGCTATATGCCAAATATTCTTTTTGCTGTTTGACCAATCAACAAACCAAAAGTTAAAATCGATCAAGAAGCTAGCAGAAACCCATTAACCAAAAACCGCTTACATAAATTAATTAATTTTTGAAATCAACTCATTTGACTTTGTTTTATCTTATACTTTTCTATTTTTTATGGTAACCTGAGCGATGACACAAAGATTAAAAAAATAAAAATATGGGTATTTTAACATGGTATTTTAGGTGAAGTCATGTGCTTCAATTTGGTAATTATAGGTTTTAGTTTAGGAAATATTATATTTTAGTAGAAGCATATTATATGTAGGATTATGTTTAAAAATAATAAAGTACAAAGGAGTATTATCTATTAAAAATTTAAAATCCATTGTTGAATAATGTTGAAACATATAGCAAAAAAGATTTTGTTGCTAGGGAGTATAGCTTTGCTAACATCAACAATTTATTAAAAACCCAGTTCATCCTATAGTTTATAAGCAATTAAACTTATTTTTACTTATTTTCACAAAATTAAATTTATTTTTAGAAATTTATGGCTTTTTTTCTTGCACTATGTATAAGTTTTATTGACTGTCTAAAAAGAATCATAAAAAAATTTAAAATGTGTATTTCGGTAGTAATTTAACTATGTGTCTATAGTAGAAGTATATTAGTAGTTATTACTCCCTCCGTCTGGATGAATTAGTAGTATAAAGAAAATGGGTGAGAATTAAGAAAATGGTAATAGATGAAAAGAGAGAATTAATTGTGTGGATAAGATTAAAAGAGAGTTAAAATGTATGGATGAGATTAAAAAAAGTGGTGGGTCATAGTCTAAAAATAGAAATGTTGCAATTTAAGTGTGACGGACGAAAATAGAAAATGCTGCAAATTATAAGGGACGGAGGGAGTATATAGTTTTACATAAAATAGCTATGAAGTAGCTGTATAGGTGGCCACACAAAAATAATGCATAATTGAAACAAGTTTATTTATTTAAACACGAGTTAAAAGAAAAACAAAAACAATTATGTACACATTTCTTCAAATATTCTTGATTTAATCTTAATAAAACCGTAAATGAGATACAATAGTTTAGACCAAATTTAACATTTTATGTTACTTCATAACAAACGCTCCTAATTAAAATAGATTATAATATTCAAAATCTTAAATTATGTAAAACTGAGATTATATTAATTTTTTTGGTTTATTCTAAAATTTACTAAAATATTCATTTCCACATTTTTTTTAATATAATTGAGGTTCATAGTTCTTAATTTTTTATTGTTTTCTAATTAAGTGAAATGAGACCTAATTCCCCCTCCATAATATTGTTAATATTGTCATATATGTATTTGTATATAATTTACAAAAAGCAAGTCTCCCGAGAGACCGTCTTTTGGAGAGACGCCTCTCAGGTCCAGTTCATTGGAGTTTAATGCTTACTCTTACTCTATATTTTCCTTTATAAACGGACTCAATCAGAGTTAGTCTCTTAAAGAAACCTCTTTCACAAGAATTTGCGTTTACAAAAACATAAGCATATACATCAAACTAAGTTATTTATTTTCCTCTATTTATTTATATATTTTATTTAATTTAAGAGGTAAAAAAATTTCTCGTTCGTCCTACCTTAAAATAGAGCCCTATTTCAACGATTATATATGGGCAAACGACAATGCAAACAAATCCAAACAATCGACCATGAAAAATGACTCAAAAAAAATTTGGATGTAAGAAATATTGTTTTCTTTGTCCTTAATAGTTAAAAATAATCCATCAACATCATCATGTCAACATAAAAATGATCAAATTCTATAAACAACTTGCGTTCTTTTGACCAAATTCCAATATTCCCCCCTTTTCTTAATTCTTGAGTGGGGGTGAAATTCCAAACTTACAGCAAAAATATAAATTTACAAATTGAGTAAAAACAATTTGAAGGGAAAAATGAAAAAAAAAACAAGAAAATTGAAGATAAAATCAAAACAAAAAACAATAAAGGAAAAATGTTCTTTACGTCTCAGATTCAGATTCCCCCGCTTTTTCACTCAATTTGCAAAAATAAAAAAGTAGACCCCACGCATAATCACCTGTTTTCAACAGCTGAATTACCCCCACTCGCAGTACCTTCACGCGCCGTCGCAACCGCCGCAACCGAAGCTAATTTCTGAAGATTTAATTTGACCACAGTATCGGCGAAAAGGCGCGTGTCTTCCTCAGTATTCCCTTCCGGAACATCCACAATATACGATTCCAATACGATCGTTGTTGATTCATCCGTATCACCTGGAGGCGCGTGAAGAGAAGTAACTGATCGATAATTTCTCAGCCGATGTTCGCCGCCGATTATAGTGAATCCTGTAACACAGCGATTTTCATCTAAGATGTCTAATCGCTCGGTACTTGTGGCGGCAGGTAATCCAGAGATGACGTTCACATCACGCGTGCATCCAACGGCTAAGGTGAATCCGTCACGTACAGAGCAGCTTTTGATGAAGTGTTTGTAGGTTTGTGGTTTATCAAAGCGTCGAACGACGGACCAGACAGCAGCGCGTGGCGCGTGAATTTTTTGAGCAAGTAAGGATGAACATTGCCGGCCTTTCTTGAGTCGGTAAGTGTGAAACTCGTTAATGAAAGGTATTAAAGAGGTGAACTCGTCGTGAGTCAACCCAGGTGGAGGGAAAAGATGGTGGGAAGTAGTGGTTATTTCGGGGTCTTCTTGGGATGATTGTACGTCATCGTTTTGAGATTGAGGTTGAGGGATAGTGTCTTGATGAGGAGTGTCAGCCATTGAAGAAGAGGAGGAAGATGAGTCTGGTATTTCCGCCATTTTTGTTGGTCTGAGAGGAGAGAGAAAGTAGGAAGAAGAAGGAGGTGTTAAGGAGAGAGAAAGGGTGGGGGATGATAAGGATTTGTTGGGGTTATTTGTGGGCGTTTATAAGGTTAGAGATTTCCATGGAACGGTCTTGGGTAAATGTACTCCTACTGTAAAAATGCACTAATTAACGACTGCGATTTGAAACAAAATACTTCTATAAGTGTAATACTATCTCCTATTTAACCCATTAGTCTCATTTAGTTTTTCACACTTGTCGAGACAACATTTTAACTTTTATTATCTCTAATTGTTTTTAATTAAAAATTATAAAAAGTAGATACATGACTATGTTTTAACTTATAAATTAAATGTAAAATATAAATTAAGAGTGATAGGTGGATAGTGAAAAAAAAATCAATGGAATTAACGGGTAAAATATGAGAGTGTATTTTTTTTTTTGAAAATAAAATATGAGAGAGTATTATTCTTGATAATAGTTAAAATAATAGGATATCTCTTGATACAACTTAAGATGCAGTTATTTTGCATATTTCATCACGGAAAAAAATGACTTATATAATTTATTTAAAAATATGTACCACGCATTCAATGTCATACGGCCTTATTTATACACTATGATTTGTTATGACGCTTTTTAAACGAAAAGTTGACAATTTTCCATTAAATAAATATCGAATAAATTATGGGGATAATAGTAAAGGAGAAAATAAATACTACCTCCGTTTATATTTATGTGCAACTTTTGCCATTTTTGTCCGCTAAAAATTATGTGCAACTTATTTTTTTCTTTCCCTTTTTAGTAAAAAATAACCTATCTAAATACATATCCCATCATTTTCTCTCTCCTTTAATTACCTATCACATCATTTTCTCTCTCCTTCTTTTCCCTTAATTACCTATCCCTCCCTACTTCCTCTCTCTTTCTTTCTCTTACTTACTTATCCATACTTTCATCATTTTCTCTCTCCTTCTTTCCCTTAATTACCTATACCTACTTCCTCTAATTTCTCCCTACAAAGTTTTGCATTTGCAACCGTGCTTGGGCTAAAAGTTGCACATAAATATAAACGGAGGTAGTATATTGATTAGACCAAAAGAATATTATTAGTTATAAATCTAAATAAAAAATAATGCAAAATAATTTTAACAATTCAAATTAAAAAATGAGTCAAATCAAAAGACTTAAGGAGTAACAACTTATTTTGAGGAACTTTCAATTATAAATCAATTTCTCTAATATTTTATGATAGTATTTATAGGAAGCAAAGAGGAGGCGAGGAGAATGTAGGCGGAGAAAATCAAATTAAGTGATAGAAAACAAAACTATAGCAAATTTAGTCAAGCTAAGGTGAAAATTCAAGCAAAATCTACAAGACAAAGGAGAATTAGTTATGTAAGAAAAAATAAATCCTTATCAGACTTTAAATTATGTGTTGAAAACACTTTACATGTAACGAAAATTCACATTACTAAATAAGTGAATTGTGAATTTGCATATAATATATGCTTAGCGGCCATGGTGGGTAATCCATGAGAACCTTTTGTGTGGACTTGGTTTACACTAAAATAGTGTGGATCAAGTTTTAAGACTTCTATACCTATTCCTACTGTTTTCACTACATGTTCCAAAGTGAACGGAAAAAAAAAATTTAATAATTTTAGTTTTTTTATAATTTTATAATTTTTTATTTTATTTTAAAATAATTTTTAGTTTTTTGTTTGTTTGTTTTTTTTAAAAAAAAATTAAATTAAATTTTTTAGTGTTTTTAGTTTTTTACAATTTTTTAATTTTTTATTTTCTAAATTTTGATTTTTAAATTTTAAAATTTAAATTTTAAATTTATAAATTTTAATTTTAAATTTTTTATTTTTTTATTGTTTAAATATTTTTAATGTTTTAAATATAAGAGTGGAATATATAAAGTGTGAGAATATAAAGTGGAAGTGTGGAGTGAAAGAGTGGGGAGGGGAGTGGAGTGGAGTGAAGTAGAGTGTAAGACTTGGTCCACGCTAATATTAGCGTTGACTAAGTCCATACTAGACTTTTTCGTAATCCTCCTAATATATATGGTTTGGGAAAATAATGATTCTCATCAAGTGTATATGCAAGTCAACACTTATCCCTAGTGAGTTTGTGGGCCAAAGTCCACAGATGCCTTTTGGGTGTGTCTCACAAGATGATTATGTGACAAATTATTATGGCTAACATTCTGGATAAGAGTTTGAGAAAAAAAAAAAAAGAAAGGTAAAGTATTATATAAAACTTGATTTGTTGACGTTGGTGGCAATGAAATATTGTATAATTTAGCTAGAAATTACTTCATCTGTTTTCACATGTTCTTCTCAAATAGTACTATTTATGAATTTTAGTATCAAATTTTGATTAATTATGATTTCTCATCACTCTATATGAAAAGACATATTCATGTGAGATCTTGATAGCTTCGTCTCAGTTATGTTCAAAATATCACTTTTTAGAATTTTTATAAACTCACAATAAAAGTTTTTTTTCACTTTTAAGTTTGCGTTGTGTAAAAAATAAGTGGGAAAAACATAAGAAAATAGATAAAGTACTTAATAGATTTATGATCATATATGTCCAACTCTAATTAGTTTCCATGAATTTTTTCTTTTTAATTTCTAATATATTATCACTTGAGAAAGTCATATTAGCTGGTAATAAAAATTTAAGCACAAATTTAAAGGTGAGTTTTATATCGCTTATGTTAAAATTAACACTAAAACTCAATTTCATGATCACAATTTCATATATTTAAATTAACCTATAACTTTGAAGTGTCACAAAATCCTACAAACTGTACAGTACTACCTTTTCCATGGATAATAAGCTAGCATAACTATGAAATTTGATATCATTATCATCCTACACAGTGTTTTCCGTCCATAGAGAACTATAAACAGGGTCTGGTGAGGAAAAGACGGCGGCAACTCATACCCATTGAATAACACAGGATTTTGCTACTTTTTCATGGATAAGAAGCTAGCATAACTATGAAATTTAATATCATCATCATCCTATCACTATTCATTATCAAAACATTGAATAACACGGGATTCTGCTACTATCCAAAAGACTGCAACTTACACCCACGTTAACCATGCATAGAAATCAACTAACTAATGATACACAACAAAAAGAATACGTATAAATAACTAAACAAACGATAATGGAAAGAGAGGTGGTAAAGGGCGATAAGTAGAGGCAAAGAACAATAACAAACGATGGTCGAGAGGGACATGTCTAGTAATCTAAAACGTAGATAAAGCGCTGCCAACTGGCCCTATCCCTGGTCAGGTCCTTAGAGAGGTGGAGTTCGTGCAGGTCACTTTTACTCTGCTCTTCCCACGTTCTCCTAGGTTTTATCGACTTCTCTTGCCTCCACTATAATGCATTCGGTAATAATTACATAAAACATTAATTTTTTTCATTTTTCATGTTAGATTCTCTTAAAAAACTGAAAAAAAATAATTAAAAGAATTTATTAATTTTTATATACAACCCTTAAGATTGTACCCTAATTATTAATAAAGGTCTAAAATGATGCCTTGAAATGATTTGCCCCCCAAAACTTTAAGGCTCTAGGCTACACATCCTTCTCAACGATTTCTCAATCCCACCTCTAGCTAATTAAGGTTAAATTTACTTTCAAAAATTGCCAATCTAAATCAACAGCCACTATCATCTTCCATTTTGATCACAATTTTATCTTTTTGCTCACTCATTATAACAAAACAAAAACCAAGAATGATCACAACTATTTGATTGAATCAAAGCCACTTATTTAAGGAAGTACTCTTAGCCATGCAATTTCCACCATAATCAACACGTTTGTATATATATAATTAATAATAGATTAACTTTCCAATTGCATTAATCGAAAGGAAATTCTACATGGTAAGCACCAACTATAGGGAAAAGCGAATGATAGCAGTTCTTAAATTTTTTTTTCACAAAATAGCACTCAACTCTTTGAAAAGTCAGTACCGTAACAATATAATGCAAAAAACGTTATGAAGTCATTAAATGGTGGAATGACACAAATATCCTTGTTTAATTTCCCTTTCTCTATAGTTAGTTTTTACCATGTAGGATTTTCATTGATTTAATATCTTAATTTTAAATCATGACTATTAGTTTAAATTCAATAAACAAAAAATGACAAAACTGTTTTATATAAATATATATAGAAAGAAAATATTTATTGATTCGTTGATTTATGTCATTTCATTCTTATGAATTTTGGCGGAAAAAAAATAAAACACTAGTCATTGTGATTAACAATTTTAGTATACACTCTAATATACTACTTGATGTCTTGATCTACTCTTCTGTCTTATTCAATTTACATATTTTTTTTTTGATCATTTTTGCTCTTTATATTCGCTCACATATTTAATTATCTTTAAATTCTTATTACTCTAACTTATTATACTCAACTCTTTAGCCTCATTGTATCAAAAATAAATAAGTGAAACAGATGAGACAAAGGAATAATAAGTAGATAGATAGATTGATATAGATAGGCCAAAGATACTAGCATGTATGGTAAGCATTGAAATCATCACTTTCCAAAAATAATATAGACAAAAAAAATAATTGATAGGAAAGTTTAACAAAATAATTTGAAAAAACATAAATAATTGTATAAATGTAGATGTAGTCCATTCAGTACATAAATACCTTCTGTATTTGAACTGAATATTGATTCATTTTCAAAGCATTAAAAATTTAAAATACTTGCCGTGAGCGCCTCAATTTTAACTTTTTATGTCATTCTCATTTATTTATTATCCTCCCGCAATTTTGCATGTTAAGAAGCCGCATGACCCAAATTTCAAACCTTTCATTTTCTAATACACAAATTCTTGCTATAGACTGTCTATATCATAGACGGATAAATATGGGTCAGCTTATTTTTCAAAATAAGTAATTAATTGGTCAGCCTTATTTTTAAATTTAAAATCATTGGGCTGGGCTGTTGAGAGAGTCGTTTTTGCCATAAACGGTCTCTCAGACTTTCTGTTTCTAATAATGAGTTCGATTCTTATCTAATTTTTGTCATTGAGATGATTTTTCTTATATTTATAAATTAAAATAGTATGCATATTTTGTATATTGGATTTTTTTTCCTATTGTTATACATAATATTAAATTTGCATCTTTTTTAGCTTATAAAATACTTGTATATCTTGTATTTCTCCAATTATATTTTGACATGAACAATAATTAGTTCAACTCAATTTAGGAACCCCTTTTCCCATCGTATAAAATAAAAATCTAGTAAACAATCAATAATGTGCAATAAATAGCCATATTGAATAGAAAAATTACTTCTTTCATATTGCACATTAAATAAATTTGTAAAATAGAAAAATTACTACTGACCATTTGGTATAGCCAAAATTAGTTTTAGGGTATTGTTCATTATTTCAAAAGAAATTGTATAGTCAAATTGAATCTTATTTGAATCACAAATTATATACTTTCATAAATAATATTAACGTTTTAATTATATATATATATATATATATATATATATATATATATATATATATATATATATATATGTATGTATGTATGTATGTATGTATGTATGTATGTATGTATGTATGTATGTATGTATGTATGTATGTATGTATGTATGTATGTATGTATGTATGTATATACTCAATATATATTATTGCAAGTATATATAATAATACGGATAAACTTCCTCCGTTCTGAAATACTCACTACATTTTTGTTATGTGCATTATTCATCGTTTAAGCTTATTTTATATATTACGACTAATATGTAAGTAAAAATATAGTCAAGTGGTATTTTATTTGAATCGTCTAATCACATACTTTTATAAACTTTTTATAATTTTTGGATTTGTATAATTCAACATATATAAATTAATAAACTAACGCATTAGAATACGTAAAAGCTAAAATGTCGGAAGAATAATAGAACGGAGGCCGAAGTATGTAGTAACTATCAAATACCCAAGTATGATTCTATAAAATCTGAGCTCCATTCGTCCATTATCATTTATGAGTAGTCATGGTTATTGGCCGTATTGTATCAAATCAATAATTATAATAATTGTAATGTAATAGTATGTAGATGTATATAAAGAATATAAAATGTTATCTGTATCTCTGTATTCCATGAAAAATGCTTAACAAGTAACAACCAGTTGTCTCAAGTATAATTATTGTTGGACAGACTTTGTTCCAAAGTCTGTTTCTTATTGGACCGTATATTATGCCTGTATGAAGTATTTTCTTAGGATACGTATCAAAATAATAAAGTTCAAAAGAGTATTTCCTAAGGAATTGGATCTTGATCCCAAAATAAGAAGAAACTATAAAAATTACTACTCCCTCCTATTCAAATTAAGTGTCCACTTTACCTTTTCACACATGTCGAGGCAACATTTTAACCTTTAATATCTTTAATTGTGTATAATTAAAAATTATAAAAATTTGATATTAATAATCTTTGCATTGAGACGAACAAAATAAGATCCCACATGACTATATATTACCTTATAGATTAAGAGAAAAATACAAATTAAGAGTGATTAGTGAATTGTAACACCCCGGCCCAACGGACCACCGGTGACTACTCATGGAGACTGTAGACTAGCCCCACAGACCAACACAAGTCTTTCCAGCGCACTTTGGCCTCACTTGTGCGCACCCGGGAAAAACTTCCCAGGAGGTCACCCATCCTAAGATTGATCCCCACCAAGCACGCTTAACTGTGGAGTTCTTAGCAAATGGGCTCCCTAGAAAAGAAGATGCACCTTGTTGATATGAGTAATCTATCAATCTCTTTTTAAGCTAAATCTGGGGTATCGCACTAGTAACCAAAAAGTAAAGTGGACACTTAATTTGAATAGGAGGGAGTATATTTTTAGACATCGTTATTTAACGGTTTTAGTTCTGTGTATTTTATTTATCTTTTTCTTTTTTTCTTTTGTCTTTTGTGGTATAGTTTTAGGTATAATGTTTGTTGTAAAACTATAGGTGTTTTTTCAGGCGTATTGTGTTATTCACCTTTCTTTTTACATAAATCTATTTTTTTAAAGATTTTTAAATGCGTGCATTTCTCTTTACCCCGACCCTTCAAAGAGTGAACATGTACAGTCGGATATTATTTGGCCGCTATTCTTTTTAGGCACCTAATAAGTTATTGGCTTTGACCTTGACTTGTCAGAATTATATCATCTAAAACTTTTTTCTATTTTAACTTTTATTTTAAATTCTTTATCCGAATTTAGAAAAGCCTTCCCTCCAAACCAAGTAAAAAAAAAAAACAAACTAAGAGAATAATTCTCTTAAATTCTTTATCAGCATTTAAAAAAAGCCTTCATCCCAACACACACAAATATACTCTCAAAATTTCTTTTTTTATACGAAAATTGATAGCTTTCCCAATAAAAAAAATTTGTCCAAAGGAACACGAGGCTTTTATCATTTAAATTAAGGACAAAGCTAGTATATATACGAGAAAAGAAACAGAAATATATAGAATTAATATAATATATATAGATATATATATATATAGATATATATAATATATATAGATAGATATATAATATATAGATATATGATATATATATATAGATATATATATATCTATATATGATAGATATGATATATTATATAAATATATAATATATATGTAATATATAGATGACTATATACATATATCAGATACGTATATACAGATATACATATACTATATACTATATACATATATACATATATACATATATATATATATATATATATAGATATATATTAATATATAATATATATATATTATATATATATAATAGATATATATATACTAATATATCTTATATATATATATATTATATATATCTATATATATATATATATATATATATCTATATATATATATATATCAAGGGTTCAGCGCCTAACAACCATATTTCAGTACCCCTTAAAGTCATTAACTGTTATTCCCCACCTATTACAACATTTGGAAAGATCGATGCATTCAAATATAACCTTTATTAATAATAAAACGAACAAAAATTATTTTCAATTGATCTTAATAGTAAACGTCATATGCAACTTTAGCAGCCTAACAATGATCTAAAATGAAACAATCTAGTAGGGAACATTCTCTTATGTTTTGGAGAACCTTTATCAAACTTATTAGTAGTGTTCCTACTACTTTTTTTCTCTTGAGAAGCTAATTCAGTGCTAACTTCTAGCTGTGTCTTACGAATAGGATTTTGCTTTATCTCTTGTATTACCTGTATAAAACAGAAATATATATGAGATTTATCTTAGATGACTATTTCAAAGCAGATAGAGTTTATGAATATTATATAGGAAGAATTTAGGATAAGTTGACCGTTATTAAACTGATTCGTAAGAATAATAATATTAATAGTACTTTTTTTGTCTTTTTAAGACCCGAATAAGGCAATGATAACTTCTAATATTGCGAGAATAATTATCTTGGTCGGATCGTCTTTTTAAATTGCAACAACCGCTAATGTCACACTATTATTTCATTCATATATGTAGCTGTGTTGCAAATTTAAAAGAACGAATTAAAAAATATGTTTTAAACTAGTAAGATGATAACTTAAAAATACATATATAAATAGTTAAAATGTTTTAGTTAGAAGTACCGAGTAGTCGTCCATGCAAACTTGTGAGATTGGGTGTTTTTGGCTTGAATTATGATGTAATGTCCTAAATCTTGAAAATGAGGTGGAGAATTCCCTTCTTGATATACTAGGAGAACTTTCACTTTGCTCCAATTCAATGCTTTTTGATTGGAATTGTACCTTAGATTCCATGTATATTTGTAGCTGAAATACACGTATATCACTACTTTACTACTTAAAGCTATCTTTCACCATAATAAACGAAAGTCTAATATAGCAAAGCTCGTCCAAATTTTATTGTGATAGAATTTAGAAAATGGGCCTGGGCAACTCAAACAAGGAGGAGAAGAAGTAGACCACTCATAAACCCAAAGAAGGTTCACTACTAAAACTAATTGGTAATAATAGGAGTTACTCCTTGAGTATATAAAGTGATGCATACTCTTCTCTTTTGCCGATGTGGGACAACTCACATGTGGGTAACAATGGACACTTCAACATATTGCCTACTTACAATATATTTAGTGTCCACAAAAAAATACTTAAAATGCCTAATTTCTTTATGTCTACCGAGTAACTTAGCCTACTAGCCTATACTTGTCATATTCTTAATGCCTACTTACAATATACTTAAAGCCCACCAAGTAAGTACTTAAGTACTTATAATATTTTAAATGTATACTTACAATATTCTTTATGCCTACCCAAAAACTTACTCTATATTTTTCTTTCCAGAAGGTCTCCTGAGAGACCGTCTATGGCAAAGACGACTCTCTAAAACAACCCAGCGTAACTTTAAATGCAATTTTTATTTTTTTTGTTTAAAGTATTAAAAATTAGAAACTGATTTTATAATTTGGCTGATCCAAAACGAGTGATCTATGTCAAAGACCATCTACAGTAAAATTTGTGTTTTCTTTTTGGGCCTGTCTAATTAAAGACGGTGTCTTCTCACAAGAATTTATGTTAAAGATAACAATATACCTGGAGTAATCGTTCCTCGAGATAAGTAATTCGATCCAAAATCGAACCTTTGGATTGGGCCTCTTTGACAGCAAAGTCCAATGGAACACTTTCGGATCTTGTCCTACCCCCAAAAACTGGTGCACTACCTTCACAACCCCATCTAGCTGATGAATACTTCTTACCCTCCAAACAATACATCTTCATTAAAAAATACAAATTCAAAACTTCACTTTTTTATCATACAAATTATACAAACAACTCATAAATGAATAAAAATTACACACTCTATTCGTCTCTTTAGATTTATTTTATTTTAGAATATAACCTTGCAATAAAGTACTATTCGTTAAATTAACTGCTATATTTATCTTTTTAAACGAGAATTTTTCAAGTAAAATATAACAATCTGACCGAAATAATAAATTATGTATTACACAAACTTAATAACGAGTGTACCTATAGCATAAAAAAGTTAATTACCATAGAATCCAAATGATCAAGCCTAGAAATCAAAGGCATGGAGCTTGAAGAGTGAGATTTTTCGAGTTTTCCATCCATTTTTTTTGTTGTAGCTCAATCACTAAATGAATGGAATATTTACAAAATGTTAATTTATTTATTTGGATAAAAACAATAATTTATTAAAGTATTTAAAGCTCATAAATGTGTAAGTTCGTAAGATAAGTCAGAAGAGTAGCAGAATAATGTGCGTAATTTAAGTTTTGACTTAAAAAAATGGTGGCAAACTGGCATGTGTTATGGTGTAGTCTGTTACACGATATTGCCAATAAATGTGGCTGCTAATTATTAGGTGTGGTTCAATTTATTTACACCATACCTATAATAATTTGATTGCCAAATTACAGCTTTAAAGTTTAGGGCTTTTGATAATTGTAACTTTAATGTTTATTTGGCGAATTACAGCCATCAAGGTATTAAAGTTTACAAGTGTAGGCCAAAACATTGAATTTCGACCATGGTCAGAAATTTAGGTTAAGTGGTCAAAGTTCTATATGATTTTAGAATGAACTTAACTTCGATACTTTAATGACTGTAATTCGCAAAAAATAAACATTAAGGTTGTAATTTGTAAAGATACTAACTCTAAAAGTTGTAATTCGCAAATTATAATTAAAATTGTTACTTGACAAACCACGTATATATGAGGAAGCCATAAATTAGGTTTATAAATAGAAAATAGAAAATATTAACTTTAGTTATTAAATAGAAAATATAACTGAATTATAAGACATAATCAAAAATTTAAAAATAGTACAAAATAAGTATAATAGACAATATTATTTAGATTTAGGAACTTTTTACTATAAAAGTGATCACTTTAGAAATGTATATAACCTTGTAATTTAATAATTAATCACTTAAGTGATTACATTTAGGTTATAAGCAAATATTTTAAGACTATAAAAACTAATCAATTTAAAACTGTAAGTGATCATTTCAAAGTTATAATTGAAAAAATTAAAACCATAAGTGGTAACTTTAAGGATCAATAGTGTTTTCGGAAGACCGTTTCGTTTTTATGATTAAAGTTCCATTACCATAGGTTTGATATGGTACATTTTATTAAAGCTTAAACTTAAACCATTCTCATTTCCACCATAAAGTACTATAATCAAACAGACCACAAATAAATTTAGATGAGAATGAGAACCCAATTGATGCATGTATAAATGCTCGCACAAATTATTTTCATTTCCACCATTTACTACCATAAAAAAATTATAAGAAAAGCGTAGGAATACAAATAAATAGCCAACCTATATATGGTAACAAGATATTTACAGGATAACTAGAATTTACAATGAAATAAATTCCAATGTCTCTGGAAATCATGTAAACCATCACTTTTCCTTCCACAATTTCAATCAAAGGGATCAAAATGAGTTCTGAAAATGTTTGAAAGAATGATCAACATAACAAGTGAGCAATTTAAATTAGTAAAAAAATTTAAGAAAATGACCGCATATTATTGGAAAAATAACCCATATGTGATCCCCACATCGAAGAATTAATATCACCCTCATCTTATTACCAATTAGTTTTAGGAATCTGACTTGTGTGCAATCAATTTTCCTCTTGTGCGGGTCTTGTAGAGTACAGGCCCAATAATAAATTTAGCGTACACATGAATATCACCCTAGACTAGACCTAGTAATCTCATATGCCAAGAAACAAGCGGCATTCGCTGGTACACTTCGAGCCATCGCAGGACCGAATCCCTTGTACAATCCTTTCACACCCTCGGTAGATAGTATCTTTTTGAATGCGTTGATTGAGCCAGAATATTTGGGTGCTTTATGATCGTCGATTTGGATTACGCTTTTTACCACATCGGTAGGGTACACAGAACACCAAAAGGCAGCTCCGGCTATACCTCCGGCTAATATTAACGAGCCTCTCCCTAAGCTGGAAGTATCGTGTCCACCAGCTATGAATTGTTTGACAGCTTCGTACACACCAAACATTGCAGCGTTACCTGGGACTTCACGGGCTAAAGTAGGAACCAAGCCTTTAAAAAGACCTCGTGTACCCGCTTCTGATAAAACGTGCTTTGCTACATCGATTGGTCCTCCATACTTCACGGCCACTGCAGCTGTCCCGGCTCCAGCTAGGGAACTCTGGGCCTGTAGCCTGCTTGCCAGGAATGATTATTCAGCTATTTGTCTAGAACAGTGAAAACAATGATAAATTTATTTATGGGCTTGTATACAACAAGACCGGTATAAGAGGAGAGTTGACTGTATATAAATCAGATGAGGTTCCATCACAAAACCAATTGGTAGGAGGAGTAACTCATCAAGCTTATATGTTAGTCAACCTCTCACTAATTCTTCGATTTGGGATCATATGTGGGTTATTTTTCCAACAACCAATCCTTTTTTCCATTACAAAACGTAGATAGAAAAATTAGAATATTTTTCTCAAGAGTTGTTTTGGACACGGTTGTAGTGGAGGGTGTGGCGTGTGCTTAGACAATATCTACTTTTTCAGTGAAATCAGCTATGATCTCTTATATTGATTATTTTATAATAATCTCATCTTTAATATGTATTTGCTTCTAATATACCCGGTGTCGGAGGGAAGGGTTGAGGTTGTGGTGGTTTAGGAGATGGGATTATGTGGCTCAGATCACTGGGTATGCTGGAGTAAATAGAAGTACATAACAAAGGTTGAATTATTAGATAAAAATCTAATGGTGAAATTATTCGCAGCGAATGCGTAAAACGTTGGATTATTCTACAATTTTTCGTACTATGAAAAGGCTTCAGCAAGCACAACCCACTTAAATGCGATGCTAAAACAACATGTTTCGTTATAATGAAGTATACAGGTATACAACTATTAAGTCATCCGCATTCTAACTAATTTGGTGAATATAAAGGGAAGAAAAAGTTAAAGAAGCAAATTGAACTTTAGTGATACCTGCACTTGATCAATTCTGTGGGGCAAGCCAAAAAAGAGACGGCAACGCCAGCCCCAGCACCACAAGCAACTTGCTGGCCGATTGAGAGGGGTACTCCAGGTTCAGATCTCAACAAGGCTTCCATTTGGCCTCTAACTGTGAAGAGTACGGCGTTGAAAGCGGCAACAGTAGCAAGCGGGGCCCCCATACCTTTGTACAAACCTCTAGGACCTTCTGCAGCTATTGTTTGCTTCACAGCATCAATAGCGCCTGTATATCTCGGAGCTTGGCCAGGAAGAGGAGTCGGCTGGCTTTGCAGCTTCACCTTGATGGTGTCAAACGGATGACCAACTATGAGTTGAGCAGCCCCTCCAACAGTACCTGCCGTTAAGTCCTTTGCTACGTCTCCCATTTCTAAAGAAAGATTGGAATTCACTATGTATCAGAATGATGAAAGATCATCTCACAGAATAGATGATGTGTCTGTTGTAATGCAATAAACTAAATACTCCCTACGGATAGATTTACTTGCAATGCAGACCCACCATTTTATGAGGCAAAATGATGTGTCCGTGTTGCAAGTAATAGATCCCGGAAAGAGTAGTCATAATACTGTTTGAAATCTAAACACCCCATAATTAAGAATGTGAAACGATTTTACCCAAAGCCACTTCCAATAGTAGGACGATTCCATACTTTTCTAAGTCTCCAGTAGTAGGACGTAATGGATTTGAGGTCATTGCAAGGTATAAGATTTGTCCCACATTGGTTGTATGGGCATTTGATGTGCGAGTATATGGACTATCTTATCCAGTAGACTACTCTTTTTGGGATGAACTCTCATGTTTTATCTATAATAATGACTCAAAGTCAAATTAGAGTGGTTGCCTCTAGTCGTGACCAACGAGAGGAAGTTGGGCCTTACGAGAGGTCAACTATGATGGATTAAAGATCACTGAAAGGTACACAGTTACTGTTATCATCCTTTAAAACTCAACAAAAACCTGTATCCAAAAAAAAAAATCTCTAACATTGCCTATTCATGATGCTTTCAAGTTCCAACTAACGGTACACAGCTTCCCACTTTATCCTACCCTCTTCCTCCATTTCTAATCCTATATTTCGTGATAATAGATCAACCGATCAAGCATACATCAACCATCGTTTTAGTATTTGGCCCAAAAAAGTTCGGAACCTTTCTAAAGCTTAAAGATAGAGGTAACTACTTTCCTCTTGAACTACAACTAAATCAACACAAAATTTAGTTGATATAGGTTTGCAATGATGGAAAAAAGAGCTTGATTGAAGAAATCGCCCTTTCCCAAAATAGCACATTTGAAACGACTTGCAAAAAATAATTTATATGTTCTCGGATTTTACAAATTATCTCAAGCCCCGATTTTTGACTTATACAAGGTAAGATATGTTCTCGGAATCCAACATTGTAATTCATCATTAAAAAGAAGCTATAGCCCAATTTCAAAACAAGCAAAACCTCTTTATACAATTGCAATTGCTTAAAAAACAACAGCCAAAACATAGAGCAACAACACAGAAAAAGTCATTCATCAAATGAATCAAATTTAGCATTTTAAATTCTTACTTCTTTACATCAACTAAATTAGTATAAAAACAAAATGGTTTATGTAACTTGAATATTCATAAACAAACTTGAAACCTTAAGAAAATCAACAATGAAAAATGACAATATTAGATGCAGATGATGACAAAGTCAAAAAACAAAATGGCAAACTTCAGGAATAAGGACATCCTCATGTGAATAAAAGCATAGCATTTTGCATTAATTACAACAATCAAGATCATATAAAAGCTAAAATATTTCCAAAGTTTTGAACTTTTCAGTCAGAAATAGAAGTATAAAGTATAATATACTTCTCAATAAACAAAGATTAAAAAAAACAATGAAAGGTTAAAGATCTGAATCTTACCAATAAAACTTCTCCTACACCAAAATAACTAGCAAAAGAATTGGAAATCCCAGCAAAACCAGTCGATTAATTACTCAATCAAAATACAGAATCTGATAAGAAAAAACCATAAAACACAAACAAATTAGTAAAAAAAGACATAAATGTGTATAAGAAAACAATCCCAGAAATGGGGAAATACCATTTGAGAATCAAATCAAAAACCCATTAAGATGCAAGAAAAGAAATTAAAAAGGTGGGAACTTTAATCAATAAAAATAACCCATTTAAAAATTAAAACTAGTTATGAATATCAATATATTGGGAAAAAAGTCAATTGAGAGCCACAAAAAGGGGGGGGTAAAAGACAAAAGAAGTATGTGGGTAAAAAGGAAACCTTAAGCAAAAGAAAAAGTAATGATCTTGAATTGTTTCTCCACCAAGGAATGGTAGGAGCAATTGCAGTGGGATTGTGGAGGTGGAACAAGAGAAGATGGGATGTCATATTTATACTCCCTGATTCTTTGAGGCAATACATACAATAAGATCTGGGCAAACAGCCCAATCACTCAAAATTGACTGAAAACATACTTTATGATATTCTGTCCCTATCTCTCTAATTTAGAGTACCCATCCGTCCGAATGAATTAGTAGCATAGAGAAAATATGTGAGAATTAAGAAAGTGATAATAAATGAAGAGAACGAATGAATTGTGTGGATGAAATTAAAAGAGGGTTAAAATATAAGGATGAGATTAAAGGAAAGTGGTGGGCCATAATCCAAATATAAAAACGCTGCAATTTAAGTGGGAGGAACAAAATAGAAAATGCTGCAAATTATAAGGGACATAGAGAGTATTTCCTTGTTATAAACTAGTCGTAATATTAGATAAATGACACTATTTAGTCATCACTTTTAATTTGTGATAAGTTTTAAATCTATAAATTAAAATTTAGTCAAGTGAGATCTTGATTTATTCTTATTGTTGTAAAGATTATTAGTTTTAAATTTTTATAATTTTTTATTATACATAATTAAAGATATTAAGTAGAAGTATTAAATTAGTGTATTTAATAGTCACTTGTTCATGGATTTGGTGACTTATAGGTTTTTTTTTGAGGTTGGTGACTAGGTTGGTGAATACATGAATGGAATTCTGCAATGGCTTGCACTTTGTGAGATCTATTTTTATAAAATCCGTATATTAGGCCTATGGGTGGGAGCTATTTGTATAAAAAGTGTATTAAATCGATTTAAATCAAATAAAAATATATAATTTAGACGTTTTATAATTTAATAAAGATATTAATTAGAAATTTTCACTAAAATATTTTGGTTTGGGGTTTGAGCCAACAAAATCCTAAAATATAAATACAAAAACAAATTAAAATAGAAGCATACTTTTTAAACTCTATTCAACAAAAATTTTGGACAACTTATAGTATTGGTTAGCAAAAAAGCTTTAGTAGGATATTAACCAAAAAAAACACTCTTAGCGCTTTTACATAAATAGTGATCAAAAACACTCAAACGCTCTTACAACAAAAATAAAATACTCCTACTACGTACAATAATTTTATTAATTCTATTATACCCAAGTCAAAATATATTTATGTAAAATTTTAATATGTATTTTTAGAGGTCAGAATTTTTTATATATACTTTTTAAAATTTTTATTGAAATATTTTTTAATATATTATAATTTAAATCATGCTTAAAAACTGCATAAAAAATATAGATAGATTAATTTACAAAAGCAGATCAACTAATTAATTTCTTGCTCATTAAAATCTTGCACCAACTCACCCACCATTAAATAATTAAATCAAATAATTTATCCATACTCCACAAGTCTACTTTACCTTTAATAATTCTTAGTCATTTCATTTTATTTCATGTATATAATTTTGGTACATTGCCGTAAACAATTTTTTAGTAGGAAACTAGGAATTTAAAATTATGACATGTGGAGTATATTATATTATTTTATGTAAATATTGTATCTCATACGCACATTTCAGTATTTCACATATACATAGTTTATATAATTGTATTACATCAACATGTATATCGCCACATATTGAAAAATATTATACGGTCAACAAATGAGATATTGAATATATTTCAGTTGTTGATTTATTTGATTTGTATCTTTATGATGGATAGACTTGTATTTATTTAATTGTAGATGAGATCCAAGGTATTTTGTATACTATTTTCAAATCTTTTATGATGGGTTCTTAAACCTAATGTAGTTTTGAAAAAAAAAAATTAGATATCGCCGATTGTAAACACAAACTTGTTATCTTTCAAGTCAACGTTTTTCTTCATGAGTATTTCAACTAATATGACAAAATTAAAATTATAAAGAGATTATAATTAAAATCAATCCGCTACCCTTTGGTTCAAATTGATTTACTACATATTCTAATTTACATTATTGATGAGAGAAATATAGGGATAAAAAAAATAATAGACTCATCATTCATTAATAGAAATGTAGAAAATTATGCGGGATAAACTAAAATGATATAAACACATAGACGAGAGAAATGTATACATAGAAAATAATCATATGGATGTTCGCCCGCCCGCCCGCCCCACCCTAACCCGAAAGCTAAGTTCGTCACTGCATCAAATTGGACTGAAACTAAGACCCAAGCCACACAACGATAGCACATACAAGTAGTATTCTGACTGATCAAAGGTTAGTTTGCACCCTAAAAACTTGGTTTCAGGGACAATTCATCTGCATAACTCGGACTCCTATCTCCTGCTCGGACATTAACCATCTGCAATGCTTCAACTGTTGACATTCGACACTCTCAAGCGAGCGAACATTTATGGCAAGAGTTAATCGTAGCCAAACTAATACAAAAACAACAACGGGAAACTATATATGCTGCCGCTGAAATGATCTCTATTACTGCTTGAAACTCGAAATTAACAGCTCTCATATGTATGTAACATTTTTAACTATCATCCGACGTCTGAACTTTTGGTTCTAGTTCTATAATTTATTCTCATATAAGCACCTAGCTACTATTATATCATATACCTTTGTTCTATAGAAGTACTATTTAGTATTTACATCATTTATGTCTAAAGCCTGTGGGGGAAAAAGCCTGACTGAGCAGCAGCAGCAGAAACAGTGTTAAGAGCAAGTCATCGACACACGTTGACGCATAAGTTACCAGCAGTCAGCTATTCCACGATGGCAGTCCAAGAGAGAGGACCAGTGAAACATTTCCATCTCGACTGCTTCCATCCTTGAATGACTCTTTAGGGTTATATTTGCTTATATTAGGCAAGCCAAGAGACAAATTCAAGTCGACTGCTTCTTCTGATCTATTGCCCAAGTAGAGGTCGAGATTAAAAGCGTTATAGTACCCAGAATTCTCTAATGGTTCTTCTTTAGCTGATTTAGCTGATGGTCCCGAGTCTAATGAAAAAGAAACACTAGCAATATCGCACTTCTGTCTGAATCCAGAGGCAGATTCATAGACTTGAGTGCAATTTTGACCCTTGTAATTTACATCAGAAAAGAAGTCGATTGCTGTAATGCCTTCTCCATCAGTCTTGTTTATGTTCTTTATATCTTTATCGAATATCTTTTCGTTCTGCAAAACGAATTCAAAGAAATAAATTCATGCAAGACAACTTCTTTTGCACATACAAATTGAAGATTTGGACAGTTAAATCCTGCTTAACTTAAGGGTTAGGATTTTAGGAAAGAAAAAGAACTACCGGCATGGAAAGAAATTTGATCAATACCTGCGAATTATCACCAAATAGCCCGCAGTCCAAAACCTCTTTTCTGCAATCATGGACAAAAGGAATAGTATTAGATTGGACCTGCTTCCTTTTCAGAGTATGTTTTTCCGGCGAAGCTACTTCATGTTCGTGTCCTCGGTCCCCACACTTGACCGTGTCGGAAGATTGCAAAACCATTGGATCAACAACTTCTGATACTTGAATGAAGTTGTGGAATGTACGAGGTGCAGAAACAAATTTGCTCTCTGATCCACAACTACCAGGAGAAGAAAAGGCTTCATTCATCGTCATCGTGCTTAAGCTAGGGTTATAAGAGTCATCATCTTTCCTTGCTCTAAATACGCCCCATAAAAATGGGAGAGAGTTCCAGCCTGTAAAAAACGCTCAGTTCAAGGACAATGCGAGTAAAAAAAAGGGAGATCATTGAAGCCAGAGAAATGCTTACTCTGTGATCTTAAAGGAAGCAAGCTAGACGGAAAAACTAAAAGCTGAAAACCATCAAAGTTGGCCTCTAAAGCCAAATCATTGTTTGTCACGTCTTCAAGCAACATTCTGTAACTTGTTCCGTAGCTGTAAGAAATGCCCAAAAGTCAAAAGCAAAAACTTAAATTGTTTTGAAGGAAACACTAATGAGGATTCATTCCATCATCACTACCTTGGTAAATCTTGAGCAAAAAAGTAGAGAGCAATATCTTGCTCTGTCGGATGATAGTTTTGAAATTGAATAGGCCAAGTCTGCAAACGCGGAACTTCCTTTAACAGAAGTTTCGTTGAGAAATTACGAACCAATCCAATTACTCTGGAAGATGCGCTAGTCGATAAGTGTGCTTGTACCCCACAGCATTCAATTGGAAGTTTTCCGCTTTTCTCCAATTTAAATATTCCCCTATATTGATATGAGAACACCTTAAATCAGATGCACAAAGATAAAGCCTGAAGACAAAAGAAAAACTAGCAAATATGAGACATACTTCCAAATGCATGCAGGATCCGGGACAGCAGAAATCATGGACGGAACCATACAGTCATCATTTGCCAGTTCAGGTGTAGGCATGACTTCCACGCGTTGAGAGTCAAACGGCAGAATTTCATGCAAAGCAACTGAATGATCATTGTTATCTTCTGGGACATTGTCAAAATCAGCTTTCTGTGTGGTTAAATTCACTGTCTGTTCTGGATTACCGGTCACATTTATGTCACTTGATTGACAGGGTGACTTACTTTCTTCAATAGGTCTAACGACTGAACAGTAAAAAATAACTGATTAGCAACCGTAAAGCGGAAGTGAGAAACAATTCACCAGAGAAATGAGAAAAATTGAGCATGTGAGTAGAGTTATACCAATTGTGGTCGAACGATCTTTGCCTTCATGACTTTCGGGAACAAGTGCCTTCACATTTGTATCGCCATTGAACTGGTAGGATTTTTTGATATCGACATTCTTTCTAAAGGAATGTGTCGCCTTAACCTTCCTCGAAACCATTTGGGTTTTGTTTTTCCACATTAAATAATGTTTGGCTTTTCTTTTGTGCAGCTTCTTGTCAGAATGATGATTTGCAAGTTCACAGTCAGAACTTGCATCGGCAGATCTTCTGCTTTGACGTAAGTCTTCTTGTGAGCGTCGTACTCCCATAATTGACCCAGAAGCATCAGCAGATCCTGGAGATTAAAAAAGAATGTCAATGAGTAATTGACATAAAGCGAACAAAAAAAGAGACATGCCCACTCCACCACGTTGTCAATTCACATGGGAATTAGCAAGAACAACTTGCCTCCACATAATCCTTGTTTAGATTTGGATGATCTATGAGCTGATGAACGTTTTTGCTTCATCGCTTTCTCAGCAGGAAGATCGACAAAAGAAGATACCTGGCGCGCTGTGTTTTCACCCAAGTTCTTCAATGAGGAGGCACGAGTCAACTGTGTTTTCACCGCAGAGCGAGAGCGCTTTAGCGTTTGAATCCTTCCCTCGAGAAATATTTTCTTTATTTTTGATCTCATGTCCATAGTAAGCCCAAGTCTCTCATCAGATAAGAAGGAAGCATCACTCAAATGATTTTTCCTCGTTTTACCGACATGCTGAACCTTCAAACGTGAAGGCTTTGGAGCATTATCTAGCCTCTTCACATTAGCTAGGCGCTGTCTCTTCAAATCTTGCGTCAACGAACACTCTTCGCAGAACCAATCATCTTCAGGGACTTTATCCATTGTTGGAGTCATACAATAACTATATCAACCAAAAGGCAAGAAAATAGCATCACTAATCATGATTTGCAAGGGTTCCAATTAAGTTGACTCAAAAATGCATAATTAACGACTTACATATGCTCTGCTCCATCATTACACTGGCTACAAAGAACAAGCAATGCCTCCCGACCAACATCACCACATATGTCACATACTCTAACCTATAACGAATGAAAAATGCAATGTCAATCCACATATGGGTAAAAAACCAGAATTCAGGAAGCACTCATCCACAAATCATCTGTAGCAAACAGAAAAAACAAAGATTACGAGAGCCTAACATCCTCAAATCTAAAACCCCATCCACCTGAAACGGAAAACTAGTTTCTAAACCCCCAATCACACCCCCCCACCCTCCACCCACCTGAAACGGAAAACTTAGGAAAAAATAATGAAAACAACATACATCGACCAATTCATCTGATCCATCCCCATCCGTAATATCCTGGCTCTGAAGATGAGGTTTCTGTGTGCCTGTAAGTGGTAAATTAGACTTCACGCCATCAGCAGAATCTAGTGTTGGCAATTCAGCTTTACTTGAATACTTATTTGATATTACGGCATACTGGTCACCTTCTTCAACAGATGCTTGATCAACTGGAGAGACATCTGTATTAGATTGACGACTTACAAATTTATCGCAAACATCAGGACAGGAACTATTAACCGAAGCTGTACTGGACGTCACATTCTTACGATCTACACCACCAAAGAGCAGAGCATCATCTTTGCTAATGCAAGAGCTATCATCACCTTTGCAGTCAATAAAATCTTGATCGTGCTGTTTTACTGTGTCCTGAGAAGTAGTCGACTTTTGTAACATTTGCAAATCTTCGAATGGAACAGGATCTTTCATATATCCTAGACTTCGGAAATTTTCAGAAAAGGATTGAATATGACTTGCTTCACTAGTGAAAAGCTGCTTTTGGTTTAAGTCTTCAGTTTCAGCAGCCTGTTTTAACATTTCAGAAATGGCTTTCAGAAAACACTCATTAACAGGCAATAAAACGCCAATGTCACTTAAACAAGATTTCCCAAACAAAAATAATCTTCAAATTGTTTAATATACCTGATATTATCACACAAAATGGACGAGACAGTAAGGTACACACGAGGAGAAAAAATCAATCGAAACAACTTTGGTCTTGAAAAACCTCGACAGACCTGTCCATTCAAGTGATAGCTAGGTACGACATTTCAGATACAAGATGGAAGTTGTTACAGTAAGACAAACAAGCTCGTAATGCTAACATTACGCAGCACTACAGACTCAAGGCTCGCCTTCGAGAGAGGACAACAAGTTACTAATAGATAAATCACATGAGAAATGTAAAAGCTTACTTCACATAAACACATATGCAAGCTCACTCCCATGCTTCTAACACCTTACGGAAACACCATACTAAACTCCAATTCACGATTATATTACATTCCAATGATTTGCCAGTTAATTCACATTTTAAATTCGTGATTCGCTTGAAGTTACCCTAAAGTAGCCCCAAAACCGACCATGATTCGCTTTTTTTGATTCGCAATTCGAAAGGTGATTAGTGAATCATGTGACAGTGTTACATTCTAATATGCGTTTGACAATCATTATATATGCATACCAGTATATCACACAAACACCTTTAATCCCTGAGGCTCAAAAAGATTCTTTCTGATTATCACACAACCTAAGGGAAACTAAAAATATCATTCAGCCCACTTTAGCTGGACAGACAGTGTGAACTATTAACTCAGTGAACTTCAACATAAATCACTAGAAGATTGTATAACAGTTTTCATCAAGAATAACGAAAACAAACCAGAACACCGGTTATAACAAATACATATTCACATACTCCTAACCATGTCTTCTAACATTTCGAGCCAAACAACAGAATGTTCAACGATAAGACGGTGTCCCTCAACTCCGAATTTAATTCAAAGCACAATTGTTCTTCAAAGACAATAATGTCAAAGCCTTAATCTCGAAAAATAAGTGTTCTAATATCTCTAAATGACAAATCATATACAGGCAGACAACACACAATTTGTAAAGAAACTTCAATCTGACACACAACAGTTTGAATGACCAAAGATAACTTTAAGTAGCATCCAACAAAAAATCACTACAAATCCCCAAAAAATTCAATCACAATATAAATGCACAAAAGATACAATTTTGAACATCATATACCGCAAATGTTTGGCAAAAATCAAGAAAATCGATCATGGGACATGGATTATATAATAATAAAGGGGCATAATATAAACACTGATTAGTGATTACCACTCCCAAATCCCCATAATGATTCTGCTTAGCCATTAATTCACTGACACGTGAAACACCCACCATTGAAATTAAGATATCATTAATCATAAATAAAATGACAATTAAAGATAAACAAATACAAAGTCAAGATTCAATCTAAACCACAAGATTGTTTGTTAAAAAAAAAATTATGGAAAAACATAACCCACATAATTTATCTCATCATAAACCCATTTATTTTTAAACTAATCCCCATCAAAGAAAATTCAAAATAAACCAAATGGGATAACGATAATTAATAATAATACTCATCAAAATAGTTTATAGATTAAAGAAACAATAAAAGATTACAAACCCACAAATTTTTCACATTGATAAACCCTTCCTAAAAAAACCCTAATCAAATTTACAAAATGACAAAATTTTGAATGAAATGCTAAACCTAAAGATACGATTTTATTCAAACATGCAAGAAAATAAAAGTAACCCAGATAGAATTAAACTCGGAATAATCATAAAAACCAATCAAATGAAATAAAATAAGGGAAACGAAAGAAGAAAAGACGTGCCTTTTGATTCAAAGGAAAATCACCATGATTATATAATTCTTGAAGTGATTTAAATTTATGATATTTCTTCTTCATCACACATTCCAGAAATAAACAGAGGAATAAAGAGGGAAGAAACAGGGAAGACTGACCCTTTTTATATGTATGTTTGTTTGATTATTTACTTGTTTATTCCTTGTTTATTCCTCCAATCGAAGTTTTTTTTTTTGGTGCTACAAAAACTTTATTTTTAATTTTCTACCTCTCATCTGCAACGTGTTATTTACTTCATGCATCTAATCTCCTCTATTTATTAAAAAGATTTTTAAATTTGGGTAATAAAAATAAAAAGAAAGAAAAATATTTCCCACATTTGGAAAACTTTTGAATTCCAAAAATTTGTATCTTGTTAAAAAGTGAGTGTACATCTATTGCCTTTGTCTATGGGGGGATACGTGGTGACTTAATGGGATTGGGTAGGACTTTTGAAATTTGGATTTTAATTTTTTTTGAAAAACTATTGTAAATAATACTTCCTTTGAATTATTTTAGATATCTCATTTGGGATTTCACGGTTATTAAGGGTGGTGTGGGGTTTATTAAAAAGGTGGTGGTTGAGTATTTTAATTGATTAAATTAATTGTAAAGGTCATAGTTAAGGTATTGGGAATTGGAAAAGTGGGGTAAAGGTGGTACTTGGGTATTGAGAGTAGTAAAAGTAAAAGTATTTAAGTAAAAAAAGATAGATAAAAAAGAAAATGAGATAATTGATATGAATTTGCCAAATAAGGAAATGAAACATCTAAAATGATTCGGAGGGAGTATCAATTTAGGGGGTTTGTTTTAGAATGATACCAACTATAGCTTATTAGCTAATTACCAAATTTTTTTGGTCAGATAAGTTTGATTTTTAACAAATTATGGATATTTTAATGAAACACCACCAAAGTTGGTGGAGTATAGTATTATTTAGTGTTAATCAATAATTGGTATTATTGTAGAGAAATAAGTAAACACCACCAATCTTTCCTTTTTTATTTATTTTTTATATACTTTCTCGTTTTCTTATTTTTTTTCTTTGTGTAAAATATTTGAACTTTTTATAATAATAATAATAATAGAAAGATACTCACAATTGTAGTTATTTAATTAATAAGTTTATAACTGAGAGCAGTGAAAAAGGCGATGAAAATATCTAACGAAAGAAAACAAATGGAATAAATTTGATTTGTGATTTGCTTTTGTTATAAGGAAGTAAATTTCTTTTATCATTTTTGCTGTTAAATAAGTCAAAAAAAAGTGGACTAAGAAACATATAAATGAGATAATTGAAATATTGAGTGTATAAGAAATATGAGACATAAAATGATGAGTTTGTGAATGTTATGTGATATATTAATATGAAAAATGATAAAATATATTCTCAGTTCATATAGATTGCCTTTGCGTAACACTTTTGACGGTTGATATCTACGCAAAAATAGAGTTACAATTTACAAAGAGATGGTTACATTATTTTTCACATTCTAAACAATTGATTCTCCATGACAATGCTAGGTGAAAGAGTTTTACTAAAAAAATTCATATTTAAATTACATTTTAAATTGAAAACATCTTTATTCTTATCTATAAATTTAATTATCATTTTTAATCGTCTCCTCAAATCATTTTCTTAAGTACCATTTTGTTTATTACTATGTTACGATAGAGATGAAGTACAAATTATTATCCCTATAAAAAATCAAGAGAGTAATTCTACTATATTGTTGAACCGGGCCAAATTCTAAATTAATATTGTTAATTAATATTGATAATTTTTTTAAAAAATTTTGCTTATTGGATTAAACAAGGACACGTAATATACTTATATGCAATATTTGGAATTTGGGTATAGGGAACTTTTAACCTTTTTTGGATATGAATATATGATTCTAGGAATGGATGATGATGCCACCAAATGGGAATATTTATCCTCAAGTAATCAACTTATTGAGCATACCTCAAAGGGTTTTATTTTGTATTGCGCTTCTACTAAAATAATTAAACACAAAAAAATCAATTCATAGGGTTTCATGATATGTTATATACGAGAACATCTATCCCTCTCACACAATCATCAAAACCTCATGCACCACCGGGCTTCAAACCGAAAAATTTTCGGCTCCTCCCCATTAAGAACGCCTCTTCTCATCCATTAAGTCACCATAAAAATAAAGAATAATAGGTAAGTATTTACAGAATTTTATTTTGATAAATTAAAAAACTAATAGTAATTGATTTCAATTTTAAGTGAAAAATAGAAAAAATTACTATTACAAACTAAATTCTTTAATACACTGCCTCTGAATTTTGGTTTTAAATTTGGAAAATTTGATGTTGTGGGCACTCAACAATTAAATGTGTACACTTTTGCTTTCACACAACTATATATTTTGGAAAAGATTGATGTCTTTATATTTTAAAGAAAATTCGTAATAATATAGTCATGTGTTTATTATTATTAGTTAAACTTATTTGAGTAGTTTTAGTTCTTATGAGAAATTATTTTTGATAAGACGGTTAAGACTTAAAACTTGTTGTATTCAAAAAAAAAAAAAAAAAAAAAAAAAAACTTGTCACGATCAAACCACTAAATACAATAATTTGTAAACGTATTTATATAGTTTATTTAATTTGTAGGAAAATAGGAAGTGGAATAAAATAAATATATTATTTCAGAATATTATGTTTTAGAAAGTTAAGATCTTTTTTAATATTTAGAATATTAAGGTTATTTTATTTTCTTATTTTTAGTCCTAATTTCATGTATCAATAAAGATGTCTCTCTCATTAAATAATTAACACAAATTAAGTGTTCACCAGATGAAACCCAAACCGAATTTTTTCATTATGATTTTTATAATTACTCAAGCTCCACTATTAAGGATCTTTTATGACTCTAATGAGCATATGTCCAACTCTTGATTATTTATTTGAGTAAATGTATTCACATCCGACAAGAGAACATGTATCGGCAACTATTTATGCATTAGAAACTAGCTAGTTATAATTATACTTATACAATAATTAATTATTGAAAATAATTCATGTCTCAAAATTTTACAAAAGTTATATAATATAAAATTATATACAATATAATAAGATCTGATTATATGAATACATTTTAACTTTTACAAACTTACCTCAAAAAAAAAAAAAAAAAAAAAAAAACTTTTACAAACTTCATGTTTAAATTTTTCTTTTCTTGCAACTTGTAAGTATTATTCCAAACATAACAAACATATTACAAAATGGAGAGTAAAAATTTTTATGTTTTCGCATTGTTCCAAAATACTAGTATATCTTTTGTGTTGAAAGGTACCCAACAGTACCGTGCATCTTAGCTATAGAGTTAGGGGAAGGGAAAAGGATAGAGAAAACAGTATGAGATACACGTGGTAAGAATCGAACACAAGACTCTCCAGTCTCCACAACCAAGGTGGAGAAGTGTATTATAGTAAAATTGCTTTTACACACTTTTAATTAGTTTAGCAATAATAAATCTCAATCACGCTCGTTATTTAATAACTACATTATTTTTTATATTTAGTTTGATTATTAATATTAAATTGTGGTGATTTTTGATGCTTATGACCATACTTATACTAATTTAATACTTTTTTAAAAAATGTATATACGCTCATACCACATAGGAGATTATTATCATCAAAATAATAACAAATTACTATTATCTTTGAAAAATAATTATAAATTAAAAAAATTTTATATATAAAAATATTTTTTTTGTATGTTACTTGCTTTGTATCATTGATATGAAAAAAGTTTGTATTTCTAGAAATTAAGTAAAAAAAATAGAGGCTAAAAAACAAATGATGATGATTGGGTTATGGGTACATGATAGTTAGTGAAGTTGTTAAGATATTTAGAAACACAAAGACAAAATTCTAGAGTATACTAGAACTAGAATAAAATTTACTTCCTACTTTTATGGCCATTTCTTGATTTCCTAAACTAGGAACAAGGAACAAGGAACAAGGAACAAGGAGAATGCACACGTATGTTTTAAGTGTGTGGCTCGGATGCGACCATCTGATACACCAATTAAGGGAAGACACGCTATCAACCTTGCGTGCTAGATATTTTCGAATGGGAGCATCTTTAATCGTATGGATCCGGTCTCCATGAGAATGCACTCATTTTGTTTTCATTTTATTTTGGATGAAATTTAGTGGAAAGTCAAATTTGGTTGGTGAATAAGACAAAAAAAAAGTAAATGATAAGAATGAGTGCTTATGATGGAGAGAGAAAATAAGTGACTGAATGAGATTTAAAGAAATAATAAAGTGCGATCATTGCCATAAAAAAAAGGGAGCAAAGTGAGTGAAACTACCTAAAATGAAAAAAGGTGCAAATTGAGAGGAGCAAGGGAGTATGACTAAGCATGTGAAAGTTTTCTTAACTTATACAAACGATATGTAATGTGTTTGTGTCTCTAGACTTAGGATAACATATTTTTATAAATACGAAAATATGAATAACTGAACGTGGTTTGTAAGCTACATACTAAGTTACTAACACAATTTTAGCTTATAGAAAAAATTTCATTCATACTGATATAGAATGTTTTGATCAATCGACTTGCAAACAAGCTAACGTGAGTACCTGGCTCAAATTTAATCCAAAGGTAAAATTAACCTGAAACAAATATAACCTAAAGTCAATTTGAGCTTGAATTGCCTTGAAGTATACAAATAAAACCAACCAAATTAAAATATGTCCCTATTTGTATTGACTTATCGTAGACTCTAACTCGAAAACTTAGACTCGATCAACCCTAAGCCAAACCTTTGAGTTAACCTGACATACACAACTCTTTCTCAAAATGACATCTAAAACTCAACAAAGTTATGTAATTGAACTAAAAGCTTTAGTATACCTTTTATTGACCCAAATCTAACTTCAACTCGATATGTATTACACGAAATTTGATTTGAAATAAATCAATTCATAATCGTTTCACCGTAATTAATCCAACATGATCACTCACAAACTTTCCCAAAAGTCGATTTTCTTTGATGACTCAAATTTAACCCAATTATAATATAACCTACCTTCCTAATATTAAATTCCCTAATGACCAAACCCGTTTTAACCTACATCCAACCTATTAATGATCTAAACACAACTAACTCGATACATCCATTTGAAAATACTCAATTCAATGTGACATGAATCTTTTTAGACATGACTTCTAATAATCTATCTAACTCATAATTGACTCAACATAAACTCAATTCTAACATAATCTATCTAACTCAATTCAAATTTGAACTTATCAAATTATGACTCATAACTTAAAGTCTATGATGCTATTCAACTTGAAGCCAATTTGAACCCGAGATAACCTAACTCGAGATCAACTCTAAATCAAAGTTACCCAAATTTTATCTTTACACCATTAAGTAATAATATTTTTTTTATGTTTATAGATATATATTTACATATATCAAAATCTTATTTTTAATTTTTTTTTCTTTAAATCATGTCCAAATGTATGTGGTTGTGTTTTTTAAATGTTGCTTGTGTTCTTGCATTTCTAAATTCTACAATAGGGTTGTTGGTTGAATTATTAATGAAGCGTGAATCACATGGCAAGTAAAAAATCATTCAAGAAGCTAATAACTACTCCTAGAAAGTTTATTATTGACCATAAAAGAATCGTTTGCACCATAAGTAAACACAAATATTTAGTACTAGTATAAGAACTCGTGCAATGCACGAATTTGTTAGTGCAAAATATATATAAAATCAGTTTCAAATAATAATGTAAGTAATGAATACTATCGTTATTAAATTTACCTACATGATTTTTTAAAATAAAACATAATTATTGATATTTATTTTAATTATTTACCTGATACATAATTTTTTTTCATTCAGTTGAACATATTAAATTTTTTTTTTTTCATTCAGTTGAACATATTATACAAATACTTTACCTAATTTAGCTTCAAACTTAAACAAAAAATATTAGATTCTAAATTTGATAAATATTGTCATGCTTCTTTAAATGATGACACTTGAAATTTTCCAAGACTTTTATATGATGACTCTTTAAATAATAGCACTTGAAATTTTCCAAGACTTTTATAGTATTGTATGATATGATATGATCTTGTAAGTTTCTATTATTGGAGAACTCATAAGTAAGCACAAATATCATGTTAAATTGACTACAACATTGATCCAATTTTGTTAACTAAACGAAAATATAATTTGAACTCATAAAGTTACAAGTGTTAATCTTATAAGCAGCTTTTTATAAATGCTGAATAAAATTTATCTCCATCACACCTTTATGGTGAAATCTACAAAATCCTTGCTCTATAAAAATACTTTGTGGCTTGTGCACTCAACTTCGTTTTATTCAAAAATTTGACATGTATTATGACTTGTATTTTTATTATTTTTTACAAGATCTAATTTAAGAGTTTGGGTGTAGAATATTAAGAATTAATTGAGTTCTATAGGTTTAATTTTGTCAATTTTAAAGAATGGCTTTTCAATTTTGATTGTCGTTATATAGAAGTATATTTATAACTCAAAAAAAATATAGAAGTATATTTTTAATTATTAATTAACTTGATACAAAAAAAAATTCACTAACCACAAACCACTAACCACCACTATGTACAACGATGATCACGAGAAAGATTAATTAAAAGGTTTGAATGAGTATGATGTATGCTCATGTTAGAGAGAATTTTTCATAATCATTGACAAAATGGTCCAACTTACGAAAATAGGTGGATACAAAACATACATTTAAAAAGCAAGTACAATTTGACATTGGTGCAAACACATGAATTTTTGGAATATATATGTAAATGTTATTGGAGCCGGGGGACTCCCTTTGGACCGTGCTCTCCTTTATGGGTATGAGTTGCCGCCGTTCTTCCCTCCCCAAACCCTGCCCATAGTTTCTATGAGTGGGATATACTGGGTAGGATGATGATGATATGTAAATGTTACAAATTTATAGAACTATTAAATGGCATGGAAAAAATGAAAGAGAATTATTTATGCATTATGATGGTTTGAGCATACAATTGTACATAGATATGGTATTAGCGAATTGATAACAAAGTTAGAAAGTTGAAGTTCGAAAAACATAAAAGAGGAAAGATTTAAGAAGACTGAAAATAATTGAAGGGTATGAGTGATAAAAGATATAATTGATCTATACTTACAAATTAGAAGAAGAGAAAAAAAATTCACGTGAACAATCATTAAAACTAATATAATTAATGGTTCATATAATCAACCCGGCCCTAATCTTTTAAGATTTAGACCTAATAAAATTGAATGTAGAATTAAAGTAGTCTTTATGTTTACTTAGTGACCATAAAACTGAAATAATTAATTAATGAAAATGTAATAACCTATATTTTTTTCAACTTTATTTAGATCATACATATAATAAGACTTTCTAGTTAGCTTTTAGAAAATATTCAAAAAAAAAAATGATAAATGTTTGGTAGTATTAAATATTTTTTATCACTAAATTATCAAATATGATTCCAATCAAAGCAAAATCAAGTAGTTATTCTCAAAAAAAAAAAAGCAGAATCACGTAGTTTTTTCATTTTTTATAAGGTATAAAGTATTTTGTTAAGTAATAAATTTATTTTTAGCAAAATAGACATGATGAAAAGTACATTTGCTAAATAAGCCTACTACAACAAGTAAAATATTTTCATTTGAAAGGACTATGTGAGGATGACATGTATTATTCGAAAATTTTTTTATTAAAATTGTATAATTGTAAAAGAATATAAAACATATAACATATTCCTTATTTTCTTATAGAATATTCCTTAAGAAGAAAAAAAATCGTTAATTTTCAAAAAATATATATATAAAAAAACTTCATGTGCAATTATTAATTTCTCTTTACTTTAGTCTATCACTAGTTACTCCTCCTTTTCTTTTCTATAATAAAAATTCTACAATTCTATGTTCGATTCTCACCTGAGTCGCTTTCACTCCCTCGAATTTATTTTTACTATATATTTTAATAAGTAGTGTAAAGATTAAAGCCCTTTAATGGATATTCTTATGCTAATCATCAATTTATAATTATACTACCATTATCTCCACTTGGCAAACATTTATTGGATACATTAGATATCTCCCCTAAAAATTCCCATGTCACTAACAAAAAAACCTTCATTAATTAATACCAAAAGCAAATCAAAACCACTCTTTCATCTTCACTTCTCTACCTCTATTTCCAAATCTTCAAATACCATCAAATTTTATTACACCTTTATTTAATTTTCTTTCTTGTTCATCATAATTTTCTTTTCCTCACATATACAAAAATCATCATACAAAAAACCCAACAAACAATATGCCTAAATACCACAACTTCTCCCCTTTCTTATTTTGATAAGATAGAAGTATAATAGAGTAAAAGACTCTTCCTTTAAGCTTAAAGTTTCAACCTTTTTAATGGAGTCACTGCCATTGTTATGCAGAGCTCCACACCCACCAACTACTTCTTTTAAAGCTTCTAATGGAGGGTCACTTTGCTTTGACTTTCTCCTCCAAAAGTCAACCTTTAATAGGAAGAAATTCAGGCTTGGTAGAGGTGTAGTGAGAGCTTCAATGGAACCTCGAGGTGAAAGAGTAGATGGTGTTGGAAATGGTGGGATTGAAAGATCAGATGGTGGAGGAGTAGGGTATACTAGATCAACTATGGAAGTTACCACTTTTAATCAAAATTTTGGTGATGCTACTGCTGACTTTCCTGTTTGGGAAAAGATTGGAGCTATTGTTCGTCTTAGCTATGGAATTGGTATAATTTCTATTTTAATTTCTCCAATTTTGGGTAATTTGGTTTTTCTTTTTGGGGTTTACATGAATAGAAATAAGATAAGGTTTATCTTTAAGTAATTAATTAGCCTATAAATGGGATTGATAAAGGAGTACTAATTTTAGGTTTATTTTGAACACCCATGTGCATAAAACTTCAATGAAATTAATGAAAGCTTTCTATGATTGAATGAAAAGTATACAATATTTACATTTGATATCAAAAATTAATTGAGTTTTAGATGTTCTTAGTATTTGATAAAATTAGAAAGTTTAAGTGTAAAGTGCTTTAAAATTGCTTTACCGGAAAGAAGGTTGGATTAGGAAGAAAAAAATATAATTTTTTTGTATGATTGTTTATTGCTACTTTTTTTGATTCCTTTTTGGGTGTTTTGTTTTGGTGAGGGGATTTGTTTTAGTTTAGTTGTTTTTGGATGGTATGCAAAGGAGAAGGATTCCAAAAGAAGCAAAAATTAGGGTGTTAAGAAAAGGAATATCCTAAACTCATGTGGTAATCCTTATTCCATTGAATTGCCTATATGAGTAATACAAACACACTTTTCCTAATATTGGTTAGTGTCTTTGATTTGCTTTTACATTATAGTGTTGTTCTTGGGTATGAGTCCAAATGTATCTTGGCTAATTTGTGAAAAAATTGCTTGTTTTGGATCGTATCAAGTGGCTTATCAACGCCCCCTTGTGACTTGTGTAACTAGCCAATATGGTTACTTATGTATAATTGGTCGTTTATGAACCATATGAGATGTCTAGTGGCAAATATAATCACCATCATCATCATACCCTGTGTATCATGCACATATAAAATTATGATCAGTGTCTGGGGAGAAAAGTACCCATAAAGGAGGGTGCAGCCAAAGTTTTTGGCTTGTTGATTTCCTCTATATATTAAAATGAGTACTCATCCGCTAACATCTCCACAAATAAAAACAAAAAGGGGTATTTAGATGATGTTTTGACAATTGTATGTCATTTTTCTGAAACTAGGCATATATGGTGCAATGGCTCTTGCTGGAAGTTTCATATGCTCTATCAGCGGTGTTGATAGCTTGGGAGGTTTGGAATGGTCGATTGATGCCATCATCGAAGGACTTGGATATGCAACTATCCCTATAATGGCATTACTCTTCATCCTTGATGTATGTCTTTTAACTTCCCTAAGGGCCGAGGTGATATATTACCCTCTATTTCTTTGTTGAATATTTAGTAAATGGTTTGCGGTGATTGACTCCAGGATGAGGTTGTGAAGCTGTCGCCCCATGCTCGCGCTATAAGGGATGTAGAGGATGAGGAACTCCGAAGCTTCTTCTATGGAATGTCACCATGGCAGGTTTACACTTCAGCCCCTTGAAAAGTGCTAAATAGATTATGGACATGTAACATGAATTCTGATTATGTGTTAGATTGTTGAAATTAGGACTAATATATTATTGAATTCTAAACTCGAAAAAAAATATTTCATTGGATTTTGCAGTTTATACTCATTGTTGCTGCTAGCTCAGTCGGAGAAGAACTCTTTTACCGAGCAGCTGTCCAGGTTAGGAAATGTCTTAGTTTACGCTTGCATTTTGTGAATGACTTACAGAAAAGATCATATATTGTCCTTTATGTGAATTCTATCTATCCCTTTGTATTGGATGATGTCGAATTAGAGTCTTGAAAAGAAATAGGTGTGGTTTTATTAGAAGGTAACCTTGTTTCAGGAAACTATTTCCGTTCCTTTTATGGTAGATGAACGGAGATGCTTTGATGTTAATTTTCTCGAGGGATGGGAACGTTTCTCTAGTTTAAAAAGAACGGCGATGTGCAGCCCTTGCTGATTCGAAAACTCTTAGCATGTGAACTTTGAAGGGTACTGAAATGAGTTTCGTATTGGTGTTGTAGGGTGCTCTTGCTGATATATTTCTCAGGAGTAGTGACTTGGTTGCTGATGCTCGCGGGATGGCTTCTTTGGTAAAAAGACTACTCTGCTGGCCTATACCGTTGTAGAACGTCACATATTTTTGGCGTATTATCTCACTTCACACTAAAAATTCAATGTGCAGGCTGGTGTGCTGCCACCATTTGTACCATTTGCCCAGGCCTTTGCAGCAGTCATTACAGCTGCTCTTACTGGTTCTCTATATTATATGGCCGCGTCCCCTAAAGGTAATTTCTTACAGGCTTAATTGGTCATTACAGCAGTTATGTCTTAGATCTTGTGACCCTTTTCACGAGTTGTGGTTTGAGATTTGAGTCCTTTGGGTAATTGAACCCCGTGATGACCTGTCTTACTTGGTCAATCATTGAGTTGGGTTGTTACACTTACAGCGCTATTCAAGAGCGCCATACAATCGAGTTTATCATGTTCAATTTAGTCTTGAAAGTTGCTTTGTTTATGTTTCAGATCCTACTTATGTTGTGGCACCTGTTTTACCATCACGATCTGGTCGTCGGGATTTGAAGAAGCTATTTGCAGGTTGCATTTTTTGTTCCCCTCCTTTGTATTTGGCATCTTGCATTTCACTTGGATGTGTCAATAGGTTGTTTTAACTAACCTTTCAAGGTTGAAGTATTATTTATCGACCCGTTTTGTTTTTGGTTTTAAATGATGAAAATATTTAAAATTGTAGCTAATTTAGCAAGAAAAGTACTTAACTTGGTATATGTTCGTGCATGTTTCACTGCTTGTTTCAATCCAATTATTTTTTACTTTATAGAACGCATTCTCATCTATTATCATTTGAAAATATGGTATTAGAAGGTTAAAAAAAATTTGAGATGGAGAGCTTCAATATTAGGGAATGACATCACATTTTATAAAATTTTTAACTAAAACTCATTTCCAATACCCACATCTAATAGCAACAACCAAACACCACATTGAAGTCATTTTTAACTTTTAACTTTAAACCTAAGGGTTTTGGATGTAAGAAATCAACTCAATCAAAAAATTAAGCTGATGGTTGACAGGTTGAGGCTTCAAAATATGTATACACGAAAGCGTTATGGGCTAGATTCTGGAAGTGTGGATGCAACACAAGTTCGGTTTCTTGAGATTCAAACCCGTGACCTTTTTGTCACGTTGGCTTCTGATACCATGTCAAGGAATCAGCTCAACCAAAAGTTTAAGCTGATGGTTGAGACCTCAAGATATGTCATATACTCAAACATTAGATTGGTTAGCTTTAGGGAAATATGTACACGTACATGCTGTTTTGCTGTATCTAGTGTGTTGGTCTAGTTCATAAACATTAATCTCACTGTTTAGGCTTAAATTGCATTGTTGGATACTTATTTTTAAGCTTCAAAATTACTCGGTTATAAGCGGACTTGGACCGATAGGTTAAGGTCGAGTTAGTTTGCCTTCGATATTTTCAAATCTGCCATTAGACAGCATTCTTCTTAGATTCCAAATAGATTTACATTGCATACAACATATGCAAGCATATATAACCTTTGTGCATTATGCAGCTTGGTATGAGCGGAGGCAAATGAAAAGAATCTATTCCCCGCTCTTGGAAGGAATTTTGGCTCTTTACCTCGGATTCGAATGGATTCAAGTAAGCTCATTCCTTTTCGTTTAACATGGCCGTAAATTTTTCTCCATTACAATTAGTAACTTTTCCTTCTTGGTTTCGCTTCAGACAAGCAACATCCTTGCACCAATCATCACACACGGTATCTACTCAGCCGTTGTTCTAGGACATGGCTTGTGGAAGATTCATGATCACAGGCGCAGGTTACGCGAGAGAATTCAACAGCTAAAAACGGAAAGAAAGAACAGGAACAGCAACTTTTGAAGACGTTGCCTATGTGCCTCGACAGAATCGTATACTGCAGTCGTAGACTCGATAGATCCTGGATAACACAGGGAAATTAGTTGGGTAGTGTGTATATATAACTATACATAGTATAAACTACATTTCCTTTCATGTATAAATGAATGTAATCTGAGGGTGAAGCATGTACCCTCCTCCCCACTGCACTACAAGTATGTATTTTGACTTTTGTGCAAGAATGGCAGTGGACTGTAAGTTACCAATCATTAAAAACCTATTTTTGAATATAAAATATACATAAAGAAGCAATTATAGAGGATTTTTAAATTACATAATACTATGTTTGGAAATATTATTTCATTTGAAATTCTAGAATCAACTCAAATTAAATGCTTGATAAGTCAGAAAAATTTAAATTGTTATTTGAGTCAATTTTATCATTATTTTAAAAGAAATATTTATTTTCAAACCAACATAATGTCAGTATTTTCAATGTTAAGGTATATTTTCAATTCTTTTATAAGCGTGATATCTTTTTTTCCACATAAGTAGTGTATTAGAGATCAATGATCCAAAATTACTCTTTGACTATCTATGGGTATCATGCAAAATTATTCTCTGAACTCTAAATACTCCTCCGCCTCAGTGAATTTGTTTTAATGCGAGTTTTTTTATAGTAAATATAGTCAAATAAATAGAACGACCCAAGTTTCCTAAAAAACCGAATAAATACCAGGCTGACCCAGATCAAGAGTTGAGACAAATGCCATGGGGGTGGCTTCTCTGTTTTCTCACATACACCCAAATGATGAGGCCGTATATTGATCATCTGAAATAGCAGGCCTTATATAAGACATATAAGTGATCACTTTAAAATGATAAATATACATTGAGTCAGCTCAATAGAGAGAGATGATATCACCATAAAACCGTGTTATTTGAGTATTCCAACATAAGGGGAATAAAATCATGTTCTTTTTTGCTTACAAAATCCAGCAATAACAATAATTTGGTCTTTTTATTGATGAACTTTTGAGTGTCATTAAACGCAGTGCTAGACTGGTTGTACATCATGTCTTATGCAGTACACAGAAGTATATGAAAGATCAGTCTTCCAACTGCGCAATAATACTTGCAAATACTCGGTAACCTTGGCACATGTCCGACAATAGGCAGTATTCATTCTTGGCATGGTATGTTGCCATCAGACCTGCAAAACACACAAGTTTGCATTAGGTGTAACTCCTACCTAGACGATGTTGGAAGGTCGGGTTTTATGTAACCTTATCGTCTTACCTATGTAAAAATAAAGATGTTATTTCGATCGACTTGATTGCATGTATCAATTGCAACTTTACATAATCAAGAAATGTGGGTGATATAGTCATTAGTCCATTCTATTTAACTATATTATGTCCGAACATCCTATTAGTCTCCTAATGGGGCGTGGTAATGAAAATGAGTATTAGTTTTGATTTTCATGAAATGTGTTATGTTATTCTCGTGCTCTCACCCTCAAACGTGTTATTTTCATGAATCCAAATGGTAATCGATGTGGATGAATTTTGTGAAGGAAAAAATGATTAGAGTAGAACAATCATGATCATAAGCCTTGTCGAGTAGTTTTTCTTATACTTGCGGCCATAGTATAAAAATGTGGTAATGGCTACGATAGCGGTAACAGAACTGTGATCAATAACGGGATTGATGCGGCTGTCATAATACCTAATGTTGGTCGAAACCATAAGATATCCCTTGATATGGCCTAAAACGCGGTTTTTTTACACCTTTACAACGTGGGGAATATCGGTTAGTTTATTTGATGCGATGCTAACTTGTTTTTACACTATACTTGCTGCTAGATCCAAAGACTATTGTACGGCCTTATTTAACAAAATGAGTATACTCATACTTTCTTTTCCAACAATGTGCATATATAAGGGTCATCAAAGAAAATTTACCATAGCCAGTTGTTTGAACATCAAAACCATCATCCTGCAAAAATGGGCATTTTAAGCACATAAAAGTCGGAAAAAATGACTGATAAAATGATAACAATATAAGTAAATAATTATTAATCTCACGTGAAGGTCACGAATCAGTGGCAAGCTTCCGGTGATTGAATAGGGTTTTGCATAACCGACAACTTCTTCGGTAGCTTTGCATAATACATGAAAGCCACGAGAATCAAGATCACAAGCAACGCCATTGTTGGCCTCGTCAAATGTTATTGTAAGCCTGGAAAAGAGAGTCGATATTACGATTTACGACAGCATACAGAGGAAAACGATTCTACCACATGTAAGGACGAAAAGTACAAACCTTCCCTTTATATTTTCTTCAGGCAACACATATTTTGAAACTGGTCCTCTGGTATCTAATTTCTCAATGTTGGAATTTATGTCATCTACATACTCTTGAAGCTTTTTCATACAGGCATTTACACTGTACAGAAAAACAGGTACAAGACATTCCGGATTATTGGTCTACCCAACAAAAAACCGTAGAGCCTTAGTGAAAAGTAGCAAGAGAAATGATAAAGTTTCCCAGCATCTAAGACATCGGCCAAACGAATTAAATATAAAAGCCACGGATGTTCTATAAAAATTTCATTTAGTTAGCCCATTTCAATGATTGATCACTTTAAAATTGTAAGTGATCACGTTAATAGACTAAATGTACACTGGCCAGCCCAATAGAGATAGTCTCACCATAAGATCGTCTCATTTAAGAATTTAAAAGTTCCTTAAATATAGAACGAAGAGATAAAGAAGCACGAGTGAGAATTTGCTTACTCGTAAAAGGGAGTTAGCCTGCAAGAATTAAAAGGCTTCGTTAGACATTTGTTGTATAATATTGTAAAGGAAAAAAGAGAGACGACAAGCACTAAATACTAATTAGGCAAAGTACCTGACATCACCGGAAATTGTACACTCCCCAGGGATCTGGTTAATACCCCCTCCAGGATCTGAAGCATAGAGAATCAGCGAGAAGTTAAGCATCCATAACACATCAAGAAGATTAATCAGTTTCGATTAGTTATTTCAAAGTGCACTTACAAATCCATTGAGTCGGCTTCATAGTTGATGGAGTAGCAAATCCATAAACTTGCTCTTTTGGGTGTGGAGGAAAATCTCTATAAAACCGTAACTGAATCTCTTTTAGAGCTTCCATTGTCATTTCCATAGCATTTACAGCCTGTATATCCAATATGCATTATGAAAAGAAGCTCGCCATGCGGAAAGCTTGAACTTGGTAATATAACAAATTGTATTTGGTCATATAACATTTCATTCAACATAGTAATGTAAAGTGCACAGCACATACAGCGAAATCTAAAACCTTCCGAAGATTTTAGATTGATGTCTTGGTTTTGAAAATATATAAGGAGATTGTACTAACACCTTACAATTCTAAAGTTTCACTCTTTCATCATCATCATCATCGTACTTAGTATATCCCGCTTATAGAACTATGATCAGGGTCTAGGGAGGGAAGGAAAGTGGCAACCCATACCCATAACGGAGTATGCGGCCAAATAGTCCCTCGGCTCGAGTAAAGTTTCACTCCTTCATTCAAATACATATTCTCGATTGATATTCAAACACAAAAAGATGAGAAGAAGGAATTTTGGACCTTCAATAAACCAAAAGAAACCAGATACCCTCAAACGACTAAACTTGTTTCACGGTACAATGATCTACAACTTAGACTTCAGTATGACAATAAAGATGTTTTACATTGAAAATAGAACATCTTGCAGCACCTTTGTCTATACATGAAAAATCTGAAAAAAGTACCTTGTGCGCAAGGCCACTGTGAAATAATTTTCCAGTACCCTGTAATCGCCATGGTATTACACCACCGGTACCAATGCAAGGTTGTTTATCAGCTGTGTCGATCCAGAACCTAAAGAAGCAATGGAGAATATATATTAACAGCTTAAACATGTGAAATCCGCAATCAAAATGGTACATAAAACAGTAAAGGTTACGTACAAAGGGCCACCCTTCAACTTATCGAGCAATCCGTCCTTTCCAAGTGCATCAACTCCAATTCCTGTTATGGCTGAATTCTCCTCATTTGCTATAAAAACCGCAACCACAGTTGACTTCAATTTCGGTCTTGTTTCACCTAGCTTCTTCATTAATTCAGCTACCAACGCAACATGTCCTAAACAGTCGGTTGTCCCTCGGCCCCTAAGTTTATCGCCCTCGATGCTCAATGAAAAAGGATCAAAGTCCTACCATTACCACCATTTCAGCACTCATTACCAAATCATGAATATGAGCAATTTAACCCATGAATAGGAGACAACCTCAGATAATAAGTACATGGGAAAACATGAAAACAACCAAAATACACAATTAACTTGATCAATTAGCATCCTTCAAACACCTTTAGAACCATCAAGCAACAAAATAATTCAATCAAAAAGCACAAACTCCAATCAGGGAACACTTTATACACAATCATAATCATCAATCAAATTCAATCCAAATGTCAAACCCCATAAAAAATCCAAATTCATTTTCCCCACTTGAACAAACATGAAAACAGCCCAAATTCACAATTAATTTGATCAATTATCTTTCTTTAAACACATTTAGCAACATCAAGCAAACAACTAATTCAATCAAAAAACAAAAACTCCAACAGGAGAGCATTTTACCCAATCATAGTCATCAATCAAATTCAAACCAAATGTAAATTCCCATTAAAATTAACACCCTAATCAGTCAGAAACAAGACCCCCAAAGACAAAAAATCTAAAAGTTTTAAACTTCAAAAAAATCAACAGAATCAATGAAAAGAAGAATGCAAAACCCAATCATAATGTTAATCATATTCAATCCAAATCGAAAACCTCATAAAAACCTAACACCCAATTCCATCAAACAAAATCAAAAACCCAGAAGAAAAAAACACAAAAAGATTCAAACTTAATAAAAACAATAACCAACAGATTGAATAAAGAGAAGAATAGAATACCCAATCATCAGGATTAGCAGTAACAACATCCATATGACAACCCACAAAGGAGACAACTTTACCCGGTTCAGTACCCGGGTATTCAACAATAAGGTTACCCCTTTTAGGATAGTAAGTAGCATGGTTGATGATGAGTGGCCCACCTCCAGTATTGGTGGAAAGAGGAGATAGTATATCAAGCAAGTAGTTTACAACTCGGTCTTCTTCAGGGATTAATTCAGGTGGGTTGTTCTGTAAATACTTGGATTCTCCAATGAGTTTGGTTAAGAGACTGACGAATGATTCCTTGTTTAGTTCACCAAGTATTTGCTTTACTTCTGATGGTGACGCCATTGAAGGAGAGTAGAAGAGAACAACACAGGGATTAGGAGAAGAGTTTTTGTTATTTTACCAAGTACTGGAACAGAACTTGATTATTCCTGTCAAAAGTGACAAAGTGTATCGGTGAAACCGTTTTTCTATCTTACCCTACTATCAAGCCAACTTATATGACTTGAGACCGTCTTTTGTAAAGACGACTCTCAAAAGCTCAGCCCTAATCTATATTTAGATTGTTACAATTCTGAATCTAGATTTGCACTGGACTTTTGAGAGTCGTCTTTACAAAAGACGGTCTCTCAATAGAACACCTGACTTATATATAGTTTAGTTTCAGGTATGGACGTTCATTAAGATTACTGGGTTTATATTGAGTTAGTTTTTCGAGTTAGATTAAAATTACATCTTGTATTGGTATAGATTTTTAGATAATTTTAAATTTATTTTATAGTCGGGTTAGAGTTGAGGTTGATTATAAGGTCGGACAAATATCTCAAATTTGTCTAAATATATTTGGCTGGCTTGATGTAAAATTAAGGATTAGAGTAGGGATTTTAAAAGTTAAAGTTGACATATGAAGTGGTGAAATAAGTATTTTAGTAGTTAAAATCGATAGCTAAAAATCAAATTAGTACGATCTCATTATGAGACAAATTAAAATTAGACTAAATAATATAATTAAATCAATTAAATTTTTCACTTTCATATCTAAAATACTCGCTTTTAGTTGACACAAGAATTTTAAATATCTTACCGTGAAAGGATGTTGAATTAGGAGTTTTTAAAAGTGAAGTTGGTGTTTAGTATATGTGAAGTAGGACATTATGGTATGAGTATCATTGTGTATGAATTGATTTTAGTGAGTGAAGAAACCATTTTTTTGAAAATCATGCAACTATACTCCCTCCGAATCAGTTTAGATGTCTCATTTCCTTATTTGGCAAAACCATACCAATTGTCATATTTTCTTTTTTATCTATCATTTTTTTTATCTAAATACCTCCACTTCCAATTCCCAATACCCAACTACCACCTTTACAATTAATTTAATCAATTAAAATACCCAACAACTACCTTTTTAATGGACATCTAAACTGATTCGGAGGGAGTATTTTTTAAAAATGTCAAAATGGTTAGGTTTCTGGTGAGAGGCGTTTCTAAAAAAAAATATTAACAGCACACGGACAGACGACCTCAAAACAAGAAACTCATTAACTAGAAGTTTTCATTATTGGACTACTTAATCTAAGTATGAGACATGTCTCACGCTAAGACCATCTTATACAAGAATTTGTGAATTATCAAAGAGATTATCCGTCTCTCACAAGAGTTGTTGTTGGAAGATAAGTAGAGTTGGGGCTTAGAGCTATTAGTCGGGATATATGGCCCATAGAGTCCAGATCATTGGGCTCATAATAGTTCGGGTTATCCATTCAAAAATAAAGATGGATGATTGGACCAAAAATCAATCAATAAGTGGACATGGTCACCAATACGGCCCAGTTCAACTGATACTTTTTTTTTCAGTTGCTAACTTAAAAAAATATTCCACTTCTATCAAAAATCAATTTCAACTAACAAAAAATTAACTTTTTTTTTTGAGGTAACAACTTAATAATAGAGAAAAAAACAATAAAAATAAAATTCAATCAGTTTAATTTAATTTCAATGAGTAAAATGTAATTTCTATCATTAAAAATTCAGTTGTAAATTTGTAATTGGTAGGGCTTTAGTTATACTACATAAATATAAATAATTTATTTAACTTGATCATAGATTTTTTTTGAAAAATAAATCTATTAATGATTGGAATTTTTGCTAGTTTAATACTTTTTTAATGAAACAACTCAACAAAAATCTTAAATTGATAGTTGAAGCCTGATAAGGATATGTTATATACTCTAACACGCTTCCTCATACAAAAGCCCTTTAGGCTAAAAGTGTGGATAGGGCACGACTTTCCTTATGCCTGGGGAAATATTCTATTATGAATTGAGGGGTGAATGAGATTCGAATTCGTGACTTTTTCATCATGTAGACTTTTGATATCATAAAAGAAAATCAACTCAACCAAAAGATTAAACTAATAACTGTGATCGCAATAGATAATTGAAGCCACAAGATAATGATATATACTTTAATAATTACAATTTAATTGACTGTATAACCACAAAGTCAAAAGATATAACATATATTGTTTCATTTCACCTTAAACTTTTAGTTTTAGGGTAAGACGGGTCAAATACGAAAAATATGAATGATAGCGTTGGAAATAATTCACATGTGAGGCAAGATTCCACATCGATAAAATAGTGGGTAGTTAACTTGTATATATATTGGTTGAGCTAATATTCCTACTACCATATATGGTTTTGGGAAACAATGAGCGCCTCACCAAGTGTATGTGCAAGTCAACGCTCTTGACCTGTGGGTTTGTGTGTCCGAGCCCACGGGTGTCCCGTGTTCACACGAGTGAGCCACGGTGAAATTATGTGGTGAGATTATGTGACGAATTATCACGGGCCGCTGATTCCTGATGCAGTATATAAAACTGATGAAATTCATATTGCGGATGACAAGGATAATACTGGCGAATTATCTTATGAGTCTTTGATCAGAAAAATAAATAAGATAATTTTAATTAAATCATAAAAAAATCAACAATTATTTAAAGTTAATCTATATAACTATACATATTGATAAATTAATTGTGGCTATTAGTTAAACCCTAATATGTATTTACAAGTACATAAAGAAAACAATCTTTACTAATATATTTTTATCAAAACTGGCCAAACTAATTAAGGGTAAAAAGGAGTATTGATATTTATGTGTTGTACTGTTGTGTTGTTGTAGTAAGGATAAAAGGGTAAAAAAGAATGACAAAAATAGAAATAGAACATTTTGAGTGAATTGACCCAATAAGAAAATGTCTTATTCTCTATGAATAGGAGGGAGTAATAAATTAAAGTATATCAAATTAAGTTACAATACGAATTCTAAGAATGGCGATATAAGGAGTATTTGTAAAAGAATAATAACTACTCTTATGAGAGACTGTCTCTCTGTAAGATAACCTTAAAATAAAAGGAGCCTATATTCTTACAAAGCATATTAAATGAGTTATTTAGCCCATGCATAAAACACATCTCTAGATTGGACCGTCTTATACCACAATTTGTGAAAGAAAAAACAATCATATAAAAGTCTTGGAAATTTCAAGTGTCATTATTTAAAGGCATGACAATATTTATCAAATTTAGAACCTAATATTTATTAGTTTAAGTTAGAAGTTAAATTAGGTAAAATATTTGTATAATATATTATAGTAACTCTATATTAGTTAACTTAGAATTTAATATGTTCAATTGAATGGAAAAAAAATTATGTGTCAGGTAAATAATAAAAATAAACGTCAGTAATTATGTTTTGATTTAAAAAATCATGTATTTGGTAAATTTATACATTACTTACATTATTATTTGAAACTGTTTTCATATATATTTTGCACTAACAAATTCGTGCATTGCACAAGTTTCTATACTAATATTATTATATTTGATAAAAATTTGTTAATTCTATTAAGCTAGGTTTGAGGAGCAGCCATTTGAAAATGAAGAGCATTTAATGAATGAACAATAAACATAATGATGGCAGATAGGTGATACGTCGTAAGTCATAAGTCGTGATAGTAGCAGAATTTGATCATGCAAGAACAACACCTAAATACGTGTCCATTCATTATGAATAAATAAATATGAAGTTCAAATCAATTCGGGTTGTCATTTTTCCATTACATTCCAACTATCTTGTCCATTTTCAACCTTTTCTATTCATTTTTCATTTTCAGATTTATTTTTGAGACACATCTTCATACTTCGCTTTCGCCACCATGCCAAACACCATTATTGCGGGATCTCAGCTTATCATTTTGTCTCATGCTATGCATTTAATTAAATTCTACCCCTTCTAGGTCGGTCTCACGTAGGGCTGGCCCAAAGGGTGGGCAAGAGGGGCTGTCGCCCAGGGTCCATGTGAAAAAACCAAAATTAATAGTTGTAGAAGGTCTACATATGTTATAAATTGTAGGAAAAAGGCCCCAATGTGTCATTTCGCCCAGGGCCCCAAAAATTCTAGGGCTGGCCCTAGTCTCACGCAAAGTAGCTCTACGGAAAACTATCCCATAATTTTACAATTATGACCGTTAGATATCTAATTAATTTGATGTGTAGATTTATATAGTTCGGTAAAAGTAGTGATTATAATAACTGCGTAGAGCATATTGAAAAGAGAAACTTAATTTTTTTCTTGTTGAGTGAGAAATGAGAATTGAATATTTGAACCGTTGTTACAACAAATATTCGAAAAAAAAATTATTAATTACTAACTAGACTAATTCATAATTCTCTAATCAGTTGCGGAATATAAGTGAGATAATTTCTCGTTGCAAATACTGAGTGACTGTAACAACTAAGAAGCTAACGTGGTCCATATGAAAAGTTCCATTCTTTAAATCGGTTTGCTGACCTAATAACATTAATGAATTCTGTCCATAAATACTACCAGACCCTGTACCTGTAGTGTAGACTGTAACCCTCAACTTCCAATGTGGTCCTTCTAAACACTTTCATTCTTTACTTAACAGTTATTTTTTAAGGAACCAATTCAACCAAAAGTTTAAACTGATGGTTGAGACGTACTCCAAAATATTTTATATACTTTAACACGACCCTTCACATGAGAGCCCTTTGGACTTGAAGTGTGGATGCAGCAAGCAAGGGCTCTCCTCATTCCTGGTGCTAAATATTCCACTTAAATGAGGGGTGGTTGAGATTCGTACCCGTGACCTCTTGTCACGTTGGCTTCTGATACCGGCCATGTCAAGGAATTAACTCAACCAAAAACTTAAGGTGATGGTTGAGGCCCCAGAATATGTTATATACTCACGCTTTTATCATTTATCAAATGTGTAGTTTCAAATTATACATCACATCATTGTAGTAATTTCTAATTAATTTTACTATAAAAATCACTATCAAAACAATTTCACAATAAAAATCATATGTTAAATTAGACCTAAACAGAAGATACTAAATTATTGATACACGAGCATATATTTTAATTTTTTTAACTATTTTTTTTGTTTTATTTAGTTTGATTTAATTATTTAATTTTTTTAATACATTAGATAATAAGTTGAGTTTAATTCCAACTAATTCATTAATAAAAGTTTATCGTAGTTCCATACCCATGAAATGATGATTACATAAGTCAATTTTTACTTATATTAGTAAGTAATAAATTCGAGATTAACTATATTACCTGAATTTAACGATAAAATCGCACTAAATTCAATACTTGTACTGACCAAAATAAATATTACAAGTTCAATTTAAAATAATTCTATTTAATTTAATCATAAATTTAAAAGAGAGACTTCAACTTTATTTATGCTTATGATTCAAGAGGGGACAATATTGATTAATTAATTTTTATTTTGCGTAGTTATTACGCAATTCATATTAACCCGCTATAATCTAACCTTCTTAATAACTTGATCAGTAACCCTAATTTTAAAGGTACTCTATTGTTTTTTGGAAGATTTTTCTCATATATTAACCCTAAAATTTAAGTTTCTCGCTAGCTCTTTTGTTTTTGTTTTTTATTACTTTTTTTAATTTTACTTTATGCGTACATACTATCTAGCTAACCTGAAATTTTGAATCCAGCCCTAAATTTCAATGAAACTAATAACAAAAATCTCTATACATCAACTAAAAAAGTCGTAGGATGTACTTACTAAATATGACAAGATAGTTGAGGTTAAGTTTGGATTCTTTTAACTATATACTCCCATTTCACAATTTAAAATGATTAATTAAATTATCTGTATTTTTTATTTTTGTAAAGTAGAAGATAATGTTTGCTACCACTAGAGGTCAATTAAAAACTACCTCTTTTTGCACTGTTATCTCTAATACGGATAAGCTTATGTAATCTGATTCCACCTCAAAGCGCTCGGCATTGTGGACAGTGGTCGGGAACCACTTAACGACATTAAGGTGATCGAGTCTTGTTGCTATAATAGTTCACAATATATTTAAGTTGAAATTTACAATGTAGGTACTCATAAATTTGTTTTTGGCTTGTACACAATATAAGACCCGCATAAGAGAAAAGTTAACTGCACACAAAGCCGAATAGGTTCCATCTTAAATTCAATTGGTAATAGAAAAAGTAGTCCAACAAACTTATATATTAATCATCCCCTCTCTAATTTTTCGATGTCAGATCACATGTGAACTATTTTTCCAACAGGAGTTGATATCTACAAATACTATTAAATGATGTAAAAATGCAAATGTAAAAGCATGGCAGTGAAAAATCACAAAAGTTCAGTAAATGTAGTATATATACTACTTTTAGTCATAAACCAAATGATCCCCACGGATAAATATAGATTAAAGATCAGATATGACAGAAGACAAATGTGTATGACACACATACATACATTCATTTATGTTGACAATGCGATGCTAAATTGCTAATTGCTCTCTCCCAAAAAAAAGTAGTAAGAAAGAAAATGACACTGCATCTTAACATTTTCCTTCTTCCTATCAATATCAACAAAAAACTAGCTCAGGAACACTGTACTATATTTTGTGGTCACTCAAACCCATGCGTATTTATTTTGTCGTCTCTTCTTCCTCATTGTCAAATAAACGCTTTGCTAGAACGTCATTGACACGCTTTGCTCGAATGAGTGCACCCCTTGCTCGTTTAAGCTAAATTCGTTGTTACGATCTTTTGTGAGCTTGGTGCTCCTTATTCTGCTCGAACGAATAAGCCTCTTGCTCGTTCGAGCAACCTTTCCCTACATGAATCTTTGTATCATGTGAATCTTTAATTGTCCATCCAAATCAAATCTTGATCATCGATGCAGTCCATTCATGCTTCACTAGGCTGCGGTTTTTAGAGCCATATTATATGAGGCTGTTTAGGCCTCCAGAAGTTGTAATAGCAGCAAATTCGAATGGAACCGCAACATATAAATAATCTATATTTTTTAAAAAAAAATTTCTATCGTGCTTATGTTGCGTAATTAAAAAACTGCAACATATGTTGTGTGGTAGATAACTGTTTTTATATTAGTTCTTGCTTGATTAAGTGATCAAACACTCTTAAAGCTACAATGATAATCTAGTTCTTAATTTAATAATCTCCTCATTAGGCCAAAATAATATCTCCTTTTCATCCAATTCATTACCCCATTATGTACATCATTGAGTTGTAGATTGGTTAGAGATCAAATTCCTATAAGCGGTTAGTGAGACTTAAACTCCTATCCTATAAAAAAATCTTTAATCATTAATCTTAACCTATATTTTATAATGCTGGTAGCTTTGATGTATCTTAATTCTTAACTTATGAATATTAAATTTTAACCGCTATTATCTCAAAAAAAAAAAAATTGACACTTTTTCAATAGTAACCTAATTAATTAATAGAGGTGTCTATTCGAGTCATTGGGTCACTTTTGGGATTCAAAATCGTGTCTTTTGTTAATTTACATAGTTTTTTATATAATTTAAAATTTATTTTGAAGTGGGTCAAGTCTGATACAATTGATTAAATATCGAATCGTCAGATCTGTTTTGAACACCTCTAATAATTAATTAATGATGTTAGGACAATAAGAAGTACTTATAATATTTGGTTTAAAAAGTGGAGAAAGTATAAAAAAAGCTGAGTACAATATCTATGTCGCAATTTTTGATGAAAAATAGGTTCCTTTTGAATTGGACGATATCCAAGGTTTTCCATTGCATCTCTTATTTCCATGTTAAGATAGGAAAAACTGTCACCTTCTAAAATTGACAAGTCCTTCAATAGCATACTTTCCTATGCAGTACTCCTATTCCTATATGCACTTATGCAGGATTAAGACATCCAATGTACTACGCTTATTTATCTTTTTTTTTTCTCTTTTCATTGTTCCCTTTGGAGTCATGAGCGATGAGTTGTTTGGGAACACTCTTCGTTATTTCTTTATAATTAAATAGATTTTGTTGAAGTGCCCATGTGTTACCCACATGTAAGTTGTCCCACATCAAAGAAAGAGAAGAGTATGCATCACTTTGTAAACAAAGGGAGTAACTCAACTATCACAGATTGGTTTTAGTAATGAACCTTATTTGGGTTTATGAGTGGACTACTTCTTCTCCTCCTTATTTGGGTTTTTTAGACCCATTTTCTAAATTCTATCAGATATAAACAAATATTCTTGAGATCACAATTAGAAAAAATGCACAATTAGGAAAGATGTAATTTTTTTTGAATAAAACATGTAGCTTATAATAGATGAAAATCAATCAAAGCCCGTAGGTTATGAGGAAAAAGTTTCATACAATTTTTTTCAACGGCTATATCCGTATTCCATCTAGCAATTATATGAACAATAGTATTTTGTAGAAAATTTTTATTAGAGTGCATGCCTAAATGCAGTATCGGACCCAAATTTTGATTATGAGGATCCTTAAAATTAATATGAGCTTCACAGCAGTTAAAGAAATTCAAAATATATTCATTCGAAAAATTTTCATACAATAAAGTGTTATGGACGAAAGTAAATCATATTTAGACAATGTACATCATTTCTGAGTGGGTATATGAGAGGGATATCTTAAACCACACATAAACTCCACTGTTGTAGGTTTGCAGCCATATTATATTCGTCTTAATTTGAAATTTATTTTTATTGCATCACATTTATTTTAAATTATTTACATTATTTCATTTTGTTCTTTACATCACTTTAAACTAAATCAACTTATTTTCATTGAATGTATTTTTGAAATGAACTAAAAAATGCCATAGTTATTAATTTCAATTTGCTTGATGAAATTTATGTTCTAAATTATTTTAACACTTTGAGCAAATTTTCCCTTAATTAGTTAAACCTTTACCGATATACACATGCATCATATTAATTGGTTCTTTGAATTGTCTTCTCAAAGATGGTGTACGTTATTTTAGATCAATCTTTACAGGTTGATAGGGCCGATCCCAGATATTTTAAGGCTCTGGGCAAAATAGTATATTGGGGCCCTTTTCCTTTGCAATTTATAACGTATATGGACCTTCTACAACCATTAATTTTGCTTCTTTGACATGAGGCCCTGGATGACGACCCCTCTTGCCCACCCTTAGAGCCGGCCCTGCAGGTAGACATGAGGTATGGGCCATTAGGCCGACATGTAGACGGCACAGACACGAAGTGCTTATGGCCTAGCATGACACAACCCGTAGCTAGGCATAGAATGGGCCGCCAATCGCTACAATTGACCACAAATGTGCCAAAGTCCACAACATGATACACAATGTAGCCATAGACACGACTCGTCGACTCAAATAACTCGTAATTAAGCCAATATTATAATGCTTTTATAACCAATATGAAGTATATATAAATAAATAAAATAAAGAGATTTGGATAGTGACTCGATCTTGACAGGACACGACACGATTCAACCAACATGCCTCAAACCATTTTTCAAACGTGACCGACATGAGATGATATAGCTCGTTACGACAACATGGCCGCTAGGCATGTGGTCCACTTTTATATGCCCTGCGATCTCCTGGGTCGACACGATTTCATGTCAAACATTTCAACCACTAAAATGGTTAGAATTATGTGATTTTGCCTGACAATGTAAATTTTGATATTTTAATGGCTGAAATTCACTAAAAAACATTGGACTGTAATTCGTAAAAATGCTAAATTTTAAGAAAAGCCATCTCTGCCAGCTTAATCACCTCTCCTCCTCAAATTACACCCCAAGTCCCCAACCCAGCCCCTTTCAATTAAAAACTACAACTCCTATTAAGAAAAGCCTTGAAATTTCAAGTCTTTTCATTTAATTTATACCATTATTCCAATCATTTGGCACAATTTCAATTATTGAAATTTGAAATTTTAATTAAAATTTTAATTAAAAATGCTCATTCGTAAAAATGCTTGAGGCGAACGATTATTTATGGGAACCTAAACTATTGTATATATAAAAAAGTTCGAACCTTAGCAGTAATTGAAAACTAAAATTTTTTTAGAATCCTGAACGTAGGCACAACTTGCACTTGTTTACAACCAGCCCTGCCCTCAATTGTGAAATTCCAAATGACCTTTAAGTGTGATTTTGGATCGGTGAGCAATGTAACAAAAAATATATTTGCATTCTATAGTGTCATGTGTATCTTAGATATCCCCATAGGGAAAATGGATATATAGGACGAGAAACACATGATTTTCATTATTTTCAACTCTTACAAGTAATTAATTGTTTTGAATTCTCCTTGTAATATATGATTGTACACCGAGAGAGAATAAATAGAGAGAAAGATGAGATCTTTGATTCAAGATGAGAGAATATATTATAACAGATTTCAGCTCGTCTTGTATGAGATCGTCTTAACCTATAATTAATTACCTTATTTCTTTAATTGACAACTAGTGATTATTTTAATAGACTTATAAATGTACATGGATTTGTTCAATAAATTAAGATAATAAAATCAAACCGAGATCTGTTTAGGTTATAGCCCGATATATTTAATTTGAAATTCCAAGAACTATCAATCCACCCTCTTATATTATCCAAAATTGAGAATAAACACCTTATTATTCTTCCAAATAAAACCTCAATTGATACTGGGATTTAATTAGGATGAAATTAGACTCATATCTGTATAGGTTAATTATAACCCGAGTTATTTAATTTAAAATCTAATATTAAATTGTATAATATATAACATACAAGAACAACAATAGACGATTGATTATAACCATACGCGTATAAGTGAATTTTCAGCCCACCTTATAGTATTCTGAATTCGTCTCTGCTCGTGTTGCTATGTGTCCCAAGCGAAGCTCTAGATCAAGCTCTTCAATGGGTGCTTTTTGTTCACCATTAACCCTAATAATACCATTTGACATCTCATTAACTTGCATCTCACTATAATACCTACTAGTAGGCAAGAAATGACTACCAATAGAATTAAATTGATCATAGTAGATCGAGGATGTGGTCGGGCCGACATTCATGTACCGGGCCTGGACTTGGGCTTGGGCTTGAATATTAGACTGTTGATGATGAAGACGGGCCCGGTCACGTCTATGAACATTCATATGACCACCAAGAGCTTGAGCTGACCTAAATTCTCTCCTACAGAAAGTACAAGTATATGACCTTGGTGGCCAATTTGTACCTCTAGGGTTGTTCCTTGTATCCTCGGCGAACGCCCGAGCTAACTCCCATGACTCTTCTCCTACAATTGCTTCTTCATTGAAACTCATGTTCTTCATATTTGGCATCAACATGAGATATATTTTGAATTTTGAATCCAAAAACCTAAAATTAGGGTTTGTAAAATAAGGGCTTATTTGGGATGAATTGATAATTTTTAGGGTATTTCAGGTATAGGGGATAATTGTAATAATTATATATAAGAAAATATATAGTGAATGATCCATGGAATTATCATAGGTGTACATTTCAATTTGTAAGATGATAAAATATCACATGTGAGAAGGGAAATACTTGCTAGTTGATGATGAGAGTTTTATTTTGTGCTGTAAAAGAGAATGGGCAGAGAGATAATATTATATACATATATAAATATAATAAATAGTAATAATTATTCTTTTGGTTTTTAATAGTTGCTACGGTTACTAGAGTAACTAATATTCATCAACTAATCTTAGTTGACATATACTTCTCTAATATATATACTAGTTAAGGGAGATTTTGTTTGATTCGTCTTGATGAATATATTTTCAATTAGAACTTTTTTATCATATGAAATTAAAGATATTAATAATTAAAATTGTGCATTTGATGATGTAAAAACAGATCAGCTAGTCCCTTCAGAGATGTATCTCAAGCTTTGCCCATTAAAGATTAAAACCTACTTACCATGTTCTTAATGCTTACTTATCATATCCTTAATGCCTACTTTTAATATTTTAAACTGCTACTTATAACACCATTTATAATGATAGGCCGGTCTAATTAGAGATGGTCTCTCAAAAAAATTAATTCTTACAATAATTTGTGAAAATAGAATTATAGCAATTATTAAAACCAAAGGAGGTGGAGTATATTATATTGATAAGAAAAATAATAAAAAAAAATTGAAACCCTAATGTATCTAATTATTTTGCAAGTAGAAGATGATGAAAAAATAGTTGAATATATATGGTCCCCTATTTCATTTAACAAAGGTAGGTCCGAATCTTGGATAGAGGAATCGTAGGGACAATCTAAGAGATAAGTACTTGACCTTTTGTATTTGGGTAGTACATAGCTTTTTTTTTTTTTTTTTTTTTAGTGAGATACTCCTCTCATTTTTGATGATCAACTTTGGACTCATTAGGGTTAATGATAAATTTAATTGTTAAATCAATTTAGGATAGTGATATATGCCGTGGATCCAAACATCCATTTGATCTACATGTATACTTTGAATTCAATTTGAATTGAATATTATTTTTATGACCTAGTTAGATAGCCAGGGGCCTAGATTTCTTCGTTAATAAATAAAATTTTATGTTTCATTTATTGATAAATACTCAGTTGAACTTTAACAAAACTCGTCCAAGCTAAGGCTAAAGTGAACTTGGAATTGAGTTTTCTAAGTACTCATCTTTTATGCTCGCTAACTTGAGCATTGGAGTTGGTCCCTAGAATTAAGTTTTAAGCCCTTTAATGTCTATAACTTACATAAACTTGGTCATTCAAGTGTCCTACTGCAAGAAAGAAAAAGATAGCAGAGAGAAGTTTCCCGGCTTGTAAACACTCTCATAAACTTTTCCTAGCACCAACCATGCTTAGGGGTGTTTGACAATTAATTGTTTATTATCTTTGTTGGCTTTTGTGTTTGGCTGTTTGATCACTTTTTAAATAGTTAAAGAACTAAAAAAATATTTGACAAATGGTTTTTTAAGCTAACTGAAAATCTATCTTTTAAGCCAAAAGCTACTCATAATAGATTTTTTAATTGGTGCTTGGCTTTTGACCTACTTTTTCTTTAATTAGCCATTCATATTTCCACCAAAACAACTAAAAAAAATCTACGTGGTAACCCTAAGGTTTATCCAATTCATCCTTTGTGACCTTTTTACCCGAAAAAATATTTGAATATATATGTTATTTTAGTAAGGATATTATTTAACTTTTACCAGATTCCATTACATTAGATATTTATATTTCCACCAAAACATAAACCGTAACTTTCCTATCTTTCACCTAAATCACATTTATATCCCAAAAATTCAAACCCTAGAAATTGAAAAAAAGAAAAAAACTTTAAAGTTTATATTTTGGCGGAAGTATAAGTTTCTGATGTAATGGGAGTTGATAAAATGATTAAATAGACATACAACAAACGAAGTTCTGAATAAACTAACATTTTCAAACTTTTTTGAGTAAAAAAGGTCATGAAAATAAATTGGGTAAACTTTAAAAGTACCGCGTTAATTATTGAAAAAATGTGATTACCACATGAAAAACTCAATACCCCATTGTTGTTGATTTCATATATATTAATTTCACAAACAGCCAGTCTTCTGAGAGAGCGTTTTTCTGAGAGACGTCTCTTAAGTCCAAACTCCAATCCATTATAGCTTATTGCCTACCTTTACATTTTTTCTTAATGGACAACCTAATTAGAGATGTCTCAAAAAGACCGTCCATCACAAGAATTGTGTTTCACTAAAAGCTATAAAAATGTCAATATGGTTTAGTTTGTGGGGGCCGGTTCTTAGTCCTTAGTCCTTAGTCCTTAGTCCTTATGGGATGAATGATGATTACCTGCCCACAAAACCTCGTTAGGAAAAGGAGGGAAAAAGCAGCCCAGAAAATAAGTCTCCGCCCATTGTCGTCTTCTTCTTCTTCTTCTTCCTTCTCACTCTTCTGTTTAATCTTCAAACTTGGTAATTTGTCGCTTTTTTTGCTTTTTACACCCTTTTTGTTTTTCAGTTTTTGTCATTCGTACTGTTCTTTTTCTTAACTTTATTTTTGTATTGTACTTGTCTCTGCCTTTTTCATTCTGTTTCTTGATTCCCCTCTTTATTTGATTGTTTCTAAATTGCAATCATATTTTATTTCATTTCATCTTTCCTTTTTATCAAACCCTACAATGTAGTTATACATATATTTGAAGACCATAAATTCCCTTCTTTTGTTTGTGCTTTTTCTTCTATATTTAATTTATTTGGGGAATGCAAATCCTTCTGTAAATTAGCCATTAAAGGAGTAATTTTTCATCTAATAAGGAAGTGGGTATGGTAAAAAGATTGAAACTTGATTAAGAAATCTTGTTGTAATGAGTATTTTAGGCTTACTAACTAAGGTTTTTTTAGAGTATGGTAAATGGTAATTATTCTTGTGTAATTTTGGGAAAGGTTGTTTTATAGAGGGTGAATTTGATGATCAGAAATGCGAGTAAATGTATCACTCGGATTGTGTTTGGTTTGATTGAAAACATTTTCCATTATTTTTGGGAGAAAACACAATGGAGTTTAGGTTTTAGTTTGTTTAGTTGGATAATATGGGGAGAGGAAGTCAAAATGGCCAGCTTAAGAGCTCTTTTCTTTGTTACGGGTAGGTAGGCTAGAAAATTTCTATAGACAACGGAAAAACAATGAATTAATCATTTCTGTACGTGGTGAATGGCGAATACTATCACAAGATTGAAAGGAAAAGCTCTTAACTACTAAGTTAGACCATCATTTTCGGCTAAGATAGATAGTGTTTACACTTCGTTGGAGGGGAAACGAGAGAGAGAGAGAGAGGGAGAGGGAGAGGGAGAGGGAGAGGGAGAGATATTGAGATCATTTTGACAACATAGGAAAATACTTTCTTCTCCATACTAACAAAATTAAGAAATCATGTCAAATTTGTTTTGTGGTTATCTGTGATGCTATATGTAGTAATGTTATGGAGGGTGTTGGTGTTAATTGTATTTTGATTGAGAAAATGGTGCAATCAGATCTCAATTTTGCTGGGTTTTTGATTATTGAATTTGGTTAGTAATATCTGGCCTAATAGTAGTAGACTTGGTGCGATAAAATACGAGTAATCTGCACAAGTAAGAACATTTGGGAAGGTTTTGAGTCTTATAATTTGCACTAGCGTTGTGAATCAACCGGCTTATATTCATACTTTTTCCACCCTAATAGGGCGGAGCAAACCATATCAACCATTTCTGTTGATATTGATGATCTCTTATAAATGAATCTAGGAAAAAAATATTGCTAGCAATATTTTCAGTGAAAGTATCTTACAACCTGAGGTCACTCAAGAGTATGGCAAATGATTTTGTATAGTACTTATAAAGGTTGATTTATAGGCGACAATATGATGATGGGGATTCTGAGTTTATGCATCACTTAAAGTTTAGATGTGAAATGGAAGTAGTATTTTAGGCATTGCTCCCATTAGATTTCTATTAGGATATTAGTTATAGGATTATTATCGGTACTAGCATGAGCGGGTAATGTTACCTCGTGATGTTTTATGCTCATTGAGGGGATTGACGTAACAGAAAGGCATATGTACAATATGAGAAATTGTGGGCAAAATTTCGAGTTACATAAGTGGCAATAACAAATGAAACCAACCATATTGCTTATCGTTTTTCAGTTTTTCATTCTTCTATTCTTTTTTTCAACCTCCCATTTAGGATGGATAGAGCCATAAAAACCTTGTTGATGTGATCATAGAAGTTGTTATGAAGGAATCTAAATTTCAAAAAAATTGAATGGTTATATAAATATTTGATACTAGTGTCGTCGTTTATCATCAGTTGCTTTTGCCATATTTGATTTGCGAAAGAAAAGGCTGAAATGACTAGGGCATATTTTGAATAGTGACTTTAGTCTACTGTATGCTAAATCTTATTTTAGTTATTTGCACTTAAGGACCCAGGGTAGGAGAATTATAGAACTGTTTACTGTTTTACATTGCCTTTCTGTTCATGCCAAGGTGTTAAGGTGACATTGATTCGACTCTTGTGCTGATAGCTGCTTTATACTAGTGAAATCCCTACTTCTACCCTCTCATCTTGTTGTTCGAAACTCGAAAAAGTTCTGAGTAATCTTGTATCCTTTAATTGTGGTGTGATCTATGCGATCTAGTTGAAATATTTGGTTGTCACAACTTACTGACCCTATTTTACTCCTATTAAAATTTAAAAACACGAGACTTTTCTCTTTTACATAAGGTCCAGTTTGACCCCTTAAAAATGGTGAAAAGTCATATGGGACATAATAGGTTTAGGTGAATAGTAGGGAGTATTTCTTAATAGGACACACTATCTCCTATTTGTTTTAATTCTTGTACAAATAACTTCTTCCTTGGTGTTGTCTTCGTGAAATTTTGTTTAATCTATCTCTATCAAGTCCTAATATCTTGTGCAAAATGGTTGATTTATATGCAGATTTAGTTATTCTGATGAGCCTCAACCTTTATTTGGTTATGCTCTTTATTCATTGATAAAACTTGCTATAGTGGGCTTTGATTGTTTTATGTGGGCGTTAAATATGCTTTTTTTTAATCCTTCTAAATCTGTTTCTAGGTCAGTTACTAGTAAGGAAGAATTGGGGGTAAAGAAGTCAAGGCTTCCGCATATTAATGGAATAGCCTCTAGTGTAAGCATTTCATGCACTTGACAACTAAAGGTTTGCATTTATTACTTGACGTTTACTCTTTATACATGTCTAGTATAGATTAATTAAAAATGGACTTTATGTGTGTATAGTCTGAGAATCTTTACTTAGTTAGTCCGTTTGTTACATTTATATCATAGAAAATTGTTTGTTTAGCATAGTATAAAAATGCGGTAACAGTCACAGTCGCGGTAACGAAACGGTGATTCAGTAATGGGAGTGATGTGGTTATCAGCCTGAATATCGATCGAATCATAAGATATCCCTTGATACTACCTAAAATGCGGTTTTTTAACATCTTACAACGTGGCAAATATTGGTTCGTTTGTTTTGATAACCTTTACACTATGTTGTTTGATGCTCTTTGGTTGTTGCAATATAAAAGATCTCAAAGTGCCGTGTCTTTCCCCGAGTTCTTTTCTTCTTCGTTAGTCATATATGCTCTACTCGTAATTAATTCTTCGTATGTTCAACTTGGATTAATTGTTGCTACTTTTTTCAACGCTTGATGTTGCTTTTAATTGTACACGTTTAATGCTGTTGACCTGAACTTTAAACTGGAATTTGTATCTGGATTATGTTGCAATTAGACAATTTGGATCTGAACAGTAGAAATGCTTGTTGTTTAATGTTTTCTTAACAGGTTTAATCCGACAATGATGAGGGTAATATTTTCAGCAAAGTAAAATCGATATTTTTGGAGTTGTTTCCGTGGCGCCATGCTATATAGGTTGATACAACATTTTTCTTTACATTACGAGAATTTTATCCTTTATTTTACTTCTGTTAGAGGGGAAGGTTGAGGGGTCAAAAATGTAACATGATTCTCCAATTAGTTCGTTTTTGGATTCCCGATTCGCTCGAAGTGACCCTAAAATAGCCAAAATTGACCATAATTCTCTTTTTTTGATTCGTGATTCGCAAAGAGATTAGTAAATCATGTGACAGTGGGTGAAATATAAATGCATTTTTGTTTCATGCATTAGCTCCTACTCAGCTATGAATCTGACAAAAATCAATCAAATTGTATGAAAGATTTAGAAGAACAGTTTGAGCATAGCATTCAATATCTCAAATGAATAGATCAATGGCAATTATTGTACTAAGGATCCAACCATTTAATAGGGTAGGACAGCTGTAGTGCTCTCTGTACAGTTTTTCTTTCCTTGATCCCTACTTTTCCCTTTCATTCGATGTCACTTTCATTGTTTTGGGGCATAATTAGACTAGTTGCATTTCATCATTTACCTTCATCCTGTAGTCAAAGTACTATAATATCAACAAAATTTAAGTAGTGCTAAAGAATATTCTTGTATCTTGTACTTGTAGCATGCTGCATAATCTATGCTCAGTATCACACGATTCACTAATCTCTTCACGAATCGCGAATTTAAAAATGCAAATTATGGTCGGCTTTGGGCTATTCTTGGGCAAATTTGAGCGAATCGCGAATTTAAAAAGCGAATTAGCGAGCGGATCATGTTACACTGTCTATGCTATATGGGTTTTTGGTGTTCAGTGATACTTGCCCGTCTTGATCTATGAAGGTTTTTTTGGACCTTAATACAGTAATACATACTTCATAGAATTACAAAACTTAGTTTGACTCGTCAAAAATTAAGTTCCGTGCAACAAGAATAAGATTAAGAGAACAGGGATAAGACGCAACAGAAAGTGGTTGAATTTATAGGGTTTTTATGCATTATTCTTACCTAAGCCTCGACTCTTAATCTCTATTACAACAATCTTGTAGTTATCTACATTGATAGCATTCACAGAAATTTAGTTTCTTTTCTGATTGGGTTTTCAGGTTAATTTTCCATCAAGCAAGAATATGGGCTGAAGACATTTTCTAGGTTTTCTAAACTGCTCGTGTACAGCTTCGGTAGAAATATTTCATGTAGTTGACGTCCAAAAGGTTTGTTCTTTTTTCTATACTTATGCTCTTCTTGAATTGTGCATGTTTGTTTTCAATATTTTTGGAAGTTCTCAAGAATGTCATGTCCTTCCGGGAAGTAATGTTGCTTGATCATTTGCCTTTCATTTTCTTTAAAAAACCAACTTCGAGTAAATTTTCTTTACTTATTTTGACATGTTTCCAAGGAGTGGTATACTATTGGTTGTATATTTAGGGGTTTTGACTTTTAAAAGGGATATTGTATCTCTCTACCTCTTCTCCTTTTTGGGCACATGTGCTATTTGATGAACTGATAGCTGACTCAGACTAGTACCTTGAAGCCTCTTAATGATGCCTTTTCCCAGCATGTTCCTTGAAAAAAGTTTTAAAAAGGGTACAGTGTTGGACCAAAGTCCAACTTTGGGCTTATATGTAAATATTTATATGTCATTATAATTTAGTGAAACTGTCTTGTGCCCTACTTAAAGTGATCTAATGAAAAAGGGTTTGAACTAAAATGTATCAATAGGTTATGAGCCTTAAATGTGTTGAGACTCGTTTGACTGGGTTCAATGATGGGTTCAATCATGTATTCTTCAGCTTTGTCCTTTTAGTTTGTTCATATAATTCAACATAATCGATCTTGTTTGTCAGTAATAGTTTTCACCATTTTTGTCCCATCATACACACCATAATGCAAAAACAAGACCGCATCACTATATTCGCAACCGTATCATAAAGGATTTTGAGCTTATAGTTATCACGACTGAAATATAGGCTGCATTGACCGTGAAATATGTTTCGTGAACGTTACCATGACCGTGGTCCAATTCATATTCTTGCACCATGTTACATATTAGTAGCTTTAAGCCTAAGATCAAGGCAAGTTTCTCTTGCTGTTTATCTTCCTTTTTTTGTATTTGCAGCTTCCTCTATCAATCTTTTCTTGTAGAAATGTAGGCATGATGAGGAAATGTAGAACAGAATTAATGCAAAATCCCTCCCTTATTCCAAATTTAAACAAGATGATAGTTAGGAGTTAGGGCTGAGTAAAAGTTGACTTCCCTCCACTGTTTCATTATTTCACCTAGAAAAATTCATTTTGTTTGTTCCTACACACAATGTTTGGCATGTTAAGGAAGAATAGGATGCATTGAAAAGTTAGAATCTGTGAAGTAAGGTGAAAACTTGAATGTTAAGGTTGAATATAAAGTCAAAGGTGACAGACTGACGGTAACCTGTTTGGAGCTAAAGTTTTTTTTTTTTTTTTTTTGATTGATAGGGTAGGCTTAGGGTAGTGAAGGGCTAAGCAGAAATCGAACCCAATACCTTTCCTAGAAAAGTTTACTTGCTCTCCAACTGAGACAAGACACAATTCTCCGACACTTCTTTGATGCTCCATTCATGTTATACATTTGAGTCATTATCTGAAAGCTGACTTAATCAAATTTGGAGAAACACTTGCCAATCTGAGGGCGGTATGGCTTGATGTTAGGACTGTTTTAGTTTGTTCTTTTCCTTGAGATGAGTATTTCTTTAGGTTTGTGCAACTAATATTCAGATATCAAGGACATTTAGTAAGCTTCGCTTTGTGATGATTATTAAGGGCGGTAGAATTATTAGCTTTTTATAAATTTTCATTACGCACAATGAGAAATATTAACGTTTGAAATAGGGCATTGATATGTATGAAAAACAAATGGGAAGATGATCCACAACTACTCCATAACTACGTGTTTCCAACATGAACGACGCGTGCTCTTTTGCCACAAAGTGATGTAACCTTGCGAAAAACCGTAGGTCATAGCCTTATAAGTATTGTTTGCGGCCAACTAGTTGTCTGTGGATCCATTAACAGTTGGAACTTCTCAAAGGAAGTATATACTTCGGTTTATTAGTTGTGTTGTGTTCGGTACGCTCCAACCTACTTTATATTCTGTTCCTAATTATCCTGCCATGTCCTTCGAACGAGCTTGTATTTCTCCCACAATCTAGCTATCCCATATTGCCATTTAGAACGAATTCTGGTTACGAAATCAAAATCAACCAAAATCTTCGACCCCATTTGGTAAAGCTCACTACCATATAAGCAGTTGTGTATTCATCTGTTGGAAATACTTGTTCCAGAAAAGTATTTAGCATCTAAGATAATTCACACAAAAACAGACAATTTGATCCTCCCATAAAAGTGTGATAAATGGCCTTGTTCCAGAAAAATTTTCTGATCTGCTCATTATACATCATAGTGTGATACACCAGTTACAACCCAAATTACTAACTCGAGATTACCGGGGTTAAAGCTTTGACATTATTGACTTGTTGTAGATCTGCCTCCTAAGGTGTTTTCCCAGTTGAGGAATTAGGCTCGTTTATACACTACAAATGGCCCAAATCCGCGTATCTATCTATTCTATTTAGTAAGTTAAATCAGAATCCGAAAATGTACAGGAGACTTTTTCTTTTATGCGGGCGTATCAGCGTATGTGTATCAGGACTTAGATGCTCGTTATATCTGATAAGATAGCAGCAAGAAAACCACTTGAAATTCTGTCTGTCTCTGCCCTAAAAACACAGTTACAATATGCTTCGTTTGGATACTAATGTCACATAGAATTTGCCTTAAACTTACTAAGTTATGTAAATGAGTCTAGTATGTTTATTCAAAATTGAGCAAGTTTTCACTCGTTCACTTTGTTCCTCAAAATAACATCGTTTGTGCAGTATTTGTTGGTATTGTGCAAAAACGTGGTAACAGTTGCAATCGTGGCAAGTTGGCAACAACACTTTAGAAGTGATACCAGCGACATATTTCGGCCGAAAACATGTCTATTCCTTGAAACAAGCCAGCATGCGAGTTTTTTCCTTTACAATGCAAAAAATATCCTTTTGTTTTCTAAAACCCTTACAACACGGCGAAAGTGATGTGTGACCAGAGGTGTTTAATGGGGCGGGTCGACCCAACGAGTTAAGGGCTGGGTAACATTTTAAAAGGTCATTAGCGGGTCGGGTCATAACGAGCCTTTATGTAGAGGGAAGGGTCAGGCCGGGCCGGATAATTTTAGAAATTGGTTGTAAAAAATATTTTACGTCTTTTTAAAATATTTTTACATGATATTATTATATACATAGTTGAATTGACCTAACGTGCCAAAAAGTATAATAAAAAAACTATTTTATAAACTTCTAAAAAAGGGATCAAAGTGGTCATATTTAAACGGGTCTTGACCCGCTCCGGCCCATTAAACACCTCTATGAGTGACCAATGCAATACGATTCGATGAGGTCTCGTTTTTGCACTATCATAGTTGGACTTGAATTTGAATTTCTTATTGTTTTATTTTGGGGTATGAGCTCTTATTTTAACCATGCATCATATAATTACAAATTACAATAGCTGTATGTATTGTTCACCAAAGTGGGGGTAATATCCGTACACTTGAGTGCAAATATGTTTGGGGTGAATATTTATCTCAGAATAAAACCATAAAAAGTAGTTTATTCTCTTTGACGCATAGCTAAGAATAACATGTTACTCGCCACTAGTTATCCACTACAAATAACAATCATAATTAGGACAAAAGAATCCATGACCATCACAAAAATACCATTTTTACTCGTCATTCTCAATCCACTCCCCACACCACAAACTTAAAGGAACATCACACTTGTGCCCTTGTGCTTTATCATCATAAAGAAAAAGTCATGGCCCCTCAAATCCTTCGATCCTATTGGTCGAATAAGCTGACTTTAATATGCTCAATTTGCAGTGCAAAAATACGGTAACAATCGCAAACTAGGAAACAGGTGTAATATAGTTATCTTAACACCAAATATTTCCCAAACCCATGTGGAATCTCTCGATTGGTCCAAAACACGGGTTTATTTATTTTTAAAGATCTTTACAGATCGATCGATGCGATGTAGTCTTGTTTTCGCTATGCTTTAATTGTTAGACTATATAACATATCCTGGGCCACAATCATACGCTTAAGTGTTTGTTTGAGTTGGTTCTTTAATATGGTATCAGAGCGTTCAGACATTAATATCCTTGTCCAAGATTAGGTTATGCTACTTTTGATATTTGATATAAAGTAATGGGGTTTGATTCCTTTTCCATCCAGGATACGTCTCTCATCTCCTTTCATAAGGATGCACACGAATGGTTGTTTATTTTAAGTTTAAAGAAAGGTTGAGTTTATGGTGGGCTTTTGATGAGACTCTTGGCTTCATATGTGATCGTACAAGGTAGGCATATTCTATGATGTTATAGTTTACCTACTTATAGCTTATTATTATGCTTGCACCAATCTCATCTCTACAATTATGTTTTTTTTATTCAACACTTTGTGGCTAATTTGTCACTTAGATTAATTAACCTTAATACTATATGTTATTTTTACCCTCTAATATTTTTATTCATATTTTATATAAAGATACTTCTCTGTGTTTTATATGGAAGTACAAAAGTAGATTGTTGAGTATTTTACTAGACCTTATAAGCCTTTTGAGTTCTACTGTACATTTGTCACAATTTCAGAGGTGTTTGACAAATGACTTTTAAGCCAACTGAAAGCCGAAAAGCTAGCTATTAAGTCAAAACCTAATAATTGCGTTCGTTGATTTTTGGCTTATTAACCTCCTTTTAAAGTATCGAATAGTTAACAAATAATTTTACCAAATATATATAATTGTGTTTCATAATCCTTGCTAAATTTTCTATATTTGACAATTTCGTATTACTTGCTACATTTCTATTTTTAGTAATAAAACAATCATATAAATATCTACTATACTCCTTTTTTATCCAACTCTATATTTCATTGACTTTTATATCTACTACGTAAATATCTACGTTACCCCCTTTTTTTTTAATACAAACGTTGTTTTCTTCTTTTTTTCATGTTCAATTTAGAATTAAAACGGAAGGTATAATTCTTTTATATTTTGTCCCACCTTTTTTAATTCTTGTGCCCATTCAAATCATCATCATCATCATCATCATACCCAGTATTCCCGCACATAGATAGATCTATGTTCAGGGTCTGGGGAAGGAGGCTCGACGGCGTCTCATACCCATAAGGAGAGGGCGGTCAAAAGAGTCCTTCGGCTCAGGAAGAGTCTTCATCGATAAGAACCTGCAAATACCCGAACTCCTGCATCTTACACACACGTTAGCCAAGCATAGAAAAACAAATAGCTGCAAGCATAGTAAGTGACTTACACAACTAAAAGGATACATGCATTTAACTTAGAAGACGATACAGGAACAAGAGGCGGAAAAGGACACAGACAAAAAGCAAAGCCAAGAAACAAACAAGACTAGTAATCTAGGACGTGGATAAGGCGCCGCCACTTGGCCCTATCCCTGGTCAGGTCCTTAGAGAGGTGGAGATCGTGCAGGTCGCTCTTAATCTGCTCATCCCACGTCCTCCTAGGTCTTCCGCGGCTTCTTTTGCCTTCCACTACAATGTGCTCGATCCTTCTTAATGGAGCGTCATGAGTGCTTCTCTGCACATGCCCAAACCATCTCAACCTATTCTCCCGCATCTTTGCAGAGAGAGGTGCAACCCCTAGCTTCTCCCTAAACTCCTGATTTCTTATCTTGTCCATCATAGTTTTGCCACACATCCATCTCAGCATGCGCATCTCTGTTACGTCCATCCTCTGTTCAAAAACCTTCTTTACAGGCCAACATTCTGTCCCGTACAATAGAGATGGCCTAATCGCAACGCGGTAAAACTTGCCCTTTAGTTTACTAGGGAATCTTTTATCACAGAGCACCCCAGTCGCTGCTCTCCACTTAAGCCATCCTGTTTGTATACGGTTTGTAACGTCCCCTTCAATCTCCCCATTACTTTGAATTATTGAACCTAGGTACTTGAACTTGGACGTACATGCAACGTAATTGACTTAATTAGTTTGCTTTTCAGCTAGTAAATAAGTCAATATTTTTATTTAGTCAAACACGCCAATATCTTTAGCTAACAGCCTTTTGCATAAGTTGCTTTTGAGCTTATTTGTGACCACAAAGTTCCTTATTATAGAAGTTTTGTACCTCATGACTTAGAGTTTATCTTTGAGTACATAATGATAGATGTCAGTTTAGGTGAGAACATATAGGCATCATTTAGTGAGTGTGATTAGGTTAAGAAGCACTAAGGTGACAAGGACCTTGCTTGATGACCATATTCGTAGATTATGTACTTATTGATCTTAGGGTTAAAATTCCCTTATACTTCTTTCTTTTGAGTTTGTCCCGTTTCAAATTTTCATATCGAGAAGTAAGGGCTAACTCAAATAGACAGAGATGTTATATCGCGGATAAACACGTGTATTAAAATAAAACTATTTTGTCTATAATTTCCCTAAATGTATAAGGATCATGTCTTATGGTGTAAATCAGAGTTGTTATTTGGTGTAAAGATGAAAACATTGTATTGTCCTCTCCTATGTCTTTTGATCGGGTGGTCTGGATATGAAGTTTGTCTTTCAATAGCTTTTTCCTCTTCTAGTATTTTTATTTAATTTTAATTGTTTGATGAAACAATTTTATAATTAATTTTAAGAATTAATACGACTTTAAGAGTTATGTTCAAATGTTTAGGATCTGATACGAGTTAATAAGGGTCGAGATGGAACCATATGTATACATTGCAACTCATTTTGTATGAGATGTCTCACGGTGAAACGACCTCAAATCAAAAGGCTTATACGCTAAAAGTTTTTATTATTAAGCTATTTAACTCTAGCATGAAATATGTCTTACGGTGAGAATGTCTCATACAAGAATTCACAGTGTACATTGAAGGTTGAGATGGGAACTATGAAGACCAATTTATTAATCGGGCCTAATTGATGGGCTGATACCAAATGTTAAGCATCGGAAATGAGAACTTGACAAGTGGAGTTTGGGCCCACAGAATTTCTACAGTTATTGAATTGCTGTCACGTGGGAGCGTGGGAGAGGAAGGAAAGAAAATTTTTAGTTATCGAAACCAAACAAATCATTAAACAGCGCACATGCAAGTACCCTCACAGATTCTCACGTACCTTGAGCCGCACGTGCTCACATGCCTCACCCTATAAAGTTTTTAAAAGGATAAATTTTTAAAAAGATAATCCAAGTTTTATTGATTTCTGGTCAATTTTTAGAAGTTTGCTTTGAGATTCAATGTTTTGGCTTTATGTGATTGATTATCCCATGGGTATTACTCCTCTAATTTTCTTCTTCTTATTTATTTTATATATAATTTGAAAGTAATTTTAGAGTTTTAATATCTCTCCATACATCAAAAAGTATTCTAACAAATGTATAATTAAAAACAAATTAAGAACTAATTTAATAAAATTTAAAATAGATACATTTATTGATCTATTAATCTATATATTTTTCAAAAATCTTATTTAAATTTATCTATATATCTTTAAAGAATTCTAAATAAGAAGAACATTATATTAAAAAATGATTTTTAACAATTATCATGAATTATAATTAATACCTTTGTTACTTCGATTTTTTATTTTGTTTCAAATTTCTATGTTGGATTTTTAATTTGATGCTCAAATATGGATATGACACTAAAACACTCTATTTTAGACCAAGAATATCTTATGTTTAATTGTTTATCAAATATTGAACACCATAGGCGGTTCTTAGGGTATTTCAGATAGTCGACCGCCTAGGGCGCCTCTAAATAAGGGGCCTCAAATATTAAACAGTTCTATTCAAGCCCAGTCTTGAGCAACACTTTTCAAGTGATTTGTTTGTAAACTTTTATTATATTAAAAGTAATATAATAATGCAATTCATTTGTCATGAATTATTTTTCTTGAAGTGAAAAAAAAATTATCTTTTGATATAATAAATGACCCCATTTTAAAAGACATCAAAAAATAAATACGGCCTCTAGAATTTTTGCTCCGCCCCTATTGTACACGTATTCATGTCTGGTATGAATTTTCGAGTTAAAAATACTACTAATATAAATATTAGGGAAATTTTCCCCTCATTGTTTGGTCTCTCTTTTGGGGTATAGGTGATGAGGGAACATGCCTTGACTCTTGAGCTAATATTGTCATTTACTCATCATGGATACTAATCTCCCTCCTTGTGCTTGGCTTGCCAACTTTGTTTCATATTTACAATTACTATATATTGGAACTTGCTTCTAGGATGCAACCTTGACTTTGGCTAATTCAAGTCTTTTGGACTTAAAAACTAAATTCAATATAATACTTTTTTTTTTGTTTATTTCAATGTTTTTCATGTTGGTTTACAAGAACATGATGTTGTTATTATCACTTGTTTCTATTATACCATTGTCTCCTATAATTAATAAGCATATTGTATATTATTTATTTTCATTGACTTGTCATAAAATTCATTAGGAAAATAAAAAAAGAAATACGATAAGAGAATATATTTTGTAAAGACTATTGTACTTTTGAATCTTCATTTCACATCAAAAGATTTTCAATCCGATGACATTAAATATGAATATGTGTATTTATGAAAAGTACACGATATATGTTTGCAATCAATAGATAATCAAGAAATATAGAGCAGCCCAGAAAATCCTAACTTGATATTTTTCTTAGTAATTAAATCTCTACAATCTTAGTCGGATAGTCAAAATCTGCCCCCTGATTTTGCTATGGTTTTACCTCTTTTGGATATGATCTCGTCTACTAGATTCCGACTTATATAACCTACAATTTATTTATATTTCTAGACTAAAATCTATCATTCTACTAACTAGCATGACTTTATGTACGATATCTAACTCAAAAACACGCATTCTTTCAGCTTCTTATTATGTAATCAAACATAAGTAGCAAACTCAGAAAAACAAGAGAACATATTAATAATTAATAATAATACGTATAAATTGTTAGAGTATATAACGTATTTTGGAGCTTCAACCATAAGCTTAAACTTTTGTTTGAGTTGGTTCCGTACATTCTTATTATTTGATGTTTAGTACAGCGGTGAATGGAAGGTGGAAGGAATAGATTCAATGAATACATGCATTGAGTTACTAGAAAGTTCTATCTTATCTGGATGATGGGAGTCGTGAAACTAAAGATTGAAGACATAATTGCTACCATTATTAACCTTATTTTTGGTTCTTCCAACATCATTGCTTCATGAACTCTTGTCTCATAAAAGACTTATTGACCTGTCTCTAGTCATATAAAGTTCTATTATACAATTACATCAAACAGTACTTATTTTTCTTATTTGACCAAGCTTTTTTTTAATATTTTCTTCATTTTATAATACTTGTTACTGAGTGTGATATATTGTGTGGGAAATATTACTATCTGTAGCAAGTATTATGGAACGGAGAAAGTATTACTAATTATGTGTTACATTCTTTTCTTAAATAATGGAGTTTTTTAGTTGATTTTTGGTGTTTGACTTTTTAGCTACTTAAAAAGTCAAAAAAATGTGATTGGTAAATAGTTTAACTTTTGACGTGGTAGTTTATATTTTTCTCTAATAAATAGTTAACAATATATTCTTACTAAACTATTGCAGTTGCCTCTAAAAAAAAAAGGTGAAGGACACTTTCGATATCTCGCATAAGGCAGCATTACTTTAAAAGACAACAAAAAAATTTAAAATTTTCAACTGGTCAAATAAGTCAACTAAAAAGCCTAACGCTAAACATCATTTAGAAAGAGAGCTTGCATTTTATAATACACCTGTCCGATCATTATGGATTTTGCTTGATTTGAAGGTTGACATTGTAGAACTTCCTAGACGTCATGATTTTGACAACTTCAATTTAAGTATATAATTTAGTATGAATTGAATTATTAATTGGAGTATTATTTATCCTCTAATTCTTTATATTTTCTTGACGTTGATTAGAATTTATTCCCTCTAATTTTGGAATAATTTTGGAAGTTTTGTCTATGTATATTTTGACTAGTTTTTAATTTGTTAATTGGTTAAAATAAAACAAATTATCAATGATACCTCTGTGTTTTTGTATTTTATCTTTTGTAACTCTGTGTTTTTTGGATTATAAATGGTACCCCTACCATTTCATGCTAATTTCAACTGTGACATTATCCAAGTTTTTGCCGTTATTTTGCTGTTAAATCCTTATAAAAACAACCTCAATTATTTTGTTATTTATTTCCTTTTAAAAGGATTTAACGATAAAACAACAGCAAAAAGTGAATAATGTCATAGTTGTAATTAGATAAAATAATGGGGTACCATTGATAGTCGAAAAAACACAGATGTACCAAAGACAAAGTGCAAAACACATGGATACCATCCATACTTACATAGCATCTAATAATATAACCATATATAATAGATTATACTACACATTCTCATTGTGTAATTTAATTTGTAAGACCAAAAACAAAAAATTTAAGGTCAAAGATTGTTTGATCTTATTTTTATGCTTTTTATTAGTTCCAGGAAAGACAGTTTCTGTTTGAACAACAAAGATCCAGAAATGCATAATTTACTACTTCCTTTTTAGTGATTTTAATATTTCTATGAAGATATGTTATATTATAATTAAAATACTATATTTTTTAATCTTTGATATAATTAATTTGTAAATATTAATTAAGTTACTATACTTAGAAACCTTAAACAACAACATGGGAAATTAAATGTATAAAGTATATTGAAAGTATTGGCCACTTTCATATGATTGTGAGACAAGTTAATTAAGTATGTTATTAACTTATTTTAATTCCTGATCATTATGTTTCTCTGCAAATGTTGGGCGCACAACTAGTCTAATACTTTTTATCATTTTATCCATTGGCACAGGCTAATCAAACCTTCATTTTTTATTTACTTACCTTTTTTTAAAGAAGGGATTATTAATCACACATTATGATGATTCTATGTCATGTTTCTGGTTTAAGAGAATTTTATATAGATACAAAGGGAGAACGGTTTGGGGTTCGATCCCTAGTGAGCGCAGGTATTAATTGGCTGGGAGGTTTTTTGATTGCGCGCATCTCTCTGTACTCCCTCCTAGGGAGAATGGGTATTATTTGTCCGCATCTTTCAGGAAAAACAAAACTCCCACCCATACCCTGCCTTGTGCGGGATACTGGAGAGTGTTTTACTTTTACAAAGGGAATTAATTTTCTTGTAGGTAGTAACAATTGAACTCTTTATTACAGTTATGAAAGGAAATATCTTCGAATATTTGTATTATTTTTTTTATTTGAAAATAGACTAGTTCATCAATACAAATAAGGATCAATGAAAAGGAAAGCCTTCAACCATTTTTCACTATTAGTACTATTAGTTTAATTAAAGCAAATGAAACTAAATTAATTAAAAGAATGTGTAAATAAACTAAATTAATTAAAAGAATGTGTAAATAAAAGAATTAGGACATTATTTTAACAAATTTCTACCCGTGACACATAGTTCAAACCTAAACCAACCTATGAACTAAAACTCAATAACCAACTTGATTGACAAGTATTCTAGTGGCTTTATTAAGAATTTTTTTTTTTGTCTAATGCTTTATATTTAAGAATATTGTTTACCCATTATTATCAAAAGTATATTATTTTTGTGGCATATGTGTTAAATTAACACAATTATTATTTCTCTGTATTAATTGTAAACAAATTAATATTAATAAGATTTTCAATTAAAAATAATGATTATGACATAGACCGACTCGGACATATATAATCTGATTAGTATTTATTAATAAGAGATTTAACATTTAAAGTAGTCTAGTAATAAGTGGTCATAGTCAATAGTCATCCGCGTGAATTACTAGTGGTTATGTGTTCATATCATTAGTAAACTCTAATCAATTAATTTCTCTTTTCTTTATCCCTTAACATTGGGTATATGATTTTATTTGAAAATATAAATTTAACCCAAATTCAGTGTTTGTCAACATGAAAAAAGTTAAATTTGAATTTGAGTCAATACCGGTTATAAAATGAAGATTTAAGAATGAGTACTTCTCAAACCTTGTAATTCGCAAAATCTTCATTAATGAATTCGTAATTGAAATCCACAATTTGAAATAAAATGATTATCCTAAACACAACCTTAATTAATACAAGTACTAAGTGAAAATCAAATTCAAAATGTTTCTTAAAAAGTAGTACTTACTCTCTAACTGAGATAAGACTCAATTATTTTCTTTATCTGTTGATTAAAAAAATGATAATAATGGTCTAAATCAGGTTCATGGAAATATGGAATCTATGCTGTAAGGGTTGTGACTGAATTAATAAAGTTAAGCAAAATTAGTGGTGGGGCCCTAGTCTTAAACGAATAGATTACTTCCTTTGATCGTACATTTAAAATAGATTAAAATATTAACAAGTTGGGATTAATCAATTAAGAAGTAAGTTAATCTGAAAGGGCGGAAATTAAAAAGAAAGTTGTTGGTCGGAATGTTTATATGTGGTTGTCAATTTGATGATGATGGATGGATGGTTGATGCCCTTCCAAGCTCTTGAAACATTAAATTAACATTTCAACCATACACTACAATTCTACCCCTTTCATCCATATTATTATTCCTTAATTTAGGTTATGAAATTGATAATATACTCCATTAGCTTTAATCATCAGATTGAGATTTTGGTTGAATTGGTCTTTAAACACAGTATCAAAGTTAGTCAGCGGACGTGAAGTAACGTTACGAGTTTAAATTTTATCTGCCCTTTATAAATTCAAATAATTGAATGTTTAGCGTTATATATATAAGAGGACATATGTTGTGTTTACAAATCTAGCTAGTGCAATTGGCTTATATATGTGGGAGCATAATAAAATATACATATATTATATATCCCAGGGCTAAAGCTTCAACTATCACAGTTATAAGTTTGTTTGTTAACACTATATTCAGTAATTTCTTATTATGTATCATCATTGTTAAATTGAACTTGTTTATGTTGAATTAAAATATATAAAACTTGAATGTAATCCTAAGCACAATTCCCTCATTTTTGTGATCAAATAAAGTATAGCTAATTCAATCATCAACTTAAATATTTGATTGAATTGATTTTCTAATATAGAATTCGAAGCTCATAATGTTACGAGTTCGAATTTCATTCACCTCTCTTTTTAACAGGAATTATAAGCGTAAAATATGAAAAATACTTGTGTTGATGCATCCATACTTTTAAGGGCGTGATAGAGTATATAGGAGTAACAATAAGTTGGATCTTCAATCATCAACTTAAACTTTCGGTTAAGTTGTTTCCTTGACATATATAACAAACTTTCGGCTAATTCAATCGAACCCTTGTGTTAAATCAATACTTTTAAGGGCGTGATAGAGTATATAGGTCCGCCTATGTACCCAGTATTACTTAGCAAAAACCCATGTTTTTATTTTGATGAGTTGATTATTAAGTCTTGGAAATCCATGAATATTTTAGTTTGACATGTGATGTGAGCCTTGAATATATTGAGAGGTTTAGTGTTTGAATATGAAAACAAAAATTAAAGGAAGTGAAAGAAAAGAAATAAGCTTTAGTGCAGTTTGACTACACAAGCATTATTATGAGAACAGAATCATCAGAGTTTAATATAATGTGTATGGACAATCCACTACAAGAAAAAAGCTTTTGGGCAACAAATGACAAAAAAATGGGCAACAAATTTTTTTGTCGTTGCCTATATTTAAAGCAAAGACAACGAAAATCATTTTGTTGCACAAACAACATATAGGGCAACAAAAAATTCATTTTGTTGCACAAACTACTATAATAGACAACAAATTTCATTTTTATTGCACAAAATAAACATTTTGTACAACAAGTTTAATTTTTGTTGTTGATTATATGTTTTTGGCAACAACTTTTTTTTGGGTTGCACAATATCTATAATTTGAATAATAAAAATAATTAATTATTGTTTCTTGTATAATTTTATATCGTTGCAAAAGTCTAAAGAAAAGGAGCGAAAATTTTCCCTCTAATATCTTTTTCATTTTCTAAAACTGTATAACTTCTCGCTCCATTATCATTCACACAGGCTCCTCAACTTAATACAAGAAAATGCACTCCATTATCATTAAGTCTACTCGACTTTATTTTTGCAGTTCTTGGTCATTGATGGTAAATTTCTTGCCTTAACATTTTTTTTTTTTGTGTTTTAGGGATTAAATGAATTATTTTGTTGCCTTGTAGGTTATTGTCATTGATTTCATATGATTGTGTTTTTATTAATTAATATTTTCATGTTTCTTGATTTTGCATGATGTAACTTGTTGGACAATTTATTTCTCTAGGTTTATTTTTCGTATGATTGAGTATTTTATTAATTGATATTATGCATTTGAATTTTATTAATTGATATATATATATATATATATATATATATATATATATATATATATATATATATATATATATATATATATATATATATATATATATATATATATATATATATATATATATATATATATATATATATATATATATATATATATATATATATATAAATTTTAATTTACACTTATTGACAGGAAGAAATTCTGATGATGGAGTCAAGATTACAAGATGCTTGAGTTTTTAAGAGATAAATGCTATTATCAAGATTACAAGATTACAAGATTACACTTTTGTGGGCAATATTTTTTTCTTTCTTCAAGATATATAGGACGAAGGATGTTTATCTTTGTATTTTAGATATGGATTTTTAGGTTTGTATATTGTAATGAATTATATCCTTTTGGTTAATGCAAGTTTATGCTATAATAATCTTGTAAATGTTGTTATTTTAGAGGTTAGTTAATATATTGGGCGATAAATGCGTTTTTATTTCCAAATCTCGTACATATAGAAAATTAAATGGACAACTAAACGTTCATTGCACAAGGTAATATATACGGGCAACAATGTCATTCATTGCACTAGATAAATCTATGGGCATCGACAATTTTCGTTGCACAAAATGCTTTTTTTAATGAGCAACGCTCAAGTTTGTTGCCCTTGGTAATACCTTAGACAACAACAAATCTTGTTGCTCTACATCGTTTCAATAGGCAACAATAAAATTTGTTGCTCAAGATACTCTTTAGTTGTTGCTCAAAAGTAACGGTTTTGAGCGACAAATAATTCACAACTCGTTGCCCATAATCTTGTGCAACGACCCTTAGGCAACGACTTCACAACGAATATTTTTTTGTTGCACAATACTTCGGGCAACGAAAAAACAATTTTGTGCAACAAATTCTTTTGCCGCCCAAAAGCTTTTTTCTTGTAGTGATCAGAAATACATGCCAATATTCTGAATTCTATGTTGCCTTTTATTTTGGACTGTCATACACCATTCAACATATGTACTCATTCTTCCATGCCCTGAAATATATGATGTCATCTTTTACTTTTACACATTTCAAAAGTTATTATTTTGATTTTACTACAACAATCAAAATTTCCTTTATTGATTTTAGGTGCACAAATAAAATAAAAAATCAACAAAGGAAATATATAAAGAGAAAATGATTTTTAAAATGAATTTAAAAGAAAAAAAATACAAAAAATGTAGCAAAATGAGTATAAAATAGACAATTTAAAATAAAAGTACAAAGTGGGAATTTTTTTTTACTAGCTTTGGAATTGAATTAGCCGCTAGTATTTAATGATTTTCCCTTTCAACCTTGTGATAAGGGTTCGATTTTAACTGATTATAAAAAGATTGTTTCCTTTTATTATTTTTCTGTAGGAACTATTTAATTTATTGAATAAAAAAAAACAAGGCACAATAATCATGACTTAAAAGAGCAATAATTATGGTAATTAAATGTAGTCAAAACATTATGAATCTTCTTAGTAGAATAGTTTTACTGTTTTCTTTTCTATCTATGTTAAGATGAAAATAACATAAAAATTATCATAAACCCACTTCTTCAAACTTGCTATCATTCCTTAATCAAGACAATATATTTAATAATATCCATCTAAAAGATTACTCTAATCACACCATAAGTATCTTAAGTTTCTCAATTTTGTTTAAATAAATAATCACTTCCATCCTAATCATGTGGTTGAAGCTACCTTTTACTAAATCTATGGTATTATATCTTACTAATATTTTACCCTAAAACACTATAGTTTGTCAATTAAATTCTATATTACCTTCCAATGTCAATGGATCACACCTTTATTTAATTATAAACCCACTAGTTAATTTTTTAAAATTTTTGTTAATAGTACTTATATTCTTGTTTAATGATACAACATAAAATATGTTAGCACTTTTTAAGATGGTTAAATATTTCTTTTTTACTTACTATAAAAAGAAAAACATAAATTGATTATGATACTTAGTATAGTATAGCTACCTAGATCCAATTTAATTAATTTGTTAATTAAGGATTTGATAATAGTAAATATTGTTATGTCAAATGAAGTACTCATCATTACATGATTGGATTGTGGAAAAATAAACTAATTAATATCCTAGGTTTAGACATTTGTAATATCTTAAACTTTAAGGTAGAAAAGACATGAGATCTTTTATATTATTAAGAAAATTATGACCACTTATCTTTGTTGGTGACTTGATATAATTTTTTTTTAGTTATTTCCTATGAAGTGAAAGCAAATGACTAGACACTTATAATGAAGTAAGTACTATTTGTCAATTAGTTAAATAGGAATATAATTACTAGAATATTTTTGTCTCTTGAAGGTGGCTAAATATTTAAGTATTTAATTTTAAATTTATTATCTTAAGTAATATGTGGTGTGTGATCCAAGTTATTATTTTGTCTAGGTATGAGGAACAAAATAAAGTCCAATATTTAAATTAACTAAGAGGTGAAAATCCAAAATATATTAAATGTGAAAAGAAGTTTTGGTTGTGACTTGTCATGTTTTAACTTTTTAATACCATATTTGGAATTGTATCTTTATATCTAAAATGGTATGTATTTTTTTGACCAAAAAATAACTTCAATTTATTGTTGTTTACAAAGTTAAAAATTCAAAATGAAGATGAAAAGAGTTAGTTGTAATTTGATAGTGATGATGTGACTTCTTTTTGATGTTTAATTAGTGGCTAGGAGCTTATTTGATTACATTTGTATATAATAATCATTTTTTAATATTGCTTTAATTATTTTAATTATTGTTATTTATAGTGATTGTGTATAAATATACTATTATTGTACTGGTGTAATTAATGATATGGAGTTGAAGTTAGAGTTGGAAGTGGAGTAATTCTAACACAAATGAGATAACGAGAGATACTATATAGCTAAAAGATGATAAAAGATTTAGAAAGTCGTTTAAGTGGATGTTTAATATTCTTTAAGTCCTTATTTTAGATTAGTAGGAACATCCAACAAGACGTGACAAAGCAAAAATTTATTTTTGGTCTTTGGATATTATGGATAGAAATGTGCCCCTAAAGCTAAAGGTCGACAAGTTTTATTCGATCACCATTAGATCAACGCTATTATATGGATCAAAATGTTGAAATTTGAAAATGACCATAATAGGAAGATGGAAGTAGCAAAAATAAAAAATTCAATAAATGAGTGAACATAGCCTGATGTATGGTATTTGAAACAAAATATAAGAAATGATTGAAAAGTAAAAATAAGATAATGTACTAAGATAAATTGAATACTATTCAAATAATTAATATTACATCAAACAAACCCTTAAAATTAAATAATCTAAAAATGTAAGAATAATGTAATTTTTACTAGTTAAAGGTATCCATTTTTTTCATCAAATAAGTTTTTTATTTTCACCACTTATTATACAATCAACTTAATTTTTTTTTACCTCTAAAAGATTCTTTAGCCTTATTCAAATTTTAGAAAAATCTAAAAATATGGTGTAACTGTATTCATAAAGTTCAAACTACTTCATATTACGCCAATCTTTATAACTCTCTCCGTTCTTTTTTGTTCTTTCCATTTACTTTTTGCACAGTTTTCAAAGCAACTTTCGAACTTAAATATCTTCAAATATGCATTATAAAAAATTATAAAAAATATATGATAAAAATGTACACATTAAGACGAATCTAAGGAGATCTCATATGGATATATTTTTTCATCTATAAATGTCTTAAAAGTCTTAATCAAATTTCTCTCTCCAAAAATGAAATATTCTAAACGGGAAAAACAAAAAAGAACGGAGGGAGTACTAAATAAACTATTTTAGTTTTTTTGGTAAAAGTCTTTTTTTTTTAATTTTGTTTTTGGTAAAAGTCTTTTAAAATAGTGGTATTAGTTTAATGCACGGACTTGAACACAAAAGTAAGGGTGTTAATTATAAATATTGAGGTCCGTAGACCCGTTATTATTCGTTAATTGTGGTGTTATCAACGAGACTACCGAAAAGATATTGTTAATTAATTACTACACAAAACGACAAACATTCAAATCTATCAAGAATCACAACGCATTTTAGTGCTCCATTCTTTTGTATTATAAGTAGCATCAAACAAAGTTTGGTCTAAATCGTAAATCAAATTAATTTTAATCGGAATTTTAATATTTGGTCTAGTCTATGGTTTAAATGATTGATCTAGTTTTTTCTTAAATTAAATTATGGCTTACGGTCTGGTCTCGGTTTTTTTTATTTTTTAGACCAGACCGGACCGCAAACCGTACTATGGTCGAAAGTCATAATTTTGTGTTTAAAAAATTAAGTTGCTACCTAGATATTTTAAGATGTAGTTATTTTTATATAGCAACATATACTTGAATGATGTAATGTTATCAACTAATTACAAATTATTATATTTATTAATTGTAGGTGTGAAATATTTACATATATACATGTATTAATTTGGATAAAACTATAAAAATGAAAAACCGTAGACCAGACCAGATCGGGCCGTTGTAAAACGGTTTGGTCCGGTCCGATCCGAACTGGAATTTTCAGACTGAAAATTTTTGTTTGGTCTAATTTTAGTACTAGACCAAACCGAACCGTGTTCACCCCTAATTATAGGGTACTCCACGGAATGAGAGAGCTAAATAAGATTTAATCTTTGGACATTGTTTGAAACTGATATTTGTTCTAATTAACGCCCAAATAAATCAAATTTCTAAACATTTCAATGCTCCACTTTTTTTTTTTTTTTTTTGAGCTAAATACCTGCAGGCGATTACTATAAATCAAGACCCGCCAAAGTAATGAGACTTTGCGGGAATTCAATGCTCCACTTAAATATTTCACAATTTATAAGTTTCAATAATACTGATCGATAATTCCGTTTTTAAATATTTTTGATTTAATGTTTATAAGAAGTTTTAGTCAAATTTGAAAAAAAAACCCCTAAAAAGAAGGTATTTATTTGGAAATATTAAATGAAATAATTCAATCTCTTCATGATTTTCCTACAACAGTTTACCTATTAGTTAACCATGAATAAACTATATTAATGAGATATTTGCCTAAAATAAACTTGAGTAATCGGATGATTTGTTACAATAGGTAATTCAACAAAAAGTTCAAATGAAAAGTAATGCAAAATTAGAGAAAAATTTTGAAAATTTACATAAAAATTCTAAATAATAAAAAAAGTTAGAAAAATTTAAACTTTTTCTTTTTACATTTTTGACATTTTATTTTAAATTATTTTTTTTAAAAAAGTATAAAACTTGCTATATCAGTCCTCTGAAACAGGATTTACTTTAGAAAGATACCTTTTAAAATTTGAATTATTCATGGTTAATTTTTTCTATTATTTTTCATATTTTAGCTTGTATATTGTAGTTAATGTTTCTTGATCCAATAATAATGTGATCACAATTTGTTCGAAATATATATGTGTAAAATTTATGCACAATTGTTGTTCTATGGAAATAGTTATATGTAGTTTTGATTAAATAATAGTTATAATATTCAAGAATGTGGACAAGATATATATTGATTGAAAAAAAAGAGGTTTTAAAAAGATACGAGTTAGTTGTCCCTAATAATAGCAGATACGAGTATGTAGAAAAGTAATTACGAAAAACAAAAATAAAAATATTATTTAACATGTTTACATATAAAACTACATAAATTTTAAATATTATATTCAACAAATCTAATTATTAAAAGTTTTAACATATGCTATAACATGTTTACATGATAAAAACAAATTAAATTTCAAAAAGTAAAAGTTTTCAAAAATGAGATCTAAAACCTTTGGTGGATGGGGTGGGTGGGTGGGTATTCCAAGGATAGATCATACTTCATAATCTTAAGTAGCTAAGCAATAAGCAATAAGCGCTCTGGCAAGTCAAAGCTATTAGTCGCTCTATCCCACCATTATATTTGGATGTTTGGTTGTTAGCTTGTTGTTTAGCCTTTTGATTTGATTTTGATTTTTGGCTTGTTGATTGGTCAAACAGTCAAAAAAAAGTGTTGGTAAATGACTTTTAAAGCAGCTGAAGAGGTAGCTTTTAAGCTAAAATGAAAAAGGTTGCTCCAGCTATTTTTTTAAGTTGAGTTTTGGCATGCTGACCAACTTTTTCTCTAATAATAAACAATTGACAGTCAATGTTCAAATTTACCAAACATCTCCATATGTAACTAGCGCCTTTTCAGCTAACTTAAAATCCAACAAAAATAGCTAACATTTCCAATTGGTCAAACAATCCAACTGAAAAGGCTAACAGCCAATTTCACATATTTTTTAATTTCATTTACTCAATTTAGCTTTTCTCTTCATTTATTATCAAATATCTTGAAAACGGTTTATGTTTCTATTTAATGCTAATTCAATAACGTAATAAATTTTTTTTTCGAAAATGAAGGGTGAAAATTTTGAAGTAAGATAATGTTTAAATGTATGTGGAACTAAAAAGTTCATCGTTCAGACGTTCACCCATGGGTACTACTACACAGAAGAAGAGATCATGAGAAGAATAGTTGTTTGTATATCAAGAGAATGAAAGTCAGTAAAATAAAGAAAGTCTCTTCTACAAGTAGCGGAGGAATTTAATTCAGCTTACTATTCCGACATTTTTCTCACTAACATATTAATATCAGTAACAATTTCAAAGAGACAAAATATATTAAATTAGACTGAAAACATAGTCAATGCCATAGCATGTCAAAGACGGAGCAAAAATTGATAAATTCTTTTAAAGACCATGTACAATTTCAAAAATTATAATATTTTTCTAACAACTTTGTATCTTTAAACACTTAATATATACTCCTTCCTACTCTACCCATTAGTCTCATTGATTTTTTATTTTCACTATTCACTTATCACTCTTAATTTGTATTTTATTCTTGATCTATAAGTTAAAATTTAGTCTTGTGGGATCTTGTTTGATTAGTCTCAATACAATGATTATTAATATCTACTACTTATACAAGTGTGAAAAACCAAATGAGGCTAATGAGTTGAATAGGAGGTAGTACTATGTAACTAATTAAGATTTTCAATTTTTCAGGACCATGGACCATATTGAACATGCGCCAAACCTCTCTTGCAACATATAATCGAGGAAACGACAAAAAGTGAAGATATCATCCCAAAACCATATGACAATTGTAGAAAAGGTATAGTTCAAGTATAAAAATCATCTTTAAATTTTCATTCGTTCCATAAAACTTGCTAGTTGCTACTGATAGTTATATTTTCCCACACAATATATCACACTCAGTAGCAAGTAGACTACATCATCACAATTGATGAGTTTAATTGGGTTGGTTTGTCCAGGATAGTGTCAGCTGTGTAATACTACATCATCACAATTGATGAGAGTGGTGAGTGGTGAGTGGTGAGTTAAATTGTGACAGAATTTATAAAGGGAGTAGAAGTAGCAGTGAGGCAGTGAGTAGTGAGTGAGATCTGAAATAAGTATAAGAGATAAAAAAGTGAGGAAAGGGACAGAAGGAAGAGTGTAAAGAAGGAAGCATCAGATCAGAAGACAGAAGGGTTGCCCTAAAAACTCGGGGGAGCATTCCTATGATAATTGCCTCCCACTCAATACAATTACAAACACTATCACAAAGAGGTCCCCATGCATTTTCACTTACTTTCCATTTACCATTTACCAAACTCAATGCTTTCTCTCTGCCCTAACCATACTCCATTCCTCCTTATGAGATAGTAGCAAAGAGAAAAATGGTCAGAATTAAAAAAGTGGTAATAAATGAAGAGAGAGAATGAATTGTGTGGATGAAATTAAAAGAAAGTTAAAATATATGAATGAGATTAAAAGAAAGCGGTGGGCTATAGTCCAAAAATTAAAATGCTGCAATCTAAGTGGGACGGGCGAAAGTAGAAAATGCTGCAAATTCATAAGGACGGAGCGAGTACTACTTAATTTCTGGACAATGCACATCCCCCCTTATCAAACTAACCCATTTCAATTTGCCCTTTCTCAATTCTACCTACTTAACAATCTAATCACTTGGTCATAGAGTACTTTTTTTTAAGAATTAATACTACCTATGTTGTGTATTACTTGCATCAAACTAACTTTTGCTCTATTTATCATACTATGATAATTTACATATTTTGGTTATTATACGAGAAAAAACGTAGTCATGTGAAATCTTGTTTTACTCGTCTGATCGTGTATGTTCTTAATATCAAATTTTTATAATTTTTAGTTATGTGATCTAACTCTAGATGTAAACGATCCGTCAACGTATTGAATTGCGTAATATTGTGTTTTGTGCAAGTATTTTAAAAATGAGGAAGTATAACTAGTGTTTTTTAATAAAATGTTCAAATTTAAAAAGACTGACATATACACTATTATAGTCTCACTTGGAGTATTATTCATCCATCACTCTAATTAATATGTGAATTACATTAGTTGTCGTTTGAGAAACTAATGACATTAATTGGTGTTTTGAATGCACCCTCCGTTCCTCAATTACGTTCTCACAATTAATGTTCACGGGACTTAAGAAAAATAGAAATTTTTTTATAGTAAATATATTATTTTATTAAATAATAAATTTGATGTAAGAAAATTGATAACTATAACCATTAAAAAATGTAATGGATATTGGAAAAAATATGAGGCCACAATCAATAAAAAAATATTCTTATAAAATTAATGCTAAACATATGAAAACCATGAGAAATATTAAAATGTTAAAATAAAATGAGTGGTAGATATGTGGTGACCATAAGAATAATTAAAATACTAAAATGAAAATAAACAGTGTTAATTTGTGCAAAATTGTGATATACTCAAAATAACAAATCAGAACCTTTTTAAGGAATAAAGAGAGTATATGTTAATCTAATTTTATAAATTTGTTATTAATTGACTAAAGTAATTTTTATTAATCGATAATTCTAATAACGATTGAGTTATAATCTCCACTCAAATTGATTCAAAAACCTATGTCATCAAATAAAACATTTTTATATAAATAATGTATTTATTTTACAATGTAATGATACGAGTGGGGTTTTTTTTTTCTTGAAAGATGCGGACAAATCATACCCGTACTCCTAAGGAGGGAGTAATAAAGTAATGCGCGCAGTCAAGAAACCCTTAATTAATACTTGCGCCCAATAGGAGTTGAACCTCCAAAACTTCTGCTCCACATGCAGATGCTCTATCTATTAAGGCACGAACGCTTTTGGTAAGTTAAAATGATAATGACTAATGAGATGTGAGCCCTAGACTAATTAGTAAAGACAAATAATGGGATGGGAAGTAGGAAGGAAGGGAGTTGGGTTGTAGAAAGGGCAGGTGGCCCCGTAAATTAGGGGAGTAAAAGGGACCCATTATACATAATACAAACAATTACCTCGTGGCCGACAGCTATAAGGTCACCACTTACCACTCACCGGCCTGGCCTGGCCCGAGCCCGGGCCCGTTTGGCATTGGTTTTGGTAATCTTTACTCTTTCAGTCACTCACTGACTGTGGATTTTTGACTACAAATAAATAATCAAACACACGTGATGAGCTGATGGGTACGTGATTACTTCTGATTTTCCCTATTCTCACTTTCTGCTATTCTCTGCTGCTTTAACTAATCTTGTTTACCATTTACCATTTACCATTTACCATTTAACATCAACTATCTTCCATACCATTTACTCTACCATTTAAGATGAACTAGAGGTCATTTGAGTCATCAGGTTGATTTTGGATCAGGTACGGTATTTTGGATAATTGGATTGGTTCAAAATCGGGTTTTGTGTTCATATTGGTTTTTACATGATTGTAGATTCATTTTTAAGTCGGGTTAAATCGGGTTCGGTTATATAATCGGGTGTCTATCGGGTCATCGGGTCTGTTGAGAACACCTCTACACTTATTCTACTTATTTGTTTTATTTAGTTTTTCACACTTGTCGATGTAATATTTTAGTCTTTAATATATTTAATTTATCTTAATTAAAAATTATAAAAAATTGATATTAATAATCATTGTATTTTAGACGAATTAAACAAAATTGCACATAACTGTACTTTAATTTATAAATTCAGAATAAAATATAAATTAAGAGTGATACATGAAAAGTGACAAAAAATAAGTGTGACTAGTGAGTAGAAGGGACTTGAGGGAGTATAATTCTAAGTTCCGATGGGGAGACAAGTAATGCTTATAAAAAAATTGAAAAAGATTTTAAAACAAAACTTGGAGGAATAATTGTAATTTATAATATAATTTTATGGAGGAATAATTTTAAGAAATTAAGACAGTAAATTTGTGGAGAAAAAAGTTAACAAATATAAGATAAAGATAGAGAATAAATTCATTGATGATATTGAGAGAGAATGTAATATATAGTCAAAAATAAAAATATATGATCATCTAAATAAATATCGCAATTGCACAGTCCGTGTCACAAAAGAGTCACGCAAGTCAGACACACAGTTAGGTTCAGTCAGCACAATATAAAAACAAATATGTAAATGTCTTAATATCTAAATACATAAACAAATAAACACATTTGTATAATAATAATGTAGCATAACAAGAGACGAGAATTTAATGAACATATATAACAATCCACACATAAATAATTTAATATGATACAAATTTCATAATCCCAACTAAAAGCGCTAGTGGCTCAATGGATAGAGCATTTACATGTGGAGCAGAAGATTTGGGGTTCGACACCTACTGGGCGCAGGTATCAATTGGGGGTTTCTTGACTGCGCGCATCTCTCTTTACTCCTCCTTGGGGTACGGGTATGATTTATTTGCATCTTTCAAGAAAAAAAAAATCCTCACTCGGACCCTATCTTGTGCGGGATACTGGAAAGGTCCTTTATCTTTACCAACTAAAACAAAGAAGTACTTCCTCTGTTCCATATTAGTTGCACCATTTGCTTTTTCACACTCCCAATGTACGAATTGCATCATTAATATCTCTAATTATACATGTCGGAAAATTTTAAAAACTCAAAATTAATAAACTTTGAATCGAGACGATTCAAACAAGATCTCATATGACTATGTTTTAACTTTTAGATTACCGACAATTTAAAAGTCAATTTGTTTAATGAACAGTACCGAAGTCAACAATGTAGCAAGTAAAAAAGAACGGAAGAAGTATATACATAATGTTAATAAGTCAAAACAAAATAAACATTTCAAAGATACAATCCGAAACGTCAAGTCATATGGACTATGGTAGATAATACTCGAAACGAACAATCATAAGAGAAAAATGTAACAATACTCTAAAAGAGATTTTTTCAAAAGAAATACTAATTAATTGAATAAACATAAAATTAGATTTTTAAAAAATCATATCCATATCCGATCAAAATCCTAGGTCACACGTAACATTTCTCACGAACCCAATATAGATCATCCTGCTATATATATCACATCTTGGTGTACAACCCATTTTTTTTAATAGATGGTGATCTTTACTTTTCAACACACTTGGCTTTTCTATCGATTTATTTTAATTTATTTTTATTTATTTATAATCTAAAAGAATAAGTTAATATTCTCTTCTATTCAGCCTAAATGTCCTATTTAGTTTTTCACAATTGCCGAGGCAACATTTTAACTCTTAATATTTCAAATTATTCTTAATTAAAAATTATAAAAATTTGATACTAATAATCCCTGTATTGAGACAGATTTAACAAGATCTCACATGACTATTTTTTAACTTATAGATTAAAAGTAAAATATAAATTAAGAGTGATGAGTGAATATTGCTGATAAAAAGGGATATTTAGGCTGAATAGGAGATAGTATTATATAGTTAAATAAATTCATTTTAATGTAAATTATATATTTAATATTTTTTTTCTAATTATACATATTAAATAGATTGTAAAAGGGATTAGTATATTTGATAATAGCACAAAATCCCAATAAATTAATTGTGGTGGAAAAGATTTAAGAGACAAAAAGGACAATATTAAAGAAAAATATTTGACACTATTTTTTTTTGAGAATGTCTTATTGTAAGACGATTTCAATTGGATCAGCTAAAACTCTTTAAAAAAAATTGCTTCTTATACATGTGTGAATTCATAATTTATTTTTTTAAAAATATTTTTTTTTACTAATGATGATGCTTGTAATAGTTGTGCTTGTCATATGTTGAAACGGTATCATTCAAGACTTGTTAAATATTTGACTATTTTAAGATAAGTTTAGTTTTGAGGAAATTATTTTTCTTTTGTCCAAATTTTTTACTCAGTTTTACAAATGATTCAAATCGAAAATAAAAGTAATGATAAAATATTCTCATATTTTCATACTTCCTCCGATCCACTAGCATTTGACTTTTTAAGCAATTAAATATGTTTTTTGGATCATTTATATTATGAATTATATACACATTTAAAAATTATAAAAAGTTAATATTATCAAAGTATTTGATTAGACGATTTAAACAAGATCTCATTTGACTACATTTTTTTCTTACACATCAGCCGCAACATATAAAATAAGTTTGAACGATGAATAGTAGTGTTAAATCTCGTTATGTAACAAGTATTAAAATAAATGCAAAATAAAAAATTGAACTAGACAAAAATTAGGAAAAATTACCGTGAATAATACAACATTTTGTTAATATTCCTACAATAATAGCAACTATTGATTAAACATGAATAATACAACTTACAGGGTAATTTTCTAAAATAATACTAATTTTAGTTTATTAGCTAATTTACTATATTTTTTTGTCATACAATACCAACATAGGGGGTACTTTTACCTTTATTTTTAAATATTAATATGTATTATATTTATCCTATCTATAAGTTGCAGGTTTCTCTCTCTTTGAAGACCCTTTTCGAGCAGGAGGACACTTTGATCCAGGGCCGTTTCTGACCATAGGCAAAGTAGGCACTTGCCTAGGGCCCAGAGTCAGAAAGGGCCCTATTTAGAAAATGCTAGTTAATAAAAGTACATATTTGAAAATTTGTAATTTATGAGTAGTTCTTTTATCATTTAAGAATATATTAATTATAATACGTCTACAATTTCAATGCTAATTATAATATATAGGGCCAACTTTATTATTTTTCCAAACATCCGTTTAAGTTTAGAATCATTCCTCTATCAGAGGGCCTTCTTCTTACAGTTTGCCTAGGACCCATACATTGCCAGGAACGACACTGCTTTGATCGCACTCTCCTTTATGGGTATGAGCTGTCGTCGTTCTTCCCTTCCTAGACACCCTATAAATTTGTATTATTTATAATTAATTAATAATTAAAATTATTATAGAAAAATTAAAAAAATTATTAACAAATCCATAACAACCGAGAGAGTACGTACCAAGGTTATTGGTTTATACCTCATACTATACTCCAGTGTCCAGACCTAAGTCCAAAGTAGAGATAGTCTATAAAAATAATTGTAATTAGGTTGGTGTAGGCGGTAAAAGAATTTAGCTAGCTACGTGGTGTGCTGCAGTGTGCATTAAATCTTTGTCTATACAACCCTGGTTAAAATATTTTTAAAAAACTACCGTAAGATTGGATATGTTTTTTCTAGAACGACTTTTTGAGAGACGTATTAAAAGATGTATTATAGGTCTTGTTCATTAAAAAATTAATATCTTTTTACCGTATTTTTATTGCCTACATATATTATCCTTAATTCTTACTTATTGTATATTTCTAATATTTTAAATGTGTATTTACATCATTCTTAATGCCTATTTACAATATTATAAAAAATATATGATGGGCCTATCCAATTAAAGGTGATATCTCAAAGAGACCGTCTCTCACAAAAATTTATGTTTTTTTTAAATTATACTGTAAATATCCTTTACGTAGGATTAAAGATTTAAAACTATATGTAAATATCATGTTTGTATCAAATAATATGCATTATTTTGAGTTCTAAACTTTTCCACTCTTAATTTTTACTGTAAATAATTTTATTTGTCAAATAATTAAAAACTGATAAATAATAATTTGCGAATTACAGTCTTAAAGTTTAGTACTTTTGCGAATTACAGCCTTAATATTTATTTTTTGCAAATTACGGCCATCAAACTATCAAAGTTTGCAGGTTCAAGCCAACCACAAAAATACGACCATTTTAGTGGTCGAAATTTTATGTTAAATGGTCGAAGTTCTGGTTTTGATCTAAATTTGTAAACTTTGATACTTTGACAGACCCGGCCATAAGCAGGAGCAGGCGGAGCTCCTGCTCAGGGCCTCATTCTGGGGGCCTTCTAGTGTCGGTAAATTTTGAGAAAATACCACCATATGACTAATATTTAGCAGTGTCCCAATGGCAAAAGTTTTTGACTTGCCAATTCCTAGGTCTTTGGTTCAAGTCCAGTAGTCTACAATTTTTCTTATTTTTTTGATTTTTTTCTATATATATTTAAATTCCCTTTTTTTTAAGAAAGTCTTTTACATTCTCAATATTGATTTTTTGGTCAATTCCTATTTATTATAATGATAACCATTTGTTTATTTTATTTTATTTGTTTCAATTCAAATTCAATTATTTATGTTATTTTTTTTAGCTCTTGATTTTACAGAGCTCTTAAATTTTTGTTTATTTATACAAAATACTAAACTTTTTTATATTCTTCTGTAACTGATATAAATAATTTAATTTCTTCACTTAGATTATTTGTTATTGCTCGATATCTTATAGTATTTTTTTTTTTTGTGCCATTGGAGGATTTAGTTACATTCTTGCATAGTTTAACTCTTTTTGCTAATATTTCGATTGTTGGTGGCTACTTTCATCTTTATTTAAGTTATGGCCAATAGTATACTAGGATTTAATTACATACTTGCGTAGTTTACTTGTTCCAAATTAAACCGTCCTTTAAAAAATATAATATTTTATAAACTGTCAATAATAATCGGACACATTTTTTTTAAGGGCCCACAAATTAATTTCGCTCAGGGCCATTAAAATGTCCAAGACGGCCCTGTACTTTGATGGGTGTAAATTGCAAAAAATAAACATTGAGACTGTAATTCGTAAAAGTGATAAACTTTAAGGCTATAAATCACAAATTATCTTTGATATAATAAAGATAAGCATAACACCTGCCAAACCTAAAAAATTTTTTTTTGTAAGTTTTTTTTCTAGACGTGATCAAAATAGAACTAATATTTAAAAATAAATCTACAAATACATAAATATCTATATACGCACATGACTCAATTTTAAATAAACATATAATACCTAATTTGAAATTAATCTGATAACCAAATAATGACCTCTATTTTTTTTCCTATGCATTACTATTCGAGATCAAACGTTTTTTATAAAGAGTACTCCCTCCGTTCTTTTTTTTATTGTCCTATTTGAAGATTTCACACAAATTAAGAAAGGTGGAATCTTTGTAGATAGTGGGTATTATTTTATTAAGAAAGGTGGAATCTTTATAGATAGTGGGTATAATTTTATTAAGAAAGGTGAAATATTTGTAGATAGTGGGTATTATTTTATTAAAATAGTGGTGTGAATTAATAATTGTATTAGTATTATGAGAGAGAAATGAGGGTTGAATGAGGGATAAAGAGAGCATATACTAGAAGATAAAAACTTTCCAAAATAGGAAAGTATTCTGAATATGACAAATTCATGAAAGTGTCCGTTATAGTAATGTGGACAAACTTAAAAGAACAGAGGAAGTATTAAATTAAGCTAAACAAATAAGTATCAATAATTGAGTATAGATTTTAATTAAAGCTGTGGCTCAAGCGATCCCTAACTATGCTATGAGTTGTTTCAAACTTCCTACATCTTTTTGCGAGGAGGTTGAGAAGATTATCAGACATTTTTGGTGGGGTACCTCTTCTTCTAGTAGAGGGATTGCGTGGAAATCTTGGAAGGTCATGTGTAGTCCGAAGAGTGAAGGTGGTCTGGGGTTTCGTGATCTTTCTTGCTTCAATAGTGCCCTCTTGGCTAAACAATTCTGGCGTGTCCATACCCACCCTCATACCTTGTTGGCTAAGTCTCTAAAAGCCAAATATTTCCCTACATCTTCAATTTGGGAATCTAAAGTGGGTTTTAACCCCAGCTATGCGTGGAGGAGCATTTGGAGTTCGAGGTCAGTTTTGGAGCTTGGTACGAGATGGCGCATTGGTAATGGTAAAGACATCAAAATATGGTCTGATTCTTGGATTGGAGGAGATGGGTCTGGCAAAGTTATCTCTCCTAAACGTATCCTTGAGGATAATGCCACTGTTGATTGTCTTATTGATCATGAAAACCACTCTTGGCGTTTGGATGTTCTTAATAATGTTTTTCTTCCGATAGATGTGGAAAGAATAGTGCAAATTCCTCTTAGTGAGCATGGTGGTGCTGATGAAAGGGCTTGGGCAGCAAGTATAGATGGTGTGTTTAAGGTTCGTGATGCGTATAAACTTGCTTTCAAGTCTCATTTTGATTTGCCTAGTTCGAGCAGCAGTGACAAGGTTTGGGATCACTTGTGGAAGCTTAATATTCCCCCAAAAGCAAAAATCTTTCTTTGGAGAGCATTGTGGGATATTCTTCCTCATGGTTCGAACCTCAAGCGTAAGGGTATTGATAATGTTGAGAGCTGTCAGCGGTGCGGGTGTACTGAAACAAATTCTCACGTGTTGAAGGACTGCAATTGGGCTCGTAAGGTATGGGAACTCTCGATGCATGCCACTGATATTCCTCAATTTAATTCCATCCGGGATTGGTTTGGGTGCTTAACTGATAGTAGGAAACAGTTGGAATGTGAGTTCTTTGGTGTTTGCTTATGGCAAGTATGGTGTGCGAGGAATGAACTTTTATTTGACAAAGTGTACATCGCTCCTGAGTTATGTTACAAACGAGCTACTGATCTTCTCCTAGCTTATCAAAAAGCTAATTCTGTTCGTGGGGAAACAGTGGTGAAGCGGAACAAGTGCAGATGGTCTCCTCCTCCGGAGGGCTTCGTGAAAGTCAATGTTGATGCTGCCGTTAATAATAAAGAGAACAGAATCGGTTTGGGGCTGGTGGTTCGTGACTCTGATGGTGCTGTCCGTATGACTGCTGCCAAGACTTCATGGCCTGCTGCGGAAGCTGAGCTTGCTGAAATTCATGGCTTCAAATGGGCTGCGGAAGTGATTAAATATTACTAAGAGTATATAATGCAATACAAATTACAATCGGGAATTTGTATTAAACCCCTTTGTATGATGACAAAAAGAAATTACAAGATGATATAAAGTAATAAACTTAATGGAAGATTATTGTGTAACGACAACCGTTACCCGGAAACTTGATACGTGTTGAAGGCGTGTGCTCACTATCCTTTTGTGATATTTCCCCCACAAAGGTACTTGGGTTAAATGTTTGGAAATTCACAACGAGATACAATCAACAACAATACACCCTTAGTACTTAGGATGTATACCGAAATAACAAAGTGTTTAAGAATTATGAGCAAAGGAAAGCTAAGTAAGAGTTAATTACTCTCTTAGTATAGCAAGAACAAATGAGAGGAATAAGCTCAAGAAATCAGAAAAAGGTGCAAGGATTTCTTCATCCAAAGGCACCTATTTATACTCAAGGAGTATAAGAGGAGCCTATGCTCTTAATCATCATCATAATGACCAATTCATTGCCATTGAACTAAATGCCATTATTCTAGAGAATAATGCACCTTAATACAGCCTAATTACTCAGGAATCAAGAGGATTAAGGAGTATCCTAGGCATTAAACGCATGAAAAACGGGAAGAAAAAGCAACGGTCATATGGAACCCTGACCGCCGAGTCGGCGATGGGTCCATATAGGGGACCGCCGACTCGGCGTTTGGTCACTGACCAAATCCCATTTTTCCAGAGACCAAAAGCCGACTCGGCTATGGCTCTTTTGGGGGGACCGCCGAGTCGGCTAAAAGCTTCTGCCTAGGTCCCCCTTTTCCTTTGTTTTATAATTCACTTTAATGCCTAACGGACCTCGTATAATAATACGTTTTGTCCCACTACTTTTAGTAGCTTTAGCGATGTATACGGACTAATAAATCGATACGATTGGTCCCACTACCTTAGTAGTACTTGATGATTATTATATACAGGATTATTATGCACTAAATGTCCAACAATCCTCCCCCATTTTGGGTATAATAAGCCTTCTCATTTACCAAAACTCATAACACATTTCATGCATCAACGCTAATATCCCTACGGATTGAATTAACGCCTAGTACAACACACTTAACAAGTGATCGAGCCAGAATTGATTTCCATAAGGAATTGAATCAAATGACCCTTCCAACCACTTGAAGATGTAGTACACACAAAACAAATAACACAAAGTTATTAACTTGACACATTATAAGGCCGTGTCCGTATCTTATTCATAAGTTTATCATAGTCATTATGCCAATCTTGACTACTTGAAGCGGCCACACTTCAAACTTATATAGGTAGGTTCTCATTACGTATGAAACATATCCCCGTGACGTGGATATAACACCAAGAGCTCTTCAACTCTTGATCTTGAGAACTTTCAAGACGACTACCTTATTCCATCACGGTACAAAGCAACGATGGGTCATGCAAGAGTTGCTTTAACAAAAACCAAGAGGACTTTACCACATTGAATTCAGACACGATGTTACTCATGCGTGAATTGGGCTTTTCCAAATGATTTTACTGACATAAACCGATCTCAATTGAGGCTTTCTCAATTGAGTCTCTATTCATGGCTTTCGTAAACGAATCCGCCACATTGAACTTAGTGTTCACATAGTCAAAAGTTATGACCCCGTTAATGATAAGTCCTTGCACAAGGCTATGCCTTAGAGCAATATGACGAGACTTACCATTATACACTTGACTATAAGCTCTACCTAAAGCCGTCATGCAATCCGCATGAATTGCCACCGGTGAGATTGGCTTAGGTAACAAAGGTATCTCAAACATGAGATTCCTCAACCACTCAGCTTCACTAGCTGCTGAAGCTAAAGCGATAAACTCAGCTGATATCGTAGAGTCGGCTATACATGTTTGTTTCTTAGAAGACCAAGAAATGGCACCTCCCCCATAAACAAACACCCAACCACTAGTAGAAGAGTTATCCTCTTCATTAGTGATCCAACTAGCGTCAGAATAACCTTCTAAAATAGGAGGTTCTCCGCTATAAGTAATACCAAAATCCTTGGTACGTAACAAGTATCTTAATACTCTTCTTATCGCCATCCAATGATGGGGACCTGGGTTACTAGTAAATCTACTAAGTTTACCCACCGCAAATGCTATGTCAGGCCTAGTACTAGTCATAGCATACATCAAAGATCCTATGACCTTTGAATACTCCAATTGTGAAATTGGTTGACCGGTATGCTTTGCAAACTTCATACCCGGTTCCATGGGAGTAGAGACCGGCGCTTTATCAAGCATATTGAACCGCTTAAGTATCTTCTCAACATAGTGAGCCTGACTTAACTTAATACGGTTCCCTTGCCTTATGATCTTAATACCTAAGATCACATCAGCCTCCCCCATATCCTTCATCTGAAAGGATCTAGACAAAAAGTCTTTTGTCTCTTGGACTTGTGTTATACAAGTTCCAAAGATAAGCATGTCATCGACGTATAGACAAATGATAACGCCATTACCATGGCTATCAAACTTGCTATACACACACTTATCGGCTTGATTCAACTTGAATCCAAAGGACAAAATAGTTTCATCAAATTTTTGATGCCACTGTTTAGGTGCTTGTTTAAGTCCATACAAGGACTTGACAAGTTTACACACCTTTTGTTCTTGTCCTTCCAAAACAAACCCTTCGGGTTGTTTCATATATACTTCCTCATCTAACTCCCCATATAAAAACGCGGTTTTAACATCCATTTGATGTATCTCTAGATGATAGATCGTAGCTAACGCTACCAATAACCGAATAGTGGTTATTCTTGCAACCGGTGCATATGTATCGAAATGATCGATACCGTGCTTTTGTCTAAAGCCTTGAGCCACTAAACGGGCTTTGAATTTATCAATAGTACCGTCGATTTTCATTTTCTTTCTGAAAATCCACTTGCAACCGATTGGTTTACAAGTCGGAGGAAGATCCACTAACACCCAAGTGTTGTTTCCCATGATGGATTGCATCTCATCATCGATAGCCTCTTTCCAAAAAGCACTATCATGTGATGCCATAGCATCGCTATAAGTCAATGGGTCACCTTCCACATTATATAAATATGGAACACTAGAAGATACTTCACTTCTATCACCTTCAACCAAGTATACTTGGAAATCTGGTCCAAAGCTCTTCGCTTTCCGTTGTCTCTTACTCCGTTTAGGAATAGGATCAACTAAATCAAGTTCATCTATTTGTTGACTTTCATCAACATCTAGAAGTGAACTTTGTTGACTATCATCAACACTTTCATTGGTACAACTTTGTAGATGTCTTTGTCTACTCAATGATGAAAATCTATTTTCATCAAAAATGGCATCTCTTGACTCTATAATCGAATGAATCGATATATAGTCATTTTGTTCTATAACATAGAACCTATAGGTTTTGCTATGAATAGCATAGCCTATAAAAATGCACTCAAGCCCACGTTCACCGAGCTTCTTTTTCTTGTTGCCGGGCACTCTTACAATGGCCCTACAACCCCAAACCTTAAGATAACTTAAGTTTGGTTTCTTTTTGTACCAAAGTTCATAAGGAGTTTCCTTATTCGTTCTCATTGGAACTCGGTTAAGAATGTGACAAGCCGTCAACATTGCTTCACCCCAAAATCCATCACTCAAACCCGAGTAGGATAACATGGAATTAACCATCTCTTGTAGAGTACGGTTTTTCCTCTCCGCCACACCATTAGATTGTGGTGCATAACCGGCGGTTGTTTCATGAATTATACCCATTGAATTAAAATAAAGCGGATCATAATATTCACCTCCTTTATCGGTTCTTAACCTTTTAAGTTTACTACCAATTTGTATTTCTACTTCTTGTTTGTAAATCTTAAAATGTTCAAGAGCCTCATCTTTTGAATGCAAAAGATAAACATAACAAAACTTTGAGAAATCATCTATAAAAGTTATGACATACTTTTTGTTTCCCAAAGACGGTGTACTATGAAAATCACAAAGATCACTATGGATTAACTCCAAAATTTCGGATTTTCTTTCAACACTTTTAAAAGGTGTTCTAGTGATCTTAGTTAACATGCACGTTTTGCAATTTTTAGACAGTTTATTACACATAGGAATTAACTCATGTTTAGACATAAAAGAAATTTTATCAAAATTTACATGTCCTAGTCTAACATGCCACAAATAATGCAAATCATCATGTTTATTATCATCCAAAACATTACATATAGAGTTCTTATTTAAATCTAAAGACAATTTAAACAAACTATTACATAGATAAGCACGCCCAATAAACAAATTGTTTTTAGAGATAATACACCTATCGGCTTCAAACACTAGTTTGTAGCCTAATCGATTCAATATAGGACCCGAGACTAAATTTCTACCTATTTCGGGTGTGAAATACACATCTCTTAAAACTAAAAGATTCCCCGAAGTAAACAATAATTCAACTTGTCCTTTGCCTTGGACCTTGATAGGTGCATTGTTTCCCATGTAGAGATGCTCCCCATCAACAACCTTGTTAAAGGTTTTGAACCATTGTGTAGAATTGCATACATGTCTCGATGCCCCCGAATCGATCCACCAAGCCAAGGAATCATCCTGCAAAGCACTAATATTAGTATTCAAAGTAGAAAAACTCATATTAGAATTTTCATCAAAACATGCAAGATTACCTTGTGTGGGTGGTCCCTTGCTAGTTGAAGCTTGACCATTCCCCTTGGCTTTCTTTTGCTTGTTCTTTAGAACGAAGCAATTCTTCCTTCGGTGCCCGGGCTTTCCACACTCCCAACATACCTTTTCGGTATTGGGATTAGTAGCTTTCCCCTTAGAAGAGTCATTCCTCTTCCTTTTATCTCCGGGACGAGATTGTGGTTTCCCTTCCCCAACCATATTAATAGTAGGTACATTAGGATTATCATCCTTCCGGTTTTCTTGTAACCGAATGCTAGACTCAACAATAATATGTTGCCCAAGGTCGGAGAGTGTAATCTCCTCCCTTTTATGCTTTAAAGCATGTCTAACATCCCTCCATGAAGGAGGCAATTTGTCTATTATGCTTGAAACCAAAAACACTTCATCAATTTCAATTTTATGCAATTTTAAGTTAGCATGCATCCTTTGTAGTTCATGAAATTGATCAATTATAGGGCGATCTTCTACCATTTTATACGAATTGAAATTACTTACTAGGAATTTCTTAGAACTCGCATCCTCCGCCATGTATTTGTTTTCAAGAGCATCCCACAACTCCTTAGCGGACTCATGGTATTGGTAGATGTCAAAGAGTGCATCTTGCATACCATTGAGTATATGCCCCCGGCAAATGAAGTCATCATTTTCCCACTTTGAACGTTTGCGATTTTGTTCAAGAATCTCCGTTTCCGGAATCACCGTTTCCGGATCATCCGACTTAGCAACCTCCGGTTTTGGTGAGCTTATAACATAAGCCACATTGAGGGTAGTGAGCATGAACATCATCTTCTTTTGCCAACGTCTAAAGTCGACGCCGACAAACTTTTCTAACTTAGCAAAGTTAGAGGTAAAGTCCTTCATTGATGCCATCGTATGAAGAATATCACAAAAGATTATTACTAAGAGTATATAATGCAATACAAATTACAATCGGGAATTTGTATTAAACCCCTTTGTATGATGACAAAAAGAAATTACAAGATGATATAAAGCAATAAACTTAATGGAAGATTATTGTGTAACGACAACCGTTACCCGGAAACTTGATACGTGTTGAAGGCGTGTGCTCACTATCCTTTTGTGATATTTCCCCCACAAAGGTACTTGGGTTAAATGTTTGGAAATTCACAACGAGATACAATCAACAACAATACACCCTTAGTACTTAGGATGTATACCGAAATAACAAAGTGTTTAAGAATTATGAGCAAAGGAAAGCTAAGTAAGAGTTAATTACTCTCTTAGTATAGTAAGAACAAATGAGAGGAATAAGCTCAAGAAATCAGAAAAAGGTGCAAGGATTTCTTCATCCAAAGGCACCTATTTATACTCAAGGAGTATAAGAGGAGCCTATGCTCTTAATCATCATCATAATGACCAATTCATTGCCATTGAACTAAATGCCATTATTCTAGAGAATAATGCACCTTAATACAGCCTAATTACTCAGGAATCAAGAGGATTAAGGAGTATCCTAGGCATTAAACGCATGAAAAACGGGAAGAAAAAGCAACGGTCATATGGAACCCTGACCGCCGAGTCGGCGATGGGTCCATATAGGGGACCGCCGACTCGGCGTTTGGTCACTGACCAAATCCCATTTTTCCAGAGACCAAAAGCCGACTCGGCTATGGCTCTTTTGGGGGGACCGCCGAGTCGGCTAAAAGCTTCTGCCTAGGTCCCCCTTTTCCTTTGTTTTATAATTCACTTTAATGCCTAACGGACCTCGTATAATAATACGTTTTGTCCCACTACTTTTAGTAGCTTTAGCGATGTATACGGACTAATAAATCGATACGATTGGTCCCACTACCTTAGTAGTACTTGATGATTATTATATACAGGATTATTATGCACTAAATGTCCAACATTAAATCTCATAATTGGAGCAAGGTGATAATGGAGGGTGATGCACAAAATGTGGTAAAAGCTCTTCAAGGCCACATAAACCGTAATCTCTACAATCAAGTCTTCATCAACAACATTCGAAACAACATGGCGGATGTCACTGATCTGAGTTATAGCTTTTGTTACCGGGAAGCTAATAATGTTGCTCATGTTCTTGCTAAGTGGGCGGCGTCTAATGTGTCGTCTAGGGTTTGGCTTAATGAGTGTCCTAGTTGGGCTACTCAACATGTAATCTCTGATTTTCCATCTTAATAATATAAGCCTCCCCCGTTGATCTTCAAAAAAAAAATAATTGAGTATTATTGTGAACAATACTCCTAATAGTCAATAAATTTTTTTTTTTGTGTTAAAAGAAGCATATACCAAGAAACTCCACTAAGAGTAGTATAATAATGATAAAATATAGTAGTAGTAGCTTTACAAACTTACAACTACTCTATTTTCCATTTAATATGATGTTGTCTCTTGTCACTCATTTGGCATTTGCCAATAATTCATTTCATTACTTAAGCTTTGGTTTGATGTGCCAAAAGAAATTTTTTTGAGATTATTTAAATTGTTACCCTTTAATTCACATGGGGATAACGTTTCTATATAATTAATATTATATCCTCAATTTCCTTTTAATATTTTCATTTTCACAATTTTTAAATTAGGTGTTCGACGTTCAAAATTTTTAATTGTATTTATAACAAATTTTGATCAATCTCACCTAAAAGCACTACAATATAATTCCTTATACTGAAATATATTTTAGCGAAATTTAATTTAAATATCACAACTTTAAATTTTTAATAGTATATCTAATGGATTTAATGATATTTATTAGACTCTGTAGCAACATAAATATTAGGGTATACTCCCTCCGATTCACTTGTGTTGTCCCATTTTCTTATTTGACAAATTCATATCAATTGTCTCATTTCCTTTTTTGTCTATCTATTTTTACCTAAATACCCCCACTTTTCCAATTCCCAATACCCCACTACCACCTTTACGATTAATTTAATCAAATTAAAACCTCACTTTTCCAATTCTCAATACCCAACTACCACCTTTACAATTAATTTACTCAATTAAAATACCCCACCATTCCACTCTAAAAAACCGTGCCCAACCAAATGGGACAACACAAGTGAATTGAAGGGAGTATAACATATCTTGCAGCCTCAACCATCAACTTAAGCTTTTGGTTGAGATGGTTAATTCCTGTACATGGTATCAGAATCCAAAGTGAGTGACAAGAGGTCACGGGTTCGAATCTCAAGCACCCGTAATTTAAATTGGAATATTCAGCGCATATGCACATTCACACTCGTGTATAAGGGGGCGTGTTGCTTAAGTCTCAACCATCAACTTAAACTTTTAGTTGAGATAATTCATTGACACCTTTTACGTACTTTTTTTTATCGGTTACAGTCTACTAAACCAATTATTAGTACATGATTACAAATTTACAGTTACTAAAAAGAAGGTGGTACGTACACCAACTAAAACAAAAACATTGAGTTTATACAGTTTGGTTAATAATTAGAAAGAAGTAGAAGTATTGAATACAAATGGTGAGGCAGTGAGTAACACTGGGTAGTGACGAGATCAGAAGTAGTCTCAAATAGGACAAGCTTTTCACATTTGAAAAATGAATAATGTAAGCAGTACACACTCTACTACAAACTATGACATGACATCAAATAAATATATGATTCATTTATTTAAAATCCTGTTGGGATTTTCTGGAACTCTGAGTTTATCGCTCTGCCACTCTTTTTATTTATTTTGACCAATACCATCTTCCTCTTTCTCTATTTTCAGCACCTCATCTTATTTCTTTAATGGAACTCATTTTATATTTACTCCTTTCTTCCATTTCTTTAATAAAATTAGTCAAGGACAAAAGTATCTCAAGTTGGTCTATTCTTACCTTAGCCTGTTTTTAGTCTATGAACAATTTTACGACGTCATTTCTAGAGTGACTAGAAGGAAAACACGAAAAATTCTCATATGCTGCAAGGATGGTGAAATCTGCTATCGTACTGAGAATGTAGTATATATTGATGTGTTTCAAAACCTATATAAACTTTTGATTAATAATGTATATTGGGTTTCTTTATATTTATATTTAACTAGTATAGAAACCCGTGCAAGCACGAATTTGTTAGTATACTATAAAATATATATTAAAAATATTTTCAAACAATAATGGAAGTATATACTATCATTATTAATTTCACCAAATACATGACGTTTCTAGGTTTAAACATAGTTACTGACATTTTGTTTTTTTTTTTTTTAAATTATTTACCCAATACATAACTTTTTTCATTCACTTAGACATATTAAATACTAAGTTAACCAAATAGAATTACTATTGTAAGTCATAATTATACTTTAATTTACCTAATTGTACTAATTTAAACAAAAAAAATTAGATTCTAAATTAGATAAATATTATCACGTAATCAACTATTATCTATCTTACATAATTTTTTGATCTTATTTCCCATCCTAAGATAAAACATGCATTATGTCAAAAATTTTACTATATTTATCTTCTTAATTATTCTTATATGTTTAAATTTATTTATTTACCATTTTTAGTCATACAATTACTAAAAAAAATTAATCATTATGACATGTAATCATTTCACACCCAATAATATTTTTCCACTTGTCATGCCTGTTTAAAAGATGACACTTGGAATTTTTCAAGACTTTTATAATATTGTATGATATGATTCTTTTAATTACAATATATATGTCTAAATACTTATTACCTTCATATAATATTTATATTAGTCTAAAATTTCATTAAAATATTAACGTAATCAAAAGTTTTAATATAATTATAGATATCAACAAATATTACATGTTTTAATACATGTTTTAATGAATTAATTTGCTTCCCTAAATATCAAGTCAATATCAAAAGTTTCCCTGACATTAATAGAAAAATTAATGAATGATTAATGAATTAATGAATTAATTGATTATTGATTACTTCCGGTCCAACTAAAAGTTAATACAACATTTACTAACAAAAAAAAAATTAATACACCATTTAACCAAGTTGATAACAAATGCATGAGTATGAAATTGGAGTTTAGTAACTTTACATGGTGTAAAGCATTGAATAATTAAATAACTATGTTCTTGTGTGCTTAACATCATTTTGCTAACTCACTATTGTTTTCTCTTTTAATTTTTAGATTATAATTAATAAGCTAACTTTTAACACTAATAAGAAGATAAAAGACTCAAATTTTTCAAAGTATACTAAATTAGAATCAAAACCGAGACCTAACCAAAACTATACATATATGGTATAAGGGTTTTCAATATTGTCTAGTGTTTGGTTTGGTACATTGTACATATTTCACATATAGATTGATAAAATGTATATATATATTTTGCAACATAACATAACATGTTAGTTGTTACTCTAAAGATTATTTAAATAATAGATACTTAATTCCTCTATTGTTGTGAGGAAGTATCAAATAATTTACAGATATATGTGAGTTTTTAAGTTATATGGTGTAAATTCAGAGGGACAAACCAAGCATAAATGCAATGGCGGGGCTACGTTGGAGCCTAAGGAGTTACGTGCCTCTAGGAGTTTTTTTTTAATTTGAAGTTGACTTTTTTATCGGTAAGATCGTAAGATTTATTTGTCTTATTTATTTATTTTATCTCATTTTTTTAATTAGGTCAGTTGATTTATTTTGTTACATTTCCTTTTATCAATTTATAATATGTGGTATTTAAAATTTTAGCAAGTAAGGGTAAAATAGTTGTTAATTTTACAAATGAAACTCTGCCGAGATTTCGTTTATTAGTTAGTCTCCCTAAGAATCCGAACGCTACTGCATAAATGTTACATTAAAGATTATAGAACATGATTTATGGTGAAAGGAGAAGCATGCAAGGTGCCGCAGCTGAAGGTGGGGGAGGCTGGACGAGAGCCGTCAAGGGTGGAGAGAGAACATTATCATTAGACGACAAATTTAGTGGACCCCATCCGCCGCTGAACCAATGTCACCCCCATCTCCCACTTGCATTGCTTATGGAGTAATAAACTTTTAGTTTTCTTTTGTTTTTAATGGTACTTCCTCCATCTTTATAAAAATATTAATATAAAAATAGTAAAAAATTTTATAAGGATCAAAATTATTAAAAAATATTTAAATAAAGTTATTGAGAAATATGTGAGGATTGTAAGTAATACCTAAATATTACGGTGAAGTTAGTGGAATATATACGGATGCATATCAATATATCATCATTAATAAATACTCCCTCCGGTCCAGTTTAGATGTCCCATTTGACTGGGCACGGAGATTAAGATAGTGGTGGGGTATATGTAAAAAGGTGGTAGTTGGGTATTTTAATTGATTAAATTAATTATAAAGGTGATAGTTGGGTATTGGGAATTGAAAAAGTAGGGGTATTTATGTAAATAAGGATATCCAAAAAAGGAAATGGGACAAGTAAAGAGGAATTGCCAAAAAAGGAAATGGGACAAGTAAACTGGACCGGAGGGAGTATTAAAATTAAGGGCGGAACAAAAATTAACAAATTGATACTATAAATAGAACTACATAATTCAATATTGAGACTCTTAATTTTTCAGGGTCATGTGCGGTTGAACATGTTGAATATGCTTTGAACCTCTCATGATTTAAATTAATTAAGATGAATAACATTAATTATATTAAAAAAATTGATATAAATAGGAAGCTATTTTGTAAAGATACTATAAATAAAACGATCTAAAATGAAAATGAAAACATCAAATAAGAACAAATGAATTGATTAATTAATATGTTTGAATAAGAAATTAGAAATAATAAATAATTAGCGTTGTGCTCCCCTCACGTTTATGGCTTAACCTTAACCACACTTGGTCAAACTTATGCTTAATCATAGTTAAATTATAACTTTGGTAATGGAATCGTTAGCAAGGTGTATGAACAAAGTCGTCTTTGTTTCAATCATCCACAAGTTAATCATCTAGTAGCAAATATAGCTAGCTAAACCTCTAATCTAAACCTAATTGGTATTTGTCAACTATGCTTGTATTTAAATTACTTGTTCAACTAAATAAAATACAAAATTAAAATGATATGCTCAATTCCATGGATTATTCATGCATATAAAAGATTAAAAGTATAAATATCACATATTAAAAAATTAATCGACTTGCGATTCGATTATAATTTTTTGACTTAACAGCATTTTAAACAATGTAACAGAAAAGTACTCCTTTAAGTAATTATAGTGATGTAATTAGTTATTTTTAAAATATTACAACTTATAGCATACTAAAATCAATAATAGTAGTTCAAGATTTTTTGTATGCTTTTAGTAACAAATTTTATTCCAAAACTATCACAATTACTATTTAATTCTACTGATCGATTATTAATTATACGACTAATAGCAACAATTATCCAACTAAAGCTACTCACAACTATAGCTATATAGACTTTTAACAAATACCCAAATAGCCAACTTGCATCGGATAGGTCCTAAATCTCAAATTGGGTAAATAGAAATTATTATTCATGAGTTCAGAGTAGATTTTATTAATATTAATTTTCTATTATGCATTGTTAAAGATTTTTTGAATTGAAAATGTATTATATAGAGTGAAAAAATCAAATGAGACAATTGCTCTGAATAAAAAGTATTATATTATAATCATATTATATTACTATAATAATATTAATCATAATAATATTAATAAAAAATAATAATAAAAAATACTTCTATAATAGTAATGATTATCACTCCCTCCGAATCATTTTAGTTGTCCCATTTCTTTATTTGGCAAATTCATATCAATTGTCTCATTTTCTTTTTTGTCTATCTTTTTTTTACCTAAATACCCCCACTTTTTCAATTTCCAATACCCAACTACCACCTTTACAATTAATTTAATCAATTAAAATACTTAACTATTACTTTTTAATGGACCCTACACCATCCTTAATAACTGTGAAAATCCAAATGATATATCTAAAATGATTTGGAGGAAGTATTAGTCAAAATCAAATAGGAGTAAATGTGAATACTTGATGAAATGATTGTATCATCTTTTAGAGGTTCATGATGCTATCATCTAGTTTGAGATATGAGAGAAAAAACTATTGACTAATCAAAAATAAAATTAAATTGGTCCGGTAAACATAAATTATTTGCTCATCTGGATTATAGGATAAAATGGATTAATTTATAATCTCTCTAAATTAAATAAGCTATGTCTTATCTAAAATCTAATTCATATTAATTCACAAATCACAATGTACGAACAAATAGTATAATTATGTAAACAATTCTCAAAACAGGTTATCATTAAAAGTATTTCTTAAAAAATAATAATCCATCAACCATGAATCTTATAGAGGAGACAAACTATTTTATTGAAAAAAAATTCAAGTTTGACAAAATAAAAATTATAGGATTAAATACATGAGGTTGCTACACGCGCTTCTATTATGCGTCAAGGTTTGGTAAGAAGCTCCATTATTTTAATTATAAATTAAAGTACCAAATTTTTAAAAATTAAAATAATAAACCAATCAACTTTTTCAAAGAGTATGCTTCTAATTTTAATTATATTTTATTTTTTCTTTTTATTTAATTTATAATGGATAATTACAATAAAATAACTCATTTAATTTAAATAAGCTTTTTATTTATGTAAAATTTCAAATGATGTTATCATACAATTTTACAATAAGATTACGCATTTTCTATCAATCTGATTCCGTCGAAATAAAAAACTCAGATATAGAATAAGTTACCCAATAAGATTAGCCATTAGGGCAATATATGAATTAGTGTTGGTGCAAAAATTGACAGAATCTTTAAAAATTCTGTTGCAATTTCAAAAGTTACGATATTATTATAACAATTTTTATATCTTTAAAGATTTAAAGTATGACATGTAATACTCCCTCCTATTCAGCCTAAATGCATAATTTAGTTTTTTACACTTACTGAGGCAACATTTTAACCCTTAATATCTCAAATTATTCTTAACTAAAAATTATAAAATATTGATATTAATAATCCTTGTATTAAAACGAATCAAACAAGATCTCACATAACTATGTTTTAACTTATAGATTAAGAGTAAAATACAAATTAAGAGTAATGAGTGAATAGTGTCAGAAAAATGTCTCACATAGGCTGAATAGAAGGTAATATTATTTTGAGCCTAAAATTTTTTGAGACTGTATACAGTCAAACATATTGAACATGCTCAAAAAGTCCGGAAATATGAAATATTATTAAATAGATGTTGTATGAGAGAAATGACTGCGTCTCAGCCTCTTACATTGAGTCTTTGTCTCCCTTTGATTATCCCCACCTTCTCATTTTCTTTCTCTCTACTTCTACTCTTATTTCTTTCTTTCTTCCTTTCTTGTATTCTAATCTTAATTATACTTCGAGTTTTGTAGCTGATCTCCTTTTCCTTTCTTTCATAAAATAATCTCTTCCAAAATAAATAATCCCCAAACCCACAAAAACAAAGATTAAAAAGAACTGTTCTTCCCCTTCTCTCATCTATTTTAATCTTTTTTTGTTTACTTTCATTAAAATAACCATTAATCCTAGTACTATTTTGTGTATTGAATGTTGTTGAGATAATGGCTGGCTTAGATTTAGGCACAGCTAATCGTTATGTTCATCAACTTCACCATCACCATAGGCCCGACCTTCACTTACAGCAAAGGTCGGACCCATCTGAAGACGACGACAACAACAACAACAACAATAACAATAACATTGATAATAATCATGATGACCATGGTCATGGATTAGACCTAGTCAACATGTCTGGAGCTGGGTCTGGGTCTGGGTCTGGCGATTTGGTTGCTCGTCGACCCAGGGGACGACCCCCTGGGTCGAAAAATAAACCAAAACCGCCCGTGATTATTACACGGGAAAGCGCTAACACACTCCGCGCGCATATCTTAGAAGTCGCTAGCGGATGTGATATTTTTGACTGTGTTGCTACTTACGCTAGGCGTAGGCAACGTGGGATCTGTGTCCTCAGTGGGACCGGCACAGTTACCAACGTTAGCCTACGCCAGCCGGGCGGAGGCACGACCGGCGGATCGGCCACGGTTACACTCCATGGCCGATTCGAGATCTTATCTCTATCCGGCTCGTTTCTGCCTCCGCCCGCTCCACCCGGGGCCACCAGCTTAACAATATTTTTAGCTGGTGGTCAAGGTCAAGTAGTAGGTGGGAACGTTGCGGGTGAACTTGTCGCCGCCGGGCCGGTTATTGTAATTGCTTCTTCATTTACTAATGTTGCTTATGAAAGATTACCTTTAGAGGAAGAAGAATCCGGGGCAAACCCGGGTGGTGCTTCGGGTCTTCAGATGCAAACCGGACCCAACGGAAACGGAGCCCCGTTTCCAGATCCGTCTTCTGGGTTACCCTTTCTAAACTTGCCTTTGAATATGCAGAACTGTCAGTTACCGGTTGATGGGTGGGCCGCTAATAATTCGGGTGGTAGACCTCCATTTGGATAATACCCGAAAAAAAGAAGTTATTTTTCTTGTTTAGTTTAGAGAGTTTATTTTTAGTTAGAGTATTACAACTTCTCATCAACTGAACCAAACTCGACTCGACTCGACTTGATTTAATCTCGGCCGTTAATTGATGATGATGATGATTGATTGCATTTGGAAGAATCAGGTCAGCCAATAATATATCATGGATTAATTGTTGATGTAACTTTGTTCTTCTTTTAATTTGTATTATCTTGCCAACTCTGGAAATAGTCCTTTTTTTTCTCCTCTTTTATTTTTCTATTTCTCTTGTTCTTAATTAGTGTTTTTTTTAATTTAATTTAATTTCTGTTGGTGTCTTAATTTAAAGAAGGAACTTATGTTTTGTTGTTTCAGTGAGAAAAATGGTGTGTGAGGATTAATTACAAACTTTTAATTAGTTTAATTATTGTCTGTTATGAATTAATCTTTCTTTAATTATATCTTACTTAAATTTAACTATATATAGATTAGTTTAATTAATTTTCTTTTAACTAATTAATTAATCTAGTATTATAGAGTATACTATTAATTAAACCAGCAAAATCTATGCTCTTTTTGATAACCCATCTTCATTATCTACTTTTTTTTATGAAATACTAATCTTTTATGAAGTATTAGTACTTTAAGAACATGTTCTATGATTAATTATTAATTGATGAATATTTGGGAAATGGAATTAATGAATAATTATACATAAATATATTAATTTAAGTGTTTTTTTTTATATTAAAATTTTGTGCATTGTTTTCAGGAAGTAGTAATAAATACTAGTAGAAACAATTGGCAGCAAATTGGGTTGTTATCAGTAGGAAGGATTCTTCTTGTCTTACCAAAACATGAACATATTCATAAGTTTCACTAAAAATATGTTAAAGTGTCAAGTATAAGTTATTTTCTCCTATTTCTTCTAGAACTTCTATATGCACTTCTTCTTTCCGGTTTAGATTTCAGGGTAAGGATAATCTCCTACAGACTGATAAGAAGGAAAAATTAGCTTTCTTAATTATTGGTGAAAGTCGAACCTTAATTTATCTTAAGTCTGAAAGAAAAAATCTTTAATAGCCCGTTTTTGATTAATTATCCACCTTTCTTCTTTTCCTAATCCTCTTTTTAAGAAAAATTGGATTGAAAATTAATGTTTTCACTTTTCTCTCATAATATGTATGTTTTCTCTTAGGGCTTTATTTATAGTTGAGGATGAAAATTATAAAAATCTACAATATAGAATTAAGAGTTCTTAATTATATATATATATATTGTCACATTCTAGGAAGAATTAATGTAGCAACTCAAAAATTACTTTTTATGGAAATTTGATTTATAAGGAGTATATAGAACTATATATAAATTTTCATAATCTTGAAAATTTAAAATAAATTAATAAAACTATGAAACTTTTTTCTTTATTTTTAGACTTATGAGAAGAAGTAGCATACTTAATTTTATATTAATTTCTAATTAGCATAGCTAAGGCATCAATTTATTATATTTCCACTAATTATAATATATAAAACTACATTACCGTTAAGCGTTGACTGCATTGGATCTATATATATATATTATGTTGTAGAAGTACTATTTAATTATCTGAATTTTAATTTATCATAATTTTTTAATACAAATAGTTATTATTTATAATTATACTCCTATATTATATATTTTGAGAGCTAATTAAGTTTGAAATTTATAAGTAAGCCTAATTCTTTTTTTTCTTGAAAATAATTGTTTTACTTGATCTAGATGTATAAATATAAAATTGTGATCTTTATTTAAAAAGGCTAGGTATTAATAATATATCAAACTTTTTGGCAGGTATGGTTATATATAGTTTATTTCATTAAGTAAATTATCTTAAGTAGATAATTATAATCATTATAATCTTCCTGCAACTTACTTGTTAGATACTATATTTTAGGGCATTTCCATTATATGTTCTTATATTCCTACTCTATTTAATTAATTATTCTTATTTTTTAATTGGTAGCCTACATTTAATTTATTTCATAAAATTTATACATGAAGAAAGCATTGTCCAATGATAATTAATTCATGCTTACTTTTATCCTACTTAGCTAATTAAATAATTGACTCAACTATGCATAATTGATAATATCATCTCGAATATAAAAAACAAGGTTAATATAAGGAGAAAACCTGGTGGCTTCAATAACAAAAAGGGATGAAAATAAAAAGATAATTTTAATAAGAAATACTCATTTAGGTTATTGGTTCAATTTTAGGTCAAGTGTTTGATAAGGTTTACAATTAGATCGTACATGATTGAGTTTTACATAATTGTAAATTTGTTTTTGAAGTAAGGTCAAATCTGGTTCGATTTTGAACACCTCTGTGTGTAATGAATCATCATTGTGCATCTTATGCATACAAGATCAAATCAGGTTCAATTACATGATTGAGTAAATATCGAATCATCGGATCTTTTTTGAACACCTCTGTGTGTAACGACTCATCATTCACAACTCATGTCACTCACATCCAAAAATTTGATAGAGTTGGTTAATATATAAGCTTGGTTTGGTACTCTATTCTTATTATCAATTGATTTTAAGATGACATTGTAGAAAATCATAATGCGGAATTCTGTCTGGGTTTAATTTGTTGAATATTGGATTTGTATTAATCAATAATGAGAGGAAACACCTCTATTTATACAAGAGACTGGGACTAAAATTAGAAAACAAAATATTAACCTAAACCTAAATAATAATAAACAAAATAATCTTATTATTCTAAATATTAAAAAAGATCTTAGCTTCCTAAAACATAATATTCTAAAATAATATCTTTATTTTATTCTTATATTTATTTTATTCTGCATTCTATTTTCCTACAGAAACCTCATAAAATTTATGTGCAGTTAACTCTAATCATACATAAGTCTTGTTGTTCATAAATTCATAATAACAAATTTACATGTGGTTAACAATGGGTTAAGTGTCTTTCCTAAACAATAACAGCTACAACAAGGCCAACAACAAACCATTTTTCATTAGCCTATCAATTTCCTTTCTTTAATCATATTCTATTATGATTTAAAAAATTCATCCTAATTGAGATATAAATATAATTTTAATCAAATAATTAAATCAATAAATATGTGGCCTTAATCCAATAAAGCTTAATTAGGACTTGGGCTTTATCTAAAAGCAATTAAGTATAATTGAACAAATTATCTCTTGATGACCATTATTACCATATATTAAATTTATATTTTTTCTCCTTGACAATTATTTTATTTTCAATATTGATATTGTTTAAGCTTTATTATATTTATAATGCTTGAAACATAATTTTAAGGGAAAAATTAGCTAGTTAGTATGCATTTAATTTGGAAAAAGAATTTGTGATGTAATGGAGGAAATACTAAGTAAATGGCTATCCTTAATATGTTTTTTGTCTTACATACATATAATCTTTCATATTAAGATTCTTTTAGATTTGTTTGATAAAGAATATGCTTTTATATATGATATCAACATCCACTGATCCACAATAACATGATAACTAGGGTTACAATAGCTATAAGAAAGCAATTCTACAAAGCTTGAAGGGACAAATAATAATGGAGTATTAATAAATTAAATCTATATAATGTGATTATATATGTACATACATTAATTTGTATGTTATTGTTGAATGAATTAAGTTGTTTAATTATAATATGCAAACATTTGATATTCGAATCGAAGGCATATGATATTTCGAGACCATCATATACACATCGTCTACACTTATTTTGTACATTTAGCTTCTACCAGTTTAAATTTTCGATTAATTGGTGTTTTGACATAGTTTTGAAATCAATAATTGAGTGTATAACACGTATTGAGACTTCAATCATCAGTTAATATTCCCAGTTTTTGATTGAGTTCGTTACTTGACAGTGAGCATTGTCAAGAAACCAATTCAATCAAAAGTTTAAGCTGATATATTATACTCCAGCACATAGTTGAGGTCTCAAAATATGTTAGTATACGCATGTCGAAACTAAATAAAACTAGGATCAAACCCAAAGTAGTCTCAAAATAACATTTTGAATGCATTGGATTAGCTAGTAGTAGTCAAACAATGTGATTTCCATGTTAATGTAGCAAAAGAAGGTTCTATATATGTTTGATGTGGTATATATATTATTATTTCTTATCAAATCTAAGAACATGAGTAAAACATTGTTGGAATAATATCATTGCTTTCACATTTAATTTGATCAATAGATATATGCTAAGCTTAGATTACATTTCATTAAGATAATGTGTTTGTATCTTGTACATATATATTATATCAAAAATTGTTCAAACTTTAGTGCCTAATACGTTGTTTATATTTAATTAATTAATAACTCTTTCTTTTCTCATCATTTTATAATTAAGATACTTAAAGATCTTGGAATGTGAATATGATTTTATGTTTATAAATTTTTTATTGCAGTTATTCTTGTGAGGTATCGTCTTTTAGTAAGACGATTTCAAAACAAGGAGTCTATATGGATTTGTATTAGTTACGCTACCTAACCAGTATATGGGCATGTCTTATAAACTATAGAGATTGTCCTATAACAATTTATATTTTTAATATTCACGGAACTGAATTGAACTACTGAACAAAACAAAATTAAAGTGACAATAAAGACAATTTAAATGTCAATATTTGTTTTTAGCATAAAATGGTGTATAGACTAATAACACAAACCCAACTAAACATAACTTTAAAATAAAACTAATAAACAAAAACAATCTCATGGTACATTGTAGCTTCTGTTGATAGGATAAAGATTTATAATTCGTTAATATCGAATTGTTAGCACTTTTACTATCATAAAAAAACTCAATAAATTATGTGTATTTCTTATTTATATGAAATTATTAAAGACATTTGAAACGAAAAATCGAAACTAATTTTTATGTTGAAGTTGAACTTCATACTACAACAAAAATCAATTATCCTATGATTGGTGAGTCAAAAATAGTCAAGGATCGTTGTTAGCTATAGTTGTGAGTCAAAAATCAATCATCAACATCCCAATAGAAAACGAACCCAATGTAATAGGAAGAGATATAACCCTAGAGTCTGTTTGGTTATAGATTGTTGGTTAGAATTGTTAGTTATAGTTGTTGGCTTTGCTTGACCAGTTGGAGGTATTGTTGATTTGTTAGTTAAAAAGTATGTTTAAGCTAGTTTTTAGACAGATATTTGAAAGTATTTGTTGATTGTTCGTTGTTTATCAGAGAAAAACTGAATAAGGAGCAAATTAAGCCAATGGAAAAAGTTACTTGTTTTGGCTTTTGTTTAAATGTCATTTGCAAAACATTTAAACAGTTTGATCAACCAAAAAATTAATATAAAAGTTATTTACCAAATACACCCAGAACTTTGTAAGAAATAACTTTAATTAATTAAATATGTTATCATTGGTTTTAAATAAAGGTCTTCAAAATTGAAAAAAAGCCGAGACCTTGTAAGAGATATTGTATGTTCCTTGCTTTAAATATGAACAATAAAATACATACAAAATGAAACGAGACTAAATATTAAATCTATAACTAAATGCGCCTTTAGATAAATGTGTTTTAAGCAAAATCATATGAATTAAAGTGAAAGACTTTACTTCATTACTGGGATAAGAATCATTTTAAAAGGTAATTAAAAATTATATTATGATGCCACATAATTAACAACAAGTAATCAGCTATAAACAAAGCAACAAAATTACCAAATCTTTCCAATGTATTTTAATGCTAATCTGTGTTTAATTAGTAGATAAATTAAGACCACTACTTTTAAAACCGGGTGTATAAACAAGCATAACATAGACATGTTCAGCATAACAGTTTAATATTAATATTTTTATGAAGCAAAATATTGATTCAGAAAAAATATCATATATATACAGTAAAGTAATATTTTAAGTATAGCGTTTAAAATTGCATAATAATAATAATATAACTGTTTTTGGAATGTACAAGTTGTAGTGCCCAAAAATCAAAATTTTATTTTGAGTTTTTGTCTACATTTTTTAACAAATTATAATTATATTTAAATAACTATCATAACTACTATTTTTAGGTTGACAATTAATTTTCTTTTATGTTATTATACACAACCCATGAAATTCATTTTCCCAAATTTTTCTTAGATTTGCTACTTGTTAGAGTGGATTGTGCACATTCATTCTCATTTTTAATTTCCTATGTATTCATATAATAGCAAGTGGTATTTTCCTTTGGACTTTCATGCGGCAAATTAGGTAATGTTATAGATTTGATTTTCCATTACTAGCTCACATTATTATATAATTGTTCTTATCAAAAATTAAAATAATAAACTCTTTTTGGATTATATTGGCAATTACATTATTTATTTTAAGTTGACCTAATTTCATATATATTTTTTTCCATTGGTTGTTAAAACTAAATAATTTAGTTAAATAATTAATGTAACATGATTAGAAAGAGAAAGAGAGAGGTGTTAAGGTGGAAAGGAAAAGAGATTGGTTTAAGTTACATATGAAAGGTAGTTAGGACAATAAGATATTAGCTTACCAACTTCAAATATGATAAAAGAAAAGAAACCAAGACTAATTATTTTGCCCCGATTAAAAACGCCACGAAAATTAAGAAATTGAATATATATGATTAAGATAGCGAGTTCACTTAAAGAAGAGAAAATATTATATACTTTAAAAGGTAAAAATGTGTTAATAAATAAAATTATATCTGAAAATAAAAATAAAGCAAAATCAATTAGAGCAACCAAGATAATAAAAGACAAATGTGTTGACTAAGTCCTTCATCAATGTTGGAGGATTAAGACATCATTTATATAATGCGTTTGTACATTTAGACAATGTTATATGTTTCTCCAAGTTGTCACCTAAAGTAATGGCTTTTACCAAGAAAACAAATATTTACATAAGCACATGTTTGGTAGTTGGTTTTTATATTAGCTTTTCAGTTCATTTTTAGCTTTTAGCTTATTGATTGGTTAAACAACTAAAAGTGTTAGGTAAATAACTTTTAAGCCGACTTAAAAAGTAAAAAAAGCTACTTCAATAAGTTTTTGGCTTGTTGATCAACTTTTTCTTAAACAGTTCCCCAACTTAAAAAGCCAACAAAAACAATCAATATTATCACCTAGTCAAACAAGTCAACTAAAAAAGCCAACAACCAACACTTAATAGCCAATTGTCAAACGCTATAAATTACTCCCTCGTTGTTTTATTGTACTTCTCATTTATTTTTGCTCAATTTTCAAGGTAATTTTGAAGTTTCAAATTTTTTAATTATGCATCATAAATAATTATAAAAAGTATAATATAAAAGATTTTTACAAAATCTCAAAAAAAAATATATTTTTTAATATTTTTTTCAAAAATCATAATTAAAATTTTCTCTCTTTAAAATGAAATATTCTAAATAAAAAACATTAGAGAACAAAGTTTTTAAATTATGTACTAATATAAGATTAAGGAGTCATGTTCATCATGAGCTACATAGGTAATGAAATGTGAACAACTTTAAACAAATTTGTTTATTATATTCTTATTTATATAATTGTGTACAGTACATGATGATGTTGGCAACAATAATGATGCCAACTTGTCATTAAGAGGCCTTTAATTATATAATTTGCTTCGTTAAGTGCTTTCCTAATGACAAATAAAGTCTCACAATTGTTTATTAGGTAATTAATTATCTTGTACACAAAATCTTGGGTTATACGTACTTATAATTACTATTGCAATTTGGTAACAAACTAACAATGTTCATTATTGAAAATTAATAAACTATGTTTACTTATATTTTTTTATTGGAATATCTTAAATTATTTTTGATATGTTCTCTCCTATCCTAATTTTATAAACAATTTTTTTTTATTTTTTATAATGCACGTAATTGACGATTAATAAATAAAAAATTATAATAAAAGTTTTTGAATTGACAATGTAAAGGACAAAAACCATCTTAATTAAAGAAAGTTTCAAGAAATCAACTAATTAACCAAAAGCTTCAACTGCAACATGTGATATATATATGTGCTATATAATGAAGTGTTTCTTATTTGATTTAGTTTTATTTAGGAGTCGTTTGGTTGACGTATGAATTAAATTTCAATGGGAAGCTGTAATTTATTGGAATTTACTTCCTTTGTCAATTTCCTAGGAACTACTTAATATTATTTGTTTGACAATAGGAATTTTCAATTCCTTGGAAGTGATTCATGGGAATTGTTAATGACCAAGGGGGTACATGGTAATCTAATTCCTATGTCTCATAGGAATTAACTTCCCCTGGATTTTATAATTCCTAGGAATTTTAGATTTTTTGGCAACCGAACAAATTAGCATAATACTATTTCCTAGGAACTTAAAATTCCAAGGATAATAGTGGGCAACCAAACAAGCCCTTAGTTTATGATTTATCCCAATAATACCTATATGCATAGTTGACCATATTAAAATGTTAATAACTAAGAATAATATATCCATACCTTATATAAGTTATAACAAAACATGTTTAACATTAATATATATACCCTACTAATCAATGATGGATTAGGATCTGAAATTATGGGTACTTATTGATATAACTAATGAAGTATAACTATTAAAAAATTTCGCAGAATTTTATTTGTAAAATGAACAACAAATAAACTCTAAATTGACCTACACAAGCAAAAGAATACAATAGTAATCCTAAGGCGTGAGAATAGAAGAAAAAAATCCTAATTCCTAAACCGTAAAACTGAAAAATTTTAAAACTAATTTTTTTTAAAAAAAATCATGGGTAGCTCGTATGACCTAATAGTTAAGTGTAGATCCGCCTATACCTTACAATGGCAGACCCTTCTCATTGGTCGATCGCCCCCCATCCCCCACCCCCCAAAAAAATAATAATTAATATCTAAATTGTAATTTGGCCCCTATAATTTTTTTTATTACGGATTGATTATTAAATACTATGTTGCTCATCTAAAAAAACCTTTCAAAATTTGCCACTGATTGTAATGTGGAATACTCTTTTCTCCTATTTATTTTGCATTAATTATCATTTTGGTCTAACCATTTAATTCTGTATCATTTTTATTTTTGGATAATTATTAATTACATTGTTATAATCTCATTCATACATTGTAACTCCATTTAAGTTTCATTCACATAATTTATTTTTTCTTTTCATTTATTTTCGATTTCTTGAAAACCCACAATTTCTAATTTATTGGGATAGAGAGAGGAAGACTTTAACGACCCGTTTGGGTAGTGGTACTAAACAGTGGTAATAGGAATGAATCATAGTGTAAAATTTCATCAAAACTTTCATTTCATTCTCATGGTAATGAAACTTTGATCACAAAAAAATATTTTGTTCACAAATTTCCATTACCATCTAATACCACCTCTCCTAATGGTAATGCATTGGAATGAATTTTATGAACAAAATGAAATGATTGAAGGTTGTCAAGCATGGCCATCAAGGTAGTCATGACATTTTTCAACCAAAATTACACTAGTATTTCATTCCCATTACCACAGTTTATTACCACTTACCAAACGGGCTGTAAAGGTATTATGTCTCACAAAAGGCTATGTTGAAGAGTAAGTGTAAGCCTATGTCAATCAAATTTGAGGCATGATGGTATGATGAGAATGATTAATACATTTACGACATTCATGATGATCATCAGCTTTGAAAAAGAATATGTAATTCTTCCGTTTTATTTTTATTTTTACATTTGCATAGGTACAAGAATTAGAAAAAGTTGGGCACAACATATAAAGGATAATTATATCCTTCATTTTAATTCTGAATTGAACATGAAAAAAACAACTTTTGTACTAAAAATAGAGATAAAGTGGATATAAAAATTAAGGAGGTATAAAGTAGAATAAAAATAGGGGTAAAACAGATATTTACATGGTTGTTTTATTACTAAAAATAGGAATGTAGAAAGTAATATAAAATTATAATATATATAACAAATATTATAGAGCAGAGGAAGTATTATGAAGAGTCTTCCAATTGGTAGAAGTTTTCTTGGAGGACCAAACGGCATCAAGCATCCATAAGTCATTCATGCTCATAAGATTCCAGGGATATATAATTCTATATATATTGGCAATTGGCATATGGTTTAGTGTGACACTTTATTTGTTTCATTTTACATTTTAATTAGTTTTAATGAATTTAATTTTTATTAGAAAATCATTATTACTCTTTGTTATTCGTTGGGTGGTATAGCTTGTAGCCTTGTACATAAGAGTATTTTATATATGACCCGCATTTGAATTATATTTTCTTTATTTTTTAGATTATAACGTAAGCTGAGAAAAAGAAAACTAAATGAGATTTGATTCCAAGATCATATAGAGAATATTAGAATAAGATATTTACTCCAATAAAAACAAGACTCATTTCTGAAATTGATTTTTTGTTCTAATTTGGGTCAAAAGAATTGTGGGAATCAATGTGTTAATTTCAAATTAATTGTTATGTTAGATCATTTATAATATGTTTTATAAAATATTTAAAAAGGATATGTTATAATTGTATGTATTAAATAACCAGCCTCTCTTGTATGAGACAGTCTCACGATGAGACGACCTCAAAAAAAGAAGCCAATAAGTAAAAAATATTTATTTATTGAGTTATTTAATTTAAGTATGGAGGCATAATAAAACCGTTTGATACAAAAATTTATGTAAAATAAATCTAATAAAATCTCACGTAATATGCTTTTAAGAAATTGTCCACCAACATAATAGGCTACCACAGAGGGTGGTAGAGTTGGACTTTTGTCGCAGTCGGCCCAATAGAAGAGTTTATTTTCTCTCGAGTTTTGCCCGTAAATAAGTCGTATATACACTACAAACTCATACTAAAGTTAGCCATCATATCATATATCATATAATATACTAATTGAGAAATATTTTTGCCATTTGTCACTCTCTGAATTAATTGTGCCAAATGTCATCACTTCATGAATCAATTGCAATTGTTTTGATATTTGTCACTTTAAATCATTTGTTTTGCCATTTGAGTTTACTACTTTTAGTATTTATTTCTAAAATTTAATTTTAACATCCAGTTATGAAGGAATATTTAATCATAATATCTATTCAAGTGTATCATTATGATAACTTCATTAATTAATACTTCAAATTTTATTATTATATTTTGTGATTATGATTACAATTAGTTCAAATTTGCTAATGCTTAATTGATAATTAACAAGCATATCCGATAAGTGGTAAAAGATTTTTTATGATGACTTTGCTAAATTTTGGTCAAAGTACCTACATATTATAAACTTTTATAATCTGTAATGAACAAAAGTATAAACCGTGCATAGCACCAGCACGGGTATAATCCTAGTTATTTGTAATTGTCAAAAGTTGGTCAGACTTATAAAAGTTTCTTCTTTAAATTAAAAAAAAAGTTTCTTCTTTTATATTTTCCAACCATAATGATTGTTGATTAAGTAAATTGGTTAGTTTAAAAATGTGTACTTTATATATAAGAAATTATATTTGATGTTTGCTATTAAGGGTCATTCAGAAATCAGAAACAACCTCTTTTTGTTGGTACTCGTATCATTACCAAAGGTAAATTTACGTACACATTCGACCTTCTTAAATTTTACCTTAGATGCGAGCCACTCAATATCATTGGGGTATTAGAACGATGGCGTTAGTAGTTATTGATAATTGAATATGGATTTTACTTTGCTAAATGTTATTAGAGACCTAATGAAAACCATCACAAGACTTACGCTTGCACTTATATATGGCGCATTTGGTTAGGGTTATTATAATGTGGTAATGAGAATGAATTATAGTGTAAAATTTCATTAAAAGTTTCATATCATTTCCCTGGTAATGAAACTTCGATCACAAAAAAAAAAAATATCACATCTCCAATGGTAATGCATAAGAATGAATTTTATGAAGAAAATGAGATGATTGAAGTTGGACAAACATGACCGTGAAGGTATAGCCAAAAAAAATTTCAACCAAAATTATACTAGTTTTCATTCCCATTGCCACCGTTTATTACCACCTACCAAACAGGCCGTTAAGACTTTAAACATTGTTTGAGATCTATAACCCTAATGTGGTGAAATCTATAATGTTGAGATTAAACTATAAAATGATGATGATGATGGTGATGGTGAATGGTGAAAGGTGATGGTGAGAAGAGTCCATGTTTGTTGATGTAGATGATTATGACTTATGAGCCACTAAATGAGGGGGCCGGTTTGGTAGGAGGATCCAAGTTAAAGACTATTTTTTAAAGAAAAATTGGGCTTTTGAGCTTTTAGCCCAACTAATATGAAAATATCCAAGTATCTAAATTCATAGAGAGTTCAAATATCCAAGATAAGAATTTAACATTGATTTTCAATTTTCCAAAACTGTCCGTGGGTGAGTTGGGCCACCGATTCCTAAAAATTAAAAGTACAATTACGTTATGAAAACACAAATTCTTGCTATAGACCGTCTATAGCATAGACGAGTAAATATAAGCCAGTCCATTTTGTAAAATAAATAGTCGTCAGCCTTATTTTTAAAATTAACATCATTGGGCTGGGTTGTTGGGAGAGCCGTCTTTGCCATAGACGGTCTTTCAGGAGACATACTGGTTAAAGGTTCTTTGAGAATTACTATGAAACCATCATACTGGAGGGTAAGAGGAGATTAGGGAGGATTTGATTAAGGGCGTGGGTTAAACTACACCTCTTTGAGAACCTGACTAGGGATTTATTGGAAACGCCAGATTCACATTTTAGATTACTAAAAGTCTTTTTAGTTGTCTTCTGGCCCCAATGCCTAGCTATTTATTTATCTACCTCTTATTCTTTTTTTACCCATTGGGGCTTTTTTTTTTTTTTTTTTTTTATGTTTTTACAATTTTTGTTCTAGCTATTAATGTAGTTCCTATGCAAGTAGTTATTGATCTCCAAGTAACAATGCCAAATGCTAATTAATTCTTATCTATGCAAGGCTACCGCCTTTTGAGGAGGTAAGATTGACTGTTTCCTCTAGTATTTCCTCTCAAGAAAGTACGGATATGGATTGTCCGTCACATTTCCTCACCCAAACTCTGTTTCCGAGCGGAATATTGGGTTGATGATGATGATGCCGACGACCTACGAAAATTAATGTAAAAATTCGTGTGAAAGAAAAATGAAAAAGTTGTTGGAATGCAAAATATTGTAATAGGAAGGAAAATATTATGTTTTCAGTGCTAATTAATCTCTCTCACAACCCAAAAATGATCAGGATTGCTCCAACACTTTTTCTCTAACCTTCTCCTTCTTGTCTACCTAGCCTTTACTTAAAAAAAAACCTAAATTCAATAGGTAGACATACCACATCTCAAGCTTTCTTTTTTAAAAAAATTGACAAAGAGGTATTCATTCCTTAAAGAATTTTGTTAAATAATGTGTATTTTTGTTGCAGGGTCAAACTATAGTGTATAAAATCATGTGCACTTTAGACTCAAATTTTTAAATATGTTATTTAATATATTAAATTTGAGTTTGTGTTGGGATTAAACAAATTTAACTTTAACTTATTCTATTTTAATGATAACATGGGTCAAAAATCATAAATTGGACTAAATTCACCTAATATTGTGTTGCTTAAAAAATATTTTAACAATATAAATATTTTAGGTAGTTAATCAATAAGTGTTGATACAAGAAGACTAAAGAAAATTGGAATTATGTATATCAAGAGCCAAAAATCATCACCAGCAGCAATATAACTCATGATATTCTATTTATAGAAATTATAATCAAATTTTGTAAAAAGATAAAAAACGACAAATCATATTCATGATAATAGAGAAGGATGCGAAATTATGATCAAAATGTAAATCTTAGGCATAGAAGAGTGTAGTATGACAATGTTTTCCCACACAAATTTTCCAATTTGATATATATTATTAAACCAAACAATGAAAAATAGAGCACCAAACTATTTCTATTGAATAATAACATCAATAATACTAGAATTATATCATATATATACATATATATACTATACTAATCACAATTATTAATCAAAACTAATTACTCTAATAATCCCTTTTTTTTCTTTTTTCTTTTTTGACATAGTATTGCTCTAATAATCTTGAGCATAAAATTCAATAATCTCTTGAACATTAAGCTTAAAAAAAGAGGAACAATCATTATACATCAACCAAAGCATATGCTCAAATAACATTGAATCCACATCAACAAAAATCACCCTTTTGTTCTTCCCATCATATTTATGATGACCCTTCTTAGCCAAATCTATTAATACTCTAAAAGGATTTTCTTGTAACACAAATTGGTCTACAATGAATTGTTTTCCTTCCCTTCCGGCGACGACGGTCACCAATTCACCATCTCCGACCATACCATCGTCGGCCAAGGCCCGATAGCCTAGTCTCGAGCCCGAGTACCTGCCGGAGCACCGCCTCATAAGGACGGAAACGGGCATTACCAAACAATCCATGATTGATGATATGGTTAAGAAGTTGGGCTTGATTTTGGTGGGGAATTGGGTGTGATGGTTGGATGTTTATGAGGGTGTGAAGGGAGGAGGAAATGGCTAAAGTGGGGTATTTATGTGTTAGGAAAAGGAGTTTGCTTGTTGGATTGAATGTTTTTTTAACGACTTAATCCACCTTATGATGTATGAGCATAAGAGGCGGACTCAGAATTCTAATTATTATTAATGGGTCATATTAGTTGTATGTCGAGGTTGATTGTTGAGTACTCCTTTTGTTCTGGATAATTTGCATTTAAAGAGCGAAATGTTGCTTTTTTAAGTAAAAGATGGATAATGGTAATAAATAAAGAGAGAAAATGAATTGTGTGGACGGAATTGAAAGAGAGTTAAAATGTATTGATGGGATTAGAAGAAAGTGGTGGGCCATAATTTAAAAATAGAAATGATACAATCAAGTAGGATGAACTAAAATGAAAAATGTTGTAAACTAAATGGGACGGATGGAGTATTTTTTTTTGTATTGTTATGTAAAAATATTAGTTGTAAATTTCTTTTGGTGGAGTTTAGCATTTCTTTAATTTAGATGGTGACATGGCATCTCTATGTCTTTAGGTTTACTCGTTAGAGATGATTAGGTGTTTTTAACCTGTATACATATATTAAATTTGTAACTTTATGCAGATGATAGGGTAAGTAATTTAATAAAGAATGCAACTTGTAGGGTTATATATAATCACAAATTATTATATGAGGTATTTCAGAGACATAATTCATACATAAATTATATAGCTCAAGTAATTCAAATTATAAATAGCTGATTTAAAATAATTATCACAAAATCTCACAAGAGACCACAAAATTGGGCCAGCCCATTTCCCTTAACTGATTTTTTTTATTATAATATCAATTATATTATGTTATAATCCTAAATGTAAGGTATTATAACCTCGAATATACTATTCTATAACCCCAAATATAAGTTATTATTACCCCAAATAATTTATTATAACCCCAAATATACTATGTTATACTTTGGGCTGGGCTTCATGGATTCCGTCTATAGAATAGACCGTCTCCTATGAGACTTACTGCATATTTATTTGGTGCTATATAGCTCAACATAAAATAATTGTTATATGAGGTATTTCAGAGACATATTTCATATTATTACATAGGTTTTTCAGAGACATATTTCATACATAAATTATATAGCTCAACTTGTAAGGTAAGTAATTTAAAATAAATTTAATAATTATTTGGTGCCATATATAATATACCATTTACCTTTAATAACCTTTTGACTTACTTAAAAAAAAAAAAAAAAACCTTTTGACTTGCATATAATGTGTGAGTATATGAGAACACGGAGAATGAAAATGACAATTGAAGGTGCTTTGAATCGGTTTACCAACGGCTAATAGACTCCCACTTCAAATATGTTGCAACTTGAGAAAAGCAGTGTATTAATACCGTGTGACGCGTCTGTGATATGGTTTGTTGACTTTATTTTTATTATTTCATTGGAAATAAATTAGAGATGTCCAAGAAAAAAAAAGTTATGAAGTTTTTTAAAATCCATCTTAAGCTCGAGTCAAAGTCAAATTTTATTATAAAGCCAGAGAAATATTGTATTATCAGATTTTTTTAAACACCTTTAATATCACCCCAACACACATCAATATCTTAGCCCTTAGGCACTAGTAGTTCATTTTATAAAACCCGCAAATTGATTTTCAATTTAGTGAAACATTCATCTTTATTCTAAAAAAGATGTAGAATTTACAAACATAGCATAAATGAAAAGATAACGTTATGGGAATTAAATTTAGTTTAAATTGGAATAAGATTATCTTTTCCAAACAAAGTCTGAATATCGAATTTTATCTGATATTTTTTTCTCGGCCTATCTTATAATACAAAAGAGAAAAATAATGTTACGGTGAGTTAGTCATAGCGCACTAGTTGAACCAAAAATAGTGAAAAAGATGGAAAATTGGGATGAGCCACAAGCTTAGCATTGATGTCATTATCAAAGCAAGCTCCAACAAATTTCATGTATAGAGGCTAATCATGCATGTCACTCGGACAATATCTTTAACGCGTTATACGACAGCCTAGCCGAAGCCGACCTAACCAACACAAGAGAATTATCATTATCTGCACTTCATCTAATATCCAATACTTTTATTACATCGATAATATCTCTAATTATACATGATTAAAAATTATGAAAATTTGATTTGAAAAATCCTTGCATTGAGACGAATCAAATAAAAACTCATTTGCCATATTTTAACTTATAGATTAATAATAAAATACGAATTAAGAGTAAGATATAAAAAGTATCCAAAAAGCAAATGGGATATTACTAGTGAATTGGAGAGAGATTATTTAATTCTTTGAAGTTTGTCCATTTTTTAATAATTTGAAGGCTTATTTCAACCTTAATATATTTAAAAAATATTTCATAAAAAAATAAATATGTTAAAATGCGATACGTTTGGACGAATCTAATAGAATTTTATATGAATATGTTTAAACTCATGTATCACCATTTTTTCTCTCCTTAAATTGCATACTACTAATATTCGATGTAACCAAATCTTTAGTATTAAATTCCTTTGTTTAATTGGTTGTCATATTATTCTAAAATCTAAATAGAATAAAGTTTAAGCAAAATGAGTTATGATATTAACAACCAGCTGTAAAAAAAATTTATTTTTTATCAATAATTTAAATTTTTTTAGACAATCTAATCTAGAAATTAAAGAATAATTAATATTTTATATAATTTATTTTACAACCAAAAAAAAAATTAAATGCTAAAATAATGAAGTATAATAAAATTTTTATGTTTTCAAAGCAAAAGTTATATCAAATTACATAAATAAAATACATAATTTTATCTTATATACAGCCCTTAAGACTGTATATATCATTTTCTAAAATAACTGGGATAAAAAAATATTCCACAAAATCAATAAAATGAATAATATATACATGTTGTTATGTTGACTTATCATCTAAATTATGCTTCTTATCTTTGCAAATAGGAAGTTGACATGTTCCTTTCTAATATACTTAATTATTCATTATTTGGTATGTACATTGTAATTATACTTGGATTCTAAGCTAATAATTTTGGGAGTAATTAGACGGTGTCAACACCAAACCCAAATCAGATTTTCTTGTTCAACTATAGGATATTATATTCTTTTTACGTGTATATAATTTTAAAATACATATAAAATCTACATAAATAATCATCCAAAATAATCTCATTTAAAATCGATTTTTCTATACCAATTCTATTTTTTGATTAAAATTAAGTAAATCACATTTTTGGGAGTATTTACCCAAACTAACCCGGGTAGCCTCTATAACCTATTATATTAATTATTCTTACCTTCTTGTTTGGATTGTCGAAACTCATTTTTTAAATTCTATCATAGCAAGAGTAAAAAAATAACATTTTAATTGAAACAAAATTAAACTATCAATCCCATAGTCATTCTAAATTCCGCATTATATTAATAATTTAACTCGGGTACTTAACCGATTCAAAACAACACCTGTACAAGGAAAGAAACCAGGTGACGATTTATAATTTTCGATAAGAAATGAAGTGCCAAAAAGAAAGTCTTGCTAACAAAATGGCGACAATGGACATTAGGAGGGTGGCTAAGAAGGCTTGTCAAATTATACTCTGGGTGTGGAGTGTGGACAACATAATTCAATGGCACTTTGCTGCTTGAATGAATGGCAACTAACCAACAACAATGAAAAAGATGTCTTGTGTCATGTTCTATTCTCTAAATTATGACTAGAATTGACAAATCTATGAAAACAAGTTGGTGGGGTCTACAAATCATAAGTTGAACATGATTCATATGCCAATACTTCCACAACACTAATCAACCAACACTCCAATTCAAATTCAATTCGATCTCGAAACCCAGGTTACACAATCATTCCTAAAGATACAGGTTAGGAACCCCAGATGGCATCCGATTGAAAAATCATTAATAAGACCGGATACTGATGACTATGTGCAAACGATGCCAATGAGGGGCGGTAAACTCAGCTTACAAACATAGGTGATAATCTCATTTACCTACACTCATACACGGGAGGAGGGGAAGGTGAAGGATCTTTAGAGAATTACAATTAACGGAGAAAAGATAACCCAGATACTACTCTATATAATATACGTTTTAGACTCTGCCTGTTAGAATCTGGAATCAGCCTCGGAATAGTGAATACCAAGAAGACGATCAGCTGTCTAGCTTTAAAGCATCTTTGAAGAGGAGTTAGGCCAGCCCATGGGATTGTACATTTGCATATTATGAACGGGGTGGTTAGAATTTCCGTAAGATCCCATGTTCCTATCAAGGTGGTTATCACCATTCTCTTCGGACTCTTCACTTGAAACCTCTTCAGAGGGAGGACTTTCAGCAGGTGGTAATGCGGGAGCACCAAAGTTCAGGACATGAGACTGGGGTACTGAAGGCATGTACTTTGTCTTCTTCCCATTTGCAATAAAGCTACCCACAATAATCTGGCAGTAACTTCAGTGTTAGGATGCAAGAAACAAAACGAACTCGATATCTATCTTTACCACGAAAATATTGACCAACAAAGACTTCTACGAAAATGCACAAAGATCGTTATCTTTGGGTTTTTTTTCCCAAGGACTTCTGAAACTTTCTCAAACTCATGATTTCAGTATAGCTCCTTTATGGGTTACTCTAATACTCTCAACTGACAACCTACTCGCACATTTCAATTCTCAAGAATAACAATTCTCAATTATTCACCTAGACATATTTAGGGGTCGGATGTGCACAAGGTTCAAATTCTGAAGAATTTTCCAAAATTTACCCCTGGCATACCAAGTTAAACTAGAAAAAATGTTGCTTCTACATAAGGAAACACCTCTCCCCTCAGATAGAAGAACAAAATTGAGATAAATCTATTGTGAAGTATATTCCTTTACAAGGTTACAAGCCAAAATAGAATGACAAATTCAGGAAAATAGGAAGGAAATCATCAGCCAAAGGGCAAAAAGTACAACTGAGGACTAAAAAAACAAGGGTACCTACCTGAACAGGGCTTGCAGCCACCAGGGTCCCAGCTACACCTCCACCCAATACACGGCCATCTGCTCCAGCCAGGGAAACACTCAAGTCACCTGTCCGGACTTGGCCACCAGTATTTTCTGAATACAGGAATGAGCCTGATAATGAAATAATCTGATATCGTCCCTGCAACATAGGCATCACAAGTTCCACCAATAAGGAGAAAATAGACCAGCTAGCAGCATTGTAGAAAAAACTTGAACCTTGCATGCTCATATACACGGTGAACGGTCTCAAGGGATGAGGATTTAGGAATATTAAAAGAATAGAACAGGAATGGATAAACAGTAAGAAGATTGAATGCTGTAAAACAAGTATAAACTTGCAATTATGTCAAAACAATCAACAAAGATATGGAGAATCCAGAAAGCTAGTCCCAAAATTTCAAAAAAAAAAAGGAAAAATAATCCAAGTCCTAGACAGAAAATAAACATGACAATCATACAGCAGGTTACAGATGTCTATTATTGGGCGAGTATCGTCTCAATGCTCACGATCTCTTCCAAACATGACAGGAGACCAAAATACCTCAAAATATCGTAAGATTTTTTAAATCAGAATAAATCAGCAATAACCAGTAGTTCAACTACCAGGAGTCCATTCATGCAAAGTTAACTGGCCGTTTGATCTAAAAAATACAAATATAGGTTGGAGTTGGACTTCCAACTTGTTTACATGCAAGAAAAAAACTGCCAAATGATCTGTACATTGCAACTGTTCTAAATTTCTAATATCTTAAAACAATCAAAAATATTCTCCACATATGTACAAGCTTCAAAGATACCAAATTCCTAATATACATGAAGTGCTTCGATCACAATAACGTAGTTCAGTTAAAAAATGAAAAGATTTCTACTCAAATTGGATATTAAAACAATTTGAAAGCCTTAATCCCCAAAAAAGGTGGTTGGCATTAAAGTTCAACCATGCAATTGAAAACGTTAGAAGAAACAAAGTCCATCTAGCAGTCAAATCCCAAGAGAAGAAAAGGAATTTGTACTAAAGTCTTTATATTACTAATAAGCTAATAATCTCTGATAGAGTAAGAACCCACCTCATAGTTCACAACACCACCTGCAGGTTGCCGAAGACTCACATTGCAGATGGAACCATTTGCAGAAAGAACGCAGACTGTACGTGGTCCCTGCTTAGAAAATGCAACAATCTTTGATGCAAGGTCCTGCAAGCAGAGCACAAAATACCAACATAATAAGAAAAAGAAATACAAGTTTAAAGGAGAATTTCTAGTTCATCAAAATGTTCATCTCAATTCGTACAAATTGACAGTTAGTCATTTTCTGCTGTTAGAAACATCCTGAATCTTAATGATACATGATTTAATATCATAGATTCAGTTTACTAACTTTAGTTGTTCTCTATAGAAAGTTGTCAGTACTTGATGGCAGAAACGGATCTTCTATGAGACCCAAACGGACCCGACCCCTTGAAAATGTTTTCAATCATTTAAAATACAAAAATATTGTCAAATGTGTACAATAAAATGACATGGTTTCGTAGTTAAGAATATAATTTTTTACAAGATGTGATTTATTAAGACGTTAATTTCAGATCCCCAAAACTTTTTCAGGAAATTTGTATAAATTGATCTCAACTATGACTCGTTCTCTCAATATAATTCCTAATATAGATTAACTCGGCATATTTCGTTACTATTCGAATAACTTTTTCTTAATAATCCGAAAATTTATTCTTTATACTCCAAATTTTATAGTAAAAAGCATACTTAGTATTATTATGAAAAAGCTACTCCAACAGTATGGATTGTTTTGAATTAGTCAATAACTGGATGTAGTACTCAGGCGTAAGCCTATGTACTTCATTTTGGCCCATCATAACCTGATTCTACAACTAGAGTTGAATCAACAAAAAGGAACTCCTATGGATTAAAAACTCTGAGCATATTTGGCATATATGTAATGTAACCAAATCACAATAGCCAAAGTGTCAAGAGCCTTTTACTATTATTAATTATCAATATCCATCAATTTTTTAGACTCGACATAAAAAAGACTAACCAATTTTCATATCAGCTTACGGACAGGTTTAAGGACTTCTCAGATTGCTAGCATATGCATTATGATTTATGACTTACAGGTTTACAGCTTCTAACCTTCTATTACATGAAACAACTAGAAAACCTATACCATATAAAGATCCGTAAGGGGAAGAAGCACATTCCATATAGGGATGATAATAGAGAATTCAATTAACATCAATCAAAATCATAAAAGGAAAAAGCACGTTATTAAAAAGTTAATGGAAACAAACAACGACATTAGTTCAGAGTTCAGACAATGATCTTTATGTCCTCCTATAGTTTCATGACCACATCAGAAGCATGGCATACAAAGGTGAATAACCCATTCGGCATAATTGAGTTCGTCTTCAAGCCCAACACTTCAGGTACTCAACCTTCTAAAAGTGGTACAATTGTAAGTAGTCATTTCAACATATAATACATCCTTTTTGCAAGTTGATAAACAAGTTCTGATTTCAGCCTAATAACATATACTAAAAAATTGTGCCTTAACATGTTCTTAAAGGTAGTCATTTTAACCAGGAGAAAAATCTGTCTTAAAAATTTGTCTGGACTCTGGAGTTTCCAATTGAAATTTTCTTCTCTTTTTAGTTTTGTCAAATCAATGACATGCCCAGTCCCACAGAGGCACTTGTTTTACATTCTTCATTACAGACACGGGATTTGGTATATGGAGTTACAAACATGGTCACGACTTCTATAACAAAACAAAAACTAAGAGTACTTAATAACATAAATGTAAACTTATCTCGACGCCTCAATAAAGGTCCTCTTTAACTACATTAGGCCTAATCAATACGTGTCCTAAGTTCATCGCTTAAATTAACTAGCTCTTGGACATAATCATCAAGATAATAAACCAACACACATAATGTGGCTACGCTATGTAGAATTGGAAAGTTTATGATGTAGTATATTCACATGCTGTTTTGTTCATTAAGATACACTATTAAAGGACCGGAATTCAAAAATAACCACTTTAAACATAGAGCTTCCAAATATATTTCTGCGTATTGTTTAGCCCAAATGCTCGCGGAAACCCTAACAAGCTAAGCAAAGAAGAGTATGAATAAGGGGTACTTTGGTATTGGCAAACTTGGATTTAAAAACAAAAACTGAGTATTGAAGCAAAAGATAAAGCCGACTCCTTTGGTCAAGAGAAAGTTGACACTTGACACAGCTTAAGGTGCTAGAGTGTTTTAACTCATCTTTTCTTTATTGTTCTGTTTTAGGTTGTTATGCTTGTAATTATTTAAGGCCTAAATATTATAAATAAGCTTGATTACATAGCTTAGGATGACATTAGTTTTCATACCCTCATTCTCTCTCTAGATTGCTTAAGATATTCTCTCTCTAAAATCTCTTTTCCCAATTGTGTCATTCCTTCATTGTAGCACCTTCAAGCTCTGTTGGAGTTTCTAGACTCGTCGTGGACGTAGCCCAGTTAAGGGTGAACCACATTAAATCGTTGTGTACTTTGATTGATCTTTATTGCTTTGAATTGTTGAAACTTGATTAGCATTGTTTCTGTTTATGGATCACAAGCGTTCAAGCCAATCTTTTAGCACTAATCATTGATTATAGATAGTGTAGGGCTCAATTTCATCATATCATGAACATGAATAACATTATTAGTAGCGCATCATCAAAAAATTCGGATCATGATAAATCAATTGAATAAGTACAACACCCAAAAATTACCATTCATTTATGAAGTGTCACACATACCTCCCCAGCGTTCGCCAAGATAACGTGCGGCGTAAAACCAACCCCACAGTTACCTGCCCACAAAACAAATCAAACTATTATACAAATTACAAAACACAAACCAACAACCACAACCAACAAAACTTCATTCAAAACCAACTCACCTAGTGCATCCAATTGCTTCTTACTTGAACCGGCTGGCCGCCCACGATGCTTTTTGGAGACATTCTCCGAAGACGGAGCCGTCCCACCTGAATCCGCCTGTCCCCCACCAATTCCAGGAGAAATAGGAGTAGGAGCTAACCCTAAAGCAATGTTATTCCCACCCGCATCAGGAGAATACTTCCTTGGTCTACCCCTTTTCTTTTTGTGTGAAGATGAAGAAGAATTAGGGTCAATAACAAACCCAGAAGTAGGCCCTCTTAACCCATCACCAGAATAAGGAGTGTTTTCAACCCCAGAAGTTATAGGACTCTTTGAAGATTGATTTGGATGGGTAGGTGTAACAACTTGTGAAGCAAATGGGAAACGATTGTTCTGAAGTGAAGATGAATTGGGAGTTGCAATCATTTGTAAAGGAGGTGGAGTAGGGTTTGATGATGGTGGTGAGTTATGCATCATTTGATGATGTTGATGCTGATGTTGATGCTGATGCTGATGCTGATGCTGGTGATGGTGTTGTTGATGGTGTTGATGGTGTTGCATCATCATCCCATGTGGTGGTTGTTGATGATGGTGCTGATGATGTGGTGGTGGTTGGTGGTGGTGGTGGTGGGATGGTGGTGGTCTAGACTCCATCAATGGAAGCTTCAAACAGCAGATTCCTGGAAAAACTATGGAAAAAAGGATGGATTTTCAAGAAATTCTAGTGAAGTGAAGAAAAATGGAGGAAAACCCAAGAAAGAATGGGAAATGAAGGAGCGAGATATATGGAAATGGGAACTGCAGGTGATAGTGAGAGTATATAGTGAAAAAGGGGTTTTGGATATTTAGGGTTTTATATTTTGCCTTTTCATTTTTGATTTTTTTTTTATTTTGATATTTCATTTGAGTTTGTCTTTTGCTTTTTTCTTTCTCACTTTCCCATTGTCTTTTTTGCTCTTTTTTTGATTGATGTCCCACTTAATTGATTTTTACCATGGTTGGAGTGAATAGTGATTGGTGAATACTCATCTTTCAAAGGAAATAGTCATAAATTACGGTGGATATGGGTATCGCCGTATGAGTATGGGTATGAATACGAGTACGGGTATGAATTTAAGCGGATTTAGCATTGACCTGAGTCAGATTGAATTTGGATTTGTGATTTTGAAGTTTAAATTCAGTCCACATTTTTAAGACTCATAGTCAACTTCTAAATTTTTTGCATTTATTTTTTAAAAACTTTTCAAAAACTTATTATTTTATTTTTCATTTGGTATAATGTACTAGAAAATTTCTTATTAATTGAAAATCTTATCTTAAACCACATACCACGTTTAGAAAATCTTTGAAAATTATCCCTATTTCAAACTTTAAAAATTATAAGGACCCTTTTTGCGATCGGCTATTCCATGTCTATTCGATTCTTAACCTATTTAAGTCTCATAAATCATAGATCATCAAAGTTATCAACATGTAACCATTTTGCTGCGAACTTATATAGTTGCTTACGATTCATCCATATCTAACCGGAGATGAATAAATAGTAACTATGCATACAAACATGAAATCAATTTTTGACATTTAAATCAACAAAAACTAGAAGACTTAAATTTGTAGTACTAGTATTACCTACCCCCGTCTTCTTGTGACTTTGTGAACTGTGCTAAACATTTTCCATGAATTTCCCATCTTACCCTTTTAGTCTCGTTACACGACCATTCTTCTCCATCTTTGAATTTCTGACCATTTTAGTACCTTCCAAAATTCTGCTCTTCAATTCGTAAGCTCAATTAATTGTTTAATGCCATTAAGTTTCTGCGAAATGCAAATTAATTTCACAATTTGATTCCATAATTGCATCTTATAATAGCTAAGACGATTCAAAACCCTAGTTCTCAGCAAAGCTTTTTTAATCAGTTGCAAATTTCAGTTTATTTTTTTGGTTTGAATTTCTTCAGTGAAATTTAGATCCACTGGTTCAAACATGCCGGTGGCGGCGTCTGCGATTTATTTCTTGAATCTTCGTGGAGATGTTCTTATCAATCGCCTTTATCGCGATGATGTCGGGTACCTTTTTCTATCTTTTCTTCGAAATTTGAGTTTATTGGCGACAATTGAAGTTGATTCGGCTTAAATGTGAATTTGTTTAAGTTAGTTGGTTGATTAGCTTGATTGTTAGCTGAAGCTTTGAAAAAGTTATTGTTTTGTGACTAGTTGTTGCTGGTTATGGTGTTGATCTAGTTGGTATTGAGCGAAAAATATGTGATCTTTAGTCGAAGTTGGAATTCTTGCTACACTTTTCTGTTGAATGATTACTATAAAGAATGATAGAGTGAAAGGAAGTGGATGTGAATATTTTCCTAGGCTTGTTTGTTAATGAAGGGTGAATTGCATAGTGTAATGTGATACTGTTTGCTATATTGAGTTAGAATTGATCATTAAGTTGGGATTGTATTTTTAAGTGCACTAACACCTAATTTATTTTGTGAGCCGTAACTAACAGATATTAGGCTTTTTGGGCTAATTTTTGGATAAATGTGAATTCATACAATCTATTACACAACACAGGTTCATTGAGGTATTTGTTGCTCAATAGCTAGGCGTCAATGGGTCTAAAAATTTTTCGAGTGGTAAAAGTTTCTTCGTGATCTTAGCAATAAGAGCTGTTGTTGCAGTGCGTTGGTTGAGATTTGAACGATTGAAATTAACGTGATTTTGAGAAATTCCAAATTTTCGAATTAGCAGTCTTATATTGAACTAAAACTATAGGCTTGAGTTTGCATCACGTTGTCTACTTTTCTCCTCAATGCTGGTTTGTTGAATGATATTGTGCAAGTGTTTTGTGTTTGTTATGTCAAGAGTAGAAATAAATGAGTAGTAGCTTAGGGTATGCCCTGCATTGGAGGAAGTGGAGGACAGTAATATTGATTGAGGGAGACTTAATATCCAACTATAATTTAACACCCGTATCTTAGTGTCACACTCTCATGGGGATGGAGGGAGTACATGGTGGTCAGTACTTCTCTGTGTGTTGATCTTAGTTGCCCTGACACTCCTCTGATCTCTGGGTATGTTATGATCCGACTAGAGGGATTGGAAATAAAGAAACTTTATTTATTGATCTTTGCCTTTGTTTATATCTTTTGATGCCTAATGACTATCTCTCGATAGATACTGCAAAAGAAATGATTTTTTTATATGATTGTCAACAGGGGCAACATGGTTGATGCATTTCGAATGCATATTATGCAAACAAAGGAACTTGGTACTTGTCCAGTGAGGCAGATAGGAGGCTGCTCTTTTCTTTATATGAGAATAAGTAATGTGTACATTGTAATTGTTGTGAGCAGCAATGCTAATGTGGCTTGTGCTTTCAAATTTGTTGTTGAGGTACATCGTTCTTTTTTATTAAGAGCGTACCAATCCATATGTTTCATCTCCCGCAAGATGCTATCTTCAAAAAATATATTTTTGTTTGTGGATGAGGAACACAAGATGAACAGTTTTTGGCTTTATACATTATTCAGTGAACATTGCCTAAATATGATTTTACTACTCGCTGCAGGCTGTGAATCTTTTCAAATCTTACTTTGGTGGGCAGTTTGATGAAGATGCTATTCGAAATAATTTTGTCTTGATATATGAATTGTTAGATGGTATGTAATGCATCTAGTGGAATCTTTTTTTTGTTTTGATCTAATTCATTCTTCACGCCCAATCGCATCTAAAACATGTAACAATATCATGCAGTATTACTTTTACTTTCAAAGATAATAAGAGGATAAGTGATTAGACTTAAATGATAGACAAAAAATATGTGTAACTTTGGAGAATGAATGCACATGGTCTACCTATGGACTACGGTGTTTACATCCGCAATGCTTGTATTCTTACTAGCCATCTTATTATATATTGATTATTTCTAAATTGCAGAAATTATGGATTTTGGATACCCACAAAATCTCTCACCTGAAATTTTGAAACTTTACATTACTCAAGAGGGTGTACGTTCACCATTTTCATCGAAGGTGTGGATTTATCTACTTCATAATATTATCGAGCAACAATTTTATATTTTGCATTTGAGATGTATGGATTAGTATACTTATGCTGTAAGAGTGTAGCTGATTGGCAATATTCTTGTTTTTTGTTTTGTGCTTGGGTCATGGTTTCAGCCTACCGATAAACCAGTGCCGAATGCAACGCTGCAAGTGACTGGTGCCGTTGGCTGGCGAAGAGAAGGTCTAGTTTATAAGAAGAATGAGGTGACATATCATTGTGTCTTCGTTGTGTCAGATGCAATATGTATTGTCCCTTTTATTAACTATAACCTGTTTATGCAGGTCTTCTTAGATATTGTGGAAAGTGTCAATCTTCTTATGTCTTCAAAAGGTGGTTGAGAGTTTCAAATTGATCAATTTATTGGTGTTTTGGGGAGAGGTATTGGATGTTACTCTTTGCTAACTCAGATTCCGTATTCCTTATTGAACTTTGCAGGTAGTGTCCTGCGTTGTGATGTTACTGGAAAGATTCTAATGAAGTGCTTTCTGTCTGGAATGCCTGATTTGAAGCTGGGATTGAATGATAAAATTGGTTTAGAGAAAGAGTCACAGTTGAAAGCACGTCCAGCAAAAAGGTATGTTTATCAAATAGTCTTCTTCCCAGCATTCATTTGCCTGATTCTTAGACTTTAGTTTATTCTTTATAAAAGTTTGCTTCAAACACTGCTGTCTTTGCTTGCACTGTTTTGTCTATTGTATTGCAATTCTGTTATCATGTTAATGATCAAACTATCTGGGTTATTGTTCTTTTCTCATGCAGTATGGGAAATGTTCACTTACGTGATGCTTTGTTGTAATCATTCTATGTGCAGTTTGATTGCTCTTCCCTCGAGAGGAACTATCTTTTTTATATTATTATTGTAGTCCAGTTGCTACCTGAAGCATAAAGTGATGTAGATTATATCTCTATTTTCTCTGTAATTCAGTGTCACTTCAATGTCTAAATTTTTCTTGATGATTTAGTTTGTTTCTGCTTTTTGGAATACCGTTGATGTTTGCTTAGAATTTATAAAACACCAAGGTTTATTAATGATGTTAGATTGCAATAGGTCTTGAGGAGTATGACTTGTTTAAGATCTATACAATGTGCCATCACTTAGTTCGGTATAGCAAAGCATAACCATCATACTACCAAATACTTAATGTATCACACACAAAGCCCTCTTTTTGAAAGACTTGATGAGAAATTTTATAAATTAAAGCTTAAGGTCCAAGAATTGCAGTTCTATTAAATTCAAATCTGAGCAATTTTAATGTAATCCCCCCTTCTTTTTTTATAGTGAAATGATGTAACTACAATCATGGTTATCAGAATCTCGATCCTGATCAATGATTCTACGATCCTACGATCCAAAATTAGGCGACCGATCCGGATCGTAGGTATGATCTTAATGTCGGTAGAATAGTACGATCCTACAAAGCTCCAGGATTTAAGCGGTAGGATCATAACATGATTCTACGATCCTACGATCTTACGATCCGATCCTATAAGAGGAGTTTCAATCGTAAAAAAACTTGATATAATATAGATTTTACTTATGTATATATATGTATATAACTAAATAATTATATTAATATGACTAAAATTGAGGTTTTTCTTGATTCGCATCTTAAAAATGATTACTAAAGGTATCCTTTTACAAAACTTATTAATTGAAGTCAAATAAGTATAAATTTAAACATTAAAACTAAAAAAAATAACAAATACTATTGAAAATCAGTTATCTAAAGCATATTAATGCATATTTGTAAGATCACACGATCCTACGATCCGATTCTACCGATTTCGATCCTACCCCTTCAACGATCCTACGTAGAATCCCGATCCTGACAACCTTGACTACAATTAATTCAGATTGGAAAGGCTGCATCTCAAGTATATCTAACTACAATCTTACTGCCTTAAATTCTGAAAAATTATAGTAGATTTCAGCCAATGTAAGGAAAAGTATTTTTAGAAATCCTTCTCCTGTCAATATCCATAAAGTAACTAGATCTTCTCAAATCTTGCAAGTGACTCCTTTGCATGAGTGTAAATGTGACGTACTTTCTCATAAGCTGCTAGCTAATGTAAAAACTGATACGCTGCCACTTGACTCTTGAGGAATTGTTCCTTTAGGCCGTGTGCTCTCAGAATTTCCATGTCAACAGCATATCTCTTTAATACTGTTTCTTCAAGCTATAATTTAAGTATTCCTTTGCACGTTATACTTGGCTTTTGTGTCTGCTCTGGATCCTGGAAGTAATTGTTGCCTTTTGATATCCTGGTTGATGGTCATATAACTTGTCTTGCTCTTTTGGATTATTCTTAATTAGGTCCTTTAAGAGAGAATATTAACAATTGTGTATTAGCCAAGTATCCTGAAGGCCTAATTTCTTTGTAGATATAGCACAATGACTGGTATTCCTGTATGTGGTACAGTGAGGACCCGTATAATTCTCTTGGCATTAAAGTCTTTGTGTATGTTCAGAATTAAGAGGCTGTATTTGTTACAAATTTTGCTTGTTAACTGTTAAAATGACAAGGCTTTTATTGATTTATATGGCTGGGCTCATATAGTTTGTTGTGCTTCCCTTTCTTAGTGGAAAGACGATTGAGTTGGATGATGTAACATTCCACCAATGTGTGAATTTGACAAGATTCAACTCAGAGAAGACTGTCAGTTTCGTCCCTCCAGATGGTGAATTTGAATTAATGAAGTAAGTTCACAACTCATTCTATAAGTGTTTTTTTGTCGTATGATATGTCATGTGATGTATATGTTTGCAATCTACTTCTCATTTCAAACAGGTTGCCTTTTATTGTAGAATCTACTGTCTGTCAGGTTGAAGTTGTTAGTATTGTGTTTGGTTAATTATATCTCTTGTCTAATTTCTTTTGCTCCTTGTACTTCAGTTCAGATGTTTTATTACTAAATTTGAATGTTCTGCTTTTGATGCTTCAGATATCGTATTACTGAGGGTGTTAATCTCCCCTTCCGGGTATTGCCAACTATCAAGGAATTGGGTAGGACACGTATGGAAGTGAATGTTAAGGTTTGTACAGCTTGTCTTGTTTAGCCAAACTTCAGTTCACTGTTTTATGTTCTCTTGCGAGTTGTGACAATTACTCATCTATTCAACTCTTCAGATCAAGAGTGTCTTTGGTGCAAAAATGTTTGCTCTTGGAGTGGTGATTAAAATCCCAGTTCCCAAACAAACAGCAAAAACAAACTTTCAAGTGACGTCCGGTAAAGCAAAGTATAATCCATCTATAGATAGCTTGGTCTGGAAGTGAGTTTTTTCCTTCTTTTTTCCCCCCTGGTCGTCTTTTCAATTTATGTTCCCTGTCGATTATTGCTCAGCTTCCTGGCTTGTGTACTTGTTCACATTATTTGTGAATGTGCTGTTGTGTTGAATATCACTGTGGTTTTTGGTAAGCTCTTTTAAGGATCTTATCTGTCATGGAAGTGATCTTGGATCCTGAGATCTGATCAATTGCTGAAAATGGTATTTCAGTCAGTATACTATGTGCACTATAAATGTTCTCCTAACTGTAAACTGATTTCCGTTTATGCTGTAAACTGTAAAAAATTATATTGTTGCTACTGAATTTTTTAACTGGCTGAGCTAGGCTGAATGCAAAGACATATCTATTTTTATTTGTGTAACTTTGAGACCATCATTATTAGTAGGCTTTTCAACTTTGCAAACCTGTCTAGTTGAACCTGTTATGTTTTACCTTCTCTTGCTTACTTAATTAACTTATGTTATTTGTTTTAGCTGCGGACTGCAGTGTAACTTATTGATATGCTATATATATACAGGATAAGAAAATTTCCGGGACAGACCGAGTCAACGTTAAGTGCTGAGGTGGAGTTGATTTCTACCATGGGAGAAAAGAAATCCTCGACAAGGCCCCCAATTCAAATGGAATTCCAGGTATCTAAAATTTGCTATGGTTGCATTCTTCTATGTGTCCTTCTATTCAGGTCCTGTTGAGACATCTCTTGTTTAGTTAGTAAAGAAAATTGAGGGAATAGTTTAGAGAAAATGCCATAATTACATTGTGTTTATGAGGATTTTGACACACTCTAGTGAGGGTTGCCAAGCATTAGGGTTAATTCATTTTAGGAGTACTATTTATTCTTTTTGAACATCCTGTCTTTGAGGGACTGAGGTAACAAAAACATGTGGAGCAATCCTTGAATGTTCCATCACTTCATTATTTAATTTGTCATCGACTCATCGTCCAAAAGGTTGCCACCTTACAATAATTCCGAGTTAGCGGTAAAATAATTCTTGGATTAGTGATAAAATTATTATTTTAATAACCAAGAGGTCACAAGTTCAAATCTTTGTGCCCTCTTATTTTAAAACCCAAATTTGAAGTCCAAAATCTAAATCTTTGCCCCCTTTAACTTTTGACCTAAGTTTTGCCCCTGTTGCCACACAATTTGATCGTGATTTTGCATTGTCAGGTTCCAATGTTCACAGCATCAGGGTTACGTGTTCGTTTCCTCAAGGTATATTTCTTTGTTTGTGTTATTTAGCTCTATTGCCAATTATAATCCTAACTTATCTTTCTACCCACCTCAGGTCTGGGAGAAAAGTGGCTATAACACCGTTGAATGGGTTCGTTACATTACAAAGGCTGGTTCCTACGAAGTCAGGTGTTAAACAGACAATTAAGGAGGCAGCTTTTTTCTTCGAGGGCATTGTAGAGATTTTCTGGAGCTGCTGATGTCTCAAATTTATTGTGGCATTGGTTGCAGTTCAAGTCCAAACTAACCCTCTTCCGGCTAATTTTCTGCTTGTTGCTCTCCAGAAATGCTTATTACTTCTTTCCTTCGCCTCATCGTCAATTGTTTCGACCCCCTTGTATTTTTAGTAATTCAATATTTGATAGTATAGTAGTATATGTTGATATGATTTTTACATTTACAGTGAGAAGAAATGTCTTGTGTAAATTGCATTCAGAAATATGCCAAGGGAAGTGCAGAGTTTTGAAAATTTCAGTTTTTATTGTCAAGTTCTCTTTGTGGCGATCTTGATTTGTTGAATTTGATCATTGTAAGACTCAGAATTTTGATAGCAAATACTATTTTGTTTCATTGTTTGTGCATTTTTGTGTGACAATATCGGATAAGTCATCTTTGTAAGTTTCTTGGACATGATTGGCAAAAATTTAAGGAGGCTATGCTAGGGAGCTCGATTTTTTTATACTTCTCCCCCATAATAACGATGAATGAATTGTTCAAAATTACTAATATGCTTCATACAATCTTTATTGCGATCAAGACTTTGACATTGTTCTTTTTATTGTTGCTTTGATTTATGATCAACTTGAAATTTTTTATAGCTCATATGGGAGACTATTATCCCAATATTAACTTTTAATTTAGACATCTACTTCTCTTATACTCTTGTGTAGAGAATTCGTGGAAGGGGAGGGGAAGGAATATGAGGAGAAGCATCTCTAGTCTGGTTGGTAAAGAAAGCATATGTCTTTAAATTCATCTGCTTTAGAGTCGATATCCCAACAAAGAAAATTAAAATTTCCTTTCTTTTTTCTCCAATTCCTCCAATTTAAATTAAGAGTAGATGCTTTATAGCGCAAAAACATTAGAGCAATTTAGTAATTCATTCATGTGAATACATAACACTTACAAACCATGTAGGCCTAAGAGATTTCATGTGTACTTAGGCATGAGTGTTTGAGCCGATTAGCGCAACAAACATATAGTCAAACATTACACGACCCACTAACCACCGCAGTGGGCCACGATGACGTGTTTGTCACAAACACATTTTTATAAGATTAACATAATATGATATGTGGATTTGCATGCACGATTTACTAACATAACACCTCAAGCTAGTCATTCTATCACATTCATTTGTTTTAAGTTGTCGACATATTGTGCCCGCCCAGGCAAAAGTCTCGCCTTGGCACGACACACAATAGCCTAACACGGCTCGAGTAAACATCATGAATTACTCAAATGCCCTCTAAAAGTTTAATACTTGTATGAACCAGTGTCGTTCCAAACAATTTTTGGGCCCTAGGCAAAAAATAAAAAAGGGTCTTTAGTCATGCGCTTAACTAAGAATTCTAATGCTATGAGTTCGATTCATGATAGATGCTACTTATGCAAATACTAATTTAATTATAAGAATTAACTCAATTTGGGCCTCTACATGAGTTGGGCCCTAAGCGGTTGCACCTCAAAACTACCCTCAGGAACGGCCCTGGTACTATGAACCCAAACCAACAATTTCTACGCTATAGTAATCAAAGTATATGATATTATATGCTAATCACAAATTCTTATTTGAGACTGTCTTTACAAAAGACGTCTAAAGATTGGGTCAACCCAATGTTTAAATTTAGAAAAAAATAATTGTATTTACTAAAAATAGAAAGTGAGTTGGGCTTTTGAGAGCCGTCTCTAAAAAAGATGGTCTCTCAAAAGAGTAACTGTATACTAATAAATAGAATCGGAGTAATTTGTACTTGTAAGATCATCAAATCAGAAAACCGAAAACCAAAAGGCAGTGAAGAAAAGCAGCAAAGTAGATTAACAAAAGAGACAAACCCCCACAAACTCACAAAATTCCCTTTTTAAAGCAATCAATAATTAGAATCCCCAATTTAATTCAATCATCCATCCAGTCACTAAATCAATTTCTTCCTACGATTTAATCAAATTCCCATAATTCCCGTCAAGGCATAATATCTACCTTTACCAGTTTCACTGTTGCCGTCTTCTCGGCGACTTTTTCTCTATATAAATGAGGTTTTTCAAGAAGATCGCAGGATTTCTAGGGTTTGCGCATGAGAATAAAGAAGAAGAAGAGACTGGTGATCCGAATGATAATAATGGTAATTCAGATGAAAATCGACGTAATCGGATGAATGTTGACCCAATTCCAACGGGCCCACGTAAAGGGTTCAGTGTTCCAGTTCAAGTTCCTGTTGAACGTCCTGTTGTGGGTCCCATTTTGGTCCCTTGTAATGGTGATGGGGGAATTCAGGTTACATTCTAATTTCTCATTTTTATTTTTCTTATTTTTCTTTAATCTTTTGTGATTAAAATCTGTTCATGTTTCGTTGATTGAGTATATCGATGATCATTTGGTGAAAATTTTGAAGTTGAATAGAACTAATTATGATGGAGATTTTCGAAGACTCAAATTCTTTGGGACTTTTTATTAGCTAGTTATAGGATATTTAATAAGTGGTGCAAGTTTGGTGCTTTGATTCATGCTGTGATATTCTGCCTCTTGTTTGATCATAAGTAGTAAGTACCCATATGGGATCCTTTACACTTGAAAATTTCTATTTGGGACTAAGCATGGGAAATCTTTATAAATTTACGAAGTTAGACGATTGTACAGTATTGCTGGAGGATCTACTCTTACGGGCTACGGCCCGTTTGGTAGGTGGTAATAAACAGTGGTAATGGGAATGAAAATTAGTGTACTTTTGGACCTGAGCATGTCCAATTTCAATCATCTCGTTATCTTCATAAAACTCATTCTAATGTATTACCATTTGGGGAGGTGGTATTAGGTGGTAATGGAAATTAGTAAACAATATAACTTTTTTGTGATCAAGGTTTCATTACCATGGGAATGATATGAAACTTTTGATGAAATTGTACACTATGAACCATTCCCATTTGTTGCCATTTAGTACCACTAGCCAAACGGGCAATTAGTGTTTTTTGGTTGTGTATTGAAGTTTTTTGATTTTGATAATCCAATTATGTTGAGACTTTTTGAGATACCTCTGTTGAAAGTTGGAGCCAAGTGTCTGGTGGTCTCCTATGTTTTCCACCTGATGTATATAGTAGTATTTGCAATATTCAGTTTTCATTGGCCCACATATATTGTGGTGACGGTCGTGAAATTTTGTGATCAATACAGATGTCTTCACGGTTGTCTCAGCCTACATCGCATTAGCGGTTAGCTCACAAATTTTTACAGTGCGTCATCTTGTGGTGATGCACATTTTATACCTATGTTGTTTAGCACTTTTGAAGCATTATATTTTTTCTACTAATACATTGTGACTGAATTATGGCCATGATGTTTTATTATTTGAAATCTATAATATGAGGATGCCAAAAGTTGCAAGGAGTGTGATTCTAGAGCATCAAGGGAGACAGTTTTGAAATATGGATCTGACCATTTCTCAGTTTTTGTTTGGAAAGCTTTCCTTTTCGTCTAATGTTATGTTTTCCCACTTAGCTCCGAGTTACTACACCTCTTGATTTCATATTTTTTAAAGCAAGTTGTGACAATAACATAATTTATTTGGCTAGTTGGGTTTGCTTGATACTTGATACTTGATACTTGAAGTTGATATTCGGTTTGAGGTGTTTGAACCAGGTAAAGGAACTGAAAGCATCCTCACAAGTTTATTGGCATTTGACAAAGAACGGAAATGTCTTTTGATGGTTCTTAATGTTATTAATATGGCATGAGATGACACCAAGAGTTCTTTAGAGTTTAGAGTGCCTCTTGGATATTTGGGTAAGATCATGCTGTCTGGAAGAAAATCATCTTAAGAAATTCGGAGTGTAGAGATTTGGTTGGTGGAGATGTGGAGTAAATTAAAATCCTTCTCTTAGTTTTTGTTGTGCTTTTTGTAGGCTTGTAGCATCAAGATTATGAACTTATGGTGCAGGTAGTACGGTGGTTAAAATACTCTTTGGCTATGTTCCATTTGAATAGTTTTACTTGAAAGCTCAATTTCTGCTCCTTATAGGTGTCTTTCTCGGAAGAAGCTATCCAGAGAAGTGAATTTATTTTTTTTGGGTGTGTTTCAAATTTCGGAGTTAGAATTTTACCTTTCTTAATTTTCGTAATGTCGGTGTTAAATTTTGGAGCTAGGCCTCTTCAGACGGAACCATACCTTGTAGAAGATACTTTATTTTATATGCATCACCTTGCAAAGTAGAAGTGATATTTCAATTTCTCAGGAAGAAGCATGAAATGAGTTGTGACCTTTAGGGGAAAGCTGGAATTCATTTTCATGCGTTGGATAGTGAATCTACATCTGCTGAGATTTCAGGGGTTGGTTAAAAAATGCTGTACCTATAGCATAGAGTATGTTAGTTATAACATTTTCCCATATCACTTTATTCCTAATAAAAATAGCTAGCGTTAGAGTATGTTAGTTAGTACTTCAAAGGTTGTAGGTTATACTTGTGCAGAGTGTGCTAGAAGATGCATGGCTGCTGCTTCCTAATTTTCCTGTACTTGTTATTTAAATTGGTGTTTTAAATGTTAAAAAATTCTGGAATCGTTAGATTGTCTTAGTGATAATCACTTATCTTCTGTGTGTTCAGGTAGAAAGCTAGGTGTACCAAATTAACAATCTTATCCTCAGTTCTTGACCAATGTACGATAGAGCTCTCTAGTGTCTAGTTATAAATAAATGGCTGATTCTAGGACGTTTAAAGGTGTATTATTTGTTAAACCCAGCAATGTATCTTCTCTTTGAAAGTACTACTAGGGATAAAATTGTTATTTGATCTTGCTCCGTTGTTGATCGCAAAAGTGGGGCTTTTGAAGTCATCTTGAAATACGAAGGAAGTGATCAGTAAGGTTGCACCTATTACTCTTGAAATTATCCTTTGCGATTAGGACCCTAGGGCTACCTTAGTACTGGTAACAATTATAGTTTTTCACAATAGGATTTGGCTCAAACAACAAAGCTAGTATATATACATGATTGAGATTGAGATTTGGCACAAACATGTACTTACCTTAGTATATGGATGATTGAAGTACTTGAAAATCAAAGTGCAGGCAATTCGCAATCTTATAGTTAGAGAATGTCATTGGAATGGACAGAGATTTCCGCCTATTAAGGTATAAGGAAGGAAAGTTTTAAAACTTATATAAATGTTGGGGCATCCATATTAAGGATTGGAGGGACATCTAAATAGAGCTCTAGCCAGTAGTCCTTTTCAATTGTTTTCTAAATTCAATGTCATTTTAATGTCAAGTTGTGCATTTCGGAATTGGAAATGTCATACAATCAAATGGTTCGCGTAGTGTTAGAATAGATTAAGGAGAACTTGTGATGTATGTACGGTACAGGTTACTATATGGGGCATGGATTGAATTGCTGGAGCTTGGATGTGCCTTCTATAAGGAGTTTCATCCGTGTTTGTTCTGGTCCGAGGTTTACAAGTGTCATTGTTCTTTTTCGACATTACACCCGAGTACTTTTCAACTGATTCAAGAATAGAATCGAGATACCTGATAGAACACAGTAAAGGTTGTGATATAGCAAAGGACTGTAGATATCTGAACACGGATTAGCGATTACCACTTGAAAAGGGTGGTATTAGATTGTTTTTGAAAATTATGAAGAAAAGCACATGTTTTGAGGGTTAGAGCTTCACTACCATGAGAAGGACGTCACTCATTTTGTGAAAATTAAAACTACGCATTCACATTACCACCATGACGCCCTTTAATATCGATAAGTGATAACTAAACATCCCATTAGTAACATAGTAAATGGGATAATTAATCACTGTTTGTGATTTACAGTTAGTACTTGGTAGCTCAGTGGCCTTCCATACAGCAGAATACTGCACATTCTTTTTGTTCATTGTATCTTGATGTTGTCAATTATCCTTGTATTAAATCGAATTGAAAACAACTCGATTTCTTAATGTTTCTTATGCACAACTATCTTCATACACAGGGACTTAAGTGGTACGCAGACCGTCTGAAAATAGATGAGGATGGGGATGTAGCAGATGAATTCATTTATGAAGTTTCTCCAGAAACATCACATGTCAAGCAAGATCAACCAAAACCTATGCCAAGGTTCCAAGTGAAATCCAACGTAAGACACGTGAAAGTAAGAAGACAGAAACTGACTTCTGATGGTAAGTTTCAACATTTGGTCGAGTGTCATGGTGGTCAATTACAGTGGGTGTAGAAGCAAATAGGATACCGTTCTTTCCTTTGTCACGGAGAACGCCTGTCGGAAGTAAAAACAGCACCTAACAGCAGATAGGGAAATTGCCACTGGACGCCCATATATTACCTTATACAGTAGTTTGAAAGGCGTTTCCCCCTGCTATTAAGATGTATTTGTATCATTTATATATCTGGCATTGGCATGTACCTCATGGCAGTAGACACAACGTCAACTGACCGAGTCTTTCAATTTCGCAATCCAATCGTGGTGGTTTCCGAGATATCTGAACATGGATGAGCGATGAAATCAAAAGACTTGTATGTTTACTCAGTTTACTGCATGAAAGGCTGTCGATTGTAGCTTTTCGTTATTTGATTGTTTATTCGATACAGATTCTTTTAGATGACTGCTTTCTTGCGTGCCGATTCTTTGTTTTGGTTTGTGTTTACATTTTAAGCAGCTCAAGTGATCAATCAATCAATTTGTGATGTATTGGTCTGTCAAATTTTTTTATCTAACCTGAAATTGAACGAATAAATTAAAATTTTCATTTTTTCGAATTTTAATAAGATTTTTGCGAATTTAAATCTAACTATCATCACATATAATTATTGGACATTAAATTTAGTCTCATACAAAAACGGAGATTTTTAGCTTTCCACTTAATATATAAACTATTTTAAAATACACGTGATAACTTTAAAGTTTACCAATTACAACCTTCATCATTTTATCATCCGTTGAATATAAAATGTCAATTATAGATTTGTATAATATTCCGAATTCTACTTGGAACAAAACATTTCCCCATTTCTCATCCTTAAATCACCAAACAAATTATTTCAAATACTTCTACCACCACTGTCATAACCATCCAACACCATCATCACCAGTCAACCGCAGCTCCACCACCGTTTATAGGCGAACTAGTCTTTTAGCCGAAAAGAAAACTAAAAAAGGTTGCAATAAAGCGCTCCAAAATGAAGCTTCTTGTGCAACATGTTGCACAAGTTGCCAAACAATCGATCTGTTAACACTAACAAAGAAGAGTGTCTGGGATTTTCAATTACAACTAATCAAAACCTTAGAATACACAGTTATGTAAATAATCACCACTTCATGAGATCATCGATATGACATTTAGGCGACAAGCATAATGTCTAAGGCTTTTCTATGAGGCATAACTACACTAAAACACTTGCTGGGCTTAGCTTTGATGCGTTGTGACCATATTCATGAAATGTATCTGTCTTGCTGCTCCTGCAGAAGCCTAGCTGAAGACTTGGCATCAAGATACAAGGAATTGGCTTCCTCAACATCCGCCTACAGGTTGCAAAAATAGAAGTGTAAATATGTGCAACTACACAAAAAATTAGAACTCAACTCGTTTCTCCTGAACACAAGCCTATTAGGAAAAAATCTATACCTTGCAGATGTTATCTCGACCATGCATTCGGGCAAGGACACTCGCAGGTGTTAACAGCTGAACTGCATGTCTGGAACCAAAAAGAAGAGTCAGATTCGGGGGGTTAAGTGATAAAATTTGTTACTAGTAAGGCACAGACCTCAAAGATGCTTGCTGGCCGATCTCGCCCAAGTAAGCAAGGCCTTCTTCTTCTATAACCAATTCCTCCACTTGAGCACGAATTGCTAAAATCTGGAATACAGAGAGCCATGAACAGAAATTCTCAGTTTTAAGATAAATTTAATGGAATAAAAAAAAGAACAATTTGTGATTTTTTGCAACGAGCATTAAACTCCAATGAAAGATATCCAAAGTTACAAACCTGTATCATCTCAGCAGGGCCATAAATCTCTAATCTTATCATCAACAATCGGTCCAACAGGTCTACAGGTATTCCATGAGGACTCCTCATCGTTGTTCCTCTGCAATAGACAGAACAAAATCTAATTGATTAATCTACATTACAACTCTCTTCACTGCATTCTTCTGATACACAGAATTACGCACTACGAGAATTTAACATAGCATATCATACATCTAACAAAACAAATATTTCCGAAAACTAGTCTTTAAGTGGTCCACTATGTTGTTAGTGTTAACTGCTAGCAGCAAAGAATTTGGAATTACTACTAGCATAAAATCACTTGCCAGAGATAGTTTTATGTGTTCAGCAAAATACTAGACTACTAGGGATCACTTGATTTTCTATTCTTGTTGGGATGGAATGGGTAATGGGCTGATTTTTAAGGAAAGGTGAAATTTGGTAATAAAAGAAAGATTTAATTGTGTAAATGATACATAAAGTGAGTTGCAATGTGTGGATGAGAATAAAAAAGAATGGTAGGGTCAAATTCCAAATAAATTACTGAGGCAAATTGGAGGGACTGAAAGAGTAAATTATAGCAAATTCCAATATTTTCCTTTTTAGATGTAAGCACAAGTATATCACCCAATTCCATTGCTCACAAAAGCACTTATGTTATCAGACACACGAGCAATTTGAGTTGAGAGGAAAATGAATGAACGAACCACTTAAAAATGACCGTCATTACAAATACAATTTAGGAGAAGTTTCAACACACTCGGACACATCCAGGAAGAAAGAAGCAATATTTCTTCGACAATCTTATAGACACAAATGTTTCACCAAACTTAATTCAACAATTTGCACAAACCTGCAAAAATTCCAAGGATTCACATCTATTTATATTTATAAGCACAAAATCTATACCTCACATCACATACTCCTCTATTTGTTGCAAAGATCACTATTGGGGATAGAGAACTTTCCAGTGCACGATTCAAATATGAAAAGCACTCTATATCCAGCATGTGCACCTATCAATGCAAGTTTTAATATCAGCAATGCAGTTGAAATCATGCACACTATAGGCTATAGATTAGCAGAAATGCACCTCATCAATAAACAATACCCCAGGAACAAGCTCTGCAATGCCTTCATCAATATATCGATTAACTACCTGTAGAAGAAGAATTATGAAAATACACCGAGCAAATAAACGCAGACATAAAAATATAAAATTTCAAATAAATATGGAGTAGTCGTTGCTGTAGCATCTAGAAGACATTTAGAGGCCCCAACGCTCCGCTTGTAAAAGGAACAGATTAGAGAATTTTAAAAAAAACGACAACAAAATGCAAACAAATAAGCATAGTTGAATGTCAAAAAAACATGGTAGACATAGTGCAAAATGTGGTAACAATCACGGTTGCAAATTTGCAATAATGGACACGGCGATGTGGAAGCAACAACACAGTGATGCGGTAACGGGAATGAAGTGTACTTCCAAATATCGACCTAAACTATGAAATATCGCTTGGAACGGCCTAAAACGCGATATTTTACACCTTTGCTATGCGGGTAATACCAGTTCGGTAATTTTGAAAACCTTTACATCTGGTCTTGTTTTTGCACTATGGGTATAGAAGACCACAATAGATGTAAGGATGTAGAAACTCATACCTTATTTATTTCTTGTCGCAACTTATCCGTGATTTCTGTTTTCCTAGGCTTCATCATTTGACCCATTAGAGATAAGATGTCTTGTCCACCTTGCGGCCTAGCATTTGCAGCATCTAGGTCATGTAGGGTAACATCCTGATGTGGAAAACACAAACAAACAACTTATTACCATAACAAATATTCTACAAAGTAAAAATTACAATAGTCTCCATAGACACAGGTTATAGACTATAAAGAAGCATCTTGCTCATTGCAGAATAAAGGCCCTTTTATCTTCGCCTAAACTAAATCCATCTAATATTACTTAACTAAGCTTAACTACTTAATCAAACCTAATTAAATATGATCCAGTCCAAGTTTCCTGAACTCTTTTCTAATAAATGACAAAGTAATAAATTAGTTGTCATTACAAAACGAAAGACATTATACATATTAGATGTCATTACAAGATGGAAAGATTACAAAAATTAGTTGATACTCCTATTATTGCTACTTACTACTGTTTCTATCAGCGCTAGCACTAGTACAGACCATATTGATAACTAATACCAATAGCAAATGGTCATGTACAAGTAACAATAAACAGTTCAAGTAACAGTTCTTGTTATTCTATTTTATTACGTACTAAGAGAGCTATATCCTTGCAGTTCCATGTAAATTATCTTAAGAATCCATACAATTGACTCCATTTAATCTGTCCACGTCCAATCTCAAACATGCTTATATAACCATATCTCGTCGCCAGTCGCCACATCTATTCAAGTTTCTCCCTCTATTACTAATTCTTCCAAAGGCAGTTCTCAATTCTCTCTTACAAAACAGTTTTCAACTTGAGCAATAAAGCTGCACAATCTACCCAAATTCTAACTCACTTAATTTCATTATGCTTTATGAACCTGGAAAGTGGAAGCTAGCAGCGTAGTGATACCCTCATTGTTCTACTCACATCTACATTTTTTTCATTGCCATTCAAGTCATAACTTTTATGATACACAACAGAACCAAAAACAAGGAACTACACCACAAACCTGAACAATCTCCTTCTTTTTGTGAACTTCTCCTTTGGGAAGTGGGACATACTCCTCTGCCTCAAGGTCAAATTCTGTGGCAAAGGCATCACTTCTCCCCACTCTCTTCACTGCCCCACTGTTTGCTTCAATGTAAATGACATCTCCAACAACCACCTGTACATAAATACAGATTAAAAATCTCAGCACGTATAAACTGAAGACAAAAAAGCAGTAAACTTAAGATTAGACCACAACAACAATATGTAAGAAATACATCTTCAAAAACTCACTCACTTCACCCCCACAAGAATAATGAATAAGGCAATGGACATACCTTTTCCTTTATCAAAGCATCATAAATGGTTGGATCTAGCTTCAATTGCTTGGTCCCTTTTACAGTTTTCAACCCTATGATTACATGACTAATGGTCTTACCATAACCGCCAGTCACACTCTCAGTTTCTTCTGGGGAGAGCTCAGTAACCTGAAATATATGTAGGTAACGTATGGGTGTTAAATTAAAAAAGTTGACATGTCTGTAGTGATAAATGTTCATGAACAGAACCAAGATAAATATTGTGATAAGATCATCAGATCAACATAATAAAAGCATGACATTAAATAGGAAAGGAGCTTCCAGCTATCAGTAATTGACTGTTCATGAAAATGATCAATATCAAAACAGCATATAAACAGTTTCAGGTGAATCGAGTGAAGTGATGTCAAGCCAAATCAAAATTCACAAATTTTCATACATCTTCATGTTTATGTTTGAAGACATGCAACCCAAATGTAACACTTCACAAGCATTCTTGTAACAAGACAAACATGTCATAAGGAATAACTAGACTGCAAAATGGACTTGCCTCTCCTTCATAAACCTCCTTGTTTTCTTTGATACGTAAGCCAATTGCTCGCCTAAAGTTTTCCATAAGAACCTCAGTTTTCTTCACTTCTGATGAGTATACTTCTGACCCAACCATAGGGCAGAATGGAACCTACAAGTGGAATACAATCAATACTAAACCACATGGCAAAGATTCGGCATAAAATTGTATGCCACCTTGAAGTGTTATCTCAAAATTAAAACACATTGGAACATGCACAGAAACACTAAACGTCAACATTGAATATACCTTGCTGCCGAGCTCCTGTGATATACCTAGAGCCAATGCCGTCTTCCCTGTACCAGGAGGTCCAGCGAGAAGCAAAGCCTTGCCAGCCATTTTCTTTTGGCGTATCATATCAACAACAAGCCCAGCTGCTTCTCTTGCCATTGCTTGACCCACAAAACCGGCAGCCAGTGGTACCGCATTGCCATTTCCCTACGCACAAATTTAAACATCCCATTACCCATCAACATGAAATATAATAACAGCTTCCCAACAACGTAATCACAACAATATGTTCATTACTACAACAAAAAGGAAAACCAATTCCTTCTTAACTCTGCAATACTTATATGAGCTCGTAAAACAATAGTACTAGTCATTTGATAAAACTTTCAGGCTTTCACTAACAGACAGCCAACTGCATAATTCCCAAGCCCAGGGGGATCTAGGCTCAGGCCACCCTAGACCCTAGGCCATGCCCAAGGTTATCTGATTAAAAATTATACAAATATTCAATTGAGTAACATATAACACAGTCAAATATACATGTAAGAGGAGTGTTTGTCCCACACAATTTCCTTGACAGCTTACCCCTATTTCCTTCACACGCCAGACATTATCTCCGCATGTATAATGTACGAAAATATGATGAAAAATGCAATTCAAGGCAATAAAAATGCAAACAGCTAAAACCCTAAACCCTAGGCTCTAAAACACAAATCAAAAAATCAAAAAAAAAATCATAAAATACATAAATTGAAACAGGATTATAAGGAGAGAATTATTACATCAAGACCAAGGCCTTTAATGTGAGTATGAGTAGCAATTCGTTGTTTCTTAGTAGTGGACTGTACTTCTTCAATCTTCATCCCCTACTTTTTCTGTAGCTTTCTGGAGAATACTCGTTCGAAAAATATTTGGTTAGTAGAAGCAAGACGGCGTTACGGCTGACAGTATGGACCACTGTCGTTTTCTTCAGGCGAAAATCTGGATTGAGTTCGTCGGAGCAGAGAGAGGGAGAAAGATATAACCGGGTTTTCTAGAAAATAAGGTTTTGTTTATAAAGCTCACCCTAAAACTAGGGCTTGACTAGTCTTGAGTTTTAAAGTTGTTGCACACTATCGTAATTCAAATATGCACTATGTCTATAATAAAGATTAATTTTTGCTCTGTTTAATTTATTATCTTTTGCTTTTTAATTATACTCGAGATTAATAGTAGTAGAATTAATTTTAAGTAGGATAACAATTGATTTAAATGATTTATTTTTGTGAATTAGTGATAATTTAAGTTTTTTTCAAAATAATCAAATACAGACAAGCTTGATTAATATAATTTCCAAATTTAGCGTTATTGTGTGTTTTTTGTATTTGTTTTCATCTGTAGGTTACTGAGCTATGGGTCTCACAGTAGCAACCTTCGTTGATAAAGGGTATAACTTGCCTTCCTCGATCCCTTTTGGACTTTAATCATAACCGATATAAGCATGATATACTAGGTGTGACGATGATTGATGAATGTGTCGCATTTACTAACTACGGCCCAATGCTCTGGCATTTAGTTTGCCTTCGTAATACAACCCTGGAAGGAATTGGTTCTAATTTGTAACTGCGACCATTACTTTTGAGTCATTTGACGGATGTCTAAGAATGAGTTGCAATTACTAATTGTCACTATTCTTACAAAAGTCTTTAAGATTTGGAAATATTATGATTGGTTCACACTTTTTTGTGTGGACTAAGCTCGAACTGGGCTAAGCTCATTCTCAATTCCTTTAGTGTGGTTTGAGAATTATATAAGAAAAGGGTTCTAGTTAATTTTATTTTGAAAATAAACATCCTATTAACAACAAATAATTCATATTTAGTTAAGTTGTTGGTCATTATCTTTTTGACATATTTTTCTCAAATAAACAATCTAAAATCAACAAATAATCTTACAAACATACCTTTTTTTTAAGAACAAAAAAACATACCTATTAACAAATTTATATAGTCGATTTAAAAGGCTAAAAAATATCTATACAGTTAACACAATAAATTATACAACTAAAGTTTGAATGTATTAATAAACATTTATAAAACATTATCATAGTTAGACAAACAATTCCACTCACTACACATAGAAACGCTGCATAGACAAAGTCTCAAAAGTACGACCTGAACCCTTAGAAATTAAAAAATAGGTGGGTTTAAACTCTTAAATTAATATAAAGTTAAACTGAATATATAACCATAGAGTAAATAACCCATAATCATTCCGAGTGACAACTGTCAACCATTAATCGTCAATCGTAAACCGTCAACCGTCAACAGTCTAATATGACACAATTTTATATCTAATCTTGCAAAACGAAGGATGAAAAATAAAATAAAGGAGAAGAAAAGCCAAGTAGGACAGAGAATGTGAGAGTGTCATCTTAGCGCTATCTCACATAATACACACAAACTTGTCAAGAACAGTTCTACTATACTCTAGATAGAATAATGGAAGTTCAAGCTTTGCTTCCCACTTTCCGACCCCTTCTACACCGAAAACCGTCTTTCTACCGGAAAATCTCTGGTTGCAGAAGGATTAAAACGACGTCGGAGCTTCAAACTCCGCGGCAAATTAACGGTAGCAGTTCAACCACTGCGTCAGTTCCGAGTCACAAGGTTATTGTCCACGACCGCCAGCGCGGGTTGACTCACGAGTTCTTCGTTCCCGAGGTAACTTGGTTCACTGAATCAGATTATCATCTGAAAGTTGAAGCTTTTTTGTTCGAATTTTGGTGATTTTTCTGTTATATAATTGGAGAATCTTTGTTTAACAGGATGAATATATATTGTATTCTGCTGAAGATCAGAACATAAAGCTTCCTTTCGCTTGCAGGCACGGTACAGTCATCTTTCTATTTTCCTTTTGTTCTTAATTTCACTGAATTTAGTAATATTTTCTTATTTTAGTGATTAGTATAATATGTTTTTGTACTGTTAATCCAATTAATGATTCTAGATACGTCAATTAAGAAACCTAAAAATAATGAAATGTGAATGTGATTAGTTTCCATGATTATGAGTTCATATTGTGTAAATTCAATTTCCAGTTCATGGAATGTAATTTTACATTGCTTAACCTTTTGATAGGCACATATAATCTGCTAAGTGTTGAACTTTTCATACTGTTACTCTCTCTTGTCTATATTTGGACAATTGGACTGCTTGTGGAGCTGTCATGTAGAATTCTTCTTTGTTCGCAATCCTAGTCAGTCACCCTTGCTATTGATAAGAAGACTCACAAGTAATTATTTACTGTTACAGGTTGTTGTACCAGCTGCGCTGTTCGAATCAAATCTGGACAACTTCGTCAACCTGAGGCGCTCGGAATATCTGCTGAATTAAAATCTCAGGTTAATACAATGATCTGAATCTGTGTATCATGCTAAAAATAGCTTGAAGCTTTAACATGAATGCTTACTTTAACACTGCTAGACACTATTACCTTTTAACTTGAGGTGTGCAAATTGGCTGCGACCAAATATTTGACATGTAACTCGATTATCTGTAATAAAAAAGTAATTGAAAAGTAATTTAAGGCACTCAACCTGAAGTTCAATCGAACTGAATGGTGGCCCAAAAGGATGAGTAACTGAATTAAAGGAACAAATTATTGGACAACCAACACCAAAATAGTAACCAAATCCATAATCATATCTAAAGTCAAGCTATTCGGAAGTTGTAGGTGCTCGACTCAAAATCCGAGTAAATTGATATTTTGAAACCCATAATTGAATTTTAAACAACCCAAAGTAAGATTGAACCATTGAATAAGCAACTCGCATTTCAACCCAACCGGATAGTAGATTGTCATTGGAAAACTGAAAATTGATAACACGACCCACTCTTTGACTTGCTTAAATTTGACCTAAACCAATTGCAAATTCAATGATTGATCCTAAGACCTAAAAATAACTAAGTGTTAAGATAACCATATTTGACCTTAATTAAATACCTTCAGATTTATGTCTAAACTTGTCATTGAGTGTTGATCAACCCATGTTTGACCTAAACCGAAATATAATTTTAAGTCAATATGTTGTCATGTATAAAGATGTGTATTAATACTACTTTTAAATGTTTACTTATCTAATAACATATTATTAGACAAATAACATACTCTTTTGAAATATGTTATTTGTTTTTTTTTTCTTTCCAATTCAAAAAAGCGAATAATATATTATTTCAAAATAATGTGCAATGATGTGGCCTCGAGTCGCAATATAAACCATATTGGATATGAATTTTGATCATGGGATAGTAATAAGACAGTGCTGTTAGTAACGACATCTTTCTAATGAATTTTGAGCTTATCATTTTGCAAAAACCGATTACGTAACCTGTGGTATATAATCACGGAGTAGCAACATTATAAGACATAAGCTGTTATTGTAACATATTAGACAATATAATCCCTTTCTAAGAGTATGTATTAATTAAAGCTCTATTATAAACTTCAATTTAAATATATGTTCCATAAAACATGAATTACTATGATAAAAACGTTCCTTTGTTCAAGTTAACAATTCACGTTATGATATCCTCAAAACGATTCGTAAACTGGTAACATTGTGAGGTGCCGTACGACTGAAGTTGCAATGATAACAACAATCTTTAGCTTGTGATCCAATTTGGAAGTTAGATCTAATGTGTTCAAACATGAAAGTTTAAACTATGCAAAATCAAGTAGGAAAGTAAACATATGGGTTGTGATATGATCCAAAATCGAATCAAATTGCTTCTAAATCGTATTTTTGTATAAAAAATATGAGTATACGACTAAACACCCATTTTCATTAAATTGAACCCATTTTTGGACTTGTGCGAGTACAAGCTGAAACCGACTGCAAACTGATCTTAAGCTCAACCAAACCTAGCTTTAGCCCGAGATTTAATCGGATTCAACCAACAATTGCAAACATGGAACCAAATCCTACCTGACATGATAGTCGATCAAACCAAACCTGACATGTAACCCACGCCACAAGTTTGTTAAAAGACCATAACTTGCAATGCTTTAACAATATTGGACTTTGACTCGAATCAACTCTAACTTAGACATGAAGTTTCACCCATCCGAGCCTTGAAACTAAATTACAACCGGCTTGAGCTTGCAAACTAACCAAATGCCCACCTTTACTTCTAACGCTGCTGGATTAATGAAATTGAACTTTGATTTTTGGTTTATAGCTACCTCTTGTTTTTATAAAGAATTGAACTGTCCAACTTATTGAAAATGTATTTCTTTCATTAACTTTTAGTGTCTTTCATGACCGTTTTGCCCCTGTTTATTTACTATGTTACCATTCACTTGAACCCAAAACCCTAAATTGAACCCCTTTATCAGTTACTTCTTTCTTTCTCAAACATCACGATGAATTACACACCTACAAAAAAAACAGACTATGACAAGTCACATCACATTTTTATCTCTCTTTCAGGCTTCGTGAATAATCATCTTTAGTTCTGAGCTTAATTCATGGCATTTGACATTGAATTTATTATTTTCAGCCTTTCAAACACCTTTAACAAGATAGTTCATTGAAGCCCACAATATATATCCAAACCTCATTCACGATCGAAAGAAGCACGCTTCGCTCTATTGAATTAACAAAGTAGTATATGTAAGAACAATGAATTATCAAAGAGAAGAACTCTGCAGTTCAAGGAAAACAAACAAGTGGGATACATAAGAAGTAGTTGACACAAAACATTAATTGGTAGTAAGCCCACGCAATTTCATCAACATCAAGTTGGATGGTTAAATCTGAAAAACTACAGAAGGAATTTTTCCAATAGGCAATAAATATTATGGAAGGTGGCAAAAAACGTGAAACCAAAATATCCTTGAACCTATTACATGTGGTGGGGGATCTAAATGGTTGGAAGTTTTGTGGCTTATGAACTCATGCAAATGAGTTATTATATTTTTGGCAGAAACCCTTGACAGGGTGTGGCTTTATGTAAAGATAAAAAATTTTGACTGATAATAAGCCATGAATTCCCGAGAAGATTCTCCTTGAATTTTATATTTACTGCTTTCAAAGTTTTTCTGATGCATTGAGAAAGCAGGATCGACGCTTCATATAGTAAATTGTGTAGTTTGGGCACAATGAAATCAGCTAAATATCCTATGGCTTGGGCCAGTTAAGAAATACTCAAAATATGAGAACAGCCTTGTATGCGATGCCAACTCCTTATTTTTTAGAGTTATGATGAATTCATACTTGTGCTCGTATTGTAACTTGCATAAGTTCTACACTTTTATTGGATTGAAGGGATTGGAAGGAAAGGAAAGTGAGGGATACAATTTCCTTTGTTTGGATAACAAATTTGTAGGAAGGGATTTGGAAGGAATTTATTTCAGGGATTAGTTCCCTTGATTTTGTTGATAACCAAAAGTGGAGAAGTTTGGAAGAAAAATGGTTTTTTGTTTCCTTTCCCTATTAAACAATCAAAGGAACCTTTCTTACTGTCCGCCCACCTCTTTTACTTCTTTTCTTTTCCCTCTTAAATTCTTATCCAAACATAGTGTTAGTCATTGAACTTACAGAATGACGTGTTGCTTTGCCTTCTTTTGTCTCAGGGATATGCACTTCTTTGTGTGGGCTTCCCATCAACTGATCTTGAAGTAGAAACACAGGATGAGGATGAGGTAAGCAACATTTATTCCTGAAGAATTTATTTCCACTGCCGGTGTATGTTATCCTTGTACTTGTATGTTATTTAAAACAAATTTTTTCGGTGTATGTTATCCTTGTACTTGTCTCGACTTTTACTAAAGTCATTGTACAATCAATTTGATGATGCCGAGATAATTATAATTTGAATTGGTAATGAGATGAAGAAGAGAAAAGACAAGAATATATGATTTAATCAACATGACTAAATTCACTGTTGGGGAGACAGGGAGTTTTTCTTAAAATTGAGTATTCTGGTGTGAAGAAACAAGAAATTGCTGGCTTGGCTCTGGTAAAATTTTGTAAGAAACCAAGAAACCTGATAAACCTTAAATGGCTTAAAGGTCCATTAATTATTTTCAAGATAATTGTTGATAGTCTTCAACAAGCGAGAAAACTTTGTGGAACAACACTTGTAATTTAGAGGCTACTAGTGCTGCTCCAAAACTTTTGTTGGCGAGCTTGTATAACTTTGTTTCTTCAAATATTTTTAAGGCCCTCTTAACGACAATGTTCGCTTTAGAATTGTTTGTTCCCTTGCAAATAATTTCAAGGCGCTCTTAACAAAACTGTTAGCTATAGACTTGTCTGTCCTCTAGCATGCCTACTTTTGAAACAATGTAAATAATTTCCCTGACCGAAAAGACACTTGATGCTCACAGGTTTACTGGCTTCAGTTTGGAAGATATTTCGCTCGTGGTCCAATTGTAAGCTGTCTAACTTGTGTAAACTCTTATAATTCACATTGCCATATACTTGGGGTTTGGTGGGGTTAAAAGAAAAGCAGTAGAGGTAGTCAAAAGGTTAAAAACTAATAAAATCTCCTTCAGCTAGTCTAATATTGCTTTCCATGATGTGCAGGAAAGGGATGATTACGCATTAGAGCTAGCCATGGCTGACGAATGAACAAATCCTATTTGGTTGCCAATAATCCATGAAGTATGGCCTCACCTTCTAATTTTTAGGTGTGTGATACTTTCCGACCCAGCAGTTCTACGTACTCAAATGAATGCCTATTGCCATTGTACTTGTAGAAATATGTAATGATCTCACAAATCGATATTACTGCAGTTTATGAAAGAGAAACAATATTTAGGCGTTCTTTCTCCGCTGATTATTCTGATGTAATCCAAGTAGCCGTCAATTGCATTTCGTGCTACCTGTCAATAACAACTTATATAGTTGATCATATTTAAGAAAACCCTTGCCTATGTTCTTTTCTTGTTTGTCAAAGAACCAACTCAATTAAACACTTAAGGTGATGGTTGAGGCCGGGATATGTTATATACTCTAGAAGTTTGGATACAGCACATACCTGACGCTAAATATTCCACTTTAAATGAGGGGTGGTTGAGATTCGAACTTGTGATCTCTTGTCACACTAGCTCTGATACTACGTCAAGGAACCAACTCAACTAAAATCTTAAGCTATGGTTGAGACCCCAAGATATGCTACATACTCTAACATTATCTTCAATTATTGGTGGCTTAGGACTTTTTCTAACACCCGGTATACCTTCTCGAACATGAGAACAGCGATGGGGTATTCGCGTGTTTTTTATCAACATGTTCGCAGTTGAAAGTTGAAACTTAAAGCCAGTGTAACATCTATCAATCTCAAAGAAGATTATGTAAATTTATGTGCAAATGTCTGTCCTGAAATGGACATATTCCAAGTGCATTATTGAAGAAGCATTATGTAATAATTGACTAAACAAGAGGTGTAGGCTATTCTCAAATCTACAGTAAGATATGAAAGAATAAATTCTTGTCAAATGAAACAAATTTTTTTTACCATTGTCCTTATTGAGATGATGGTATCTAAAAAGGACTTTTTATGCTATCTTTTCATGTGTAGGTTGATAGAGCCTAGAGGCTAGAGAAGGACCTTACTAGAATTTGTCCTCATTCTTCCCAGATGACTGTGTTTTTGTTGGTAAAAATGACTTACTTTGGCTGTAATCTACAAGTTTCTTTCATCTACTCCTTACCTTAATTATTTTTGTCTCTAATGTCTTCTCTTTTTTGCCCCTCTATATGAGTTGAAGGGTAAACTTTCATTAATTTTTCTTTTGGCTGTGGAGTGATTTTTTTTGTTTATCTAATTTGTTTGAACTCATTGAATACACTTTATCTTAATTTTGTTGAATCAAATTCGAACTTAATCTTTACTAAATTATGTTAGAGTATATAACATATCTTGGGGCCTCAACCATCAGCTTAAGCTTTTGGTTGAGTTGGTTCCTTGACATAGTATCAGAAGCCAGTGTGACAAGAGGTCATAGGTTCGAATCTCAATCACCTCTCATTTAAAAGTGGGAATATTTGGCACCAGGTATGAGGATGGTTTGTGTTGCATCCACACTTCTAGCCCAAAGGCTCTCGTGTGAGGGGGCGTGTTAGAGTATATAATTGTCAATAAATGGTTAAATTCTAAATCACAGTAGCCGGTTAAAATGTGACAAAGGGCGTTATCAGCAAAAAATAATTAAAAGTTGGATTATTACAAATAATTTATAGTATACTGTAGTTTATTTACAGCAGAATGGACCAGGACAAAAATTAACGACAATTTTTCGTAAAATTTATATATCTGAAAAAATTTAAAAATTACGAGAAATAACTCTTAGATAAGTTTTATTAGATGGTTGAAGGAGAAGATGTATCAACACCAACAAAAAAAAGAAATTCACACCACAAACTCAACAAGAGTGAAGCTTCTTCATACAAACTACGACGTTTTTTTTTTTTTTACCTATTTTACTCTGCTATTATACAAAACATTTATCACCATAACCATTTGGTGTAATTCGATACCTATTTCAGAAGATCGCTTATTTTATTGGAAAAAGCTCGAGTAATTAAAAAAAAAAAAAGAAAAAACTCTATATACGAAAAAAGTTTAATGCCAATCTCCTTTGGTTGAAGATTGTAATTTGCCGGATAATTCAGTAATTTTTTTTATTTATTTTCCCATTGATTGCTTCCAGCATTATTGAATTTCTGGTCTGGTGTACTTGCTGAGGCCTGCAAAAATATTTTTGCCATTGTTAAAATCAATCCATACTTCTATATCTTATCGACAATTTTTAAGTTGTAATTCATAGAATTATAACAAAAAAAATATTTTCTTTCCTTTTTTTATTTGATTTGGGTTTGACAAGTGCATTAAAATGTAAAATTTGTGCGGAAAAGTATTGATCTTCCCTTTACAAATATTTTTGAAATTACAAATTAAACACTTTTTAAATCCTTAATTAATTTTAGGGATATGTAAATGATATACAATTCTAAGCGGACAAAATTCTATAAAAGAAGTTAAAGAAGAAATCATGGTTATTAATATATTCCATTCGTTCTCTAATGTTATTTCCGTTTAGAATATCAAGAGCAATTATGGAGAACATAACGATAAGAGATGATATTTCATTAAGAGTAATTAATGGTAGGAGTAAATAATGATTATTTTTTTGTTATTTTAAATCATAAAAAAGTAAATGTGTTTAATAAAAAGGAGAGAGGTTATAAATTATAATGACGGCAAAAATACCAATAAATGAAAGAAAATCAAACAACTTTTAGGGTTAAATGTGTAAATGTGTAAACTGTATACCATTTGGGTAAAATGCTTTCCACAAATAAGGTTATTTTTGTTGAAAAAAATGTCTCGTTTTGGAAAAGTTCATACGAAAAGAACTTTATGAAATATACAATTAGAAAAATGGAAAAAAAATATATACTTAATATTTATACAAAAATCTATGAATTATATATACACAAAAATTTGCGTAAGACCGTCCTATTCTAAGATCACAACTGGGCCGGCCCATTGCAGGCGCGTGTAGCACACGCATCCTCCATATTCCATTTTTTTGTTTTTCTTTTTTTATTTTCAGTGCATTTTTCAATTTGAACCTTAATGGTATCAATTTTGACTTTAAATTTATCAATTTCAACGTAAAGTAGAACTCAAACATATCAATTAAAGTAAATTTCAATTTGAACCTATAAATGATCAATTGTGGCGTTAAACTAATCAATTTCTACCTAAATTGAAATTGATATCTTTAAGGTCAAAATTGATACCTTTAAGAGTAAAATTGAAAAATACTTTGAAAATGAAAGAAAAAGAAAAAAAAGTCGCGATAAACTAGAATATTAAGCCGTTTTAGAATAAGACAGTCTCTCCCAAAACCGCCTGTTATATATAACCCTAATTAACACTATTTGTTGGTTTCTTGCAAACATGGTCAATTGGTCATCTATTGAAAGGTATACATGAGGTTATGGGGAGCATGGTGAGAAAAAGTACAAATAGATCAAATTGTTGGAGAAATTCATAGATTTACAATGTTGACATTGTTGATTGAACTAATTGAGATTTAAACAAAGAAATGAACAAGTGTATAATACTTATCATAATATGATAACATCATGACATAATCTTGACACAAATTATAAAAACACTTTTTTCACCTAAAATTGACACAAATTCGCTTTTATTTTCATAATATTTAGATAAGATTGAAACAAACATCAAAATAATGACTTGAGTTCACATGTCTTATGTTTTAAGTATAAATCTAAAAAGTTGATTTGACTATAACTTTAAATGATGACAATGTATTTGATGTATTTGTGCTACCTTAATTCAATTACTTCAATCATCCAAAATATTTAAAAATGAAAAAAAAATAAAGACAAAATAAGAAATCTTGATTAATAAGTGGGATATATATAGATGTATTTTATTAATTATTAATCTCTCTGTGTGACTTTGTTCGATATATATACACTAAGATAAATTTAACAAAATTACATTTTTATGATTTAATATATTTTAACTTATATAGATCCATAAAAAACCATGTTAGTTAAATTTGTCTTTTAGAACATTTTGAATTGAATATAAATACGTAAGTACCAACACAATGAAACAAGAGAATACTGAATATACTTTGAATTGTTCAAAAAATATCTAAATTTTTTATTTTGATTTTTTTTCCTTTTATCAGAGTTTGTCTCTTAAAATTTTTAGCATTTTTCATTATAAAACTAGTTTTTTTTACGTAAAATGTTTGAAAACAAGTTTAATCTAGGACAACACCAAAGAACAAATGTAAAAATATTGAAACATTTTTGTTCTTTAATTTATATATATAGAATGATGCATGCATAAGTTAAATTTGAAAAATAAAAATAGTTTTTTACCTCATTAATTTCCTTTAATTTGATTTCCTTTAAAATCCAATGATTGAAAGTTATATAAATTTACCCCAATTGAAGTGACAAAATTGCAGACCGCACATTTAACAGATCGTGCTCCATATTGGTACATCAACAACATCCTGCAATTCCCGCAACTCACATGTGCCACTTGATTTGCTAATTAACCATGTCAAAAAAAGTAGTATTTAAGTTAATATTAGAAAGTATATGTTGGATATTTACCTTTTTAATTACTACCAATTCTATTTTTTTATTCTTATTTCTTTTTGATATGCAAAATTAAAAGTAGGGAGTAATATAGGAAATTAAAATATACCTTCCAAAGCAAGATTAATGGTATGACAACAAGAGCATTGTACACTAGTTGCTCCTCGGATGTACATTAACAGTGTGTGGCAACCTGCACAAACTAGTTGAGCCATCTCTGTCCCTATTTCAACATTTCATTCACCTTTTATTATTAATATAATAATATATTATATTGTATATTATAGCTAATACTATATTCCCTCTGAATCAGTTTAGATGTCTCATTTTCTTATTTGATAAAACCATACCAATTGTCTCATTTTCTTTTTTCTTTATCCTTTGTTTACCTAAATACCCTCACTTTTTCAATTCCCAATACCTAACTCCCACCTTTACAATTAATTCAATCAATTAAAATACCCGACTACCATCTTTTTAATGGATCCCACTCAACCCTTAAAATCCGTGAAATCCCAAATGAGACATCTAAACTGATTCGGAGGCAGTATTATATATTATATACTATTATTCACACCATCAATTCTATAGGAAAACTCATTTTCATTAGCTCAAATAATAATAACATTATTATTGTATATAAAAATACAAAAAAGACAGCCATGCTGGATTAATATGGGAAATATGGAATAGTAACATCAAACTTCCTTTTCTTCTTTTTGCAACATCTAAATACTAAATAGTGGTCAATGAGAAATGTGCAGCTCCAACAGAGACCAAGCATGGATTAGTAACTTATTGAGCCAAATATCTATCCCATTACTGGCAAAGATCGATCATAATCCACCCTTAAAAATTAATAAAATAATATATAGCCTATAAATTATTTTAAATATATTTTTGAGTCATAATTATTAATTTTTTTGTCAATATAATAAAATTGTCTAAATATATTTCTATGATGTTAATATTTGATCATCCAATAAGACCTGAAGTCTGGACTTTACCTTTGATTATTAATAAGGTTGATTTTTTAAGAATTGAAAAATATAGTGAATAAAGATTTAATTATCGAAAAGGGGCGATATAACAAACATTTAATTTGTGAAGTACCATGTTATATTATGATTATGTTTTTATGATTTAGAAAACAATTTTATGTTAAGAGAACACTCAAGGACACCGACTAATAACTGCCAAATATATATACTTGCATAAATCCTTTTAAAAAACAAATTTTTTTATTAGGACTGTCTCATTATGAGATGATTTAATATGATCTGACCCAATTTTTAATCTATTAAAAATTAATGGATTCAAAAACTATTCTATTCAGTTATCCGCTGTGTAAGTTTAACTCAATTAATTTCATTAAATATAAATATTCAATCGTTTATATGACCTATTTTACCGTAAGACGATTTTATAGAAGATTTACTATTTAAAAAATACATGCATAAATAGTTCAGATTTTGGAGGGGCCTCACTCTTGGTCCCTTTGCATCACCTTTGGCAGTTGGTCCACAAGCACTAGGTTTTATTTATTTTCATTTATTTATCTTGACATTTCTATGAAAGGTTTGTACTTTATAATATGGTTGTATTCATGTTATGACTTATGACATATTTTTGCTTCTATATATACCCATTTGACCCCACTAACTATGCATCTTAAATTAATGAAATATTGTACATGTATTATCAAAATAATACAAAATAAATAAAATAAAGAGTACATAATTAGGTCATATATATAAAATGATTAACAATAGTATATGTATTGCATGATTGATATTCAAACTCGAATACTATTTCATAATCATTTTAATTTTTACTTTTTACCCAACATACTATATTTTTACCTAATGTTTTTCCTCATTAACACGTACCTAACATGCAATATGTAGAATATATAATCAGATCTCAACAAGTAGTTTAAATACTGAAACTCCAATGTATGTATTATACACTAGACGCTAGGTACTTTATATTTACTTGATATTAATTTCAATATGCAAATATTGAAAATCATCACCAAAAATATTTTTTAATTTTTTTTTGTTTTTTAGTAATAGTCATCAAGATAAAAATATATTATTTAGAAAATATAAAAATTACCTGGGGGTGGAACAGCAGTAACAGCATTACATACAGCACAACATACAGAAGTTGCTCCAGCTGGATAAAGTAGAAGATTTCTACAACCTGAACATACTAATTGGCTCTGTGTTCCTGTATCAATACTCAATATTAACTCCATATTAATTAATTACTTATTTTTAGATACATAATTATTTTTTAAATTAACAGTATTTATTATTTAATTAATACAGATAATAAACAGTATTTATTATTTTAAGATCTATATTTTTCTGCCCTTAGTTGATTGTAACTTTTAAGTAATTACTGCAAGAACTAGAATTACATGATTTTGATACCCAGATCAAAGGATTTCTTTAACAACATAGGGATTACCCCATTGTTAATCTATAATCCTAATATATTGCGGTAAAAAAATTTGAATATATGTAACCTTATTCTTACAATAGCAATTAATATATAAAGTTTTCTGATAATTCAGAAGTTTCTAGTTGAGTTGCTTACTTGACATGGTAAAATGATCAAACATTACTAAAGGTCATAATTAGTTTAAATCTATTCACTTTTTACAATCTCATTTCAAGTAAAATATTTAGCGCCAGGTGAATGTGCTGCATCCACAATACGCAGCTCTAGAATTTTTAATCAATGGTATTTCAAAACTACATCTTATTATAAAGTTGCATACATGCGGCTCTCCTATATGCAGTGCCGTTCCAGACAATTTTTAGGTTCTAGAGGAAACATAAAAATGGACCTAGAAAGTTTCAGTTTTTTTTTTCCAACTATGCATCATATGATTTTTTTCTATCACATATATTAAATAAATGTACAAATTTAAGATCATATAATGATAAGATACTTATGCATAAACTAATTTTTAATAATAAAGAGTAACTTAATTTGAGCCAAGATAGGGCCTTAGGCAGTTACGCCTTAAAACTATCCTAGATGCGTCCCTGCATATATAGATGAATGCCTGAGGGGATCCCAGAACCTGATCATAATTTTCTATAAGCGGGATACAGTGGGTATGATGATGATGATCTACAAAGTAAAAGAAAAATACCATTAGCTGGTGGGGTGAAAGGTACTGGAGGAGTTGGATATGGAGCAAGAGGAACTGGCATCCTTTAATCTTCTTCCTTTTTCCACTCCTTCACACAAACAAAAAAAACCCACTTTTCTTTGTACCTTGATTTCCTTAAGCAACTTCAATCTTAGTCAAAAGAAGTTCTTAATCACATATTTACCTGTTTTTGTTCATAAAAAAGAAAAGTATAAGGCCTAAATTGATGAGAAAAAAGCTCACTCAATTAGCTTTTAGCTTTTAAGAGCATTTCCAACCACAAAAATAGTAAAAGATGTAATCAAATGTAGGAAACTAAGGATTATAGTTTGGTACATTACATAATTGCATATTTCACCAAACAACAAACTATCAATCAAATAAAGAAATGACAGCTTTTGAGAATTGGGTTTTGTTTCAGTTAAGCTATAGACCAGTCTTTTGGTCCCCTTTTCTCGGTAATAAAAATAGCAAATTTTTGAGAATTGGGTTTTGTTTCAGATCAATTATTTATCCGTCTTTTCGTGTAAACTCTTGGGTTTAATTCTCCCATCCTTCCTTTAGTCCTATCTTTCTCTCGGCCTACCAGTATTAAAAATGGCACCTTTTGTGTTGTAAAATGCCTTAGGTTGAAAAATAATGCAAGGTGATTGGTGGGTTTGGAAAAAGCAAAGGTTTTTATTGATTGGTAAATAAAATGATGAAAAATATAATAATAAATTTTTTTGATAAAAATTAGTTCATGTGGAAAATATGAACATACCCATCAATTGATGAAGAGTAGAGTGTCATAAAAAATGAAGACCAGAAAAAGGAGTTGTGGCAGTGAGAATTGATTAGTTAGAGTTGGTGTGGGGTAAAAGTAGAACAGAGAAGAAGTTATGGGGGAAGAGGGAGACAGGGAGTGGGAAGATATAATTGGGATTGTTGAGTCAGACTTTGAGAGGGAGGAGAGCAAAATGGAAGACACAATGTAAAATGAGGTTGAGGATCATTTTATGAACAAGTATTTAAGGCAATGCCAATTTTGTTTACTAGTTAGGCAAGTGTCTATATTATTTTGCCTATGGATGTCTAAGAAAGAGATTATTTTAAAGGCTAGTGATTTGATTTTTTGTTTTTATAAATCGTGAATCATCATCATTATATTCAGTGTATCTTGTTTATAGATAATTATGGTCAGAATTTGGGAAGAAAATATAGACGGCAGCTCATAATCATATAGGAGAGTGCAGTTAAAGAGTCTACGACTCAAAAGCAGTGGCGGAGCTAAGTGAGGGCACATGGGGTTATGTGCCCCTAGGCGTTTTTTAAAAAAAATAAATTTAAAGTAGACTTTTCTATTGGTAATAGTAAAAGTATAAAATTAATACCGAAGTTTTTTGATGATAAATACTCCTCATTTTAGTAATTTTGTCTTATTTATTTATGTTATTTAAATATTCTAATTAGGTCAATTGATTTATTTTGATCCATTTTCTTTTATGGTATGTCGTAATTAAAATTTTCGAAAGTAAGGGTAATATAATTGTTAATTTTACAAATAAAACATTGTCGAAATTTCGTCATTAGTTGGTGCCCCTTGGGTCTCCAAATCCTCGATCCACCACTGCTCAAAAGGGTCTTCAAAGAGAGAAGCATCTGTAACTATCTGAAAGACTACAACATACACCCACATTAACCATGCATAGTAATCTTTTAAATTGAGAATTTAAGTTAAATTTTGAGATGATCAAATCAGAAATTTATGATAATTATATCAAAATCTTAATCTTAAAATATTAGAGTTGATTATATGAATTAATTGAGTGAAATTTTACAAGAAACCTGAACTGTTTACTCATAAATGTAGTATTTTTTATTTTTATTTTTTTTATGAATTCTTGTGATTAAGAAATCCAAGTTTCAAATTATAATCAATAAAAGAATAGCCATCAAGGAGAACATAATCCTAATTGAGTGAATCTAGTAGACAATAAAGTTTTCATAATTTTGTAAGAGATAAGGTGAAACTAATCCTAAAAACCTTAAAATTATCATTACTTCTTACTAATTACTTGATAATTAAAACGACTTTTCTTTTTGAAAAAAATAACATTATTAAGCTAAACCTTAATAATACACATATTTCATGCACCTAGTCTCATGAGAGATCGTCTTTTTGAGAAACGTCTTCAATCCATTTAAAATTTAATGTCTACTTACACTATCATTGATGTCTATCATACACTATATTAATTTTAATGTATGGTGAAGGAAAATGTGAGTGAAGGATAGAGTGTCATTTGTAATTAATCTATTGGCCAATATTTATGGGAGGAGTGCAATATAGTAATTCTTTTAATATATATGGCAATAATATATTTGATATCTGGGATTTTGACCAGTAATTACTTTATTTATGACAATAATAGTATAATGATTATTTTATTTATATGTATGACTAGGGATTTTGACAACTGACACAAAATTTCTACAATTTAAAAATGGCAAGATTACTTAAAACGGCATGATTATTATATGGCCTAAAATCAACAAGATTATTTAATACAACATGATTATTATATGGCAGGGATTTTCCATGATTTTCGTGAATACTAAATAATATACTAAATAATAAGGTTCTAAAATGGCATGATTATTATATGACCTAAAATCGGCAGGATTTTGACCTAGGATCTTTTGATCAAATTGATTATTTACAAAAATAAAATTTGGCTTTTATTACAATGGCATGAACAATATAAATACATCTTTTGATCAACTTAATTAGTTGCTCATACCAATTTTTTTTCTCAAAATTCAGTAATATTTTCAATAATAATAATGAGTTTAAATTACATTAATGAAATACAGAGTGATAGGGGAACATGAAAAATCAATGCAAAGGTCATACGTATGTGGGAGAAAAAGGGAAAGACGTGACCACATCGATCCACTTAATACTGGTGGACGAAAAGGGTACAACTATAATGGCTTCAATTGGAAAATTTACAATGCCATATCATTCTAACGTATAAGATTTCACTAAAATATCAACGTATTAAAAAATCCGTGAATTGCACGGGTTTCTATCCTAGTTTACTATATCTTTAATGTCTACTCACAATATGTTAAGTGTCTACTTACATTATTTTTAATATTTACTTACAATATTTTAAAAAAAATACATATAATAAACCAACTCAATTAAATATCATCTCTTAACTCATAAAAATTTGTGTATTTTCTATCTCCCTGTAAAAAAAGAACCATATAAATTACAAATGCGAGAGTTTAGGTATATATTGCGAACCTATTGGGATAGAAAATTCCCTCCGTTCTTTTTTGTTCTTCCCATTTACTTTTTGCACAGTTTTAAAAGCAACTTTCGAGCCTAAATATCTCAAAATACGCATTATAAAAAATTATAAAACATATATGATAAAAAATATATATTAAGATGAATCTAAGAAGATCTCATATAAATATATTATATCATCTATAAATGTCTTAAAAATCTTAATTAAATTTCTCTCTCAAAAAATAGAATATTCTAAACGGGAAGAAAAAAAAAAGAACTGAGGGTGTATATTAAAGCAAAGGGACCACGTTATACATCAGTGCAAAGCAGTACAAGATTGTTATAGTGTGTCAATGTTATTTGGTCCACTTCCTCTCATCTACAATTATATATGTTGTAAACTTGTAACAATAATAATACTTCTAATAATATATGTCTAAAAAAGTATCTAGTGTAAATGTTATAAAGTTTTATTATTATTTTTAAGATAAATATTTACATTTTATTGATGTGAGTAATTACTTTAGCTTAAATTATTTATTTACTTTTTAAATTTTACAACATTATCAAAAATTACAAGAGTTAATAATTTGCGCACTATACATTTTTTATAGTTGATACAAACATTTTATAAGACACAATGATCTTCTGCTTTTGAGATTTTGTTATTGTTATAGGATAAATATCTTTCATATAATTAATCAATTTGATTGAATTATAAAAATATTTTTAGAGATGGTTGATCGGTCATCATTCAGACAATATTTAGTTGTATTGTTTCCTGGATATACAATAAATTTCGAAATAAGTAATTTAAGTTTCAAAATAATTTAAGTGATTTCATAATAATGCGGGGAGAGAAAAAATATTTTGAAACTTAATTTAATTATTAATTACTCAAAAAAAATTTGGTTGTGTTGTTTCCTGGATATACATAATAACAACTTGACAAAAAGATCACAAGTTTATATCTCATCCACCCTTTACTTGCAGTAGAATATTTAGTGTTTGATTTAAGGATGAACTGGGGCATGTGTTGTTGGTTCCACAATTATAGTCCAAAAGGGATCTGATCTGCATGTACAAGTTAACACTGACCAACTACGCGTTCTTTGAATCTATGTCACCATGTGTATTCTTTAATGAATATTTCCTCCGTTTCATAATACTTACTACTGATTGTGACATTTTCCCATATGAATCGGAGGAAATATATACCCTCGAATTATTGAATTATTTTACATCAATTGTACTCTCCGTAAGTGTAAACTTTAGATTAGCGACTATAGCAAAAGTTAAACGAGAACCATTACAATTTACAATGCACATTCGTACATTACTTGCAAAGAACATCATGCACGCCATTGCGCTAGGAGTTGAGCATTAAAGAATAATGAATGAGTATTATTGAAGTTATAATTATTGAATGTACATACTTGCAAATTTCTATTATGTTTGTTAAATTTAATTTTTACGTAATTTAATGCATTATTTTTAATATTATATATTTAATAATATGCATATAAAAATATATTATAAAAGTTAACCTTATGAACGTACATATATATACAATTATACAAAGTTAACATTAATTCTCTATTGAGACCGTCTCACCGTGAAACGACTTCAATTGGGTAAGCCATACTATTTAAAAAAGCCGCTTCTTGTACAAGTGAGAATTTAATTTTTATTATTTTTTTACTAATGAGCCTTTTGTATGGACTCGTCTCATGCAAGGTGCAACAAATCTCATACAAAATGAGTTGCAAAGCTGGTAATATAAAAATATACAATTAGACAATCTAAAATATAAATTTGTATGTAATGTTGCAAAGGAATGATGATGGATCTAGACTTGAAGAGTTCCACTGTGCCATTGGACTATTGGTGGTGATAGATTTGTGGTCCTTGGGTTGTATGTGTATATATATGACGATATATAACATCACATTTCATGGTTACTAACTCATGTTGCATTATGCATACAAATTGGTACATCACATTATTGTTGCTTGTCAATTGTCATTATGCATTTAGCTTGGTATCTCGTATCTTCCATAACAACTTATTTTCACTCTTTTTTATGAACAATATATAAATTTTAATATGTTTAAATTATAAATTCAAATAAATATGATTGAATGATTTGATGATCATGATGTGCACATAGTTAGAATTAAGATTGCCCGTCAAATTCGGAGGATAAATGATTCAATTAGTTGTAGGAGTAATATATGGAAAATTACTTTAAAAACTTTCAATTATTCACGGTTTAAATATAAAACTTCAAACTATTGATTATTATTTAAAAATCTCAACTTTAGGCCCATTTTAAATTTAAAGCACCGATACAATTTTATAACTTGTTTAGCTGGTTACCATGTTGTTAAAATGGGAGGATATTTGAAGGGTCGTGTAAGGTCAAAAGGGTGAGGAGATTAATACATACAATTTGGTCTCACTACTTCTCAACTAAAACCAATTTATCTAATAAGTCATCTTGGACTTTAAATTTAAAATAGGCCTAAAGTTGGGAGTATTAAATAATAATCAATATATTGTTGGGAGTTTTATATTTAAACCGCTAATAGTTAGGAGTTTTTAATGTAATTTTCCCTAATATATAAAGCTATTTTTTTCTTGTCTTGACTTGTTTTGTTTTTCTTTGTAGATTTTTTTCGAGCTGAGTAATTCTTTGACCACATCCTCCTTAGTTTATACTTTGTTGTTTTTTTTTCTCCTGATCAAACTCTGATCTTAATTTTTATTATCGTGATCCGCCGAATTTAATAAAGATGATGAAAATGCCAACTTTAATAAAGTTAGATCATTTTTAGTTCATAAAAAGTTAATATAGTTATTGAAGAGTACAACGTAATATTTTAAATCTTTTAGTAAATTAAAATTGATTTTCTTACTTTATTAAATTTGTCTGATTGCGTGTATGATTTGTCCACTATCTTTCCCCTCGAATCCCAACTTTATGCGGGATGCTGAGTTGATAACTTGACGACTATTTATAATTTGTTAATTAGGAAAGGTTGAGATGTTAAGACAAACATATATAATACTCCCTCCTATTCACAAGTTTTGTCCACTTTACATTTTGCACATATGCCGAGGCAACATTTTAATCTTTAATATCTTTAATTGTGTATAATTAAAAATTATAAAAATTTGATATTAATAATCTTTGCATTGAGACGAACAAAATAAGATCCCACATGACTATATATTACTTTATAGATTAAGAGAAAAATACAAATTAAGAGTGATTAGTGAATAGTAACCAAAAAGTAAAGTGGACAAAAAACTTGTGAATAGGAGGGAGTAATAATCAAAGATAGGATGAGTGATGTTAATAATTAAAATTTAATGTAGAGAAAAGGAAAAAAAGGTGGGAACATAAGAAGGTATATATAGTCACCCAAATGATGCTATGCAGATTCTTTTATTTTTCTTGTATTTGGATAGAAGATGTTTCAATATCTTTGTGCATTATTGTATGACAACTATAGGCTATATTGTTCTTTTTTCCTTTCTCAAAAGAATAGGCAACATTGTATAGATCTTCAGATCTTGGTGGTCCATTTAATTCCCTATTCAAAAATCACTCTAAATAATTATGTTCAAATTGTATATGAATAATGAAACTTTATCTAAATTTGAATACAATTTTTAACTCATATATACTCCTAAAATCATAACTTATTATAAGCTCCAAACAAGTAGATCAATGTGCTAGAGATTCATATTATAATTTAATTTATTTAAATACACAATACGCTATATTACACACATTACACACAAGGTTACTGTTAGCTTAACAGACACATTTTTGTCAAATTTTTCCATAAATTTTTTGAGGCATTGGATCATAGAATTTATTTTGCAATCTAAATATTATATGTTTTGTTTAGGGTTTTTTTTTTTTATTTAAGCTTTGCTTATGTGTTTGATTGTAGTTTTTTTCCTTATTATTTGATTTTGGTAAATATATGTAAGCATCTTTTAGAATTTACTTTCTATAAATTTAGAAATTTATTTAGGGGTTCTTTTTCGATTTTTGCTTTGGGTCAAGATCCGAGCTGCAGAAATAAGCTTTTATTTAATGAATCTATTTATACACACTACCCTTCAATATATACTAATTATTTTGTTTTGTTTTAAGTCCATGTAAAAATTATTCAAGAATCGATATTATTTAATTGCATATAAATCAAATATTTTATATAAAAATATAAACTTTATAAAATTTTGTAATGTCTATTTCAAAAAAGGTGAAAGAGAGTAAGAACAAGAAAATCATATAATTATTATATATTTTTTAAAATAAGAGCAAATACTAAATAGAAGGGATGGGCAAAAGAAAGGAGCTATAGGAGGGGTTGGAAAGACGTATGAGAAAGTCGTGGTTTAAATATAGCCATGCAAAGTGCAAACTCAAGGGACCATCTCATTTTTATTGATTGTACTTTTTCATTTTTTTTTTTTGTCTACTCAAATATTTTATGCACTATCTTAATCCCAAATCCATTTTTTGAATATTCTTGCAATATTATATTATACTAGAAACATCCATTTATGAAATCCCATGCTCATTTTGCTCTTGGCATGCTTTATAATAGTGTTAGTGGATAGGAATCATCTAATTTAATTTTTTTAAGAGATTATTATGGAGTATCATATATGTGAAATGTGAAATCAAAGGGAATAGAATTTTAGCTACTTAATATTGATTTATTTAGTGTTTGATGTTTTATGGAGTAATTAGAATATAAAAAATATTAAGAAATTAGAGCGTGAATATGAGTACTTATACTAATCAAAAGTGCTTGTGGCTTAATGAATAGAGCATCTGCATGTAGAGAAGAAAGTGCTGTTTAGTAGTGAGACACATATACAATTTCACCATGCATTAGCTAGGTTAAGCCTTTTATTCATTAATTAATAATTTTTAATAAAAAGTTAGACAATTATACAACCCGAGTTATAATTATAGAATCCAACTACAAGCATTATCATGAACAACTACTTGGAAGTACATTACTACATGTATGTGAGTATGTCTACATCATATTTTTTCACCATTTTCAGGCACTTTCTTCAACACAAATGTGCACGACCAAAGTTTACCTCTACTTCACAAGGATTTTTTAATAATTTATTTATTTTGATAGCTAAGCATTTCATTTTTAAAGAAAAGTCTACTAAGGCAATAAGGTTTGTTCCGCGTACCAGTTTAAGCAATTGTTAAGTGATTTAATGAGGCTAAATCCTAATCTTACTACACAAAAAATGTCATTATTTAGTAAAGAAGCAATTAAAGTAGCGTAATAGCTATGCTATTTTGATCAGATCAACAATACATATTGTATTGTTTCAATAATAAAAAATAACGATTTAACAATATATTAATTTACACAATTAATTAGATAATCAAATATCTAACAACTACAATTATACCCTTTATATATATATATATATATATATATATATATATATATATATATATATATATATATATATATATATATATATAGCCGTTTCTGATGGTAGTTTTGAGGCGTAACCGCCTAGGGCCCAACTCATGTAGGGTCCAAATTGAGTTAATTCTTATAATTAAATTAGTATTTGCATAAGTAGCATCTATCATGAATCGAACTTGCAGCATTAGAATTCTTAGTTAAGCGCATGACTAAGGACCTTTTTTTTTATTTTTCGCCTAGGGCCCAAAAATTGTTAGGAACCGCATTGTTATATATATGATAAATGACTCTTTACCTAGATTACACTCTATAGCACAGTACTTCCATCTAAATCAACAAATCAAGCTATATAAAGTCACAGTATACATATAGCTGCTGGACTAAAGTTGGATAATATTATCTAAATTAATGATTGTGGTTCTAAATTAGAGAAAATCTTGGATAAGATAATATAATCTCATATCAAATTGTGGATCTAATTAGAGATTTTTTGTACAATATTTGAAACATGCCAATTCTTCAGAATGAAATCTGAGAAGATAAGTTTTTATAATATTATTTTTGTACAAAGCATAAATAGTCCAAAAGTAGGAAAAGAAACAGTAGAAGATAGGATAAACATGTAATATAACTGATAGCTACTCTTACATTTAGATTGTAGAAATACATGTTTTTTTTTCATACATATATATAGAGTGTATATATATATGGGCAAATTTAAAATATTAGTATAAGCTAAAGTCGATCTAATATTTATTATTGTGTATATTTTGAAATAATTTGGCTATTATGTTTCAGTGTTATACACAATGGTACATTAATAGGGTTTTTAATCGAGTGACCTAGGTCATATTCTAGTCAGATTCAAGTAGATGTGTTCAAAATAGATTCGATAATTCGAAATTTACACAACCTTGTAATCGAACTTGATTTGACCCGAAATCAAACTAATGACCCGAATGTAGATTAAAGTCTGGATCTCCCCTTGTTAATATGGAATATGATATAGATGAGATTCAAATGAAAATGTTTGGCAAAATAACTTGTTCGACAATTTTAGCTTATTTAGGTATAAAATTGAGGATGGTCAAACCATCTAATGTTTGTTTAGTAAATTACCTGGTTGAAACACATTGTTGTTATGAATCAGTCAAGTTGCTCTTACTAGCGTGTTTAATATTACATATTTAAATAAACTAATAAAATCAATTGATCAAATTAATCATTTTAATTAACTCAAAAAAAAATTAATCATTTTAATCGACTATCAAACGATTATAAAAAAACCCAATATCACGTTTACATGACCATCATAGTATAGATACAATTTAATCTCTAGTCTTTATATTACTAAGATACAAAATATGGGACTATGGTGTGGAAATTATCATATTTGAACAAACACCTCATACCCTTCTTTTTAAGTACATAGTAGGCTGAGGAAGAAAAGATTATAGCGAAATCAAACTTAAGTTAATCATAGAAAATGATACTTATTTCAACTGAGACCAGACTATCCCTAATTTGAAATTTGAATATACAAACAATGATGAACTTTTCATGGCTTGCAAGTTGCAAAAAGAGTGTTTTAAGTGCAATTGAAAAGTCAGCAAGTTGAGATATTCATCAAAAATACAGAAAATTTTGATCCACTAAACTTGATGGGCAAAGCATAAAACTTCACGTGAAGAGGCCCATAAACAAAACCAAGTCACATGAACACCCATATAATAAAAAGAAAAAGTGTGGTCAACACAAGCACATAGATGGTGACACTCTTAAAATGCTTGATTGCCAAATGTTTGGTAAAACTATTACAATGATCACTTACAAATAAATATCCAATTCAATTTCATGAAAGAATAAAAATTTTTAACTGAATTTCTTTACTATCTGCTTTTTTTGTAGACATTAACCATGACTTCAGTCTGGAGTGTGCTACGAGGTCGTGACTCGTGAGAGCTAAGTTGTCCGCGTAGCCACCTTCAAGATTCAAAACCGACATGAATTACGAGATCGGGACATTGTTAAGTAAATGTCAAGCATGGATAAAAACAACATGAATAGCTAAATCATCATCATCGTCATCATATCTAGACCCTGGAATATTCGCTCATACAAGCTATGATCAGGGGTTGGGAAGGGTTGTAACTTGCAGGAATAGGTAATGTTAGTTGATAAAAACGTCGAAATCTTACATTGTTAAAGTTTGGTAAGATGTAGGCTTGAGCTGTACAAAACTGGATCTCGTACATGTGAAGTCTATGTCGCATTAGAAGTGGTGTCTTGATCTTCAGTTTTAGCTTTAGAATCTCCATAAACAACAGATAGATAGTGGCCGATCGTTTTTTGAGTGAGGTCTGGAAACCTGTGGAGGCCATCTGGTTTCAGGTCAATTTTCACGAATGGCCATCTCATAAGCTCTGCAGCTTCACACTCTTCCCATCCATCCCCAATCACGCAGAACTGGACGTTCGGCTCATTGAAACGCTCCTTGATCCACAAGAAACAACAAAGCTTTCCTACATCCCATGAGCTATACACTGGGAAAAATTGGACAACAGTACAGTCTAGTATCTTAGTAGTTAGTACGAACAAAAAAAATAAAAGGAAAATAGAAGTACTAAGAGAAGAAAACTATGAAAGCTAAGAGGCCCAGCGTACAGACAGCCAATTATTTCGACGTCTAACTTGTTATTGGGCTAAGCCAACTCCTCTCGTGCCCTACAGCACAGAAGTCCAAAGACCAGAGCTGTATGACTCATCTTTGAGCCCGGCTTGGCCGGCCCATTAGTATGAGAGTGTCAACTAATCTACTTTATTAAAGGGAATTGTTTTTTTTAGTGAGGTGGCCAACCAAGTTAGTGTACCTAGTACAAAAACAGGTCAGCTGCAGCAAAAAAAGGCAGTGAACATGATGGTGAAAATCTTTAAGGGAAGTGACATTGGAATGACAATCTCACTGCATCAAATATTCCCTGATCTGAAACTACCCTACAATAATATTTAGACTACCACTAAGTTCACAACTAGTAAGTGGCTCCACCCTTCAGCAATGCCTTTTCTAATAATAGCATTGCCATCATCAATAATTTTGCGACGTACAAAGTGAGTTGGCTTTAGCGGCCCGTTTGGTAATCGTTACTAAATGACGGGAATGGAGATTAAAAGTTAGTGTAATTTTGGTAGACATATCACTTGACAAATTTAATGGCCGTGCATATTCTCCTTCAATAATCTCATTTTCTTTGCAAAACGCATTCCAATGCGTTACCATTTGGAAATCTAGTATTAGGTGGTAATGGAAAATTGTGAAGAAAAAAACTTTTTTATGATCAAATTTTCATTGCCATGGGAATGACCGTATCATGAAAATTCACACTACAAAAATCATTCTCATTACCACCAATTAATATTTTTAACCAAACGGGCCGTAGAAGTCATCAAAAGCAAGATTCCTATTTTCAAAGAATCTACAGGACCCTCGTCAATCGTCATTGAAATATTTGGGAAAATAAACCTGTCATGCTGTGCAACATGACATGAACAAGGTATAAACACGGGAAAGAGACACAGGCAAGACCACGAATTACTGAAACTCCAGAAATATATAATTTGTAGATCTTGAACTACACTAAAAAATATCCAAGATTTGAAAGTTGAAGTCATCAATCAACAAGATGACGGCAACTTAAGAGTTATACACAAGGGGATGTGTGGAGCCATACAGTTCCAGAGTCATTATTTTCTCTGAAGTATTAATTATAAGGGTCCAGCCATCCAGCTTCTGAAAGACATACAGTAACCACAAACTTAAAGGCAAACAAGTGCAACGAATACAAAGGCGAAGGTTTATAATTTAGGTTATAAGAATAAGACTGATTCTTAAAAAGTAAAGCTATTTCACCCATCAATTTACATCGTCAAGCTAGCAGCTAAAGCAGGTTTTACCATCCACAACTGCACATTAATGCTAGGATGTTTAGATTATTTTCTATTTCTCGATAATATCTTCTTTATCAAATAGTCTTGCATCAGTATGCCGTATGTCTGAAACGACTAAAAGAGGAAAAAGCACAGCAATGTCGTCAAAAATCTAGCAAGAAGGTTGCTAAACTGGGAATTTCAATTTGTTTGTAATTTTCTCACTAGATCATCCACTAATTTTCTGAGTGAATTAATAACAGATTAAATGTCAGACATAAACGATTCACCATTAATACAATGAGGTGAAGCAACATCATAGCTATAACATTGTATCGCCATAATGCTACTAAAGTGACGCACATATAAGTTGAGCAAGGGGGTCCAATGTACCAGTTCAGAGTGATAAGTACATGCAAGTATCTCAGAAAAAAAGTTATATGAAAAGAATCAAAAAACTTAGAAAAAACATACCATTGTCACAGGTTATCAGGCTATCCAGTTTAAAGAGTAAGCACTTGACTAGGCTTGGTATCAATGATCCAGCAGTCACTAAAACGTTAATGCATTCGAACTCTGTGCCATCAGTAGATGTCCCTTCATTATCACTTAAGCAATTCTGTAGCAAATTCCGCGCTGCATCCAAACCAAAGAAAGATTTTATAAGGTTCTGCGAAGTTCAGACCAAAGCTGCATTATGAAGCTTGCAAGGATTAGTACAATACAAATCTGACAAGATGCCAACAACAACCTACAGCAAGTGAATCAGGCATCAGCTAGTGTATAGAACTGTTTGCACCTAATATAGCAGAAGCAACTTGGAATGCCAAACACGTTATTACAGCGTGCTCCTAGCCTCCTACGACTGAATTACGCAATAAACATTATCAAAGGTAAAGATATTACAGAAGTCTTCTCTGGAGTAAAAGCTCAAACTCTCGACAAATCATTGAACCTGTGTTTTATTTCTTTGGTCAAGTAAAGAAAAGGAAGGATTACAAAATAAATTATACATTTCCAACTCTCACCAGTAAAAAAGAATTGTTAAAGCAGATAAATCAAAAACACTGCGACACCACTAAGAATCCGTGTCACAACAGCGGTATGTCCTAAAGCTATATCTAATTTACAGTCCGTCACCTAAAATTTTACGATTATTCTTGAATGATTTATTCTCAGATCTCTCCTTTCCTTTTCCTCATCAATTTTATGATAGAATGATTTGAGAAGTGCTCTCCTTGAAGTTGCACAAATACTATATTAACTTCAAGATCAAGTGATCAACTGCATTGGATCAGGGCCTACAGTTAGAATGAATATCAAATGAATTTGTTCAATGGTTCTCATTATTTTTATGATACCAAACTTCGATATGGGGATATTAAAGGTTAACTAATGACTCACAAACATATAAAAATTCACCAAGTCAAGTTGCTATAATGATTAGCGAGTAAGTTTGTTAAGAAACAGTCTCTGTTCAGTTATTTTCTATGAGAATAGTTCTATAAATATCTTCTGATAATCGAATAGTAGAGATTACACAGAAGAATTATTTTTAATCACTAAAATCTCCATTACTCATCCTGTGTTTACTAAGATAAGCACAAAAATTTCAATGACACTTTCTTTTGTAAAGAGGGTTAACTTTGGAAGGGTTTGAAGAGGTTATAATTTGCTAAGATATTACTCATCAATACCATTTGTTTAATGGAGCTGTGGAGAAAAGTGTTTTGTCAAAATAAGGAAGAGGGTGTGCATCTTCTGAGAATGAAAAATCGAATTATATGTCTTCCCAGGAACAGTCAATATGCAGAACCCTCATCAAGAACGGATAGTTCATAAAAAACAATCTAATAAAGCAACAGACCCTTAAATCTTCTAATCAGGCATATTATATTCCTGTTTCTTCCTATAGTCAAAAGTGTGTAATTCTGCTTCAAAGAACTTTCTCAAAGTCCAACTGCGTTGCAAAACTGAAAAAAAATGAGCAAAGCCGAATTTCTAGTGATGTTGTCTTCTCTGAAGTAACCACATTTGGAACCTATCTTTGATGTCTCATCAAGTAATCCTCAGTTCCCTGCTATTAGAGGTCTCCTATATCTCCGTAACAAAACTATCACAGTTTTTCTTTTTTTTCTATTTTACGGGGCAGGGAGAAGTAGTGACCGAATATGCATTTTAGTATGTTACCTACAGCAGACTACATACCAGAGGAAAGCCATCTGTCAGTGTAACTATCAGTCATCTCATACAGATTATTCCAAGGTTCACGTTTCTTCTCGTCAAATATGGAATGCAAACCCTGGAAGTTTCAGATAAATCAAGTCATAGGCAGAATAGGAAAAAAGAGGTAATACAGAGGCTAGGATAACTCATAACAGTCAACAGATCAAGAATTTTAACTGACTAGTACACTTCTAGAAGCTAATATTCAAATAAACTGACCAATTAAGTGCTTGCTTTCTGAAAAAAACATTATATGGTATTCTAGCCAGCATTTTAACTTAATTTTTATATATTTCTTCTCACGTAACTAAGGAAAAACATGAATACTCCCTCTGTGCCCATGAATATATAGCAACATTTCTATTACAACTCGTCCCTTTTACTTGGCAACATTTCCATTTTGGGTAATGTCCCCAGTCCCCACCACTTTCTTTAATTCTTTTACACACATCTTCTCTTACATTAATCCCTTTTTATTCCTATTCATACAATTATAAAGTCCACGATTTTCTTAATACTTGTGCAATTGTGTGTTGTGACGATATCATGGGGACAAAGGGAATACATGAAAAGAAAAAGCTGATAAGGAATAAGCCTTAAGGCTTTAAGCTTGCAGGCAGGTATTCATGGGAGAATATTAGCCTTGAATAAATAAGTTTTTGGTTCAGTCAGATAACTGAGAATACAGCAAGCAGTGTAGATGAACTAAAATGTTTCTTCCATTGCTCCTTGCTAAATCAAGGTGTTCCTGTTGGTAACATAAGCCCTTCCCAACTTTTTCAGCTACAATCTCCCCTTCGCCACCCTCAACAAAAAACTGAAAAATATATCCTTCATTAATCATAAACACATTCTCTCAGCATCAGTTGCATGAAGTTCTTATCAGCCCAAGATTTTATATGAAAATTCTCTACTCCAAGACACAGATACTAGAACATCTAGCCAGGACTAAAATTGATGCATCTGAATAGCAAAATAAACAAGTATGGTTAAAGACAGAAATTCTAGCACACACAATCGTCACGCTCAAGCAAATAAATTTGATTATGCACATAGACCACGCTGTGCTAGACAAGTAACAGGTGAAAAACAAAAGAAGAAAAATACAATCAAACCAAAACAACTTCTGGAATTGGTAAGATTTTCATTTGGAATACCTGTCTATATTTCTGGGCTATGATCCTATGGCGATATGCAAGTTTTCTTTTGTTTTGTTCATCTTTTGGAGGACCAATGTTGTCTTGGCTAAAATCATAATCAGAGAGATCAAGCCCATCATCGTATGGACTTAAAGTACCAATCACTGGCTCATTGAAGCTTTCTATCTGCAAAGGAGGATTTTAGACTAAATCAAAAGACTAGCAAGTTTCTTTTTCCATCTCTCCAAGAAATAATTACTCCGCAGAAGAAGGAACCGTTAAAACATGTGCAATTGTATGATAATTCAAAGTCATAAACTGGGAAGCTTACTTGTTCGTAGAAGAAATATTCATCACAAACATCAAGAATATATTTTTCCCACATCTTTCCAATATCAACTCCCTTATGTATATCCTTTACGCCACTGAATGCCGCAGCATATGTTCCATCCAACAATGATTTCAGCAATATAAGTGTCTCATCCATGTCCCAAATATAGACGATCTTTTTTCGAACGGAGCTATTTTGAGTAACACATTTTTCAGATTCACTAGTTGATTCAATTTCCCTAGACTCGCTCATTGTGAGACTTCTCAAAAACTAGTGGAACCAACCAATAACTGAAACACAAAAATAGATAACCAACTCCCTCATTAAGCAACACAACCTATATAACTTTCTTTTCAAAAAAAAATAGTAATCTACGATTGATGAACAAAATGAGTTGCTGCATCATCTTTCCAGCCACTTTTTGTGCCATGTTAAGAGATTAACGCAATTTCTATTATCATGGAGGAAAAACAGATTAAGTATATCCTTTTTTGGTAAATAAGTTTGTATATATTCACCCTGAAAAAGCTATTTACAAACACTTGAAAAGGGAGACGAATAAATTTTTGTTTTGTATCACTATGAACAAGCAATCATCACATCATGTGCACTTCTTATATATGAAAAGTTTCAGATGTTGTATGCAATCAAAAGCAACCTCAAGGATAACGTACTAACGTTGCATAAATATAACCCTCTTACCCTCACATTGCATCCATTACATCAATTGACGAGTAATTTGTCAAAAAATTCCCGGCTTGATACTAATATATTCAACGCTTATCTATAGTTTTTAATGCTACATATATCTTAATCCTTTATCTAAGACATCACTCCAAGCACATATAGGTATAAAACCTGTTTGTTGCATATCAATGAAAAAGAGTTCTAATAGCAGGGTACTCCAATCACAGTCAATATTTTTAAAAATGATGTGGTAAACATATCCAATATCATCCCATCAAATACAAACCGCTTTCATGACAATGCACATAGCAACAAGATTTTTCCAGAATTTTTTATTAAAAAGAAAAACAAAATTAGGGTGTTATCTTGGGAAATTGTAAAAACTAAACCCAATTGAGGGATATTAAGCTGAATAAACAAACCCCGGATGCTAAATACAGCTAACAAACGTGGGAAACTGAAATCCAACTATGATTTGTATCACACCCATATCGGTTCTTGTATCGATTGAAGAGCAAATACAACTTTCCCGTTAAAATCCTGGGTTTGATTCTTGCTCAACCTTGATCTTCCCTTGGTCTACTCAATAATTAAAAGAATAATAATTTTTTACTTCAAAAAACTAGAAGATAATACTTTGCATATTATTACATGAAATGTCAAATGACAGGAATTCAATATCTAAATTGAATCAAGACAAAAACAACAATAGAAATTTGCTCGTAGAAATGGTTGCAAATAATACAAGCAATTCGTGATGTATAATATTTGATGTTAAAGGATTTTAAATCATGAAATGGAAACCATATGAAAGGAGGAAAGTATGATCAGAAAAGAAAACTCACCTGAATTTGACAGTTGGACGTGGTATTGGCGTATTGCCCAGTTTTTTCTGCAAATGTGAAAAAACTAGAGTTTGATGCAAAGATAAATAAAGGAACGACGCCGTATTGTGGCCTTTAAATTTGATGTTAGTTCTCGGGTTTGGATTTCTTTTTGTGTGGTTTCCCCACCCACATTCTTCTTTGTTTTTGGGATGAAACCGTTTGATAAATAAAATAATACTTCTATATCAGTATATCTTTTTAAAAATTCTCAAAATAACATTGGTAAAATTTATTTTTTTCAAAATAAGTGTTTTTTATCTGAATCTAAGGTCAAAGTAGTAAATTATTCTCTCTTTTTTGGTGTGCTCATAGTAATAGTGAACAAACTCTAGCATTAGGCTGGGGCAACTCAAATTGTATATTTTAAGTGAGACAATTCTCGTAGTTCTATTAGTGAGGCTATTTATTTATTTAACCTATATATAAAATGTCCAATAATGAAAATGTACACAATTCAAATCTAGTTATACTATTTAGATCAATTTAAGATTGCACATGCCAAAACCTACTTTAATGAAAATTTGTGAACTTTTATTTGTTTGATTTTAAATAAACGGTAAAATAGACCATTTTAATCCGATATTTGATATACGAACAAAATTCAGTGAATTATAGGTTAAGACAAGGATATGTGCTAATGTGCACATATATCATATATGCATTCTAGTGAAGAGCCAACTAGCGCTTGACATTTGATGAAGAAGAATATCAAAAGAATATTTTCAAACTGCTTATACTAAGCATATTCCTTTTTTTTAACTAATAACACTATTACATAACTCCAATACCATTAATTTCCGTCTGAGACGAAAAACTTAAAAAAGTATTTAAAAACTTAGAAACATATATACAACAAAAACTTACAAAAGTATTTAAAAACTTAGAAACAAATATACAACATTCATGCAAACATGCAAACCGTATTTATCATTAACTTTATTTTATTTGACGAGAACACAAGTACTATACAACAGTCAGCACAATCAGAGATAATTACAAACAAGAAGGGCATAAAAAGCACTAGTATAGGTCACGCAGAATCTTTTGCACGTAATATTTTGGAAAGCTCCTTCACAATGGGCTTCTCCTTTATCATATTCTGCTCAGTCTTAAGGCGCCATTTCTTTGAAGTGTTTTCAGCCTATAATTGTAAACTCCTAGTCAATTTACAAGCTTGCACCAAAAAAGAATAGTAAACAACTAAGATATGATAGTATATGAGCATACAACATAGTAACATACCCAATCTCTCAAGGGGGCTAATTGCTTCCTGAAACTTTCGGAATTTTGCTGGACTAAATCTCTTCCCTTTGTCCTAATATCATCAGTCTGCAATGCAAAATCTTCTCGTGAGTATAACTTTTAGGAGCATATGATCAAGATTAGATTTGAACTAAAATGAAGAGGAAGAAAGAATAGGTCTACAGTTTCCAAACAATCATGCCAATAGCAAAACTCCGATACTTGGCCTTAATCTGTTATCTCCGATAGCTTATAAGGTTGGATGGTAACCCTTGCCTTATGATTTGCAAACGAGGGATGAGCTTGGTCAAATACACAAAACTGAGCCTCATGATTATTGAGGGATGAGCTTGGTCAAATACACAAAACCGAGCTCCCCCTACTTTGCTAAGCGAGTGAGGGCATCACTTCAAAAGCCCAATGCCTAATTTGCAGTTAGAGATGGAGCAACAAAGGGTAAATTCCATAATGGAGATATGATCACTGCCATGCCCCAGGACAGTGGGTGTAAGAAATCGGCTATCCCAAGTTCTTGAAGAAACCAAGGGTCATGAACTTGACCTTCAGAGCCTCCAAGAGCATGGGATAGCAAGAAATCCCAATAGACAGAATTGCATCTTCCGATATGTGGAGGTACCAAAATGTAGACGTAAAGATTGCTTTCTCTTGGTCATCATGGTGGATAGGTATAAGGAGAAACCCAAAAATAACCTAGAAAACAAAAAGAGACTTGTGTGCCAACCTTTTAAGCATTTGGTCAATAAAGGGAATTTTGATCAGTCTAGCCCAGAATCACAATGTCAATTGGTTGTTTTGTAGCACAACTTTTAACTTGCAGTACAAAATCACATCAGAATCAAAATGATCCTGATGCTGCCCAATTCGACAAGTCTCCTTATAAACTTTTAAATCACAAATCTCAAAAGGATATACAAATCTATCAAGAGCCACAAATAGTAGTAGGAAACAGCAAGTGATTCACTAACAGTATGAATGTCTAGCTTTGATGCAACTAATCCATATGTGGCTGCAGCACTTCCCAAAATTATCGCAGTAGCAACAGCAAAAGCAGTCCCGACTATAACAAAAAATAAACAAATCTCAATTCATAAACAGATAACAAAACACATAATTATACTAATCAGAGTAGAGAAGTTGATGAAAGATAAAGAGATTATAGTATGATTCAGCATAATCTACTAGCATAAAAAAGGACTAGGGAATAAGAGCAAGAAATCAATGAAAACACAAGACATACTTTGTGCAAAACCTTCAGCCGCAGCTCTTATTTTTTCAGGATTGATTTCTGGTTGTTGGTGAAGCCGTAAATCATTAGCCGTTGATGCTGTAATCGAAGACTCCGCTGTCGGTAACTGCCACCTACATCCACACATTGACTTGACTTGAAAAGGCAGAACTATAAAGTGTAGCAATGCAATACAGTTCAATAAAACATTCCTCTGCTCCAAACTCATGGGAACAGTGTCACATAATCGTCCTGTCGCTTATCAGTATGGACATTTTCAACCTGGTTATCTAAGGCCATTGTTTGGTTTATTGGAGAATATTTGCTGAATAGTTGGTTTCCCCACTTTCTGTTGACTGGTTTGACAAGGAATTAAGAGTTTTTCATCAATTTGCAAACATTTTTGTCCAAAAATAGAAGAAACGATCAATTTTGCTCCAACCTTTCAACCACAACACCTCTATATCCTTAAGTGTGTTTGGATAACATTTTAAGAATGAAATGAGGGTGAGGGGAAATGGATTATAAAATATCATATAATAACTTTCTTCAATTTCGTCCCCTCCAGTTCCTTTCCCTCCCCTTTTGTATCCAAATCAATGAAATTGCACCCCTTCATTTTTCCCCTCTCCCCTTTTGGATCCAAATCAATGAAATTGCATTTCTTTACCTCCTTCAATCCAAACATAGCACAAGGATTTCATCAAAACAAAAAAAAAATTATCAAATTTTACGCAGCTTAATGCCAAATCCTCAGGTTGCTATAACTGACCAAATTGGTTAAGTGTATAAAAACAAAAATGGAGTAGGAATAACTGCAATTCCTAATTTCTGGGAGTAAAATTCAAATCAGAAAGAGTAAGAGAAGAAAGAAAACCTCTTAGGACCAAGAGTGACTTGAGGAAGAGATAGGAAACCACGAAGAGGGTTCAAAACATCAGGGGAAACAGAAGAAGATACATTGTCAGAATTCCGAACAGCCCATTTAGCATCAGTTGAAAGTGAAGAATCACAAGGTTTTTCCGACCGCAAAATTTTGGCCGGAAGAGAATGGCGTAGAATTTCAGGGAGAATATCAGCAGTTCCATTTGGGGATTCTGAATTTGTTGATGGGGTTTTTAATTTAGGGTTTTTTTCTACAAGACGAGCAACCGCTTGTTTTGATTCTTCCAGAAAGTAAGCAGCTTCTTTTCCTGCTAATCTCCCCGCCAGAAAACTCATTTTTTTTTAGTGTTTGTGTTTATCAGCTTGGTTTGATTTTGATGAACAAGACAAAAGGGACGTAAATTGGATATAAAGAGGCGATAAGTCAGCTCATCTTCGGTTCTTGCTTCCCAAGTAACTTGGGATACAAGAGCCAAATAAAACAATCTTTGGTCAAAATAAAAACAAGGGATATTCTACCTGGTAAGCACCAGGTATAACGAAATTTACAAACTAGTTATTTTTGTTTTCGATTCTACATGATAATCACCAGGTTAAGGAAAACTAACTGTCGTAGCTATATTAGCCTAAAAACGTTAGATTTGCCGTTAAGTGGTGAATTTACATAATTGCCCTTGTTTTATTTGTTAAATAGTGGTCTTCTTCCTTCTTGGTGCTCTCTTTTCCTTTGAATGCTCCATTGATGCAACGATTCAAGCTTCTTCATAATAGACAAGACAGGAACAAGTGCCATTTTCATTCAGTCATTTCATCGAACATCTTGCAATCAATCCTCAAGTAGTCATTTTATTATGTATACCATTACTAATTATACAATTAATTTATATATACCATTACTAATTACACACAACTAGTCATACATCAGCCATTTTAGTCTATATTTTAACCCAAACGAGCCCTCTAAACCCAAAGAATAAACAGTCAATTTCATGAAATTGGCTATCTTCTTTGTTGCTCAATCGTCATCATCATAAACATAAACATGGATATAGAAAATATCTAAATTATCTTTTAAATAGTAATATAGAAATCATAACCCAAAGAATAATACTATATCAAAGTTTTGAGTAAACCCCATATCAATAATCGAACACGACTTCAAGAAATTACATAGAAATTTTTTAAATAGTTTGCTGTGCTAAACTTCTAAATCATAACCCAAAGAACAATTTTTTAAAAAGTGCTAAACTTCTAAATCATAACCCAAAGAATAATGCTCTATCAACTTCATATAAACTTTCTAAACTTTGCTGTGCTTCATAAGTAACAGAAATTATCTAAATTATTCAATTTAAAAATGTTCAAGCCATTAAGGTTCTGTTACTTGTCTCACATTTCAAGAAATTACACCAAAAATCAGAATAAATTCCACGAAAAACGTCAGTAAAACACATAATTTCAACAACATATCTCAAGTTCTACATTTAGGAAATTCTTTTAGTGCCGAATCTATGTAGAACCCAAAGAGAGCACCAATAAAACACCAAAAAAGTGCGTTAATGGAATCCATTACCTATAGCAAAAAATTACTAAACCAAACACCCCTAAATGTGTAACAGATTTTAAGTCTTACAGTACAAACTCAAATAACACAAATTCTTACTTAGTGCGCTTTCATAGAGAAGCATAATCAAACTATAGTTAATAGGGCAGACATAATCCTCAATCCAATCTCTAGTAATGGTATACCCATCCATAATCTGGAATCCAATCTCTAGTTGAAATTGAAAGACTAAACATGTATGTATAGCATGAACCCACAGGAAAAGTACGATCACAGTTAGACCCATGCCCTTCTCCTTTCTTGTTGATGTAGCCTGGATAATCATGCTTACTGAACTGGACTGCTTCAGTTAAGTCGAAACCTGCTTCCTTCCCCAGCTCCTCGATATTCCAATTACAAAATGGACTTCCAGTTTTGTGTGTTATGTGTATTTCTCCATACTTTTCTACCAACCTGTACGCGCTGTTAAAAAACCCACGTACTAGCTTTTGATGGAGTCTGCACATATATGATAGTAGTACTCATCAATAATTTATGTCTTTCTCTCATATGATTCCTCCCATTTTGAGCCCTTATTCAACTCGTTTCTATAAGGGCTCTATAAGGTCGGGCCAAAAACAGACTATACTATAATTAAAAAGAAACGAGCTATAAAAAAGTTCAATCAGAACCGAAAACAGGCTATTATAAATAGTATAATTAATGTATAGTTTAAATATTATAAATGATAATTTATTTGTTTTAAATTGATAAATGGGGATAAAAATAATTTTTAGTAGTAAAAAAAAGCCAAGTTGGGCCGGGCCTATCTTTCAAAGCCCGGCCAATTAAAAACCCATATTAATTTAAAAGGGTCTTTATCGGGCCCTAATACCCTACTCATATTTACTTAAGCCCGACCAAACCCTTATTCGATCCTCAAACACCCTTAATTGCCATCCATATATTAATGAATGAAGAGGAAATGTAAGGTTGATATTATAATTTGAGTCAAAAGGACTACAATTAAGTAACTTTTAGTAGTCTAGAGTAGTTCTACTCAATGTTAGAGAGACTTATATTTCATATTATGGGGTTTTATTCATCAAATTAAATTGTTAGTTGAGTTAATTTATTTCTTGCTTTACAAGAGTTGACGGATCCAAATCTCAAAAACCTCTAATTTAAATAAGTGGAATATTCAACACATATACACATCTAGCTCAATGGGCTCTATGTGTAGTGATGTATTAGAGTATACGACACCAACCATCAGCTAAAACCTTTTATTAAGTTAGTTCCTCGAGATATACCACCACAATCATACAATCACATTTGTTAGATTATATGATCTGTGATAATTATAATAATACAATCATACAATCATACAACCATATAATAATTATAATTAAAATGTATTAAATATAATTATATATTTAAAAATAGCAAATGATCTCTAAAAATTTTTTATTTTGACATACTATATTAAGTATATTTAGTTAATGTTTATAATCTCACTTTTGAAATTAATGTTTTATTGATATTTATTTTGTTAAACTTATTGTAATCGTTGGTTTTAAAGCTTACGACATTTGAATTGCCCATTAAATAAAATATTTATCATAAATTCAAATTAAAATATTTTTATATATTTAAATCAACCTTATTAGACGAGTAAAAACACATGAGAAAAATAAAATAATTAAAGATAATAGTTATACTCGATTTGCACGTCCTCATGTTCACGATATAAGAGAGTTGCATGCGGAAAATTGAAAACAATTCTATCAAACTGTTGATTTCGCAAAGCAGGATGTTTACTCATCGTGTGTGCATCGACTCCATACACTAGGGTGCATCCGTACGCCTCAAGAAGATCAAGGTTGCTTTTCGCATCAGCATACCTCATTTGCAGCATGCCTGCAATTAGTTCATTAATGTTGTAATGTTAGCTTGAGCTTGAGACCACAACTATAGGTGTTCAATGGAACAGGTCAACCAACAAGTCAAGGGTCAGGTCTCATTTTAACAACTTATTAGCGGGTCAGGTCAATAACAGGGAAGGTCATTAATAGGCCTATCGGGCCGGGTCGGATAATTCTAAGAATCAATTGTGAAAAAAATTTTACCCCTTTTTTAAAAATATTTTTAGATGTATTATTATACGCATAAATCGGTCGATAAAAATGGGTCATAAATTATAATAAAAAACTATTTAATAAACTTTAAAAATTGAGACAAATTTAAAGTTTAAACAGGCTTTGAGCCGCCCCGACCCGATTAATATTTGGCATGAACCAACCCGCCCCACCCCGTTTATTTTTCAACCCGACCCCCCAACCCCAGACCGTTGAACACCTCTACGTGCAATCAACATATACAATTCATTGTGTACACAACAATAAAGCTAGAACCTTTATTCCAAAAAAATTTCAAAATGCATAAAACAATATATCAATTTCAATGATCGTGTACATGAATATCTAATATAATTAATTTTAGTCAACAAAATAAAAGAAAGAATATATTATTGTCGTTCGTGACATTTTATGTGCTAAAAGAAATGAGTCTTCTTCATAGAGGGTCGATTCTAAACTAAAACACATGTTAGAAAAAATAACAAAAATTATCATTATAAATATAAATGTGCCATATATATTTCTTAATTAATAAAAAAAACTAATTATAAATTGCAATTTTTTAGTTGTCTACTATATTAACCATAGAGTCCTTTCTAACTTTGAAGTCTAGTCAAATGTCTACCTTAACTATGATAAAAACAGCCGTATCGTTAAGGGGGTAAAAAAAAAAAAGATATAAAACAGACCTGGGGAATCAATGGAAGTAGCCACGATATTGGTAGCATTTCCAAAAGCAGTAGCAAGACTAAGTGCAAAGGAGAAATCTCCTTCCCCTACTAACAGTATAGTCTGCTTACTACTGTAATGTTTAATCCATGTTTCATCCTCCATATTCACTCCTTTAATTATTAATTAATTAATTTGTTTACAATTCACCCATATCCTCCTACTCTACAAATTTATATATATACTCCTGAATCTATGCATGAAACGTGTATCGTATTCTGCATTTTCCAAGAGTTATAATAATTAGTTTTCGAAGGATGAGTATCATTTATTACAAGTGGATATGGAAAGATTACTAGTATTAGGCCTCATCTCCCAAGAAGTCTCTTTAGTTTCTTCCTGTAGAGTCACACTATTGTAGACTGTAGACTGTAATAGGACAGTCGAGTATATGAAACGTCATATTGCATTTCAATTTCAACATCTTATATCCTCTGTATTTCAAGGGAGTAGTATTTTTTCGATAGCCAATTTTTTTTAATTTAATTAATTATTCATCATCTAATAAGTTCATCTTGAAAAAATCTTCAAAAATTAAATTATTCCCTAGTTCTTCCCGTTTGAAATATATACCTTTAAAAAGAGAGGAAAAATACATTATTAAAAGATAAAATATATCAATATAAGATTTTATTAGATCCATCTTAATGCATACTCACTTTTTATTATGTACTATTTTTCATAGTTTTTTATCATACTCCTTCCGTTTCCAAATGTCTTTCCCATACTTTTTGCACAGTTTTCAAAGTAAATTTTGAGTCTAAATATCTCTAAATACGTATCATAAAAAATTATAAAAACTATATAATAAAAAAGTACTCCCTTCGTTCCTTAAAGAAGTTCACACTTTCCATTTTGGGTGTTTCAATTGTTGTTCCTATAAAGAATCTTTCCATTTATATCATAAATTTTAGACAAAAATAACCTCATTCATCCTCATAATATTTTAATAATGATTATAGGCCCACATATCTTCCACTAACTCCATTTGAACATTTTTATAATCCTTATGGTCTCCACATGTTTTCCGCTAACTTCATAAAAATATTTTTTAAATTAGTTGTGGTTCCCATATTTTTCCACTAACTTTCTTTAAATACTTTTTTAATATTTGTGGTCCCCACTTTTCCTCCATCAAATTTATTATTCAATAAAATAACATCTCCACTATCTAAAAGATTCTACTTTTCTTAATTCCCGACTTCCCGTGAACATTCCCTATATAAACATCAATAGGGAACGAAGGGAGTATACACTAAAACGAATCTAATGAGATCTCACATTGATATATTTTGTCTTCTATACATGTCTTATAAATTTTAATCAAATTTCTCTTTCCAAAATAGAATATTCTAAATGGGAAGAACATTAGAAAACGAAGAAAGTATATATTTAAAGAGATTAAGGCTTATAATTTGCTTTGAAAACTATGCAAAATAAACAAAAAGAAAGAAAAAAAAAAGAAAAGAGTAACTTAATATTCTCTTACCGAGCATACAAAATCTTTAAAACAACTTTTACAAAAGTTGGAATTTTTTTCCCTTACTAAAACAATGGCAAGCAGCATGTTGACAATACCAATTACTCTTCTTAGAATTTACATCACATAGTGAGGAATCTTATTTATGATTCTAAGGTTATAGTAACTTAGTAAGTTAATGTCCCTCCAAATGAAGGCACTTGAAAGAGGTTTCTCTTCATTCCCCTCTCCAAGCTGCAAGCGTCTGGACGACTAGGCCCACGCTCCTGCGCTTTACGGTAGCAAAGATGTGAGTTTCACTCACATACACAGGACGGGATATTAACACATACATGATCAAACATTTTCCACATGAATAATTAAAACTGGCAAAACACTAAGAGATGGTAAATGATTTGGTATATAGGGTCAAATAACAGACATGTTTAAGTAGTTTCATAACTTCACAAAATCCAAGCACAACACAGGAAAATCAATCAACATAACCTAAGCTTTCCAAAATCCTAGCTACACCCAGTTTTTTCTTCATTTTCCAAAATATTTGTACATAAAACATTGATTGATTCATATGCACCACAATATACCTAGTTCCCATGTTGGCACCAGTAAGAAGTCAGTAGTAACAACGAGGCACACCATCTAAACCCAAGTCTTTCATAAGCCCATGTTAACAAATTTTATCCTAGAAGCCAACAGTAGTGCCGGCTGGATTCTGTTCTTGTGGCACAGTCCAATTTCTCAACATCTTAGAGCCGGGTAAAGGTGGGCATAGCCATGCTGTGCCAGCTGCAGGCCGTGTTTGAGTGGGACGGTGACGTGGGAGGAGATGTGCTGGGTTTTGTGTTGGAATATCAGACCGTGTTTGAGAGAGTCTGTAGTGTGCGACGGGATGTGCTGTGTTTTGTGTCGGAGAACCAGGCCGTATATGAGAGAGCCTGTAGTGTGCGGCGGGATGTGTTGTGTTTCGTGTCGGAGAATCAGGCCGTATATGAGAGAGACTGTAGTGTGTGACGGGATGTGCTGTGATTTGTGTCGGAACATCAAGCCGAGTTTGAGCGAACCTGTAGGGTGGGGTGGGATATGCTGCGTTTTGTGTCGGAACACCAGGCAGTGTTTGAACAGGCCGGTAGGGTGGGGCTAGATGCGCTGTATTTTGTGTTGTAAATTCAGGCCCTGTTTGAGCAGGGAAGTAGGGTGGGACGGGGTGTTCTGTGTTTTGTGTCGGAACGTTCCATGTCTGGCTGGCCATGTTTTCAGCCCAAAAAGTGGGCTGCCTGGCATAAAGCGCGAGACGTACCAAATTCAAAACATCTTGTCGCTGGGACACCCCTAACCCATAGCTTTGTGTATCATGCCGTTCCATGCCCAAGCCACTTGCATGCCAACCCAGCCTGTGCCCATCTCTAGACCCAGGAGAGAAAATGAATTTGAAAGTGCTGCATTCTCCCAAAGGAAAAGGCTCATCACATCTCCAGCTGTCCCCTCTCTTGTTGTTATAACCCGGATAGTTCTCAATACGGAAGGGAACACGGTCAAAAAGTACAAGCGAGTTCTGAGAAGCAAGCTCCTCGAGATTCCAGTTACAAAATGGGGCCGATGTTTTATGGTTAACATGAATTTCGCCATTCAGTCGCAGCATACCCCTTGCATTGTGAAAAAAGTCATGCACAAGCCTCCTATGCTTTCTGCACATAACAAAGCAATATAGAACTTCATTGTCACTGATATCTGTAAAATGGCTTTACTGATTTTTAACAAACAAAAGAAAATATCGAATATTACTTAATAAGAAGCGGACTATCTTCCTTTCCATGAAAGCCGGCATGAGGAAAGTTGAAGATAATGCGATCAAACTTCCTCATCTTGAGATCAGTGTGAAGCTTCATTTTAGTTGCATCCACCTCGTGTAAAAGGAAGGCTCCTAGCTTCTGCAGCTCAACCAAGTTGGATCTTGCTTTCTTATACTTCTTTGTCAAAGAACCTGTGCCAATATTATTGTTGTTATTGAGTCTCATTAAGTAGCTAAATGCTAGAAACACAGGGATCATACTAAGCCTAAACTGGGTGAATAATCAATTTCAGAAAATGATGAAGAAATCGCTAAACTGTACCAAAGATATTAAATATATCAATATTAGTTAAATAAACACGTTCTTATCATAACCTTAGTTTTAAAAGGCTTGAGGCGCTAAAAGTCTCCGGAGCCTAGGTTTAGGCCCAAGGAGAAATCGCTAGCCTTGGATGTGAGGCCCTCTAAATTGAAAAAAGAAAAACCCAAAGAATACCCAAAAAACCCGAAAAAGAAGAGAAGGAAAAAGATAACACATCTGGTGGATAAGTGCAAACTATGTTGGTTGGACTCGGATACTGATGTCGGACTCGGATACTGATGTCGGATACAAGTACGTGTCTAAGTGTTGGACACGTCTAAATATTCAATTTTACGCCTAAAATGAAATGTCTAAGTGTCATACCAATGTCCGAGCATCAAGAATCAAACACGGGTACGTGAAGCAAAATGAAGAGTCTGAGTAACATAGAGTGCATCAAATGGGTTTCTAAATAGGCTAAAACCAGAAGATGCACTATTGCTCTTGCCTTGAGGCACTCCATGGTGCTTGCCTTAAGAAATCGCCTCCCTAGCCTTATCAAGGCACCAAGCCCATTGCATACCCAAGATGCTAGCCTTAAGTACGCCTAGGCACACATTGCTAAACTAAGACCATACTACTAATAAGGTTGTACTATGTACAAGTCACATTAGATTATCTAAACATATACTCTAATATAGTTTTTCTCATATGCAAATATGAGGTAATGGCTAAGTGAGTCAAGCAATATGAAAACATTCAAAAAAATTGTAAACAAAGCACAATTCCTTAAAATGTATGGGTATTTTATTCTCTGGGATTATGTCGCTCAAAACACCTTGTCCCATGTAAGTTCACTTCTGCGGCCTTAAATGTTTTCCTTCGTTACTCTAAGTTTGCTACATTGTGATAAAATAAATCTTGCATAGGTAACCACAATGTAGAAAACTCTAAGGAACAAAGGAATAAAGAATAGACACCGAACAATACATATTGCACGATAACGGGAGATTTCAAACTCGAACAAACACTTGGAATTTACACTCTTCACGTGGCAAAATAACAAATAAAAAAATTGGACGAAAACTAAGTTAAAGTCAAAACCAACAAATTAGAGAAGAACCAACAAAGATCAAGTCAAGAGTGGTCAATAAGAGTGGATCGGGCTAATAAGGTATCAACTTTAACTTAGAAAATCACATGAAAAACAAAAATTAAACCTACTATTGACAAAGACACCAAAATGGGGTTTGATTAATATCTAAAGGAATCCCATAAGCGAGAATTTTCTTCCATCCCAAAGTACTACTCCTATTATAACTTTATAAGTGACAGATTTAGGCATAAAATTTACATGAACATCAAGAAAATACATAAGAATGAAGCCTACTATAAACAAGGACACCAAAATTAAGTTCGATAAGTATATAAAAGTATCCATAAGCAAGATCTTTCATTATGACTTCATAAGTATCAGAATTTCATGCAATTTACGCTAAAATAACGGATTTTAATACGCTAAATGATGGGTTTTGAGTTAACTCATAAATGAATTTGTTAAAGCTTCCATTTGAACCATTATTTAAATCTAACAAGCAAAAGAATATCTACACGAAAACATACTGAATTACATATTTAAGTGCACACAACCCCAAAATCACCCAATATAAAATCAATTTGTGTAAATAAAACCCTAATATCACGGAAGTCATAAATCATACATATAATATAAAACCCTATTTTAAATGCTAAAAAAACTACAATGGAAAAATTAAGAAAAAATGAGAAAGAGTAATAAACCATAAGAGTCAAGAGAAGTAGCAACAATATTGGAGGCAGAACCCAAATTACGAGCCAAAGACAAGGAAAAAGAGAAATCTCCTTCACCCACAAGCAGTATTTGATGAAAGGATGAATAACTGTAATTCACCCATTTTTCTGTATCTTCTTCCTCTTGATTGTTTATACATAACATTTGATTATTCATTTCTTTTGAAGAATCACATCTTTTGATATGAGCAGTTCTTAAAAAGTTGGGATGATCAAAGAAAAATCTCTGCAAGTCTTCTACAAAACGTTCCGTCTTCTCCATTTCAAAATGGGTTGCACTCCCTAGTCCCTACTGTCCGGTAGCATTTGTGTAACCGCAAAATGTGAACGAACTTAAAATAAGTGGGTAAACGTGCAATCCCAAAAAGAAAATTAAAAAATAAAAATAAAGGAGTGGGTAAACGTGCAATTTAAGGATTTCTCAAAATAAACAACATCTTCAAAAAAAAAAAAAAGTATTTCAATATTTTTATGATTTTTTAATTGTTATTTTGTCTATAGTAAATTTGTGTAAACTGATAATCTGTTATAGAGGTAATTTGAGAAAATTAATGTAAACTTAAATAATAAGTATAGAAACTCGTGTAATGTAGAAAGGTATGAGTATAAAATATATAAAAATATAACTTCAAAGAATAATACTGACTTTTATTTATTGTAGATTATTTGACTAATAAAGAAAGGTAAATTAATGGTCAATCTAAAGTATATATACCTTAAATTGTTACTCCCTCCTATTCAGCCTAAATGTCCCATTCACACTTGCCGAGGCAATATTTTAACTCTTAATATCTCAAATTATTTTTAACTAAAAATTATAAAAATTTGATATTAATAATCCTTGTATTGAGACGAATCAAACAAGATCCCACATGACTATTTTTGAACTTATAGATTAAGAGTAAAATACAAATCAAGAGTGATGAGTGAATAGTGAAAAAAAAAATATGGGACATTTAGGCTGAATAGGAGGTAGTATTATTTAGAGAAAATTATATAAAACTACCTTATATATACCCTATTTTTTAAAAAACTACCTTATGTAAAAAATTTTGCAAAAAACTACCTCATGTAATACTTTATTTTCAAAACACTACCTTCTTATGTTTTTCGTTAGTTGACCGGCAGAATTGACGTTGACCATCTCACCTCCCAGTCATGCCCCAAGCACGTGGTCAATTAAAACTCATCCTCCCTCTTCAATTACTCCCTTTTGTCGACGTCAATTCTGTCGGTCAACTAACGAAAAACATAAAAAGGTAGTGTTTTGAAAAAAAAGTATTACATAAGGTAGTTTTTTGCAAAATTTTTTACATAAGGTAGTTTTTTAAAAAAGAGGGTATATATAAGGTAGTTTTATATAACTTTCTCTATTATTTATGATTATTAAAAAATTAACATTATTATAAGTTGGTATCTCCAAATAGGTTATAATACCAACTTTAATATATTATAACACCAATTCTAAATACCACTTTAATAGGTTATAACACCAATTTTAATAGGTTATAACAGCAACTTCAATAGATTATAACACCAATTCCAAATAAGATCAAACGCACGCTTCAGTTTTTAAACTTTGTTTTTTTTTTTTAATTGTTGGACCTGGACTTTAAAAGCCATCTCTTATATAGACGATCTCTCAGGTGAGGCATTACAAAATAAAAGGCCCAAGGGAAATAGCTTTGTCTTCTTTTAATCGTTGGGCTTCTACAAGTCACCAATCTTGCAGGAATAATCGCTACGGCCCATGGTTCATGAAAAAGATAAAAAAAGAAAACCCGGAAGATGAAAAACGGGGCAAGGGTTAGGGTTTTAGGTACTTTATATTAAGAAAGAACCTCCATATTTCTCATTCTACTACTCTTTGCGCCTCCGACGAACCATCCATCTGCAACTTCGAGGTTTTCATCTCTCTTTATTATGTTATCTGCTTTCCTTTGCATTCGTTTGTTATCGTAAATATTCTTTTGTTTTCATCGAGTAATCGTATATTTCCATTTGTTAATCGTATGTTTTCATCAATTCATAGTCTGTTCCATTCATATCGTTGATGGCAGTATTTGATACTGTTTCTTAATTAATCATATGTTTTGATCAATTAATCGTCTATTTTCATCACTTTATCGGCTGGTTTTCTATCGTATCATTGTTGGTTCAGTATTTGATATTGTTACTTGTTAAGTGTATGTTTTCATCAATCTTATGTCATTTCCATTAATACTTGTGTTCCTAGAACAATTTTTGATCGCAATCGTCTTTTTCACCATAGACTAAAAATAATTTTCTTGAATTAATACTTTAAACCGGAAGGATCCTTATGATTCGCGCTTGTAATGTGATTATGTGTTCAAAATTTGCTGAACTCTGATAATTGTAGATCTGTTGTGGTTTGCTATGTGATTCTTTGTGAATGTATTGACCCCAAATTAGCTAACTCCTAATAGATTACTCCCGCATGTGAATTTGATAGGGGTTCGCATGTAAGGGAGTCTTGGGATGGTTTATTTCACATCGATGAAAAATGGTGTGCACACTTTATAGGTTATTGGAGCCCTTTTCGCATTGCCATGTATTTTTGGGATGGTCACTCTCTTTGGCTTATGAAGTGTGTACATCTCGGGTTTCTTCGATTATATGATGCCATTGACAATATGTCCAGCTAAATCTAACTGTTTCCACTTTGTTTATTGCTTGAGGGTTGTCAATGTGTTAATTGCCTGAAAACTGCTATCAGTCATCACTTTGAGTGAAAATTTGCTTACATGAATATTATATCTTAGTTTGAATATTGTGTAATATTAGGGGATTTTAGTGATGATGAGAGCTGAATGAATATTGCTTTGAAAATGATTTAAAATTGATGGATCTGTGGCTCA